>JALGQZ010000009.1:33414858-34737358 GCA_023105745.1 Austropuccinia psidii | reverse complement strand
TCTTGGGGGACTGCTCGCGGATGATATGGGATTAGGTAAAACCATTCAGGCCATTGCTCTAATTGGTACCTCCAAAGAGCGGATGATTGCAAACCCCCATCGCTCCACGCCCACCATGATCATCTGCCCCCCTCGCTTAATTACCAACTGGCAATCAGAAATATCCAAGCATGCTCAGGCTGGAGCGCTGCATTCCAAAATCTACCATGGTCCCACTCGTCACTCATTATCCAAAGACGACATCTTAAAATATGATATCATCATCACTTCTTACAATACTATCACCCAAGAATTTAAGCAAACCAATCCCTCTACATCATTCATTTTTCAAATCAATTGGCATCGTATAATCTTGGATGACGCACAGTGAGTGGCGGAGCTTAAATGATTCAAATTACCTTTTATATCCAATAACCCTTTCCCCTCTTATAGCTATATTTGCTCTCAATACACTGCCACTCACCGTGCCATTAATAGCCTCCTTTCATCCCGTCGAATATGTTTAACGGGCACACCTATTCACAACACCATTTATGACCTTTTGGGCATAATATCATTCATCACTCAACCCCAGAGCGCCGATCAAGATAACTGGTCACCATTCATCCTGAGTAGTCTTTCCAAAGGTTGCAATGATATCTTGCATTTGGCATTGCGGCATTTAAGTTTGCGCCGCACCAAAACCACACATCTCGAATCCCTCCCCACTATTAGCCATCATTATGAGCTGCTCCCACTCAACCCGACCATGCAGCAAGAATATTCCATATTATATGAAGAATTCCTATCATCCAAAAGCAAAGGACCAGGAGAATTTTTCAGAAATATTAATAAGCTGCGAATATGTTGTAACCATCACATCATGCTTAACACAATTGCGGAGGCGGAGCTGGAAGACCCCGAGGGCAGGAGCACTCAGGATAACTCCCCAAGAATCACACAAACTATTGTGGATGTGGAAACATGCATGATGAGTAGTAAAATTGCACACCTCCTACAAAGCTTAATGAAGAACAAACAAACAAGGTGTGGTCCAACGAAATCGGTGGTTTATACCCAATGGACCCAATTTCTAGATTTGTGCATTAATTCTAATATGCATCCATTACCAATTGACTCCATCTGACTTTTTTATATTGTAGAATTGGTATTGCTCTTGCCCATCACTCTATCCTTTCAGCACGAATTGATGGAACAATTACACCACGAGCGCAGGACAAGGCTCTTGAGAATTTCTTCAATAATCCTGAATGTGAAGTACTCATTGCATCCATTGCCGCGGCTGGAACTGGCCTCAATATAACTTGTGCTAATATAGTCTATTTAATGGTGAGGGGCCCCCCAAAATTCTCCCCTGATTTTCGGACCCTGACATCCACATTTCCAGGAGCCCAATTGGAACCCAGCCATTGAGGCTCAGGCTGTTGATCGTCTACATCGTATTGGCCAACAACGACCTGTACAGGTCATCCACTATATCACTCCTCATTCAGTTGAGGTCAACATGCGGAAGGTACCTTTCAAGCTCATCTTTCACTTGATTGTATTACTATTCTGAAATCGTTCCTTATGGGAATGCCATATTCCAATCACCAATAGGTCCAAGAAAAGAAAAAATCATTAACTGCGTGAGCCTTACTGATATTATATAATTTGTGATTGACAAAGTTGATAACTCCTGTTGACTCTGGCACAGGTCCACAATTATGAACACCATGAGCTGGATCGAACTTCTTCAATATTTCCTCAATGAAAATGAGCAATAGAGTATTATTGCAAGGGAGACGGTGATACATTTCAATTCATATTGTCTATATTCTAACATATTTAGCAAGTTGTTGCATCCTTAAGAGATAATAATCAGATTTTATTACACCTGCACAAATAATTCACAAAATTTTAATTTGTCACAGTGCTATACCGTGACAAATTACTAAGTTATTGCAGAGCATCACCATTAGGCCTAATAACTGGCATGTCAAGTATCTTGAGGGCGCTAGTCTGCATTCTACTACAGCCTTTGAGCCAATCTTGATCAAATACCTGAAATGATAGGCCTTCCGGAATATCACCATCATCTGTCGATCGTAATTCTGGCAATCTATCAATAGTTTTTTTACCTTTTTTTTTATCCAATTACAAAACTCTATGTCTCTATCCATTTTCAATACCAAATAATTAAATAACTGGGAGCGCCAGCGTAATCCCACTTTGCGGTAAACTTGACGGCCATTTTCCCGTACCTCCTCAGTATCTGAGCATACTCGAGGGTCATTGAATTGTGATGCTAGGATGGGAAATTTAGCCGTATCACACCATTCACGACGGCGCTCACAGGTCTGCACATAATCAAGTAGATCATCATCAGACTTGGTCCACAATGAAGAAGAGATACAGTAACTAACTCTTTCATGAATCTTTGCGAGCTTTTGATTCTCTTTCTTTTTTACCAAATACTCGGCATCCTTTTGAATAGACTTCAATTCTCTTTTCAAATAAGTGAAATATCGCTCCATTAAAGCCGCCACGACCCCATAGTTGTTATGATCCTTGTTCCAACAGTAGTGATGATACTCAGTGCTGACAAGTGCGAGACGGAATGTATGGTAAAAAACCATAGACATCAGCTCGTTGAACGGATGTTGCCATGAGCTCTCCCAGTCCCAAGTGAATCGCTTTAGTCCTAGCTTGTGGAGCTCATTTTTGCAGTAGCTTTGGAAACCCTGAGACTGAACCTGTGTTGATGGCTCATTGAACACATCCTCGGGGACATAACCGAGATGAGCAGCCACTTGAATTGCAATTTCACGCTCTTCTGTGCTGGGTGGTGCTGGTAGTGAGGAAAAATCCTTATCCCTAACTTTGAGTAGGAACAGGCAATGTGCGTGTACTGCTGATCTCATTCCATGGACATTCTCTGGAAGTTCTGCCTTCAGCCATTTTTGTTGCTCCTTCTGGCTTGCACGTTTCGCCACATTGTGAGCTTTGCGGGCCTGGTTCCTTTGCTGTCTGACCTCGGATTGTTCAAGCATACTCTGGGCGAGGCCCAGCTGAGGATGGGTGAACTCACTATTTGATTGAGTGCCTTGCTCATGCGCTGTGAAATTTTCCCTCCTTGGTTCGTCATTTCTTTCACTTTGAGTCAGAGACATGTTCTCATCCTCATCATCCACCATTGTTTCTCTTGATGTACTGGCATGACCCGTTCTTGGTTTGGAGGCATATGGATGATGACGTCCAGTGACTTTCTCTTTATGGACCAGAGGTGAAAACGCATAAAGTACATCCCCTGCTATGCAAATCATCAGTTAACACATCAAAACATTAATGAAGACTGGTCATCCTCACGATCTTCAATTGGCTCCTGAGATCGGACTGACTTGCCTTTAGGTGCCATATCTAACCCATGAAACAAACATATCAAATTGTGAATAAGTTTCTACTCCAAAATTCAAATGACTTACTTTGATGAAGCGTCAATACTGGATTTCCCTCCGACAGACCACTCCAAGATACATTTTCCAAAGGTCTTTTTCGTCGCCCCCCATCCATGCGCCTTTCATCACCCACATGAACCTGCCATCCTGATGGAATATTGAGGGTTGGCTGTTTACTTTGGCCAAATGGATCCTGGGATGCGACTGGATTCCGACCGGGATTAAGGAGGAACTCACGTGGAAATTTTGATTGGGGATTAGCGTGTGAGGAGATTTGAGGTGTGCCTTCTGGCCCCTGAGACACATGAATTTGTGTATTAGTGGGATTCGGGGGAATTGGAGTGACGGAAATATTTGGGATTGACCAAGTGCTTGAAGTTGGAGCCTTTGGATTGCCCACATCAATGTTAAGACCTGATACATTCATTGAGGATGCGATAGGGGTTGTGAGAGGAATGTTGGGACTCAATGGTGACTGTGTTTGAACATATTCTATGCTAGATTCACTATTTGAGTCATGAACAGAACCTGAACGGGATTTATGTGACTTGAAAGATGACATAAGGGCCGAAAAAGTACAGTAATATTTTTAACTAGATAAAACACCTCAGTATTATGATAAAATAGAGTGATATGATATGAAATCTTTTCAAATTTAGAATAGAGAAATTCTATGAATAGTTGGAACTAAGTGTTGTGTGGAAGTCGGATAAGACTCTTTTGAGGAGAATCCTCCCTGCCTCCTCTTGAGCTCCTCCGCTTTTGTCGGAAACCACCCTGCACGGCCTACCAGCATATAATGTGATATTTCTTTGATCTGAAAGGGGACCCATCATCCATAGGTAATCATATTTGGTAACATTTCCGCCTCCCCATTGTCACATTTTGTGAATTATCCAAACTGCCAATATATGCATTGAAATTCCCCAACATTGTACATCTGTAAAGGGGTATATTCATGAAGGATTTACCCACAAAAGAGACATCACCTTTTCACGAAAGGCAAGACAATCCAAATCACATTCCAACTGATTCAAAGCCCGCCGTACTCAAACCAAATAACAAGACTTTAGCTGCACTCCAACCCCTTATGTAATAGAGTTATATAGTTATGTCTGTAATAAGGTTTAAACCATGTACGATGGCGTGCCAGCGTACATGGATTAAATGTTAATCCCCTCAATTCAATGGTAACACTTCACTAATGGAACGCCCTCAATGGTCAAACCCGCACTATCACAATGTGTAAATAAACTAGAATATGTATGAGCATTGAGCAGCATGGCATTTTACCCAATTAAACGCCTAACCAATTCCGCCATCCAGATGAGACATGTTAAACTTTATCCACTGCAGCTCATGCACCATTACAAATGGGATAAAATCCTCAGCTGGCTCAAATCATCTCCCCCTTCATAAATAATCACTGAATTTTATTTCCAATTAATAACACTCCTAAACACTTTCACATCAACCATAGATATTTATACACAAACCAACCGTACTCCCAATTCCTGCAACAATGACAACCCGGCCATATTCCTCAATGCGTATATGCATGTGTCAACACTGCTCAACTCAAACACACTCTTCCCCTGAGGGTGATAGGCCTGGAGTTGCCTTCACACCTTTCCAATATAAACAGCACATTAAAAAGCTCAAATCAACCATTGCACCCAAATCTCTTCCAAACATCCCTACTTCTGCATCAGGATCTGGTTGCCCACAAATTCTATTGGATCAAATCTTCCCAGCTGATTATTCACGTTTGACCCAAAGCACTTTCCCAACTCCAGCGGGTCTCAATTCAACTGCACAGAAACCATATAGTGGCAGTCAAACCCTTCCCCCACAAGACCTAGGAATGATAATATCTGCCATTCTATCATTAAGGTATAATTTACCCCGCAGGGCTTCACGCATACTCAACCCCGCCCTGAACCTGCTGATCAAGTCCAGTATCTCAAGCTCAGCTGGTCCCCCCGCTCCTGCATTCCATATACCTCAAGATCTGAGTACCATATTTGAACATCTCCAATTGGAGCCAGTGATTCAAAACTATATATGTTGTCCTCAATTTTTCTCTCTTAATGGCCTTACTGAATCAGTCACAACTGACCAACCCCACTGTCAACGCCATAATGACCAAAATGATCATGATCCCCCTTGCACACAATCATTAGGCAAATTCATCTATTCATCTGAACCCCACACCCAAAACACAACCAACATGAAGCAAAAATTTATACCAACAAAACATTTCATTTATCAACCATTCAAAAATTGGCTTGCCAGATTTCTCCAGCGGGCTGGAATTATGGACATTCTGCATCAACATCAACAATCCCAAACTCCCGAAGATTCCCCAAAACGTGACGTCTGGGATGGATTGGTCTGGAGACGCTTCACTGGCACTAGAAATATCCATGACCCCCCATTCATGTCCATTCCTGGTGCATTGGCCTTCTCCATATATGTGGACTGGTTTAATGCACATGGAAAGTCAACCCGGTTGGCTAGCATTGGACCTATCATGCTTATTTGTCTTAATCTCCCCCCAAGTGAAAGATTGAAGCCCGAGACTGTCTATGTTGCAGGAATCATCCCTGGTCCGAAGGAGCCAACTGCGCTTCAATTGAATTATCTATTAATGCCACTCATCAATGAGCTCAAAGAGCTATGGCAAGGTTACCATTTTGCACCCACCTCAACAGGTCCATCAGGATCCTTTATCCGTGTTGCCATCCTCACAGCCATTGCGGATGTGGTTGCCATGCGCAAGCTTACTGGATTTATTTCCCATTCAGGAAACCACTTTTGTAATTTTTGCACCATTCACAAAGCTCAAATTGAAGAAATTGGTCCTCAATTTCACTACACGCGCTCATACCAAAGTCATAAATCAACCATTGCCAAATGGCTTCGGGCAACCCCACAACAAAGACAAGCAATTTTCTCTGAGTATGGAGTGCGATATTCAATTTTGGAAGACCTTCCCTATTGGGATGCAACCAGAATGGTTAATCTTGACATAATGCATAATTTAATACTTGGAATTTTGAAGGATCATGCAACTTTCAAATTGTGCATTCCAGAGTCCAAATCAAAAATTTACTTCAGGTCCCGCAGGAAATCCAATGACACCAACAGTTCAGACTCAGATTCCAAGACCTCCAACAGCTCTCTTGATAAAATCACATTGAGAGAGGCCCGCTCCCTGAGAAGAGACACAGCAAAAATAATAAATGAGCCACTCCCCCCTACTTCCACCCAAAAAAACTACTTCCCAATGCCCACCCCTAACACAGAACATCCATCTAGTGGTTCTGCGGAGATTCCTTCATTTGATGCCGATTACATCCCCACTTCTGAAATACCCTCTGAATTGGATATCACTGCACTGAGTGATCACCAGATCAAGGGTGAGGCTCTGGAGCATCTCCGTCAAATCATATCTGAGACAATAATTCCCTCATCATGGACAAGAGTACCTCGCAACATGGGTTCCCCCTCTCATGGTATCTTAAAAGCCGCTGAATGGGCTCTCTTATATAAGGTCTATATTCCATTTCTAATGCTCAGTCAACAGATGTCATTAGATGCACACCAATCTGCCAACACTCAAAGAAAAATGGGTCAGTCAGAAGAACTTGCAAATGAACTAGCCAAGAATACATTCCATTTGATTAGTGCTATCAACATTGCCACAAGCTGGACTGTTTCAATAGATGATGCGACTACATTTGCTGAACATTGGAAAAAATTCCGCCTTTCCAATCAACACCTGTTCCCAAAACAGAAAAGTAAACCAAATCATCATTTTGCTGATCATATTCCCGAACTCTTCCAACGTTGTGGCCCAGCACAAGCCTCAGCCACATGGGATTATGAGCGCTTGATTGGAGTATTTGCAAAGATGCCAACAAACAACAAGATATGTACGTCAATTAATAAGATCAATATATTCACATTGATTAAACACCTGAACTGAATAAGACTAACTTTTTGCAACTCTGAATAGATGATATAGATAAAACCTTACTTCAACATATCTGTCGATGTTCCAACCTTTCCGTTCTCCTGAAATCCCCATCTGTGCCATGTGAAATAAAACAGCTTTTCGAATCACAGCCACCTGCCGTGTTCAATCACCATAAATATAACAAGCCATCCCGCCATGACCAACAAAATTATGATTGCCTGGTTGAGTACTTACAGACTTTTCATGCAACAAGGGAAATGGTTGATTGGATCAGCTTAGACAATACCGTGCAATCCACAAGTCATCCCACTTCAAGGATTGTCTCACCTTGGTATTTTCCAGTTTTAAACATTAATATGGGGGACAATATATTTTCAACTGAATCCAAAAATGTCAGCAACAGTGTGATATGTTTTTTGAGGGGCAACTCCCGACGCTTTGGTATTATTAATAGCATTTTTAAAGTCTCTGAGCCATCTAGCATACTGAACAATAACTTTCTGATCTTAAAAACTTTGAAGATTGATGTGAATTTCTTACCAGATTGACCGCATCTGAATATTTATAAAGCTGTTGGTTTTGATGATGGACACTTGATTATATCAGAAGAAGAAATAGAAGGTAACTGTGGATTGTATGATAACAAAGCTCTGTCATGTGGACTGCTTGTAATGATAAAGCCGTTATTTCATGATATTTAGTCTACCAAAATGCAAATCTCTCAGATTCATTAGCAATTTTGCTAGTGAAATAACTGCCTCAAAATTTAGTGACAGAGACATGCCATTGTGACAAGCAGAGCCCATTATTTCACATTGCCACAAAGAACTTACTATTTTGACATTGGGTACAGTGTGAATAAGCCAAGTCCAATGATCAAATGACCCACACACTCACCTTTCACAGCATCCAAAATTTCTAACTGCGCCATCATCATGTTGGAAGCGGAATCGGCTTTGGCGTACCCACACCCGCATGTGCACCCGCATGCGCCAATGCACACGCCCACGCACCCGCACACGCCAATGCACACGCCCACCCACCCGCACACGCCAATGCACACGCAAACCCACCTGCACACGCCAATGCACACGCAAACCCACCCGCACACGCTCCCGCACACGCCAATGCACACGCAAACCCACCCGCACACGCCAATGCACACGCAAACCCACCCGCACACGCCAATGCACACGCAAACCCACCCGCACACGCCAATGCACACGCAAACGCACCCGCCCCCGCGCATGCACACGCACACTTCATGGATGACCTGGTGAAGTCAAACCCCCCGCCTACATCAAGACTGGCTGAAGGACATCTTTGATGTGTGTGTGTGCAAACAGGCGGGTCTGGTGTAATTTTTACCAATCATCGGACGGTTGTGGGATGATCAGGTGGTGAGGAATCTGAGTTGAAGGCACAGGGGAACGAATATTATTGGATGTCACAGGATTTGGTGTAAGACAAGAGTAGGACGTGTGCTCGACGTTCGCTTGATTTTCGCTTGACGTTTGCTTGACGTGAAGTCAATCGCCGACAATTGACACGAGATTTGCCCCGGTGGGAAAGGCGTAATGTTTTCCAATGTTCAGCAAATGCAGTCGCATCTCCTATTGAAACAGTCCAACTTGTGGTAATGTTGATAGCACTAATCAAATGCAATGTATTCTTGGTTAGTTCATTTGCAAGTTCTTCTGACTGACCCATTTTTCTTTGAATGTTGGCAGATTGGTGTACATCTAATGACATCTGTTGACTGAGCATTAAAAATGGAATATAGACCTTATATAAGAGAGCCCATCCAGCGGCTTTTAAGCTACCATGAGAGGGGGAACCCATGTTGCGAGGTACTCTTGTCCATGATGAGGGAATTATTGTCTCAGATATGATTTGACGGAGATGCTCCAGAGCCTCACCCTTGATCTGGTGATCACTCAGTGCAGTGATATCCAATTCAGAGGGGATTTCAGAAGTGGGGATGTAATCGGCATCAAATGAAGGAATCTCTGCAGAACCACTAGATGGATGTTCTGTGTGAGGGGTGGGCATTGGGAAGTAGTTTTTTTGGGTGGAAGTAGTGGGGAGTGGCTCATTTATTATTTTTGCTGTGTCTCTTCTCAGGGAGCGGGCCTCTCTCAATGTGATTTTATCAAGAGAGCTGTTGGAGGTCTTGGAATCTGAGTCTGAACTGTTGGTGTCATTGGATTTCCTGCGGGACCTGAAGTAAATTTTTGATTTGGACTCTGGAATGCACAATTTGAAAGTTGCATGATCCTTCAAAATTCCAAGTATTAAATTATGCATTATGTCAAGATTAACCATTCTGGTTGCATCCCAATAGGGAAGGTCTTCCAAAATTGAATATCGCACTCCATACTCAGAGAAAATTGCTTGTCTTTGTTGTGGGGTTGCCCGAAGCCATTTGGCAATGGTTGATTTATGACTTTGGTATGAGCGCGTGTAGTGAAATTGAGGACCAATTTCTTCAATTTGAGTTTTTTGAATGGTGCAAAAATTACAAAAGTGGTTGCCTGAATGGGAAATAAATCCAGTAAGCTTGCACATGGCAACCACATCCGCAATGGCTGTGAGAATGGCAACACGGATAAAGGATCCTGAAGGACCTGTTGAGGTGGGTGAAAAATGGTAACCTTGCCATAGCTCTTTGAGCTTGTTGATGAGTGGCATTAATAAATAATTCAAGTGAAGGGAAGTTGGCTCCTTCGGACCAGGGATGATTCCTGCAACATAGACATTCTCTGGCTTCAATCTTTCACTTGGGGGGAGATTAAGACAAATAAGCATGATAGGTCCAATGCTGGCCAGCTGGGTGGACTTTCTATGTGCATTAAACCAGTCCACATAAATGGAGAAGGCCAATGCACCAGGAATGGACATGAATGGGGGTTCATGGATATTTCTAGTGCCAGTGAAGCGTCTCCAGACCAATCCATCCCAGACGTCACGTTTTGGGGAATCTTTGGGAGTTTGGGATTGTTGATGTTGATGCAGAATGTCGATAATTCCAGCCCGCTGGAGAAATCTGGAAAGCCAATTTTTGAATGTTTGATAAATGAAATGTTTTGTTGGTATAAATTTTTGCTTCATGTTGGTGGTGTTTTGGGTGTGGGCTTCAAATGAATAGATGAATTTGCCTAATGATTGTGTGCAAGGGGGATCATGATCATTTGGGTCATTATGGCATTGACAGTGGGGTTGGTCAGTTGTGACTGATTCAGTAAGGCCATTAAGAGAGAAACATTGAGGACAACATATATAGTTTTGAATCACTTGCTCCAATTGGAGATGTTCAAATATGGTACTCAGATCTTGAGGTATATGGAATGCAGCAATGGGGGGACCACCGGAGCTTGAGATGCTGGACTTGATCAGCAGGTTTAGGGCGGGGTTGAGAATGCGTGAAGCCCTGCGGGGTATATTATACCTTAATGATAGAATGGCAGATATTATCATTCCAAGGTGTTGTGGAGGAAGGGTTTGACTGCTGCTGTATGGTTTCTGTGCAAATGAATTGAGCCCCGGTGCTGTAGAGAACGTGCTTTGGGTCAATGGTGAATAATCAGCTGGGAATATTTGATCCAAAAGAAGTTGTGGGCACTCAGATCCTGATGCAGAAGTAGGGATGTTTGGAAGAGATTTGGGTGCAATGGTTGATTTGAGCTTTTTAATGTGCTGTGTATATTGGAAAGGTGTGAAGGCAACTACAGGCCTATCACCCTCAGGGGAAGAGTGTGTTTGAGTTGAGCAGTGTTGACACATGCATATACGCATTGAGGAATAGCGGCGGGTTGTCATTGTTGCAGGAATTGGGAGTACGGTTGGTTTGTGTATAAATATCTATGGCTGCTGTGAAAGTGTTTAGGAGTGTTATTAATTGGCAAAAAAATTGAGTGATTATTTATGAAGGGGGAGATGATTTGAGCCATCTGAGAATTTTATCCCATTTGTAATGGTGCGTGAGCTGCAGCTGATGGAGTGTAACATGTCTTGCCTGGATGGCGGAATTGGTTAGGAGTTTAATTGGGTAAAATGCCATGCTGCTCAATGCTCATACATATTATATTTTATTTACACATGGCGATACTGCGGTTTTGACCCTTGAGGGGTGTTCCAATAGGGATGTGTCATAATTGATTTGAGGGGATTGACATTCAAACCATGTATGCTGGCATGCCATTGTACATGGCTTAAACCTTATTACAGACATAACGCTATAACTCTATTACATAAGGGGTCGGAGTGCAGCTAAAGTCTTGGTATTTGGTTTGAGTGCAGCAGGCTTTTAATTGGTTGGAATGTGATTTGGATTGTCTCGCCTTTCATGAAAAGGTGATGTCTCTTTTGTGGGTAAATCCTTCAAGGTTTCCGATAGAAGCGGAGGAGCTCAAGAGGAGGCAGGGAGGATTCTCCTAAAAAGAGGCTTATTGGACTTTCACGCAACACTTAGTTCCAACTATTCATAGAATTTCTCTATTCTAAATTTGAAAAGATTTCATATCATATCACTCTATTTTATCATAATACTGAGGTGTTTTATCTAGTTAAAAATATTACTGTACTTTTTCGGCCCTTATGTCATCTTTCAAGTCACATAAATCCCGTTCAGGTTCTGTTCATGACTCAAATAGTGAATCTAGCATAGAATATGTTCAAACACAGTCACCATTGAGTCCCAACATTCCTCTCACAACCCCTATCGCATCCTCAATGAATGTATCAGGTCTTAACATTGATGTGGGTAATCCAAAGGCTCCAACTTCAAGCACTTGGTCAATCCCAAATATTTCCGTCACTCCAATTCCCCCGAATCCCACTAATACACAAATTCATGTGTCTCAGGGGCCAGAAGGCACACCTCAAATCTCCTCAACGCTAATCCCCAATCAAAATTTCCACGTGAGTTCCTCCTTAATCCCGGTCGGAATCCAGTCGCATCCCAGGATCCCTTTGGCCAAAGTAAACAGCCAACCCTCAATATTCCATCAGGATCTCAGGTTCATGTGGGTGATGAAAGGCACATGGATGGGGGGCGACGACAAAGACCATTGGAGAATGTAACTTGGAGTGGTCTGTCGGAGGGATATCCAGGATTGACGCTTCATCAAAGTAAGTCATTTTAACTTCTGAGTATAACCTTTTTCACAATTTTATATGTTTGTTTCATGGGTTAGATATGGCACCTAAAGGCAAGTCAGTCCGATCTCAGGAGCCAATTGAAGATTGTGAGTATGACCAGTCTTCATTAATTTTTTGATGTGTTAACTGATGATGTGCATGGCAGGTGATGAACTTTATGCATCTTCACCTCTGGTCCATAAAGAGAAAGTCACTGGACGTCATCATCCATATGCCTCCAAACCAAGAACAGCTCATGCCAGTTCATCAAGAGAAAAAATGGTGGATGATGAGGATGAGAACATGTCTCCTGTGAGCCTTTGAGATATGACCACATACCCAATAAGGTCAAAAAATTAATAAAAATAATTATACCTTTAGTATAATTATATTAAAATTACTTAGAATAATTACACAGTAAAACTAATTACTTAAATACACAAAAAATACCATAAATTGGTACAAAAATTGGTTTAACTTAAAAACCAATGAACCAACATGTGAAGTAAATTATACCATTGGGTTCCACATGGTAAAATACACATATACCATTTTTATGGCATATCTGTAAAGTCAATATTTAAGGAATTATAAGGTATAATACCTTATAAATACCATAAAACCTTATTTATCTCAGAAACTAATGAAACAACATGTGAAATAAATTGTACCAGTGGGTTTCCCACAAAGATCCACATATAAAACAATTAATAAGCTAATTCCCAATATCAATACTTAAGGAATTATCCTGAATATATGCACTTTTTTGGTCAATGCATATATTCAAGGATCATAGCTAATATCTTCTAAACTATACATGCTAGAATGATGAACCAAAAATAAAGTTACCACGTAATTACTGTACGAACACAGTGTGAACTTTATTTTGATAATTATAAACAAGGTTAAGACTTATAAGGAAATATTGATAAAAATCAACAGAGCTGTTGACCACTTTGTTGTGAAAGTGGTCCAAACTTAAAAAAAAGTATACAGTTGGATTCTACTAGTTCATTCGTGAAGAGTGATGTAATTTGTATTATCAAATTCAGGGTACAACCCCCTGAAATCAAGGTTTGAAGTTTAAAATATTGAATTTCGACAGAAAAGATGAGTTACAAGAAAAATCATCAAAATTAGAGTTTTGATGATGTAATGAAACGCTCTTGGCAGAATAATAAGGTTATGTCAGGCTATCAGAATTCACTCTCTGAATTACTGTAGCGTGAAAATCTTAAAAGTTATTGAGGATCAAAGTTTGAGCTTAAATTGAGCTGTTATGATCACATACTGTAACCTTAAATTAAGTTTAACAGTCTTAAGAGTGATAAAATTGGTGAATACTATTAGTTTATGATTAAAACTAATAAAATCCACGAAATTTGGGGTTCTGCCAAGCCTCTTATGTCATCACACTTAGAGTTATAGTGATAACTCTAAATAATGGTGTAATAATGATGTAATATGGTTTGATCATGATGTAATCACCCTCAAACCTTAAAATATTGATCAATTCCAGTGGATATGATCAGTACACGTCTACTAGAAGCCTGTTGGACTCTAGGAGGGAGGTATTTACTATAAATAGAGCTCTTTTTACTCTATTTTCTCCTCAGACGCATCAAAAACATTAAATCAATTAAATAAAAAAGGTAATTTCTTTATTCTTTATATATAAAACTCTTATCTTATTAAAGACCAAAGAACATCTTATTATTAATCACTGCTTTTACGTGATTAAATCAATTCTTTAATTGTTTTTGTCATAAATCTCTCTATAAACTCATTTCCACGTAAAATCAAGAAAATTAGTAAATTCTCTTTATTTTTTATTGTAAATACAATTTGAAAAAGTTGTATTATATTCTTTTGGCGTAAAATATCTCAAAATTATTATTCTAAGTGTTAAAAGTAGGTTATTTTCTCTTATTATAATAATTTCTCTACTATTACTCTTTTAATAATTCCTTAATTAATATAAATAGTATTTATATTAATTTATAAGTTTAATATTGGTAATATTATTGTTATAAATTGTTTTTTATTAATAAAAAACAATTTTTTACGCCTTTATTATTTGTTGGTAACAATAATAAAGAGCTTTTTAAATATATTAATTATTTTATATTAATATATTTATTTATTATATTATATTCTCATAATATAAATTATATTATTATATTTATTTAATAATATAATTATTTTACGCCATAATAATAATATTTCTTTATTATTATTATATTTTTAATCTTATTTATTTCATTCATAAGGACATTCAGAGTACAATAAGTAACAAATTAGTAATTTATTACTTATTGTTTCATAGTCAAACCTTACATTTGGGGGCCTGGCCGTGATATTTACTTAAAAGACCTTTTAAAAAGATTCAAATTGGGTTTATCCAATAATAAATTACATTTATAATCATAAATTATATAATAATTTTATATTTTATTGATTTTAAAAGCTATTGAGGCATTTGGAAAGCAATTGTACTGTCTTACACGTGGTTTTTCACATCCTTAGACTTGCAAGAACTTTCTTTGAGTGACTCTAGTGATTAAAAAAGATATTTTGTAAATTAAAAATAATTTTATTATAATTTAATTTAATAAGAATCATATTCATTTTTTTTTTATTTTATTCTTTAAAAATAAAAAATATATATAAAAAAATATTAAAAAATATTAAAAACCAATAAAAAAAGTTATTTTTATTCATTTTTATTCATTTCTTTATTTATTTCAATTTTTTAAAAGATATAAAAGCAATTTCTACGTGGAAAATTGCCATATCTTGCCAAAAATAACACTTTTTACAAAAAGACTTATATTTATTTGTCTTTTTTAGTGTTTCAAGATAACCCAACAGAAGACAACCAAGCTACTGTTGAGAGGTTGGTGGAAGAAACTTGTCAAAGTTCTCCAACACCAGTTATCACCAAAAGAAAGAAAGCTAAGAAATTAGACTTTCCTGGGCCCACCATTCAAGACTCTGAAGGTGAGCACCCCTTTTTAAATTGCCATAAAAGAATTTTATTCTAAAATAATTTATATTTTTTCTTAATCTTTTATTATGACTACCAGAAGAGGTTCCCAATACTCCATCCAATCAGATGGAGCTGGACTCAGAAGTAGAATTGATCCCTCAAAAGGGAAAAGAAAGGGCAATATCCCCAGTGGAACAGAATCCACACAAGGAAGTGCCTTATCCCAAAGGCAAGTCCCAGAAATGCCCATGATATCTGAGCCTGAATTGGAACTAAGTATGAGTAACTCAAACAGGTACAAATCATATTCAGAAGGCTCAAATAGACATCTACATGAGCCAGTACAAGCAGTATTGCACAGTGTACAAGGACAAAGATTGGGAAATGTTGCCTCAAATTAACCAAGGAGTGATGAACTCCTGGCACATCCTGAAAAAGTTCCTGAAAGAGGAGGAGATAGTGAAATACTCCAATGGATGGAATCCACTGTCATCCAAACCTCAAATCAAAAAAATCAAGGACTACCATGCCAAAAAGAGGGAGGCAACCAAGGAAGAAGCCCCAGTAGCTTCTACCAGCAAGCCCCAAGCCAACCCACTTCCCCAAGAAGGGAAGAAGAACAAGAAAAAGCAATGGAGGAAACCATATTCCCCAAGCTACAGAATCCCAAGAATCCAAAAGGATGCCATGGACAATGTTTTCAACATGGCCAGAACCTTGATGGAATTCAAGGACAAGGAAGAGCAAAGAATGAGACAACCTCATTTCCCAAAGAAGTAACTTTGTCAAAAGATGTTGTAAATACTTTAACAGAAATTAAAAATAGTATATTACCTCTAAAAGAAATTAAAGACAGTTTATTATCACTACAAGAAATAAATAACAATTTATCTTCTTTAACAAAAAATTGTTGTGCAAAACAAAAAAGAAATTGACAACATTAAGTTTATTGTTGAAAATAATAAACCAAAGAATTTAATTGACAATACTCAAAAATTAATACAAGGACAACAAGAATTGTATAAATACATAAAAGATATCAAAGACAAAACTTTGACAATCAATTATGATGTGAGTATTGGTAATATTACAGAAAAATTAAATAAATTAAGTATTTCTGTAGAAAGATTTGAAGAAAAGACTTCATCACACCAAAAATTACTTTTGGACCATGTGGAAAAAAGTGATGAAGCAAGAATGCATCTAAAAGATGATATTCAAAGTGAAATAAGGCTTATCACTGAAAAAATGGATAAAATTAATGAGGCAAATTTAAATATGCCAAAGTTATCAACTCCATTTTCCCATATAAGGAGCCCTGTTAAAACAAAAGAGGAATTGTCAAATCCTTTTATAACAGACTTAAGTCACCAAGATAATAACCAAGTCTTGATGAAAGAGGCACCTCAACTAAAAGAATGGCCAACATTCACAGGAGAAGGTGAATATGACCACATGTCATTTATTAAAACAATTGACATGTTACAAGAAGATTATGCCATACCAGATGAATTAATCACTGCAAGATTACATTCACTATTTGAGAAATCTGCAAAAAGATGGTATTATGGCATAAGACAAACAAATGGTAAAAATACCTGGTCTTGGTGGAAACAAGAAATAATCACCAAGTGGGCAAATGATGCCTGGAGGTATAAGATAGAAAATGCATTTGAAAACTCTTTCTTTGATCCAGAGAAAGACAAACCTTTAACTTGGTTCTTAAAACAAGCTGAAAGGCTCAATGCACTTTACCCAGAAATGTCACAGAAGATGGTGCATATGAAAATACTTAAAAAATGTGGAGGGGAACTAGAACATGCCCTAAGAAGCAGATGTTTAGAACCATGCTCCACAGAAGATTATATAAATGCACTAGAAGATATAGTGACAAGAACAAAAATTGGCAGGACTTGGAAAAAATTGGACATTAAAAGCCCAAATAAACCATTTATCAAAAAAGATAAATCAAAAGAATCCTTTAAGCCCAACACATCCAACAATAATGAGCAAAGAAAATGCCATAAATGTGGAGGTATTGGACACTTAGCCAATAATTGCCTTAAAAAGGCAAAAATCAATGAAATAGTGGAAACAGAAAACCACAATGACAAAGAGGAGGATTCTGACTCTGAAAAAGAGACAGAAGAGTCAGAAAGCTCTGAAAGTGATGAAATCAATATAATTAATTCACAAATTAATAATATTGACATAATTTATGAAGTACTAGATGTTAATTCAAATTTACCACAAGTTGGAACACCTGACATAAACCTGACAAACATACAAGATGCCAAAATGTATAGAACCAAACCTGCAAGAGGAATGGGATATACAGCTGGAAAATCAAGTATAAGCATTGTTATCGTTGATAACCAAGAAGGAAAAGTCAACTTAGACACAGGAGCATATTGCACATGTGTTGGCAAAAGTTACTTAGAAACCATGGTCCCAGACTGGCAAGAGAAACTCATGCCAATACAAGGTGTCAAATTCAGTAGTGCAAGTGAGAGCATGAAGCCCCTTGGAATAGTTGATTTAACACTAATTTTTCCTCATCCTTCACAGTGTGTCAGAATTAAAGTGGAATTTGTAGTAATGGACAACTGTACCAGTAATCACTTTATCCTGGGAAATGACTACTTATCAATCTATGGTATAGATATCTCTAACCAGAAGGATAGATATTTTACCATAGGAGATAATAAAAGACAAAAGTTTGGCTTCTTAAATAACAAAAAACAAATTACAGTTATTAAGAATGAAGAAAAGTTTCCAGAAAAGGAACTTTTTATATCTGAACAACTTAAAGAAGCAGAATTCAATCAAGAATTAACAGAAAAAATGAAAGAAAAATTGATTGACCTTCTATTCAAGTATAAAAATGCCTTTGCAACTGACAAAGAGCCACTAGGTGCCATAATTGGACATGAAGTGGATATAATTCTTAATGTAGAAAAGCCTTACCCACCTTTATTAAGAAGACCTGCTTATCCAGCCAGTCCAAGAGCTAGAGAAGCCCTAGAGGTGCACATTAAAGAATTAATGGACCTTGGAGTATTAAGAAAGGTTGGACATAATGAACAAGTAGAAGTTACTACACCTGTCATTATAACTTGGCATAATGGAAAATCAAGAATGGTAGGAGATTTCAGAGCCCTGAATACCTATACCATTCCAGACAGATATCCAATACCCAGAATCCATGAGACATTGACCCAATTGTCACAAGCTAAGTTCATCACAGCTATGGATACTCTTAAGGGTTTTCACCAAAATGTCTTAACAGACAATGCCAAGAAACTACTAAGAATAATAGTCCATTGTGGAATTTTTGAGTACTTAAGAATGCCATTTGGAATAAAAAATGCACCTTCCCATTATCAAAGAATGATGAATACCATATTTCCTGAAGAATTATCAGAAGGATGGTTAATTATCTATATTGATGATATTATAGTTTGCTCAGAAACTTGGAAAAATCACCTTACAAGACTAGAAAGAGTACTACAGAAAATAGTCCAAGTAAATATGAAAATTTCCTTGAAAAAGTGTCATTTTGCATATAGTGAATTAAAAGCACTAGGACATGTGGTATCTGGACTTAGTCTAGGCATAGACAAAAATAAAGTAGCAGCAGTACTACTTAAACCTATGCCTCAAACCAAAAAAGAAATGCAATCATTTCTAGGATTTGCTGGTTACTATAGACAGCATATAAAAGACTTTGCAAAAATTGCTAAATCCTTGTATAAGCTATGTGACCAACAAACAGTCTATGAGATGACAGAAGAAAGAGCCAAGGCATATGAAGAATTGAAAAATTCCTTAACAAATGCCCCATTTATTCTAATGCCAGATTGGAAACTACCCTTCAAGTTGTACATTGATGCTTGTGGAGAAGGATTGGGTGCTGCACTTCACCAAACACAAATTATCAATGATAAACCTGTGGAAGGACCAATTTGTTTCATTTCAAGGAAAATAAAGCCAACAGAAGCAAGGTATGGAGCAAGCCAAATGGAATGCTTATGCCTAGTGTGGGCTTTAGAAAAACTACATTATTATTTGGATGGCACAGTATTTGATGTAATCACAGACTGTAATGCTGTAAAATCACTATTAAATATGAAGACTCCAAATAGACATATGCTGAGATGGCAAATTGCTATCCAAGAATATAGAGGAAATATGACCATTGTTCATAAATCTGGAAATATTCATAAAAATGTAGATGGTCTTAGCAGATGGGCTCTAGCAAATACCCCTGACAATCCAGCATGGGTACCTCAAGAAGAGCACCATATAGAAGGAATATGTGTTACAGACATTGGCACAGAATTCTTTAACCAAGTTAAAGAAAGCTATAAGACAGACAAAAATTGCCATATCTTAAGCCAACTTCTAATGAAAGACTGCAAAGATCCATCACTTTCATCAAAACTAGATGAAATATGGAAAAAGGCATATGATGAAGGAAGATTCCACCTCCTTGATGGAATCCTTTACCATAGAACAAAACACACATGTGTTTTGGCCTTAACAGACAGAACACTAATAAACACTATTTTACATGAGTGTCATGATAGTGTTGCATCTGGACATCTCTCAGAAGACAGGACACTAGAGAGGGTGAAAACCTGCTCTTGGTGGCCAAATTGGAAGAAAGATGTTGCAGAATACTGCCAAACCTGTGACAGATGTCAAAAATCCAACAGAGCCACAGGAAAGAAATTTGGAATGATGATCCAAATCGAAGAACCAAAATCCCCATGGGAAATAGTTCATATGGATTGGGTAACAGCATTACCCCCAGGAGGAGACAGGAGCTATAATGCATGTCTAGTGTTAGTTGACAGGTACAGTAAAACTCCCATGTTCTTACCAAGTCATAAAGATGACACAGCTATGGATACAGCCATAATGATATGGAATAAAGTCATTAGCCACACAGGCTTATTCCAAAATATTATAAGTGACAGAGACCCAAAGTTCACTTCAGCATTATGGACAAATCTCCATAACTTGTTCGGCACAAATTTATCATTCTCAACAGCTTACCATCCTCAAACTGATGGTTTAGGAGAAAGAATGATACAAACCCTAGAGGATATGATCAGAAGATTCTGTGCTTATGGGCTAGAATTCAAAGATTCTGATGGTTTTACCCATGATTGGTGTACACTAATACCAGCACTTGAGCTGGCATATAAAACATCAATCCATTCCTCTACTGGAAAAACACCAGCAATGCTAGAAAAAGGTTGGAATCCAAGACTTCCCTATGATACCCTCAAAAAGGACTTAGTGGATATACACCCAACAGCAAGCAGCTTCAAGATAATGCTTGACAAAGCAAGACACCATGCAAACAGATGCATGCAAGACTCTTTCAAATATGCAAAGGAGAGATGGGATAAAAGTCATAAACCACCTGACTTCAAAATAGGAGATTTGGTCTTAGTATCAACCCTCAATTTCAATAACATAAAAGGCCCAAAGAAATTGAAAGATTCCTTTGCAGGACCATTTATGATAAGAGCACTTCATGGACCCAATGCTGTGCAATTAGAACTCACAGGTGAACTAATGAACAAACACCCAACTTTCCCTGTAAGTTTGATAAAACCTTACAGTTCAAGTGACAAAGAGTTATTTCCACTAAGAAATAAACCCCCACTTGAGATTCCCCCCTTGGAAGAAGGAGAGGAAAAGAAAATAGTAAAAGTCCTTAAAGAAAGAAGGACAAGAAACAAAAAAGAAAGGGAATACCTTGTAAGGTATAGAAATTCAACTCAAGAAGATGAATGGCTACTTGAGAAAGATATAACAAATGCTGATAAACTACTAAGAAGGTTTAGACATGAAAGAAAACCCAAAGAATAATTAAATTAAGCATTTTTGAGCTTCAAGACTAGTAAAAGTCTAATGAAGAGGTAGGACAGTGGATGATACCCTAATCACACATATCAGATTGTTGTACAATCTTTTTTGGTGGTAGGGAATGTGAGCCTTTGAGATATGACCACATACCCAATAAGGTCACAAAATTAATAAAAATAATTATACCTTTAGTATAATTATATTAAAATTACTTAGAATAATTACACAGTAAAATTAATTACTTAAATACACAAAAAATACCATAAATTGGTACAAAAATTGGTTTAACTTAAAAACCAATGAACCAACATGTGAAATAAATTATATCATTGGATTCCACATGGTAAAATACACATATACCATTTTTATGGCATATCTGTAAAGTCAATATTTAAGGAATTATAAGGTATAATACCTTATAAAAACCATAAAACCTTATTTATCTCAGAAACTAATGAAACAACATGTGAAATAAATTGTACCAGTGGATTCCCCACAAAGATCCACATATAAAACAATTAATAAGCTAATTCCCAATATCAATACTTAAGGAATTATCCTGAATATATGCACTTTTTTGGTCAACGCGTATATTCAAGGATCATAGCTAATATCTTCTCAACTATACATGCTAGAATGATGAACCAAAAATAAAGTTACCACGTAATTACTGTAAGAACACAGATATGAACTTTATTTTGATAATTATAAACAAGGTTAAGACTTATAAGGAAATATTGATAAAAATCAACAGAGCTGTTGACCACTTTGTTGTGAAAGTGGTCCAAACTTAAAAAAAAGTATACAGTTGGATTCTACTAGTTCATTCGTGGAGAATGATGTAATTTTTATTATTAAATTCAGGGTACAACCCCCTGAAATCAAGGTTTGAAGTTTAAAATATTGAATTTCGACAGAAAAGATGAGTTACAAGAAAAATCATCAAAATTAGAGTTTTGATGATGTAATGAAAAGCTCTTGGCAGCATAATAAGGTTATGTCAAGCTATCAGAATTCACTCTCTGAATTACTGTAGCGTGAAAATCTTAAAAGTTATTGAGGATCAAAGTTTGAGCTTAAATTGAGCTGTTATGATCACATACTGTAACCTTAAATTAAGTTTAACAGTCTTAAGAGTGATAAAATTGGTGAATACTATTAGTTTATGATTAAAAATAATAAAATCCACGAAATTTGGGGTTCTGCCAAGCCTCTGATGTCATCACACTTAGAGTTATAGTGATAACTCTAAATAATGGTGTAATAATGATGTAATATGGTTTGATCATGATGTAATCACCCTCAAACCTTAAAATATTGATCAATTCCAGTGGATATGATCAGTACACGTCTACTAGAAGCCTGTTGGACTCTAGGAGGGAGGTATTTACTATAAATAGAGCTCTTTTTACTCTATTTTCCCCTCAGACGCATCAAAAACATTAAAAACAATCAGCTCCAAGGTAATTTCTTTATTCTTTACATATAAAAGTATTATTTTATTAAAGACCAAAGACCACCTTGCTATAATCACTTATTTTGACGTGATTAAATCATTTCTTTAATTTTTTTTGTTAAAAATCTCTCTAAAACTCATTTCCACGTAAAAATCCTGAATAATTTGTAATTTTCTTTATTTTTATTGTAAATACAATTTGTAAAAGTTTTATTTATATTTTTTGGCGTAAAATACTTCAAAATTATTATATTAAGTGTTAAAAGTAAGTTATTTTCTCTTATTATAATAATTTCTCTATTATTACTCTTTTAATAATTCCTTAATTAATATAAATAGTATTTATATTAATTTATAACTTTAATATTGGTAATATTATTGTTATAAATTGTTTTTTATTAATAAAAAACAATTTTTTACGCCTTTATTATTTGTTGGTAACAATAATAAAGAGCTTTTTAAATATATTAATTATTTTATATTAATATATTTATTTATTATATTATATTTTCATAATATAAATTATCTTATTATATTTATTTAATAATATAATTATTTTACGCCATAATAATAATATTTCTTTATTATTATTATATTTTTAATCTTATTTATTTCATTCATAAGGACATTCAGAGTACAATAAGTAACAAATTAGTAATTTATTACTTATTGTTTCATAGTCAAACCTTACATCTCCGACTCAAATGGAAACAAATGATGAACCAAGGAGTGACAGTTTCACGGCGCATGAGCATGGCACTCAGTCAAATAATGAGTTCACCCATCCTCAAATGCCCCTTGCCCAGAGTATGCTTGAAGAATCCGAGGTCAGACAGCAAAGGAACCAGGCTCGTAAAGCTCACAATGTGGCGAAACGTGCAAGCCAGAAGGAGCAACAAAAATGGCTGAAAGCAGAACTTCCAGAGAATGTCCATGGAATGAGATCAGCAGTACACGCACATTTCCTGTTCCTACTCAAAGTTAGGGATAAGGATTTTTCCTCACTACCAGCACCACCAAGCACAGAAGAGCGTGAAATTGCAATTCAAGTGGCTGGTCATCTCTGATATGTCCCCGAGGATGTTTTCAATGAGCCATCAACACAGGTTCAGTCTCAGGGTTTCCAAAGCTACTGCGAAAATGAGCTCCACAAGCTAGGACTAAAGCGATTCACTTGGGACTGGGAGAGCTCATGGCAACATCCGTTCAATGAGCTGATGTCTATGGTGTTTTTCCGTACATTCCGTCTTGCACTGGTCAGCACCGAGTATCATCATTACTGTTGGAACAAGGATCATAATAACTAAGGGGTCGTGGTGGCTTTAATGGAGCGATATTTCACTTATTTGAAAAGAGAATGGAAGTCTATTCAAAAGGATGCCGAGTATTTGGTTAAAAAGAAGGAGAATCAAAAGCTCGCTAAGATTTGTCAAAGGGTTAGTTAATGTATCTCTTCTTCATTGTGAGCAAAGACTGATAATGATCTACTTCATTATGTGCAGACCTGTGAGCGCCGTCGTGAATGGTGTGATACGGCTAAATTTCCCATTCTAGCATCACAATTCAATGACCCTCGAGTATGCTCAGATACTGAGGAGGTACTGGAAAATGGCCATCAAGTTTACCGCAAAGTGGGATTACGCTGGCGCTCCCAGTTATTTAATGAATTGGTATTAAAAATGGATTGAGACATAGAGTTTTGTAATCGCAATAAAAAAAAGGGTAAAAAAACTATTGATAGATTGGCAGAATTAGGATCGACAGATGATGGTGATATTCTGGAAGGCTTATCATTTCAGGTATTTGATCAAGATTGGCTCAAAGGCTGTAGTAAGAAGCAGACTAGCGCCCTCAAGATACTTGACATGCCAGTTATTAGGCCGAATGGTGATGCTCTGCAATAACTTAGTAATATAAATGTATAGCACCGTTACAAATTAACATTTTGTGAATTATTTCTGCAGGTGTAATACAATCTGAGTATTAATCCTTAAAGATGCAACTTGCTAAATATGTCAGAATATAGACAATATGAGTTGGACTGTATCACCGTCTCCCTTAGAAATAATACTCTATTGCTCATTTTCATTGAGAAAATATTGAAGGAGTTCGATCCAACTCATGGTGTTGATAATTGTGGACCTATGCCAGAGTGAACAAGAGTTATCAACTTGGTCAAACACAAATTATGTAATATCAGTAAGGCTCATGAAGTGAATGATTTTTTCTTTTCTTGGACCTATTGGTGTTTGGAAAATGGCATTTCCATAAGGAAGGATTTTAGAATAGCAATACAATTAGGGTCAAAGATGCTCTTGAAAGGTACCTTCCGCATGTTGACCTCAACTGAATGAGGAGTGATATAGTGGATGACCTTTACAGGTTGTTGTTGGTCAATACGATGGAGTCGATAAACAGCCTGAGCCTCAATGGCTGGGTTCCAATTGGGCTCCTGGAAATGTGGATGTCAGGGGCCGCAAATCAGGGCAGAATTTTGGGGGTCCCCTCACCATTAAATAGACCGTATTAGCACAAGTTATATTGAGGCCAGTTCCAGCTGCGGCAATGGATGCAATCAGTACTTCACATTCAGGATTATTGAAGAAATTCTCCAGTGCCTTCTCCTGTGCTCGTGCTGTAATTGTTCCATCAATTTGTGCTGAAAGGATAGAGTGATGGGCAAGTGCAATACCAATTCTACAATATGAAAAAGTCAGATGGATTCAATTGGTAATCGATGCATATTAGAATTAACGCACAAATCTAGAAATTGGGTCCATTGGGTATAAACCACCGATTTGGTTGGACCACACCTTGTTTGTTTGTTCTTCATTAAGCTTTGTAGGAGGTGTGCAATTTTACTACTCATCATGCATGTTTCCACATCCACAATAGTTCGTGTGATTTTCGGCGAGTTATCCTGAGTGCTCCTGCCCTTGGGGTCTTCCAAATCTGCCTCTGCAATTGTGTTAAGCATGATGTGATGGTTACAACATATTCGCAGCTTATTAATATTTCTGAAAAATTCTCCTGGTCCTTTGCTTTTGGATGATAGGAATTCTTCATATAATATGGAATATTCTTGCTGCATGGTCGGGTTGAGTGGGAGCAGCTCATAATGATGGCTAATAGTGGGGAGGGATTTGAGATGTGTGGTTTTGGTGCGGCGCAAACTTAAATGCCGCAATGCCAAATGCAAGATATCATTGCAACCTTTGGAAAGACTACTCAGGATGAATGGTTACCAGTTATCTTGATCGGCGCTCTGGGGTTGAGTGAGGAATGATATTATGCCCAAAAGGTCATAAATGGTGTTGTGAATAGGTGTGCCCGTTAAACATATTCGACAGGATGAAAGGAGGCTATTAATGGCACGGTGAGTGGCAGTGTATTGAGAGCAAATATAGCTATAGGATGGGGCAAGGGTTATTGGATATAAAAGGTAATTTGAATCATTTAAGATCAGACACTCACTGTGCTTCATCCAAAATTATACGATGCCAATTGACTTGAAAAATGAATGATGTAGAGGTATTGGTTTGCTTAAATTCTTGGGTGATAGTATTGTAAGAAGTTATGATGATATCATATTTTAAGATGTCGTCTTTGGATAATGAGTTACAAGTGGGACCATGGTAGATTTTGGAATGCAGCACTCCAGCCTGAGCATGCTTGAATATTTCTGATTGCCAGTTGGTAATTAAGCGAGGGGGGCAGATGATCATGGTGGGCGTGGAGCGATGGGGGTTTGCAATCATCCGCTCCTTGGAGGTACCAATTAGAGCAATGGCCTGAATGGTTTTACCTAATCTCATATCATCCGTGAGCAGTCCTCCAAGAGGGGTATTGGTCGAAAGGCATTCAAATGAGCTAACAACCTTGTTTGTAATGATGTGCCTGGCATTGAAAGTGGATCCTGGGGGTGAGGTGGCCCAAAGGTTACGGGCTGATTGGCCATTGGGGATTTCTCTATCCCAGAGAAAAGCTAGTCCAGTCTTTTGATGAGGGAGGCGGGGGGTTTGTGTCAGCCTGTGACTCAAAAGCAGAGCACAAGCATGACAGCCAAAATACCATAAACCAATGGTATAGCCAAAATACCACCAAAACATGGAACTGAGCCAAATTAGCTCAAAATGCATCAAAAGAAAGAGGAAACTCACCTCTTTCTGAAAATATAAGTCCCATCACCATAGGACAAGAAATAACAAAGTTATTCCTGCTCAAAGTTATTGCTGAGCATAAACCTTAATTTTCACCTCTCATCTAAAATCTAGAATAAGAGGCTTAACCCCATCAAATGGGTATTCATAATGAAGATCCAAGCCAGGGCTATCCAATGGTACTAGCCAAACTGAGCTAGCACCAGTATTACTTGAGTTATGGTCAAATTCAGACCAAATAAGGGTGAACAAAACATTCACCTCTCATCTAGCTTTTACAGTTTTAGTGTGAGATACTTAAAGTGGAGTCTTTTTGGAAAGAGCACAATCAGGGCTATGTGATGGTGTCATCCATTTCCTCATATCTCAACTAGAACAGAAGTTATTGGCCAAACAAGCTTAATACAGCTTTTGCCCAAAACATGCCAATGTATAAAAATACTTGTACATGGGATAACTTTGCCATATTTAATGATAACTATGTCAAGTTGGGTACCATTGTGTAGAGCTCATACAGCGCTATTCAATGAACCAACTTTGAGCTTGATATCTCAAAAACTGGCAGAGTTATGACCATTTTAAGGTAAAAATCCCACCTGCTGTCATATACAGCCTTACCATGGGATAATACCCTATAACCATGAATATGTGGTGTCAAATAGACGAAGAAGCATGTTTTTACTTCAATACCTCATATGTCAGTCAATACTGGGGTCCCATACAGCATTCTACGCGTCATACACGTTAGAATCAGGCTATGAGGTCCCCAGATGAAAATTTTCACCCTGTATTGGTGAAAACCGCCCAGATGTGGTTTCAAAACCACATCTGAGCCCAATACAGGGTATACAGGCTGTTTGCAAACCACAAGCCTGTCATGAGGAGTGAAAAATCTTCACTTCCTCTACGTGAAAAGGTCTAACAGCCTTTTCACCTCAATTTCAGGATAAAAGGAGGGCTTTTCACTGCCAAAAACCTTTCCTCATCCTGCTCTTGAATAACCTACGTAGTAAACTGTCAAAAACAGTTTTACTCTTGGTTAAATAATCAGGTATAATTATAATCTTTAATTATTGTAGACTTTATTATTGTAATCCAACAGATAAAGCCTGCACCCAGGGTTCTCAATAGCGCTCACCACCACTATTTCTCAATAGTAGAACCCTTTTATTTTATCATAAACCTTTATAAATCTCTTTTAAAATCATTTCTGCCGTGTCACATACACAGTTAAAGTTGTAATTAGCCTAGTTATACCTTTATCATAGTATCATCCTGACATTTTGGGGGCCTGGCCGTGTTTTTTTGACTTTTTTGGACCTTACAAGTAAGTCTTTTCTCTTTTTTATGACCTATTAACACATTGTTTTATCCACTTTAGGCGTAATTTCTATCTAAATATATATATTTTATATATTTTTATCTTTTTTTATTATATACTCATATTGTAAGAGTATTTTTTACGTGGTTAACACCCACAGTAATTTATTATTTTTGGCGTGTTTTGCATATAAAAACACATAAGCCACTAATAAAGTCCTGTATTCTTAACTAAATAAGGACACCTCTGACTGAAAAACCATCAGTTGAGGCGTGGTCAAGTGTATTGTTAATTCAATAACACTTGTATACAAACCACTTTTACAGAATACACTTGCAAACCACAAGTGTATCTGAGGGATACTGACACACAAAAAGTGTGACAGGACACCATAAGCTGTATTCTTGACGTGAAATTGTTAATTCAATTACACTGTCATTATACAAGGGCATACTGTAATAATATACAAGCCCAGAGGCCATTCTTAGACGTGCAAAACCAGCCTTTTAAGAAGTCTTAACTGACATAAGCCCTCTTTTTCCTGTTCTGATTCAGTGGAAGAAAACTACATCCCACTTGAAACCCAGTCACAGGCCAACACACCAGTGACACCCTCAGATCCAGAGGGCAGCAAGGGTAAAGGAAAAAGGCTTAGTGAAGGCCTCATTACAGCCAAGAAGTGGACACCAATAGCCACCCAGAGGAGTAGAAAACCACGAAACTCTGCTTCAATACAAGGTAAACCAACCTTAACCACTTGTACAGGGAAGATTACAATTATTAACCCAGTTGTAACTTCCAAAGGCAAACTGCCCAAAGCAGCAGATAACAAATTTATACAAGGCACAGTCAAAGGTAAATACCCTAAGAACATAAAGTTTTTGACTGCTTGCAAACACTGATATGTCCCCTGCATACCTCAGAGACCTTGGCTTCCAAAGGAACCAGCCAGAGGATAGAGCAGGAATGTCTAGAACCAGAAGACCTGAAAGAAGACACATTGGACACAGTGGTGGATGGCAAAACAATGAGGGAGATAATATCAACCTTGCCATTCACACTCCAATTCAACAGAAACCTTAAACCAGAGGACTGGAAGGATATGGATCAAGTTCTTCAAATCCACCAACTCCTCAAAGATTTGTTTCAATGGAGCATGGACAACAAGAGGTTCAACCTAGCAACTCACTGGGCAGAACTGGGATCAAGTTGCCAGAAGATCTGTCTCAAAGAGATAGACTTCAAGGACCTTATGGTAATTACCAAGGGGTGGAACCCTACCAGGCAGCACAGACTCCTGGAGGCAAGGGCACAGAGGATAAGGGAGAACCAAGCCACTATCCAAGCTATAGAAGAACAGTTAACCCAGACAGGGCCTACTCAGATTCCTTCAGGTTCACAAGGAGCAAGCCAAATCAGCTCTCCAGTGGCTTCACACCATTCAGAAACCAGCAGATCAGTGGCCAAGAGTCACCATTCTTCACAATTCCAGGAAGTTTCCAGGAGAAGACAAGGCAACAAGGGCAAGAACAAAGCCTCCTTCAACCAGAGGAGGAAAGAGTCAGACCCCATGATCCAGAAACTGTTAGATTTGGTAAAAGAAGTACACAAGAACCAGAAGTAGTTGTAAACCACACTAGAATCAGTAGTCCTAGTAATAGAAACATTACCCCCACTCAGACTGAAAATAACATCATCACATCTGAGAGTAACATCAACAGTGACACACTGTGGTTACAAATGTCCCAATATGCTGAGCAATCTGCAAAGCAGGCTGCAGAATTAGAAGCTTCCCAAGAGAGGATGAGAAAAACTCAAGCCTCATTGGAGCAGATAGTTAAAAACCTTCAGGAAGGATATGCTCAACTGAGCAAAGCCTCTGAAGAAACCAACAAGAGACTGAATCAAGTCTCTGAAGAACAACACCATAGCAGCAGGGACAGGGAGTGTCTGAACCAAGACATCAACAAATTGTTTGATGCCTACCATAGCTTAAAGCCCCAACCACAAGGCCAAGCTATGGAAAATCTATATCAACCAGATGACATCAAACCAGATGCCATGTTGTTGAATAAGACAAGATCTCCATCACAATACCAGGATGGAGATGGCATGTCTTATTCAGAGAAAGAAGCCTTGAAACAGCTTCCTGAGGCCTCAAGCTGGCCCAAATTCTCTGGATCAGGAGAATATGATCATATGGAACTCATAGATTATATTGATGGACAATTCATTGATGTACCCAGCATACCAGATTACTGGATTACTGCTAGACTAAATACTGCATTTAAAGGTCATGCAAGTATATGGTACACAGAAATGAAAGAAATCCATGGCAGAAGAAACTGGCCATGGTGGAAGACTCAAATAATGCAAAAGTACAGTAATGGAACTTGGATATGTAAAAAGACCATGTCATTTGAAAATGACAAATACTCTGTGGACAAAGATCCATATGAGTGGTGTCTCAGACAGTCTAAAAGACTTAAAGCCATTGATCCTCAGATGAACATCCAGATGAGGAATCAAAAACTTCTGACACAACTGCCAGGAGAACTAGAGCATGCAGTGAAATGCAGATGCAACCAAAATTGCACTCTAGATGACATAGCCAATACCTTACAAGACATAAGGAAAAGGACTAATATAGGGAAATTCACCCCATATAGAAGCAGTAGTTTCAAAGAGAAACAACCTTTCAGGGTGGAGTTTAAAGACAAACCCAGAGAAAGAGTGGCAGAAGTGGCAAAGAAGAAGAATTCTTGTCACAATTGTGGTTCAACAGACCACTATGCCAAAAACTGTCCAAAGGCAAAGAAAAAAGTCTATGCCATAGAGAAAGTCCCTGAGGAAGAACCTCCAACAGAGGATTCTGAATCAGACTCTATGGGTGATGCCATCAGAGAACCATCTGATGAGGATCAAGACCCAAGAGAGGAATTTCTAGTGGAATACCAAGAGGAAACCCCACTAGAAATCCAGGATATACCAAAACATGGAACTGAGCCAAATTATCTCAAAAGGTATCAAAAGAAAGAGGAAACTCACCTCTTTCTGAAAATATAAGTCCCATCACCATAGGACAAGAAATAACAAAGTTATTCCTGCTCAAAGTTATTGCTGAGCATAAACCTTAATTTTCACCTCTCATCTAAAACCTAGAAGAAGAGGCTTAACCCCATCAAATGGGTATTCAAAATGAAGATCTAAGCCAGGGCTACCCAATGGTACTAGCCAAACTGAGCTAGCACCAGTATTACTTGAGTTATGGTCAAATTCAGACCAAATAAGGGTGAACAAAACATTCACCTCTCATCTAACTTTTACAGTTTTAGTGTGAGATACTTAAAGTGGGGTCTTTTTGGAAAGAGCACAATCAGGGCTATCTGATGGTGTCATCCATTTCCTCATATCTCAACTAGAACAGAAGTTATTGGCCAAACAAGCTTAATACAGCTTTTGCCCAAAACACGCCAATGTATAAAAATACTTGTACATGGGATAACTTTGCCATATTTAATGATAACCATGTCAAGTTGGGTACCATTGTGTAGAGCTCATACAGGGCTATTCAATGAACCAACTATGAGCTTGATATCTCAAAAACGGACAGAGTTATGACCATTTTAAGGTAAAAATCCCACCAGCTGTCATATACAGCCTTACCATGGGATAATACCCTATAACCATGAATATGTGGTGTCAAATAGACGAAGACGCATGTTTTTACTTCAATACCTCATATGTCAGTCAATACTGGGGTCCCATACAGTTTCTGTACAGCATTCTACGCGTCATACACGTCAGAATCAGGCTGTGAGGTCCCCAGATGAAATTTTCACCCTGTATTGGTGAAAACCGCCCAGATGTGGTTTCAAAACCACATCTGAGCGCAATAAAGGGTATACAGGCTGTTTGCAAACCACAAGCCTGTCATGAGGAGTGAAAAATCTTCACTTCCTCTACGTGAAAAGGTCTAACAGCCTTTTCACCTCAATTTCAGGATAAAAGGAGGGCTTTTCACTGCCAAAAACCTTTCCTCATCCTGCTCTTGAATAACCTACGTAGTAAACTGTCAAAAACAGTTTTACTCTTGGTTAAATAATCAGGTATAATTATAATCTTTAATTATTGTAGACTTTATTATTGTAATCCAACAGATAAAGCCTGCACCCAGGGTTCTCAATAGCGCTCACCACCACTATTTCTCAATAGTAGAACCCTTTTATTTTATCATAAACCTTTATAAATCTCTTTTAAAATCATTTCTTCCGTGTCACATACACAGTTAAAGTTGTAATTAGCCTAGCTATACCTTTATCATAGTATCATCCTGACAGTTTGAATAATGGCATGGGGCGGGGTCATCATGGGGAGGTCTGATCCACTGGGTAATTGTATCAGTTTTTGCTTGGAAATCAATGATGAAACAGCAGGATATGAAACTGGCATCGAGCTTGAAGCGGGAAATGTCGGAGTGAAGAGTCGACATTGACTATGAGTATTACAGTCATATTCTTTGGGCATTTTAAGCTTGAAATCTTGTGTTCGGAAGCTTTCCATTATGAATAAAATGTTTAGATACCTTGTGAAGAACATCAATGCTAGATTGGGTTTCTGAGATGAGGAGGGATTATTTGCATCAGTCATGGATACTCCCTCAACGAATAATATTTGAGAAGGATTGGATTGGCAATTTTCAATCCATGCCCCACCAGGACCACAGTGCATGAACGTTTTTGGTGCCCCAAGGAATGGTATCAACGTTTTGGAAAGGGTTCCAGGTAGAGAGCCAATAGCATGTTGGTGATTGGGGAGATAAACAAATATGCTGTGTTGATTGTGCCATATGATAATCCAAGAAGCTAAGTGGGAATTGTCAGGATTTAAGGCTATATCACTATTTATTTGACTACGAATATTAATCATCCCAATGCAAAGTGGTTGTGAAGGGGTTGACATGATGGCTATTTTAGATTATTTGGGGACAGTTGGAAATTATATGATCGGGAGGGGTTAGCTAAACGGAATGAAGACAAATAGGCGCAGGTGGGGAACTTATATGAGAGGCAGCAATGGGGTCAAGGGGGGATGGCCTTTGGTTATGTGCATGGTCTTGATGGGGGTGGGCCTCTTGGGCTCATAATTTTCATATCCGATTTATGGCATATATCAAGGCAAGGTGCCAAAAGGTGGGTGCACCGATATGACTGCTGGATCTGCAGCAAGGTACAAAACCTTTGGTGGAACAAGGTTGACATTAGCATATCCGAAATTGGGTGGGTTGTAGCAACTTATTGTGGAGGGCATATTAAAGGCATGCAGTCATGTTCGCTGGTGTGACAGCGAACATGGATGCATATCTTCCCCAGGTTAATTGTCGCACAGGGACCTACTGGGCAATGTGGGCCGTTTCAAAGGGCAATCTCACTGTGGGGATGTTTGTGTGTGGGGGGGTGAGATATGTTTGGTGGCATGCCACCGAACATGACTTTGGTTTTGCCTGAAGTGTTTTGCTGACTGATGCCTACTGGGCTTCCAGGGGGGAATGTGTGGGATGAGCAAAGGGGGCGCCAGCCGTGAGCCGTGATCCACATATACATTCACCCCTATTGCGTTTGAGGCGAGTACTAATCCCCCGAGATTGGCATCTGGGTCTTTCCCGCACGCGCGTACAAAACTCCGGCGAAAGAGGCCACCCACCCAAGGGAATTTTTGGCTGCAAGCTAGGTGCCACAACTTGCGCGGGGCGTGTGAGAATGTGAAGAACATGACCCGCGTTGGGAGATACCCACGCAAACATAACCGGCCTCAGCAAACATAGGCTGGGATTATTCTGATGCGGATGAGGCTGAAGCAAATCCACACTGATTCGCCTCAGGTTCCCACACGCGAGCAGGTGAGCGTCTGCAGTCAAGCTGACCACCCGACCAAGAAACTAGCCGGTCGGAACACTGGAAGTAAAATGTCTTCCAGGCGTGTGAAAGTTGCCTGTGTATGACCCGTTGGGGGGTGCGTATGAAAGCGTGTGGCTGCCCGACAAAGAGCACGCGCAATGAACAAGCAGGGCCAGTCATTGTTTGCCCCGACAATGGCACCGGATGGAATCCACTGTTTGTGTATGACCCAAATAAACAGTCATCCCACCATGACCCACTTACATTAACTTGGATTACATGCGCATCTGTGCCATAGTTAGGCAGAGCTGTCGAACAAGGTGCATCAAAGGGATGCAGGTGAGAGATATGACTCGATGGCTTGACATGATTGCATGTTACATTGTTGAACAGCTTTTGCTCTGCCCCGCAGCATACAGCTACAAAGGTGTACTGCGTACTACAGTGTTGGCTGTACAGATTAGGAAGGTGTAATACTACTTGAGCCTGCATGCACTTTCCGATCGTTTGCCTATACGTAGCTCATGTGCCACATGCTCAGCATTGCATTTCACCCTATTTGCACATGCAAGCTGAGCATGTCATGGTCAAACGCACCGTGTGGAAGTGATCAGTAAAGCCATGGAATGAACTTTTTTTGCAATAGTTCATTGGAAGGCTCAGTTTGGAGCACTTCACCAAAGCGTGTGAAATGCTGCACCTGGCTGAAATGTCACCCGATGCTGTGCCAAATGCTCAGATTGTGTGCATACAAAAGTGACTGAGCAATGGCTCAGCATGGTGAATGTCATATTGTTATATCAATAGTTCAATTACTGTGCAATTAAAATTTTCAGCCACTGAGCATTTCAAGTATGACCCGAAAGCAAACCTGAGCAATGGGTCGAGGCAAGCTCACGCTGTATTCACTTGTCTTACAGCCCCCCCTTTGTTCAAAGACTATCACCAGGCCATACGGCCGGTGATCTTGCCGCGGTCACTCGTGACCAAATGCACCGGGTGCATTTCTGCATGGGTCACTTGTGCATTGCACCCACAATACACATTCAACAAGGGCCTCACGACCACCCTCCTGGGTGATTGGGTGGCTATTTAAGGAAACAAAGGGGATTTGACTCAGCTTGACAATTCAATCAATTGCAATACTCAGCCAGACCCCCATTGTTATTCTGCCTCACGCGAGCATTTCACGTCTCAGTTGCAGCATTCGCTGAGACTCAGCTTCAATTTTGCCCACACGCCTTGACGCTGAGCCTTTTGCAGGTGCTGCAACTGCTGAGATCATCTCAGCTTCACCATGGTATAAAAGACCATCTCCACACGACACGTCCATCACTTTCTTTCTCACCCGCTCCACTTCGTTCAACCTCACCTGCGTTTGTCCTTCTTGTGTGTATTCCCCTTGGTCTTCCTGCCTTTCTACTTTTGTCTTTCGCACTCCACTAAACCCACTCCCCTTACTTTTGCCTGTTTGTTTCTTCTGCTGATTCTTTCAGAACCTCCCTTCTATCCACCTCGTGCGTTACCTCTTTTTTTAACTTTTGTCAACATTATGTACCGATATTAATACTTATTTTTCTTCACGACTCTTCTCCAGACTTTTAAAAACTTTGGACTAGAGCGTTCTTATTTTGTTTCCGTTTTAAATTTATAATTCATCGTACGCCTTCATTTTTTCTCTTGATTGTTTACTTTGTATGCAGTTACTAACCTCAATTGTTTTGTTTTTAGATGTCGTGCACTTTATGCACCAAGCGGGGTATCCCCTGCATTCGTTCCTCAACGACGAACGACGCTTGTGATGCTTGCGGAGAAGCACACAAGAAATGTTTGTTTGTTGTCCGCCCCTTCCGACCATGAGGCCAGAGGAGTTCCAACCCAAGACGCCCTTGCAAGGACTCCTTTGTGGTCGACGATGATGAAACCATTTCGGAGCGTGAATGGACGCCGGGCCCCCAAACAGGCCAACGGGAACGATTCCGGACGATTAGCCCTGTCCCCTCCAGTATCAATTTGTCCACTCCCCCTCCTAGGCCACCATCCGATGGTCACTTCACTCCTCAACCGGAGCGAAGTGATTATCCGGCCGATGAAGGATGGCGATCGCGAGAGGACATTCGAGCTTGGGCTGCTCGTCACCATGTCTTGTCACCAATGGGATTCAAATGCCAAAGTAAGTTTTCTTTCTCCTCCTTATCTCATTTCTCTTCACGCAATAATACTGACTTTTTTCCATTACTCATAGAACAAAACCCCCCGAATCCCCGCGACATGACTCTCCTGTTCCTAGTTTGCCTCGCGAGCAAACCCCCCGGCAACCCACTCCAGGCCCAAGTGGCATGCGATGGTCTGAGGAATTATTACGCGGTAAGCAGCCAAAGTTTCATTTCATTTTCACTTTCACTTTCGAGTCGAGTGAACTGACTCTTACTCCTTTTTTAGAACCCTCCCGAACCGAAGAGCCACCTATTCCTGGCCCAAGTCCATCGTCCCAACCACCTGAGGACAATACAACTCGTGAGCCAGAACCTGAGGTGGCTCCTACGCAATCCACGGAGGAACCTTATGGTAAGTCACCCCTTCTTTCTCTTTGATCCATATCCACTTTTCCTCATTTTTTCTTCGACCGTCTCCAGATTGTCCCGCCACTCCTCGCTCGATAATCATCATCGACGATACGCCCGTCGGATCGCCCCATCCCCCTCCCCCTCACCCTTCTTCTTCACCAACACCACCATCTTCCCCTCCTACCCCGGTTCCTTCCCAGGATCTTCCTCCCATTGCCCCCGAGAACCCAAACTCCTCCTCCCCCCCGGTGCCAAGCTCCTCTCATTCCCACGATGACGCTCCCCAGGAATTCACAGACCTGCGACCGACCCTAATGATTCCTCGAGCCATCGTCCAAGAATCGATCAACCGAATCTTGTTGGAGCATCGCTGCTTGCTCCACATGATTCCTTTCGTGGATGCAACTCATCGAAATGAGATACACCGGGAATTGCGGGAGGAACTAAACTCCCTCCTTGCCCAGGCACTGGAGGCTTATCCAAAGGAGGACATCACCGGGATAGTCTCGAAATTCTTAGAAAAATAAAAATTTAAAAAAAGTGTCCTGATTTCCTCTTTTTATTATTCGTAACACTTTCTTTTAAATAAATTATTTGTCTTCAATTATTGTTATGTTCAATTTCTATGACATTCTTTCCTTACGTGAAATTATATTTTCCTCAATGGTTCAAATATCCTATTGCATGAGAAAAATTTTTATAAGTGCCCTACCAAAAGTTTGAGTGACCCTCTTTTGCCAAAAATGCGCCAATAGTTGCCATTAGCGTCTCCTATATTTTCTTCTTCCATGGCTTAGAGCCATATCAATTCTTAACTGTAAAAAAGCGGGAGGTTCCCGCATGTGAGCAATCCAGTCCAGATTCATGAAACATTGCCTTTACTATGGTCACACACTACGAATCTTAGTCATGTATTGAATTGTTTAAATTTTTGGGAACCTTCACAAGCATAAGGATTGGCGTGTGACCTGTTGGGAGGCTGCACAGGCGTAAGGATTCGCGTGTGAATTGTTGGGAGCCTGCACAGGCAGAAGGATTGGTGTGTTAATTGTTGGGAGCCTGCACAGGCGTAAGAATTTGTCAGCATTGTTGGCAACCTTCCCAAGCGTAACGATTGGCGTGTGAATCGTCGGAAGCCTGTACAGGCGTAAGGAATTTCTAGCATTTTTGGGACCCTTCACAAGCATAAGGATTGGCGTGTGAATTGTTGGGAGCCTGCACAGGCATAAGAATTGGCGTGTGAATTCTCGGGATCCTGCACAGGCCAAGAAATTTTCAGCATTGTGGGGAACCTTCACAAGCATAGGGATTGGCGTGTGAATCGCCGGAAGCCTGTACAGGCGTAAGGAATTTTTAGCATTTTTGGGAACCTTCACAAGCGTCAGGATTGGCGTGTAAATTTTCGGGAGCCTGCACAGGCGTAAGGATTGGCATGTGAAGCGTCGGCAGCCCGCATAGGCGTCAGGAACTTTTAGCATTGTCGGAACCTGCACAAGGATAAGGATTCGCATGTGAAGCATTGGCATGCTGGAAAATAGCAACAAAAGACGACAGATGTACGATGGCATGCCACCGTACATAATCCACTTCACCCCTTTTTCATGTGAGACACCCCATCTCCCGCACTCAAATCCATCCAATCCTGGTATATATTGTCCTCTGCCTTACCCCATCATTACTTACCCAACACACAGGCAAATCTCCTCATTCTTTGAAACGGCATGAGATTGTATTACCATCCCTAATTTGATAGCCCGCTCTCTCGGCAATCTCATAATAGCCATGTTTTTTTTGCGGCATTGTTTTTGCTAACCTGCTTGAGCATTTTGCGGACATACCCACTAGTGTCGTGCTTTCATTGTCCTGTGCTGGATCAGTATAATGAACAAATGTACTACTGGCCCACACTACCTGAATGAGCCCATGACATGCGGATAGATCAATCCAAAAATGTTCATTTGGGAAAATCAATTTTCCACCTGTACACCGCTTTGACACATCTCTTTGAATTTGGCCGGTCCGCTTATCAGCTTGAAACTCCCATCCCGAAGCATACAGCGATGCATCCTTATCAACATGAGGTGCTTTTTTGAATCCATTCATGGTGAAAGTGAGTGCGGAAGCGAACTCGAATGCACCCTGATTTGCGGGCATATTGCCTTCATAGTTGACTTTATCAAAAGACGGAACCCCCAATGAATTGTAGAAATTTTGAATCTTCTCAAATAAATTATCCCCAACATATCGTAAGGATTGACCTAGAATGCAACCCACCCAGCTAAGATTGGGACCTCGGTTCTGCCATTCATCTTTTGCGCTTTCAATTTTCCCGACACTTCCATACAGACCAAATTGTTCATTCTTGGTGCTGCATTTGCGCCACCCAATCGCGAACATAAATCCCTCCAGTAATGCTCCATTGGTTGCAATCGGGTCGGTGAATCTCTTTTCGTGAAATAAGAATTGTGATAATTCATCCCATTGATTGACCTCGACTTCACTCATTGTTGTGAATGGTCGGAATTCAACAAGGGCAATGAGTAATCCGGTTGAAGAGAAAATTGCCACACGGCCAAAGTGAATGCGTTTGCTCTGATTGACATCCACAACCCTCCGAATTTCACTTGGGGTGATATTTGCTGATACTGGCATTGATATTTGTGCTGTTGGGCGAGAGGAGGAAAACAACCTATTCATTCGGGTCGTTTTGCGCTCATTTGTCTTTTGGGATCTGCTACTATTCCCGAGTGGTTGAGGGATCACTATGTGTTCAAGCACACAAGATATCAGATCCTGCCAAGGAGCTTTCTTTGGCACACATCCTTTGACTTCCCTGTTGGAGCCCACATGACATTGGCACAATCTGAACCGACTAAAGCCAATGTTCTTCCGTGGGGCCGAATGAGGGTGCCACATAAATGTGGAAGCATATATACACTGAGATTAAGCGAGCAACTCACACTTTCCTTCCTCAGCCCGACACTTTCTTGCGAGTTCCCTTTTACGCTCTTTTCCTTTTTTTGTGAATGGCATGCTTTCAGCAGAAAATGAAATGAAACCGAATGATTACTGATTTATTAATATCACCTAAATTGAATTGCGGTTGATGAAGCTTTTTTGATTGCGGCTAAAAAGAAAGATCATACCTGACCTTTGCGAATTTGCGATCTCAAAGACCTGAAACTGAAAATTGCAGTGGATAGTGCATTATTCAATTTGACATATTGATGTTCCCATGCAATCACTTTCCAATCCAACCATTTGGAATATTGCAAGCACACACAAATGCAATATGCATCCTGCTGCGGATCCCTAGTTATCCTAGTCCTCTTGAAAGACGCAGGAACATTTGGCCTATTATGGGCTGGCGGGAAGTGATAAACGCGACTTCCCGCAATGCCCCCGCGTGTGCTACTCGCGGGCACAATGCCTGACTCAGCTTGCGTCTTGTTGGAGTCTTTGCAATGATGTATGGAGGCATGCCGCCGTACAATTACTATTGGTACTCAGACTGTGGCATCCAGGCAGTAGTAGGATAGGAAGTCATGCTTATTAAATTCAGAAATCACTTTGCAAAATTAAATTACAATCTATCTAGTACAAAGCTAATCTAAAAAGGGTCAATCCTGGTTGTGAGTTTAGCTGACCTGGGTACTGTCATGGTGACCTCATCACTTGAACCAAGACCGCGTTTCGCCACCCAGGCATCACCAAAGTCTAATAATAAGCATCGTGCAAATTCAAATCTAAGAGGTACAGTGGGGTTAAAAGACTCTGATGAGAAGAAACTTTTATTCAGTAAATTACATATAGACTTATTAGTACGTAGCCACACTGGCTCCACTAGATTTTTACCCTCTGAAAGCTTTGCGGAAATGTCAATTAGTGATAAAGCCCCTTTAACTGAGCTTGTTCTCCAGTCATCTGAGCATACCATCAAACCACGAACCCCCTCCGCACAGAATGCGGCTAATATACCATAGCAAATTTGATTTATTCTGAGATTCTTGTGACACGCCAAAAGATCTTTGATGGCCTCATTTTTTTTTGAGTTCGTGAGTTTCCCTTTGATGCCATTAACTTCAAACTTTGTATGTGCACATACCATGTTGTACGCAATCATCAAATGGATAACTGTATCCATTAGATCCTCCAGGTTCTTGTGCGGCTTTGTGGATCTCTCATTGTCAGCCCCGCCACCTTCAATGCTGAGTTGGGTTGCACGTTTCTTCGATTTACTCAAGCAGGAGGCAAGGTATTCAACTGCTCCGCGTTCGAGTCCAAGAGGATGGGTCGAATTTGATGTTGGTGCAACATATGGTTTGGGTGCAACCACATTGTATGAGACTAAACTAATGGATTGAAACATAACATTTGCCCAAAAATGTTTAACTGGATTCGCGGGGTAAAGAAGGCTCTGAACCATTTTGAAGAAGGAGTGTTCAGATTTAGGGAGATTCTCTGGAGGTTTAGCTGATTCCTTCATCAATTTGAGATTCCAAATGTTATGATCAAAAAACGCTTCTGTTTCGGTTGGCTTAAAAAAATCTAACCCTGTATATTGCCATTTATATCACCAGTCAACAGCCAATAATCATGTATCATGCACAAAGATAAAACTTGCCTGCCATCTCAAGGTCCTCCAGCCAGGCCGACATTTTAAGCTCTTGGTTACTGATCACCTTAATACCAACAGGCAGGAATGTATGAGCATCTTTTGTTGGTAAATTGTCCCATCGATTTTTGTAAATACTATTGATATTATCAAGCCCCCTTTTCCATGATTGTTGAGTAATATTGGAATGATAATTCAAAACGCCTGCAAACTCTTCCATGCGGGATAAAAATATTCCTTCAAAATTAGCAGACGATGACACTTTGGGCTCAGGGTCAGGAACTATATCAGTCATATCTCGTCCCATTGTATAATGTCTAATTGTTTGCCTTTCTTGAAAAGCTTGAATATTCCGAGGAGAGGCGGGAGGGGTTTTACCATGGATTGTTTCATTGGGTATCGGGGGGCTTTCAGTATGTGGAGCTTCATCATGGATTGTTTCATTGAGTATTGGGGGGGGGTTCAGTATGGGGAGGTTGCTTATCAATATGGTCCCCTTCAACATTGATAATTTCATGACCTTGATCGCGAGAAGCGTTTGCAACTTCAAAGGTACGGCGTTTTTTGTTTGTTTTTTTGGTCGCACGTATATTTGGTCTTTTTCCTAATCCTTTGCCTGGAAATCCAATTACGACTTGAGATCCTTCAGGTAGAGATTCTCCCACCTCCACACCTGCCGATAAATTGTAAGCAGCTATTTTTATCAACTTTGTTTTGAATTAGTAATGGACTTACGGTTCAAATCCATTTTGAGCAGGCTTATGGCTTCAGCAATCTTTTGACACACATAATCAGGAATCTTACTATCTTTTTGGATTTTTTTGAGCCTTGGGATTGTTTGAGCAATGTTGGAGACAAATTGTTCCTTGGATATAATTTCCACCTCCCCACTGAAAATTACATCATCTTGCCCATCATCTTCTGTTGGTGCACAAGGTTCAACAGTCTTTTCCTTCTCATAACTTTTAAAATTTGGTTTCTGAGAGCTTGGAGGCTGACCTGAAATAAAGGCTATGACACAATATCAGGTTTTGGGAGATTAGAAATATTCAAGATGGATCCATACTCACATTCTGGAAGAACTGGTGGATCTTGATTATCTTCATGTGACTGGCTCTCTACTTCAATGCCTAATTCACGACTACTGGCAATATCAGAGATTTAACTTCCACTCTCTGGGGCTGAAGTTGGTCGTTCATTGAATTCAGTTGAATTTCCCGGGGTTTGGGCCATAGCGGAGGTAGTTTATCAAGCAAATAGATGGTGACGAGTTGATTGATAACTTGTTTGAAAAATTTTGAATAAAAAGATCCAAATTCAACAAAAAAGGTGCAAGTAAAATAATCACATTTGCAAAATGTGATTTGTCGGGAAATTGAAGGAGGCAATGTTTTGCAAATTATTTCATATCATGCAAATGAAATCACTTCCCTGTGAGACATTGAATAAAGTTGACTAGTGAGAAACCTACTAAAGTCAACTTTTGAACTATTCAACGCTCATGAGGTAAGGACTAAGCAAAGTGTTCCATTTGAATGATATGAAATAAAATGGTTTGTCGGCGAAACAGGAGACACAATTCTCTTGTCTTAAATAGTCCACTTATTAGGTTTTAATTTGTGAGTCTCATGATTTAAACCCTAACCACAACATTGTGAATATACTGACCAATTTCCCCTTAGGTCCTGTTGGCAGAGAAGGCCACTCAGCATATTTCGGTGATTGCCTTCATTGTATACGCCAACAAGCCACCGTACACTATGGATGTAGTACGGAATCATAAGGATAAGTCGTGTCGGAGCATGTTGAGAGGCACTCCGCAAGCGTAAGGATAAGTGGTGTTGGGAGCATGTCGGGAGGGCACCACACAAGCGTAAGGATAAGTGGTGTCGGGAGCATGTTGGGAGGGCACCACACAAGCGTAAGGATAAGTGGTGTCGGGAGCATGTCGGGAGGGCACCACACAAGCGTAAGGATAAGTGGTGTCGGGAGCATGTCGGGAGTGCACTCCGCAAGTGTAAGGTTGGTAAGCAGTGTTGTGAGGATGTTAGGAGGGCAATACACAAGCGTAAGGATAATTGGGGTCGGGAGCATCTCGGGAGTGCACTCCACGGGCGTAATGATCGTAAGCAGTGTCGGGAGCATATCGGGAGGGCACTTGAGCGAGCGTAAGGATAAGTGATGTCGGGAGTGCACCACGTGAGCATAAAGATGGTGTGGGCAGGGGTGTGAAAGCGTAAGGAGTGGTGAGGATGGAGATGGGGGGGCAGTGTTGGAGTCTCATCTGGAGGGCGGTGCGGGCTTGTAAGCATGCGAAGCATTGGGGCGGATTAGCTGGGGATGCGGAAGCCAATGAGGTGAAATTACCCCAACATTGTGAATAGTGTTGAAATGGGTTTGGGCTTTGAGTGACATTCTCATGTGACAAATGTGACGATTGACGTTGTCTTGACGCTGACGTGACGTGACCCACTAAATCCAGTGACTATGAAGTGACACTAACGCGACTGAAGCAAGATTTTATACTGACAGCGGTGCGACGTGAAGTCAATCGCCGACGATTGACGCGAGATTCGCCCTGGTGGTAAGAGAGCATGTGATACAGCTGCTAAGTGAATATCTGAGGCTGAATCGTATAACAAACAGAGGTATGACAAGACACACATGGAACCAGACTCCAAAGAAGGGGATCAAGTGTTAGTTTCTAATCTCAAATTTAATAACCTCAAAGGACCAAAGAAAAAAAGATACTCCTTTGTGCAGCCTTCAATATCATCAAATTGATAGGGAAGAATGCAGTGGAGGTCAAACTTACAGAGGAAGTCTCTAGGAAAAATCCAGTATTTCCAGTTAGTTTTGTCAAACCTTACTTCCAAACAGGGGTGGATAAATTCTCCTCTAGAAATAAGAATCCTCCTCCACAAGACATAGTGGAAGTGGAAGACTCCCCTGGTCATTTAAAGAAGATCATCAAGGCCAGGAAGATCAGACTGAATTCCAAAGATCAGATAGGATATTCAGTCGGATTCAAGAGCCAGAAATCATATAGGGAAAATGGTTGGGAGAAGATTTCATACCAGATGGCAGCCTTCACCTGAGAAGATTAACCTACTCTATGAGGGTTTAAAAGTGTAATCAATTATGAGCCTTTTTTGGAGGGAGGGTATTTCAGCCTGTGACTCAAACCTAGAACACAATCATGAAAGCCAAATGCCATAAACCAATTGTAGAGCAAGATACTACCAAAATATGGAACTGATTCAAACACCCTCAAAAAGAATCAAAATAAAGAGGAAACTCACCTTATTCTAAATATTCAAGTCCCATCATCATAGGAAAGATAATAACCAAGTTTTTCAAGTTCAAAGCAGGTTCTGAGCATAAAGCTGAATTTTGACCTCCCATCTAAAATACATAGGAAGAGGTTTAACCCTATAAAATGGGTATTTCAATTAAAGGTTTCAATTAGGGCTATCCAATGGTACTAGCCAAATTGAGCTAGCATCAAAACCAAAGAAGTTATGGCCAAAATAAGTCCAAATAAGGGTGAATGAAATATTCAACTCCCATCTAACCTCTACAGTCTTAGTGTGAGATACTTAAAGTGGGGTAATTTTGTAAAAGGCACAACCAGGGCTATCTGATGGTGCCATTGATTTTTGCATATCTCATCTAGAACAAAATTTATGGGCCAAACAAGCTCCATACAGATTTTTGAAAATTTATGATAGGGATAAGTAAAATTGAACATGGCATACTGTTTCCCTATTTAATATTACCCATACCAAATGAGGTATCATTTTTTTTATCTCATCCAGAGCTACACAATGAACAAAATTGACCCCAATACAGAGTATACAGGCTTTGTGAAAACCACAAGCCAGTGCTCTGAAGTGAAAAATATTCACTTTCTCCACATGAAGTGGTCTAGAGGACCATTCCAACCAATTTCAGGATAAAAAGGGCGCTTTCTCTGCCCAAAAGCGGAAGCCCCATCCTGCTCTTAAATTCCTATGTACTACAACTTTCCAAAACAGCTATACTTTTGGAAACTAACCAGGTATAATTTTAATCTTAATTATTGTATTCTTTCTTATTGTAAGGCAGCAGATAAATACTGCTTCCAGGGCTTTCAGCAGCGCTCACCACCACTATCATTTATAGTAAAGCCCTTTATTTACCACTTATGACTCTGTTTTAACTTAAAATATGCATGTCACAGTCGGATTTAAATCTGTATATACCTGTATTACTACTTCACCATAGACTTAAGCTAAAAATATCCCAAGTATATCAAACTTGAGGGTTGGAATACACACTTTTAGACTTTAGAAAACAGATTATTGTCCCTTAGCCATTGGATGACCAAGGCCACATGTTTGACATGTTCCTCCTCAGAACTGGGAAACACCATAATATTATCTAAGTAGACCATTACAAAAAATTCCAAAAAAATCTGAAAAGATTTCATTCAAAATATTTTTCAAAGAAGAAGGATAATTTTTCAAGCCAACTGGAACAAACCAATACTAATAACTATCTTATTGGGATCTAAAGGTAGTTAAGTGCTTAGTCCCCTCTTTAATTCTTGAGGAATTATAAGCACCATGCAGATTTCTCTTGGAGAGGAAATTGGCACTGTCAAAGCTGGTAAGAGGTTGGTTCATTTGAGGAACAGGATATCTGCTCTTCCTAGTGACAGAATTGTTTTTATAGTAGTAAACACACAAATGAAGGCCACCATCCTTTTTCTTGATAAAAAGTACAGGTTCTACTGTTGAAGAGGAGCTTGGCCTTTTGCAAAATTTATCCACATTTTCTGAAGCCTAAGCCCATAGTTTTTTGAATCATTGTTTGATAGAGAGTAGATAATACTAACTGGAGGTAAAGCCCCTCCGGTTTAATATGATGATCACAGGTGCAGTTTGGTGGAGGTTTCTCTTCCTTCACCTTGAAAAATACATCCAAATAATGGTGATAAACAGGAGGTACTAACTTCAAAACAGATTCAATTTCTTGTGGCTCTTCCTCCTCATCCCACTGCTCCTCCAGTGAGGCATGAAATCATAAAGGAGTAAGGTCCATATCCCCTTTAAAGAGATGAAGTGAAGATATAGCAACATGTTCTCCAATGTCTTTTATCTCTTTGAAGACTTCAGCTATTGATGTGATTAATGACTGAGAGCGAATTATTTTAGGAATATGGATGGAAGAATTAAGGGAAGGTTTCTTAAGTTCACCAACCAGAGCAATACTATTGACACAAGTGGCTAAGCCTTGACTAGTAGAAGGAATAATACCCCTAGAATCCTTATGACTACAAGCAGAGGTGATTAGTCCATTTTTCCACTAAATAATGGGATTGAAATGGTAAAGTAAATCATAGCCCAATATGAGGTCTTTTCCCTTGGTGGAATCTATGATAAAAAGTCCCATTCAAAGCATGGGAAGGAAGGCAAGTCAATAACCCACTTGGTAGGATGGGTGATTAGCAAGGAAGTGGATTCATTTGAATCCAATAAGAGAAGAGTAATCTTTTCAGGCAGATCTGAAGTAATTAATTAGTACTTGAGAGCAAAGTCCTTTTCAATAAAACAGTTTGTAGAACCAGAATTAATGAAAATGGTATAAAGAAGATCAGAGACAAAAGAGAAAATACTACCTTTCGAATATTTTTTGACAATAGTATTCAGAGTGCACAGTTGTGCTCTTGAAGGAAAGAAGTGAGGATGAGTGGACACATCATGATTCCCACTCAAGCTTTTCCCTGCTTCCTAGGTAAGCATCTTGATGACCGAGGCTTGCTCTGAGGTCTCTTGAAGTATTTTTCAATTGGTTTCTTTTCACCACAGTAATTAAATAAGCCTTCTTTAATTCTCCTCTCCTTTTAAGAACCAATTAATTTCTTGTCCTTATTTGGGACAGCAGCACAAGGCTTATCCTTAGAAACTTGAAAATTCTTCCTCTTATTGTTCTTCTTCTGGTGTGTATTCTCAGAAGATGAATCTTCATGAGGCGTAAAGGAATTGGATCTAGTGACAGGAGGCTTGTTCTCTTGCTGACTACCAGTTCACTTCTGTTTGGCCTGGTAGCTGGTTTCTAACACCCAGGTGATTTCTATGAGTTCTTGAGGGCTATAAAAACTTTCAGGGTCCGAAGCCAATGAGTCCAATGTCCCTGATGCGAAGCCTTTTCTAAAAACATTAATATATGTACTTTCTCCCTAAACTCCACTTATTGAATTGAAGCTTCTGAAATCAACAACGTACAAGGAGAAATGACCACTTTCTTTGATCCTTGAATTTTTCAACTCTTTTCAGATTTCCTTACTTCATTGGTATCACCAAAAAGAGTGAATAACTTGGTTTAAAGCCACTGCCAGTTATTAAGGAGATACAATGGGTCTTCATTTGTGATATTTGGGAGATATGGTTCAGTCAATATTCAAGCTCTACAAGTGAGAAAAGAGGTTGAGTAAAGCGCTTTCTTCATTTCAGAAAAGAAATTTTCTGGGTCATTGTGGAATATTACTTGACAAGATTGGATAATTCCTCTCAATTTATGGGCTTGAGTACCATCAAAAGGATCAGGTAACTTCATTTATGGATTCTTGAATGCTAGAGCTCCTGAAGTGTCCCTTGGGGAAACTGCTTGAGTGAGTTGTCCCAAGAATTTAGTCATCTGCTGCATCAACTTGAGGAAATTAAGTTGAGATTTAGAGACAAGAGGTGGATTAGAAAGAGTTATATTTGATTCCTCAGAAGCTTCAGGGGTACCTTCCAAGGAAGCTTTCACTTCAGTCTCCTAAGACGCCTCCTCTTCCAAAAACTCCTCCCCCTCTATATATTTAGCTTGGCCTAATTTTTTCCTAGGCCCTTGAGAAATGTGCAGGTAGCCGCCCAACAAGCCAGATGATTATCTTTATCTTCCTCACTTCCTACCTCCTCTTTTAGAAGGTGCTCCTCGGTCCAGAGTTTCACTCAGTTTATGAAATGATGGTGTTAAGTCAGGAGGAGCTCTTGCTTTAGGAGTTCTCACAGATTTAATTCTTTGGGATCTAGTCTTCTTGGCTGGCGGGCTATTTCAAAAAGGCCTTCTAAGAGATATAATTCCAATGAACTTGATGGTAATTTGAAAAAAAGAATTAGGCTTTATCAAATCAAACCAAATGAGAATCTTAAGGACTGAATCAAAATCTTGGGGTGAAATCACTTTTAATAACTCTTGAAGGATGATGATGATAGAGTCAAAATCATATGAACAATCAATGTCTTGAAGAACTTCAAATTCATCTCAGCCAATAAGTGAATCAATTCAATCATTTCAATTCAAAATAAATATCATTTATGTCTTGAGAAATTCAGTCAGACAGTAAATATCTTCAAAAGTCAATTCAATATCTTGAAAAATTGAATTCAAGTCAATCAATCAAATCAACTCTTGAGTATCAATAAGCTATCTTGAGGAATCAAAATGAAGTAATTTAATTCAATCAAGATCTTGAGTTGAAATAAATGTATTGAGGAATCCTAAGCACAATTTAACCAATGAATTCTTGAGAAATGCAAAATACACAACAAAAAAACCTAAAAAAAATAAAATCCTGAATTTCTGAATCACTTACCCCAATGCATTCCAATCAATCAAAACCTGATAAAAACCTGAGTTCAGAAAGAAAAAGAGAAATCATTCATTTATTAAGAATGGATAATAAGGTGAAAAGGTCAGCAGAAATTAAGAAAGGAGAAAACAGGTCAATTTTCATATGAAAGAAATGAATGAGATGAAAAATTGATGATAATGATGAAATCATTAAAAGCTCCTAGTTTATAAATGCAAGAACTCAATGTAAAATAAACCAAAATAAAGAAGCAATTTTAGGTTAGTTAATATACTGTCACAGGGGCTCTTTTAGGTAAAGAGGTACTGGAAATCACTTATGGAGGGCCCAGTTGGAATGAGACTGAATACACTTAATATTTTAATAAGAATTATATTGATAATGGAGTTAATTATAAGAAAATAAGCAGCACAAAGGATAAAAGTAAAGAATAGAAGAGCCAACCACAAACTCCAACTCCACTTTTACAACCTGTCAGAAAGAAAGGAAGGTTCAATAATGATATGGCCACCACAACTCCACTGAGAAGGTGAGAAAATGAAAATACCAACTTAATACGAATAAATAGAATAATTTAAAATAAATAGTAAGAATTCTTATTAAATAATAAATCAAATATATCAATTAACTGGGGAAAAACCCTAGGGGAAGAAAGAGGAGCTGTATATGTGAGAATCCACCAGCCCTTATTCAAAGAGTTAAAGTTCTTGAGAGGAATCTTGAGCTGCATTTATTTTTTTAAAACAGCCCCTGTATGTGTGTACATAGTCTGTACAAGAGGTGTGATGTGTTTGAGTGATAAGACAGATTCATACTTGTGAATCCAAAGCTGTACTTGGTGAATCCAACCTGTGCAAGTGTTGACACGCTGTATTAATGAAACAGACTGTATACATCTTTCAGGAAGATGTTTTTCTAAAACTGATTACACAAAATGAAGTGCTTGTTTTCTGATTTTGAGCTGTGTCAAGATTGAATACCCTTACCCCTGGGTAGTGGCGTTGACAGAAAATAACCAGATTTATGCAATTCCAAATTCTATGTGTGCTAACAGTGAGACATATGTGACCCAAATCTCCTTCATAGTTAATTTCCAGGGGCTTAAAAGTGCGCCAATATGACTAATTTATGACTTACACTCACTTTCTCAAAAGTGACAGGAAATATTCCCTGGTGTGCCATATTTCTGTTATTGTGCTCATCATGTAAATTGACATGCAACCATACCCTATTATTCTAAAAACTTAAGATGGTGAAATTTTACTTATATCCTATTTTCTTCCCATTCCATGTAATATAACCATATTGACTTATGATTGAGGGAGACTACTGGTCATTGGGAATCGGAATGATGTGTAACAGGGGGGCCCTGAAATGGAATAGTTGTGTGGAAATGCTCTAGAACTGTAAAATGAGATTAAAAATCTGGGTACAAATTAAGTAATTAATTTGGGGGCAGAAGTGATCCACGTGGAAAATAAGCAATTAATGAGCCATCATAATTGGTGCCTTGTGAGACTCAGTGTGTGATGAGGTGCTAATAAATGTATTTACAACTTTAAATCTGACTCTGACAAGCATTATTAAGATAAAACGGTTTGATTGATGGTATAAGGAATTTACTATGGGAATAGTGGTGGTGAACGATGTTGAAATCCCTGAGTGCAGTCTTACCAGTTGGGTTACTCTAATAGAAACTACAATATACTAGATTAAGCTATAACTTATTATTTGAAAAGATTATAACTTTTTTTTACAGTTGTAATAGGTGGGAATCCAAGAGCATAATGGAGATTTCTTTTATGAAAGGGAAATGGCTCCCCTTTATCCTGAAATGGGGTGGAAAGGTCCTCTAGACTATCCACATAGAGGAAGTGAATTTTTTGAACTTCAGAGAAATGGCTTTTGGTTTTCACAAGGCCTGTATACTCTATATTGAGCTCAAACGTGTTTTTGAAACCACATCTAGGAAGGTTTCCCGAACACAGGGTGAAACCTTTCATCTGGGGATCACCGCCCTCTTCTGACATGTATGACGCATAGAAAGCTTTACATAACCTGCATGGGACACCCAGTATTGAATGAACTACGAGTTCTTGAATTATGGAAAAGATTCATTGTCTATTTGACACCTCATAATCATATCTAAGCAATAATATCCCACAGTAAAGTGTATTGGCCAAGCTGTGGGATTTTCACCAAAAAACTGCTATAACTTTGTCAGTTTTTGAGATATTGAGCTCAAGGTTGGTTCATTTTTTATCCCTGTATAATATCTGAACCAAGTTTCTCATTTAGTAATGGTAACATTAAATATGACAAAGTTGTGCCATGTTCCATTTTTGTTCTCCATATATATGTTTTTCTCAAGATCTGTATAGAACTTGTTTGCATCATAACTTTTTTTCTAGATGAGATTTGAGGAAATGGATGGCACCCTCAGGTCGCCCTGATTTTTGCCTTTCCAAAATGACCCCACTTTAGGTATCTCACACTAAAGCTGTACAAGTTAGATGAGAGGTGACTATTATATTCACCCTTATTTGGATTTAGTTTGGCCATACCCTCTGTAGTTTTTAAACAATCCCAGTTTGAACAGTACCATTAGATAGCCGCAAATTATAAAGTAAATTTGAATATTCATTTTATGGGGTTAATAATATTTTTCTGCCTTTAACATTAGAGGTGAAAATTAAAGTTTATGCTCAGCAACTTCCTTGAGAAGGAATAACTTTGTTATACTTTGTTGTATGGTGATGGGTCTTGTATATCGGGAAAAAGGAGAGTTTCATCTGTTTTTGGGGCCCTTTGCGCTTGTTTGGCTAAGCTGCATGTCTTTGTGGTAATTCTTTCTACCATTGGTTTATGGTAATTGTGTCATCTTTAGAGGTATTTTCATATACCCAAAAGACCACAAACAAAACATAATATACAAATATAAACAAAATAAATTTATTTATATTATTAAAAAAAATTCAAATATAAATATAGATTTATATACAAGATCAAAAATTTAATTATAATTTAAAAATAAAATTACATTGAATATTAAAATTGTAAAAATACATTTTTACTTGAAAAATTTAAGTAAAAAGGAATTTTCAACAAAATTACCCAAAATAAAATAATTTTGGAGAAAATTTAAATAAAATTGATCATAAACTTTTATCCAAAAAATGAACATATGAAATTCATTTCACCATTGGATTCCTTATAAATGATTAGGTGGGGTCACCTGTGGGTGAAATTTCTCTAACTCAACTCTAAATAAGCTTAAATTAAGTTTTTTGTATTTGCGGTACAAAACTTGAAAGTCCTCAAAAATTGAATTTAATTCAAATCACATGTAGTGTTAATAAGCACTTTTTGTGTTTAAACTGGGGTGTTGTGTATAGTTTAGAAGTTATGAGGAATTGAAGTATTTTCAATTGAATTCAATTGAAATGTCAAAATGTGCGCGTGTATTACATGAGTGAACTTTGATTTACATATGAGATGTCAATTATTACAGTAGTGTACTATAAAACTTAATTTAATTACATATTTAAACTATAAGTATAATACATGATGCCGAATTAAAGGAAAAAACAAAGGGGAAAGATTAACTTTGGGGGGAAAAGGAGCTCTAGCTCTAAGGGGAGCCAGACCCCCATAGGCCTTGCTGACAGGCATGGGATGTCAAAATACAAGCAAATGTTTATCACTTTTGGGCTGGAATTGAGTCACAGGGTCTGTGACTCAATTGATGATGAGGTTTTGACCAACCAGGGTAGTTTTAACTGTTTACAAGGGGGTAAAACTACCCTCAAGTTAAAACAAACTTAGTAAAAGCAGTTTTAACTGGTTTCTAAGTCTCCTACACAGGTTTCGACGTGTTTTTAAGGCTCTAGACCAGGTATTGCTATAGTAATGGCTGATTTGAGCATCCAAAAATGGCTAAAACCAGCCCTTTTTTGGTCTAAACCAGGTTTCAATGATGCCATAATTGGCTTTTCTGTTGTCAGAGTGTTTTCCACAACTGAAAGGAGTAAATCCTACTTTTGGAGTAAGAAAATTTCTGGCTATAAAAGAATGTCTTCTTTGCCCCACTTGTCTCTTCATGTTAGCATCTTTTTTCTTTTATAATTAGGTTGAACATTGTTAAAATAATCAATACAAGATTCCAGCGACCATTTTCAAATCATTTTGAAACTTTTAAACACGTGAAAAATCATTATAATCATCTTTTGTAACTCATATAATCATTTTTACCTCTGAACCACCCCAAAAGTGAATTAAAGCGTCTTTCACCACTGTTAACTTTGTCACTTTGTTTCCAATATCACTCTGGTCACTTTTGGGCATGTTTTCTCTTTAAATATTTTCTTTGTAAATACTTTTTTCTTGAATTAATTTCTTGCAGTTCTTTGCTCAATTAATTCCAATTCAAATTGCTAGTGAAAAAATTTGTTTTGTAGCCTTAAATATCTCTTGTAGAGTATTTTTGGATAAATTTGTTTTGTTGGTAAAACAATAAATATTTAGGATATTATCTTTTTATACTTATAAAGTTAAAAACAATGAAATTGGCTTCTTTCGTCTTAAAAATACCATTTCTTACCATTTTTAATCATTTTTACCTTATACCAAGTTTGAGGGCAGGAAAAGTAACTGATTTTTAATCAAAGTTTCATAGCCACACCTTACATTTGGGGGCCCAGCTGTGTTACTTTACCTGTGCATTATTATTTTTACTCTTTTAAATCCTTTTTCTTATATTGAAAATTTCGAAAACCATATAAAAAAAACTTATAATTCAAAAGAAATCCATAAATTTTTTTTTTCATCTTATAAGTGCAACATATATTTTTATTTCTTTTTTTTACTTACTTAATTGGGTTTTTCATTGATTTTAGCGCTCGACAACGTGGTATGACAAGAAAACATTGAAACAGCCTTAACAGTTACCAGCATTATTCCTGTCAGTACTGTTCATTCTCAACATAATAGTACTGTTATTGTGACTCATAATAATCAACCTGAACCAATTTCTTCTGAATTGATTAACTTGGATGTAAGGACTGCTCTTCCAAAAGCTAAGAATTTGGCTAATAGTAAGTTTTTTTGATGTAAAATTACTATTTTAAAGCTTTTGAATCATAAAATATGCCTTAAACCAGATCTCAACCAGATCATGAGTCAGCTGTAGCCCCTCAAGCAGCTCCCAAAAATGTCACAGACATGATTATGGCAGAAGCCAATCAGTTACAGAAGTACAAGGGTCAGTTGATGACTTCTAAATTAATACATTATGTCATTCTGAGGCTGATAATCCTGCTTTACCTTCAAAGAGAGCTTAAACTGCCACAAGAAGCCTCAGCGGACATTTAAAACACCATCCAGAAGGCTTATACCAATGCAGTGCAGCACAAAGAGTACCAGATCCATACAGATCAGTGGAAAAACTGCATGAATTCTTACCTGACTGTGAGGAAATTCCTGGCCCATCCCAACACTTGCAAGTTGCTCAATGGATGGCATGCATTGTTTGAAGAGAAGAACATGAGGCCCGTAACAGCAGAATGGAGGAAAAACAACCCTTCACCCCCCAAACAAGTACCAAAAACAGCCCCAGTGGCCAGCAGCAGCAATTCCAAGGCAAAAAAGCAGACACAAGCACAGAACAAAGGCAAAGGAAAGGCACAAGCCAGGGCTACAGGAGTCCAAAGATTCAAAATGATTCCATAGAAAATGTAGTTCAGTTGTCCAGAACAATGATGGAATTACAAAAAAAGGAGGCAGCAAGATTAAAATTTCAGAAATGCTTTCTGACATTTTTGATTCTATCCCAGAGTTGTATGAATCTATAACTGACGTAAAAAGTCATTTTTCTGGTGAAAATTCATCAATTTGTAACAATCTTAATGGAAATAACTTGAGTATGAGCCAAATCAATGAAACCCTTATATGTTTTGAGAAAGCTTTGAGAAAAATTAAAGCTTCCAATAATGATAATTCTTTTTGAAATAAGATAAATGAACAATCTGCCATTATTAAAGAATTAGCAGACAAATATTCTAGATTAAATATTGATGAAATCATTGGAACAAGAAATAAAAAAGCCATAAGTACTATCAAAGAGGATCATATAAAAGCTCTTTATGATATTTCAAAATGATTTAGCTAAGTAAAGACACATATACTTGCCTTGAAAAAGTGTTTTGATACCTCAAAAGAGGAAATATCAAAATTAAAAGTAATTTAAATGAGGTTATCTCTGATAATACTAAACAAACAGAATTATGGAATGAGCTTACAAAAAAAGAGGATGTTCATAAAAAAAATGTAATGAACTCTATACAAAGCTTGAAACATGAACTAAGAGATTCAAAAAGGTGTAACAACAGTAAAATGAATAATATTGAGCAACTACTAAGCACCTTACCAAGAATGTCTAAACCTCTGAATCGAAATGAGGGTACAAGGATTCCCAATCCACAAGTGCTGGATATTGAAAATTCACAATTAAAAAATGAATTTTCTACTTGTTTTCATAACTTGGAACCATAAATGGGCCATGTACTCTTGAGTTAAGTTCCAAAACTTAACGAATGGCCTCACCTCAGTGGTGAAGGAGAATATGACCATATAAAATTCATCAAAGGTCTTGACATCATAAAAGAAGATTTTAAATTACCAGACAGATTGGTAACAGCAAGATTTAACACCTTGTTTATCAGATCAGCTCACAGATGGTATATCAAATTGAGACAAGCCCATGGACACCAAAGTTGTACTTGGTGGAAAACCCAAATTATCAACAAATGGGCCAATGATGCTTAGAGGCTTAAAGTGGAAACAGCCTTTGAATCTTCCAAATTCACTGCTAATAAAGACAAATCTTTGCCATGGCTTTGCCAACAGAAAGACAGATTAACAGAATTGTATGCTGACATGTACAATTTTATGAGTAACACAAAGATTGTGAGACAATGTGGAGGTGACATAGAGCATTCTCTCATACGCATTACTACTGAACAATCTTCAGAAGAAGATATTATCAATATATTAGAAGAAATAACCACCAGAACCAAAATTGGTTCTAGTAGGGTGAATCTTAAAACAAGGCTTAATACACCTTGGAAAGATTCTGTGGACAAAAACCCCAAATGAAGTTCTAATAATTTGAAATATGAGTCTGCAGATACAATCAGGAAAAGCCATATTTGCCAAAGCACCACACATGTATCCAATACATGTCCAAAAAGGGGGGAAATCAATGAAATTCACATTGAAAAAGAACCTGATGTTGAACAAGATGATGTAATTGAAGGAAATTCAGATGATAAATCATGAATATTTTCTGAATCTTCAAAGAATATAGAAGATATCAATTCCACCTTTGACATCATGGAATCCTATTCACATTTGGCACAGCTGAGCAATGGCTAGTTTGCTTTATGAAAAATTAAAGATGCACATTTAATAGAAACCAAACCAAACAGAGGTAAAGGTTTTACAGCTGTTAAATCCTATAAAACAGAAGTGGTAATTGACAACAAACCCACTAAACTTCTACTTGATCCAGGAGCATTCTGATATTGCGTAGGTAAATCCTTTTTTAAGACTTGTGTACCAAATTTTGAAGATCAATTGTTTCCAATTGATGGCATAAAATTCAATAGTGCAAGTAACCCAATGAAGGAATTGCAAATATTTGAAACTAGTGTCAGTTTCCCCATTTAAATGGAAATTTAAGAATCACTGTTGAATTTTGTGTTATGGAAAATTTCTCTAGTACCAATTTCATATTGGGAAAGGCTTATTTAATCATGTATGGAATAGAATTACATAACAATAAGGACAGATACTTAACTATTGGAGATAATAAGCACCAAGAATATGCCTTTTTAGAATTTAAAGGAAAAATTACAGTGTGCAAAGTATCACCAGTCAACTTAGAGTTAGATAAATTCACGTCTGAACAGTTAAATGAAGCTGAAATATTGGTAATGAAGTTTACATCATCCTTACTATTGAGAGACCTTATCTCCCACTCTTAAGAAGACCTGCATATCCAGAAAGGTCCAAATCAAGAGAAGCTCTAGAAATTCATATTAAAGGACTTCTAGACCTTGGTTTAATAAGAAAAGTGGGCCACAATGTAGAAGTGGAGATAACTACACCAGTCATAGTGGCATGGCATAATGGAAGATCTAGAATGGTTGGGTACTTTAGAGCTCTGAACACTTACACTTTTCCAAACAGGTACCCAATACCAAAAATACAAATTGCCCTCACCCAAATATCTCAAGCAGTGTATAGAAGCACTATGTATTCCCTTAAAGAATTTAATCAAAATGTAGTTACACCAAGAGAAAGGAAATACTTTAGAATTGTTGTTCATTGTGGAGTGTATGAATATTTGAGGATGCCTTTCGGAATCAAGAATGCACCTTCACACTTCGAAAAAATCATGAATGAATTGTTCCCTGAAGATCTTTCAGAAGAATGATTGATCATTTACATTGCTGATATTATTGTCTGTTCCATGACTTGGAATAACACATGTGCATATCATCCAGAGTTTTGACCAAAATCCAATCTGTGAACATGAAACTCTCTTTGAAGAAATGTCGTTTTGGGTTTAAGGAACTAAAAGCACTAGGATATGTGGTATCTGGTCTATCCCTTGGGATTGACAAAAATAAAGTTACAGCACTCTTACTGAAACCTATGCCGCAAAAAAAAAGGAAATTCAATCATTTTTGGGTTTTTCAGGATATTACAGGCAACACCTTAAAGATTTTGCATCCATAGCAAGGCTTCTTTATAAGTTATGTGACAATGAAACAGTATTTGAAATGATTTTTGACAGAGTAAAAGCCTTTGAATCTTCAAGACAAGCTTTGAACACTGCTCCACTCTTACTGATGCCAGACTTTAAACTGCCCTTTAAGCTTTACATTGATGCATCAGGGGATGGGTTTGGTTCTGCACTTCATCAAGCCCAAATCTAAAATGATAAACCTGTTGAAGGACCTATATGTTTCATATCCAGGAAAATCAAACCAACTGAAGTCAGATATGGAGAAAGTAAGATGGACTGTTAATGCCTTGTTTGGGCTTTAAAAAAACTCAATTATTTTCTGTAAGGATGTGCTTTTGAGGTAATAACAGATTGTAATTCAGTCAATTCATTTTTAAACATGAAAACACCCAAGAGACATATTCTCAGAAGGCAAATAGCCATACAAGAGTATGGGGGAAACATGACTATTGTTCATAAAGCTGGGAATATTCATAAAACTGCAGATAGACTAAACAGATGGCCATTACCAAATGATCTTGATAATACTGCTTATGTGCCACAAGAAGCTTCCCCACTGATCTCAATAGAAGGAAGCAGTTTTACAGACTTGAACACCACCTTCTTTGAAGAAGAAACAGTTAGACTCAAGATGAGAATTGTAGCATCTTATGCCAATTACTTAACAAGACTTGTAAAGACAAATATCTAATACATGCCTTGGGGCAAGTAGGGAATGAATCTTATGATGAAAGAAGATTTTACTTACTGGATGGTATAGTTTACCACAGGACCAAGCACACATGTGTCATGAAAGTTGTAAACAGGTCATTAAGCAATCTTTTACTGAAAAAATTCCATGATAGCCCTTTCTCAGGACATCTGCCCAAAGACAGAACAAGAGAGACGTTTAAGGCCTGTATATGGTGGAAAATATGGCAGAAAGACGTTTCAGAGTACTGCAAGACCTGTGACAGATGTCAAAGGGCTATCAAATCCACTGGCAAAAGCATGTGGAATATGATAACAATAGGAGAAACCAGAAGACCTTGGGAAATTGTCCACATGGATTGGGTAACAAGTCTACCACCAGGAGGTGAGAGAAGTTATAATGCATTCCTAGTAATTGCTGACAGATTTAGTAAAACTCCAATCTTTCTACCATGTCATAAAGATGATACAGCCATGGATACAGCTCTTCTTATATGGAATAGAGTAGTATCATGGACTGGAATATTTCACAAAACTCATTAGTGAGAGAGATCCCAAATTCACCTCAGCACTATGGACAAATCTTCACCAATTATTTGGGACAAAATTTTCTTTCTCTAAATCCTGCCACCCACAAACTGATGGTCTTGCTGAAAGAATGATTCACATGTTAGAAGATATGGTGAGAAGGCTTTGTGCATATGGCCTTGAACTTAAAGATAGTGATGGATTCACCCAAAATTGGTGTACTCTTCTACCTGCACTACAACTGGAATCTAGAACATCCAATCATTCCAGTACCAATGAGACTCCTGCTATTTTTGAAAAAGGATGTAATGCCAATTTACCCCAAGATTCCTTGAGGAAAAAATTTATTGAAATACATCCTACAACTGCTAGCTTCAAAGGAATGGTTGAAAAAGCTAGGAAACATGCAATACAATGCATGGAAGACTCATTTGCATATGCCAAAGGTAATTGGGACAAGTCACCTACTATTCCATATTTCAAAGTAGGTGATTTAGTACTTGTATCTGCCACTAACTTCAATAACATCAAAGGATGTATGAAGCTCAAGGACTGCATTGCAGGACCTTTTGTTATTAAGGCCCTCCATCAAAACATTGCTATTGAAGGGGAATTTTCTGAGGAACTTAGTAATAAGCAACCTACATCTCCAGTAAGCTTAGTAAAGTCATATAAATCATCTGATTCTCAAACATCCCCCTTGAGGAATAATGTTCCCTAACATATACCTCCTATTGAATCAACTGGTACTAAAAATATTACTAAAGTTCATAAAGAAAGAAAATAAAAAACCAAAAAAGTAAGGGAATACCTTGTTAGGTACAGTGACCCAACTTCTGAAGATGAATAGTTAGGAGAGAAGGACATACCTGAAGCTAACAAGCTTTTCAGAAGATTCAGAAAAATTAGAAATAACAATATTACAAGGTAATATTGCTTTTTCAAGGAGGGAGAATGTGAGCCTTAGAGGTATTTTCATATAGCCAAAAGACCACAAACAAGAAATAATATACAAATATAAATAAAATAAATTTATTTACATTATTAAAATAAAAATAAAAATATAGATATAAATTTATACACAAAGAAAAAAATTAAAGCTTAATTTAAAAATAATAAGACATTAACTTTTAAACTTGTGAAAACACATTTTTACTTGAAAAATTTAAGTAAAACTAAATTTTCAACAAAAGTACCCAAAATAAAACAATTTTGGAGAAAATTTAAATAAAATTGATCCTAAATTTTTATCCAAAAAATTGACATATTCAATTTATTTCACCATTGGATTCCTTATAAAAAAATTAGGTGGGGTCACCTCTGACTGAAATTTCTGTAACTCAACTCTAAATTAGCTTAAATCAATTTTTTTGTATTTTATGTACAAAAGTTGAAAATCCTCAAAAACTTAATTTAATTCAGATCAAATTTAGTTTTAATCATCAAGTTGTTTGTTAAAATTCAGGTGTTGTGTAGAGGTTAGAAGTTATGAGGAATTGAAGTATTTTCAATTGAATTCAATTAAATTGTCAAAATGTGCACGTGTATTACATAAGTGAGCTTTGATTTACATATGAGATGTCAATTTTTGCAGTAGTTTACTGTAAAACTTAATTGAATTACATATGTAAACTATAATTATAATACATGATGAGGAATTAAAGGAAAAAACAAAGCCGAAAGATTAAAGTTTGGCGGGAAAAAGGAACCCTAGCTCTAAGGGAGAGCCGGACCCCATATTCCTTGATTGCAGGCCAGGGATGTAAAAATCCACACAAAGGTTTATCACTTTTGGCCTTGAATTGAGTCACAGGGTCTGTGACTCAATTGATGCTGAGGTTTTGATACCAACCAGGGTAGTTTTAACTGTTTCCAAGAGGGTAAAACTACCCTTAAGTTGAATCAGCCTTAATAAAAGGAGTGTTAACTGGTTTCTAAGTCTCTTAAATAGGTTTTGACGTGTTTTGAAGGCTATAGACCAGGTATTACTATAGTAATGGCTGATTTAAGCATCCAAAATGGCTGAAAATAGCCACAAATGGCTAAAACCAGCCCTTTTTTAGTCTAAACCAGGGTTCAATGATGCCATAAGTTTCTTTGCTGTTTTCAGAGTGTTTTTCACGACTGACAAGAGTAAATATTAATTTTGGAGTAAGAAAATTGATGACTATAAAAGAATGTCTTTGCCCCACTTTTCTCTTCATCTTAGAATCTTTTCCTTTTATAATTAGCTTAAATACTGTTAAACCAATCAATAAAAGATTCAAACCACCATTTTTGAATCATCTCAAACCTTCAAACCACGTCAAAAAATCCTTATACTCATGGTTTGTAACTCTTATAATCATTTTTACCCCTTGAACCACCCCATAATCAAAGCATCTTTCATCACTTTTAACTTTGTCACTTTGTTTCCAAATTCACTCTGGTCACTTTTGGCTGTGTTTTCTCTTTGAATATCTTTTTAAAGGCTGTGTTCTTTAAATAATTGCTTGAAGTTCTTTGCTCAAATAATTCCAATTGAAATTGCTCTTGAAGAAATTTCTTTTGTAGCCCTAGATATCTCTTGTAGAGTATTTTTGGATAAATTTTTATTGTAGGTAAAACAATCAATCTTTAAAATTTTTTTTTTTATAATTTTAAAGTCAAAAACAATAAAACTGGCGCGTTTCCTCTTAAAAAGACTATCTCTTACTATTTTTTATCATTTTTACCTTATACAAATTTTGAGCACAGGAAAAGTACTTGATTTTTAATCAAAGTTTCATATCCACACCTTACAATTTTTCTGTCATGCTTGTTCTCTGGTTTTTACTCACAGGCTGACATGGATCATCACTTTTCTCATGTGTATCTTGATCTTCAATGGAAACAATTTGCAAGTTAATGTTTTCATGAGCATGAGCTTAATGGATTGGTGGTCATGCCCTGTACTGTTGTAGTACTAAAAGCCCTATCAGCCTACTAAAAAAGGTCTGAAGGCCCAGGAATTTACAAAAATAATTGGAAACACATGTGCACCAATTTTTGCATGAGCCTAAGCATGGTAAATTGCAGAGATGATCATCTAGAGGTTCCTAAGCCAATTTGTTCATGATCATAATAATGATTATTTGTGGAGATGCTCAGTCAGAGGTTCAGAAGGAAATTTGTGTGTGAGAATAAGCTTGTTAAATGGCAGACATGATCATCCAGGTGAGGGTAAGCTGATTTTTCTGTGAGTGGTATCATGTAAAATTGCAGATATGATGAGCCAGCCGTGCATAAGCCAATTTTCACATGAGCAGTGGCATGGATAACCTCTCGCTTTAATCATAAGGTGTAATTACCAAACATTTTTAGTGCTGTTACAAGAAGGGTTTTTCCTTCCAGTGATATATTTGAAAACTGAGGTTGTGGGATACTCCTCTGTGTGGGATAATTGAGGCAGTACCTGGAAGGGGAAATTTCAAGAGAAAGGTTTGAATTGATCATATGACTTGTAAAGCTTTCCCTTCTTGTCTTCTAGTTAAATATAGGCTTCCCTTCCTAAAAATGATGAAGTCTCTTAACTTTGTCACAGGGGCTCTTATGGAAGCAAGAGGGCCTGGCACTCAGGAATCAAGAACTCACTTGGAGGGCTCCAAATATGATAAGAAATACTACGGAATATATTTCTTAAACAGGAATAAGAGATAGGACAAATATGCTAGAGATAACAAAGAAATAATAAGAATGAAGCCAGAGGCCAAAGATAAAAGGAAGCCAAAGGCCAAGAAGCCAACCAAGTGAATCCCCAATTCACTGTTTCAACCTGCCAGAAAGAACAATGGAATTAGTAAAGGATATGACCACCAATATCCACTGACAGGCGAAGAAAGAAAAGAGAAAGGGTGCTAATGACTGACTTAAGATTATCAGTATTAACTTTAATAATGTAAAAGAAAATAAGGATAAAAATAAATCCAATATATTAATTAACTGGGGAAAAAGTCCCCAGGTGCTGAAAGGTGGCCAGTATATGTGAAAAACTGAAAGATTGATCCTGAAGGTGGATCACCGGCTGTATTGTCCGAATTGGGCCAATACAATTCCGGTCATCTTGAAATTGAACTTTGTGATTGAATTCCCACAGTGGAATATGAATCGGCCCAATTGGGCCAAGTACATACAGGTTGATTGATTGCCGCCTGTATGAAGCAATTGAGTTGTCCAAGGAGTATTGAAATACTTGATTCCTTGAGAACTGATTGAAATGATGGAATACCTCTGAGAATGAACCTTGGAAGAATCCTGAATGAGAGTACCAACCCAAATCCTGCATAGCCAGGTGGTTGGAGTCCTTGAATGGTCTTCTGCTTGCCACCATGGACTACCAAAATGATGAGTCCAAAAGTCCTCCTTCAAAATGGGTGTTGGATTTTGGTGCCTTGAGTTGAGAAGGTGGAATTGAGTCCTGAAAACATCACCATTGAATTTCTGAGCAAAAATGGTGCATAATGGTATATAACACCATATTTGCACCACTCCTGCAACCTTGAGTACGGGATGCATGGAGGAATGGCAGAACTTCCCTTAAGTTGAGGGAAAAGCTTGATGAACTGATTTGGGCGGCCGCTGGTAGTTGCCAGAGGCCATGACGGAGATATTGGTCCATAGTGGTCCATGGCCAAAAATGAGTCCTACGTGATTTATGGCCAAAAAGGTGTCCAAGGCGTTTTGGGCCAATTTTGGGTCCAAGGGAAACATGACCAATTTTGGCTCAGGTGGGCCCAGATGTGGTTTGGGACCCACCTGGCCTTGGGGGCTAGGTGGTTGCCCCCTTTAGCCCCTTTTTGCCTCATTGGATTAGCCCAAAAGGGGCCTAAAAGGCCTGCGGACCACGGTATGTGGCTTACGGACCATAGGGGGCCTAAATGGCTCAAAAAGGCCATTTCTTTGAATGATTCTTGATGAAACGGCGGTAGAAGTTGGCAAAGCCAAGCAAGGATTGAAGAGCCTTGAGGTTTCTTGGAGGTGGCCAATTGAGGATCTGCTGGACTTTTGCTTGGTCCATCTTGAGGCCTTCAGAAGAAACAACATAACCAAGATATTCTACACTAGAGACATGAAAAAGGCATTTTGAAGCCTTGGCAAAAAGGTTATTGGCTCTGAGTCTGGAAAGAACAGTGGACACATGAGTGACATGTTCTTCCTCAGATTTGGAAAAAACCATAATGTCAGCCAAAGAAACCACAACAAAAACATCAAGAAGATCTTGGAATATATCATTGACAAGATTCTGAAAAGAGGCAGGAGCATTAGTGAGCCCGAATGGCATAACCAAGTACTCAAAACTGCCATATTGAGCTCTGAAACATGTCAAATGTTCATCACCCTCTTTGATTCTGAGCAAGTTATATGCACCACACAAATCAATCTTGGATAAGATAGAAGAACCATTAAAGACATTGAGAAGCTGATTCATAGGAGGAACAGGATACTTGTTCTTCCTAGTAACAGAATTGAGTTTGCAGTAAGCAACACACAAACGGAGGCCACCATCTTTCTTTTTGACAAAGAGGACAGGTGCTCCTGTTGAAGAGGAGCTTGGCCGGATGAAACCTTTTTCTACATTCTCTGAAATGTAGGCCCTGCGTGTATCTGACTCTTGTTTGGATAAAGAGTAGCTCACCCCAACTGGAGGTAGAGACCCCTCCAGCTCTATATGATGATCACAGGCACAGTGAGGAGGAAGTCTTTCTGCTTTCACCTTGGAAAACACAGCCAAATATTGGTGATAGACAGAAGGGACAAGCTTCATCACGGTTTCTACTTCTTCTGGCTCTTCCTCTTCATCCCACAACTCCTCCAGGGAGTCATGATAAGATGAAGGAGGAAGGTCCATATTCCCAAAGAAGAGATGAAGTGAAGATACAGAATTATCTTCTCCAACATCTTGAACCTCTTTGAAGACTTCATCTCCAGGTGATGGTAATGACTGATGGGAATTGAGGGAAGGAATATGGACAGAAGGTGGAATTGATGGTGTTCTAGAATCACCAACCAGAGCTGCACATGATTTGGCAGAAGGAAAGTCATTACGCAAAGAGTTGGAAGGATCAGAATAGTCCTTTTGATCAGTATTAAAGGTGATCAGCCCTTGCCTCCAATCAATAGAAGGATTAAAATGAGCAAGAAAGTCAAAGCCCAATATGAGGTCTTCTCCCTTGGGAGTATCAATGACTAAAAAGTCCCATTCAAAGCTTGGGAAGGTAGGGAGCTCAACCATATATTTAGTATGGTGAGTAACAAATAAGGAAGGGGACTAAGAGGAGTCCAAAATGATAAGAGCAATCTTCTCTGGGAGTTCTGACGTAGTCAATGAATACTTGTGAACAAACTGCTTTGCAATAAATGAGTTTGTAGCACCAGAATCAATGAGAATACTGTAAAAGACATCAGAAAGAGAAGAAAAACAAAAAATTTAAGAGAATTTTTGACACCAGTATTCAGAATGCACAATTTTGCTCTGGAAGGAAAACTGTGAAGACCATTGAACACAACATGATCTTCACTCAGGCTTTTCCCTGGCTGGGAAAACTGCCTGACGGTTGGGTAAGCGTGTTTTGAGGCCTTTTGACACAGGACTCAAGACTATGCTTCCCACCACAATAAGTACACAAGCCCTCCTTGATTCTTCTTTCTTTTTCAGAACCCTTCAACTTGAAGTCCTTATTCAACAAGGAAGAATGGGGCTTGTCCCGTTTTTGAGAATGAAATTTCTTCTTATGTCTTGAGCTTGAAGAAACTTGATGATGAGAAGAGTGAGACTTCGAGGCTTCAGGCTTCTTCTCTTGATGATGTTTCTTCTCCTTTTGCCTCTCATGGTACCTGGTATCAAGTTCCAGGCTGATGTCCATTAAGTCTTGAAGAGAATCAATATTTGAAGGATGGGAGGCCAATTGATCCAGAATTCTGGAGGCCAGACCCTTCCTGAAATGATTAATAAGAGCCCTTTCACCCCAATCCCCAATTCTTGAAACCAAACTCCTGAAATCTGCAATATATAAAGCAACATGCCCACCTTCTTTCATCCTAAGGCCATCCAATTCTGCTTCAGCTTTTCTAACTTCATTTGGGTCTCCAAATAAAGCAAACAATTGGGATTGAAACAGTGGCCAGGAATTGAGAAGGTAACTTGAATCTTGATTATTGAGATTGGAAAGATAAGGCTCAAGCCATTTTGCAGCCCTGCCAACTAAGAATGAAGTGGCATAAAGAACCTTCTTTCTGTCTTAAGAGAAGTTTGCCGGATCATTATGAAAGATGAGTTGACAAGATTGAATGAAGCTTCTGACTTTGAAGGGCTGAGTCCCATCAAAGCATTCTGGAGCCTTCATCGAGGGAGTCTTGAAGGCGGGTGGTCTTGATGACTCAGAGGAAGAAGCTTCTTGAAGATTGGCCATAATTTGAGTCATCTGTTGCATGATGGCCAATAACGATGGTTCAGACTGATGAGAGACAGGCTGATCAGACTGGGCTAGAGTTGGTCCTCTGGTGCCTGAAGATGCTCCCACAGGAGCAGGAGCAGCCTCAGTGCCATTAGACTCTTCCTCTTCCACAGAATTCTCCTCCTCCTCTTCATCATCTTCACCTTGAACCTTGGTACTGGTTCTTGAAAGTCCTGGGAATCTGCCAACCACTCCTGATAATGAGATTGATCTCCTTGGCCCTCTTCCTTCCTTCCTGAATGGTGCTGCTCCTTCCAAAGTGGGTCCTCTGTCCCATCTGGCCCTCAGTTGAGAAACTGCTGGGGTACCGTCAAGAGGAACCCTTGGAGTTGGAGTCAGAACAGCTTGAGCTCTGGCCTGAGATCTGGTCTGTCTTGCAGGAGGTGAATGTACAACTGGCATGATTTCAGGAATAATAAATCAAATAAATGAAAAGAAATTCAAAATTATCTTGAAGTAAAGAATCAACAATCAAATCTTGAGGAAATCGGATAACCAATGAATCAAGATTGAATCTTCAGATACGTCAATTAATCAAAGTCAAATGAGTCTTGAGGTCAAAATCAATATCAATGAAAATCTTGAAGTCAATAAATCAATTAAATCAATGAAATCAAAATAAAATCAAAATCTTGCAGAAAAAATCAATCAATCAAAATGAATTCTTGAGGCAACTCAATTTAGGTCAAAAATTCTTGATGTGAATAATCAGCAAATCAATAAAATTTTCAGGTCAATCAATTATCTTGAGGTCAATTTCAATTATGTCAAATCGATCAAGCAAATCAATTTCAAGTTAATTCTTCCAAAAAATGAAAATTCTTGAGGAATAAATTAAAGTGAATCCTGATATAAAGAACGTGTCTGAATAATCTGATGAATAATTTGAGGATCAAAGATAAAGACCCCTGAATTATGGATAAGAATAAGATTGATGATGATGAAGAATGAGATTGAAAAAGATACAGAAGATAAAAATGGGTCAGCTTTCAATTTTCAGAGTGAAGAATTAATGAGAGAAAATTGAGAGGTGACAAAAAATCATAAGATCATAAAACGTTAAAGAATCATAATTTTGATAAAATGAATGAATGAATTTAAAATATAAAAATTAATGAAGAAAAATTATGTGTTAATTAATATAATGTCACAGGGGCTCTTATGAAAGCAAGAGGGCCTGGCACTCAGGAATCAAGAACTCATTTGGAGGGCTCCAAAGATGATAAGAAATACTACGGAATATATTTCTTAAACAGGAATAAGAGATAGGACAAATATGCCAGAGATAACAAAGAAATAATAAGAATGAAGCCAGAGGCCAAAGATAAAAGGAAGCCAAAGGCCAAGAAGCCAACCAAGTGAATCCCCAATTCACTGTTTCAACCTTCCAGAAAGAACAATGGAATTAGTAAAGGATATGACCACCAATAGCCACTGACTGGCAAAGAAAGAAAAGAGAAAGGGTGCTAATGACTGACTTAAGATTATCAGTATTAACTTTAATAATGTAAAAGAAAATAAGGATAAAAATAAATGTAAAATATTAATTAACTGGGGAAAAAGTTCCCAGGTGCTGAAAGGTGGCCAGTATATGTGGAAAACTGAAAGATTGATCCTGAAGGTGGATCACCGGCTGTATTGTCCGAATCAGGCCAATACAGTTCCGGCCATCTTGAAATTAAACTGTATGATTGCATTCCCACAGTGGAATATGAATTGGCCCAATTGGGCCAAGTACATACAGGTTGATTGATTGCCGCCTGTATGAACCGATTGATTTTCCAAGGAGTATTGAAATACTTGATGCCTTGAAAACTGATTGAAATGATGGAATACCTCTGAGAATGAACCTTGGAAGAATCCTGAATGAGAGTACCAACCCAACTCCTGCATAGCCAGGTGGTTGGAGTCCTTGAATGGTCTTCTGCTTGCTGCCATGGATTACCAAACTGATGAGTCCAAAATTCCTCCTTTGAAATGGGCGTTGGATTTTGGTTCCTTGAGTTGAGAAGGTGGAATTGAGTCCTGAAAACGTCACCATTGAATTGCTGAGCAAAAATGGTGCATAATGGTATATAACACCATATATGCACCACTCCTGCAACCTTGAGTACAGGGTGCATTGAGGAATGGAAGAATTTCCCTTAAGTTGAGGGAAAAGCTTGATGAACTGATTTTGTGGCCCCTGGTGGCTGCCAGAGGCCATGACGGAGAGATTGGTCTATAGTGGTCCATGGCCAAAAAGGTGTCCAAGGCGTTTTTGGCCAATTTTGGGTCCAAGGGAAACATGGCCAATTTTGGCTCAGGTGGACCCAGATGTGGTTTGGGACCCACCTGGCCTTGGGGGCTAGGTGGTTGCCCCCTTTGGCCCCTTTTTGCCTCATTGGATTAGGCCAAAAGGGGCCTAAAAGGCCTGCGGACCGTACGGACCATAGTGGGCCTAAATGGCCCAAAAAGGACATTTAGGCCCAAGACCCCCTAATGAAAAGGGGGGGCTTGGAGACCCCTAGAAGACAAAAAGGACCCCCCAGGCCCAAAATCAATGATGAAGGCCTGGGGGTTGGTGAGGTGTGAATTGGCCAAGAGGGCCAATGACAGCAGGATATGGCCTGAGGCCATAAAATATGATGGAGGCCAAAAATAGCCATTGGGATGGGTTGTGGCGTAAGAGCCATTGAACACCCACAGGGGGCCAATGCGCCATAAATGATATGACGTGGCCAATTGGCCCCAACTTGGCTCCAGGTTGGATTGCCGCAACCATCAAGGAGGAGGGTCAAACTCGTCGTTGTGACAAACTTGAGCTTCATAATAAATTTATCTATTTTGATGGTGGCTGGATGAGAAAATTTATGCAACGGACTCTTATCACATATTTATGGATCATGAAATATGGTTAAAGAAAAGAATATAGAAACTAGAAGCAAATTTGAATTTCACCTATTAAAACCTCCAATAAAAATTCAAAACAAGCCAAATGAAATATTTAATTGCTTTCATATTGATTTTTTTATGTTGATTATCTTTGGGAGAAACTATGGAATATTCAATAAGATTTTTGAATTTCTGGATAATAATTTATAGCTTGATTATTTTCTTAAAGCTCAAATAATATAAGGTAAAACAAATCTATAAAAAATTTCTTATGAATAAGAATATAAAGGATGAGATTTGGGAATACTAATGATACTAAATTCTTCTTTTTAAGAGAGTATTTTTCATTTTTTTTACTACTTTAATTAAAAGGAAACAATATTTTATTTCTATTTTTATGATTCAATTAAGATCACTTTTACTTACTATTATATATAAGAAGGACTAAAACTATTAGGATTTCACTATATGGATGAGGGGATTTCCCTTGTATGAAATATTGAGAAGTTGAGTTTTCTTGTTGAGCTCCCATGTTGGGGCTTATCAGATTTTTTTAAGGACTTCTTAACAAATGTATTTTACAATTGGAAATATTTTGAGACCATATTGTTTCAGAAAAAAATATTAAAAAGTTGAATTTCTGATTTTGAACCTCACATGCTGGCTGCAAGTTGGTTGGAGAAAAACGAATTGGAAGTGGGAGAGAGGACCTCTATTTAATCTTTTGGGCCCTGCATACGAGTGCCAAGAGAAGGGCCCTTGGAAGTTTTTAAAGTCTCCAATTTGGCTTCTTATCATTTGACCTGTATACGGAAATTCATTTTGGTGGTTTTGAATCATGTTACCTGCATTTGAATTAAGTTTTTGATTTTGTGGTCAAACTTTCATTTTTTTCCTTGGTGATTTATTAAATTGAATGTGAGGTGATCTTGATTCAACTGAGTTGTGTATCCCTTATCTACTCATTGTTAAGGATAATAATTGATTTAGACAAATAGTATAAAGAAAAGAAATAGACACCGCTGGAGATGGTGGTCTTTCTTTTATTTCATACCTGTTAACAATAAGAATTGATGTTAGAAAAATAGTATAAAGAATATAAATCGACACCCCGAGATAAACAAGATCTTTTCCTGGGGTACAAGCTTAAGTATTCATATTGTAGTTAAAATTAATCTAGGGTTTGTGTAACTTGACACTATCATTGTAATCATGTACTTTATTGATAACACACACCCCCACAAACCCTCCATACAATCTCTAAATTGGCTGTTCTTGATTTTTCCCTGCAGTTTGGTGAAGATATCCACCATTTTGTCAGTTGTTGCAATCTGTCACAGGGGCTCTTGGACAGAAAAACAAGAGTGGCCTGGCACTCAGAAAACAGGGAACTCACTTGGAATACTAAAAAAGATATAAGAAAATAAAATCAAAGAATTGAATTCCTCTAAGAAATTTGCAGGTACAAAGATGAGAGGCAATAAGTGGAAAGGGAAGCCAAATGTCCAAAGAGCCAACCAAGTAAGTCCTTAATCACTGTTTCAACCTGACAAAATGAACAATGGAATTAGTAAGGATATGACCACCAAATATCCATTGACAGGCAAAGAAAGAAAGATAAAGGGTGCTAAATGACTGACTTGATAATATCAGTATTTGATTGACATAATGAAAAGAAAAGAAAGATAAAATAAAATCAAAGTAGATTAATTAACTGGGGGAAGAGCCCCCCAGGGTCAAAGGAGGCTGGTATATGTGAAAAATTCAGAGCTTGACTCCTTCAGGCTGACAGTGGTCCTGTAATGAATACTGGAAGCTGTAGTGATTTTCCAAAGGAGTGTATACCTTACCAGATTAGGAAATGAACTGTGTTGAAGGATTTTCTGATGATGTATGATTGAAATACAGGTCTTGGTGAATCTAGACTGTATTGAAATGAATGTGGTTTCCAGGGTGGATTGATGGAGCATTGACCGTTGACAAATTGTTTTGAACTGCCACTTGAATGTCCCTTGAGAAATGAACTGCCAGTAGTCCCTTGGAGAATACTGTGAGTGAGAATAATCATTGATTCCTTGATGGAGTCATTGGTATTTGAGATTATGACACTTGCCCTTGAGCCTTGATAAATCCTCTGGAAGGTCTGGCTTGATGACCTGTTGAAAAATTGAAATAACCATTTGAAATCGCTGCCCTTGGATTGCTGCTGAAAAAAGAGGCATAATGGTGTCTAACACCATATATGGCACTTTTGGTTATTAGAGGTTGAAATGGGCCAAACGTCTTTTCAGATGATGCCAGGAAGATGTGAGTAAAATTGGGGTTTGGAAGGCTTAAGAGGTGAGGAAGTGTCTTCTGAGGTATTTGGCCAAATACAGCTAATACAGCTTTAAAACTGTATTTGTGCAAAAATGCGCAAAAGTGCGCAAAGTGCGCAAATCTAGCAATTAAGCCCCAAAAGGCCTTATATGGCCTTTTGGACAGATTTCTCATAATACATGAGAAATATGGCTTAAATGGCTTAATACATCCAAATGCGCAAAAGTGCGCAAAATGCACAAAAAGTGTGCAAACTATATTTAAAGCTTCAAAAGCCAAATACATGCTTTTTGGCTGTATTTGCCCTGCTGTATGGAAAAAAACCCAAGATGCCCAAAAGCAAAGAGACAGCCTAGAATGGCTTGATGATGGTGAAGGGGGAAGGTTGGGCCCAGATGGTGAAAGGACCATAGAAGGCCGGAAGAGATGAAATGGCCAATTTGGCCAATGATTTATGGATATGGCCGAATTGCCATATATTGAAGATGGGATGGGTATGCCATATTGAAGTCCAAGGGGATGAATTGCCATGGTTGTGACACAATCCAGTCTATTGATGCCTTTCTGCCAACCACCAGGTCATTGATACTGTGAAATTACCTTTGAATGTTTCTTGAGTTCTTCTTTTTGCTGGAATTATTTGCAATTTGAATTTCTGATCTGTTGTCCAAAAGTAAAACTGGACATTGCTTCCCAAACACATCTTCAAGAGTCAACACTAGCCATGACACTTCTCTTGCTTCAAATCATAAGCCATTTATTCCACTTGACATGTAGAGATTGCAATGGAAGATTGAATTATTTAGCTCCAAGATACCATTGTTGTAGAAAAAAAATACAAAAACCATGTTGCACTCTTGAGCCTTCGCCACCCCAATTTGCATCAACATAAATTTCCATTCTATTCCTTGCATTGTCTGCCCCCACTTTTAAAATATGATGTTTGGTTTTATTTAGCCCTTCTAACAGGTGCTTGAGTGCCTTCCAGTGATTTTGTTGAGCATTCATGGCAAACCTGGCTAAATAATTGATGATCTACAAGACATCTAGACCTGTATCTTGTGCCAAGTATAGTATTTTCCATCTTGCCAATAGATAGTTACAGTCAATTTGTGATTCTGGTGATGATTCTAGCTTTATTTCAGGCAGGGGCTGACTTGATGTTATGTGAATGCCTGTTGCTTGTATCAATTTCTTAATCTGTCCACGTTGTTTTAGAATTGAACTATTTCTTTCCTTGTTCAATTCAATACCCACTATATTGTTGATATTTTTGTCCCATTTCAACCTCAGTATTTTGATTGGCATTAACTTTAGCCTTGCCATTAATGTATCATTGCTTGTTACCAACACTGCATCGTTTTCAGGAATCCAAAACATAGCGCAGTCCTTTTCATTTCCTTACACATACAAACTTTGATTGTTTTCATTTGCTTTGAATCCCATCTCCTGTGGAATATCCTTGAGATGTAGCAACCAACACCTTCCTTCTTTCTTTACTCCATATAGGGCCTTTTTCAGCTTCAATGCTTTTTTCTTGCCTATTGTTACTCCTGGAGGCTGTTTGACAAAAATTGCCTCATCAATTTTTCTGTGTAGGTAATCTGAGGTAACATCAAAGGTGCTAATTTTCCAAGAATATTCATTTGTAATTCTGAGGATTGACTGCATTGTCACAAAGGTTTCTTCAAATTTCACACCCCATATTTGCTAATGTCCTTATACAACTAGAAGAGCATTGTGCTTGATAGGCTTGCCGTCTGAGTCTGACTTCCATGAAAAGACCCATCTTGTTCCTAGTAGCTGTGTGTTGCTGTCTTTTTCCACCTCTTCCCATACCCCCATAATTTTCAAATTAATCAATTCTTCATTGCAATCCTTCATACATTCAGAATCCTGTGTTGTTTTTTTGTCTGACTGGTACTCAGCTGTTGCCCCATTGCAGTACCTGCTTTATACATTTAGTAGTTGTAAAAATTTGTCCTGTTCTCTCATTTCTTGTATCAAGCTATCATCAAACAGCTCTTTTGGCTAAATTAGATTCAAGTGAATCCTCCGTTTCTCTCTGATCTTGCGGAACATAGCTTCTTTGAAAGTTACTGACGAACTCCTGAAAAATCCCCCTGTTGGTGGGTCAAAGTAAACCCTTGCCTGTGAGTCCTAGGTGTACTGCTTGATTTGCTTTTGGTGTTAAGTCTTTTCTTTGGGTCGTGTTTTGTACAAATTTCTCACATCCAAATACACACAAGAGGTCAAAATTCATCTTTTGCTTCATGACTGCTTCATAGGGTGTAATGCCATTTGTGTTGTGCAGAACTGAATAAAAACCCATGCTGCATGTCACAGAGAATATGTTTAAAAGGTCAATTTGAGGCTTTCTTTTATCATCATTTATCTTTATCCCTCTGCTAGAGTCCTATTTCTTTGTTCTACCTTGCTGTTTTGATGATGTTCATGGAGTATTGTTTTCTCATGAACAATACCTTTTTCTTTGAAGAATGAAAAGAGTAATGAGGAGTTCAATTCACCCCCATTGTTGTTGAAAGCCCTCTTTATTTTAGTGTGTGCAATATTGGGGAGCTTTAAGGTGTGGCTATAAGACTTTGATTAAATATCAAGTACTTTTCCTGTCCTAAAAATCTGTATAAGGTACAATATGAGTAAATATTTTGAGATTTAAGATTTTGAAGAAAAAAGGCCCCAAATTTATTTTTCTTAACGTCTCAATTATAAAAAAATAATAATATAAAGATTTATTGTTTTACCAACAATAAGAATCTATCCAAAAAATACTCTACAAGAGATATTTGAGGTTACAAAAGAAATTACTTGAAGAGCAATTTTACTGGTAAATAATTGAGCAAAGAATTTCAGGCAATTGATATAAAAAAAAATTCTTTAAAAAGAATATTAAATAGAAAAGACACCCAAAAGTGGCCCTAGTGAAAAGGTTTAGAATGACTCAAAAATGGGGGTTGTAATCTTTTATTCATTGGTTTAACAGTATTGGAATTAAATAAAAAAGAAGAGAGTCTAACATGAAGAGAAATGTGGCACAAAGAAGAAATTCTTATATAGCCACCAATTCTCTTACTCCAAAATTTAAATCTACTCTTGTCAGTCTTGGAAGATATTCTGAAAGCGGAAAAGCCAATTATGAAATCATTTATCCTTGGTTTAGACCAACAAAGGGCTGGTTTTAGCAATTGTTTGCTATTTTCAGCCATCTTAGACCCTTAGATCATCCACTGCTATAGTAATACCTGGTTTCAATCCTTTAAAACATGTCAGAATGTGTGTAATAGATGTCAAAGCCAGTTAAGGTTGTGTTTACTAAGCGTTTTATTGCTTAAGGGTAGTTTCACCCTCTTGGCAATTGTTAAAACTTCTCTGGTTGATATCAAACCCTCATCATCAATTGAGGCACAGACTCTGTGACTCAGTTCCAGGATAAGAGTGATGAATATTTGCATGAATTTTGACAACCTCGGCCTGTCAGCAAGGAATTGGGCAGAGTCTACCACCCTTGGAGCCAAGATTCCTTCCCCCCCAGAATTAATCTTTCCAATATATTTTCTCATTAATTCCTCATCATGTATCATACTAGTAATTTACATATGTAATTGTAACAACAATCCATCAGGGGTAAGGGTATTCATTCATAAACCCACTCAAACACCTCAAATCAGCAAATCCAGTATCTGCATCAGCATTCAGTTTCAGCATTCTTCCTTCTGAAACATGCATACAGCTTGGTACATCAATACAGCCTGTCAATACCTGTACAGGTTGGATTCACCCAATACATTTTCAATACACCAGTATAAGCTGTATGATCACTCAAATACACCATACCTCTTGTACAGGACCTGTATTGGCCAGACTCAATTAAATCATCGATTATTCTCATGAAAATTCTTCCTCTGGATCAGGGCTGGTGATTCTCACATATACCAGCCCCTCTTTCTCCCCCCTGGGGACTTTTCCCCAGTTAATTAATTTAGTTTATTTATTATTTTATAGTTATTCTTATCCTTATTTTGGGTATTATGATTATTTAATATTAAGTTAGTCTTTGCATTTCTCTCTTCGCCTGTACAGTATGAGTTGGGTGGTCATATCCTTATTAACCCTTCTCTTTCCATTCTGACAGGTTGAAACAGTGGACTTGGACTTGTTTGTGGTTGGCTCTTCTAGTTTCTTATTCTTCTTTCTTTGTTGCTGCTTTTCTCATATCTTTTATTATAGTAATTCAATCCTTACACTGTTAAGTGTATTTAATCCTTCCATATCCTTGAGCCCTCCATAAGTGAGTCCCGGTTTACTGAGTTCCAGGCCCTCTTCACTTTGAAGAGCCCCTGTGACATTAAATTAATTAACTCATATTTGATTCTTTCTTTTCATTCATTTATATTCATTTTCTCTCATTCATAAATTATGATCTCTTTTATGATTTAATGATCTTTAATGATTATGATTTTTCTCTCTCATAAATTTCATCTCATTCATTTCATTCATATGAAATTGATTTTTCTTCTTTCTTAATCATTGCTGACCATTTCATTCACTTCATCTCATTTTATCAAATCAAATTTTTCTGTGGTCTTATTCAGGTTCTTTTAGGAATTATTGATTGGTTTAATTGATTGTATTATTCATTGGGGTTCAGTGGGTTTCTTGATTCAGCGATTCAGGAATTTTCATTTGGCTTGGATTGATTGACTTTGAATTCTCAAGATATTTTATTGATCCTCAAGAAAGGACTTTGATTATTGACTGATTCAACTCATCAAGATATTGAATTGATTTCTGAAGATTTTAAATTAATTGATTGATTCCTCAAGACCTTGATTTCATATTGAAGACACTGACTTATTGATTGATTTATCATTGATTGAACATTGATTGAATGTTGATTTACTCAAGATTATCGATATTTGATTTGAATTAATTGTTGATTGATTGAATTGATTTGACTATTGACTGAATTTGATTTCACCTCAAGATTTGAATTGATTCATCAAGATTCCTCAAGAATTTTTATTGTGATTGATTTGGTCAAGTTTTGATTATTATTCTTAATACCATCAAGTTTATTTCATTTTTATTCAAAATGCCAGTTCAGCAAAGTCCCCCAGCAAAGAATATTAGATCCCAGAAAACTCCAGCTGTTCTCACTCCTACAGCAAGGGCTCCTCTTGACCACACAACATTAGTTCATCAACTGAGTACAAACTAGGACAGAGGACCACCAATGGAAGGAGCAGCACCCTCAAGAAGAGGTGGAATGAAATCTAGAAGATCAAGATCCTTTTCTGGACTTTTGGGTGGAAACCCTGGCATGTCTGAAGGTGCAAGAGCAAGATTAGGGGAAGTTGGAGATGAAGAGGGGGAAGAGTCTGTGGAAGAGGAAGATTCTGGGCAAACTGAAGTGGCAGATGCCTTGGAAAATGCTCCAGAGGTGCCTCAGGGTTCTAATATAGCCCTTTTTAGTCAACCTCTTGTCTCTCAAACTGAACCAAGTCTCCTCAAGATGATGGAGAAGATGACTCAATTCATGGGGCAACTCACTCAAGAAGTTGCCCCCAGGGACAATTCCAAAGCCCCTGCTTTCAAGACTCCATCCCTCAAGGCACCTGATTCTTTTGATGGTACTCAAGCTCATAAATTGAGAGGATTCATCCAATCCTGTCAATTAATCTTTCATAATGATCCAGCAAATTTCTTCTCTGAAAGGAAGAAAGTTCTTTACTCAACTTATTTTCTCACTGGTAGAGCTGGAAAGTGTATTGAACCCTATCTCTCAAAGATTTCCAATGAAGACCCTTCCTACCTCCTCAATAATTGGCCATTTTTTGAATCGCGATTATTCACCCTGTTTGGTGACCCCAATGAAGTCAGGAAAGCTGAACAAGAGTTGTACAATTTGAGGATGAAGGAAAGTGGTCATGTATCCCTGTACATTGCTGATTTCAGAAGCTTAACGTCAAGAATTGGAGATTGGGGGGAAAGAGCTTATATCCATGTTTACAGAAGATGATTGGCATCAAGATTATTGGACCAGTTGGCTTCTCACCCTGGAACTTTTGACACTCTTCAAGAACTGATGGATATCACTTTAGAATTAGACACAAGATATCATGAGAGGCAAAAGGAAAAGGGTGGCAATCAAGAGAAGAAGCCTCCAGTCAATGGATCCAATCAATCTAGGGCTCCGAAAAACTCATCTTCAAAGAGGCCTCACCAGAAGAAGAACAAGAAGGGCAAGCAGTTTCAATCTTCAAAGGACAAGCCCCACACTGCTCTCCTCAATAAGGACAATAATTTAATTGGCTCTGAAAAGGAGAGGAGGATTAAAGAGGGGTTGTGTACTTATTGTGGTTGAAAGCACCCAATTGGAAAATGCTTCAAGAGACCTCAGAACAAGCCTGAGTCATCATCAAGAGGCTCCCCTAGCAAGCAGGGAAAAGCCTGAGTGAAAATCATGATGTGTTCAATGGTTCTCACTTATTTCCTTCAAGAGCACAATTGTGCACTCTGAATACTAGTGTCAAGAAATCTTTAAAATTTCTTATTTTCTCTTCTGTCTCTGATATTTTTTATAGTATTCTCATTGATTCTGGTGCTACAAACTCTTTTATTGCAAAGAATTTTGTTCTCAAGTACTCATTGACTCTGTCAGAGCTCCCTGAAAATATTCCTCTTTTCATTCTGGATTCTAATGAATCCCCTGCCTTGTTCATCACCCATTATACCAAGTGGGTAGTTGACTTGCCTTCCTTCCCAAGCTTTGAATGGGACTTTTTTATCATAGATTCACCCAAGGGAGAATAACTGATATTGGGGTATGATTTCCTTTACCATTTGAATCCCATTATTGCTTGGAAAAATGGATTGATCACCTATGATTCTAGTCATAAGGAATCTAGTGATAATATTCCTTCTACTAGTAATGACTTAGCCACTTCTGTCAACAGTGTTGCTCTGGTTGGTGAACTTATGTGAGCCTTTGAGATATGACCACATACCCAATAAGGTCACAAAATTAATAAAAATAATTATACCTTTAGTATAATTATATTAAAGTTACTTAGAATAATTATACAGTAAAAATAATTACTTAAATACACAAAAAATACCATAAATTGGTACAAAAATTGGTTTAACTTAAAACCCAATGAACCAACATGTGAAATAAATTATACCATTGGATTCCACATGGTAAAATACACATATACCATTTTTATGGCATATCTGTAAAGTCAATATTTAAGGAATTATAAGGTATAATACCTTATAAAAACCATAAAACCTTATTTATCTCAGAAACTAATGAAACAACATGTGAAATAAATTGTACCAGTGGATTCCCCACATAAATCCACATATAAAACAATTAATAAGCTAATTCCCAAAATCAATACTTAAGGAATTATCCTGAATATATGCACTTTTTTGGTCAACGCATATATTCAAGGATCATAGCTAATATCTTCTAAACTATACATGCTAGAATGATGAACCAAAAATAAAGTTACCACGTAATTACTGTAAGAACACAGATCTGAACTTTATTTTGCTAATTATAAACAAGGTTAAGACTTATGAGGAAATATTGATAAAAATCAACAGAGCTGTTGACCACTTTGTTGTGAAAGTAATCCAAACTTATAAGAAGTATACAGTTGGATTCTACTAGTTTATTCGAGAAGAATGACGTAATTTTTATTATTAAATTCAAGGTATAACCCCCTGAAATCAAGGTTTGAAGTTTAAAATATTGAATTTCGACAGAAAAGATGAGTTACAAGAAAAATCATCAAAATTAGAGTTTTGATGATGTAATGAAAAGCTCTTGGCAGCATAATAAGGTTATGTCAGGCTATCAGAATTCTCTCTCTGAATTACTGTAGCGTGAAAATATTAAAAGTTATTGAAGATCAAAGTGTGAGCTTAAATTGAGCTGTTATGATCACATACTGTAACCTTAAATTAAGTTTAACAGTCTTAAGAGTGATAAAATTGGTGAATACTATTAGTTTATGATTAAAACTAATAAAATCCACGAAATTTGGGGTTCTGCCAAGCCTCTTATGTCATCACACTTAGAGTTATAGTGATAACTCTAAATAATGGTGTAATAATGATGTAATATGGTTTGATCATGATGTAATCACCCTCAAACCTTAAAATATTGATCAATTCCAGTGGATATGATCAGTACACGTCTACTAGAAGCCTGTTGGACTCTAGGAGGGAGGTATTTACTATAAATAGAGCTCTTTTTACTCTATTTTCTCCTCAGACGCATCAAAAACATTAAATCAATTAAATAAAAAAGGTAATTTCTTTATTCTTTATATATAAAACTCTTATATTATTAAAGACCAAAGAACATCTTATTATTAATCACTGCTTTTAAGTGATTAAATCAATTCTTTAATTGTTTTTGTCATAAATCTCTCTATAAACTCATTTCCACGTAAAATCAAGAAATTTAGTAAATTCTCTTTATTTTTTATTGTAAATACAATTTGAAAAAGTTGTATTATATTCTTTTGGCATAAAATATCTCAAAATTATTATTCTAAGTGATAAAAGTAGGTTATTTCAGCTTATTATAATAATTTCTCTCTTATTATTACTCTTAATAATTCTTAATTAATATAAATAGTATTTATATTAATATATAACTTTAATATTGGTAATATTATTGTTATTAATTGTTTTTTATTTATAAAAAACAGTTTTTTACGCCTTTATTATTTGTTGGTAACAATAATAAAGAGCTTTATAATATATTAATTATTTTATATTAATATATTATTTATAATATTATAATTTTATATAATATTAATTATATTATTATATTTATTTAATAATATAATAATTTTACGCCATAATAATAATAATTCTTTATTATTATTATTATTTTAATCTTATTTATTTCATTTATAAGGACATTCAGAGTACAATAAGTGATAAATTGGTAATTTATTACTTATTGTTTCATAGTCAAACCTTACATTTGGGGGCCTGGCCGTGATATTTACTTAAAAGACCTTTTAAAAAGATTCAAATTGGGTTTATCCGATAATAAATTACATTTATAATCATAAATTATATAATAATTTTATATTTTATTGATTTTAAAAGCTATTGAGACATTTGGAAAGCAATTGTACTGTCTTACACATGGTTTTTCACATCCTTAGACTTGCAAGAACTTTCTTTGAGTGACTCTAGTTATTAAAAAAGATATTTTATAAATTAAAAATACTTTTATTATAATTTAATTTAATAAGAATGATATTCATTTTTTTTTATTATTTTATTCTTTAAAAATAAAAAATATATATAAAAAAAAAAATTAAAAAAAATTAAAAACCAATAAAAAAGTTATTTTTATTCATTTCTTTATTTATTTCCATTTTTTAAAGATATAAAAGCAATTTATATGTGGAAAATTGCCATATCTTGCCAAAAATAACACTTTTTACAAAAAGACTTATATTTATTTGTCTTTTTCAGTGTTTGAAGATAACCCAACAGAAGACAACCAAGCTACTGTTGAGAGGTTGGTGGAAGAACCTTGTAAAAGTTCTCCAACACCAGTTATCACCAAAAGAAAGATACTAAGAAATTAGACTTTCCTGGACCCACCATTCAAGACTCTGAAGGTGAGCACCTCTTTTTAAATTGCCATAAAAGAATTTTATTCTAAAATACTTTTATTTTTTCTTAATCTTTAATTATGACTACCAGAAGAGGTTCCCAATACTCCATCCAATCAGATGGAGCTGGACTCAGAAGTAGAATTGATCCCTCAAAAGGGAAAAGAAAGGGCAATATCCCCAGTGGAACAGAATCCACACAAGGAAGTGCCTTATCCCAAAGGCAAGTCCCAGAAATGCCCATGATATCTGAGCCTGAATTGGAACTAAGTATGAGTAACTCAAACAGGTACAAATCACATTCAGAAGGCTCAAATAGACATCTACATGAGCCAGTACAAGCAGTATTGCACAGTGTACAAGGACAAAGATTGGGAAATGTTGCCTCAAATACACCAAGGAGTGATGAGCTCCTGGCACATCCTGAAAAAGTTCCTGAAAGAGGAGGAGATAGTGAAATACTCCAATGGATGGAATCCACTGTCATCCAAACCTCAAATCAAAAAAATCAAGGACTACCATGCCAAAAAGAGGGAGGCAACCAAGGAAGAAGCCCCAGTAGCTTCTACCAGCAAGCCCCAAGCCAACCCACTTCCCCAAGAAGGGAAGAAGAACAAGAAAAAGCAATGGAGGAAACCATATTCCCCAAGCTACAGAATCCCAAGAATCCAAAAGGATGCCATGGACAATGTTTTCAACATGGCCAGAACCTTGATGGAATTCAAGGACAAGGAAGAGCAAAGAACGAGACAACCTCATTTCCCAAAGAAGTAACTTTGTCAAAAGATGTTGTAAATACTTTAACAGAAGGTAAAAAATAGTATATTACCTCTAAAAGAAATTAAAGACAGTTTATTATCACTACAAGAAATAAATAACAATTTATCTTCTTTAACAAAAATTGTTGTGCAAAACAAAAAAGAAATTGACAACATTAAGTTTATTGTTGAAAATAATAAGCCAAAGAATTTAATTGACAATACTCAAAAATTAATACAAGGACAACAAGAATTGTATAAATACATAAAAGATATTAAAGACAAAACTTTGACAATCAATTATGATGTGAGTATTGATAATCTTACAGAAAAATTAAATAAATTAAGTATTTCTGTAGAAAAATTTGAAGAAAAGACTTCATTACACCAAAAATTACTTTCGGACCATGTGGAAAAAAGTGATGAAGCAAGAATGCATCTAAAAGATGATATTCAAAGTGAAATAAGGCTTATCACTGAAAAAATGGATAAAATTAATGAGGCAAATTTAAATATGCCAAAGTTATCAACTCCATTTTCCCATATAAGGAGCCCTGTTAAAACAAAAGAGGAATTGTCAAATCCTTTTATAACAGACTTAAGTCACCAAGATAATAGCCAAGTCTTGATGAAAGAGGCACCTCAATTAAAAGAATGGCCAACATTCACAGGAGAAGGTGAATATGACCACATGTCATTTATTAAAACAATTGACATGTTACAAGAAGATTATGCCATACCAGATGAATTAATCACTGCAAGATTAAATTCACTATTTGAGAAATCTGCAAAAAGATGGTATTATGGCATAAGACAAACAAATGGTAAAAATACCTGGTCTTGGTGGAAACAAGAAATAATCACCAAGTGGACAAATGATGCCTGGAGGTATAAGATAGAAAATGCATTTGAAAACTCTTTCTTTGATCCAGAGAAAGACAAACCTTTAACTTGGTTCTTAAAACAAGTTGAAAGGCTCAATGCACTATACCCAGAAATGTCACAGAAGATGGTGCATATGAAAATACTTAAAAAATGTGGAGGGGAACTAGAACATTCTCTAAGAAGAAGATGTTTAGAACCATGCTCCACAGAAGATTATATAAATGCACTAGAAGATATAGTGACAAGAACAAAAATTGGAAGGACTTGGAAAAAATTGGACATTAAAAGCCCAAATAAATCATTTAGCAAAAAAGATAAATCAAAAGAATCCTTTAAGCCCAATACATCCAACAATAATGAGCAAAGAAAATGCCATAAATGTGGAGGTATTGGACACGTAGCCAATAATTGCCTTAAAAAGGCAAAAATCAATGAAATAGTGGAAACAGAAAACCACAATGACAAAGAGGAGGATTCTGACTCTGAAAAAGAGACAGAAGAGTCAGAAAGCTCTGAAAGTGATGTAATCAATATAATTAATGCACAAATTAATAATATTGACATAATTTATGAAGTACTAGATGTTAATTCAAATTTACCACAAGTTGGAACACCTGACACAAACCTGACAAACATACAAGATGCCAAAATGTATAGAACCAAACCTGCAAGAGTAATGGGATATACAGCTGGAAAATCAAGTATAAGAATTGTTATGGTTGATAACCAAGAAGGAAAATTCAACTTAGACACAGGAGCATATTGCACATGTGTTGGCAAAAGTTACTTAGAAACCATGGTCCCAGACTGGCAAGAGAAACTCATGCCAATACAAGGTGTCAAATTCAGTAGTGCAAGTGAGAGCATGAAGCCCCTTGGAATAGTTGATTTAACACTAATTTTTCCTCATCCTTCACAGTGTGTCAGAATTAAAGTGGAATTTGTAGTAATGGACAACTGTACCAGTAATCACTTTATCCTGGGAAATGACTACTTATCAATCTATGGTATAGATATCTCTAACCAGAAGGATAGATATTTTACCATAGGAGACAACAAAAGACAAAAGTTTGGCTTCTTAAATAACAAAAAACAAATTACAGTTAATAAGAATGAAGAAAAGTTTCCAGAAAAGGAACTTTTTATATCTGAACAACTTAAAGAAGCAGAATTCAATCAAGAATTAACAGAAAAAATGAAAGAAAAATTGATTGACCTTCTATTTAAGTATAAAAATGCCTTTGCAACTGACAAAGAGCCACTAGGTGCCATAATTGGACATGAAGTGGATATAATTCTTAATGTAGAAAAGCCTTACCCACCTTTATTAAGAAGACCTGCTTATCCAGCCATTCCAAGAGCTAGAGAAGCCTTAGAGGTGCACATTAAAGAATTAATGGACCTTGGAGTATTAAGGAAGGTTGGACATAATGAACAAGTAGAAGTTACTACACCTGTCATTATAACTTGGCATAATGGAAAATCAAGAATGGTAGGAGCTTTCAGAGCGCTGAATACCTATACCATTCCAGACAGATATCCAATACCCAGAATCCATGAGACATTGACCCAATTGTCACAAGCTAAGTTCATCACAGCTATGAATGCTCTTAAGGGTTTTCACCAAAATGTCTTAACAGACAATGCCAAGAAACTACTAAGAATAATAGTCCATTGTGGAATTTTTGAGTACTTAAGAATGCCATTTGGAATAAAAAATGCACCTTCCCATTATCAAAGAATGATGAATACCATATTTCCTGAAGAATTATCAGAAGGATGGTTAATTATCTATATTGATGATATTATAGTTTGCTCAGAAACTTGGGAAAATCACCTTACAAGACTAGAAAGGGTACTACAGAAAATAGTCCAAGTGAATATGAAAATTTCCTTGAAAAAGTGTCATTTTTCATATAGTGAATTAAAAGCACTAGGACATGTGGTATCTGGACCTAGTCTAGGCATAGACAAAAATAAAGTAGCAGCAGTACTACTTAAACCTATGCCTCAAACCAAAAAAGAAATGCAATCATTTCTAGGATTTGCTGGTTACTATAGACAGCATATAAAGGACTTTGCAAAGATTGCTAAATCCTTTTATAAGCTATGTGACCAACAAACAGTCTATGAAATGACAGAAGAAAGAGTCAAGGCATATGAAGAATTGAAAAATTCCTTAACAAATGCCCCATTTCTTCTAATGCCAGATTGGAAACTACCCTTCAAATTGTACATTGATTCTTGTGGAGAAGGATTAGGTGCTGCACTTCACCAAACACAAATTATCAATGATAAACCTGTGGAAGGACCAATTTGTTTCATTCCAAGGCAAATAAAGCCAACAGAAGCAAGGTATGGAGCAAGCCAAATGGAATGCTTATGCCTAGTGTGGGCTTTAGAAAAATGGCATTATTATTTGGATGGCACAGCATTTGATGTAATCACAGACTGTAATGCTGTGAAATCACTATTAAATATGAAAACTCCAAATAGACATATGCTGAGATGGCAAATTGCTATCCAAGAATATAGAGGAAATATGACTATTGTTCATAAATCTGGAAACATTCATAAAAATGCAGATGGTCTTAGCAGATGGGCTCTAGCAAATACCCCTGACAATCCAGCATGGGTACCTCAAGAAGAGCACCATATAGAAGGAATATGTGTTACAGACATTGGCACAGAATTCTTTAACCAAGTTAAAGAAAGCTATAAGACAGACAAAAATTGCCATATCTTAAGCCAACTTCTAATGAAAGACTGCAAAGATCCATCGCTTTCATCAAAACTAGATGAAATATGGAAAAAGGCATATGATGAAGGAAGATTCCACCTCCTTGATGGAATCCTTTACCATAGAACAAAACACACATGTGTTATGGCCTTAACAGACAGAACACTAATAAACACTATTTTACATGAGTGTCATGATAGTGTTGCATCTGGACATCTCTCAGAAGACAGGACACTAGAGAGGGTGAAAACCTGCTCTTGGTGGCCAAATTGGAAGAAAGATGTTGCAGAATACTGCCAAACCTGTTACAGATGTCAAAAAGCCAACAGAGCCACAGGAAAGAAATTTGGAATGATGATCCAAATCCAAGAACCAAAATCCCCATGGGAAATAGTTCATATGGATTGGGTAACACCATTACCCCCAGGAGGAGACAGGAGCTATAATGCATGTCTAGTGTTAGTTGACAGGTACAGTAAAACTCCCATGTTCTTACCATGTCATAAAGATGACACAGCTATGGATACAGCCATAATGATATGGAATAAAGTCATTAGCCATACAGGCTTATTCCAAAATATTATAAGTGACAGAGACCCAAAGTTCACTTCAGCATTATGGACAAATCTCCATAACTCGTTTGGCACAAAGTTATCATTCTCAACAGCTTACCATCCTCAAACTGATGGTTTAGGAGAAAGAATGATACAAACCCTGGAGGATATTATCAGAAGATTCTGTGCTTATGGGCTAGAATTCAAAGATTCTGATGGTTTTACCCATGATTGGTGTACACTAATACCAGCACTTGAACTGGCATATAAAACATCAATCCATTCCTCTACTGGAAAAACACCAGCAATGCTAGAAAAAGGTTGGAATCCAAGACTTCCCTATGATACCCTCAAAAAGGACTTAGTGGATATACACCCAACAGCAAGCAGCTTCAAGATAATGCTTGACAAAGCAAGACACCATGCAAACAGATGCATGCAAGACTCTTTCAAATATGCAAAGGAAAGATGGGACAAAAGTCATAAACCACCTGACTTCAAAATAGGAGATTTGGTCTTAGTATCAACCCTCAATTTCAATAACATAAAAGGCCCAAAGAAATTGAAAGATTCCTTTGCAGGACCATTTATTATAAGAGCACTTCATGGACCTAATGCTGTGCAATTAGAACTCACAGGTGAACTAATGAACAAACACCCAACTTTCCCTGTAAGTTTGATAAAACCTTACAGTTCAAGTGACAAGGAGTTATTTCCACTAAGAAATAAACCCCCACTTGAGATTCCCCCCTTGGAAGAAGGAGAGGAAAAGAAAACAGTAAAAGTCCTTAAAGAAAGAAGGACAAGAAACAAAAAAGAAAGAGAATACCTTGTAAGGTATAGAAATTCAACTCAAGAAGATGAATGGCTACTTGAGAAAGATATAACAAATGCTGATAAACTACTAAGAAGGTTTAGACATGAAAGAAAACCTAAATAATAATAAAATTAAGCATTTTTGAGCTTCAAGACTGGTAAAAGTCTAATGAAGAGGTAGGACAGTGGATGATACCCTAATCACACATATCAGATTGTTGTACAATCTTTTTTGGTGGTAGGGAATGTGAGCCTTTGAGATATGACCACATACCCAATAAGGTCACAAAATTAAAAAAAATAATTATACCTTTAGTATAATTATATTAAAATTACTTAGAATAATTATACAGTAAAAATAATTATTTAAATACACAAAAAATACCATAAATTGGTACAAAAATTGGTTTAACTTAAAAACCAATGAACCAACATGTGAAATAAATTATACCATTGGATTGCACATGGTAAAATACACATATACCATTTTTATGGCATATCTGTCAAGTCAATATTTAAGGAATTATAAGGTATAATACCTTATAAAAACCATAAAACCTTATTTATCTCAGAAACTAATGGATCAACATGTGTGATAAATTGTACCAGTAGATTCCCCACAAAATTCCACATATAAAACAATTAATAAGCTAATTCCCAAAATCAATACTTAAGGAATTATCCTGAATATATGCACTTTTTTGGTCAACGCATATATTCAAGGATCATAGCTAATATCTTCTAAACTATACATGCTAGAATGATGAACCAAAAATAAAGTTACCACGTAATTACTGTAAGAACTTAGATATGAACTTTATTTTGCTAATTATAAACAAGGTTAAGACTTATGAGGAAATATTGATAAAAATCAACAGAGCTGTTGACCACTTTGTTGTGAAAGTAGTCCAAACTTAAAAAAAAGTATACAGTTGGATTCTACTAGTGTATTCGAGAAGAATGACGTAATTTTTATTATTAAATTCAGGGTATAACCCCCTGAAATCAAGGTTTGAAGTTTAAAATATTGAATTTCAACAGAAAAGATGAGTTACAAGAAAAATCATCAAAATTAGAGTTTTGATGATGTAATGAAACGCTCTTGGCAGAATAATAGGGTTATGTCAGGCTATCAGAATTCACTCTCTGAATTACTGTAGCGTGAAAATCTTAAAAGTTATTGAAGATCAAAGTTTGAGCTTAAATTGAGCTGTTATGATCACATACTGTAACCTTAAATTAAGTTTAACAGTCTTAAGAGTGATAAAATTGGTGAATACTATTAGTTTATGATTAAAACTAATAAAATACACGAAATTTGGGGTTCTGCCAAGCCTCTTATGTCATCACACTTAGAGTTATAGTGATAACTCTAAATAATGGTGTAATAATGATGTAATATGGTTTGATCATGATGTAATCACCCTCAAACCTTAAAATATTGATCAATTCCAGTGGATATGATCAGTAAACGTCTACTAGAAGCCTGTTGGACTCTAGGAGGGAGGTATTTACTATAAATAGAGCTCTTTTTACTTTATTTTCTCCTCAGACGGATCAAAAACATTAAATCAATTAAATAAAAAAGGTAGTTTCTTTATTCTTTATATATAAAACTCTTATCTTATTAAAGACCAAAGAACATCTTATTATTAATCACTGCTTTTAAGTGATTAAATCAATTCTTTAATTGTTTTTGTCATAAATCTCTCTATAAACTCATTTCCACGTAAAATCAAGAAAATTAGTAAATTCTCTTTATTTTTTATTGTAAATACAATTTGAAAAAGTTGTATTATATTCTTTTGGCGTAAAATATCTCAAAATTATTATTCTAAGTGTTAAAAGTAGGTTATTTCATCTTATGATAATAATTTCTCTCTTATTATTACTCTTAATAATTCTTAATTAATATAAAAAGTATTTATATTAATATATAACTTTAATATTGGTAATATCATTGTTATTAATTGTTTTTTATTTATAAAAAACGGTTTTTTACGCCTTTATTATTTGTTGGTAACAATAATAAAGAGCTTTATAATATATTAATTATTTTATATTAATATATTATTTATAATATTATAATTTTATATAATATTAATTATATTATTATATTTATTTAATAATATAATAATTTTACGCCATAATAATAATAATTCTTTATTATTATTATTATTTTAATCTTATTTATTTCATTTATAAGGACATTCAGAGTACAATAAGTGATAAATTGGTAATTTATTACTTATTGTTTCATAGTTAAACCTTACAACTTAAGACACCTTCCCTTCCTTCTTCTGTCCATATCCCTTCCATAATTCCCTCTCAGTCATTACTTCCATTAGGAGATGAAGTCTTCAAAGAGATAAAGGATGTTGGAGAAGATGTTGCCATATCTTCACTTCATCTCTTTCAAGGGGATATGGACCTTCCTCCCTTATCTTTTCATGCCTGCCTGGAGGAGCAGTGGGATGAGGAGGAAGAGCCAGAAGAAATTGAAAATGTGTTGAAGGTTGTCCCTCCTGCTTATCACCAATATTTGGATGTATTCTCCAAGCTGAAAGCAGAGGAACTTCCTCCACACCGCGCCTGTGATCACCATATCAAATTGGAGGGTCTTCTACCTCCAATAGGTGTTATCTACTCATTATCAAATCAAGAGTCGGAAACACTGTGGGCCTACATTTCAGAGAATGTAGAGAAAGGTTTCACAAGACCAAGCTCCTCTTCAACAGGAGCACCTGTCCTTTTTGTCAAGAAAAAGGATGGAGTTCTTTGTTTGTGTGTTGACTACCGCAAACTCAATGCTGTTACTAGAAAGAACATGTATCATGTTCCTCCTATGAACCAGCTCCTTACCATATTCAATGGTTCCACTATCTTCTCCAAGATAGATTTGCGTGGTGTATATAACCTTCTGAGAATCAAAGAGGGGGATGAGCACTTAACTGCCTTTAGAACCAAATATGGTAGTTATGAGTACTTGGTCATGCCATTTGGTTTGACCAATGCTCCTTCTTCTTTCCAGAATTCAGTAAATGATATCTTTGCAGATTTCTTGGATGTGTTTGCTGTGGTGTATTTAGATGATATTATGGTACTTTCCAGTTCTGAAGAGGAACATGTCAAACATGTGACCTCTGTCCTCCAAAGGCTGAGGGACAATAATCTGTTTGCCAAAGCCTCCAAGTGTGGAATACTTGGGCTATGTTGTTTCAAGTGATGGCCTCAAGATGGATTCTTCAAAGGTTCAGCAAATCCGCAATTGGCCTCAGCCCAAAAACATCAAGGCCCTTCAATCTTTTCTTGTCTTTGCCAATTTTTATTGTCGTTTCATTAAAAATTATTCCAAAAAATTCACTTCTCTCACTTCCCTTCTCAAAAACGATTCTCCCTTTATCTTCAATGAGGAAGCTCTTAGTCAGTTTCAAGCACTCAAAGAAGCTTTCACCTCTGCTCCTATCTTCTCCCATTTCAATCCATCTCTACCTACTATTGTAGAGACTGATGCTTCTGATGAGGCATTGGGCGCCATACTGAGTCAGGTGAATGACTCAGGAAAGCACCTCATTGCATTTGATAGTTGCAAGCTTCTCCCAGCTGAGCTGAACTATGAAATTCATGACAAGGAACTCCTTGGCATAGTTTGGGCTCTCAAGCGCTGCAGAGCATTTCTTCTTTCTCTTTCCAATCCTTTTGAGGTCTTGACAGACCATTTTTCCTTGCAGTATTTCATGTCTTCCAAAGTTCTTACTCGTCGTCAGGCCCAATGGGCTGAATTTATCTCAGAATTTCATTTCACTATCATCTACCGCCCAGGCAGGCTGGCCACTTTACCAGATGCCTTTTCACGTCGGGACAACGTGTACCCTGAGAGGGGGGTGGACTTCATCAGCAAAAATCCTCAAAATTTCCATCAAGTAATCAAGCAAGATGGGATTCAAGGGTCAAGATTATTTTCAATCAAAGTGGAGATTTTTCAGATTTAGTTGACAAGATTCAAAAAGAGGTATGGCAAGACAAAGACTATAAAGAAATACTCAAGCAACTAGCAAGAGGTGAATCAGTCCCAGATTATTCTCTTGAACCTCAAGCCAAGTTGTTATTATTCAAAGATAGAGTGGTAATCCCAAGCAATGAAGAACTTCAACTCAATATTCTTCAAAAGCGTCAGGACTCACCTTTGGCTGGCCATCCTGGCCAGGAGAAGACCCTCAAGCTCATTAAGAGGGATTTTTATTGGGCTGGCATGAATCAATTCATCAAGGACTATGTGTCCTCATGTCAGCAATGTTCAAGAAACAAGAACATTCATCACAAGAAGTTTGGACTACTCAAACCTCTTCAAATTCCATCTGGTCCTTGTAATTCATTGTCAATGGACTTCATCACTCAATTGCCACTGTCAAACAACTTTGATTCAATTCAAGTAGTTGTGGACATATTCTCAAAAATGGAAATCTTCATTCCAACTCATGGAACAATCACTGCACTGGACTTAGCTCAACACTTCAGCAGTCTTGTATTTTCCAAGCATGGCCTTCGAGTCAGTATCATCAGTGATAGAGGATCCTTATTTGTTTCATCATTTTGGACTCAATTGTGTCAGCAGCTCAAGATATCAAGAGATCTTTCAACTGCCTTTCACCCTCAAACAGATTGACAGACAGAGAGGGTAAATCAGATACTGGAACAGTACCTTTGGATGTATGTCAGCTATCATCAAGATGACCGGTACACCTGGCTCCCTCTGGCTGAATTTGCCTATAATAATAATGCAGTGCACTCATCAACCAAGCAATCACCTTTTTTCACCATTTATGGAAGAAATCCCACCTTTGACTCAATCCATATTTCTCAAGACTCACCTGCTGGAAAGTTATCAACAAAACTCCAATCAGTACAGCAAGTGGTCAAAGAAGAATTAGAGTCAGCAATAAGGATATTCAAGAAGTATGCAGATAGAAATAGAGAAATTCCACCTGATTTACAACCTGGGGACAACGTATGACTATCCTCCAAGAACATCAAGACCACAAGACCCACCAAGAAGTTATCAGAAAGATGGTTGGGACCTTTTGAAGTTCTGAAGAAGATTGGGAGCCATGCATATCACCTCAAGCTGCCTCAGCATTGGAAGTCAGTTCACCCTGTCTTTAATTTGACCTTATTAGAACCAGTCAAGCATTCAGCTATCCCAAATTGACATCAATTGCCACCACCACCATTCCTAGTGGAGGAGCAAGAAGAATGGGAAGTGGCTCAGGTTCTGGACTCAAAAATCAAAAGAGGTAAATTATGGTATCTTGTAGAGTGGAAAGGATTCAGTAAAGACCCAGAAAGAATGTGAGCCTTGAGGTATATTTTACATACCCAAATAGGCCACAATTATCTTAAAAACAAATTTTGAATTATGCATAACCCATAAGTCATGCATATACTCAAAATTTATCATTTTTGATTTAAGAAAGGAAGAATACCTTTTTATTGAGTAGGTAAAGCAATCGATTTAAGGCCAGATTTGGATTCTACACAAAAATTCACCTACACCAGGGCAAATCTCGCGTCAATCGTCGGCGATTGACTTCACGTCGCACCGCGGTCAGTATAAAATCTTGCTTCAGTCGCGTTAGTGTCACTTTATAGTCACTGGATTTAGTGGGTCACGTCACGTCAGCGTCAAGACAACGTCAATCTTCACATGTGTCACATGAGAATGTCACTCAAAGCCCAAACCCATTTCAACACTATGCGCAACGTTCGTGTAATTTCACCTCATTGGCTTCCGCCTCCCCGACGCTTAGCATGCTTACGCACCCGCACCGCCCTCCATCCAGATGAGACTCCGACACTGCCCGCCCCTCTCCGTCCTCACCACTCCTTACGCTTTCACACCCCCGCCCCTACCATCCTTACGCTTGTGTAGTACCCTCCCGACATGCCTCCGACAACGCTTACCATCCTTACGCTCATGTAGTGCCCTCCCGACATGCCCCCGACAACGCTTACCCTCCCTCCCGACATTCTCCCGACACTGCTTACCATCCTTACGCTCATGTAGTGCCCTCCCGACAACGCTTACCCTCCCTCCCGACATTCTCCCGACACTGCTTACCATCATTACGCTCATGTAGTGCCATCCCGACATGCCTCCGACAACAGTTACCCTCCTCACGCTTCCGTATTACATCCATAGTGTACAGTACGGTGGCTTGTTGGCGTACACGATGAACGCAATTGCCGAAATATGCTGAGTGGCTTTCTCTGCCAACAGGACCTAAGTGGATATTGGTCAGTATATTCACCATGTTGTGGTTAGGGCTTAAATCATGAGACTCACAAATTAAAACCTAATAAGTGGACTATTTAAGACAAGAATTGTGTCTCCTGTTTCGCCGACAAAACCATTTTATTTCATATCAATCAAATGAACACTTTGCTTAGTCCTTACCTCATGAGCGTTGAATAGTTCAAAAGTTGACTTTAGTAGGTTTCTCACTAGTCAACTTTATTCAATGTCTCACAGGGAAGTGATTTCATTTGCATGATATGAAGTAATTTGCAAAACATTGCCTCCTTCAATTTCCCGACAAATCTCATTTTGCAAATGCGATTATTTTACTTGCACCTTTTTTCTGGAATTTGGATCTTTTTATTCAAAAATTTTCAAACAAGTTATCAATCAACTCGTCACCATCTATTTGCATAATAAACTACCTCCCCTATGGCCCGAACCCCGGGAAATTCAACTGAATTCAATGAACGACCAACTTCAGCCCCAGAGAGTGGAAGTGAAATCTCTGATATCGCCAGTAGTCGTGAATTAGGCATTGAAGTAGAGAGCCAGTCACATGAAGATAATCAAGATCCACCAGTTCTTCCAGAATGTGAGTATGCATCCATCTTGAATATTTCAAATCTCTCAAAACCTGATATTGTGTCATAGCCTTTATTTCAGGACAACCTCCAAGCGCTCAGAAACCAAATTTTAAAACTTATGAGAAGGAAAAGACTGTTGAACCTTGTTCACCGACAGAAGATGATGGGCAAGATGATGTAATTTTCAGTGGGGAGGTGGAAATTATATCCAAGGAACAATTTGTCTCCAACATTGCTCAAACAATCCCAAGGCTCGAAAAAATTCAAAATGATAGTAAAATTCCTGATTATGTGCGTCAAAAGATTGCTGAAGCCATGAGCCTGCTCAAAATGGATTTGAACCATAAGTCCATTAATAATTCAAAACAAAATTGATAAAAATAGCTGCTTACAATATATGGGCAGGTGTGGAGGTGGGAGAATCTCTACCTGAAGGATCTCGAGTCGTAATTAGATTTCCAGGCAAAGGATTAGGAAAAAGACCAAATATACATGCGACCAAAAAAACAAACAAAAAACGCCGTACCTTTGAAGCCGCAAACAATTCGCGCGATCAAGGTCATGAAATTATCAATGTTGAAGGGGACCATATTGATAATCAACCTCCGCATACTGAACCCCCCCAAATACTCAATGAAACAATCCATGATGAAGCTCCACATACTGAAAGCCCCCCGATACCCAATGAAACAATGCATGATGCAACCCCTGCCGCCTCTCCTCAGAATATTCAAGCCTTTCAAGAAAGGGAAACAATTAAACTTGATACAATGGGACAAGATATGACTGATATAATTCCTGACGCTGAGCCCGAAGTGTCATCCGCTGCGAATTTTCAAGGAATATTCTTATCCCGCATGGAAGAGTTTGCAGGCATTTTGAATTATCATTCCAATATTTCTCAACAATCATGGAAAAGGGGGCTTGATAATATCAATAGGATTTACAAAAATAGATGGGACAATTTACCAACAAAGGATGCTCATACATTCCTTCCTGTTGGTATTAAGGTGATCAGTAACCAAGAGCTTAAAATGTCGGCCTGGCTGGAGGACCTTGAGATGGCAGGTGAGTTTTATCTTTGTGCATGATACATGATTATTGGCTGTTGACTGGTGATATAAATTGCAATATACAGGGTTAGATTTTTTTAAGCCAACCGAAACAGAAGCGTTTTTTGATCACAACATTTGGAATCTCAAATTGATGAAGGAATCAGCTAAACCTCCAGATAATCTCCCAAAATCAGAACACTCCTTCTTCAAAATGGTTCAGAGCCTTCTTTACCCCGCCAATCCAGTTAAACATTTTTGGGCAAATGTTATGTTTGAATCCATTAGTTTAGTCTCATAAGATGTGATTGCACCCAAACCATATGTTGCACCAACATCAAATTCAACCGATCCTCTTGGACTCGAACGGGGAGAAGTTGAATACCTTGCCTCCTGCTTGAGTAAATCGAAGCAACGTGCAACCCAACTCAGCATTGAAGGTGGCGGGGCTGACAATGAGATATCCACAAAGCCGCACAAAAACCTGGAGGGTCTAATGGATACAGTTATCCATTTGATGATTGCGTACAACATGGTACGTGCAAATACAAAGGTCAAAGTTAATGGCATCAAAGGCAAACTCACAAACTCAAAAAAAAATGAGGCCATCAAAGATCTTTTGACGTGTCACAAGAATCTCGGAATAAATCGAATTTGCTATGGTATATTAGCGGCATTCTGTGCGGCGGGGGTTCGTGGTTTGATGGTATGCTCAGATGACTGGAGAGAAAGCTCAGTTAAAGGGGCTTTATCACTAATTGACATTTCCGCAAAACTTTCAGAAAGTAAAAATCTAGTGGAGCCAGTGTGGCTACGTACTAATAAGTATATATGTGATTTACTGAATAAAAGTTTCTTCTCATCAGAGTCTTTTAACCCCGCTGTACCTCTTAGATTTGAATTTGCACGATGCTTAGTATTAGACTTTGGTGATGCCTGGGTGGCGAAACGCGGGCTTGGTTCAAGTGATGAGGTCACCTTGACGGTACCCAGGTCAGCTAAACTCACAACCAGGATTGACCCGTTTTAGATTAGCTTTGTACTAGATAGATTGTAATTGAATTTTGCAAAGTTATTTATGAATTTAATAATCATGACTTCCTATCCTACTACTGCCCGGATGCCACAGTCTGAGTACCAATAGTAATTGTACGGAGGCATGCCTCCGTACATCATTGCAAAGACTCCGACAAGACGCAAGCTGAGTCAGGCGATGTGCCCGCGAGTAGCACACGCGGGTGCATTGCGGGAAGTCGCGTTTATCACTTCCCACCAGCCCATAATAGGCCAAATGTTCCTGTGTCTTTCAAGAGGACTAGGATAGCTAGGGATCCGCCGCAGGATGCATATTGCATTTGCGTGTGCTTGCAATATTCCAAATGGTTGGATTGGAAAGTGATTGCATGGGAACATCAATGTGTAAAATTGAATAATGCACTATCCACTGCAATTTTCAGGTTCAGGTATTTGAGATCGTGAATTTGCCAAGGTCAGGCGTGAGCTTTCTTTTTAGCCGCAATTAAAAAAGATTCATCCACCGCAATCCAATTTAGGTGATATTAAGAAATCAGTAATCATTCGGTTTCATTTCATTTTCTGCTGAAAGCATGCCATTCACGAAAAAAGGAAAAGAGCGTAAAAGGGAACTCGCGAGAAAGCGTCGGGCTGAGGAAGGAAAGTGTGAGTTACTCGCTTAATCTCAGTGTATATATGCTTCCACATTTATGTGGCACCCTCATTGGGCCCCACGGAAGAACATTGGCTTTAGTCGGTTCAGATTGTGCCAATGTCATGTGGGCTCCAACAGGGAAGTCAAAGGATGTGTGCCGAAGAAAGCTCCTTGGCAGTATCTGATATCTTGTGTGCTTCAACACATAGTGATTCCTCAACCACTCGGGAATAGTAGCAGATCCCAAAAGACAAATGAGCGCAAAACGACCCGAATGAATAGGTTGTTTTCCTCCTCTCGCCCAACAGCACAAATATCAATGCCAGTATCAGCAAATATCACCCCAAGTGAAATTCGGAGGGTTGTGGATGTCAATCAGATCAAACGCATTCACTTTGGGCGTGTGGCAATTTTCTCTTCAACCGGATTACTCATTGCCCTTGTTGAATTCCGACCATTCACAACAATGAGTGAAGTCGAGGTTGATCAATGGGATGAATTATCACAATTCCTATTTCGCGAAAAGAGATTCACCGACCCTATTGCAACAAATGGAGCATTACTGGAGGGATTTATGTTCGCGATTGGGTGGTGCAAATGCACCACGAAGAATGAACAATTTGGTCTGTATGGAAGTGCTGGCAAAATTGAAAATGCAAAAGATGAATGGCGGGACTGAGGTCCCAATCTTAGCTCGGTGGGTTGCATTCTAGGTCAATCCTTACGATATGTTGGGGATAATTTATTTGGGAGGATTCAAAATTGCTACAATTCATTGGGGGTTCCGTCTTTTGATCAAGTCAACTATGAAGGCGATATTCCGGCAAATCAGGGTGCATTTGAGTTCGCTTCCGCACTCACTTTCACCATGAATGGATTCAAAAATTCACCTCATCTTGATAAGGATGCATCACTGTATGCTTCGGGATGGTGGTTTCAAGCTGATAAGCGGACTGGCCAAATTCAAAGAGCTGCGTCAAAGCGGTGTACAGGTGGAAAATTGATTTTCCCAAATGAACATTTTTGGATTGATCTATCCGCATGTCATGGGCTCATTCAGGTAGTGTGGGCCAGTAGTACATTTGTTCATTATACTGATCCAGCACAGGACAACGAAAGCACGACACTAGTGGGTATGTCCGCACAATGCTCAAGCAGGTTAGCAAAAACAATGCGTCAAAAAAGCCATGGCTATTATGAGATTGCCGAGAGAGCGGGCTATCAAATCAGGGATGGTAATACAATCTCATGCCGATTCAAAGAATGAGGAGATTTGCATGTGGGTTGGGTAAGTAATGGTGGGATAAGGCAGAGGACAATATACATCAGGATTGGATGGATTCGAGTGCGGGAGATGGGGTGTCTGACATGAAAAAGGGGTGAAGTAGATTATGTACGGTGGCATGCCATCGTACATCTGTCCTGGTTTGTTGCTATTGTCCAGGATGCCAATGCTTCACACGCAAATCCTTATGCTTGTGCAGGTTCTGAGAATGCTAAAAGTTCCTTACGCCTATGCGGGGTGCCAGCGCTACACACGCCAATCCTTGGGCCTGTGCAGGCTCCCGAAAATTTACACGCCAATGCTTACGCCTTCACAGGCTTTCGACGATTCACACGCCAATTCTTATGCTTGTGAAGCTTCCCCACAATGCTGAAATTTTCTTGGCCTGTGCAGGATCCCAAGAATTCACACGCCAATTCTTATGCCTGTGCAGGCTCCCAACAATTCACACGCCAATCCTTATGCTTGTGAAGGGTCCCAAAAGTGCTAAAATTCCTTACGCCTGTACAGCCTTCCAACGATTCACACGCCAATCCTTACGCTTGGGAAGGTTGCCAACAATGCTGACAAATTCTTACGCCTGTGCAGGCTCCCGAAAATTCACACGCCAATCCTTATGCCTGTGCAGGCTCCCAACAATTCCCACGCCAATCCTTACGCCTGTGCAGCCTCCCAACAAGTCACACGCCAATCCTTACGCTTGTGAAGGTTCCAGACAATTTAAACAATTCAATACATGAGTAAGATTAATAGCGTGTGACCATAGGAAAGGCCATGTTTCACGAATCTGGACTGGATTGCTCACATACGGGAACCTGCCGCTTTTTTACAGTTAAAAATGGGGATGGCTCTAAACCATGGAAGAAGAAAATATAGGAGAGGATAACGGCAACTATTGGCGCATTTTGAGAAAAAGAGGTTCACGAAAACAAATACTCACTCAAACCCTTGGTGGGGCACTTACAAAAATAATTCTCACGCAATCAGGGTTTTTCTCTAAGGAGGAAATAAGTAATTTTTACGTGAACAAAGAATGTAATAGAATTTGAACATAATAATAATTGATTACAAATAATAATTTATTTAAAAGAGAGTATTAAAAATGATAAAAAGTGGAAATAAATTTTTTATTTTTCGAGGAATTTGGAGACTATCCCGGTTATGTCCTCCTTTGGATAAGCCTCCAGTGCCTGGGCAAGGAGGCGGTTTAGTTCGTCCCGGAAGTCCCGGTGCATCTCATTTCGATGAGTTGCATCCACAAAAGGAATCATGTGGAGCAAGCGACGATGCTCCAACAAGATTCGGTTGATCGAATCGTGGACGATTGCTCGAGGAATCATTAGGGTCGGTCGCAGGTCTGTGAATTCCTGGCGAGCGTCATTGTGGGAATGAGACAAGCTTGGCACCGGGGGGGAGGAGGCGTTGGGGTTCTCGGGGGCACTGGAAGGGATCTCTGGGGAGGGAACCGGGGTTGGAGTGGAGGGGGGGGGAATGGAAGGGGAAGATGGGCGAGTCGGGTAAGAAGAAGGGGGATGGGGAATTGGGGATCCCACGGGCGTATCGTCGATGATGATTATCGAGCGAGGAGTGGCGGGACGATCTGGAGACGGTTGAAAAAATGGTGAGGAAAAGTTGAGAAGAGTGAAGAAGGAGAAGTGGTGACTTACCAAAAGGTTCCTCCGTGGATTGCGTAGGAGCCACCTCAGGTTCTGGCTCACGAGTCGTATCGTCCTCAGGTTGTTGGGACGCTGGACTTGGGCCAGGAATAGGTGGCTCTTCGGTTAGGGAGGGTTCTAAAAAAGGAGGAAGAGTCAGTTCACTCGACTCGAAAGTGAAAATGAAAATGAAATGAAACTTTGGCTGCTTACCGCGGAATAATTCCTCAGACCATCGGGTGCCACTCGGGCCTGGAGTGGGTTGCGGGGGGGTTTGCTCGCGAGGCAAACTAGCAACAGGAGAGTCTTGTCGGGGGGGATTCGGGGGGTTTTGTTCTATGAGAAATGGAAAAAAGTCAATATTATTGCGTGAAGAGAAATGAGATAAGGAGGAGAAATAAAACTTACTTTGGCGTTTGAATCCCATCGGTGACAAGACATGGTGACGATCAGCCCAAGCTCGAATGTCCTCTCGCCATCGCCATCCTTCATCGGCCGGATAATCACTTCCCTCCGGTCGAGGAGTGAAGTGACCATCGGATGGTGGCCTAGGAGGGGGAGTGGACAAATCGATACTGGAGGGGACAAGGCTAATCGTCCAGAATCGTTCCCGTTGGCCTGTTTGGGGGCCCAGCGTCCATTCACGCTCGGCAATGGTTTCATCATCGTCAACCACAAAGGAGTCCTCGCGAGGGCGTCTTGGGCGAGAACTCCTCTGGCCTCGTGGTCGGAAGGGGCGGACAACGAACGAACATTTCTTGTGTGCTTGTCGGCAAGCATCACAAGCGTCGTTCGTCGTCGAGGAACGAATGCAGGGGATACCCCGCTTGGTGCATAAAGTGCACGACATCTAAAACCAAAACAAGCGAGGTTAGTAACTGCATACAAAGTAAACAATCAAGAAAGAAAATGAAGGCATACGATGAATTATATAAATTTAAAACAGAATCAAATTGAAAACGCTCTAGTCGGAAGTTTTTAAAACTCTGGAAGGAAGTCGTGAAGAAAGAAAAATATTAATATCGGTACATAATGTTGACAAAAGTTAAAAAAAGAGGTAACGCACAAGGTGGATAGAAGGGAGCTTCTGAACGGATCAGAAGAATAAACAAAAAGCGAGCAGGAAGGGGAGTGGGGTTAGTCGAGTGCAAAAGAAAAGACTGGAAAGGCAGGAAGACGAGGGGGAATACGCACAAGGACAAACGCGGGTGAGGTTGAACGAAGTGGAGCGGGTGAGAAAGAAAGTGAAGTGCGTGTCGTGTGAAGATGGTCTTTTATACCATGGTGAAGCTGAGATGATCTCACCAGTTTCAGCACCCGCAAAAGTCTCAGCTTCAAGGCGTGTGGGCAAAATTGAAGCTGAGTCTCAGCGAATGCTGCAACTGAGAAGTGAAATGCTCGCGTGAGGCAGAAGAACAATGGGGGTCTGGCTGAGTATTGCAATTTATTGAATTGTCAATCTGAGTCAAATCCCCTTTGTTTCCTTAAATTGCCACCCAATCACCCAGGACGGTGGTCGTGAGGCCCTTGTTGAATGTGCATTCAACGTGCAATGCACAAGTGACTCATGCAGAAATGCACCCGGTGCATTTGGTCACAAGTGACCGCGGCAAGATCACCGGCCGTATGGCCTGGTGATAGTCTTTGAACAAAGGGGGGGGCTGTAAGACAAGTGAATACAGCGTGAGCTTGCCTCGACCCATTGCTCAGGTTTGCTTTCGGGTCATAATTGAAATGCTCAGTGGCTGAACATTTTAATTGCACAGTAATTGAACAATTGATATAACAATATCAAATGCACCGCTGAGTATTGCAATTTATTAAATTGTCAAGCTGAGTCAAATCCCCTTTCTTTCCTTAAATAGCCACCCCATCACCCGGGAGGGTGGTCGTGAGGCCCTTTTTGAATGTGCATTGTGGGTGGAATGCACAAGTGACCCATGCAGAAATGCACCCGGTGCGTTTGGTCACAAGTGACCGCGGCAATATTACCAGGCGTATGGCTTGGTAATAGTATGTGAACAAAGGGGGGGCTGTAACACAAGTGAATACAGCGTGAGCTTGCCTCGACCCATTGCTCAGGTTTGCTTTCGGGTCATAATTGAAATGCTCAGTGGCTGAACATTTTAATGGCACAGTGATTGAACTATTGATATAAAAATATCAAATGCACCATGCTGAGCCATTGCTCAGTCGTTTTTGTATGCCCACAATCTGAGCATTTGGCACAGCATCGGGTGACATTTCAGCCAGCTGCAGCATTTCACACGCTTTGGTGAAGTGCTCCAAACTGAGCCTTCCAATGAACTATTGCAAAAACAGTTCATTCAATGGCTTTACTGAGCACTTTCACACGGTGCTTTTGACCATGATATGCTCAGCTTGCGTGTGCAAATCGGGTGAGATGCGAAGCTGAGCATGTGGCACATGAGCTACGTATATGCAAACGATCGGAAGGTGCATGCACATTCGCTATATGCATGCAGGCTCAAGTAGTATAACACCTTCCTGATCTGTACAGCCAACACTGTAGTACGCAGTACACCTGTGTAAATGTATGCTGCGGGGCAGAGCAAAAGCTGTTCAGCAATGTAACATGAAAATCACGTCAAGCCATTGAGTCATATAGCTCAACTGCATCCCTTTGGTGCACCTTTTTGCAGAGCTCTGCCTAACAATGGCATAGACGCGGGTGTAATCCGAGTTAATGAAAGTGGGTCATAATGGGATGACTTATTATTTGGGTAATACACAAACAGTGGATTCACTCCGGTGCCATTGTCGGGGCCAACAATGGCTGGCCCTGCTTGTTCATTTTCGGGCAGCCACACGCTTTCATACGCACCCCCGATGGGTCATACACAGGCAGCTTTCACACGCCTGGAAGACATTTTACTGCCAGTGTTCCGACCGGCTAGTTTCTTGGTTGGGTGGTCAGCTTTACTGCAGATGCTCACCCGCTTGTGCGTGGAAACCTGAGGCCAATCAGTGTGGATTTGCTTCAGCCTCATCCACATCAGAATAATCCCAGCCTATGATTGCTGAGGCTGGTTATGTTTGCGTGGGTATCTCCCACCGCGGGTAATTTTCTTCACGTTCTCACTAGCCCCGCGCAAGTTGTGGCACCTGGCTTGCAGCCAGAAATTCCCTTGGGTGGGTGGCCTCTTTCTCCGGAGTTTTGTACACGCGTGAGGCAAAGACCGTTATCCCAATCTCGGGGGATAAACTGCCTCCTCAAACGCAATAGGGGTGAATGTAGATGTGGATCATGCCTCACGGTCGGTGCCCCGTTTGATCATGCCACACTTCCCCCCCTGAAGCCCAGTTGGAATCCGTCATCAGAAAACTTCACGCAAAACCAAAGTCATGTTCGGTGGCACACCACCCAACATATCTCACCCGCCCACACACAAACATCCCCACAGTGAGATTGCCCTTTGAAACGGCCAACATTGCCCAGTAGGTCCCTGTGCAACAATTAACCTGGGGAAGATATGCATCCATGTTCGCTGTCACACCAGCGAACATGACTGCATGCGTCTAATATGCCCTCCACAATAAGTTGCTACAACCCACCCAATTTCGGATATGCTAATGTCAACCTTGTTCCACCAAAGGATTTGTACCTTGCTGCAGATCCAGCAGTCATATCGGTGCACCCACATTTTGGCCACCTTGCCTTGATATATGCCCCAAATTGGATATGAAAATTATCAGCCCAAGAGGCCCACCCCCATCAAGACCATGCACGTAACCACAGGTCATCCCCCTTTTGGCCTGTGGCTGCCACTCATATAAGTTTCCCACCTGCGCTTATTCCTCTTCATTCCCTTTAGCTAACCCCTCCCGATCATATAATTTCCAACTGTCCCCGAATAATTTCAAATAGCCATCATGTCAACCCCTTCACAACCACTTTGCATTGGGATGATTAATATTTGTATTCAAATAAATAGTGATATAGCCTTAAATCCTGAGGATTCCCACTTAGCCTCTTGGATTATCATATGGCACAATCAACACAACATATTTGTTTATCTCCCCAATCACCAGCATGCTATTGGCTCTCTACCTGGAACCCTTTCCAAAACGTTGATACCATTCCTTGGGGCACCAAAAACGTTCATGCACTGTGGTCCTGGTGGCGCATGGATTGAAAATTGCCAATCCAATCCTTCTCAAATATTATTCATTGAGGGAGTATTTATGACTGATGCAAATGATCCCTCCTCATCTCAGAAACCCAATCTAGCATTGATGTTCTTCAAAAGGTATCCAAACATTTCATTCATAATGGAAAGCTTTCGAACACAAGATTTCAAGCTTAAAATGCCCAAAGAATATGACTGTGATACTCATAGTCAATGTCAACTCTTCACTCCGACATTTCCCGCTTCAAGCTCGACGCCAGTTTCATATCCTGCTGTTTCATCATTGGTTTCCAAGCAGAAACTGATACAATTACCCAGTGGATCAGACCTCCCCATGATGACCCCGCCCCAGGCCATTATTCAAACCCCCCTCCTCCCTCATCAAAAGACCGGACTAGCTTTTCTCTGGGATCGAGAAATCCCCAATGGCCAATCAGCCTGTAACCTTTGGGCCACCTCACCCCCAGGATCCACTTTCAATGCCAGGCACATCATTACAAACAGGGTTGTTAGCTCATTTGAATCCCTTTCGACCAATACCCCTCTTGGGGGACTGCTCGCGGATGATATGGGATTAGGTAAAACCATTCAGGCCATTGCTCTAATTGGTACCTCCAAAGAGCGGATGATTGCAAACCCCCATCGCTCCACGCCCACCATGATCATCTGCCCCCCTTGCTTAATTACCAACTGGCAATCAGAAATATCCAAGCATGCTCAGGCTGGAGCGCTGCATTCCAAAATCTACCATGGTCCCACTCGTCACTCATTATCCAAAGACGACATCTTAAAATATGATATCATCATCACTTCTTACAATACTATCACCCAAGAATTTAAGCAAACCAATCCCTCTACATCATTCATTTTTCAAATCAATTGGCATCGTATAATCTTGGATGAAGCACAGTGAGTGGCTGAGCTTAAATGATTCAAATTACCTTTTATATCCAATATCCCTTTCCCCCTCTTATAGCTATATTCGCTCTCAATACACTGCCACTCACCGTGCCATTACTAGCCTCCTTTCATCCCGTCGAATATTTTTAACGGGCACACCTATTCACAACACCATTTATGACCTTTTGGGCATAATATCATTCATCACTCAACCCCAGAGCGCCGATCAAGATAACTGGTCACCATTCATCCTGAGTAGTCTTTCCAAAGGTTGCAATGATATCTTGCATTTGGCATTGCGGCATTTAAGTTTGCGCCGCACCAAAACCACACATCTCGAATCCCTCCCCACTATTAGCCATCATTATGAGCTGCTCCCACTCAACCCGACCATGCAGCAAGAATATTCCATATTATATGAAGAATTCCTATCATCCAAAAGCAAAGGACCAGGAGAATTTTTCAGAAATATTAATAAGCTGCGAATATGTTGTAACCATCACATCATGCTTAACACAATTGCGGAGGCGGATTTGGAAGACCCCGAGGGCAGGAGCACTCAGGATAAATCGCCAACAATCACACGAACTCTTGTGGATGTCGAAACATGCATGATGAGTAGTAAAATTGCACACCTCCTACAAAGCTTAATGAAGAACAAACAAACAAGGTGTGGTCCAACCAAATCGGTGGTTTACTCCCAATGGACCCAATTTCTAGATTTGTGCGTTAATTCTAATATGCATCCATTACCGATTGAATCCATCTGACTTTTTCATATTGTAGAATTGGTATTGCCCTTGCCAATCACTCTATCCTTTCAGCACGAATTGATGGAACAATTACAGCACGAGCACAGGAGAAGGCACTGGATACTTTCTTCAATAATCCTGAATGTGAAGTACTGATTGCATCCATTGCCGCAGCTGGAACTGGCCTCAATATAACTTGTGCTAATACGGTCTATTTAATGGTGAGGGGACCCCCAAAATTCTGCCCTGATTTGCGGCCCCTGACATCCACATTTCCAGGAGCCCAATTGGAACCCAGACATTGAGGCTCAGGCTGTTGATAGACTCCATCGTATTGGCCAACAACAACCTTTAAAGGTCATCCACTATATAACTCCTCATTCAGTTGAGGTCAACATGCGGAAGGTACCTTTCAAGATCATCTTTGACCCTAATTGTATTGCTATTCTAAAATCCTTCCTTATGGAAATGCCATTTTCCAAACACCAATAGGTCCAAGAAAAGAAAAAATCATTAACTGCGTGAGCCTTACTGATATTATATAATTTGTGTTTGACCAAGTTGATAACTCTTGTTTACCCTGGCATAGGTCCACAATTATGAACCCCATGAGTTGGATCGAACTCCTTCAATATTTTCTCAATGAAAATGAGCAATAGAGTATTATTTCTAAGGGAGACGGTGATACAGTCCAACTCATATTGTCTATATTCTGACATATTTAGCAAGTTGCATCTTTAAGGATTAATACTCAGATTGTATTACACCTGCAGAAATAATTCACAACATGTTAATTTGTAACGGTGCTATACATTTATATTACTAAGTTATTGCAGAGCATCACCATTCGGCCTAATAACTGGCATGTCAAGTATCTTGAGGGCGCTAGTTTGCATCTTACTACAGCCTTTGAGCCAATCTTGATCAAATACCTGAAATGATAAGCCTTCTGGAATATCACCATCATCTGTCGATTGTAATTCTGGCAATCTATCAATAGTTTTTTTACCCTTTTTTTTAATGCAATTACAAAACTCTATGTCTCGATCCATTTTTAATACCAATGCATGAAATAACTGGGAGCGCCAGCGTAATCCCACTTTGCGGTAAACTTGACGGCCATTTTCCAGTACCTCCTCAGTATCTGAACATACTCGAGGGTCATTGAATTGTGATGCTAGAATGGGAAATTTAGCCGTATCACACCATTCACGACAGCGCTCACAGGTCTGCACATAATGAAGTAGATCATGATCAGTCTTTTCTCACAATGAAGAAGAGAGACATTAACTAACCCTTTGACGAATCTTTGTGAGCTTTTGATTCTCCTTCTTTTTAACCAAATACTCGGCATCCTTTTGAATAGACTTCCATTCTCTTTTCAAATAAGTGAAATATTGCTCCATTAAAGCCGCTACAACCCCATAGTTATTATGATCCTTGTTCCAACAGTAATGATGATACTCGGTGCTGACCAGTGCAAGACGGAATGTACGGTAAAACACCATAGACATCAGCTCATTGAACGGATGTTGCCATGAGCTCTCCCAGTCCCAAGTGAATCGCTTTAGTCCTAGCTTGTGGAGCTCATTTTCGCAGTAGCTTTGGAAACCCTGAGACTGAACCTGTGTTGATTGCTCATTGAAAACATCCTTGGGGACATATCCGAGATGACCAGCCACTTGAATTGCAATCTCACGCTCTTCTGTGCTTGGTGGTGCTGGTAGTGAGGAAAAATCCTTATCCCTAACTTTGAGTAGGAACAGGCAATGTGCGTGTACTGCTGATCTTATTCCATGGACATTCTCTGGAAGTTCTGCTTTCAGCCATTTTTGTTGCTCCTTCTGGCTTGCACGTTTCGCCACATTGTGAGCTTTACGAGCCTGGTTCCTTTGCTGTCTGACCTCGGATTGTTCAAGCATACTCTGGGCAAGGGGCATTTGAGGATGGGTGAACTCATTATTTGAGTGAGTGCCATGATCATGCGCCGTGAAATTGTCACTCCTTGCTTCATCATTTGTTTCGATTTGAGTCGGAGACATGTTCTCATCCTCATCATCCACCATTTTTTCTCTTGATGAACTGGCATGAGCTGTTCTTGGTTTGGAGGAATATGGATGATGACGTCCAGTGACTTTCTCTTTATGGACCAGAGGTGAAGATGCATACAGTTCATCACCTGCCATGCACATCATCAGTTAACACATCAAAAAATGAATGAAGACTGTTCATACTCACAATCTTCAATTGGCTCCTGAGATTGGACTGACTTGCCTTTAGGTGCCTTATCTAACCCATGAAACAAACATATCAAATTGTGAAAAAGGTTATACACCGAAATTAAAATGACTTACTTTGATGAAGCGTCAATCCTGGATTTCCCTCCGACAGACCACTCCAAATTACATTCTCCAATGGTCTTTTTCGTCGTCCCCCATCCACGTGCCTTTCATGAATCACATGAACCTGAGATCCTGATGGAATATTGAGGGTTGGCTGTTTACTTTGGCCAAAGAGATCCTGGGATGCGACTGGATTCCGACCGGGATTAAGGAGGAACTCACATGGATATTTTGATTGGGGATTAGCGTGTGATGAGATTTGAGGTGTGCCTTCCGGCCCCTCAGACACATGCATTTGTGTATTAGTGGGATTCGGGGGAATTGGAGTGACGGAAATATTTGGGATCGACCAAGTGCTTGAAGTTGGAGCCTTTGGATTGCCCACATCAATGTTAAGACCTGATACATTCATTGAGGATGCGATAGGGGTTGTGAGAGGAATGTTGGGGCTCAATGGTGACTGTGTTTGAACATATTCTATGCTAGATTCACTATTTGAGTCATGAACAGAACCTGAACGGGCTTTATGTGACTTGAAAGATGACATAAGGGCCGAAAAAGTACAGTAATATTTTTAACTAGATAAAACACCTCAGTATTATGATAAAATAGAGTGATATGAGATGAAATCTTTTCAAATTTAGAATAGAGAAATTCTATGAATAGTTGGAACTAAGTGTTGCGTGAAAGTCCAATAAGCCTCTTTTTAGGAGAATCCTCCCTGCCTCCTCTTGAGCTCCTCCGCTTCTATCGGAAACCACCCGGCACGGCCTACCACCATATAATGTAATATTTCCTTGATCTCAAAGGGGACCCATCATCCATAAGTAATCGTATTTGGTAACATTTCTGCCTCCCCATTGTCACATTTTGTGAATTATCCAAACTGCCAATATATGCATTGAAATTCCACAGCATTGTACATCTGTAAAGGGGTATATTCATGAAAGATTTACCCACAAAAGAGACATCACCTTTACAAGAAAGGCAAAACAATCCAAATCACACTCCAACCGATTAAAAGCCTGCTGCACTCAAACCAAATACCAAGACTTTAGGTACACTCCAACCTTTTATGTAATAGAGTTATATCGTTATGTCTGTAATAAGGTTCAAGCCATGTACGATGGCGTGCCAGCGTACATGGTTTGAATGTCAATCCCCTCAAATCAATGGTGACACATCCCTATTGGAACACCCCTCAAGGGTCAAAACCGCAGTATTGCCATGTGTAAATAAAATAGTATATGTATGAGCATTGAGCAGCATGGCATTTTACCCAATTAAACTCCTAACCAATTCCTCCATCCAGATGAGACATGTTACACTCCATCAGCTGCAGCTCACGCACCATTACAAATGGGATAAAATTCTCAGATGGCTCAAATCATCTCCCCCTTCATAAATACTCACTCAATTTTTTTGCCAATTAATAACACTCCTAAACACTTTCACATCAGCCATAGATATTTATACACAAACCAACCGTACTCCCAATTCCTGCAACAATGACAACCCGCCGCTATTCCTCAATGCGTATATGCATGTGTCAACACTGCTCAACTCAAACACACTCTTCCCCTGAGGGTGATAGGCCTGGAGTTGCCTTCACACCTTTCCAATATAAACAGCACATTATAAAGCTCAAATCAACCATTGCACCCAAATCTCTTCCAAACATCCCTACTTCTGCATCAGGATCTGAGTGCCCACAACTTCTATTGGATCAAATCTTCCCAGCTGATTATTCACGTTTGACCCAAAGCACTTTCCCAACTCCAGCGGGTCTCAATTCAACTGCACAGAAACCATATAGTGGCAGTCAAACCCTTCCCCCACAAGACCTAGGAATGATAATTTCGCCATTCTATCATTAAGGTATAATATACCCCGCAGGGCTTCACGCATTCTGCACCCCTCCCTAAACCTGCTGATCAAGTCCAGCATCTCAAGCTCCGGTGGTCCCCCCATTGCTGCATTCCATATACCTCAAGATCTGAGTACCATATTTGAACATCTCCAATTGGAGCCAGTGATTCAAAACTATATATGTTGTCCTCAATGTTTCTCTCTTAATGGCCTTACTGAATCAGTCACAACTGACCAACCCCACTGTCAATGCCATAATGACCCAAATGATCATGATCCCCCTTGCACACAATCATTAGGCAAATTCATCTATTCATTTGAAGCCCATACCCAAAACACCACCAACATGAAGCAAAAATTTATACCAACAAAACATTTCATTTATCAACCATTCAAATATTGGCTTGCCAGATTTCTCCAGCGGGCTGGAATTATGGAAATTCTGCATCAACATCAACAATCCCAAACTCCCAAAGATTCCCCAAAATGTGACGTCTGGGATGGATTGGTCTGGAGACGCTTCACTGGCACTAGAAATATCCATGACCCCCCATTCATGTCCATTCCTGGTGCATTGGCCTTCTCCATTTATGTGGACTGGTTTAATGCACATGGAAAGTCCACCCGGTTGGCCAGCATTGGACCTATCATGCTTATTTGTCTTAATCTCCCCCCAAGTGAAAGATTGAAGCCAGAGAATGTCTATGTTGCAGGAATAATCCCTGGTCCGAAGGAGCCAACTTCCCTTCAATTGAATTATTTATTAATGCCACTCATCAAGGAGCTCAAAGAGCTATGGCAAGGTTACCATTTTTCACCCACCTCAACAGGTCCATCAGGATCCTTTATCCGTGTTGCCATCCTCACAGCCATTGCAGATGTGGTTGCCATGCGCAAGCTTACTGGATTTATTTCCCATTCAGGCAACCACTTTTGTAATTTTTCACCATTCACAAAGCTCAAATTGATGAAATTGGTCCTCAATTTCACTACACACGCTCATATCAAAATCATAAATCAACCATTGCCAAATGGCTTCGGGCAACCCCGCAACAAAGACAAGCAATTTTCTCTGAGTATGGAGTGCGATATTCAATTTTAGAAGACCTTCTGTATTGGGATGCCACCAGAATGGTTAATCTTGACATAATGCATAATTTAATACTTGGAATTTTGAAGGATCATGCAACTTTCAAATTGTGCATTCCAGAGGCGAAATCAAAAATTTACTTCAGGTCCCGCAGGAAATCCAATGACACCAACAGTTCAGACTCAGATTCCAAGACCTCCAACAGCTCTCTTGATAAAATCACATTGAGAGAGGCCCGCTCCCTGAGAAGAGACGCAGCAAAAATAATAAATGAGCCACTCCCCACTACTTCCACCCGAAAAAACTACTTCCCAATGCCCACCCCTAACACAGAACATCCATCTAGTGGTTCTGCGGAGATTCTTTCATTTGATGCCGATTACATCCCCACTTCTGAAATCCCCTCTGAATTGGATATCACTGCACTGAGTGATCACCAGATCAAGGGCGAGGCTGTGGAGCATCTCCGACAAATCATATCTGAGACAATAATTCCCTCATCATGGACAAGAGTACCTCGCAACATGGTTTCCCCCTCTCATGGTAGCTTAAAAGCCGCTGAATGGGCTCTCTTATATAAGGTCTATATTCCATTTTTAATGCTCAGTCAACAGATGTCATTAGATGTACACCAATCCGCCAACATTCAAAGGCAAATGGGTCAGTCAGAAGAACTTGGAAATGAACTAACCAAGAATGCATTCCATTTGATTAGTGCTATCAACATTGCCACAAGTTGGACTGTTTCAATAGGAGATGCGACTGCATTTGCTGAACATTGGAAAAAATTCCGCCTTTCCAATCAACTCCTGTTCCCAAAACAGAAAATTAAACCAAATCATCATTTTGCTGACCATATTCCCGAACTCTTCCAACGTTGGGGCCCAGCACAAGCCTCAGCCACATGGGGTTATGAGCGCTTGATTGGAGTATTTGCAAAAATGCCAACAAATAACAAAATATGTACGTCAATTAATAAGATCAATATATTCACATTGATTAAACACCTGAACTGAATAAGATTAACTTCTTGCAACTCTAAATAGATGATATAGATAAAACCTTACTTCAACATATCTGTCGATGTTCCAACCTTTCCGTTCTCCTGAAATCCCCATCCGTGCCATGTGAAATAAAACAGCTTTTCGAATCACAGCCACCTGCCCTGTTCAATGACCATAAATATAACAAACCATCCCGCCATGACCAAGAAAATTATGATTGCCTGGTTGAGTACTTACAGAATTTTCATGCAACAAGGGAAATAGTTGATTGGATCAGCTTAGACACTACCGTGCAATCCACAAGTCATCTCACTTCAAGGATTGTCTCACCTCGGTATTTTCCAGTTTCAAACATTAATATTGGGAACAATATATTTTCAACTGAATCCAAAAATGTCAGCAACAGTGTGATATGTTTTCTGAGGGGCAACTCACGACGCTTTGGTATTATTAATAGCATTTTTAAAGTCTCTGAGCCATCTAGCATACTGAACAATAACTTTCTGATCTTAAAAACTTTGAAGATTGATGTGAATTTCTTACCAGATTGGCCGCATCTGAATATTTATAAAGCTTTTGGTTTTGATGATGGACACTTGATTATATCTGAAGAAGAAATAGAAGGTAACTGTGGATTGTATGATAACAAAGTTGTGTCATGTGGACTGCTTGTAATGATAAAGCTGTTATTTCATGAAATTTAGTCTACAGAAATGCAAATATCTCAGATTCATTAGCAATTTTGCTAGTGAAATAACTGCCTCAAAATTTAGTGACAGAGACATGCCATTGTGACAAGCAAAGCCCATTATTTCACATTGCCACAAAGAACTTACTATTTTGACATTGGGTACAGTGTGAATAAGCCAAGTTCAATGATCAAATGACCCACACACTCACCTTTCACAGCATCCAAAATTTCTAACTGCGCCATCATCATGTTGGAAGGGGAAGCGGCCCTTGCACACACGCCAATGCACACGCAAGCGCACCCGCACCCACACACGCGGTATTGTGCGGCGGGCTCTACCAGTGTCACCTGAAAAACGACAATCCCGCTCAGGCGGAGTCCTTTCATGGACGACCTGGTGAAGTCAAACCCCCCGCCAAAATTTCTAACGGCGCCATCATCATGCAGGAAGGGGAAGCGACCCTTGCGCACCCGCACCCGCACGCGCCAATGCACCCGCACCCGCACACGCCAATGCACCCGCACCCGCAAACGCCAATGCACACGCAAGCGCACCCGCACCCGCACACGCACACGGGGTATTGTGCGGCGGGTCCTACCAGTGTCACCTGCAAAACGACAATCCCGCTCAGGCGGAGTCCTTTTATGGATGATTTGGTGAAGTCAAACCCCCCGCCTACATCAAGACTGGCTGAAGGACCTCTTTGATGTGTGTGTTTGCAAACAGGCGGGTCTTGGGTAATTTTTACCAACCATTGGACGGTTGCGGGATGATCAGGTGGTGAGGAATCTGAGTTGAAGGCACAGCGGAACCAATATTGGTGGATGTCACAGGATTTGGTGTAAGACAAGAGTAGGACGTGTGCTCGACGTTCGCTTGATTTTTGCTTGACGTGGGCTCGACTTTTATCCTGCTTGACGTTTGCTTGACGTGAAGTCAATTGCCGACGATTGACACGAGATTCGCCCTGGTGCTAGGGTAGCTCCATAGAGTGAATAAGCTCAAATTAACTCTTTGAGGTGGTAAAATGGAAAATACTTCAATACCACATAAGAGATCCGTGAAAATTTTTGTTTTTCTTAATTTCACGCCAAAATAATGGGAAAGTGACAAATCCCATGTTACATACACACTAAGAATAGTGTTATGCATGTTTTGAGCACTTAATATCATGGTATTCTTATATGGACTTTTTGGTACACCCATAGTGGATATCTCACTTTAAGCTTAATTTTCTATTTTGACGTGAAAAATAGGCAAGGGGGACAAAAGACATCAAAGAGAGCCAGGGTACCCAACTTCTGAGGCCTCAGAGGCGTGGATAGCTCCAAAGCTTGGTTCCATGGCTGATCTTGACCCAATTGGTAAACTAAACCTCTTTGGGAACTTGGTTACCAAGTTACAACTACTGTAAAACACCAGAAAATAGCAAACAACCTGCTATTTTGACGTGCCAAGGAGGTAATGAGCTACTTAGACTCCTGTAACCACGTCAATTCTTGATGACTGTTCATGACTAGACCCTAAAAGAGTAATTAAAACCCTTTTGGGATCCATATTCATTAAAAGTTTTACTTACAGTCCATTTTTGACCATTCTACGTGAAACACTGAATCTTTGAAAATTCACAGTAATTACAACCTGTGATGAAATTGGCAATAACATTTATAACTTTGAGAAATCAATGATTATTTTGGAATAAAAGAAGATTTACAGATGTTACTACTTTTATTCTTAACCATATTGGGGTTGGTAATCACGTAAAAGCATCAAATAAGTAATTATGATAATGTTACGTGACAAATAATGATGCAATCAATAAACCAAAAAGGTTTATTGTTTTCTCACTCACTGGTTTTTCAGTTTGCTCCATGGCACGCCTCTGTGAGTGGTTGTTGACTTAAAAGAGGCCTCCTCTTGCTGTTTTTTCCAAATCATCTTATTATCATTTTATATCATTGTTACCAACAAGTAAGTATTAGTTACAGCTATTCTTAAGTGTTTTAATTCTTTCAGAATCAATCAGAAAGACGTGAAATCATAGAATCCAACTATATATTGTTGTAATCATCTTATAAATTCATTTTGATCCCTTAAATCCACAATTCTATGTCAAATCTCTCTATATTATCTTTCAATAAGCTCTTTGGAATAGTAGTGAGTGATTAATCTTTAATTCTTAAGGTTTTTCTCTAGTAATAGTTTTCTTCAATAATTATCTTTATAATTATTCTTGCAAAAGATAATTATATATTAAAATAATTTTATTATTTTTATAAAAGAAGTTTTTATTATTAAATTCTTCTTGTAATTGATTCTTTTAGACAATTACTTCTCACTGTTATAATCACTAGTAGTGTATAACACGTGAAAGAAATAATTTTATAATTATTTAATTGTGGTTATAATAATTTTTATTATTATATTTCATAAGAACAGACATAGTACTGTTGATTAATAGTAATATTATCATCAGTTTCATAGTCACATCTTACATTTGGGGGCCTGGCCATGATTTTAACCATAGACTTGGCTTTAATCATATTCTAGACTTCATTTTAAACTACCATACCTACCAATATCTCATATTTGGAGGTTTTGGCGTGTTTTTGAACCTTTTTGAAAATAATTAATATATTTTTAAGTTCTAAAATATATTGATTTAATATTTTTTTTCTTTCATTTTAAAGTTAAAAATAATTTTTATTTATGAAATTGTCTTGAAATCTTTTTCATTGAGGTCTCTTCTCCAACATCTTGAATCTCTTTGAAGACTTCATCTGTAGAGGAACGTAATTATGTATGGGAATTAAGGGAAGGAATATGGACAGAAGATGGAAATGATGGTGTTCTAGAATAACCAACCAGAGCTGCACATGATTTGGCAGAATGAAAGTAATTACTGAAAGTTTTTGGAGGATCATAATAGTCCTTATGATCAAAATTAAAGGTGATCAGCCCGTGCCTCCAATCAAGAGATTTATTAAAAGGATTGAGAAAGTCAAAGCCCATTATGAGGTCTTCTCCCTTGGGAGTATCAATGACTAAAAATTTGCATTCAAATCTTTGGAAGAAAGGCAGCTCAACCACATATTTGTTATGGTGAGTCACAAATAAGAAAAGGGACTCAGAGGAGTCCAGAATGATAATAGTAATCCTCTTTGGGATTTCTTACATAGTCAAACAATACTTGTGAGAAAACGTCTTTGCAATAAATGAGTTGGTAGCACAAGAATCAATTATAATACACTAAAAAACATCAGAAAGAGAGTAAAAACAAAAAATATAAAAGAATTTTTGACACCAGTATTCAGAATACACAATTGTGCTCTGGATGGAAAGCAGTGAAGACCATTGAACACAACATGATCTTTACTTAGGCTTTTTCCTGGCTAGGAAATTTGGCTGATGGTTGGGCAACCTGGGTTTGGGGTCTTTTGAAACAGGACTCAAGACTATGCTTCCCACCACAATCGTTAAATAAGCCCTCCTTGATTCTTATTTCTTTTTTGGAATTCACCAACTGCAAATATTTATTCAGAAAAGAAGAATGGGGCTTGCCCCTCTTCTGAAAATTCTTCTTCTTCTTTTTACTGGAGCTTGAAGAACTTTGAGGGTGAGAAGAATTTAACTTTGAGGCTTCTGGCTTCTTCTCTTGAAAATGACCCTTCTCCTTTTGCCTCTCATATTACCTGGTATCAAGCTCCAGGGTAATAGCCATTAAGTCTTGAAGAGAGTCAATTGTTAAAGGATGGGAGGCTAATTGGACCAAAATCCTGAATGGCAATCCCTTCCTGAAATGATGGATGATTGCTCTTTCACCCCAATATCCAATTCCCAAGACCAAACTCCTGAAATTGGCAATTTATAAGGAGATATGTCCACTTCCTTTCATTCTCAAGGAATCCAACTCTTCTTCAGCTTTTCTAACTTCATTTGGGTCCCCAAATAGGTTAAAGAGTTTTGATTTGAAAAAAGTCCAAGAATTGAGAAGGTAGCTTGGGTCTTGATTGGTAAGATTGGAATGCTAAGGCTTAATCCAATTTGCAGTGCTTCCAATGAAAAATGAAGCGGCATCAAGTACTTTCTTTCGGTCTTGAGAGAAATGTTCTGGATCATTATGAAAAATAAGCTGGAATGACTGAATGAAACTTCTGACTTTGAAGGGTTGAGTCCCAAAAAAGCATTCTGGTGCCTTCATAGATGGAGTCTTGAAGGCTGGTGTTCTCGATGCTTCAGAAGCTGAAGCTTCTTGAAGATTGGCCCTAATTTGAATAATTTGTTGCATGATTGCCAAAAAGAATGGTTCAGACTGATTAGAGACAGGTGAATTTGTGAGCCTTAGAGGTCTTTTCATATACCCAAAAGACCGCAAAGAACAAAATAATATACAAATATAAAAAAAATGGATTTATTTATATTATCAAAATAAAAATTAAAATATAAATAAAAATCTATATATAAGAATAAAAATTCAATTATTGAAATAAAATCACATTAAATTTTGAAATTGTGAAAATGCATTTTTTCTTGAAACAATTAAGTAAAAATGAATTTTTAATCAAGTTAATGAAATTGAAAAAATTGCGGTAAAAGGTTACATAAACTATATCATGACTTTTTATCCAATAAATCAACATAAGAAAGTTACTTCACCATTCAATTGCCCATAAAAAATAAGGTGGGGTCACCTCGTGGTGAAATTTCTGTAACTCAACTCTAAATAAGCGTATATTAAGTTTTTACTATTTTCTGTACAAAAGTTTAAAATCCTCAAACCCTTAAGTTCTTCACACCAAATGTGGTGTTAACCATTGATTTTTGTGTTAAAATTGGGTTTTTGTGTGGTGTTTGAAAGTTGGGAGAAATTGAAGTATTTTCAATTGAAATGTCAAAAAGTGCAGGTGTATTGCATAAGTGAACTGTAATTCAAATATGAGATATCAATTGTTCCAGTTTTTTACTTTAAAAATTCAATTGAAGTACTTGTGTAAACTACAAATGTATTACATGATGAGGAATCAAAGAAAAAATAAATTGGAAAGATTAATTGTTGGGGTAAAGGAACCCTAGCTCTAAGGGGGAGCCAGACCCCAAAAATTCTTGCTGAAAAGCATGGGATGTCAAAATAATTGCAAAAATTCATCACTTTTTGCCTGGAATTGAGTCACAGGTCTGTGACTTAATTCATGATGAGGTTTTGAGACCAACCAGGGCAGTTTTAACTGTTGCCAAGAGGGTAACCTACCCTTAAGCTGAAAAAATATCAATAAACACATTTTTAGCTGGTTTCTACGTCTCTTAGACACAGTCTGCTGTGTTTTGAAGCATCTAGACCACGTCTCACTATAGTAATGGCTGAGTTAAGTGTCCAAAATGGCTAAACCCAGCCCTTTTTGGCCTAAACCAGGGTTCAATGATGCCATAGCCGGCTTTTCTGTTTTCAAAGTGTTTTCAATGACTGAAAACATCAAATATTACTTTTGGAGCAAGAAAATTGATTGCTATAAAAGAATGCCTTCATTTCCCCACTTTTCTCCTCATGTTAGAATCTTTTCCTTTCATAATTAGTTTAAACACTGTTAAACCAAGAAATAAAAGATTCCAACCACCACTCTTATATCATTTTAAACCTTTCAACCACGTTAAAATATTATTACAATCATTTTTTGTAACTCTTATGATCATTTTACCTCTTGAGCCACCCCATAAGTGAATTAAAGCATCTTTCATCACTGTTAGCTTTGTCATTTTGTTTCCAAATTTGCTCTGGTCACTTTTGGGAGTGTTTTCTCTTAAATACCTTTTTAAAGAATTTGTTCTTTAACTGATTGCTTTCAGTTCTTTCTTCAATTAATTGAAATTGAAATTGCTCTTGAATAAATTTCTTTTGTAGCCTTAAATATCTCTTGTAGAGTATTTTTGGATACATTTTTATTGATGGTAAAACAATAAATCTTTAAAATATTATTGTTTTGAACTTATAAAGTTAAAAAATATAAAATTGGTGTGTTTTCTCTTTAAAATACTATTTCATACTATTGTTTAATTAAATGCCACCTTATAAAAATTTTGAGGACAGGAAGTTTACTTGATTTTTAATCAATGTTTCATATGCACACCTTACATTTGGGGGCCCAGCGGTGATATTTTACCTGTGAAATTGGTTTTTTTATTTTTTGATCCTCCTTGTATATTGAAAAAAGTAAAAACATAAAAAAAATACTTATAATTCAAAACAATCCATAAAAAATATTCTTTTTTCATATTATAAGTGAGGCTTATATTTTTCAATTCCTTTGAAAAATACTTTTTTTTACTAAATTGATTGTCTTTTCATTTATTTTAGTGTCTGACAATGTGGTAAGACAAGAAAATATTTAAACAGCCTCAACAGTAACAAGTATTATTCCTGCAAGTACTGCTACTTCTGACCATAATAGTACAATTATTATAACTCAGAATGATCAACCAGAACCAATTTCTTTTTAATTAATTAATTTTAACATAGCTATTACCCTTCAGAAAGCAAAGAATTTGGCAAATAGTAAGTTTTTTGACGTAAAATTACTATTTTAAACTTTTTTAATCATAATTATTCCTTCAACCAGATCAGGAGCCAGCTATAACCCCTCAAGCAGCTCCAAAAAAGCTCATAGACATGATCATGGCAGAAGGACATGGGTCAGTTGATGACTTCCAAAACACAAAATTATATCATTTTGAAACTCATAATACTTTTAACCTTCAAACAGAGCTGACACAACCACAAGGAGCCTCAGTGGACATATAGAAAGCCATCCAGAAGGCTTACAACAATGCATTTTAGCACAAAGAGTGTCAGATCCTTGCAGATCTGTGGAAAAACGACATGAATTCCTAGCTGACTGTGAGGAAGCTCCTGGGCCATCCCAACACTTGCAAGTTTCAAGCCTTACATCCAGCATTACAGGATCCCAAAGATTCAGAGGGATGGCAGGGAAAATGTATTTAAGATGGCAAGAACAATGATTGAATTACATAAAAAGAAGGAAGCCAGCTGAAAAAATCAGAAATGAACTCTGACATTTTTGATTCCCCCCCAGAGTTGTCTGAATCTATCAATGACCTAAGAACTCATGTTTCTGATAAAAACTGATCCATTTGTAACAAGCTTAAAACAAAAAACTTAATTCTGAGCGAAATAAATGAGACACTTATGTGTTTTGAAAAGGTTTTAAGAGAAATTAAACCTTCCAATAATGACAATTAATTTGGCAATAAATTGAATGAACAATCTGCCATTATTAAAGATTTAATAGACAAATATTTTAGATTCGATATTGATGACATAAGTGAAACAAGAATAAAACAATCCATAAGTACTCTGATCCTGCAAGCATGTACACTTCTACCTTCTAGACAGACCCCAATCACTTTCTTTAAGATTTCGTCTCATTTTGTTTCAAAATTTTGTAAAAAATTTCAAATACTTAAATTTCTTATTATTATAATATTAATTGATTCTTGTTGCTATGACTGGTTACTAAATATTTCATAGTATAAGTTCCCAATATTTCATTAATCTTGTTGTTATACCTGCTCATGTTGTTATAACAGAGCTTTCCTCATTCAAACAAAATTTATTTCATAGTATTTTAAGTTCAAATTTGTATTTACAATATTTAAATAGGATTAATTCTCTTTGAATTAATCCTCAGAGCTCTTACCAAACATATTTTTTACAATTACAATCATTCACATTTTATTTTAGAAATCTTAGCGCTCTCACCTTTAAAGTGATTAAATTCACTTTTCACAAACTATTACTAATGTTGAAGCCTTCATTCCAGAAGTACATCATATTAAAATAAATGAAGCGTCTATTAAAATCATTTAAATAGTATTCCACTTCATATCAGTTTATTAAATTACTAATATTTTAGCCTTGAAGCCATGAAAGAGGTGCCAGCTAACATTTAATATATTAAAGTTTATATTAGATTCAATTGATTAATTAATTACATCTAAGAAATTAATTAGACATTTGAATACCCAACTAATAATCTTCCTTAATAACCTACTCTTCCATCAAAAATCAAGAATCAACGTCAAAATTCTCATTTTTTTTATTACTATAATATCCTAATTTTTTAATAATTTTGAAGAAGAAATACCAAAGTTATAAATTTAAATATTGTAGTTTTCTCAAACCTCTTGTTGAAACCATAATTACCATTCTCCAACAGCAGTAATCAAGCTTCAATGACTATAGCCCCCCATGAAATTGAAGCTTTTCAATGCCTTTCGTTGTTCATGAAAGACATAAGCATTGTTACTGGTCATCTATCCAAAATGATGACCAGGAACCATTCTTGCAACCATTCTTCTTGTCAGCGTCGCGGAAGAACTCCCACTACCCATTTGGAAAGATGGAAGCTTTTTCATTTCTCTAACACTCCAAATTCAGAATGCAGTGTTTTACAGCCAACTACGACTGTGAATAATCAGCTTCCTGAAAATAAACTGAATAAAGGTGAAAGTACGGTGGCAGAAGTCAAGTATAAGCCCAATTTGGAAGAAAAAACCATGGAAACAAAGACAAAACAGTATAAATCAAATTTCAAAGATGAATTAGGTACCAATACAGCCTACAGAACCACCTCTGTTGCTAAGGCTATTGATAAGAGTACTATGGCTAAGGAGATCATTACAAAAGAGGTGTATAATACTAATCTTAATAGTAAAAGAATCAACGCGAACGCCATCAAAGTAAATAGAAATCCAAGCATTCAAAAAAAACAACAACAATGAATAACAAAAGAACCTTGAGTAGTAATAAACCTACTACCAGTGGTACAAGCTCCAATACCAACAAAGTTGAGCTTGCAACAATGACTGTTACTAAAAAAAAGAAGGAACAATAGATGCAACTGTTACTGAAATTAAAGAAGAAACAATATTGAATAAAATTTTAAAATACATTGAAAGAAAAATAAAAAAACAACCCATTTCAACAAAACAAAGAGTATCAACCACATTAAAAAATATTACCACTCACATTGACAATGAAGAAGATGTCTACCACCTACTCAGCTCAAATACTTGGATGAGTAAAGTAGATACAACAATAAAAGACATACTACAAGAAGAAAAATATTGTGAGGGCATATTGAACACAATCTAAAAAGGCACTTTAAAATTTTTCTATTACTCTACAGAGGACAGAAACCACTTTTATCATACAGATACATATATACAGAAAATCATTAAAAGAATACAAGAAAGCTATAATTTTTTACTTGACTAAATCTTTTTTTTAGTATTACCAAATGTGAGCCTGCAAGCATGTAAACTTCTACCTGCTATACAGACCTCAATCACTTTCTTTAAGATTTTGTCCCATTTTCTTTCAAAATTTTGTAACAAATTTCAAATACTTAAATTTCTTATTATTGTAATATTAATTGATTCTTGTTGCTATGACTGGTTACTAAATATGTCCTAGTATAAAGTTTCCACTATGTCATTAATCTTGTTGTTATACCTGTTCATGTTGTTATAACAGATCTTTCTTCATTTGAACAAAATTTCTTTCATATTATTTGAATTTCAAATTTGTATTTAAAATATTTAAATATGATTAATTCTCTTTGAATTACTCCTCAGAGCTCTTACAAAAAATATTTTTTACAATCAAATTCACTTACATTTTATTTTAGAAATCTTAGCGCTCTCACCTTTAAAGTGATTGAATCCACTTTTCACAAACTATTACTACTGTTGAAGCCTTAATTCCAACAGTACATCATATCAAAATAAGTGACGCGTCTATTCAAATCATTTAAATAGTATTTCACTTCATATTAGTTTATTAAATTGCTAATATTTTGGCCTAGAAGCCACAAAAGAGGCGGAAGCTAACAAATACTATCAAAGGGAAGAACAAAAATGTTCTTGAGAATACTTAAAAATCATTTACTGAAGTAAAGACATACACAATTTCCTTGAAAAAGTGTTTTGACACCTCACAAGAAGAAATATCAAAATTAACAATGAAGTTGAAGTGGATCACCTCTGATAATACTAGACAAACAGAAATATGGCAAGAGCAAACACAAACACTGCATAATCATAAAACCAATTTAATAAGCTCAATAAAAAGTTTACAACATGAATTCTAAAATTCCCAAATGTGTAACAATAGTAATATGAATGATAATGAACAATTACTTCACACCTTACCAAGAATTTCTACACCTTTGAATCAGAATGAGGGCACAAGAATTCCAAATCCACAAGTATTGGAGGTGGAAAAATGACAGTTAAAAATTGAATTTTCCACTTCTTTTCATACCTTGGAACCATCAATGGTCCAAGTACTCCTGAAAAAAGTAGCAATACTTAAAGAATGGCCACGCTTCAGTGGTGAAGGAGAAAATGACCATATTTAATTCATCAGAGGAATTGAAATGATTAAAGAAATTTTGAATTACCAACCAGATTGGTAACAGCAAGATTTAACACCTTGTTTACCTGATTAGCTCAGAGATGGCATATCAAATTGGGACAAGCCCATCGACACCAAAGTTGGACTTGGTGGAAAACAAAAATTATCAACAAATGGGCCAATGATGCTTGGAGGTTCCAAGTGGAAACAACCTTTCAATCTACCAAATTCAATTGTGATAAAGACAAAGCTTTGCTATGGTTTTGCCAACAGAAAGACAGATTAACACAAGTGTATACTGACATTCCCAAATTTATGATTCACAGAAAGATTTTGAAACAATGTGGAGGTGACTTGGAGCATGCTGTCAAAAGAAGGACTACTGAAAAATCTTCAGCAGAAGATATTATTAATGTATCAGAAGAAGTAAACACCAAAACCAGGATTGGTTCTAGTAGGTTGAGTCTCAAAAACAGGTTTAATACACCTTGGAAATATTGTGTGGACAAAAACCCCAAAGAAAATGGTAATAATTTGAAATACAAATCTGCAGATACAATCAGGAAAAGCCGTATTTGCCAAAGCAGCACCCACTTAGCCACTACATGTCCAAAAAGGGGGAAAGTCAATTAAATTTAGATTAAAAGAGAACCTGATGTTGAAAAAGATTATAATATAATTCAAGACACTTAAGATGATGAGTCATAAACATTTTTGGAATCTTCAAAAGATACAGAAAATAATGATTCCACCTTTGACATCATGGAAGCCTATTCCCACTTGCCACAATTAAGCAATGGTCAACTTTATTTGTCAAAAATTCAAAATGTACAGCTTATCAAGACTATGCCAAACTGAGGAAATGGTTATACAGCTGGCAGCTCCTGTATAACAGAAGTGGTAATTGAAAAGAAACTCACTAAACCTTTAGTTGACCCAGGAGCCTTCTGCTCTTGTATTGGAAAATCTTTTCTTAAAAATTGTGCACCAAATTTGAAAGACCAATTGTTACCAATTGATGGCATAGAATTCAAAATTGAAAGTAATCCAATGAAATAATTGGGATTCCTTGACATTACTTTCATATTCCCACGTATCAATGGAAATTCAAGAATGACTGTTGAATTTGTTGTTATGGAAAATTGCTCTAGTACCCATTTCATATTTGGAAATTACTATTTGATCATGTATATCATAGACTTACATAACAACAAGGAAAGAACTTTACTATTGGAGACAATAAGCTTCAGAAATTTGCCTTTTTACCATTTAAATGACAAATTACAGTAAGTAAAGTATCACCAGTCAGCTTAGCGTTAGAAAGATTGACATCTGAATAGTTAAGTGAAGCTGAAATAATCCTTCATCTGACTGAGAAAACAGTAAAATGAACTTTTTGCCCTTTTATATGACCACAGAAAAGCATTTGCATCAGACAAAGAGCCTTTGGGGGCAATTATTGGTCATGAAGTTTACATCATCCTTACTATTGAGAGACCTTATCCACCACTCTTAAGAAGACCTGCATATCCAGAAAGTTCCAAATCAAGAGAAGCTCTAGAAATTCATATTAAAGGACTTCTAGACCTTGGTTTAATAAGAAAGGTTGGCCACAATAAGAAAGTGGAAATACCTACACCAGTCATAGTGGCATGGCATAATGGAAACTCTAGAATGGTTGGGGACTTTAGAGCTCTGAACACTTACACTGTTCAAGACAGGTACCCAATGCCAAAAATCCGAATCGCCCTTAACCAGATATCTCAAGCAATGTATAGAGCCGCGATGGATTCCCTTAAATCATTTAATCAGAATGTGGGAACACCAAGGGAAAGAAAATACTTGAGTATTATTGTTCATTGTGGAGTATATGACTATTTGAGGATGTCTTTGGGTATCAAGAATGCACCTTCACACTTCCAATCGATGATGAATGGAACCTTCCCTGAAGAACATTCAGAACAATTGTTAATCATTTGAATTGATCACATTATTGGGTGTTCCAAAACTTGGGAAGAACATGTGTACATGTTATCCACAGCTTTGACAAAAAACCAATCTGTTAACATGAAACCTTCTCTAAGGAAATTCTATTTTGGATTTAAAGAACTCAAAACAATGGGACATATGGTATCTGTTTTATCCTATGGAATTGACAAAAATAAGGTTGCAGCAGTATTGCTGAAACCTATGCCTCAGAACATAAAAGCAATTCAGTCATTTTTGGGGTTTGCATGATATTACAGGTAAAATTTTAAAGATTTTGCATCTATAGCAATACCTCTTTATAAATTACATGACAAAGACAAAGTTTTTGAAATTACCTTTAGCAAAGTCATAGCCTTTGAAGCTTTGAGAAAAGCCTTGACAACTGCTCCACTCTTACTGATGCCATATTTTAAACTTCCCTTTAAACTGTATATTGATGCATCAGGGGATGGTCTGGGTGCTGCACTTCATCAAGTCCAGATTATGAATGATAAACCTGTGGAAGGACCCATATGTTGCATGTAAGATGTGACTATGAAACTGATGATAATATTACTATTAATCAACAGTACTATGTCTGTTCTTATGAAATATAACAATATAATATTATTATAACCACAATTAAATAATTAAAGAATTATTTCTTTCACGTGTTATACACTACTAGTGATTATAACAGCGAGCAGTAATTGTCTAAAAGAATCAATTACAAGAAGAATTTAATAATAAAAACTTCTTTTATTAAAATAATAAAATTATTTTAATATATAATTATCTTTTGCAAGAATAATTATAAAGATAATTCTTGAAGAAAACTAATTTTAGAGAAAAACTTCAAGAATTAAATATAAATCACTCACTACTATTCCAAAGAGCTTATTGAAAGATAATATAGAGAGATTTGATGTAGAATTGTGGATTTAAAGGATCAAAATGCATTTATAAGATGATTACAACAATATATAGTTGGATTATATGATTTCACGTCTTTCTGAATGATTCTAAAAGAATTGAAACACTTAAGAATAGCTGTAACTAATACTTACTTGTTGGTAACGATGATATAAAATGATAATAAGATGATTTGGAAAAAACAGCAAGAGGAGGCCTCTTTTAAGTCAACAACAACTCACAGAGGCGTGCCATGGCGCAAACTGAAAAACCAGTGAGTGAGAAAACAATAAACCTTTTTGGTTTATTGATTGCATCATTATTTGTCATGTAACAATATCATAATTACTTATTTGATACTTTTACGTGACTACCAACCCCAATATGGTTAAGAATAAAAGGAGTAACATCTGTAAATCTTCTTTTATTCCAAAATGATCATTGATTTCGCAAAGTTATCAATGTTATTGCCAATTTCATCACAGGTTGTAATTACTGTGAATTTTCGAAGATTCAGTGTTTCACGTAGAATGGTCAAAAATGGACTGTAAGTAAACCTTTGAATTCTACTAGTAAAACCATAATTCTTTTTGGTTGTACCATATATAATACAGTTCTCTATTAGTCCTGAAAGTTTCAGAAATATTCATTAAGAATTGTATTTTTAATGAATTTTTAAAGTTTTTACCTCATTTCTACGTAGAATTGCAAATAGCAGTGTTTTGCTGGTTGCTATGAGGTAAATCAATGGACACAGGTCCAAAAAGGGTTTTAATTACTATTTTGGGGTTTATACATGGAAAGTCATTAGTAATTGACATGGTTACCGAAGTGTAAGTAGCTCTTTACCTCCTTGGCACGTCAAAATAGCAGGTTATTTGCTATTTTCTGGTGTTTTACAGTAGTTGTAACTTGGTAACCAAGTTCCCAAAGAGGTTTAGTTTACCAATTGGGTCAATATCAGCCATGGAACCAAGCTTTGGAGCCATCCACGCCTCTGAGGCCTCAGAAGTTGGGTACCCTGGCTCTCTTTGATGTCTTTTGTCCCCCTTGCCTATTTTTCACGTCAAAATAGAAAATTAAGCTTAAAGTGAGATATCCACTATGGGTGTACCAAAAAGTCCATATAAGAATACCATGATATTAAGTGCTCAAAACATGCATAACACTATTCTTAGTGTGTATGTAACATGGGATTTGTCACTTTCCCATTATTTTGGCGTGAAATTAAGAAAAACAAAGATTTTCACAGATCTTTTATGTGGTATTGATGATGTGGTATTGAATTATTTTCCATTTTACCACCTCAAAGAGTTAATTTGAGCTTATTCACTCTATGGAGCTACCCTAGGTGAATTTTTGTGTAGAATCCAAATCTGGCCTTAAATCCCTGGATTTACTTACTCAATAAAAAGTTATTCATCTTTTCTGAAATCAAAAATGCTGAATTTTGGATATATGCATGACTTATGAGTTATGCATAATTCAAAATTTATTTTTAAATTCTGGTACTTTGTGACTCTTGTCCCACTTCTGTTTTGCATAATCAAAAGCATCATTCATACTTTGCTTTGCATGATGTTTTACTTTAGCAAGCATTAATTTGAAGCTGGAAGCTGTAGGATGAATGTCAATCAAGTCTTTCCTCAGTGTGTCTGCTGGTAGTCTTGGATTCCATCCTTTTTCTGACATAGCAGGAGTTTGTCCTGTGGAAGAATGGACTGATGTCTTATATGCCAATTCTAGTGCAGGTATCAGAGTACACCAATCATGGGTAAAGCCATCTGAGTCTTTGAATTCTAATCCATAAGCACAGAATCTCCCGATCATGTCTTCTAAAGTTTGAATCATCCTCTCTGCTAGCCCATCTGTTTGAGGTTGATATGCTGTAGAGAATGATAACTTAGTCCCAAACAATCTATGAAGATTTGTCCAAAGTGCAGATGTGAATTTGGGATCTCTGTCACTTATGATATTCTTAAATAATCCTGTATGAGAAATAACTCTATTCCATAAAAGAAGAGCTGTATCCATAGCAGTGTCATCTTTATGACATGGTAAGAATATGGCAGTTTTGCTATATCTGTCTACAATGACTAAACAAGCATTATAACTTTTGTCACCACTTGGAGGAAGTGCTGTGACCCAATCCATGTGAACAACTTCCCAAGGGGATTTTGGTTCTTGAATATGGATCATAAGTCCAAATTTCTTGCCTGTACTCCTGTTTTCTTTCTGGCATCTATCACAGGTATGGCAGTATTAAATGGTTTCTTTTCTCCAAGATGGCCACCATGCACAGTTCTTCACTTTTTCAAGTGTTCTGTCTTTTGACAGGTGTCCAGAGTAAATGCTATCATGGCATTCATGAAGAATGGTATTGATAAGTAATCTACTACACAGTGTCATTACACAAGAATGTTTTAAACCAAGCAATAAAAGATTCCAACCACCTTTTTTAAATCATTTTAAACCTTTTAACCACGTGAAAAAACTCATTATAATCATTGTTTGTAACTCTTATAATCATTTTTACCCCTGAACCACCCCAAAAGTGAATTAAAGCATCTTTAATCACTGTAAACTTTGTCACTTTGTTTCCAAATTCACTCTGGTCACTTTTGAACGTGTTTTCTCTTTAATATTCTTTTTAAAGATTTTGTTCATTAATTAATTGCTTGCATTTCTTTCCTCAATTGATTCCAATTGAAATTGCTTTTGAAGAAATTTCTTCTGTAGCCTTAAATATATCTTGTAGAGTATTTTTGGATAAGTTTTTATTGTTGGTAAAACAATAAGTCTTTATAAGCTTATTGTTTTATACTAATAAAGTTATAAACAATAAAATTGGCGTGTTTTCTCTTAAAAATAATATTTCTTACTATTTTTAATTGAGTTTTACCTTAAATAAATTTTGAGGACAGGAAAAGTACTTCATTTTTAATCAAATTTCCATATCCACACCTTACAGTATCCATAGCAGTGTCATCTTTATGACATGGTAAGAATATGGCAGTTTTGCTATATCTGTCTACAATGACTAAACAAGCATTATAACTTTGTCACCACTTGGAGGAAGTGCTGTGACCCAATCCATGTGAACAAGTTCACAAGGGGATTTTGGTTCTTGAATATGGATCATAAGTCCAAATTTCTTGCCTGTACTCCTGTTTGCTTTCTGGCATCTATCACAGGTATGGCAGTATTAAATGGTTTCTTTTCTCCAAGTTGGCCACCATGCACAGTTCTTCACTTTTTCAAGTGTTCTGTCTTTTGACAGGTGTCCAGAGTAAATGCTATCATGGCATTCATGAAGAATGGTATTGATAAGTAATCTACTACACACTGTCATTACACAAGAATGTTTTGTTCTATGGTAAATGATTCCATCAAACAAGTGAAATCTTCCTTCAGAATAGGAATTTTTCCAAACTTCATCTAGTGCATTGACCAAAGATGTATCTTTGCAGTCTTTTTCTAATAAAGAAGTCAAGATATGGCAATTCTTGTCTTGCTTATAAGATTCTCTGACTTCTTCAAAGAATTCAGTCCCAATATCAGTTATGTTAATGCCCTCAATTGGAATCTGTGTTTCTGCTTCCAAAGGTACATAAGCTGGGTTATCAGGAGTTTCGGCTAATGCCCACCTACTAAGTCCATCAGCATTCTTGTGAATTTTTCCTGCTTTATGAGCTATAGTCATGTTTCCTCTATATTCTTGAATGGCTATTTGCCATCTAAACATATGTTTGTTGGGAGTTTTCATGTTAAGAAGTGATTTCATGGCATTAAAGTCATTTATCACCTCAAAAACACTGCCATCAAGATAATAGTGTAATTTCTCAAGTGCCCATACCAAACATAACCACTCCATTTAGCTTGCACCATATCTGGCTTCAGTTGGTTTAATCTGCCTTGAGATGTAGCAAACTGGTCCTTCTGTAGGTTTGTCATCAACAATTTGGACTTGATGTAGGGCTGCCCCTAATCCATCTCCACATGCATCAATGTACAATTTAAAAGGAATATTCCAGTAAGGCATGAGTAGTAAAGGTTCTTCTGTAAGAGCTATCCTTATCTTCTCATAAGCTTCAATTCTCTCCTGTGTCATCTCAAATACAGTCTGTTGATCACAGATTGTATAAAGTGACTTGGCTAGAATTGCAAATTCTTTCAAGTGTTGCCTATAGTAACTGGCAAAGCCAAGAAAAGACATCATTTCTTTTTTATTCTGGGGTATTGGTTTAAGTAACACTGCTGCTACTTTGTTTTTTTCAATACCCAAGCTTAAACCAGAAACAATATGTCCTAATGCTTTGAGTTCTTCAAAGCCAAAATTGCATTTCTTAAGTGAAATTTTCATATTCACTTCTGCAACTTTATGAAGTACTCTTGCAAGTCTTTCAAGGTGTAAGGACCAAGAATCAGAACATATGATAATATCATCAATATAAATGATAAGCCATCCTTCAGACGATTCTGTAGGGAAGATGGTATTCATCATCCTTTGATAATGGGAGGGAGCATTTTTAATGCCAAATGGCATTCTAAGATACTCATAAATACCACAGTGAGTGATAATTCTAAGTAGTTTCCTAGCTTTAGGTGTCAAAACATTTTGATGAAAACCTTTCAATGCATCCATTGCTGTTATCCACTTGGCTTTAGACAATTGAGTCAAGGTTTCTTGTATCCTAGGGATTGGATACCTATCTGGAACTATGTAGGTATTTAATTCCCTGAAATCTCCAACCATTCTTGACTTATCATTATGCCAAGCAATAATAACAGGTGTTGTCACTTCAACTTCCTCATTAGGGCCTACTTTTCTTGGTAAACCAAGTTGAATTAACTCCTGGAGGTGTTTTCCCAAGGCTTCTCTAGCTCTGGGACTGGCTGGATAAGCTGGTCTTCTAAGTACTGGAGGATATGGTCTGTCAATATTAAGAGTAATAACAATTTCATGTCCTCTTATAGCACCTAATGGTTCATTCTCAGATTCAAATGCATCATTGTATGTGTATAACACATCAATAAGTTCAATCCTCATCTTTAGTGAGAATGATGGATTAATTTGTGCTTCAACAAGTTGATTAGACACAAATTCCTCTTTGTAAGTATCTTTGACAGAAGATACCACAGATATTTGTTTTGGCAAATTGGAAAAAACAAATTTTTGTCTCTTGTTATCTCCAATTGTGAAATATCTGTCTTTAAGGTTATTGATATCAATACCATAAATATTCAAGTAGTCATTTCCAAGAATGATTTGCTGAGATGTGCAATTATCCATTACCACATTCTCATTTTTCATTCTCACACTTCCTGAAGGATGTGGGAACACAATATTAGTGTCTAATATGCCTAATGGGTACATCTTGTTACTAGCACTACTAAATTGTACACCTTCTATTGGTAAAAGATGGTTTTTCCATTCTGGAAGTATAATTTGGAGATAATCTTTGCCCACACAAGTGCAGAAAGCCCCGGTATCCAAATTTACTTTGGCTTCAATATCACTCATCAGAACTGATGTGATACAGGATGCCCCAGCAGTATAACCTTTTCCTCTAGCAGGTTTTGTTTTACACATTCTGGCATCTTGGATATTGCTCAGGTTGCAGCAATCCTCACTGTACTGTGGCAAGTGGGTATGGACTTCTGTAACCTCAAATAAAGCTGAAATGTTTTCAATGGGATAGTCCTCCACTGGTGTATCTTCAGAGACTGCAGAATCTTGATCAGACTCTTCTTTCTCTTCAGTACACTGAATTTCTTCAATGACTTGGACTTCATTTATTTTTGTCTTCTTAGGACAAGTGTTGGCTAAATGTGAAGTACTTCCACATTTATGACACTTTAAGACAGGTCTTTCTGGTCTTTTGTCCTCTCTAGGAATCTTTGGGACCATTTTTGACTCTATTGGGTTTTTAATCCAAGTCTTACCAATTCTTGTTCTGGTAATGATATCTTCGATAGCATTAATGTAGTCCTCTGTTGAACAGGGCTCTACACATCTGCTTTTGATGGCCTGTTCCAGTTCTCCTCCACACTTCCTTAATATTTTCATATTAATCATAGTGTCAGACATATCTGGGTGTAAAGCAGATAATCTGTCTTTTTGTTTGAGGAACCAAGTAAGTGGTTTATCTTTTTCTGAGTTAAAATTGGAACTTTCAAAAGAATTTGCCGTTTTAAACCTCCAAGAATTGTTGGCCCATTTGGTAATCACTTCAGATTTCCACCAAGACCAGTCATGTTTACCATGATCAATCCTCATTTTCTAATACCATTTCTTTGCAGTTCTGGTAAACAAACGATGTAATTTCCCCACTATGATCTCATCAGGTATATTGAAGTCCTCTTGTAGCATATCAATAGTCCTGATGAATTCAACATGGTTGTATTCTCCTTCACCAGAGAATGTTGGCCATTCTTCTATTTTGGGAATATCTCTTGTAGAGTAGGTATTTTCACCTAAGAATGGGGTCAAACTTTCCTTCACAGAAAGTTTTTCTTCAGTTAAAGGTGTAGAATGTCTGGGCATATGTGGTTCATGATTCTTATGAATTTGTTCCACACTTGCAATTATTTCATTCTTCAGCTTCTGCCTTTCACTGTCACTTTTTGCTAAATGTATAGCAAATTGATTGGTATTCTCAACTATTTGTAAGACATGGTCTTCAAGAGTTTTAAGTCTATCATTCATTTTAAGATTGGAAAGATCTTCTATGTCATTATTCTGAGCTTGACATTGGTTCTCAATTCTTTCACAAGTATTGCCAATCGACTCAAGGGTGACAGTTGTCAATTGATGCCATTCAGAATGTTTCTTGTCATTTTTCTTTAACTCAATTATGTCTGATGTAATTTGCTTTAACTTTGAATCAAGTTTGCCAATTTCTACATTAATGCTTCTTTGTACATCAGTTATTTGTGTGGAAAAGTCCTGTTCATCCTTTCCTGCTCCTTGGCTGTGAATTCCATGAGTGTTCTGGCCATATTGAACACACTGTCCACAGCTGAAGGCTCCAATTTTGGGATCCTGTACCCCTGTGGTTAAGGTCTGTGCCAATTGGTTTTGCCTTTGCCCTTTCCTTGATGGTTCTTGGGACCTCTCTGCTTCTTCTGAGGTCCTTTGGGCTTGTCTTTGGACATGTCTGGAGCTGGTTTGGAGCTGGTAGATGCCACTGGGGCTTCTGTCTCCAAAGCTGGAGTCATTTCCAACTCTTTCTTCTGGTCTATGGATAAAAGACTTTGGTTCTTCAACCAATTCTTTATCTTTTTGACCTTGTCTTTGCAAGACAGGGGGCTCCAACCTCCTAAGAGTTCTATGGTCTTCTCCTGACCCACAAAGCTCTTGATGTGTAAGTAGGAGTTCATGGCCCCCTGCCAAAGGCTTGGGCAGATTTCCCACTCCTCCTCTTTGGCTGCTCTGAACCAATTTCTGTATTGGCTCTGATATATTTCTATTGCTGCCACTTGAAAATGGTTCAGCCCTGGAAATATTGTCATAAATTAGTTCAAGCTCAGAATTCACGTCAAAATCTGTTGGTACAGACCTTGGGGAATGGGGGGCAACTCTGGCATCCTCCAAATGTGTCTTTCTTGTGGAAGACTTGGTACTTCTGGATTTGGTCTTGCCTCTTCCACCTCCATCTGGTTGGACTGAATAGTTGCTTCCATTTCTGGTATGCACCATTTTCACGTCAATTTAAGGATAAAAGGTGAAAATATAAGATAAAATACACACCTTTTGGTGGTAATTTAGCTTTTTCTGAGTTGAATAAGGTGCCTCTTTTAGCAATTTGCACCTCAATACTGTCTTCAGATTCTGCTTTTAAAGATTCTGGACTAGTGATATATCTCTTACTGAGTCTGTTGCCAGCTGCACAGTATTTGATTAAAGACACTAAAAAAATTTATAAAAGAGAAAAAATATTTTTAAAGATTTTTTTATAAGTTTTATATTTTTTAACATTGAAAAAATTATCCTTTTTAAAGAAAAAAAATTAAAATTTAAGATTTTGAATGAAAATTAATTCAGAGTAACTCAAAGAATAATTTTATAAGTTTTTGGATGTGAAAAAGCCACGTGTAAAAACAGTATAAGATTAAACCAAATTCCTCAATGAAAAAGATTTTAAGACAGTTTCAAAAATAAAAATTATTTTAACTTTAAAATGAAAGAAAAAATTATTAAATCAATATATTTTGGAACTTAAAAATATATTAATTATTTGCAAAAAGGTTCAAAAACACGCCAAAACCTCCAAATATGAGATATTGGTAGGTATGGTAGTTTAAAATGAAGTGTAGAAGATGATTAAAGCCAAGTCTATGGTTAAAATCACGGCCAGGCCCCCAAATGTAAGATGTGACTATGAAACTGATGATAATATTACTATTAATCAACAGTAGTATGTCTGTTCTTACGAAATATAATAATATAATATTATTATAACCACAATTAAATAATTAAAGAATTATTTCTTTCACATGTTATACACTACTAGTGATTATAACAGTGAGCAGTAATTGTCTACAAGAATCAATTACAAGAAGAATTTAATAATAAAAACTTCTTGTATTAAAATAATAAAGCTATTTTAATATATAATTATCTGTCACAGGGGCTCTTCGAAGTGAAGAGGGCCTGGCACTCAGTAAACTGGGACTCACTTATGGAGGGCTCAAAGATAAGATAAGAATGGATACACTTAAGAGTGTGAAGGATGAATTACTAAAAGAATAAATATAAGAAAAAGCAGCAACAAAGAAATAAGAGTAAGAATAGAAGAGCCAACCACAAACAAGTCCAAGTCCACTGTTTCAACCTGTTAGAATGGAAAGAGAAGGGTTAATAAGGATATGGCCACCCAACTCATACTGTACAGGCGAAGAGAGAAAATGCAAAGACTAACTTAGAATTAAATAATTATAATACCCAAAAAAATAAGGATAAGAATAATTATAAAATAATAAATAAACTAAATTAATTAACTGGGGAAAAGTCCCCAGGGGGGAGAAAGAGGGGCTGGTATATGTGAGAATCACCAGCCCTGATCCAGAGGAAGAATTTTCATGAGAATATTTGATGATTGAATTGAGTCTGGCCAATACAGGTCCTGTATGGCTGTACAGAACCTGTACAAGAGGTGTGGTGTATTGAAGTGATCATACAGTTTCAAGTTGGTGTATTGAAGCTGTATTGGGTGAATCCAGTCTGTACAGGTACTGGCAGGCTGTATTGAGGTACCAGACTGTATGCATGTTTCAGAATGAAGATTGCTGAAATTGAATGCTGATGCAGATACTGGATTTGCTGATTTGGGGTGTTTGAGTGGGTGTATGAATGAAACCCTTACCCCTGATGGATTGTAAGGTGTGGATATGAAACTTTGATTAAAAATCAAGTACTTTTCCTGTCCTCAAAATTTGTATAAGGTAAAATTCAGTTAAAAATAGTATGAAATATTATTTTTAAGGGAAAACACGCCAATTTTATTGTTTATAACTTTATTAGTATAAAACAATAATATTATAAAAATTTATTGTTTTACCAACAATAAAAATTTATCCAAAAAATACTCTACAAGAGATATTTTAAGGCTACAAAAGAAATTTCTTCAAGAGCAATTTCAATTGGAATTAATTGAGCAAAGAACTGCAAGCAATTAATTAAAGAACAAAGTCTTTAAAAAGAATATTAAAGAGAAAACACGCCCAAAAGTGACCAGAGTGAATTTGGAAACAAAGTGACAAAGTTAACAGTGATGAAAGATGCTTTAATTCACTTTTGGGGTGGTTCAGGGGTAAAAATGATTATAAGAGTTACAAACAATGATTATAATGATTTTTTCACGTGGTTAAAAGGTTCAAAATGATTTAAAAAGGGTGGTTGGAATCTTTTATTGATTGGTTTAACAGTTTTAAACTAATTACTAAAAGGAAAAAGATTCTAACATGAAGAGAAAAGTGGGGCAAAGAAGACATTCTTTTATAGCCATCAATTCTCTTACTCCAAAAGTAAAATTTACTCTTGTCAGTCGTGGAAAACAGTCTGACAACAGAAAAGCCAATTATGGCATCATTGAACCCTGGTTTAGACCAAAAAGGGCTGGTTTAAGCCATTTTTAGCCATTTTTAGCCATTTTAGACCCTTAAATCAGCCATTACTATAGCAATACCAGGCCTAGAGCCTTCAAAACACGTCAGAATGTGTTTCAGAGACGTAGAAACCAGTTAAAACTGTTTTTACTATGATGGTTTTATCTTAAGGGTAGTTTTACCTTCTTGGCAACAGCTAAAACTACCCCAGTTGGTATCAAAACCTCATCATCAATTGAGTCCACAGACCCTGTAACTCAATTCCAGGCCAAAAGTGATGAACTTTTGCGTGAATTTTGACATCCCACGCCTGTCAGCAAGGATTTTGGGGGTCTAGCTCCCCCTTAGAGCTGGAGTTCCTTTTCCCCCCCAAATTTAATCTTTCCAATTTTATTTTTCCTTTAATTCCTCATCATGTATTATACTTATAATTTACACATGTAATTCAATTCAATTGTACAGTACAATACAGTAATAATTGACACCTCATATGTAAATCAAAGTTCACTTATGTAATACACGCGCACATTTTGACATTTCAATTGAATTCAATTGAAAATACTTTAATTCCTCATAACTTCTAAACTAAACACAACACCTCAATTTTAACACAAAAATTGATGGTTAACACCACATGTGGTGTGAATTAAATTAAGGTTTTGAGGATTTTCAACTTTTGTATTGAAAATACTAAAAACTTAATTTAAGCTTATTTAGAGTTGAGTTACAAAAATTTCACTCAGAGGTGACCCCACCTGATTTTTTATGAGGAATCCAATGGTGAAATAAAATTTATATGTTTATTTATTGGATAAAAAGTTATAATAAATTTTATTTAACTTTTTTCCAAATTTATTTATTTTTTCACAATTTTGTTAAAATTTCATTTTTACTTAAATTTTTCAAGTATAAATGTAATTTTATATTTACAAAATTTAAACTAATTTTATTTTTAAATTATAATTAATTTTTTTATTTTTAATATAATTTTATATTTATATTTTTTATTTTTATTTTAATAATATAAATAAATTTATTTTATTTATATTAATATGTTATTTTTTATATTTGTGGTCTTTTGGGTATATGAAATTACCTCTAAGGCTCACATGGATGGTTGTTACATTATCTTTTGCAAGAATAATTAAAAAGATAATTCTTGAAGAAAACTAATTTTGGAGAAAAACTTTAAGAATTAAATATAAATCACTCACTACTATTCCAAAGAGCTTATTGAAAGATAATATAGAGAGATTTGATGTAGAATTGTGGATTTAAAGGATCAAAATGAATTTATAAGATGATTACAACAATATATAGTTGGATTCTATGATTTCACGTCTTTCTGAATGATTTTAAAAGAATTAAAACACTTAAGAATAGCTGTAACTAATACTTACTTTTTGGTAACTATCATATAAAATGATAATAAGATGATTTGGACAAAACAGCAAGAGGAGGCCTCTTTTAAGTCAACAACAGCTCACAGAGGCGTGCCATGGAGCAAACTAAAAAACCATTGAGTGAGAAAACAATAAATCTTTTTGGTTTATTGATTGCATCATTATTTGTCATGTAACAATATCATAATTACTTATTTGATGCTTTTACGTGACTACCAACCCCAATATGGTTAAGAATAAAAGGAGTAACATCTGTAAATCTTCTTTTATTCCAAAATGATCATTGATTTCTCAAATTTATCAATGTTATTGCCAATTTCATCACAGGTTGTAATTACTGTGAATCTTTGAAGATTCAGTGTTTCACGTAGAATGGTCAAAAATGGACTGTAAGTAAACCTTTGAATTCTACTAGTAAAACCATAATTCTTTTTGGTTGTACCATAGATAATACAGTTCTCTATTAGTCCTGAAAGTTTCAGAAATATTCATTAAGAATTGTATTTTTAATGAATTTTTAAAGTTTTTACCTCATTTCTACGTAGAACTGCAAATAGCAGTGTTTTGCTGGTTGCTATGAGGTAAATCAATGGATACAGGTCCAAAAAGGGTTTTAATTACTCTTTTGGGGTTTATACATGGAAATTCATTAGTAATTGACATGGTTACAGAAGTGTAAGTAGCTCTTTACCTCCTTGGCACGTCAAAACACAGGTTATTTGCTATTTTCTGGTGTTTTACAGTAGTTGTAACTTGGTAACCAAGTTCCCGAGGAGGTTTAGTTTACCAATTGGGTCAAGATCAGCCATGGAACCAAGCTTTGGAGCTATCCATTCCTCTGAGGCCTCAGAAGTTGGGTACCCTGGCTCTCTTTGATGTCTTTTGTCCCCCTTGCCTATTTTTCACGTCAAAATAGAAAATTAAGCTTAAAGTGAGATAACCACTATGGGTGTACCAAAAGTCCATATACGAATACCATGATATTAAGTGCTCAAAACATGCATAACACTATTCTTAGTGTGTATGTAACATGGGATTTGTCACTTTCCCATTATTTTGGCGTGAAATTAAGAAAAACAAAAATTTTCATAGATCTTTTATGTGGTATTGATGATGTGGTATTGAAGTATTTTCCATTTTACCACCTCAAAGAGTTAATTTGAGCTTATTCACTCTATGGAGCTACCCTAGGTGAATTTTTGTGTAGAATCCAAATCTGGCCTTAAATCCATGGATTTACGTACTCAATAAAAAGTTATTCATCTTTTCTGAAATCAAAAATGCTGAATTTTGGATATATGAATGACTTATGAGTTAGGCATAATTCAAAATTTGTTTTTAAGATAATTGTGGCCTATTTGGGTAATGAAAATATACCTCAAGGCTCACATTGCATATCCAGGCGATTCAAGCCAGTTGAAGCCAGATATGGAGCAAGTCAAATGGAGGGTTTATGCCTTGTCTGTGCCTTGGAAAAATTCAATTACTTCTGAGAAGGTTCAGACACACTGGAAATAACAATATTACAAAGTAATATTTTGTTTAGGGGGGGGGATGTGAGCCTTAGAGGTTTTTTTGTAAGATGGGTCTATGAAACTGTTGATAACATTACTAATAATCAACAGTACTATGACCTTTCTTATGAAACCTAAAGCAAAAATTATTATAAACACAATTAAATAATTGAAAAATTATTTCTTTTACGTGTTATACACTACTAGTGATTTAACAGTAAGCAGTAATTTTCTACAAGAATCAATTACAAGAAGAATTTGAGAATGAAAACTTCTTTATTAAAATAATAAAATTACGTTAATATATTTAATTATATTTTTGCCAGCATAATTAGAAAGAGAATTCTTTAATAAAACTAATACTAGGGGAAAACTTGAAGAATTAAGATAAATGAATCACTAATACTCCAAAGAACCTATTGAAAGATATAAGTAGAGAAATTTGATGAAGAATTGTGATTTTAATGGATCAAAATGATTTTATAGAGAGATTACAACAATATTTAGTTTATTATTATTATTTCACGTCTTTCTGATTGATTCTGAAAGAATAAAACACTTAAGAAATATTTTAACTAATACTTACTTGTTGGTAATAATGATATTATGTAATAAGGTGAGTATTTGGAAAAAACAGCAAGAGGAGGGCTCTTTTAAGTCAACAACAGCTCACAGACGCGTGCCATGGAGAAAAAACTGAAAACCAAGTGGGTGAGAAAACAATAAACCTTTTTGGATTATTTATTTCATCATCTGTTGTCACGTAAAATTATCATAATTACTTAAGTGATGCTTTTACATGACTACTAACCCCAATATGGTTAAGAATAAAAGGAGTAACATCCGTAAATCTTCTTTTATTTCAAAATTATCATTGATTTCCAAAATTTAGCAATTTTATTGGAAATTTCATCACAGGTTGTAATTACTGTGAATTTTGGAAGATTCAGTATTTCTTGTGGAATAATCAAAATTGGACTGTAAGAAAAACTTTCAAGTTTACTAGTAAAAAAAGAATTCTGTTTGGTTTCTATATGGATACTACAGCTTTCCATTTCTCCTGAAGTATTCAGACAGATTCATTAATAAATGTATTTTGACTGAATTTTTCAAGGTTTTACCTCATTTCTACATAGAATTGCAAATAGCAGTATATTGCAGGTTGCTATGGGGTAAATCAATGGATACTAGTCCAAAAAGGATTTTAATTACTCTTTTATGGTTTATCCATGGAAAATCATTAAGAATTGACATGGTTACAGGAGTGTAAGTTGCTCTTTCCCTCCTCCGCACATCAAAATAGCAGCTTATTTGCAATTGTCTTATGATTTAATGATGTTTTGACATAGTAAACAAGTTCCCAAAAGGTTTTAGTTTACTAATTGAGCCAAGATCAGCCATGGATGAAATCTTTGGAGCTTTTCACGCCTCAGATGCCTTAGAAGCTGGGTACCCTGGCTCTCTTTGATGTCTTTTGTCCCCTCTAGCTATTTACATGTCAAAAATAGATATTCAGGTTTAAAAACTGATATCCACTATGGGTGTACCAAAAGTGCATGTAGGAATACCATAACATTAAGTGCCACAAAAATGTGTAACACTATTCTTAGTGTACATGTAACATGGGATTTCTCACTTTTCCATAATTTTGGCGTGAAATTAAGAAAAACAAACGTTTTCACAGATCTTTTATGTGGTATTGATGATGTGGTATTGAAGTATTTTCCATATTACCACCTCAAAGAGTTAATTTGAGCTTATTCACCCTATGGAGCTACCATAGGTGGAGTTTTGTGTAGAATCCAAATCTGGCCTTAAATCGATTGCTTTACCTACTCAAGAAAAAGGTATTCTTCTTTTCTTAAATCAAAAATGATGAATTTTGAGTATATGCATGACTTATGGGTTATGCATATTTCAAAAATTATTCTTAAAGATATTTGTTGCCTATTTGCGCAGGTAAAACATACCTCACGGCTCACATTCCCTCCAACCAAAAAAAAATTGTGCTACAATTTTATTAGTGATAAAGGAATAAGGCCCAAAAGGGGGGTAATTTCCATTGTCCAAATTCTTTACATTACTCAGATCAAGTAACTTAAAGCACATTTACAGACATATTCAGGCTTATGGCCTGCTTTCATGTCTAAATATTCTCAAGAGTTTTTCTGAGTCAGGTATTCCTGATTCTGCCAGCCATTCATCTTCATGTACTGGATTTCTATATCTGACAAGAAATTTTTTTTATTTTTGCCCCTAAGTCTCCTTTCTTTAATGACTTTCTTTATCTTTTTTTCTTCACTCTGTTCCACTGGTGTTGCAGTCAAAGGAGTTGGGTTCCTTAAAGGAAACAATTATTTATCAGCTGGTTGATAAGGTTTAACACGCTGACTGGAACGGTTGGGTGTTTATTTTCCAATTCAACACTCAATTCCACTTGAGATGCATTGTTTCCATGTAAGGCAACAATAACAAAAGGTCCTAAATAAGAATCTTTCAGCTTCTTTGGGCCTTTGATATTATTAAAATTCAGGGTTGAAACTAGAGCTAAGTCCCCTACTTTGAAGTCTGGTACTTTATGACTCTTGTCCCACTTCTGTTTTGCATAATCAAAAGGGTAATTCATGCTTTTTTTTGCATGGTGTTTCACCTTATCAAGCATTATCTTGAGGCTGGAAGCTGTAGGATGGATATCAACTAAGTCTTTCCTCAGTGTGTCTGCTGGGAGTACTGGATTCCATCCTTTTTCTAACATAGCAGGAGTTTGACCTGTGGAAGAATGAACTGATGTCTTATATGCCAATTTGAATGCAGGTATCAGAGTGCACCAGTCATGGGTAAAGCCATCTGAGTCGTTGAATTCTAACCCATAAGCACCAAATCCCCTGATCAGGTCCTCTAAGGTTTGAATCATCCTTTCTGCTAAGCCATCTGTTTGAGGGTGATAAGCTTTTGAGAATGATAACTGGATCCCAAAAACTCAATGAAGATTGGCCCAAAGTGCAGATGTGAATTTGAGATCTCTGTCACTTATGATATTCTTAAATAATCCTGTGTGAGAATTAACTCTACTCCTAGAAAGAAGAGCTGTATCTGTGAGCCTTAGAGGTAATTTCATATACCCAAAAGACCACAAATACAAAATTAACATATAAATATAAATAAAATTAATTTATTTATATTATTAAAATAAAGATATAAATATAAATATAAAATTATATTCAAAAATAAAAATTTAATTACAATTTAAAAATAAAATTACATTAAATTTTAAAATTGTAAAATTACATTTATACTTGAAAAAATTAAGTAAAAATGAATTTTTAATAAAATTGTAAAAAATTAAATAAATTTGGAAAAAAGTTAAATAAAAATTATTATAACTTTTTATCCAATAAATGAACATATAAAAAATATTTCACCATTTGATTCCTCATAAAAAATTAGATGGGTCACCTCTGAGTGAAATTTTTGTAACTCAACTCTAAATAAGCTTAAATTAAGTTTTTAGTATTTTCAATACAAAGAATGAAAAATTTCAAAACTTTAATCTAATTCACACCACATTTAGTGTTAATCATCAAAATTCGTGTTAAAATTGAGGTGTTGTGTAAATTTTAGAAGTTATGAGGAATTAAAGTATTCTCAATTGAATTCAATTGAAATTTCAAAATGTGCGCGTGTATTACAGAAGTGAGCTTTGATTTACATATGAGGTATCAATTATTACTTTTTTGAACTGTACAACTCAATCGAATTACATATGTAAATTATAAGTATACTACATGATGAGGAATTAAAGGAAAAATAAATTGGAAAGATTAAATTTGGGGGGGAAAAGGAACTCCAGCTCTAAGGGGGAGCTAGACCCCCAAAGTCCTTTCTGACAGGCGTGGGATGTCCAAATTCATGCAAAGGTTCATCACTTTTGGCCTGGAATTGAGTTACAGGGTCTGTGAACTCAATTGATGATGAGTTTTGACACCAACTGGGGTAGTTTTAGCTGTTGCCAAGAGGGTAAAACTACCCTTAAGATAAAACAACATAGTAAAAACAGTTTTAACTCGTTTCTACATGTCTTACACACATTCTGACGTGTTTTGAAGGCTCTAGGCCAGGTATTCCTATAGTAATGGCTGACTTAAGGGTCTAAAATGGCTACAAATGGCTAAAAATGGCTTAAACCAGCCCCTTTTTGGTCTAAACCCGGGTTCACTGATGCCATAATTGGCTTTTCTGGTGTCAGACTGTTTTCACGACTGACAAGAGTAAATCTTACTTTTTGAGTAAGAAAATTGATGGCTATAAAAGAATGTCTTCTTTCCCCCACTTTTCTCTTCATGTTAAAATCTTTTCCTTTTATAATTAGTTTAAACATTGTTGAAACCAAGCAATAAAAGATTCCAACCACCTTTTTTAAATCATTTTAAACCATATAACCACGTGAAAAAACTCATTATAATCATTGTTTGTAACTCTTATAATCCTTTTTACCCCTGAACCACCCCAAAAGTGAATTAAAGCATCTTTCATCACTGTAAACGTTGTCACTTTGTTTCCAAATTCACTCTGGTTACTTTTGAACGTGTTTTCTCTTTAATATACTTTTTAAAGACTTTGTTCATTAATTAATTGCTTGCAGTTCTTTGCTCAATTAATTCCAATTGAAATTGCTTTTGAAGAAATTTCTTTTGTAGCCTTAAATATATCTTGTAGAGTATTTTTGGATAAGTTTTTATTGTTGGTAAAACAATAAGTCTTTATAATCTTATTGTTTTATACCAATAAAGTTATAAACAATAAAATTGGCGTGTTTTCTCTTAAAAATAATATTTCTTACTATTTTTAATTGAGTTTTACCTTAAATAAATTTTGAGGACAGGAAAAGTACTTCATTTTTAATCAAATTTCCATATCCACACCTTACAGTATCCATAGCAGTGTCATCTTTATGAAATGGTAAGAATATGGCAGTTTTGCTATATCTGTCTACAATGCCTAAACAAGCATTATAACTTTTGTCACCACTTGGAGGAAGTGCTGTGACCCAATCCAAGTGAATAACTTCCCAAGGGGACTTTGGTTCTTGAATGTGGATAATATGTCCAAATTTCTTGCCTGTACTCCTGTTTGTTTTTTGGCATCTGTCACAGGTGTGGCAATATTCAATGGTCTCTTTTCTCCAAGATGCCCACCATGCATAGTTCTTTACTTATTCAAGTGTTCTGTCCGCTGACAGGTGTCCAGAGTAGATGCTATCATGGCATTCATGAAGAATGGTATTGATAAGAAATCTGCTGCAAAATGTCATTACACAAGAATGTTTGGTTCCGTTGTAAATTATGTCATCAAACAAGTGAAATCTTCCGTCAGAATAGGAATTTTTCCAAACTTCATCTAGTGAATTTACCAAATATGTATCTTTGCAATCTTTATCCAACAAGGAAGTGAAGATATGGCAATTGTTGTTCTGCTTATAAAATTTTCTGACTTCTTCAAAGAATTCAGTCCCAATATTAGTTATGTTAATACCTTCAATTGGAATCTGTGGTTCTGCTTCCAAATGTACATAAATTCTTGTGAATGTTTCCTGCTTTATGAACTCTAGTCATGTTGCCCGTATATTCTTGAATGGCTATTTGCCATCTCAACATATGTCTGTTGGGAATTTTCATGTTAACAAGTGATTTCATGGCATTACAGTCAGCTATTACTTCAAAAACACTTCCATCAAGATAATAGTTCAATTTCTCAATTTCCCATACCAAAAATAAGCCCTCCATTTTCCTTGCACCATATCCGGCTTCTTTTGGTTTGATATGCCTTGAGATATAACAAACTGGTCATTCTGTAGGCTTGTCATCACTGATTTGTACTTTATGTAGGGTTGCCCCTAATCCATCTCCACATGCATCAATTTACAATTTAAAAGGTATATTCCAGTAAGGAATGAGGAGTAAATGTGCTTCTGTAAGAGCTTTCTTTATCTACTCATAAGCTTTAATTCTCTCCTGTGTCCTCTAAAATACAGTCTGTTGAGCACAGATCCTACAGAGTTACTTGGCTAGAATTGCAAACTCTCTCACGTGTTGCCTATAATAGCTGGCAAATCCAAGAAAAGACATCTTTTTTTTTATTCTTGGGTATTGGTTTAAGTAACACTGCTTCCACTTTGTTTTTGTCAATACCCAAGCTTAAACCAGAAACAACATGTCGTAATGCTTTGAGTTCTTCAAAACCAAAATTGCATTTCTTGAGTGAAATTTTCATATTCACTTTGGCAAATTTGTCAAGTACTTTGGCAAGTCTTTCAACATTCAAAGACCATAAATCAGAAAATATGTTGATATCATCAATATAAATGATAAGCCAACCTTCAGATAACTCTGTGGGGAAGATGGTATTCATCATTCTTTGATGATGAGATGGTGAATTTTTAATACCAAATGGCATCCTAAGAGACTCATAAATACCACAGTCAGTGATAATTCTAAGTAATTTTTTAGCTTTAAGCTTCAAAACATTTTGGTAAAAGCCTTTCATTGCATCCATTGATCTTATATACTTGCCATTAGACAATTGGGTCAAGCTTTCTTTAATTCTAGGAATTTGGTACCTATCTGGAACTATGTAGATATTCAATGCTCTAAAATTTCCAACCATCCTTGATGTATCATTATGCCAAGAAATAATAACAGGTGTTGTCACTTCAACTTCTTCATTATGGCCTACTTTCCTTAGTACACCAAGTGGTATCAACTCTTGGATATGTTTTTCCAAGGCTTCTCTAGCTCTGTGACTGGCTGGATAAGCTGGTCTTCTAAGGACTTGAGGGTATGGTCTGTCAATATTAAGATTAATATCAACTTCATGCCCTTTTATAGCGCCTAATGGTTCATTATCAGTGGCAAAGGCATTATTAGATGTGTATAACACATCAATAATCTCTTGTCTCATCTTTGATGGAAATGATGGACTAATTTGTGCTTCAAAAAGCTTATTATTCACAAATTGCTCCTTATAAGTATCTCTCTTAGAAGATACTATTGATATTTGTTTGGACACAGTGGAAAAAGCAAATTTTTGTCTTTTGTTTTCTCCATTTGTGAAATATCTATCTTTATGGTCCTTGATATCAATACCATAAATATTCAAGTAATAATTTCCAAGAAGGATGTGTTGAGATGTGCAATTGTCCATCACTACTATCTCTGTCTTCATTCTTATGCTTCCTGCAGGGTGTGGAAACATAATATCAGTGTCCAATATGCCCAAAGGTTACCTATCATTACTTGAACTACTAACTTGCACACCTTCTATTGGTAATAGATGGTTTTTTCATTCAGGAAGTATAACTTGGAGATAATCTTTGCCCGCACAAGTGCAAAATGCCCCTGTATCCAAATTTACTTTGGCTTCCATATCATTCATCAAAATTGATGTGATACAAGATGCTCCAGAAGTATAGCCTTTACCTGTAGAAGGTTGGTCTTACACATTCTGGCACCTTGGATATTGATCACGTTGTAGCAATCCTCACTGTACGGTGGCAAGTGGTTATGGACTTCTGTGACCTCAAAGAAAGCTGTAATGTTTTCAATGGGATAGTCCCCCACTGGTGTATCCTGAGTGACCGGAGAATCTTGATCAGATTTTTCTTTCTCTTCATTACACTGAACTTCTTCAATCACTTGAACTTCATTGAGTTTGGTCCTCTTGGTACAAGTGTTGGCTAAATGTGAAGTACTGCCACATTTATGACACTTCAAGACAGGTTTTTCAGGTATCCTGTCTTCCCTGGGAATTTATGGGACATTTTGGACTCTATGGGAGTTTTAGTCCAAATTTTACCAATTCTTGTTCTGGTAATTATATCTTTCATTGCATTAATGTATTCTTCCGTTGAACAGGGCTTTTTACATATCTGGGGGTAAAGCAGATAATCTGTCTTTTTGTTTGAGGAACAAAGTAAGTGGTTTTCCCTTTCTCAGAGCTAAAAATGGCACTTTCAAAAGCATTTTACATTTTAAACTTCCAAGAATTATTGGCCCATTTGGTAATCACTTCAGATTTCCACCAAGACCAAAGATGTCTTCCATGATCTTGTCTCATCTTGTAATACCATATCTTTGCAGTTCTGGTAAACAGAGATTTTTATTTGCCCACTATAATTTCATCAGGTATGATAAAATCTTCTTGCAACATATCAATAGTTCTGATGAACTCAAGATGGTTATATTCAATTTCACCAGAGAATGTTGCCAATTCTTCCAATTTGGGAAGATCCTTTGCCGAGATAACATTTTCTCCTAACAATGGGGTCAAACTTTCTTTCATAAAGAGTGTTTCTTCAGTAAAAGGTGTGGAATGTCTTGGCATGTGTGGATTGGATTCATAATTCTTGTGAATTTGCTCCTTTTGTGCAAGTATTTTATCTTTCAATTTCTGCCTTTCACTGTGAATTTTTGCCAAATTTGTGGCAAATTGGTTTGTATTGGCAACAACTTCCATAAAATTATCTTTTAGAGTTTTAAGCTGATCATTGATGTATCTTATGGAAATATCTTCTATTTCATAATATTGAACTTGACATTTACTCTCAATTCTGTCACATGTATGGGTAAGTAATTCCAGTTTGTTAATTACAGACTTATGCATTTCAGCAGAATGTTTGTCATTCTGCTTTAAGTCATTGATGTCCAATGTTATTTTAGTTAACTTTGCATCAAGTTGACCAATTTCTACATTACTACCACACTATTTTTCTTGTAGTATTTTCATGGAAAGGGCTTGTTTGTCCTTTCCTGCTCTTTGAGTGTGAATTTCATTAAAGTCCTGGCCATATTGAACACACTGTACATGGCTGAAGGCTCCAATTTGGGGATCCTGTACCCTTGTGGGTAAGATCTGTGCCAATTGGCTTTGTCTTTGCATTTGCCTTGATGGTTCTTGGGACCTCTTTACTTCTTCTGAGGTCCTTTGGGCTTGTCCTTGGACACTTCTCTACCTGGTTTGGAGCTGGTAGACGCCACTGGAACCTCTGTCTCCAAGGCTGGATTCATTTCCAACTCTTTATTCTGGTCTATGGATAAAAGACGTTGGTTCTTCAAACAACTCTTTATCTTTTTGACCTTTTCTTTGCAAGACAATGGGTTCCAACCTCCTAAGAGTTCTATGGTAATCTCCTGACCCCAAAAGCTCCGGATGTGTAAGTAGGAGTTCATGGCCCCCTGCCAAAGGGTCCGGCATATTTCCCAATCCTCTTCTTTGGCTTCTCTGAACTATTGTTATACTGGCATTGATATATTTCTATTGCTTCTACTTGAAAATGGTTCAGCCCTGGAAATATTCTCAGGAATCAGTTCAGACTCAGAATGCACATCAAAGCTTGTAGGTACAGACCTTGGGAAATGGGGGCAACTCTGGCATCCTCCAAATGTGTCTTTCTTGAGGAAGACTTGGCACTTATGGATTTGGTCTTGCCTCTTCCCTGTCCACATCCATCTGGTTGGCCTTAATAGTTTCTTCCATTTCTGGTATGCACCATTTTCACGTCAATTTGAGATAAAGAGTGAAAATATATAGCTAAAACACACACCTTTTGGTGGTAAGTTCACTTTCTCAGAGTTAAATAAGGTGCCTCTTTTAGCAATTTCACTTCAATACTCTCTTCAGATTCTTCTTCTGAAGATTCTGGACTGGTACTATATATATTACTGATTCTGCTACCAGCTGCACAGTATTTTATTAAAGACACTAGAAAAAATTATAAAAGAGAAAAATGATTTTTTATACTTTTGTAAAATATTTATAAAGATTTTCTATGAGTTTTTTATTTTTTAAAAAAAATTCTTTTTGAAGAAAAAAATTAAAATTTAAGATTTTGAATGAAAATTAATTCAGAGTAACTGAAAGAATAATCTTATCAGTTTTTGGATTTGAAAAAGCCCATTGTAAAAACAGTAGAAAATTAAAACAAATTCCTCAATGAAAAAGATTTTAAGACAATTTCAAAAGAAAAAATTATTTCAACTTCAAATTGAAAGAAGGAAAATTATTAAATTAATATATTTCAGAACTTAAAAATACATTTTTGAAGTCAAGAATATGATTAAAGCCAAGTCTATGGTTAAACCCATGCCCAGGCCCCCAAATGTAAGATGTGTCTATGAAACTGTTGATAATATTACTATTAATCAACAGTACTACGACTGTTCTTATGAAATATAATAATAAAAGTGATTATAACCACAAATAAATGATTAAAGAACTATTTCTTTTACTTTTTATACACTACTAGTGACTATAACATTAAGCAGTAATTGTCTACAAGAATCAATTACAAGAAGAATTAAATAATAAAAACTTCTTTATTAAAATAATGATATTATTTTAATATATATAATTATCTTGTTGCAAGAATAGTTATAAAGATAATTCTCGAAGAAAACTACTACTAGAGAAACAGTTTAAGAATTGAGATAAATTACTCACTAATACTCCAAAGAATTTATTGAAAGATATAAGTAGAGAAATTTGATGTAGAATTGTCAATTTAATTGATTAAAATGATTTTATAGCACTATTACAACAATATATAGTTGATTTCTATGATTTTACGTCTTTCTGATTGATTGTGAAAGAATAAAACACGTAAGGAATGTTTTAACTAATACTTACTTGTTGGTAATAATGATATAATGTAATAATGTGATTATTTGGAAAAAACAGCAAGAGGAGGGCTCTTTGAAGTCAAAAACAGCTCACAAAGGTGTGCCATAGAGAAAACTGAAAAACCAGTGAGTGAGAAAAGAATTAACCTTTTTGGATTATTGATTGCATCATCTGTTGTCACGTAAAATTATCATAATTACTTAAGTGATGCTTTTATGTGACGACCAACCCCAATATGGTTAAGAATAAAAGGAGTAACATCTGTAAATGTTCTTTTATTTCAAACTGATCATTGATTTCTCAAAGCTATCATTGTTATTGGAAATTTCATCACAGGTTGTAATTACTGTGAATTTTTGAAGTCAGTATTTCACGTGGAACAATCAAAAATGGACTGTAGGTAAAACTTTCAATTTTACTAGTGAAACCCTGATTCTATTTGATTTTTATATGGATAATATGGTTCCCCATTGGTCCTGAAGGTTTCAGAGATATTAATTGATAATTGTATTTTTAATGAATTTTTGACGTTTTTACCTCATTTCTGTGTAGAATTGCAAATAGCAGTATATTGCAGGTAGCTATGGGGAAAATCAATGGATACTAGTCCAAAAAGGATTTTAATTACTCTTTTAGGGTTCAACCATGGAGAATCATTAGTAATTGACACTGTTAAAGGAGTCTAAGTTTCTCTTTACCTCCTTGGCACATCAAAATAGCAGCTTATTTGCAATTGTCTTATGGATTAAGGAGGTTTTGACAGAGTAACCAAGTTCCCAAAAGTTTTTAGTTTACTGATTGGGCCAAGATCAGCCATGGCTCCAATATTTGGAGCTGTTCAGGCCTCAGAGGCGTTAGAACTTGGGTACCCTGGCTCTCTTTGATGTCTTTTGTCCCCTCTAGCTATTTTCACGTCAAAAATAGAGATTCAGGGTTAAAGAATGATATCTAATGTGGGTGTACCAAAAGTGCATATACAAATACCATGTTTTTAAGTTCCATAAAAATGCATAACACTATTCGTAGTGTGTATGTAACATGGGATTTCTCACTTTCCCATTATTTTGGCGTGAAATTAAGAACAAATGTTGTCACAGATCTTTTATGTGGTATTAAATTATTTTCCATATTACCACCCCAAAGAGTTAATTTGAGCTTATTCACCCTATGGAGCTACCCTAGGTGAATTTTCGTGTAGAATTTAAATCTGGCTTTAATTCCACTTATTTACTTACTCGACAAAAACCTATTCATGTTTTCTTAAATCAAAAATGATGAATTTTGAGTATATGCATGACTTTAGGGTTATGCATAGTTCAAAAATTCTTCTTAAAGATATTTTTGGCCTATTTGGGTATGTAAAACATACCTCAAGGCTCACAATTTTCTTATACCAAAAACACCACAAATGACAGAATACTATACAAATAGAAATAAAATTCATTTCTTTATATTATAAAAATTTAAATTAAGAGCTGAATACAAATTTATATATAAAAATAAAAATTTAATTTCAAAGTCAAATAAAAATTACATTAAATTTCAAAATTGCAAAAATGCTTTTTTACTTGAAAAAATCAAGTAAAAATTAATTTTTAATAAAATTAATGAAATTTCAAATTTTGGGTAAAGGTTTACATAAAATATATTATAGCTTTTGATCCAATAAATAAACACAAGAAAATGAATTCACAATTGGATTCCTCACAAAAAATGGAGGGGGGTCCGCTCTGGGTAATATTTCTGTAACTCAACTCTAAATAAGGTTAAATTGAGTTTTTAGTATTTTCTGTAGAAAAGTTGAAAATCTTCAAAACCTTAATTTAATTCACACCACAATTGGTGCTAACCATCAATTTTTGTGTTAAAATTGAGGTGTTGTGTGTAGTTTAGCAGTTATGAGGAATTGAAGTATTCTCAATTGAAATGTTACAATGTGTCTGTGTATTACATAAGTTAAATTTAATTTACATATGAGGTGTCAATTATTACAGTTGCGTACTGTTAAATCTCAATTGAATTACATGTGTAAACTATAAGTATAATACATGGTGAGGAATTAAAGAGAAAATAAATTGGAAAGAGTAATTCTGGGGGTAATCAATCTTGGCTCCAAGGGTTCCAGACTCCCCCTAAATCCTTTCCAATAGGTGTGAGTTGTCAAATTTCACTCAAACCCTTATTGCCTTTGGCCTGGAATTCAGTAACAGAGTCTGTGACTCAATTGATGATGAGGTTTGGATACCAACCATGGCAGTTTTAGAGGTTTCCAAGGGGTAAAACTACCCTTAAGTTGAAAAGATAATAATAAAAACAGTTTTAACTGGTTTCTACATCTCCTGAACACATTCTGATGTGTTTTGAAGGATCTAGACAAGGTATCACTATAGCAATGGCTGATTTAAGGGTCCAAAATGGCCAAAACCAGCCCTTATTTGGCCTAAAGCAGGTTTCAATGATGCCATAATTGGCTTTTCTGTTGTCACAGTGTTTTCCACGACTTACAAGAGTAAATATTACCTTTGTAGCAAGAAAATTGATGGCTATAAAATAATGTCTTCATTTCCCCACTTTTCTCTTCATGTCAGAATCTTTTCCTTTGAAACTTAGTTTAAACACTGTTAAACCCATCAATAAGAGATTCCAACCACCACTTTTATATCATTTTAAATCTTTCAACAATGTGAAAAAATCATTATAATCATTTCTTGTAACTATTATGATCATTTTACCCCTTGAACCCCCCATAAGTGAATTGAAGCATCTTTCATCACTGTTAACTTTGTCACTTTGTTTCCAAATTCACTCTGGTCAATTTTGGGAGTGTTTTCTCTTTAAATACATTTTTAAGGCCTTTGCTCTTTAACTAATTTCTTTCATTTCTTTTCTCAACTAATTCCAATTGAAATTGCTCTTGAAGAAATTTCTTTTGTAGCCTTAAATAGATCTTGTAGAGTATTTTTGGATAAATATATATTATTTGTAAAACAATAAATCTTGATAATATTTTTTTTTATACTTATAAAGTTAAAAAAATAAAATTGGTGTGTTCTCTTATAAAAATACTATTTCATATTGGTTTTTAATTATATTCCACCTTATATAGATTTTGAGGACAGGAAAAGTACTTGATTTTGAATCAATGTTTCATATGCACACCTTACATTTGGGGGCCCAGCCATGATATTTTGCCTTTGAAATTGATTTTTTGTCTTTTTGATCCGTCTTCTTATATTGAAAAAAGTCAAAACATATAAAACATACTTATAATTCAAAAAAATCCATAAAAAATGATTTTTTTTCATATTATAAGTGGGGCTTATATTTTTCAATTCCTTCTAAAAATACTGTTTCTTTACTCAATTAATTTTCTTTTCAATTGTTTTAGTGTCTGACAATGTGGTAATACAAGAAAATATTTAAACAGCCTCAACAGTAACAAGCATTATTCCTACAAATACTCCTAATTCTGACCGTAATAGTAAAATTATTTTAATTCAGAATGATCAACCAGAAACAATTTCTCGGGAATTAATTAACTTGGACATAAATAATACCCTTCAGAAAGGAAAGAATTTGCCAAAGAGTAAGTTTTTTGATGTAAAATTTGTATTTTAAGCATCTTTATTTATAAATATGCATTCAACCATATCAAAAGCCAGCTATAACCCCTGCAGCAGCCCCAAAAGGTTCATAGATGTGATTATGACAGAAGCCAATCAGTTACAGAAGGACAAGCGTCAGTTGATGACCTCCAACTTAATAAATTATGTCATTCTGAAGATGATACTACTGTTTTACCTTCAAACAGAGCTGACACTTCCCCAAGGAGCCTCAGTGGACATATACAAAGCCAGCCAGAAGGCTTACAACAATGCATTGTAGGGCAAGGAGTACCAGATCCTTGCAGATTTGTGGAAAAACTGCATGAATTCTTACCTGACTGTGAGAAAGCTCCTGGGCCATCCCAACACTTGAAAGTTGCTCAATGGATGGCATCCATTCATGGAAAAGAAGAACATGATGTTTTTCACAGAAGAATGGGGGAAAAACAATGCTCCACCACCCAAACAAGTGCCAAAAACAGCCCCAGTCGCCAGCAGCAGGAATTCCAAAGTGAAAAAGAAGCCACAAGCTCAGAACAAGGGCAAAGGAAAGGCACTAGCCACACAACCTTACAGCCAGCGTTACAGGATCCCAAATGTTCAGCAGGATGGCATGGAGAATGTATTTAAGATGGCCAGAACAATGATTCAATTACAGAAAAACAAGGAAGCCGGGTTAAAATATCTGAACTGATATCTGAAATTTTTGATTCTATCCCAGAGTTGTATGAATCTATTAATGACCTAAGACCTCATTTTTCTGATAAGAAATTCATCCATTTGTAACAATCTTAAAAGAAACAACTTGAGTCTGAGCCAAATAAATGAGACACTTATTTGTTTTGAAAGGGTTTTAAGAGCAATTAAAACTTGTAATAATGTCAATCCATTTGGCAATAAATTGAATGAACAATCTGCCAACATTACAGATTTAACAGACTAATATTCTAAATTCAAGATTGATGACATAATTGAAACAAGAATGAAACAAGCCATAAGTCCTATCAAAGTGGAGAATAAAAGTGTTCTTGAGCCTATTTCAAAATCATTTACTGAAGTAAAGACATATAAAATTGCCTGGAAAAGGTGTGAAGTTGATTTGGATCACCTCTGATACTACTAGAAAAACAGAACTATGGCAAGAGCTAACACAAACAGAGGATAATCATGAAACAATTTAATACATTCAATAAAAAGTCTATAACATGAATTCAGAAATTCCCAAAGGTGTAACAATAGTAAAAAGAATGATAATGACCATGTACTTTACACCTTACCAAGAATGTCTACACCTTTGAATCAGAATGAGGGCACAAGAATTCCAAATTGACAAGTATTGGAGGTGGAAAAATGACAGTTAAAAAATAAATTTTCCACTTCTTGTCATAACTTGGAACAATCAATGGTCCAAGCACTCCTGAAAGAAGTACCAATACTTAAATAATGGCCGCACTTCAGTGGTGAAGGTTAATATGAAAATATGTAATTCAACAGAGGCCTTCACATGAATAAAGAAGATTTTGAATTACCAGAAGGATTGTTAAAAGAAAGATTTAACACCTTGTTTACCAGATCAACTCACAGATGGTATATCTAATTGAGACAAGCCCATGGACACCAAAGTTGGACTTGGTGGAAAACCCAAATTATAAACAAATGGGCCAATGATGCTTGGAGGTTCAAAGTGGAAACAACCTTTGAATCTGCCAAATTCAATTCTGATAAAGACAAGGCTTTTCCATGATTTTGCCAACAGAAAGACAGATTAACAGAATTTTATCCTGACGTGTCCAGGATTTTGATTCACAGAAAGATTCTGAGACAATGTGGAGGTGACTCATAGCATGCTGTCAAAAGCAGGACTACTGAAAATTCTTCAGCAGAAGATATTATTAATATATTAGAAGAAGTAACCACCAAAACCAAAATTGGTTCCAGTAGGGTGAGTCTTGAAAAAGGTTTAATACACCTTGGAAACATTCTGTGGAAAAAAATGTCAAAGAAAATTCTAATAATGTTCAGTAGAAGGCTACACATATATTCAGAAAGTGCCATATTTGCCAAAGCACCACCCATGTAGCCAATCAATGTCCAAAAAGGGGGAAAGTCAATCACATTGACATTTAAGGAGAACCTGATGTTGGAAAAACTGATAATATAATTGAAGAAAATTCAGATGATAAGTCATCAATATTTTCTGAATATTCAAAACATATAGAAAATCTTAATTCCACCGTTGACATCATGGAATCTTATTCCCACTTGCCACAATTAAGCAATGATCAACTTGATTTGTCAAAATTTCAACTTGCACAACTTATGAAGACTAAGCCAAACTGAGGAAAAGGTTTTACAGCTGGTAACTCCGGTATAACAGAAGTGGTAATGGAAAGGAAACCCACTAAACCTTTACTTGACCCAGGAGCCTTCTGCTCTTGTGCTGGAAAATCCTTTCTTAAAACTAATTTTGAAGACAAATTGTTACCAATTGAGCGCATAAAATTCAACAGTGCAAGTAAGCCAATGAAAGCATTGGATATCTTTGAGACTACTGTCATATTCCCACATATTGAGGGAAATTTAAGACTCACTGTTGAATTTTTTGTTATGCAAAATTGCTCTGGTACCCATTTTATATTTGGAAATGACTAATTGATAAAGTATGGCATAGACTTACATAACAACAAGGACAGATAATTTACTATTGGAGACAATAAGCACAAGAAATTTGCCTTTTTACCATTTAAAAAACAAATTACAGTAAGTATCACCAGTCAGCTTAGAGTTAGAAAGCTTGACATCTGAACAGTTAAGTCAAGCTGAAATAAGCCTACCTCTGACTGATAAAAAGGCAAATGCAATTTATTCCCTTTTATATGACCACATAGAAGCATTTGCCTCACACAAAGAGCCTTTGGGGGAACTTATTAGTCATGAATTTGACATCATCCTTAATATTGAGAGACCTTATCTACCACTCTTAAGAAGACCTGCATATCCAGAAAGTCCCAAATCAAGCGAAGCTCTAGAAATTCATATTAAAGGACTTCTAGACCTTGGTTTAATAAGAAAGGTTGATCACAATCAGAAAGTAGAAATACCTACACCAGTCATAGTGGTGTGGCATATTGGAAAATTTAGAAGGGTTGGGGACTTTAGAGCTCTGAACACTTACACTGTTCCAGACAGGTACCCAATACCAAAAATCCAAATTGCCCTTACCCAGATATCTCAAGCAATGTATAGAGCCACTATGGAGGCCCTTAAATGATTTCCTCAGAATGTGGGAGCACCAAGGGAAAGAAAATACCTGAGGCTTATTGTTCATTGGGGAGTGTATGAATATTTGAGGATGCCTTTTGGTATCAAGAATGCATCTTCACACTTCCAAAGGATGATGAATGAAATCGTCCCTGGGAAACTTTCACAAGAATGGTTAATCATTTCCATTGATGACATTTTTGGGTGTTCCAAAAACTTGGGAAGAACATATTTACAGATTATCCAGAGCTTTGACAAAAAACCAATCTTTTAACATGAAGCTTTCTCTAAAGAAATGCTATTTTGGATTTAAAGAACTCAAAGCATTGGGACATGTCGTATCTGGTTTATCCCCTTGAATTGACAAAAACAAGGTTGCAGCAGTATTGCTGAAACCTATGCCTCAGAACAAAAATGAAATTCAGTAATTTTTGGGGTTTGCAGGATATTACAAGCAACATATTATATATTTTGCATACACAGAAAGACGTCTTTATAAATTACGTGACAAAGACACAGTATTTGAAATGACTGTTGACAGAGTCCTAGCCTTTGAAGCTTTGAGCCAAGCCTTGAAAACTGCGTCACTGTTACTGTTGCCAGATTTTCAACTTCCCTTTAAGCTGTATATTGATGCATCAGGGGATGGGCTTGGTGCTGCACTTCATCAAGTCCAGATGATGAATGAGAATCCTGTGGAAGGACCCATATGCTTCATATCCAGGCAGATCAAGCCAACTGAAGCCAGATATGGAGCAAGTCAAATGGAGTGCTTATGCCTTGTCTGTGCCGTGGAAAAGCTTAATTACCTCTTAAAAGGTTCAGACACACTAGAAATAACAATGGTACAAAGTAATATTTTGTTTAGGGGGAGGGAATGTGAGCCCTAGAGGTATTTTCATATACCTAAAAGACCACAAATAACAAAATAATATACAAATACAAATAATATTGATTTATCCATATTATCAAAGTTTAAATTAAGATATAAATATAATTTTATATTTAAAAATAAAAATTTAATTTTAAATTAAAATAAAAATTACATTAAATTTTAAAATTGTAAAAATGCATTTTTACTTGAAAAAATTAGGTAAAAATGAATTTTTAATAAAATTAATGAAATATCAAATTTTGGGTAAAAGGTTAAAAAAATATATTCTAGCTTTGGATCCAATAAGTAAACATAAGGAAATTACGTTGCGCTTTGATTCCTCACAAAAAATAAGGTGGGGTCACCTCGGGGTAAAATTTCTGTAACTCAACTTTAAATAAGGTTGAATTAAGTTCTTAGTATTTTCTGTACAAAAGTTGAAAATCCTCAAAACCTTAATTTAATTTGCACCAAATTTGGTGTTAACCATCAATTATTGTGTTAAAATTGAGGTGTTTTGTGTGGTTTAGCAGTTATGATGTCAGTCTGTGACTCGAAGCCAGAGCACAAGCATGACAGCCAAAATATCATAAACCAATGGTATAGCCAAGATACCACCAAAACATGTAGCTGAGCCAAATCAGCTCAAAAGGTATCAAACTAAAGAGGAAAATCACCCCTTTGTGAAAATATAAGTCCCATCACCATAGGACTAAGAATAACAAAGTTATTCCTGCTCAAAGTTATTGCTGAGCATAAACCTTAATTTTCACCTCTCATCTAAAATCTAGAAGGAGAGGCTTAAACCCATCAAATGGGTACTCAAAATGAAGCTCTGAGGCAGGGCTCTCCAATGGTACCAGCCAATTTGAGCTAGCACCAATATTACTGGAGTTATGGTCAATTTCAGGCCAAATAAGGGTGAACAAAACATTCACCTTCCATCTAACTTCTACAGTTTTAGTGTGAGATACTTGAAGTGGGGTATTTTTGAAAAGAGCACAATCCAGTCTATCTGATGGTGTAATCCATTTCCCCATATCTCAAGTACATCAGAAGTTATGGGGCAAACAAGCTCAATACAGCTTTTTGCCCAAAACACGCATATGTACAAAATTCTTGTACATGGCATAACTTTGCCATATTTAATGATAACCATATCAGATAAGGTACCATTGTGTAGACCACCTACAGGGCTACACACCGGTTCAGTTTTGAGGTTGATATCGCAAGAACTGACAAAGCTATAGCTGTTTTAAGGTCAAAATCCCACATGCTGACCAATACAGCCTTACCATGGGATAATATCCCATAACCATGAATATGAGGTGTCAAATGGACAAAGAAGCTTGTTTTTACTTCACTACCTCATATTTCAGTCAATACTGGGGTCCCATACAGCTTCTGTACAGCATTCTACGTGCCATACACGTCAGAATCAGGCTGTGAGGTCCCCAGATGAAATTTTTCAACCCGTATTGGTGAAAACTGCCCAGATGTGGTTTCAAAACCACATCTGAGCCCAATACAGGCTATACAGGCTGTTTGCAAACCACAAGCCAGCACTAGAGAGTGAAAAAATTTTCACTTCCTCTACATGGAAAGGCCTAGCACCCTTTCCACAGCAGTCAGGAGAAAAAGGAGGCCTTTCACAGCCAGAATTGTTTCCTCATCCTGCTCTTGAATAACCTACGTTGTAAACTGTCCAAAACAGTTTTACTCTTTGTTAATAATCAGGTATAATTATAAATCTTAATTATTATAGTCTTTTATTATTGTAACCCAACAGATAAAGCTGCACCCAGGGCTTTCAACAACGCTCACCACCACTATATTATATATAGTAAATCCCTTTTAATCTTAAATTAAATCACCTTCAACTCTTATAAATCTTTTGAAAATAATTTTTTACCATGTCACAAACATAGTTAAAGCTGTAAATAGCCTATTTACACCTTTATCATAGTTTCATCCTGACATATGAGGAATTGAAGTATTGTCAATTGAAATGTCACAATGTGCTTGTGTATTACATAAGTGAAATTTAATTTAAATATGAGGTGTCAATTATTACAGTTGTTTACTGTAAAAACTCAATTCAATTACATGTGTAAAGTATAAGTATAATACATGGTGAGGAATTAAAGAAAAAAGAAATTGTAAAGAGTAATTCTGGGGGGATGAATCTTGGCTCCAAGGGTGCCAGACTCCCCCAAATTCCTTTCTGAAAGGCATGGGATGTCAAAATCTAAGCAAAAGTTCATCACTTTGAGCCTGGCTTTGAGTCACAGGGTCTGTGTCTCAATTGAGGATGAGGTTTTGCTACCACCCAGGGCAGCTTTAACTGTTTCCAAGAGGGTAAAACTACCCTTAACTTGAAAAAATCTTAATAAAAGCGATTTTAACTGGTTTTTACGTCTGCTGAACACATTCTGATGTGTTTTGAAGGATCTGGACAAGGTAGTCCTATATTAATGGCTGATTTAAGCGTCCAAAATGGCAAAAACCAGCCCTTATTTGGCCTAAACCAGGGTTCAATGATGCCATAATTGGCCATTCTGTTGTCAGAGTGTTTTCCACGACTAACAAGAGTAAATTTTACTTTTGGAGAAAGAAAATTGGTGGCTATAAAAGAATGTCTTCATTGCCCCACTTTTTTCTTCATGTTAGAATCTTTCCCTGTTATAATTGGTTTAAACACTGTTAAGCCAATCAATAAAAGATTCCAACCACCACTTTTATATCAGTTTAAGCCTTTCAACCACGTAAAAAGATTATTATAATCATTGTTCGTAACTCCTGTGATCATTTTACCCCTTGAACCATCCCATAAGTGAACTAAACCATCTTTCATCACTGTTAACTTTGTCACTTTTTTTCCAAATTCACTCTGGTCACTTTTGGGAGTTTTTTCTCTTTGAATACCTTTTTATAGATTTTTCTCTTTAATTAATTTCTTTCAGTTCTTTGTCTAATTAATTCCAATTGAAATTGCTCTTGAAGAAATTTCTTTTGTAGCCTTAAATATCTCTTGTAGAGTATCTTTGGATAAACTTTTATTGTTGGTAAAAAAAGAAATCTTAATAATATTATTGTTTTATATTTATAAATTTTAAAGAAATAAAACTGGTGTTTTTTCTCTTAAAAATACTATTTCCTACTCTTTTTCAATTATATTTCACCCTATACAAATTTTGAGGACACAAAAAGTACTTCATTTTCAATCAAATTTTCATATCCACACCTTATATGATTATACTGGGCTGTAGTTGGCCCTCCAGTACTTTGCCTTGCACCCACAAGATCAGGGACACCTTCAGTACCATCAGACTCTTCCTAAACCACAGAATTCTCCCCTCCTCTTCACCCTCTTCACCAGGGCCTTTGAAAGTGGTCCTTGAAAGCCCTTGAAAAACACCAACTACTCCTGAAAAAGAGCTTGATATTCTTGGCCCTCTTCCTTCCTTCCTGGATAGTGCTGCTCCTTCCAAATTGGTTCCTCTGTCTAATTGGGCCATCATTTAAAGAACTGCTGGGGTGCCATCAAGAGGAGCTCTTGGAGTTGGATTGAGAACAGCTTGAGCTCTGGCCTGAGATCTTGTCTGTCTTGCAGGAGGTGAATTTTGAACAGGCATTATTTCAGGAATGAAAGTGAAATGAGATTAATAAAATTGAAAAATTTGAAGATGCAAAGCTTGATGCAAATCAAAAGGATACTTGAATTCGAAATCAAAATCAATGAATCAAAATGAAATGTTTAGGTAAATCAATCAATCACTATCAAAATTAGAACCTTCAAGTCAATAAATCAATAAGTCAAAGCAATCAAAATCAAAATCTTGCAAAATTCAATCAATCAAATAAATTCTTGAGGCAAAATCATTTTATTTCAAAATTCCTGAGGTGAGAAAATCAGAAAAATCAATGAAATCTTCATGTCAATTATATCAAATAAATCAATAAAATCAAATAAAGTGAGTTCTTCTTTAAAATTGAAAATTCTTGAAGAATGAACCAATATGAATCTTATTTTAAATAATGTGTCTGAATAATCTTTATAATAAATTTGAAAATCAGATGAAAATTAAGCCTGAATTATGAATGAAATAAATTTTATTAGTTGAAATAATATTCAAAAAGAGAGGCAAAATGAAATTGGGTCAGCTTTCAATTTTAAAGATGAAGAATGAATGAGAGAGAATTGAGAGCTGAAACTGAATGATAAAGTTCATAAGCCTTGAAAAGTCATAAATTTGAGGAAATGAGTGAATGAACTTATAAAGAAAAATGAACATAATTAGAAGAAACACTGAGGTAATTAATATAATGTCACAGGGGCTTGTCACAAGGCTGTCTGCCAGACCTCAGCGAAAGGAACTCTTGCCAAAAAGGCTAGTAAACTGGTTGAAATACTGGTTAATACTGGCAAGTTGTATAGCAAATTCCACCATGTGACAGTACCTCCGGGCTTAGAGCACTGCGTCCCAAAGTGCATGTACCTGATGGTATTGCCCAGGTCACCCTCATGGAGTTACATTAGTCACAACAGGAGCCTACAAGGAACCCCCAAGGGGCGGAACCCTTGTATGCCAATGGAGCGGAAAACCCAGTGATTTCTGGTTTTTTGATTGAGACTCCTCCTTGTCTCCAACTGGAATTGAACCCATGACATTGGTAACCGGTTTATTGTCACAATGCTGTCTGCCAGACCTCAGTAAAGGGAGCTCTTTCCGAAAAGGCTATTAAACCAGTTGAAATACTGGTTAATACTGGCAAGTTGTAGATCACATTCCACCATGTGACAGGGCTCTAGTGGAAAACAAGAGTGACCTGGCACTCAGCAATCAGGGAACTCACTTGCAAGACTCCAAAGAATAAAGGAAAAAAATAAAGGGATTGAATTCCTCTAAGAAATATGCAAGTACAAAAATGAGATGCAATACGAGAAATAGGAAGCCAAATGGGCAAAGAGCCAACCAAGTAGGTCCTTAATCACTGTTTCGACCTTCCAAAAGAAATAATGGAATTAGTAAAGATATGACTACCAAACTTCTATTGACAGGCAACAAAGAAAAAGAAAGATGTGCTAAATCACTGACTTGATAGTATCAGTATTCACTTAACAAAAACATTAAGAGAAATAAAGATAAAAAAAATCAAAATATATTAATTGACTGGGGGAAAGCCCCCCATGGTCAAAGGAGGCTGGTATATGTGAAAAGTTGAGCTCTTTACTTCTTCAGGATGACTGCTGGTCTGTATTGAATCCTTGAAGCTGTATTGACTGCCTGATGAAGTGTATACCTTGCCAAATTGAGAAAAAAACTGGGTTGAATGAAACTCCCATGGTGTATTTTTGAAAATACAGTTCTTGAGGAATCCAGACTGTAATGAATGAATGTGGTAGCAAGGGTGTATTGATGGAGCACTGATTCATGGAAAATTGTTTTGGAACTTCCACTTGAATATACCTTGAGAATGAACTACCATTCTTCCCTTGCAGCAATTCTGTTAATGAGAATAACCAATGATTGCTTGATGGTGTCATTGGTATTTGAGATTGACACTTGTCCTTAAGGATTGATGAATCCTCTGGATGATGTGCCTTGATGACCTGATGAAAAGTTGAAATAACCATTTGATATTGGTGCTATTGTATTTCTGGTGAAAAAATATGCATAATGGTGTATAACACCATTTATGGCACTTTTGGTTATTGGAGGGTGGAATTGGCCAAAGGTGTTTTGGATTGATGCCACAAGGATATAAGTGGAAAGTTGGTTTTGAGTGGCTTCAAAGGTGAAAGAGTGTCTTTGGGTGTTTTGACCCAATACAGCTAATACATATTTAAAACCGTATTTGCACAAAGTGCACAAAAAATGTACAAGATGCGCAAAAATGCGCAGATCTGGCAATGAAGCCCGAAATGACCTAATATGGCCAACTGGGCAGATTTCCCATATTACATGGGAAAAAGGCCTAAAATATCAAATACAGAAAAATTCTTAAATCTGTATTTAATTCTTAAAAAGGCAAATACAGGCCTTTGGGCTGTATTTTCCCTGTTGACTTCAAAATACAAAAAAAATCCCAAAAGCAGAAGAAGGCCAGGAAAGTCCTGATGATGGTGAAGGGGCCAGTTTGGCCCCAGATGATGTAATGACCATAAAGGCCATAAAAGACTCAATTGTCAATGTGGCCAATGATTATGGATATGGCATGGATATGCCATATTGAGGTCCAAGAGGGTGGAGTGCCATGGTTGTGACACTATTTTGAACTTCCAACCATAATTTTGGGGGTTTTACCTTGAACATAAGGATGAAAAATACATCATTCATCACATATGAGCTGGTAGAACCCGAATATCTAATTCTTTGCAATTTTGGACCATTTTCGCAACAAAGTGGTCAACAGCTATAGAAAGTTTAATCAATAAACCCTTACAATTTATAACCTTGTTCATAACCTGTGGAATAAGCCTCATATATTTACTTATACAGTAATTACGTGTAAGATTTGGGTTTGGTTCAACTCTCTATCAGGTATATTTCAAGAGATATAAGGAAAAACCATGAATAGCTGCGCTAATCATTAAAGTGCATATATTCAGGTTATTTCCTTGAGTATTGACTTTACATATATGAAATGAGACTTTTATGTTTGTGGCCTTTCATTGGGAATCCAATGGTGCAATTTATGTCACGGGTTGTTTCATTGGTTTCTGAGATAAACAAGAATTTATGCCTTTTTATGCCCTTTTTGCTTATTACATAGTAAGTATTATCTTTACAGATAGGACATAAAAGTAATATATGGTTATTTTATCTCGAGGAGTCTAGTGGTTTCAAATCTTTTTTCAGTGGATTCTGAGTTAATCAATAATTTATGCCTATTTATGGCATTTTTACCTATCTTAAGATAATATTTTTAATCTTTATTATTAGAATAATTATTTTTATATTATTTTGTAAAATGTTTGTATATGTGGTCATATTTCAAAGGCTTACAGAGGGCCTTAATCACAAAGGTTCCTGAAAAGGAGTATCTGAGATTTTTACCTCCTTTTATGTTATTGAATTTAGTGGTAGATACAAGTGCTAAACCTCCCAATTTGAAGTCTGGAGTTGCATGTGATATGTCCCATTTTTCCTTGGCATATTTTAACGCGTTCTCCATGAACCTTACTGCATTTTTTCTAGCCTTTTCTGGAATTCCTTTGGAGATAGCAACTGTGGGATGTATCTCAACCAGATCCTTCCTCAATGAATCCTGGGCTTTTCTGGGATCCCTTCCTTTTCCTAGAATATAAAGAGTTTTATTGGTACTGGCATGAATAGATGTTTTATATTCCAACTCCAATTCAGGTAAAAGGGTACACCAATCATGGGTGAATCCATCACAATCTTTGAATTCCAGGCCATGTGCACAAAGTCTTCTGACCATTTCTTCCAAATCTTTCATCATTCTTTCAGCTAGACCATCATTTTGTGGGTGTTAGGCTGTAGAGAAGGATAATTTTGTCCCAAATAGTTGGTGAAGATTGTTCCATAGTGCAGAGGTGAATTTGGGATCTCTGTCACTAATGAGGTTTGTCAATATGCCAGTCCATGACACCACTCTATTCCAGATCAGAAGAGCTGTATCCATGGCTGTATCATCCTTGTTACGGGGTAGAAAGATTGGAGTCTTACTAAATCTTTCAACAATCACTAGGGACGCATTATAACTTCTGTCACGTCCTGGTGGCAGGCTATTTACCCAATCTATATGGACAATTTCCCAAGGTCCTCTGGGCTCTTAGATTTTGATCATATTTCCAAGTCTTTTGCCACTCTATTTATCTGCCTTTTGACATCTGTCACAGATTTTGCAATACTCTGCAACATCCTTTTGCTACATTGGCCACTATATACAGGTCTTTACTTTCTCCCTTGTTCTGTCCTCAGATAGGTGTCCTGAGATGGGACTTTCATGGCATTCTTTCAGTACAAGATTGATTAAGGATCTGTCCACAACTGTCATGAAACATGTGTGCTTTGTCTCATGGTAAATTATGCCTTCTAGTAGATGGAATCTTCCTTCGTCAGAATATTTCTTCCAGACTTCATCTAAGGCATGTATTAAGGAAGTATCTTTAGAGTCTTTAGTGAGTAATTGGCATAAGTTGTTCAAATTCCTATACTGATTATAATTGTTCCTTACTTCATCAAGGAATGTGGTGTTCAGTTCTGTAACACTGATTCATTCTATTGGGATATATGTGGAAGCTTCTTCTTGTACATAAGCAGTATTTTTGAAGTCATTTGGTAATTTCCATCTGCTTAGTCCATATTAATTTATGAACAATGGTCATAGTACCTGTATACTCTTGTATGGCTATTTGCCATCTGAGCATATGTCTGTTTGAGTTTTTCATGTTTAGAAATAATTTAACAGTAGTAAAATCTGCTATAACTTCAAAAAAACTCAGCTTTCCAGAAATTAATTAACTATTTCCAAGGCCCAGACAAGGCATGTAAATTCCATTTGACTTTCCCAATATCTTGATTCAGTTGGTTCTATCTTCCTAGATATGAAACATATGGGCCTTTCCACAGGTTTGCCATTTATAATCTGTACTTGATGAAGCACTGCACCTAGCCCATCTCCTGATGCCTAAATATAAAGCTTATAGGGTAGCTTAAAGTCTTTCATCAGTAAGATTGAAGCAGTGTTTAAGGCATGTCTTAAAGAGTCAAAGGTTTTGACTCTGTCAACAGTCATTGAAAATACTTTGTCATTGTGACACCCTTTCTAAACAGGTCTTTCTATGGATGCAAAGTCTATAATTTGCTGCATGTCATATCCTGCAAAACCCAAAAATGACTAAATTTCCTTTTTGGTTTGAGGACTAGGTTTCAGTAGCACTTCTGAAAACTTATTTGTGTCAATTCGAAGGGATAGACCAGCTCCTACATGTCCTACGGCTTTGAGTTCTCTAAATCCAAAGTAGCATTTCTTAAAAGAAATTTTCATGTTCAGAGATTGAATTTCTCCCAAAACTCTGAATAAACTGTATATACATTCCTCCGAATTCTTAGAAACAACAATATTGTCATCGATTTAAATGATTGACCATCCTTCTGAAGGTTCTTCAGGGCAGATTTCATTCATCATCCTTTGGAAGTGTGAAGGTGCATTTTTGATACCAAAAGGCCTCCTTAATTATTCCTACACGCCACAATGAACAAGAATTATCAAATATTTTCTTTCTCGTGGTGTCACCACATTTGGATGGAATCCCTTAATGGAATATATAGTGCTTATGTACACTTCATGAGAGATTTGAGTAAGGTCAATTTAAATTTTTGGTATGGGATACCTGTCCAGGAAAGTGTGAGTGTTCAGAGCTCTAAATTCCCAAACATTCTGGATTTTCCATTATTCCATGCCACTATGACTGGCGTAGTTATTTCAACTTCATCCTTTTGGACAACTGTGTTTATTAGACCAAGGTTCAGAAGCTCTTCAATATGGATCTCCAGGTATTCTCTTGATTTTAGGCTTTCTGGATGTTCAGGCCTTTTTAATTGTGGTGGATAAGGTCTTTCAATATTCAAAATGATATCAACTTCATTACCAATAATTTCCCCCAAAGGTTCTTTATCTGATTAAAAGGCTTCTTTGTGGTCATATAGAAGGGTAGAGAGTTCATCTTCCATTTTGTCAGTAAAGTGAAGACTTACTTCAGCTTCATTTAACTGTTCAGACTTGACTTTCTCCAACTCTACGCTTACTGGTTATACTTTATTTACTTTAATTCATCTTCTAAAAGGTAAAAAGCAAATTTTTGAGGCTTTTTTCCCCAATAGTAAAGTATAGGTCTTTTTTTTATGTAAATCTATGCCATACATTATTAAGTAATCATTTCCCAATATAAAATTGACACTAGATCAGTTTCCCATAACAAAAAATTCAACAGTTATTCTTAAATCTCCCTTTATATGTGGAAATATGACAGTAGTTTTAAATATCCACAATGCTTCCATTGGCTTACTTGCACTGTTGAGTTTTATGCGATCAATTGGTAATAATTGATCTTCAATATTCTGTACAAAATTCTCAAGAAAAGATTTCCCAACAAAAGAGAGGAAGGCTCCTGGTTCAAGTCAAATTTTAGTGGGTTTGTTATCAATTACTACATCTGTTATAAAGTAATCACTGGCTGTATAACCTTTTCCCCTGTTCTGCTTGGTTAGTATAATTTGTGCATCTTGCATTTTTGACAAATCAAGTTGGCCATTTCTCAATGGTGGCATGTGGGAAGAAGATTCCATGATATAAAATATGACATTGACAACTTCGATATCCTTCAAAGATTCAGAAAATATTGATTATTTATCATCTGAATTTTCTTCATTCACATCATCTTTTTCAACACCAGGTTCTTTCTCAGTTTCAACTTCATTTCTTTTTCCATTTTTGGGACATGTGTTGCCAAATGTGTGGTTCTTTGGCAAATATGGCACTTTATTATTACATCTGCAGATTTAGAATTCATATTATTAGAATTTTCTTTGCGATTTGTTTCCGCAGAATCTTTCCAAGGTGTATTAAACCTTGTTTTAGGGTTCACCATACTAGAATCAATTCTGGTTGTTGCGGTTACTTCTTCCAATAGACTCATTATATCTTCTGCTGAATATTTTCTAGTATTCTGGCTTTTGATAGAATTCTCTAAGTCACCTCCACATTCTATCAGAATTTTTCTGCAAACATAAATTCTGAAATTTCAGGATATAACACTGTCAATATGTCTTTCTGTTGGAAAAACCTTGGTAAAGCTTTGTCTTTTTCAGAACTAAATCTTGCAGATTCAAAGGCTGTTTATACTCTAAATCTCCAATAATCATTAGTTCATTTATTAACAACTTTGGTTTTCTTCCAAGTTTAACTTTGGTGTCCCTTTGCTTGTCTTAACACCCGGGCAAATCTTGCGTCAATTGTCGACGATTGACTTCATGTCGCACCGCGGTCAGTATAAAATCTTGCTTCAGTCATGTTAGTGTCAATTTATAGTCACTGGACTCAGTGGGTCATCTCACATCAGCATCAAGACAACGTCAATCGTCACATGTGTCACATGAGAATGTCACTCCAAGACCAACCCCAATTCAACACTATTTGCAATGTTTGGGTAATTTCACCTCATTGGCTCCTGCATCCCCGCCTAATCCTCCCCAACGCTTTGCATTCTTACCCACCTGCACCGCCCTCTAGATGAGACTCCAACATTTCCCCCCATCTCTTCCCTCACCACTCCTTATGCTTTCACACCCCCGCCCTCCCAACATGCCTCTTCCGCCACTTACCATCCCTACGTGCCTCCGCCCCCACTAACCATCCTTAGGGTTGTACAGTGCCCTCCCGACATGCCTCCGCACCCCCGCCACTTACCATCCTCACGCTTCCGCATTACCTCCATAGTGTACAGTGGCTTGTTGGCATACACGATGAATGCAATGAAGGAAATATGCTTAGTGGCCTTCTCTGCAAACAGGACCTAAGGGGAAATTGGTCATTATATTCACAATGTTGTGGTTAGGGCTTAAATCATGAGACTTATAAATCAAAACCTAATAAGTGTATTATTTAAGACAAGAATTGTGTCTCCTGTTTCCCCGAAAAAACCATTTTATTTTATATCATTCAAATGGAACACTTTGCTTAGTCCTTACCTCATGAGCATTTAATAGTTCAAAAGTTTACTTTAGTAGGTTTCTCACTAGTCAACTTTATTCAATGTCTCACAGGGAAGTGATTTCATTCGCATGATATGAAATAATTTGCAAAACATCACCTCCTTCAATTTCCCGACAAATTGTATTTTTCAGATGCAATACAATTTCAATAGAGGTTTTCAAGGCTGTTGATGCACAGGTTTATTTTGGTCAGCTTGTGGTTCTAAAATATATTTTTTCTAGAATATTCAATAACGCTTAAGCTGCTTTAAATTGATATTTAACTTCTTTCAACTTCGCCAAAATTCTCCAATATTACCTAAAAAAGAAGAAATTATTTTAAACTTATTTTACTTCCACCTTGTTTTCTTCAGTTTTGATCTTTTTATTCAAAACGTTTCAAACAAGTTCTCAATCAAGTCTTCACCATCTATTTGCTTAATAAAATACCTCCGCTATGGCCCAAACCCCAGGAAATTCAACTGAATTCAATGAACTACCAACTTCAGCCCCAGAGAGTGGAAGTGAAATCTCTGATATGGCAGGTAGTCGTGAATTGGGAATTGAAGTAGAGATCTAGTCACTTGAAGATAATCAAGATCCACCGGTTCTTTCAGAAGGTGAGTATGCATCCATCTTTGATAATTCAAATCTCTCAAAACCTGATATTGTGTCATAGCCTGTATTTCAGCTCAGCCTCCAAGCTCTCAGAAACCGAATTTTAAAAGCTATTAGAAGGAAAAGACTTTTGAACCTTGTGCACCAACAGAAGATGCTGGGCAAGATGTTGTAATTTCCAGTGGGGAGGTGAAAATTATTTCCAAAGAACAATTTGTCTCAAACATCGCTCAAACAATCCCAAGGCTTGAAAAAATCCAAAATGATAGTAAAATTCCTGATTATGTGCGTCAAAAGATTGCTGAAGCAATGAGCCTCCTCGAAATGGATTTGAACCATAAGTCCATTACTAATTCAATACAAAAACATCAAAATGGCTGCTTGCAATATATTGGCAGGTGTGGAGGTGGGAGAATCTCTACCTGAAGGATCACAAGTGGTAATTGGAATTCCAGGAAAAGGATTAGGAAAAAGACCAAATATACATGCCACCAAACAAATTAACAAAAAAAAACCGTACCTTTCAAGACGCAAAAGATTTCCTGGATCAGGATGATGAAATGATCAATGTTGAAGTGGGCCATATTGATAATCAACCTCTTCCTACTGAAAGCCCCCCCATACGCAATGAAACAAGCCATGATGAAACCCCTCCCTCCTCTCCTTGAAATATTCAAGACTTTCAAGAAAGGGAGACAATTAAACATGATACAAGGGGACAAGCTATGACTGATATAATTCCTGACCCTGAGCCTGAAGGGTCATCCTCTGCTTATTTTAAAGGAATATTTTTATCCCGCCTGGAAGAGTTTGGAGACATTTTGAATTACCATTCCAATATTACTCAACACTCATGGAAAAGGGGGATTTATAATATCAATAGGATTTACAAAAATTGATGGGAAAATTTACCAACAAAGGATGCTCATACATTCCTGCCTGTTGGTCTTCAGGTGATCAGTAACCGACAGCTTAAAATGTTGGCCTGGCTTGAGGACCTTGAGAGGGCAGGTGAGTTTTATCTTTGTGCATGAAACATGAGTATTGGCTGTTGAATGGTGAGATAAATTGCAATATACAAGGTTATATTTTTTTTAAGCCAACAGAAACAGAAGCGTTTTTTGATAACAACATTGGGAATCTCAGATTGATGAAGGAATCAGCTAAAACTCCAGATCATCTCCCAAAATCTGAACACTCCTTCTTCAAAATGGTTCAGAGCCTTCTTTACTCCACCAATCCAGTTAAACATTTTTGGGCAAATGTTATGTTTGAATCCATTAGTTTAGTCTCATACAATGTGATTGCACCCAAACCATATGTGGCACTAACATCAAATTCGACCAATCCTCTTGGACTCAAACAGGGAGCAGTTGAATACCTTGCCTCCTGAGTTAGTAAATCAAAGAAACGTGAAACACAACTTAGCATTGAAGGTGGCAGGGCTGACAATGAGATACCAAAAAAGCCACACAAGAACCTGGAGGATATAATGGATACAGTTATCCATTTGATGATTGCTTACAACATGGTATATGCACATACAAAGGTCAAAGTCAATGGCATCAAAGGCAAACTCATGAGCTCGAAAACAAATGAGGACATCAAAGATCCTTTTACTTGTCACAAGAATCTCAGAATAAATCAAATTTGCTATGGTATATTAGAGGCTTTCTGTGAAGCGGGGGTTTGTGGTTTGATGGTATGCTCAGATGAATGGAGAACAAGCTCAGTTAAAGGGGCTTTATCACTCATTGACCTTTCCAAAAAACTTTCAGAGGTTAAAAATCTAGTGGAGCTGGTGTGGCTATGTACTAATAAGTATATATGTAATTTACTGAATAAAAGTTTCTTCTCATCAGAGTCTTTTAACCCCACTGTCCCTCTTAGATTTGAATTTGCACATTGCTTGGTATTAGACTTTGGTGATGCCTGGGTGGCAAAGCATGGTCTTGGTTTTAGTGAGGAGGTCACATTGACTGTACCCAGGTCAGCTAAACTTACAACCAGGATTGACCCGTTTTAGATTAGCTTTTTACTAGATAGATTGTAATTGAATTTTGCAAAGTTATTTATGAATTTAATAATCGTGACTACCTATCTTACTACTGCCCGGATGCCATGGTATGAATACCAAGAATAATTGTAGGGAGGCATGCCTCCATCCACTTTTGAAAATACTCCAACAAGACGCAAACTGAGTCAGGCAGTTGTTCCCGCAATTAGCACACGGGGGGGAGGTTCCAGCCCATAATCGGCCAAATGGCCCTGTTTCTTTCAAGAGGACTCGGATAATTAGGGATACGCAGCAGGGTGTATATTGCATTTAGGCATGCTTGCGATATTCCACTTGGTTGGATCGGAAAATTATTGAATGGGAACATCAATATGTCAAATTGAATACTGCACTATCCACTGCATTTTTCAGGTTCAGGTACTTGAGATCCCAAATTCGCAGAGGTCAGGTAGGATCTTTCATTTTTGACTGAAATTAGAAAAGATTCATCAACCAAGATCAAATTTAGGTAGTATCAATGATTCAGTAATCATTTGGCTTGATTTCCTTTTGCGCTGCAAGCATGCCATTCACAAAAAAAGGAAAGGAGCATAAAAGGGAACTTGCGGGAAAGCGTTGAGGTGCGGAAGGAAAGTGTGAGTGCCTCGCTTATTGTCAGCATATATATATAGATATATATATGCTTCCCCATTTATGTGGCACCCTCATTGGGCCCCAGGGAATAACATTGGCTTTAGTTGGTTCAGATCAAGCCAATGTCATGTGGGATCCAACAGGGAAGTCAAAGGATGTGTGCCAAATAAAGCTCCTTGGGCCTTGGGCACCATTCTGGACTCAAAACTCCTTAGCTTCAAATGGCAGGAAGCAGTATCTGATTTCTTGTCTTTTTCAACACAAAGGGATCCCTCAACCACTCAGGAATAGTGGGACTGTCACAACCACGAGTTTGACCCTCCTCCTTGATGGTTGCGGCAATCCAACCTGGAGCCAAGTTGGGGCCAATTGGCCACGTCATATCATTTATGGCCCATTGGCCCCTTTGGGTGTTCAATGGCTCTTACGCCACAACCCATCCCAATGGCCATTTATGGCCTCAGGCCATATCCTGCCGTCATTGGCCCTCTTGGCCAATTTCCATCTCACCAACCCCCAGGCTTTCATCATTGAGTTTGGGCCTGGGTGGTCCTTTTTGTCTTCTAGGGGTCTTCAGGCCACCTAGAAACCACCACTGGATCCGGGTCCCCCCTTTTCATTGGGGGGTCTTGGGCCATTTAGGCCCCCTACGGTCCGTACAGTCCGCGGTCCACAGGCCATTTAGGCCCCTTTTGGCCTAATCCAATGAGGCCAAAAGGGGCCAAAGGGGGCAGACACCTAGCCCCAAAGGCCAGGTGGGTCCCAAACCACATCTGGACCCACCTGAGCCAAAATTGGCCATTCTTCCCTTGGACCCAAAATTGGCCAAAGACCTTCTGGACACCATTTTGGCCATAAATCCCGTAGGACCCATTTTTGGCCATGGACCACCATGGACCAATATCTCAGCCATGGCCTCTGGCAACCATCAGAGGCAACCAGACCAGCTCAGTCAGCCTTCCCCTCAACTTATGGGGAATCCTTTCCATTCCTTCATACCATCAGTACTCAAGGTTGCAGGCATGGTGCATATATGGTATTATATACCATTATGCACCATTTTTGCTCGGCAATACAATGGTGACGATTTCAGGATCAAATTCCACAATTCCAATCCAAGGTCCCAAAATCCAAGGCCCATTTCGAAGGAGGATTATTCAGCTCAGCAGTCTGACAAGTTATGGCGGCAATCAGAAGACTCTTCAAGGATCCCAACCACCTGTACCTGCAGGAGTTGGGTTGGTACATTATTCAGGATTATTCAAAAGGCAATTCTCAAGAGGTATTACATCAATTCAATCAGTTGTCAAGGCATCAAGTATTCAATACTCCTTGGACAACTCAATTCATCCGTACAGGCCTCATTCAATCAATCTGTATGGTCTTGGCCCAATTGGGCCATTTCATACTCCACTGTGTGAATTCCATCACACAGTTCAAATTTCAAGATGGCAAGAACTGTATTTCCCGATTCGGACAATACAGTCATTGATTCACCTTCCAGGATCAATCTTTCAAGTTTTCACATATACCGGCCACCTTTCATCACCTGGGGACTTTTTCCCCAGTTAATTAATATATTGGATTTATTTTTATCCTTATTTTCTTTTACCTTATTAAAGTTAATACTGATAATCTTAAGTCAGTCATTAGCACCTTTTCTCTTTTCTTTCTTTGCCTTTCAGTGGATATTGGTGGTCATATCCTTTAATAATTCCCTTGTTCTTTCTGGCAGGTTGAAACAGTGAATTGGGGATTCACTTGGTTGGCTTCTTGGCTTTTGGCTTCCTTTTATCTTTGGCCTCTGGCTTCATTCTTATTGTTTCTTTGTTATCTCTGGCATATCTGTCCTATCTCTTATTCTTGCTTAAGAAATATATTCCGTAATATTTCTTATCATCTTTGGAGCCCTCCAAGTGAGTTCTTGATTCCTGATTGCCAGGCCCTCTTGCTTCCATAAGAGCCCCTGTGACATTATATTAATTAACTCATAATTTTTCTTCATTCATTTTTATATTTTAAATTCATTCATTCATTTTATCAAAATTATGATTCTTTAACATTTTATGATCTTATGATTCTTCGTCACCTCTCAATTTTCTCTCATTCATTCTTCAATCTGAAAATTGAAGACTGACCCATTTTTTATCTTCTGTATCTTTTTCTATCTCATTATTCATTATCATCAATCTTATTCTTATCAGTAATTCAGGCGTTTTTTATCTTTGATCCTCAAATTATTCATCTGATTATTCGGACAAGTTCTTCATATCAGGATTCATTTTGATCTATTCATCAAGAATTTTGATTTTGGAATAATTCACTTGAAATTGATTTGATTGACCGATTTGACATAATTGAAATTGACCTCAAGATAATTGATTGACCTGAAGATTTTATTGATTTTCTGATTATTCACATCAAGAATTCATTTTGATTGATTGATATTTTTCTGCAAGATTTTGATTTGATTTTATTTTGATTGCATTGGATTGATTGATTTATTGACTTCAAGATTTTCATTGATGTTGATTTTGACCTCAAGACTCATTTGACTTTGATTAATTGACGTACCTGCAGATTCATTTTTGATTCATTGGTTATCCGATTTCCTCAAGATTTGATTGTTGATTCTTTACTTCAAGATAATTTATTTAATTTATTATTCCTGAAATCATGCCAGTTGAACATTCACCTCCTGCAAGACAGACCATATCTCAGGCCAGAGCTCAAGCTGTTCTGACTCCAACTCCAAGGGTTCCTCTTGATGGTACACCAGCAGTTTCTCAACTGAGGGCCAGATTGGACAGAGGACCCACTTTGGAAGGAAGAGGGCCAAGGAGATCAATCTCATTATCAGGAGTGGTTGGCAGATTCCCAGGACTTTCAAGAACCAGTCCCAAGGTTCAAGGTGAATGTCAGCCTGTGACTCAAAACCAGAGCACAAGCATGACAGCCAAAATGCCATAAAACCAATGGTATAGCCAAAATACCACCAAAACATGGAGCTGAGCCAAATTGGCTCAAAAGGTATCAAACGAAGGAGGAAACTCACCTCTTTCTGAAAATATAAGTCCCATCACCATAGGACAAGAAATAACAAAGTTATTCCTGCTCAAAGCTATTGCTGAGCATAAACCTTAATTTTCACCTCTCATCTAAAATCTAGAAGGAGAAGCTTAACCCCATCAAATGGGTATTCAAAATGAAGCTCTAAGCCAGGGCTATCTAATGGTGCTAGCCAAACTGAGCTAGCACCAGTATTACTTGAGTTATGGTCAAATTCAGACCAAATAAGAGTGAACAAAACATTCACCTCTCATCTAACTTTTACAGTTTTAGTGTGAGATACTTAAAGTGGGGTCTTTTTGGAAAGAGCACAATCAGGGCTATCTGATGGTGCCATCCATTTCCTCATAGCTCAACTACAACAGAGGTTATTGGCCAAACAAGCTTAATACAGCTTTTGCCCAAACCACGCCAATGTACAAAAATACTTGTACATGGGATAACTTTGTCATATTTAATGATAACCATGTCAAGTTGGGTACCATTGAGTAGAGCTCATACAAGACTATTCAATGAACCAACTTTGAGATTGATATCTCAAAAACTGACAGAGTTATGACCACTTTAAGGTCAAAATCCCACCTGCTGTCATATACAGCCTTACCATGGGATAATATCCCATAACCATGAATATGAGGTGTCAAATAGACGAAGATGAATGTTTTTACTTCAATACCTCATATGTCAGTCAATACTGGGGTCCCATACAGTTTCTGTACAGCATTCTACGCGTCATACACGTCAGAATCAGGCTGTGAGGTCCCCAGATGAAAGTTTTCACCCTGTATTGGTAAAAACTGCCCAGATGTGGTTTCAAAACCACATCTGAGCCCAATACAGAGTATACAGGCTGTTTGCAAACCACAAGCCTGTCATAGAGAGTGAAAAATCTTCACTTCCTCTACGTGGAAAGGTCTAGCAGCCTTTCCACCTCAATTTCAGGATAAAAGGAGGGCTTTTCACAGCCAAAAGCCTTTCCTCATCCTGCTCTTGAATAACCTACGTAGTAAACTGTCAAAAACAGTTTTACTCTTGGTTAATACTCAGGTATAATTATATTTTTAATTATTGTAGTCTTTTATTATTGTAACCCAACAGATAAAGCTGCACCCAGGGCTTTCAACAGCGCTCACCACCACTATATCCACTATAGTAAAGCCCTTTTTATCTTAAATTAAATATCTTTAAAGCTTTACAAATCTTTTTTTAAACTATTTTACCGTGTCACAAACATAGAAAAAGTTGTATTTAGGTTATATACACCTTCTTCATAGTTTCATCCTGACAGTGAAGATGATGAAGAGGAGGAGGAGAATTCTGTGGAAGAGGAAGAGTCTAATGGCACTGAGGCTGCTCCTGCTCCTGTGGGAGCATCTGAAGGCACCAGAGGACCAACTCTAGCCCAGTCTGATCAGCCTGTCTCTCATCAGTCTGAACCAGCTTTAGTAGCCATCATGCAACAGATGACTCAAATTATGGCCAATCTTCAAGCAGCTTCTTCCTCTGAGTCATCAAGACCACCAGCCTTCAAGACTCCCTCTATGAAGGCTCCAGAATGCTTTGATGGGACTCAGCCCTTCAAAGTCAGAAGCTTCATTCAATCTTGTCAACTCATTTTTCATAATGATCCGGCAAACTTCTCTCAAGACAGAAAGAAGGTTCTTTATGCCACTTCATCCTTAGTTGGCAGGGCTGCAAAATTGATTGGGCCTTATCTTTCCAATCTCAATAATCAAGACTCAAGCTACCTTCTCAATTCCTGGCCACTGTTTGAATCCCAATTGTTCACTTTAATTGGAGACCCAAATGAAGTTAGAAAATCTGAAGCAGAATTGGATGGCCTTAGGATGAAAGAAGGTGGGCATGTTGCTTTATATATTGTCGATTTCAGGAGTTTGGTTTCAAGAATTGGGGCTTGGGGTGAAAGGGCTCTTCTTCATCATTTCAGGAAGGGTTTGGCCTCCAGAATTCTGGATCAATTGGCATCCCATCCTTCAAATATTGATTCTCTTCAAGACTTAATGGACATCAGCCTGGAACTTGATACCAGGTACCATGAGAGGCAAAAGGAGAAGAAACATCATCAAGAGAAGAAGCCTGAAGCCTCGAAGTCTCACTCTTCTCATCATCAAGTTTCTTTAAGCTCAAGGCCTAAGAAGAAATTTCAATCTCAAAAGCTGGACAAGCCACATTCTTCCTTGTTGAATAAGGTCTTCAAGTTGAAGGGTTCTGAAAAAGAAAGAAGAATCAAGGAGGGCTTGTGTACTTATTGTGGTGGGAAGCATAGCCTTGAGTCCTGTGTCAAAAGGCCTCAAAACAAGCTTACCCAACCGTCAGGTAGTTTTCCCAGCCAGGGAAAATCCTGAGTGAAGATCATGTTGTGTTCAATGGTCTTCACAGTTTTCCTTCCAGAGCACAATTGTGCATTCTGAATACTGGTGTCAAAAATTCTCTTAAATTTTTTGTTTTTTCTTCTCTCTCTGATGTCTTTTACAGTATTCTCATTGATTCTGGTGCTACACACTCATTTATTGCAAAGCAGTTTGTTCAAAAGTACTCATTGACTATGTCAGAACTCCCAGAGAAGATTCCTCTTATCATTTTGGACTCCTCTGAGTCCCCTTCCTTATTTGTTACTCACCATACTAAATATATGGTTGAGCTCCCTACCTTCCCAAGCTTTGAATGGGACTTTTTAGTCATTGATACTCCCAAGGGAGAAGACCTCATATTGGGCTTTGACTTTCTCAATCATTTCAATCCTTCTATTGATTGGAGGCAAGGGCTTATCACCTTTAATCCTGATGATTTGGACTATTATGATCCTTCTAATTTTTTCCGTAATGACTTTTCTTCTGCCAAATCGTGTGCAGCTCTGGTTGGTGATTCTAGAACACCATCAGTTCCGTCTTCTGTCCATATTCCTTCCCTTAATTCCCATCAGTCATTACTATCATCTAGAGATGAAGTATTCAAAGAGATTCAAGATGTTGGAGAAGATAATTCTGTATCTTCACTTCATCTCTTCTTTGGGAATATGGACCTTCCTCCTTCATCTTATCATGACCCCCTGGAGGAGTTGTGGGATGAGGAGGAAGATCCAGAAGAAGTAGAAACCGTGATGAAGGTTGTCCCTTCTGTCTATCACCAATATTTGGATGTATTTTCCAAGGTGAAAGCAGAAGGACTTCCTCCTCACCGTGCCTGTGATCATCATATCAAGCTGGAGGGGTCTCTACCTCCGGTTGGGGTTATCTACTCTTTATTTAAACAAGAGTCACATACACTCAGGGCCTACATTTCAGAGAATGTAGAGAAAGGTTTCATCCAGCCAAGCTCCTCTTCTACAGGAGCACCTGTTCTTTTTGTCAAAAAGAAAGATGGTGGCCTCCATTTGTGTGTTGATTACCGCAAACTCAATGCTGTTACTAGGAAGAACAAGTAGCCTGTTCCTCCTATGAATCAACTTCTCAATGTCTTTAATGGTTCTTCTATCTTCTCCAAGATTGATTTGCGTGGTGCATATAACCTGCTCAGAATCAAGAAGGGTGATGAACATTTGACATGTTTCAGAACTAAATATGGCAGTCTTGAGTGCTTGGTTATGCCATCTGGGCTCACCAATGCTCCTGCCTCTTTTCAGAATCTTGTCAATGATATATTCCAAGATCTTCTTGATGTTTTTGTTGTGGTTTGTTTGGATGACATTATGGTTTTTTCCAAATCTGAGGATGAACATGTCACTCATGTGTCCACTGTTCTTTCCAGACTCAGAGCTAATAACCTTTTTGCCAAGGCTTCAAAATGCCTTTTTCATGTCTCTAGTGTAGAATATCTTGGTTATGTTGTTTCTTCTGAAGGCCTCAAGATGGACCAAGAAAAAGTCCAGCATATCCTCAATTGGCCACCTCCAAGAAACCTCAAGGCTCTTCAATCCTTCCTTGGCTTTGCCAACTTCTACTGCCGTTTCATCAAGAACTATTCAAAGAAGATCAGTTCCCTCACCTCTTTCCTCAAGAAAGATTCCTGTTTCCCCCTCAATGAGGAAGCTCTTAGCCAGTTTCATCAACTCAAAGAGGCCTTCACCACCGCTCTAATCCTTTCCCACTTCAATCCTTCTCTACCCACCATTGGAGAGACCGATGCCTCCGATTATGCCTTGGGTGCTGTACTGAGTCATGTCTCTGACTCAGGAAAACATCCCCTTGCATTCGACAGCTGCAAGCTTATCCCAGCAGAACTCAACTATGAGATTCATGACAAGGAACTCCTTGGCATAGTCTGGGCTCGCAAGCGTTGGAGGGCTTTTCTTCTTTCTCTGTCCTCTCCTTTTGAAGTTCTCACCGATCACAGCTCTCTTCAATACTTCATGTCCTCAAAAGTACTCACTCACCGTCAAGCCCGCTGGGCTGAATTCTTATCTGAATTTCATTTTTCAATCACTCACCGCCCTGGCCGCCTAGCAACTCTTCCAGATGCTTTATCATGTCGGGGCAACGTCTATCCGGAGAGGGGGGAGGATTTCATCAGCAAGAATCCAATGAATTTTCAACAACTCATTAAGCAAGATGAAGTTCAACCCTCAAAGTATTTTGCAGTCAAGGTGGATTCCTTTTCAAACTTGATTGACTCAATTCAGAAGAAATTATGGCAAGATCCTCAGTACAGAAGTATCCTTCAAGAATTGGGTAAAGGTAACTCCATTCAGGATTATTCTCTTGACCCCACAATCCAACTCAGCATTCTTCAAAAGCGGCATGATTCTCCTCTGGCTGGACACCCTGGCCAAGAGAAGACTCTCAAACTTGTCAAGCGGGATTTCCACTGGTCCGGCATGACTCAATTCATCAAGGATTATGTACCATCCTGTCAACAGTGTTCAAGAAACAATAATATTCACCATAAGAGGTTTGGACTCCTCAAAACTCTCCCAATTCCAAATGGTCCTTGGATTTGTCTCTCAATGGATTTCATCACTCAACTGCCCCTGTCCAATTCATTTGACTCAATCCTTGTCATAGTGGACAGATTCTCAAAAATGGTGGTTTTTATTCCAACAATGTCTTCAATAACTTTATTGGATTTGGCCCATTTATTCATCAAGAATATCTTTTCAAAGAATGGCCTTCCTTCAAGCATTGTCAGTGATAGAGTCCCCCTTTTCGTTTCTTCCTTCTGGACCAACCTTTGTCAGCAGCTCAAGATTTCAAGAGACTTGTCAACTGCTTACCACCCAGAAACTGATGGACAGACAGAGAGGGTAAATCAGATACTAGAACAGTATCTTCGGATGTATGTCAGTTATCATCAAGATGAGTGGAACACTTGGCTCCCTCTGGCTGAATTTGCCTACAATAATTCTGATCACTCTTCAACCAAGCAATCCCCGTTTTTCACTGTTTATGGAAGAGATCCACAATTTGATTCAGTTCAGATCACCCAAGATACTCCTGCTGGAAATTTATCAACAAAAATCCAATCAGTACAGCAATATGTCAAGAGAGAACTTGAATTAGCCATAAACCGGTTTAAGAGGTATGCAGATAAAAGTAGAGAAAGTCCACCTGTTTTCAATCCTGGTGACATGGTATGGCTTTCTTCCAAGAACAACAAATCAACTAGACCCACCAAGAAAGTGTCTGAAAGATGGTTGGGTCCTTTTCCAATCTTAAAGAAAGTCCGTACTCATTCTTACCACCTCAAGCTTCCATCTCAATGGAAATCCATCCACCCAGTCTTCCATATCTCACTCTTGGAACTGGTCAAGACCTCAACACTCCCAAATCGGCACCAAGAGCCTCCTCCTCCAATCATAATTGAAGAAGAATAGGAATGGGAAGTCTCCCAAGTACTGGACTCAAAGCTCAAGAGAAGAAAATTATGGTATCTGGTAGAATGGAAAGGTTTCAGCCAAGAATCGGAAAGATCCAGATGGTAACTGGCTGAAAACCTCAGGAATTGTCCTGAACTTGTCAAAGATTTTCATTTGTTATATCCTGACAATCCTGGACCCAGTTCTTCAAAGGCTTGAATTTTTATTGTGCTTGGTGGGGAGAGGAATTACCAAAAGTAAGTCCCACTCCTGGTATACACCTTAACAGGTATTCTACTCTTCTTTGTTGTAAGCATCACCTTGGCCACTCTGTGACCACTTTTCAATTTGGACACAGACTTCTTGGCCCGGCTTTCAACATCCAAATTCCAAATTTATGGCCATTTTCACTTGGGCAAATGGACCATTCTTTTCTTATTTTCCTTCCCAAGATATTATTCCTTCAATACATTCATTTATCAAGATTCTCATTACTTATGGCACTGGCGGGATTGGTAACTTCCAAAAGTAAGTTCCTCTCCTGGCGTGCACTTCCCTGAGGGGTCTACAATCTGTCAAAACATCACCTTGGCCACTCTGTGAGCACCTGGCATCAAATTCTTTTATCCAGGTCCTTGGCCACTTTCAAAATCAACTGTCGTAATCCGTGATGAAGATTGGATTCCTCCGCCAAATTCATTTCTCTTTTATTTTTATTTTTCTTTCTTTATATCTGTTTCTTTTCTCTTTTACTCTTTATATTTTTCTTAAAATTCTTTTCTTATAACTCTTTAATGCCAAATCTTTACGTCAAATCACGTCTTCAACATTGTCAAAGCCAAATGTCAAGAGAAGACCAAGTCAACCTCAATTCATATGCCAACAAGTTTATCAGTTCAATTTTTTCTTTTCAAGATTCAATGCCTCTGCAATCCCTCCGTCAAATCCATCTCAATAGCCTCAACAGGCCTTTACCTTATCTTGGTGCTCAGGAGCTCACCATTCAAGGTAGGGGGGTACTGTCACAACCATGAGTTTGACCCTCCTCCTTGATGGTTGCGGCAATCCAACCTGGAGCCAAGTTGGGGTCAATTGGCCACGTCATATCATTTATGGCCCATTGGCCCCCTTTGGGTGTTCAATGGCTCTTACGCCACACCCCATCCCAATGGCCATTTATGGCCTCAGGCCATATCCTGCCATCATTGGCCCTGTTGGCCAATTTCCATCTCACCGACCCCCAGGCCTTCATCTTTGAGTTTGGGCCTGGGGGGTCCTTTCTGTCTTCTAGGGGTCTCCAGGCCCCCTAGAAACCACCACTGGATCCGGGTCCCCCCTTTTCATTGGGGGGTCTTGGGCCATTTAGGCCCCCTACGGTCCGCAGGCCATTTAGGCCCCTTTTGGCCTAATCCAATGAGGCCAAAAGGGGCCAAAGGGGGCAGCCACCTAGCCCCCAAGGCCAGGTGGGTCCCAAACCACATCTGGGCCCACCTGAGCCAAAATTGGCCATTCTTCCCTTGGACCCAAAATTGGCCAAAGACCTTCTGGACACCATTTTGGCCATAAATCCCGTAGGACCCATTTTTGGCCATGGACCACCATGGACCAATATCTCAGCCATGGCCTCTGGCAACCATCAGAGGCCACCAGACCAGCTCAGTCAGCCTTCCCCTCAACTTATGGGGAATCCTTTCCATTCCTTCATACCATCCATACTCAAGGTTGCAGGCATGGTGCATATCTGGTATTATATACCATTATGCACCATTTTTGCTCGGCAATACAATGGTGACGATTTCAGGATCAAATTCCACAATTCCAATCCAAGGTCCCAAAATCCAAGGCCCATTTCGAAGGAGGATTATTCAGCTCATCAGTCTGACAAGTTATGGCGGCAATCAGAAGACTCTTCAAGGATCCCAACCACCTGTACCTGCAGGAGTTGGGTTGGTACATTATTCAGGATTATTCAAAAGGCAATTCTCAAGAGGTATTACATCAATTCAATCAGTTGTCAAGGCATCAAGTATTCAATACTCCTTGGACAACTCAATTCATCCGTACAGGCCTCATTCAATCAATCTGTATGGTCTTGGCCCAATTGGGCCAATTCATATTCCACTGTGTGAATTCCATCACACAGTTCAAATTTCAAGATTGCAAGAACTGTATTTCCCGTTTTGAACAATACAGTCATTGATTCACCTTCCAGGATCAATCTTTCAAGTTTTCACATATACCGGCCACCTTTCATCACCTGGGGACTTTTTCCCCAGTTAATTAATATATTGGATTTATTTTTATCCATATTTTCTTTTAGCTTATTAAAGTTAATACTGATAATCTTAAGTCAGTCATTAGCACCTTTTCTCTTTTCTTTCTTCACCTGTCAGTGGACCTTGGTGGTCATATCCTTTACGAATTCCATTGTTCTTTCTGGCAGGTTGAAGCAGTGAATTGGGGATTCACTTGGTTGGCTTATTGGTTTTTGGCTTCCTTTTATCTTTGGCCTCTGGCTTCATTCTTATTGTTTCTTTGTTATCTCTGGCATATTTGTCCTATCTCTTATTCTTGCTTAAGAAATATATTCCGTAGTATTTCTTATCATCTTTGGAGCCCTCCAAGTGCGTTCTTGATTCCTGAGTGCCAGGCCCTCTTGCTTCCATAAGAAGCCCTGTGACAGGGACATCCCGAAAGACAAATGATGCCAGAATCGCCCGAAATAATAGGTTGTTTTCCTCCTCTCGACCAACAGCACAAATATCAAGGCCAGTATCAGCAGATATGACCCCAAGTGAAATTCGGAGGCTTGTGGATGTCAATCAGATCAAACACATACACTTTGACTGCGCGGAAATTTTCTCTTCAACCGGATTACGCATTGCCCTAGTCAAATTCAGACCATTCACAATAATGAGTGAAGCTGAGTTAAATCAATGGGATGAATTATCACAATTCTTACTTCGCAAAAGAAGATTCACTGACCTGATTGCAACAGATGGGGCATTACTGGAGGGATTTATGTTCGTGATTGGGTGGTGCAAATGCAGCACAAAGAATGAACAATTTTTTCTGTATGGAAGTCTCAGGAAAATTGAAAACGCAAAGGATGAATGGCGGAGCCAAGGTGCCAATCTTAGCTTGGTGGGTTGCATTCTAGGTCAATCCTTACGATATGTTGGGGACAATTTATTTCAGAAGATTCAAAATTTCTACAACTCATTGGGGGTTCCGTCTTTTGATTAAGTCAACTATGAAGGCAATATTCTCGCAAATCAGGGTGCATGCGAGTTTGCTTCCGCACTCACTTTCACCATGAATGAATTTAAAAACGCACCTCATGTTGATAGGGAGGCATTTCTGTATGCTTTGGGATGGTGGCTTCAAGCTGATAAGTGGACCGGCCAAATTCAAAGAGATGCGTCAAAGCTGTGTACAGGGGTAAAATTGAGTTTCCCAAATGAGCATTTTTGGATTGATCTATCCCAAGGTCATGGGCTCATTCAGGTAGTGTGGGCCAGTAGTACATTTGGTCATTATACTGATCCAGCACAGGATAACAAAAGCACAAAACTAGTGGGTATGTCCACAAACTGCTCAAGGAGGTTAGCCAAAACAATGTACCAAAAAAGCCATGGCTATTGTGAGGTTGGCGAGGGAGCAGGCTATCAATTCAGGAATGGTGATACAATCTCATCCCAATTCAAATAATGAGGAAATTTTCCTGTGTGTTGGAATTTCAGCATGATTGTTAAAGAATGGTGGCGCAAGGCAGACAACAATATACACCAGGATTGGATGGCTTGGAGTATGGGAGATAGGGTGGCTCACATGAAAAAGGGGTGAAATGGATTGTGTACAGCTGCAAGTCATTGTACATATGTCCTGGTTTGTTGCTCTTGTCCAGGATCCTGATTCTTCACATGCAAATCCTTACGCTTTTGCAGGTTTCCAATACTTCAAACAATTGCTTATGCCAGGGCAGTCTTCCGATGCTCCCACCAATTCAAACAACTCCCTATGCCAGTGCAGGCTCCAGAAACCGCCCACGCAAATTCTGACGTTGTGAAGGTTCCCGACAATTTAAAAGTTTCCTTACGCCAGTGCTGGCTTCCAGTAATTCACATGCAAATCCTGACGCTTGTGCAGGTTCCCAACAATTCAAACAATTCCTTACGCCGGGGCAGGCTTCCGACAATTCACATGCAAATTCTTACGCTTGTGCAGGTTCTGACAACGCCAAAAATTGCTTCTGCCTGTGCAAGCTTCCAACAATTCACACACGAATCCTGACACTTGTGAAGGTTCCCAACAATTCAAAAAATTCCTTACGCTAGGGCAGGCTTCCGACAATTCACACGCAAATCCTTAGGCTTGTGCAGGTTCCGACAATGCTGAAAATTCCTTACGCCTGTGCAGGCTTCCGACAATTCACGCGCAAATTCTTATGCCTGTGAAGGTTCCCAACAATTCAAACAATTCAATACATGACTAAGATTCATAGCGTGTGACCGTAGGAAAGGCAATGTCTCATGAATCTACAGTGGATTTCTCACATGGAGGGAATGCCCGCATCTTTACAGTTAAGATCTGATATGGTTGTCTACCATATCAGAAGAAAATGTAGGAGGCCATAATGGTGACTATTTATGCATTTTTGGCAAAACAGGTTCTCACAAACAAATAAGGACTCAAACATTTGGTGGGTCACCTACAAAAACTATTTGCACACAATCAGAGATTTTCTCTAAGGAGGAAACAAATAATTTTTATGTGAATAAAGAATGTAATATAAATTGAAAAGAACAATTATTGAATACAAATAATTTATTTAAAAGAAAGTATTACAAAAGAGAAAAAGTGGAAAGGACGCAATGTTTTTTAATTTTTTTTCTAAGTATTGGGAGACTATCCCGGTGATGTCCTCCTTTGGATAAGCCTCCAGTGCCTGGCCAAGGAGGGAGTTTACTTCCTCTCAGAATTCCTGGTGCATCTCATTTTGATTAGCTGCATCCACAAAAGGAATCATGTGGAGGAATTGGCGATGCTTCAACAAGATTTGGTTGATGGCTCAAGGAACCACTAGTGTTGGTCGCAGCTCAGTGAATTCCTGGTGAGCATCATCATAGGAATGAGAGGAGCGTGGTACCGGGGGGAGGAGGTGGTTGGGTTCTTGGTGGCAACGGGAGGGAGATCTGGGGTAGGAGTGGAAGGTGGCAGAGTTGGGGAAGGAGAAATAGGAGGGGGGATCCAACGGGCGTATCGTCAATAATGATGACCGAGATGGAGATGGGAAAAGGAGGGGTGAGGAGAAGTTGGGAAGAGTTAAAAAAGTGAAGCTGGGACTTACCAAATGGTTCCTCCATGGATTGTGTTGTAGCCATCTCTGGTTCTGCCTCACGAGTCGGAGTGTCCGCAGGTGGTTCGGAGGATGGACTCCGGCCAGGAATAGGTGGCTCATTGTTTTGGGAGGGTTCTAAGAAAGGAGGAAGAGTCAGTTAACTTGATGCAAAAGTTCAAATGAGAAAAGGGGACGTTGGCTGCTTACCGCGGAATAAGTCCTCCAACCATCAGGTGCCACTTGTGCCAGGAGTGGGTTGCTGCGGGGTTTGCTCGCAAGGCATACATTGAATGGGTGAGTCTTGTTGGGGGGGATTTGGTGGGTTTTGTTCTATGTGTAATGGAAAAAAATCAGTATGCTTGTGTGAATGGTAATGAATTAAGGGGGAAAAATAAAGCTTACTTTGGCATTTGAATCCCATGGGTGACAAGACATGGTGAGGATTGGCCCAAGCTCAAATGTCCTCTCACCATCGCCATCCTTCATTGGCCAGATAATCACTTTGTTCTGGTCAAGGAGTAAAGTGACCATCGTATGGTGGCCTAGGAGGGGGGTGGACAAATCAATGCTTGGAGGGACAGGCCTAAACGTCCGTAATCGTTCCCGTTGACCTGTTTGGGGTCCTGGGGTCCATTCCGGCTTGGGAATACTTTCATCATTTTTGACCACAAAGGAGTCCTCACAAGGGCATCTTGGCCAGGAACTGCTCTGGCCGTGTGGTTGGAAGGGTTGGACAGCAAGCAAGCATTTCTTGTGTGCTTGTCGGAAAGCATCAAAAGCAGTGGTCGTTGTCAAGGAACAAATGCAGGGGATACCCCGCTTAGTGCATAAAGTGCACAACATCTAAAAACAAAACAATTAGGGTTAGTAACTGAATATAAAGTAAACAATCAAGAAAGAAAATGAAGAGGTACGATGAATTATAAATTTAAAATGGAATTAGAAAAAAGCGCTCTAGTCAGAAGGTTTTAAAAGTCTGGAAGAGAGTTTTTAAGAAAAATAAGTATTAATATTGGTACATAATGTGGACAAAAGTTTCAAATGGAGGAAACGCATGAGGTGGATAGAAGGGGGGTTCTGGATGTATAAGCAGGAAAAACAAAATGCAAGAAGGAAGGGTAGTGGGGTCAGTGGAGTGCAATAGAAAAGAGTGGAAAGGCAGGAAGACAAGGGGGAATACAAACAAAATTAAGAAGAGTGGGTGATCTGGAGAAAGTGGAGCAGGTGAGAAAAGAATTGCAGGGCTTATTGGGCAAAGATGGTCTTTTATACCATGGTGAAGCTGAGCCAAGTGCAGCAGTCGCAGCACCCAACAAAGGCTCAGCTTCAAAGGGTGTTGGTAAAATTGAAGCTCAGTTTCAGCCTTGGCTGCAAATGAGAAGGGAAATACACACGTGAGGCAGAGGAACAAAGGTGTTCTGGCTGAGTATTGCAATTGATTGAATTGTAAGACTCAGTCAAATCCCCTTTGTTTCCTCAAATAGCCACCTGATCGCCTGGGAGGCCTTTTGTGAGGGCATTGTTGAATCTGCACGGTGGGTGTAATCCACAAATGCCCCATGCAGAAAAGCATGTCCTGCATTTGGTCACAGGTGACTGCGGCAAGCATACCAGCCTTATGGCTGGGTGATAGTGTTTGAATAAATGGTCAGGCGGCTGTATGACAAGTGAATACAGATTGATCTTGGGTCAAAACATTTCTCAGGTTTGCTTTGGGTTCATAATTGAAATGCTCAGTGGCTGAAGATTTCAAATGCACAGTTATTGAGCTATTGATATAACAATATCAAATGCACCATGCTGAGCAATTGCTAGGTCATTTTTGTAAGCATGCAATCTGAACATTTGTCACAGCAGCGGATGAGATTTAAGCCAGGCGCATCATCTCACACACTTTGGTGAAGTGATCAAAACTGAGCCTTCCAATGAACTATTGCAAAAAGTCTTCCGACCATGGCTCTACCAAAAACTTCCACACTGAGCTTTTGACCTTGACATGCTCAGCTTGTGTATGCAAATTCTGTGGAATGTAATGCTGCGGAGGTGGCACATGAGCCACATGTTTGCTAACAATTGGAAGGTGGATCCCAATTGGTAATATGCTTGCGGGCAGGAGTAGTGTTACTCCACCTTAATTTGTATGGCCAACATTGTAGTACGTAGTACACCTTTGTAAATGTATGCTGTGGGCAGAGAAAAACCTGTACAGCAATGTAAAATGCAATCATGTCAAGCCATTGAGTCAAATTTCTCAACTGCATCCCTTTGATTCACCTTTGTGGAGAGCTCTGCCTAACTAATTAACAGATGAGGGTGTAATCCAAGTTAATGTAAGGGGTGTATATTGGGATGACTAATGATTTGGGTCATATGAAAACGGTGGATTCACTCTGGTGCCACTGTCAGGGCAAACAATGACTGGCCCCACTCATTGTCAGGCAGCCACACGCTTTCAAAAGCACCCCCCAACGGGTCATACGCAGGCGAATTTCACACACCTGGAAGACCTTTTACCACCAGTCTTGCAACCGGCTATTTGCTTGGTTGGCTGGTCAGCTTGACTGCAGATTCTCACCCACTTGCGTGTGGAAACCTGAGGCCAATAAGTGTGGATTTGCTTCAGCCTCATCCGCATTAGCATAATCCCGGCCTATGATTGCTGAGGCTGGTTATGTTTGCGTGGGGATCTGCCACCAAGGGTCATATGCTTCACATTTGCACGCCCCCTGCGCAAGTTGTGGCGCCTGGCTTGCAGCCAAAAAATCCCTTGGGTGGGTGGCCTCTTTCACTGGAGTTTGTACACCCAGGAGGGAAATACCCTGATGCCAATATGGGTGGATTAGTACCCGCCTCAAACGCAATAGGTGTGAATGTATATGTGGGTCACAGCTCACGGCTGGAGCCCCCTTTGATCAGGCCACACATTCCCCCCTGGAATCCCAGTAGGCATCAGTCAGCAAAAAACTTCGGGCAAAACCAAACTCATGTTTGGTGGCACACTTCCAAACATATCTCACCCGCCCATACACAAAATTCCCCACAGTGAGATTGCCCTTTGAAACCACCAACATTGCCCAGTAGGTCCCTGTACAACAATTAACCTGGGGAAGATACACTTATTGTTTGCTGTCACACCAGCCATTGTGGCTGCATGCTTCTAATATGCCCCTCCACAATAAGTTGCTACAACCCACCCAATTTCAGATATGCTAATGTCAACCTTGGTCCACCAAAGGTTGTGTAACTTGCTGCAGATCCAGAAGTCATATCAGTGCACCAACATTTTTGCCACCTTGCCTTGATATATGCCCAAAATTGGATATGTAAATTATGAGGCCAAGAGGCCCATCTTCCTAAAACCATGCACGTAACCACAGGCTCTCCACCTTTTCGCCCATTGCTGCCTCCCATATAAGTTCCCCACCTGTGCTTATTGATCTTCATTCCCTTTAGCTACCCCTTCCTGATCATACAATTTCCAGCTGTCCCCAAATAATTCATAATAGCCATCAGGTCAACCCCTTCACAACCACTTTCCATTGGGTTGATTAATATTTGTATTCGAATAATTGGTGATATAACCTTAAATCCAGAGAATTCCCACTTAGCTTCTTGGATTATCCTGTGGCACAATCAGCACAACATATTTGTATGTCTTCCCAATCACCAGCATGCTATTGGCTCTCTCCCTGGAGCCCTTTCCAAAAGGTTGATACCAATCCTTGGGGCACCGCCACCTTTCATGCACTGTGGTACTGGTGGGGCATGGATTGAAAATTTCCAATCCAATCCTACTTAAACGTTAGTTGTTGAGGGAGTATTTATGACTGATGCAAATGATCCCTCCTCATCTCAGAAACCCAATCTAGTGTTGATGTTCTTCACATGGTAGCTGAACATTCTCTTCATACTTGAAAGCTTTCAAACACAAGATTTTAAGCTTAAAATGCCCAAAGAATATGACTGTAATACTCACAGTCAAGGTCAACGTTTACTCCCACATTTCCTGCTTAAAACTTGAGGCCAGCTTCATATCCTGCTGTTTTATCATTGACTTCCAAGCAAAAACTGATACAATTACCCAGTGGATCAGCCCTCCCCATGATGACCCCACCCCATTCAATTATTCAAACCCCCTCCTCCCTCATCAAAAGACTGGACTAGCTTTTCTCTGGGATCAAGAAATCCCCAATGTCCAATCGGCCTGTAACCTTTGGGCCACCTCACCCCCAGGATCCACTTTTAATGCCAGGCACATCATCACAAACCAGGTTGTTAGCTCAGTTGAATCCCTTTTGACCCATACCCCCCTTGGAGGACTGCTTGAGGCTGATATGGTATTAGGTAAAACCATTCAGGCCATTGCTCTAATTGGTACCTCTAAGGAGTGGTCAATTGCAAACCCCCATTGCTCCATGCCCACCATGATCATCTGCCCCCCTTGCTTAATTACCAACTGGAAATCTGAAATATCCAAGCATGCTCAGGCTGGAGCGCTGCAAGCCAAAATCTACCATGGTCCCACTTGTCACTCATTATCCAAGGCGGACATCTTAAAATATGATACAATCATCACCTCTTACAATACTATCACCCAAGAATTGAAGCAAACCAATACCTCTACATCGTTCATTTTTAAAATCAATTGACATCATATCATTTTGGATGAAGCACAGTGAGTTTCTGATCTTTAAATGATTCAAATTACCTTTTATTTCCAATACCCTTCCCCCATCTTATAGCTATATTCGCTCTCAATACACTTCCACTCACCATGCCATTAATAGCCTCCTTTCATCCCGTCAAATATGTTTACTGGGCACACCTATTCACAACACCATTTATGAACTTTTGGGCAGAATATCATTCATCACCCAACCCCAGAGCTCAGATCAAGATAACTGGTCACCATTCATCCTGAGTGGTCTTTCCAAAGGTAGAAATGATATCTCGCATTTGGCATTGTGGCATTTAAGTTTGCGCTGCACCAAAACCACACATCTTGAATCCCTCCCCACTATTAGCCATCATTATGAGCTGCTCCCACTCAACCCAACCATGCAGCAAGAATATTCCACATTATACAAAGAATTCCTATTATCCAAAAGCAAAGGACCAGGAGAATCTTTCAAAAAAATTGATAAGCCGCAAATATGTTGTAACCATCACATCATGCTTAACACAATTGCGGATGTAGATTTGGAAGACCATGAGGGCAGGAGAACTCAGGATACCTCCTCAACAATCACACAATCTATTGTGGATGTGGAAACATGCATGATGAGTAGTAGAATTTCACACCTCCTACAAAGCTTAATGAAGAACAAACAATCAAACTGTGGTCCAACCAAATCAGTGGTTTATACCCAATGGACGCAATATCTTGATTCGTGAGTTAATTCTAATATGCATCCATTACCAATTGAATCCCTCTGACTGTTTTTATTGTAGAATTGGTATTTCACTTGCCCATCACTCTATCCTTTCAGCACAAATTGATAGAACAATTACAGCACAAGCGCAGGAGAAGGCACTGGAGAATTTCTTCAATAATCCCGAATGTGAAGTACTGATTGCATCCATTGCCGCAGCTGGAACTGGCCTCAATATAACTTATGCTAATATTGTCTATTTAATGGTGAGGGGACCCCTAAAATTCTAACCTGATTTTCGGACACTGACATCCACATTTCCAGGGGCCCAATTGGAACCCAGCCATTGAGGCTCAGGCTGTTGATTGACTCCATTGTATTGGCCAACAACGACCTGTAAAGGTCATCCACTATATCACTCCTCATTCAGTTGAGGTAAAAATGCGGAAGATACCTTTCAAGCTCATCTTTTACCCTGATTGTATTGCTATTCTGAAATCATTCCTTTTGGGAATGCCATATTCCAATCACCAATAGGTCCAAGAAAAGAAAAACTCATCAACTGCATGAGCCTTCCTGAGCTTATCTAATTTGTGTTTGACAAAGTTGATAACTCCTTTTCACCCTGGCACAGGTCCACAATTATGAACACCTTGAGCTGGATCAAACTCCTTCAATATTTCCTCAATGAAAATGAGCAATAGAGTCTTATTTCTAAGGGAGACAGTGATACATTCCAATTCATATTGTCTAGATGCTGCCATATTTAGCAAGTTGTTGCATCTTTAAGAAATAATAATCAGATTGTATTACACCTGCACATATAATTCACAAAATGTTAATTTGTAACAGTGATAAAACTTTGTATTACTAAGTTATTGCAGAGCATCACCAATTGGCCTAATAACTGGCATGTCAAGTACTTTGAGGGTGAGAGTCTGCATCGTACTACAGCTCTTGAGCCAATCTTGAGCAAATACCTGAAATGATAGCCCTTCTGGAATATCACCATCATCTGTTGATCATATTTCTGGCAATCTATCAATAGTTTTTTTACCCTTGTTTTTAATCCAATTACAAAACTCTATGTCTCTATCCATTTTTAATACCAATTTATTAAGTACTTGGGAGCGCCAACGTAGACTCAACGGCCATTTTCCAGTACCTCCTCAGTATCTGAGCATACTCAAGGGTCATTGAATTGTGAAGCTAGAATGGGAAATTTAGCGGTATCACACCATTCACGATGGGGCTCACAGGTCTGCACATAATCAAGTAGATTATCATCTGACTTTGTTCATAATGAAGAAGAGATACAGTAACCAACACTTTGACAAATCTTTGCAAGCTTTTGATTCTCCTTCTTTTTTACCAAATACTCTGCATCCTTTTTAATAGACTTCCATTCTCTTTTCAAATAAGTGAAATATTGTTCCATTAAAGCTGGCATGACCCCATAGCTATTATGATCCTTGTTCCAACAGTAGTGATGATACACAGGGCTGACAAGTGCAAGAGGGAATGTATGTTAAAACACCATAGACATCAACTCGTTGAACGGATGTTGCCATGAGCTCTCCCAGTCCCAAGTGAATCGCTTTAGTCCGAGCTTGTGGAGGAATCTGTGTTGAAGGCTCATTGAAAACCTCTTTGGGTACATATTCAAGATGACCAGCCACTTGAATTGCAAGTTCCGGGTCTTCTGCGTTGGGTGGTGCTGGTAGTGAGGAAAAATCCTTATCCCTAACTTTGAGTAGGAACAGGCAATGGGCATTTACTGCGGAGCTCATTCCATGGACATTCTCTGGAAGTTCTGCTCTCAGCCAATTTTTTTGCACCTTCTGGCTTGCACATTTTGCCACATTGTGAGCTTTACGAGCCTGGTTCCTTTCCTGTCTGACATCAGATTGCTCAAGCATACTCTGGGCAAGTGTGAGCCTGTGAGGTATGTATGACATACCCATAAGGCCACAAATTATTTTATAAACAGTTAATTTTGTCTTAAACAGAATTTTTAGTTGAATTTAAAATAAAAAATAATAAAAAATAAGTATAACTTTTTTTTGTATAAACAAAGTTATAAATATTATGTCATTTGTGGATTCTACACCAAAAATAACCTAGGGTACACCCATAGGGTGTTATACCCAAAACCACTTATTTTTTATGTTATTGGAAGACTTAAGAATCTCACAGTACCAATGTAACTTTTTTAACATTTTTTTAAAATTGTTAAATTTAAGCTTAATTACGCTTAAATTTAAATTTGCATAAGGTTTATGCAAACTTACCAAAATTTTAGTTAAAATTGAGGTGTGGTGTATATTTAGTGAATTGGCTAAGGATTTGCCATACAGAATGTAAATCCTGCGTGAGCTCAATTTAAAAGGGTTTAAGGCCCTAGTATGGCTTTAAATAAATAAAAGGGCAAAATCCACACAAAAAGGTGGGACAAAGGAAAAAGACCAAATAGAGCTGGGGTACCCAACTTTTTGGTTCTGTAAGGATTCAATTAAGGTTGTCCACCTGTATTGGAGGATTTTCAACCTTATTTGAACTTTAAGATTAGACTTTGATCCAACCTTAAGGTTTAAACTGGTTTTATCCCAAATTGGACAGGAATTTCAAGCTGCCAAAGGGTAAATCCCAATATGCAGGCTTGAAATCAAGGTTTTAAGAACTGTCAAAGCTTAATTAAGCTTAAAGAGCTTAAATAAGCTTAAAACTTTAAAGTTTCAAGCATTAAAACCTTATCAAAACTTAAGGTTTGGTGTGTATTGCTATTTTACGTGGAAAAATAGCAATAACTTCAAAAATTCATTAAAAATCCAATTCTTAACGGATTTGCTTCAAATTTCACACAGCTTACAATTTAATAGTATCTACATATAAATTAAATTTTAATTATCTTTTATAAATAAATTTCCAAGATAATTAGCCTGGAAATTTACTCTTTTAATTAAGCTCAAAGAAAATTATGATTTCTTTAAAAATTAATTAATAATTGAGTTTAAGAGATTTCTGCTTGAAACTATAATTTTAAGTTGTTCATGTGATGAACTTTAATATAAATAAGTTTATTTATATTAAAAACTTAAAATAATTAGTCTAAATGAGGATTAAAGTTACATGGAGTTAAGAATAACACTGGTAACTTTAAATTGGAATTAAAAATAAGTTACCTTAAGCTAAGAACTTTATTTTTAAAGCATGGTTTTTCAGTTTTGACCTGACAACGCCCTCTATATTCATTATGAATCATGAGAGCTGCTCTGAAGACATAAAAAGAGTCTTTTCATCACTGTTTTTGTCCATCATCAATTATCAATTATCAATCCAATCATATTAGAAATTTAAACAGGTAAAGTTTTATTAAATATAAAATCTTATTATTAAAAGTAATTCTTACGTTATTTTTATTCTTTATTTATTAAATCAAAGAAATGACGTCATAGAATTCAGATTATTTGTTTTAATCATCTATAATAAATTTTATTATATAAAATTATCATTTTAAATATCTTTTAAAATCCACGAATTCCTCTTAAAAACTCTTTAATCATAATCTTTATTATAAAAAGTTTTTTTATCTTTAAAAATATTGATTTTTGGCGTGTTTTTAACTTAGAATTATTATTTAATATAATAACTGTTGTTGTTTGACTTGTTGTATTAAATAAATATTATAAGTAAGTTTCCTCTAAAAGTTCTATATCTTTTTTATCTAGTATTAGTTTTTTTTCATATAGAATTTTTGTTCTATAAGAATTATTTCTGCACAGTGTGTGTTTAATTCTTTTTATAAATAATATTTATATTATTTATAAGTGGTCAATATTCTTATTTTCCACGTGTAATTGTCTCATTAAGAGCTTTACACTTCTTATTGTTATAACTGTCAGTGACTATAACAATACTAGAATAATTATAATTTATTATAATTATTATATTTTTTTTTATCATTATATTTTTATAATAATAATTAAATTTATTTTTTTATATAATTATTTTTAATAATTATATTCAAATTTGTGGTTATAATATTTTATTATATTATATTTTTCTACTGAGGACCGTCATAGTACTCTTGATATTGTTACTATTATCAAGAGTTTCATAGACAAACCTTACAGCAAGGCCCATTTGAGGATGGGTGAACTCACTATTTGACTGCGTGCTTTGCTCATGTGCCATGAAATTGTCCCTCCTTGGTTCATCATTTATGTCACTTTGAGTCGGAGACATGTTCACATTGTCATCATCCAGAATTGTCTCTCTTGATGAACTGGCATGACCCGTTCTTCGTTTGAAGGCATATGGCTGATGATTTCCAGTGACCTTCTCTTTATGGACCAGAGGTGAACATGTATAAAGTTCATCACCTGCCATGCAAATCATTAGTTAACACATCAAAGCATTAATAAAGACTGGGAATACTCACAATCTTCAATTTGCTCCTGAGATTGGACTGACTTGCCTCTAGGTGCCATCTCTAACCCCTGAAACAAACAGATCAAATTTTGAAAAAGCTTATACTCCAACATCAAAATTACTTACTTTGATGAAGCTTCAATCCTGGATTTCCCTCCGACAGACCACTCCAAGTTACATTTTCCAATGGTCGTTTTTGTAACCCGCCATCAACCTGCTTTTCATTGCCCACATGAACCTGAGATCCTGATGGAATATTGAGGGTTGGCTGTTTACTTTGTCCAAAGAGATCCTGGGATGGGATTGGATTCCAACCAGGATTAAGGAGGAACTCACATGGAAATTTTGATTGGGGATTAGCGTTTGCTGAGAGTTGAGGTGTGCCTTCTGTCCCTGCACTTGTGTATTAGTGGGATTTGGGGGAATCAGATTGACATAAATATTTGGGATTGACCAAGTGCTTGAAGTTGGAGCCTTTGGATTTCCCACATCAATGTTGAGACCTGATACATTCATTGAGGATGCAATAGGGGTTGTGAGAGGAATGTTGGGACTCAATGGTGACTGTGTTTGAACATATTCTATGCTAGATTCACTATCTGAGTCATAAACAGAACCTTAACGGGATTTACATGGATTGAAAGATGACATAAGGGCTAAAAAAGTACAGTAATTTTTTTAACTTGATAAAAAATCTCAGTATTATGATAAAATAGAGTGATATGAGTTGAAATTTTTTCAAATTTATAATAGAGAAATTCTAAGAATAGTGGGAGCCAAGTGTCTCTTGGAAGTCTAATAAGACTCTTTTTAGGAGAGTTCTCCCTGCCTCCTCTTGAGCTCCTTGGCTTTTGTCAGAAACCACACTGCATGGCCTACCAGCATATAATGTGATATTTCCTTGATCTCAAAGGGGACCCATCATCCATAAGTAATCAGATTCAATAAACATTTCCCCTCCCCATTGTCACATTGTGTGAATTATTCAAACTGCCAATATATGCATCAAAATTCCACAGCATTCTATATTTGTATAAGGGTATATTCATGAAGGAGTTACCCACAAAAGATACATTGCCCTTTCATGAAAGGAAAGACAATCCAGATCACATTTCAGCCAATTGAAAGCCCAGTGAACTCAAACCAAATCCCAATACTTTAGCTCCACTCCAAACCCTTATGTAATAGAGTTATATTGTCAGGCCTGTAATAAGGTTTCAGCCATGTACGATGGCGTGCCAGCATACATGGTTTTAATGTTAATCCCCTCTATTTAATGTTGACACATCCCTAATGGAACTCCCCTCAAGGGTCAAAACCACAGTATCCCCATGTGTAAATAAACTAGCATATGTATGAGCATTGAGCAGCATGGTGTCTTACCCAATTAAACTCCTAACCCATTCCGCCATCCAGATGAGACATGTAACACTTTATCCCCTTCAGCTCAGGCACCATTACAAATGGGATAAAGTCCTCAGATGGCTCAAATCGCCTCCCCCTTCATAAATAATCACTCCATTTTTTTCCAATTAATAACACTCCTAAACACTTTCACATCAGCCATAGATATTTATACACAAACCAACCTTACTCACAATTCCTGCAACAATGACAACTCGCTTCTATTCCTCAATGTGTATATGCATGTGTCAACACTGCTCAACTCAAACACACTCTTCCCCTGAGGGTGATAGGCATGTAGTTTCCTTCACACCTTTCCAATATAAACCGCACATTAAAAAGCTCAAATCAACCATCACACCCAAATCTATTCCAGACATCCCTACTTCTGAATCAGGATCTGAGTGCCCACAAATTCTAGTGGATCAAATATTCCCAGCTGATTATTCACAATTGACCCAAAGCACGTTCTCCACAGCACCGGGTCTCAATTCAACTGCACAGAAACCATACAGTGGCAGTCAAACCCTTCCCCCACAAGACCTTGAAATGGTAAGATCTTCCATTCTATCATTAAGGTATAATATAACCCACAGTGCTTCACGCATACTCAACCCTGCCGTGAACCTGCTGATCAAGTCCAGTATATCAAGCTCCGGTAGTCCCCCCACTCCTGCGTTCCATATACCTCAAGATCTGAGTACCATATTTGAACGGCTCCAATTTGAACCAGTGATTCAAAACTATATTTTCTGTCCTCAATGTTTCTTTATTAAAGGCCTTACTGAATCAGTCACAACTGACCAACCCCACTGTCAATGCCATAAGGACCCAAATGATCATGATCCCCCTTGCACACAATCATTAGGAAAATTCATCAATTCATTTGAACCCCATACACAAAACACAACCAAAATTGAAAAAAATTATACTAACAAAACATTTCAGTTATCAACCATTCAAAAATTGGCTTTCCAGATTTCTCCAGCAGGTTGGAATTACGGAAATTCTGCATCAACATCAATAATCCCAAACTCCCAAATGTTCCCCCAAATGTGACATCTGGGATGGATTGGTCTGGAGACGCTTCACTGGCACTAGAAATATTCACGACCCCCCATTCATGTCCATTCCTGGTGCATTGGCCTTCTCCATTTATGTGGACTGGCTTAATGCACATGGAAAGTCAACCTGGTTGGCCAGAGGTCGACCTATCATGCTTATTTGTCTTAATCTCCCACCAAGTGAAGGATTGAAGCCAAAGAATGTCTGTGTTGCAGGAATCATCCCTGGTCTGAAGGAGCCAACTGCCCTCCACTTTAATTACCTATTAATGCCACTCATCAAGGAGCGCAAAGAGCTATGGCAAGGTTACCATTTTTCACCCACCTCAACAGGTCCTTCAGAATGCTTTACCCGTGTTTCCATCCTCACAGTCATTGTGGATGTAGTTGCCATGCGCATGCTTACTGGATTTATTTCTCATTCAGGCAACCACTTTTGTAATCTTTGCACTATTCACAAAGCTCAAATTGAAGAAATTTGTCCTCAATTTCACTACACACACTCATAACAAAATCATAAATCAACCATTTTCAAATTGCTTTGGGCAACCCCACAACAAAGATAAGCAATTTTATCTGAGTATGGAGTATGATATTCAATTTTGGAAGACCTTCCGTATGGGGATGCAGCCAGATTGGTTAATCTTGACATAATGCATAATTTAATACTTGGAATTTTGAAGGATCATGCAACTTTCAAATTGTGCATTCCAGAGTCAAAATCAAAAATTTACTTCAGGTCCGACAGGAAAGCCAATGACACCAACAGTTCAGACTCAGATTCCATGACCTCCAACAGCTCTCTTGATAAAATGACATTGAGAGAGGCCCGCTCACTGAGAAGAGAAGCAGCAAAAATAATAAATGAGCCACTCCCCCCTAATTCCACCCAAAAAAACTACCTCCCAATGCCCACCCCTCACACGCAACATCCATCTAGTGGTTCCGCAGAGATTCCTTCATTTGATGCGGATTACATCCCCACTTCTGAAATCCCCTCTGAATTGGATATCACTGCACTGAGTGATCACCAGATCAAGGGTGAGGCTCTGGAGCATCTCTGAAAAATCATATCTGAGACCATAATTCCCTCATCATGGACAAGAGTACCCCGCAAAATGGGTTCCCCCTCTCATGATAGCTTAAAAGCCGCTGAATGGACACTCTTCTATAAGTTCTATATTCCATTTGTAATGCTCAGTCCACAGATGTCATTAGATGCACACCAATCTGCCAACACACAAAGAAAAATGGGTCAGTCAGAAGAACTTGCAAATGAACTAACCAAGAATAAATTCTATTTGAGTAGTGCTATCAGCATTGCCACACGCTGGACTGTTTCACTAGATGATGTGACTCCATTTGCTGAACATTGGAAAAAATTCCGCCCTTCCAATCAACACCTGTTCCCAAAACAGAAAAGTAAACCAAATCATCATTTTGCTGATCATATTCCCAAACTCTTCCAACGTTGGGGCCCAGCACAAGCCTCAGCAACATGGGGTTATGAGCGCTTGTTTGGAGTATTTGCAAAGATGCCAATAAATAACAAAATATGTACGTCAATTAATAAGATCAATATATTCACATTGACTAAACACCTGAACTGAATAAGACTAACTTCTTTTAACTCTGAATATATGATATAGTGTCAGGTTGAGTCTATGATAAGAGTAATAAAGTGTATTTACAACTTTTAACTATGACTGTGACACGGTATATAAAGGTTAAAAAAGGTTTTATAAGAGTAGAAAATGGTTTTAATTTAATAATAAGAGGGCTTTACTATAGTGGATATAGTGGTGGTGAGCGCTGTTGAAAGCCCTGGGTGCAGCTTTACCTGTTGGGTTACAATAATAAAGACTACAATTATTAAGATTATAATAATACCTGATTATTACCCAAGAGTAAAACTGTTTTTGACAGTTTACTACGTAGGGTATTCAAGAGCAGGATGAGGAAAGGTTTTTGGCTGTGAAAAGCCCTCCTTTTATCCTGAAATTGAGGTGGAAAGGCTGCTAGACCTTTCCACGTAGAGGAAGTGAAGATTTTTCACTCTCTATGACAGGCTTGTGGTTTGCAAACAGCCTGTATACCCTGTATTGGGCTCAGATGTGGTTTTGAAACCACATCTGGGCAGTTTTCACCAATACAGGGTGAAAATTTTCATCTGGGGACCTCACAGCCTGATTCTGACGTGTATGACGCGTAGAATGCTGTACAGAAGCTGTATGGGACCCCAGTATTGACTGACATATGATGTATTGAAGTAAAAACATGCTTCTTCGTCTATTTGACACCTCACATTCATGGTTATGGGGTGTTATCCCATGGTAAGGCTGTATATGACAGCTGGTGGGATTTTGACCTTAAAATGGTCATAACTCTGTCGGTTTTTGAGATATCAAGCTCAAAGTTGGTTCATTGAATAGCTCTATATGCGCTCTACACAATGGTACCCAACTTGACATGGTTATCATTAAATATGACAAAGTTATCCCATGTACAAGTATTTTTGTACATTGGCGTGGTTTGGGCAAAAAGCTGTATTAAGCTTGTTTGGCCAATAACTTCTGTTGTAGTTGAGTTATGGGGAAATGGATGGCACCATCAGATAGCCCTGATTGTGCTCTTTCCAAAAAGACCCCACTTTAAGTATCTCACACTAAAACTGTAAAAGTTAGATGAGAGGTGAATGTTTTGTTCACCCTTATTTGGTCTGAATTTGACCATAACTCAAGTAATACTGGTGCTAGCTCAGTTTGGCTGGTACCATTGGATAGCCCTGGCTTAGAGCTTCATTTTGAATACCCATTTGATGGGGTTAAGCCTCTCCTTCTAGATTTTAGATGAGAGGTGAAAATTAAGGTTTATGCTCAGCAATGACTTTGAGCAGGAATAACTTTGTTATTTCTTGTCCTATGGTGATGGGACTTGTATTTTCAGAAAGAGGTGAGTTTCCTCTTTCTTTTGATACCTTTTGAGCTAATTTGGCTCAGTTCCATGTTTTGGTGGTATCTTGGCTATACCATTGATTTATGGTGTATTGGCTGTCATGCTTGTGCTCTGGTTTTGAGTCACAGGCTGACATATAGATAAAACCTTACTTCAACATATCTGTTGATGTTCCAACCTTTCTGTTCTCCTGAAATCCCCATCCGTGCCATGTGAAATAAAACAACTTTTCAAATCACAGCCACCTGCCCTGTTCAATCACCATAAATATAGGAAACCATCCCACCATGACCAGCAAACTTATGATTGTCTGGTTGAATACTTACAGAATTTTTATTCAACAAGGGAAATAGTTGATTGGAGCAGCTTAGACACTACCGTGCAATCCACAAATCATCCCACTTCAAGGATTGTCCCACCTTGGTATTTTCTGGTTTCAAACATCAATAGTGGGAACAATATATTTTCAACTGAATCCAAAAATGTCAGCAACAGTGTGATATGTTTTCTGAGGAGTAACTCACAACAGTTTGGTATTCTTAAGAGCATTTAGAAAGTCTCTGAGCCATCTTTCATGATGAAAAATAGCTTTCTAATATTAAACACTTTCAATATTGATGTGAATTTCTTACCAGATTGGCCCCATCTCAATATTTATAAAGCTGTTGGTTTTGATTATGGACACTTGATTATATCTGAAGAAGAAATAGAAGGTAACTGTGGTTTGTATTATAACAAAGTTCTGTCAGGTGGACTGCTTGTAATGGTAAAGCCGTTATTTAATTATATTTAGTCTACAAAAATTCAAATCTCTCAGATTCATTAGGAATTTTTCTAGTGAAATAACTGCCGCAAAATTTAGTGACAGAGACATGCCATTGTGACAAGCAAAGCCCATTATTTCACATTGCCACAAGGAACTTACTATTTTGACATTGGGTACAGTTTGAATAAGCCAAGTTCAATGATCAAATGACCCACACTCACCTTTCACAGCTTCCAAAATTTTCAACTGCGCCATCATCATGTTGGAAGGGGAATCGGCCCTTACGCACCTGCACACGCCAATGCAGCCACACCCGCACCCGCCACAAGTGGTTTCATGTGTCACCCACAAATGGTCAATGCCACTTGACATCAGGCCCTCACATGTATTGCCTTTCTATGCATGTGTCACACCCATGCACCCACTGCATTTTGCAGCAGGTTCCAACCATGTCACCCCGCCTGCTCATCTGATTCATGGCTACACAAATTTAGGACAACACATCATTTCGCCTTGGTGTGCCCGTCACACACACACCCGCACCCGCAGTATTGTGCAGTGGGCTCTACCAGTGTCATCCATAAAACAACAATCCAGCTCAGGCGGAGTCCTTTCATGGATGACCTGGTGAAGTCAAACCCCCTTCCTACATCAAGACTGTAAGATGTGACTATGAAACTGATGATAATATTACTATTAATCAACAGTACTATGTCTGTTCTTATGAAATATAATAATAAAATATTATTATAACCACCATTAAATAATTAAAGAATTATTTCTTTCACTTGTTAAGCACTACTAGTGATTTTAACAGTGAGCAAGTAATTGTCTACAAGAATCAATTACAAGAAGAATTTAATAATAAAAACTTCTTTTATTAAAATAATAAATTATTTTAATATATAATTATCTTTTACAAGAATAATTATACTGATAATCCTTGAAGAAAACTATTACTAGAGAAAAACTTTAAGAATTAAAAATAGATGACTCACAAATACTCCAAAGAACTTATTGATAGATAAAAGTAGAGAAATTTGACGTAGAATTGTGGATTTAAGAGATCAAAATGATTTATAGCAGGATTACAACAATATATAGTTGGATTCTATGATTTCACGTCTTTCTGATTTATTCTGAAAGAATTAAAACACTTAAGAATAGTTTAACTAATACTTACTTGTTGGTAACAATGATATAAAATGATAATAAGATGATAATTTGGAAAAAACAGCAAGAGGAGGCCTCTTTTAAGTCAACAACAGCTCACAGAGGCGTTCCATGGAGCAAACTGAAAAACCAGTGAGTGAGAAAGAATTAAACCCTTTTGGATTAGTACTTATCTCATCTGTTGTCATGTAAAATTGTCATAATTGCTTAATTGATGCTTTTACGTGACTACCAACCCCAATATGGTTGAGAATAAAAGGAGTAACATTTGTAAATCTTCTTTTATTCCAAAGTAATCATTTATTTCCCAAAGTTATCAATGTTATCATCAATTTCATCACAGGTTGTATTTACTGTGAGTTTTTGAAGATTCAGTGTTTCACGTAGAATAACCAAGAATGGACTGTAAGTAAAACTTTGAATTTTACTGATAAAACTGTAATTATTTTTGGTTATGCCATAGATGATATATTTCTCAATTGTTCCTGAAACGTTCAGAAAGATTCATTAAGAATTGTATTTTTAATGAATTTTTGGGGTTTTAACCTCATTTCTACGTAAAATTGAAAATATCAGTGTTTAACTGGTTGCTATGAGGTAAATCAATGGATACAAGTCCAAAAAGTGTTTTAATTACTCTTTTGGGGTTTATCCATAGAAAGTCATTAAAAATTGACATGGTTACAGGAGTGTAAGTAGCTCTTTACCTCCTTGGCACGTCAAAATAGCAGGTTATTTGCTATTTTCTGGTGTTTTACAGTAGTTGTAACTTGGTAACCAAGTTCCCAAAGAGGTTTAGTTTACCAATTGGGTCAAGATCAGCCATGGAACCAAGCTTTGGAGCTATCCACGCCTCTGAGGCCTCAGAAGTTGGGTACCCTGGCTCTCTTTGATGTCTTTTGTCCCCCTTGCCTATTTTTCACGTCAAAATAGAAAATTAAGCTTAAAGTGAAATATCCACTATGGGTGTACCAAAAGTCCAAGTAAGAATACCATGATATTAAGTGCTCAAAACATGCATAACACTATTCTTAGTGTATATGTAACATGGGATTTCTCACTTAACCATTCTTTTGGCTTAAAATCAAGAAAAACAAAAATTTTCATGGATCTTTTATGTGGTATTAATGATGTGGTGTTGAAGTATTTTCCATATTACCACCTCAAAGAGTTAATTTGAGCTTATTTACTCTATGGAGCTAACCTAGGTGAATTTTTGTGTAGAATCCAAATCTGGCCTTAAATCCATGGATTTACTTACTCAATAAAAAGTTATTCAGCTTTTCTAAAATCAAAAATGATGAATTTTGAATATATGCATGATTTATGAGTTATTTATAATTCAAAATTTCTTTTTAAGCTAATTGTGGCCTATTTGGGTATGTAAAATATACCTCAAGGCTCACATTCCCTCCCACCAAAAACTAAAATTTTACTACAATTTTATTATTGATAAAAGAATAAGGCCCCAAAGGGGGTTAATGTCCACTGTCCAACCTCTTTACATCACTCAGATCAAGTAATTTCAAGCACATTCATAGACATATTCAGGCCTGTGGCCTTCTTTCTTGTCTAAATCTTCTTAAGAGTTTATCTGAGTCAGGTATTTCTGATTCTGCCCTCCATTCATCTTCATGTACTGGATTTCTATATCTGACAAGATATTCTCTTTGATTTCTACCCGTAAGTCTCCTTTCTTTAATGACTTTCTTTATCTTTTTGTCTTCATTCTGTTCCACAGGTGGTACAGCTAAAGGAGTTGGGTTTCTTAAAGGAAACAATTCTTTATCAGCTGGTTGATAAGGTTTTATCAAGCTGACTGGAAAGGTGGGGTGTTTATTTTCCAATTCACCACTTAATTCCACTTGAACTGCATTAGTTCCATGTAAGGCAACAATAACAAAAGGTCCTAAATAAGAATCTTTAAGTTTCTTTGGGCCTTTGATATTATTAAAATTCAAGGTTGAAACTAAAACTAAATCCGCTACTTTGAAGTCTGGTACTTTATGACTCTTGTCCCACTTCTGTTTTGCATAATTAAAAGCATCATCCATACTCTGTTTTGCATGAAGTCTTACTTTACCAAGCATTACTTTGAAGCTGGAAGCTGTAGGATGAATTTCAATCAAGTCTTTCCTCAGTGTGTCTGCTGGGAGTCTTGAATTCCATCCTTTCTCTAACATAGCAGGGTTTGTCCTGTGGAAGAATGGACTAATGTCTTATATGCCAATTCTAATGCAGGTATCAGAGTGCACCAGTCATCAGTAAAGCCATCTGAGTCTTTGAATTCTAATCCATAAGCACAGAATCCCCTGATCATTTCTTCTAAAGTCTGAATCATCCTCTCTGCTAGCCCATCTGTTTGAGGGTGCTATGCTGTAGAGAATGATAACTTATTCCCAAACAATGTATGAAGATTGGTCCAAAGTGCAGATGTGAATTTGGGATCTCTGTCACTTATGATATTCTTAAATAATCCTGTATGAGAAATAACTCTACTCCATAGAAGAAAGGCTGTATCCATAGCAGTGTCATCTTTATGACATGGTAAGAAGATGGGATTTTTGCTATATCTGTCTACAATGACTAAACAATCATTATAACTTCTGTCACCACTTGGAGGAAGTGCTGTGACCCAATCCATGTGAACAACTTCCCATGGGGATTTTGGTTCTTGAATATGGATCATAAGTCCAAAGTTCTTGCCTGTACTCCTGTTTGCTTTTTGGCATCTGTTACAGGTATGGCAATATTCAATGGTTTATTTTCTCCAAGATGGCCACCATGCACAGTTCTTCACTTTTTCAAGTGTTCTGTCCTATGACAGGTGTCCAGAGTAGATGCTATCATGGCATTCATGAAGAAGTGTATTGATAAGCAATCTGCTGCATAATGTCATTACACAAGAATGTTTGGTTCTGTGGTAAATAATCCCATCAAACAAGTGAAATCTTCCTTCAGAATAGGAATTTTTCCAAACTTCATCAAGTGCATTAACTAAAGATGTATCCTTGCAGTCTTTATCCAATAAAGAAGTCAAGATATGGCAATTCTTTTCTTGCTTATAAGATTCTCTGACCTCTTCAAAGAATTCAGTCCCAATATCCGTTATATTAATCCCTTCAATTGGAATCTGTCGTTCAGCTTCCAAGGGTACATAGGCTGGGTTATCAGGAGTGTTGGCTAAAGCCCATCTACTAAGCCCATCAGCATTCTTGTGAATGTTTCCTGCTTTATGAACTATAGTCATGTTTCCTCTATATTCTTGAATGGCTATTTGCCATCTCAACATATGTCTGTTGGGAGTTTTCATGTTAAGAAGTGATTTTACTGCATTACCATTAGTTATCACTTCAAAAACACTGCCATCAAGGTAATAGTGTAATTTCTCAAGTGCCCATACCAAACATAAGCACTCCATTTGGCTTGCACCATATCTGGCTTCCGTTGGTTTGATTTGTCTTGAGATATAACAAACTGGTCCTTCTGTAGGTTTGTCATTAATAATTTGGACTTGATGTAGGGCTGCCCCTAATCCATCTCCACATGCATCAATGTACAACTTAAAAGGAATATTCCAGTCAGGCATGAGGAGTAAAGGTGCTTCTGTAAGGGCTTTCTTTATCTTCTCATAAGCTTTAATTCTCTCCTGTGTCATCTCAAATACAGTCTGTTTATCACAGATTATATAGAGTGATTTGGCTAGAATTGCAAAGTCTTTCAACTGTTGCCTATAACAACTAGCAAATCCAAGAAAAGACATCATTTCTTTTTTATTCTGGGGTATTGGCTTAAGTAACACTGCTGCTACTTTGTTTTTGTCAATACCCAACCTCAAACCAGAAACAACAAGTCCTAATGCTTTAAGTTCTTCAAAACCAAAGTTGCATTTCTTAAGTGAAATTTTCATATTCACTCCTGCACCTTTGTGAAGTACTTTTGCAAGTCTTTCAAGGTGCAAACACCATGAGTCAGAACATATGATAATATCATCAATATAAATGATAAGCCATCCTTCAGACAATTTTGTGGGGAAGATGGTATTCATCATTCTTTGATAATGAGATGGAGCATTTTTAAGACCAAATGGAATTCTAAGATACTCAAAAATACCACAATGAGTGATAATTCTAAGTAATTTCCTAGCTTTGGGCATCAAAACATTTTGATGGAAGCCTTAATTGAGTCAAGGTTTCTTGGATTCTAGGGATTGGATACCTATCTGGAACTGTGTAGGTATTCAAAGCTCTAAAATCTCCAACCATTCTTGACTTATCATTATTCCAAGCAATGATAACTGGTTTTGTCACTTCAACCTCCTCATTATGGCCTACTTTCCTTAGTACACCAAGTTGAATTAACTCTTGGATATGTTTCCCCAAAGCTTCTCTAGCTCTGGGACTGGCTGGATAAGATGGTCTTCTAAGCACTGGGGGACATGGTCTGTCAATATTAAGATTAATATCAACTTCATGTCCTCTTATAGCACCCAATGGTTCCTTATCAGAGGCAAATGCAGTATTGTATGTGTATAACACGTCAATAAGTTCATTCCTCATTTTTGGTGACAATGATGGATTAATTTGTGCTTCAACAAGTTGTGTGGACACAAATTCTTCCTTATAAATATCTTTCTCAGAAGATACTACTGATATTTGCCTTGGCATATTGGAGAAGGCAAATTTCTTCCTTCTGTTCTCTCCAATTGTGAAATATCTGTCTTTATGGTTATTGATATCAATACCATAAATACTTAAGTAATCATTTCCAAGAATGATATGTTGAGATGTGCAGTTGTCCATTACTACAACCTCAGCTTTCATTCTTATACTTCCTGTTTGATGGGGAAATATAAGAATAGTGTCTAATATACCCAAAGGGTACATATTGGTACTGGCACTACTAAATTGTACACCTTCTATTGGTAATAGCTGGTTTTTCCATTCAGGAAGTATAGCTTGGAGATAGTCTTTGCCTACAAAAGTGCAAAATGCTCCTGTATCCAAATTGACTTTGGCTTCAACATTATTCATCAGAATTGATGTAAGATGTGACTATGAAACTGATGATAATATTACTATTAATCAACAGTACTATGTCTGTTCTTATGAAATATAATAATAAAAATTATTATAACCACAATTAAATAATTATGAAATTATTTCTTTCACGTGTTATACACTACTAGTGATTATAACAGTGAGCAGTAATTGTCTACAAGAATCAATTACAAGAAGAATTTAATAATAAAAACTTCTTTTATTAAAATAATAAAATTATTTTAATATATAATTATCTTTTACAAGAATAATTATAAAGATAATTCTTGAAGAAAACTATTACTAGAGAAAAACTTTAAGAATTAAAGATAAAAGACTCACTAATACTCCAAAGAACTTATTGATAATAAAAGTAGAGAAATTTGACGTGGAATTGTGGATTTAAGGGATCAAAATGATTTATAACAGTATTACAACAATATATAGTTGGATTCTATGATTTCACGTCTTTCTGATTGATTCTGAAAGAATTAAAACACTTAAGAATAGTTGAACTAATACTTACTTGTTGGTAATAAAGATTTAATAAATTGATAAGATGATGATGAAAAAACAGCAAGAAGAGGCTTCTTTTAAGTCAACAACAGCTCACAGAGGCGTGCCATGGAGCAAACTGAAAAACCAGTGAGTGAGAAAACAATAAACCTTTTTGGATTATTGATTGCATCATCTGTTGTCATGTAAGATTATCATAATTACTTAATTGATTCTTTTACGTGACTACCAACCCCAATATGGTTAAGAATAAAAGGAGTAACACTTGTAAATATTCTTTTATTCTAAAATAATCATTGATTTCTCAAAGTTATCAATGTTATTGCCAATTTCATCACAGGTTGTAATTACTGTGATTTTTTGAAGATTCAGTGTTTCACGTAGAATATCCAAAAATGGACTGTAAGTAAAACTTTTAATTTTACTAGTAAAACTGTAATTCTTTTTGGTTGTACCATAGATAATACAGTTCTCCTTTAGTCCTGAAAGTTTCAGAAAGATTCATTAAGAATTGTATTTTTAATGAATTTTTGAAGGTTTTACCTCATTTCTACGTAGAATTGCAAATAGCAGTGTTTTGCTGGTTGCTATGAGGTAAATCAATGAATATGGGTCCCAAAAGGGTTTTAATTACTCTTTTGGGGTTTATCCATGGAAAGTCATTAGTAATTGACATGGTTACAGGAGTGTAAGTAGCTCATTACCTCCTTGGCACGTCAAAATAGCAGGTTATTTGCTATTTTCTGATGTTTTACAGTAGTTGTAACTTGGTAACCAAGTTCCCAAAGAGTTTTAGTTGACCAATTGGGCCAAGATGAGCCATGGATCCATGCTCTGGAGCTATCCACGCCTCTGAGGCCTCAGAAGTTGGGTACCCTGGCTCTCTTTGATGTCTTTTGTCCCCCTTGCCTATTTTTTACGTCAAAATAGTAATTTAAGCTTAAAGTGAGATATCCACTATGGGTGTACCAAAAGTCCATGTAAGAATACCATGATATTAAGTGCTCAAAACATGCATAACACTATTCTTAGTGTATATGTAACATGGGATTTCTCACTTTCCCATTATTTTGGCTAAAAATCAAGAAAAACAAAAATTTTCACGGATCTTTTATGTGGTATTAATGATGTGGTATTGAAGTATTTTCCATTTTACCACCTCAAATACTTAAATTGAGCTTATTCACTCTATGGAGCTACCCTAGGTGAATTTTTGTGTAGAATCCAAATCTGGTCTTAAATCCATGGATTTACTTACTCAATAAAAAGTTATTCATCTTTTCTGAAATTGAAAATGATGAATTTTGGATATATGCATGACTTATGAGTTTTGCATAATTCAAAATTTCTTTTTAAGATAATTGTGGCCTATTTGGGTATGTAAAATATACCTCAAGGCTCACATTCCCTCCCACCAAAAAATAAAATTGTACTACAATTTTATTAGTGGTAAAAAGAATAAGGCCCCAAAAGGGGGTTAATGTCCACTGTCCAACCTCTTCACATTACTCAGATCAAGTAATTTAAAGCACATTTATAGACATATTCAGGCTTGTGGCCTTCTTTCATGTCTAAATCTTCTTAAGAGTTTATCTGAGTCAGGTATTTCTGATTCTGCCATCCATTCATCTTCATGTACTGGATTTCTATATCTGACAAGATATTCTCTTTGATTTTTACCCCTAAGTCTCCTTTCTTTAATGACTTTCTTTATCTTTCTGTCTTCATTCTGTTCCACAGGGGGCACAGTTAAAGGAGTTGGGTTCCTTAAAGGAAACAATTCTTTGTCAGCTGGTTGATAAGGTTTTATCAGGCTGACTGGAAATGTGGGGTGTTTATTTTCCAATTCACCACTCAATTCCACTTGTACTGCATTGGTTCCATGTAAGGCAACAATAACAAAAGGTCCTACATAAGAATCTTTAAGTTTCTTTGGGCCTTTGATATTATTAAAATTCAAGGTTGAAACTAGAACTAAGTCCCCTACTTTGAAGTCTGGTACTTTATGACTCTTGTCCCACTTCTGTTTTGCATAATCAAAAGCATCATCCATACTTTGTTTTGCATGGTGTTTTACTTTATCAAGCATTAATTTGAAGCTGGAAGCTGTAGGATGAATGTCAATCAAGTCTTTCCTCAGTGTGTCTGCTGGGAGTCTTGGATTCCATCCTTTTTCTAACATAGCAGGAGTTTGTCCTGTGGAAGAATGGACTGATGTCTTGTATGCCAATTCTAATGCAGGTATCAGAGTGCACCAGTCATGGGTAAAGCCATCTGAGTCTTTAAATTCTAATCCATAAGCACAAAATCTCCTGATCATGTCTTCTAAAGTTTGAATCATCCTCTCTGCTAGCCCATCTGTTTGAGGGTGATATGCTGTAGAGAATGATAACTTAGTCCCAAACAATCTATGAAGATTGGTCCAAAGTGCAGATGTGAACTTGGGGTCTCTGTCACTTATGATATTCTTAAATAACCCTGTATGAGAAATAACTCTACTCCATAAAAGAAGAGCTGTATCCATAGCAGTGTCATCTTTATGACATGGTAAGAATATGGGAGTTTTGCTATATCTGTCTACAATGACTAAACAAGCATTATAACTTTTGTCACCACTTGGAGGAAGTGCTGTGACCCAATCCATGTGAACAACTTCCCAAGGGGATTTTGGTTCTTGAATATGGATCATTAATCCAAATTTCTTGCCTGTACTCCTGTTTGCTTTTTGGCATCTATCACAGGTATGGCAATATTCAATGGTTTCTTTTCTCCAAGATGGCCACCATGCACAGTTCTTCACCTTTTCAAGTGTTCTGTCTTCTGATAGGTGTCCAGAGTAAATGCTATCATGGCATTCATGAAGAATGGTATTGATGAGTAATCTACTACACAATGTCATCACACAAGAATGTTTTGTTCTATGGTAAATAATCCCATCAAACAAGTGAAATCTTCCTTCAGAATAGGAATTTTTCCAAACTTCATCTAGTGTATTGACCAAAGATGTGTCTTTGCAGTCTTTATCCAATAAAGAAGTCAAGATATGGCAATTCTTGTCTTGTTTATAAGACTCTCTGACCTCTTCAAAGAATTCAGTCCCAATATCAGTTATGTTAATCCCTTCAATTGGAATCTGTGGTTCAGCTTCCAAAGGTACATAAGCTGGGTTATCAGGAGTGTTGGCTAAAGCCCATCTACTAAGTCCATCAGCATTTTTGTGAATGTTTCCTGCTTTATGAACTATAGTCATGTTTCCTCTATATTCTTGAATGGCTATTTGCCATCTCAACATATGTCTGTTGGGAGTTTTCATGTTAAGAAGTGATTTCACGGCATTACAGTCAGTTATCACTTCAAAAACACTGCCATCAAGGTAATAGTGTAATTTCTCAAGTGCCCATACCAAACATAAGCACTCCATTTGGCTTGCACCATATCTGGCTTCTGTTGGTTTGATTTGTCTTGAGATATAACAAACTGGTCCTTCTGTAGGTTTGTCATCAATAATTTGGACTTGGTGTAGGGCTGCCCCTAATCCATCCCCACATGCATCAATGTACAATTTAAAAGGAATATTCCAGTCAGGCATGAGGAGTAAAGGTGCTTCTGTAAGGGCTTTCTTTATCTTCTCATAAGCTTTAATTCTTTCCTGTGTCATTTCAAATACAGTCTGTTGATCACAGATTCTATAAAGTGACTTGGCTAGAATTGCAAAATCTTTCAAGTGTTGCCTATAGTAACTAGCAAATCCAAGAAAAGACATCATTTCTTTTTTTATTCTGGGGTATTGGCTTAAGCAACACTGCTGCTACTTTATTCTTGTCAATACCCAAGCTCAAACCAGAGACAACATGTCCTAATGCTTTGAGTTCTTCAAAACCAAAATTGCATTTCTTAAGTGAAATTTTCATGTTCACTTCTGCAACTTTATGAAGTACTCTTGCAAGTCTTTCAAGGTGCAAAGACCATGAGTCAGAACATATAATAATATCATCAATATAAATGATCAGCCATCCTTCAGACAATTCTGTGGGGAAGATGGTATTCATCATTCTTTGATAATGAGATGGAGCATTTTTAATGCCAAATGGCATTCTAAGATACTCATAAATACCACAGTGAGTGATAATTCTAAGTAATTTCCTAGCTTTAGGCGTCAAAACATTTTGATGGAAGCCTTTTAATGCGTCCATTGATGTTATATACTTGGCTTTAGACAATTGAGTCAAGGTTTCTTGGATCCTAGGGATTGGATACCTATCTGGAACTGTGTAGGTATTCAAAGCTCTAAAATCTCCAACCATTCTTGACTTATCATTATGCCATGCAATAATAACAGGTGTTGTCACTTCAACTTCCTCATTATGGCCTACTTTCCTTAGCACACCAAGTTGGATCAACTCTTGGATATGTTTTTCCAAGGCCTCCCTAGCTCTGGGACTGGCTGGATAAGCTGGTCTTCTAAGTACTGGAGGATATGGTCTATCAATATTAAGAGTAATATCAATTTCATGTCCCCTTATAGCGCCTAATGGTTCATTATCAGATGCAAATGCATTATTGTATGTTTATAATACATCAATAAGTTCATTCCTCATCTTTGGTGACAATGATGGATTAATTTGTGCTTCAACAAGTTGTTTAGACACAAATTCATCTTTGTAAGTATCTTTGACAGAAGATACTACAGATATCTGTTTTGGCATATTGGAGAAAGCAAATTTTTGCCTTTTGTTATCTCCAATTGTGAAATATCTGTCTTTATGGTTATTTATATCAATACCATAAATATTCAAGTAATCATTTCCAAGAATGATATGCTGAGATGTACAATTATCCATTACTACAATCTCATTTTTCATTCTTACACTTCCTGCTGGATGTGGGAATACAATACTAGTATCCAATATGCCCAAGGGGTACATATTGTTACTGGCACTACTGAACTGTACACCTTCTATTGGTAATAGATGGTTTTTCCATTCAGGAAGTATAATTTGGAGATAATCCTTGCCAATACAAGTGCAAAATGCTCCTGTATCCAGATTTACTTTGGCTTCAATATCACCCATTAGAACTGATGTGATACAGGATGCTCCAGCAGTATAACCCTTTCCTCTAGCAGGTTTTGTTTTACACATTCTGGCATCTTGGATATTGATCAGGTTGTAGCAATCCTCACTGTACTGTGGCAAGTGGGTATGGACTTCTGTGACCTCAAAGAAAGCTGAAATGTTTTCAATGGGATAGTCCTCTACTGGTGTATCTTCAGAGACTGCAGAATCTTGATCAGACTCTTCTTTCTCTTCAGTACACTGAATGTCTTCAATGATTTGAACTTCATTGATCTTTGTCTTCTTAGGGCAAGTGTTGGCTAAATGTGAAGTACTTCCACATTTATGACACTTCAAGACAGGTCTTTCTGGTCTTCTTTCCTCTCTAGGAATCTTTGAGACTATTTTGGACTCTATTGGGTTTCTAACCCAAGTTTTACCAATTCTTGTTCTGGTAATGATATCTTCCATAGCATTAATGTAGTCCTCTGTTGAACAGGGTTCCACACATCTGCTTTTGATAGCATGTTCCAGTTCTCCTCCACATTTTCTTAATATTTTCATATTAATCATAGTGTCAGACATATCTGGGTGTAAAGCAGATAATCTGTCTTTTTGTTTGAAGAACCAAGTAAGTGGTTTGTCTTTTTCTGAGTTAAAAATGGCACTTTCAAAAGCATTCTCCATTTTAAACCTCCAAGAATTATTGGCCCATTTGGTAATCACTTCAGATTTCCACCAAGACCAGTCATGTCTTCCATGATCCATTCTCATCTTGTAATACCATTTCTTTGCAGTCTTGGTAAACAAACAATGTAATTTTCCTACTATGATTTCATCAGGTATATTAAAGTCTTCTTGCAACATATCAATAGTCCTGATGAATTCAATATGGTTGTATTCTCCTTCACCAGAGAATGTTGGCCATTCTTCTAATTTGGGAATATCCTTTGCAGAAATAACATTCTCTCCTAAGAATGGAGTCAAACTTTCTTTGACAGAAAGTTTTTCTTCAGTCAAAGGTGTAGAATGTCTTGGCATATGTGGTTCATGATTCTTATGAATTTGCTCCACACTTGCAATTATTTCATTCTTCAATTTCTGCCTTTCACTGTCACTTTTTGCTAAATGTATAGCAAATTGATTAGTGTTCTTAACTATTTGTAAGACATGGTCTTCAAGAGTTTTAAGTCTATCATTTACTTTAAAGATGGAAAGATCCTCTGTGTCATTATTTTGACATTGGTTCTCAATTCTTTCACAAGCATTGCTAATTGACTCAAGGGTGACAGTTGTCAATTTATGCCAATCAGAATGTTGCTTGTCATTTTTCTTTAAATCATTGATGTCTAATGTAATTTGCTTTAACTTTGACTCAAGTTTGCCAATTTCTACACTAATACTTCTATGTACATCATTTATTTGCGTGGAAAAGTCCTGTTCATCCTTTCCTGCTCTTTGGCTGTGAATTCCATAAGAGTTCTGGCCATATTGAAGACACTGTCCACGGCTGAAGGCTCCAATCTGGGGATCCTGTACCCTTGTGGGTAAGGTCTGTGCCAATTGGCTTTGCCTTTGCCCTTGCCTTGATGGTTCTTGGGACCTCTCTGTTTCTTTTGAGGTCCTTTGGGCTTGTCCTTGGATGCTTCTGGAGCTGGTTTGGAGCTGGTAGATGCCACTGGTGCCTCTGTCTCCAAAGTTGGAGTCATTTCCAATTCTTTCTTCTGGTCTATGGATAAAAGACTCTGGTTCTTCAACCAATTCTTTATCTTTTTGACCTTGTCTTTGCAAGACAGGGGGCTCCAACCTCCTAAGAGTTCTATGGTCTTCTCCTGACCCAGAAAGCTCTTGATGTGTAAGTAGGAGTTCATGGCCCCCTGCCAAAGGCTTGGGCAGATTTCCCACTCCTCTTCTTTGGCTGCTCTGAACCAATTTTTGTACTGGCTCTGATATATTTCTATTGCTGCCACTTGAAAATGGTTCAGCCCTGGAAATATTATCATAAATTAGTTCAGGCTCAGAATTCACGTCAAAATCTGTTGGTACAGACCTTGGGGAATGGGGGGCAACTCTGGCATCCTCCAGATGTGCCTTTCTTGTGGAAGATTTGGCACTTCTGGATTTGGTCTTGCCTCTTCCTTGTCCACATCCATCTGGTTGGACTGAATAGTTGCTTCCATTTCTGGTATGCACCATTTTCACGTCAATTTAAAGATAAAAGGTGAAAATATAAGATAAAATACACACCTTTTGGTGGTAATTTAGCTTTTTCTGAGTTGAATAAGGTGCCTCTTTTAGCAATCTGCACCTCAATACTGTCTTCAGATTCTGCTTCTGAAGATTCTGGAATAGTGATATATCTTTTACTGAGTCTGTTGCCAGCTGCACAGTATTTGATTAAAGACACTAAAAGAAATTATAAAAGAGAAAAAATTATTTTTTATACTTTTTAAAATATTTTTTAAAGATTTTTTATAAGTTTTATATTTTTTAATATTAAAAAAATTATTCTTTTTAAAGAAAAAAATTAAAATTTAAGATTTTGAATGAAAATTAATTCAGAGTAACTCAAAGAATAATTTTATAAGTTTTTGGATGTGAAAAAGCCACGTGTAAAAACAATATAAAATTAAACCAAATTCCTCAATGAAAAAGATTTTAAAACAATTTCAAAAATAAAAATATTTTAACTCCAAATTGAAAGAAAAAAAATTAATTAAATTAATATATTTTAGAGCTTAAAAATATATTAATTAAGGGTACAAGGTTCAAAAAACACGGCCAGGCCCCCAAATGTAAGATGTGGTAGGTGTGGTGGTTTTTTAGAACACAATAATGAAGTCTAGAATATGATTAAAGCCAAGTCTATGGATAAAATCACGGCCAGGCCCCCAAATGTAAGATGTGACTATGAAACTGATGATAATATTACTATTAATCAACAGTACTATGTCTGTTCTTATGAAATATAATAATAAAAATTATTATAACCACAATTAAATAATTATGAAATTATTTCTTTCACGTGTTATACACTACTAGTGATTATAACAGTGAGCAGTAATTGTCTACAAGAATCAATTACAAGAAGAATTTAATAATAAAAACTTCTTTTATTAAAATAATAAAATTATTTTAATATATAATTATCTTTTACAAGAATAATTATAAAGATAATTCTTGAAGAAAACTATTACTAGAGAAAAACTTTAAGAATTAAAGATAAAAGACTCACTAATACTCCAAAGAACTTATTGATAATAAAAGTAGAGAAATTTGACGTGGAATTGTGGATTTAAGGGATCAAAATGATTTATAACAGTATTACAACAATATATAGTTGGATTCTATGATTTCACGTCTTTCTGATTGATTCTGAAAGAATTAAAACACTTAAGAATAGTTGAACTAATACTTACTTGTTGGTAATAAAGATTTAATAAATTGATAAGATGATGATGAAAAAACAGCAAGAAGAGGCTTCTTTTAAGTCAACAACAGCTCACAGAGGCGTGCCATGGAGCAAACTGAAAAACCAGTGAGTGAGAAAACAATAAACCTTTTTGGATTATTGATTGCATCATCTGTTGTCATGTAAGATTATCATAATTACTTAATTGATTCTTTTACGTGACTACCAACCCCAATATGGTTAAGAATAAAAGGAGTAACACTTGTAAATCTTCTTTTATTCTAAAATAATCATTGATTTCTCAAAGTTATCAATGTTATTGCCAATTTCATCACAGGTTGTAATTACTGTGATTTTTTGAAGATTCAGTGTTTCACGTAGAATATCCAAAAATGGACTGTAAGTAAAACTTTTAATTTTACTAGTAAAACTGTAATTCTTTTTGGTTGTACCATAGATAATACAGTTCTCCTTTAGTCCTGAAAGTTTCAGAAAGATTCATTAAGAATTGTATTTTTAATGAATTTTTGAAGGTTTTACCTCATTTCTACGTAGAATTGCAAATAGCAGTGTTTTGCTGGTTGCTATGAGGTAAATCAATGAATATGGGTCCCAAAAGGGTTTTAATTACTCTTTTGGGGTTTATCCATGGAAAGTCATTAGTAATTGACATGGTTACAGGAGTGTAAGTAGCTCATTACCTCCTTGGCACGTCAAAATAGCAGGTTATTTGCTATTTTCTGATGTTTTACAGTAGTTGTAACTTGGTAACCAAGTTCCCAAAGAGTTTTAGTTTACCAATTGGGCCAAGATGAGCCATGGATCCATGCTCTGGAGCTATCCACGCCTCTGAGGCCTCAGAAGTTGGGTACCCTGGCTCTCTTTGATGTCTTTTGTCCCCCTTGCCTATTTTTTACGTCAAAATAGTAATTTAAGCTTAAAGTGAGATATCCACTATGGGTGTACCAAAAGTCCATGTAAGAATACCATGATATTAAGTGCTCAAAACATGCATAACACTATTCTTAGTGTATATGTAACATGGGATTTCTCACTTTCCCATTATTTTGGCTAAAAATCAAGAAAAACAAAAATTTTCACGGATCTTTTATGTGGTATTAATGATGTGGTATTGAAGTATTTTCCATTTTACCACCTCAAATACTTAAATTGAGCTTATTCACTCTATGGAGCTACCCTAGGTGAATTTTTGTGTAGAATCCAAATCTGGTCTTAAATCCATGGATTTACTTACTCAATAAAAAGTTATTCATCTTTTCTGAAATTGAAAATGATGAATTTTGGATATATGCATGACTTATGAGTTTTGCATAATTCAAAATTTCTTTTTAAGATAATTGTGGCCTATTTGGGTATGTAAAATATACCTCAAGGCTCACATTCCCTCCCACCAAAAAATAAAATTGTACTACAATTTTATTAGTGGTAAAAAGAATAAGGCCCCAAAAGGGGGTTAATGTCCACTGTCCAACCTCTTCACATTACTCAGATCAAGTAATTTAAAGCACATTTATAGACATATTCAGGCTTGTGGCCTTCTTTCATGTCTAAATCTTCTTAAGAGTTTATCTGAGTCAGGTATTTCTGATTCTGCCATCCATTCATCTTCATGTACTGGATTTCTATATCTGACAAGATATTCTCTTTGATTTTTACCCCTAAGTCTCCTTTCTTTAATGACTTTCTTTATCTTTCTGTCTTCATTCTGTTCCACAGGGGGCACAGTTAAAGGAGTTGGGTTCCTTAAAGGAAACAATTCTTTGTCAGCTGGTTGATAAGGTTTTATCAGGCTGACTGGAAATGTGGGGTGTTTATTTTCCAATTCACCACTCAATTCCACTTGTACTGCATTGGTTCCATGTAAGGCAACAATAACAAAAGGTCCTACATAAGAATCTTTAAGTTTCTTTGGGCCTTTGATATTATTAAAATTCAAGGTTGAAACTAGAACTAAGTCCCCTACTTTGAAGTCTGGTACTTTATGACTCTTGTCCCACTTCTGTTTTGCATAATCAAAAGCATCATCCATACTTTGTTTTGCATGGTGTTTTACTTTATCAAGCATTAATTTGAAGCTGGAAGCTGTAGGATGAATGTCAATCAAGTCTTTCCTCAGTGTGTCTGCTGGGAGTCTTGGATTCCATCCTTTTTCTAACATAGCAGGAGTTTGTCCTGTGGAAGAATGGACTGATGTCTTGTATGCCAATTCTAATGCAGGTATCAGAGTGCACCAGTCATGGGTAAAGCCATCTGAGTCTTTAAATTCTAATCCATAAGCACAAAATCTCCTGATCATGTCTTCTAAAGTTTGAATCATCCTCTCTGCTAGCCCATCTGTTTGAGGGTGATATGCTGTAGAGAATGATAACTTAGTCCCAAACAATCTATGAAGATTGGTCCAAAGTGCAGATGTGAACTTGGGGTCTCTGTCACTTATGATATTCTTAAATAACCCTGTATGAGAAATAACTCTACTCCATAAAAGAAGAGCTGTATCCATAGCAGTGTCATCTTTATGACATGGTAAGAATATGGGAGTTTTGCTATATCTGTCTACAATGACTAAACAAGCATTATAACTTTTGTCACCACTTGGAGGAAGTGCTGTGACCCAATCCATGTGAACAACTTCCCAAGGGGATTTTGGTTCTTGAATATGGATCATTAATCCAAATTTCTTGCCTGTACTCCTGTTTGCTTTTTGGCATCTATCACAGGTATGGCAATATTCAATGGTTTCTTTTCTCCAAGATGGCCACCATGCACAGTTCTTCACCTTTTCAAGTGTTCTGTCTTCTGATAGGTGTCCAGAGTAAATGCTATTATGGCATTCATGAAGAATGGTATTGATGAGTAATCTACTACACAATGTCATCACACAAGAATGTTTTGTTCTATGGTAAATAATCCCATCAAACAAGTGAAATCTTCCTTCAGAATAGGAATTTTTCCAAACTTCATCTAGTGTATTGACCAAAGATGTGTCTTTGCAGTCTTTATCCAATAAAGAAGTCAAGATATGGCAATTCTTGTCTTGTTTATAAGACTCTCTGACCTCTTCAAAGAATTCAGTCCCAATATCAGTTATGTTAATCCCTTCAATTGGAATCTGTGGTTCAGCTTCCAAAGGTACATAAGCTGGGTTATCAGGAGTGTTGGCTAAAGCCCATCTACTAAGTCCATCAGCATTTTTGTGAATGTTTCCTGCTTTATGAACTATAGTCATGTTTCCTCTATATTCTTGAATGGCTATTTGCCATCTCAACATATGTCTGTTGGGAGTTTTCATGTTAAGAAGTGATTTCACGGCATTACAGTCAGTTATCACTTCAAAAACACTGCCATCAAGGTAATAGTGTAATTTCTCAAGTGCCCATACCAAACATAAGCACTCCATTTGGCTTGCACCATATCTGGCTTCTGTTGGTTTGATTTGTCTTGAGATATAACAAACTGGTCCTTCTGTAGGTTTGTCATCAATAATTTGGACTTGGTGTAGGGCTGCCCCTAATCCATCCCCACATGCATCAATGTACAATTTAAAAGGAATATTCCAGTCAGGCATGAGGAGTAAAGGTGCTTCTGTAAGGGCTTTCTTTATCTTCTCATAAGCTTTAATTCTTTCCTGTGTCATTTCAAATACAGTCTGTTGATCACAGATTCTATAAAGTGACTTGGCTAGAATTGCAAAATCTTTCAAGTGTTGCCTATAGTAACTAGCAAATCCAAGAAAAGACATCATTTCTTTTTTTATTCTGGGGTATTGGCTTAAGCAACACTGCTGCTACTTTATTCTTGTCAATACCCAAGCTCAAACCAGAGACAACATGTCCTAATGCTTTGAGTTCTTCAAAACCAAAATTGCATTTCTTAAGTGAAATTTTCATGTTCACTTCTGCAACTTTATGAAGTACTCTTGCAAGTCTTTCAAGGTGCAAAGACCATGAGTCAGAACATATAATAATATCATCAATATAAATGATCAGCCATCCTTCAGACAATTCTGTGGGGAAGATGGTATTCATCATTCTTTGATAATGAGATGGAGCATTTTTAATGCCAAATGGCATTCTAAGATACTCATAAATACCACAGTGAGTGATAATTCTAAGTAATTTCCTAGCTTTAGGCGTCAAAACATTTTGATGGAAGCCTTTTAATGCGTCCATTGATGTTATATACTTGGCTTTAGACAATTGAGTCAAGGTTTCTTGGATCCTAGGGATTGGATACCTATCTGGAACTGTGTAGGTATTCAAAGCTCTAAAATCTCCAACCATTCTTGACTTATCATTATGCCATGCAATAATAACAGGTGTTGTCACTTCAACTTCCTCATTATGGCCTACTTTCCTTAGCACACCAAGTTGGATCAACTCTTGGATATGTTTTTCCAAGGCCTCCCTAGCTCTGGGACTGGCTGGATAAGCTGGTCTTCTAAGTACTGGAGGATATGGTCTATCAATATTAAGAGTAATATCAATTTCATGTCCCCTTATAGCGCCTAATGGTTCATTATCAGATGCAAATGCATTATTGTATGTTTATAATACATCAATAAGTTCATTCCTCATCTTTGGTGACAATGATGGATTAATTTGTGCTTCAACAAGTTGTTTAGACACAAATTCATCTTTGTAAGTATCTTTGACAGAAGATACTACAGATATCTGTTTTGGCATATTGGAGAAAGCAAATTTTTGCCTTTTGTTATCTCCAATTGTGAAATATCTGTCTTTATGGTTATTTATATCAATACCATAAATATTCAAGTAATCATTTCCAAGAATGATATGCTGAGATGTACAATTATCCATTACTACAATCTCAGTTTTCATTCTTACACTTCCTGCTGGATGTGGGAATACAATACTAGTATCCAATATGCCCAAGGGGTACATATTGTTACTGGCACTACTGAACTGTACACCTTCTATTGGTAATAGATGGTTTTTCCATTCAGGAAGTATAATTTGGAGATAATCCTTGCCAATACAAGTGCAAAATGCTCCTGTATCCAGATTTACTTTGGCTTCAATATCACCCATTAGAACTGATGTGATACAGGATGCTCCAGCAGTATAACCCTTTCCTCTAGCAGGTTTTGTTTTACACATTCTGGCATCTTGGATATTGATCAGGTTGTAGCAATCCTCACTGTACTGTGGCAAGTGGGTATGGACTTCTGTGACCTCAAAGAAAGCTGAAATGTTTTCAATGGGATAGTCCTCTACTGGTGTATCTTCAGAGACTGCAGAATCTTGATCAGACTCTTCTTTCTCTTCAGTACACTGAATGTCTTCAATGATTTGAACTTCATTGATCTTTGTCTTCTTAGGGCAAGTGTTGGCTAAATGTGAAGTACTTCCACATTTATGACACTTCAAGACAGGTCTTTCTGGTCTTCTTTCCTCTCTAGGAATCTTTGAGACTATTTTGGACTCTATTGGGTTTCTAACCCAAGTTTTACCAATTCTTGTTCTGGTAATGATATCTTCCATAGCATTAATGTAGTCCTCTGTTGAACAGGGTTCCACACATCTGCTTTTGATAGCATGTTCCAGTTCTCCTCCACATTTTCTTAATATTTTCATATTAATCATAGTGTCAGACATATCTGGGTGTAAAGCAGATAATCTGTCTTTTTGTTTGAAGAACCAAGTAAGTGGTTTGTCTTTTTCTGAGTTAAAAATGGCACTTTCAAAAGCATTCTCCATTTTAAACCTCCAAGAATTATTGGCCCATTTGGTAATCACTTCAGATTTCCACCAAGACCAGTCATGTCTTCCATGATCCATTCTCATCTTGTAATACCATTTCTTTGCAGTCTTGGTAAACAAACAATGTAATTTTCCTACTATGATTTCATCAGGTATATTAAAGTCTTCTTGCAACATATCAATAGTCCTGATGAATTCAATATGGTTGTATTCTCCTTCACCAGAGAATGTTGGCCATTCTTCTAATTTGGGAATATCCTTTGCAGAAATAACATTCTCTCCTAAGAATGGAGTCAAACTTTCTTTGACAGAAAGTTTTTCTTCAGTCAAAGGTGTAGAATGTCTTGGCATATGTGGTTCATGATTCTTATGAATTTGCTCCACACTTGCAATTATTTCATTCTTCAATTTCTGCCTTTCACTGTCACTTTTTGCTAAATGTATAGCAAATTGATTAGTGTTCTTAACTATTTGTAAGACATGGTCTTCAAGAGTTTTAAGTCTATCATTTACTTTAAAGATGGAAAGATCCTCTGTGTCATTATTTTGACATTGGTTCTCAATTCTTTCACAAGCATTGCTAATTGACTCAAGGGTGACAGTTGTCAATTTATGCCAATCAGAATGTTGCTTGTCATTTTTCTTTAAATCATTGATGTCTAATGTAATTTGCTTTAACTTTGACTCAAGTTTGCCAATTTCTACACTAATACTTCTATGTACATCATTTATTTGTGTGGAAAAGTCCTGTTCATCCTTTCCTGCTCTTTGGCTGTGAATTCCATAAGAGTTCTGGCCATATTGAAGACACTGTCCACGGCTGAAGGCTCCAATCTGGGGATCCTGTACCCTTGTGGGTAAGGTCTGTGCCAATTGGCTTTGCCTTTGCCCTTGCCTTGATGGTTCTTGGGACCTCTCTGTTTCTTTTGAGGTCCTTTGGGCTTGTCCTTGGATGCTTCTGGAGCTGGTTTGGAGCTGGTAGATGCCACTGGTGCCTCTGTCTCCAAAGTTGGAGTCATTTCCAATTCTTTCTTCTGGTCTATGGATAAAAGACTCTGGTTCTTCAACCAATTCTTTATCTTTTTGACCTTGTCTTTGCAAGACAGGGGGCTCCAACCTCCTAAGAGTTCTATGGTCTTCTCCTGACCCAGAAAGCTCTTGATGTGTAAGTAGGAGTTCATGGCCCCCTGCCAAAGGCTTGGGCAGATTTCCCACTCCTCTTCTTTGGCTGCTCTGAACCAATTTTTGTACTGGCTCTGATATATTTCTATTGCTGCCACTTGAAAATGGTTCAGCCCTGGAAATATTATCATAAATTAGTTCAGGCTCAGAATTCACGTCAAAATCTGTTGGTACAGACCTTGGGGAATGGGGGGCAACTCTGGCATCCTCCAGATGTGCCTTTCTTGTGGAAGATTTGGCACTTCTGGATTTGGTCTTGCCTCTTCCTTGTCCACATCCATCTGGTTGGACTGAATAGTTGCTTCCATTTCTGGTATGCACCATTTTCACGTCAATTTAAAGATAAAAGGTGAAAATATAAGATAAAATACACACCTTTTGGTGGTAATTTAGCTTTTTCTGAGTTGAATAAGGTGCCTCTTTTAGCAATCTGCACCTCAATACTGTCTTCAGATTCTGCTTCTGAAGATTCTGGAATAGTGATATATCTTTTACTGAGTCTGTTGCCAGCTGCACAGTATTTGATTAAAGACACTAAAAGAAATTATAAAAGAGAAAAAATTATTTTTTATACTTTTTAAAATATTTTTTAAAGATTTTTTATAAGTTTTATATTTTTTAATATTAAAAAAATTATTCTTTTTAAAGAAAAAAATTAAAATTTAAGATTTTGAATGAAAATTAATTCAGAGTAACTCAAAGAATAATTTTATAAGTTTTTGGATGTGAAAAAGCCACGTGTAAAAACAATATAAAATTAAACCAAATTCCTCAATGAAAAAGATTTTAAAACAATTTCAAAAATAAAAATATTTTAACTCCAAATTGAAAGAAAAAAAATTAATTAAATTAATATATTTTAGAGCTTAAAAATATATTAATTAAGGGTACAAGGTTCAAAAAACACGGCCAGGCCCCCAAATGTAAGATGTGGTAGGTGTGGTGGTTTTTTAGAACACAATAATGAAGTCTAGAATATGATTAAAGCCAAGTCTATGGATAAAATCACGGCCAGGCCCCCAAATGTAAGATGTGACTATGAAACTGATGATAATATTACTATTAATCAACAGTACTATGTCTGTTCTTATGAAATATAATAATAAAAATTATTATAACCACAATTAAATAATTATGAAATTATTTCTTTCACGTGTTATACACTACTAGTGATTATAACAGTGAGCAGTAATTGTCTACAAGAATCAATTACAAGAAGAATTTAATAATAAAAACTTCTTTTATTAAAATAATAAAATTATTTTAATATATAATTATCTTTTACAAGAATAATTATAAAGATAATTCTTGAAGAAAACTATTACTAGAGAAAAACTTTAAGAATTAAAGATAAAAGACTCACTAATACTCCAAAGAACTTATTGATAATAAAAGTAGAGAAATTTGACGTGGAATTGTGGATTTAAGGGATCAAAATGATTTATAACAGTATTACAACAATATATAGTTGGATTCTATGATTTCACGTCTTTCTGATTGATTCTGAAAGAATTAAAACACTTAAGAATAGTTGAACTAATACTTACTTGTTGGTAATAAAGATTTAATAAATTGATAAGATGATGATGAAAAAACAGCAAGAAGAGGCTTCTTTTAAGTCAACAACAGCTCACAGAGGCGTGCCATGGAGCAAACTGAAAAACCAGTGAGTGAGAAAACAATAAACCTTTTTGGATTATTGATTGCATCATCTGTTGTCATGTAAGATTATCATAATTACTTAATTGATTCTTTTACGTGACTACCAACCCCAATATGGTTAAGAATAAAAGGAGTAACACTTGTAAATCTTCTTTTATTCTAAAATAATCATTGATTTCTCAAAGTTATCAATGTTATTGCCAATTTCATCACAGGTTGTAATTACTGTGATTTTTTGAAGATTCAGTGTTTCACGTAGAATATCCAAAAATGGACTGTAAGTAAAACTTTTAATTTTACTAGTAAAACTGTAATTCTTTTTGGTTGTACCATAGATAATACAGTTCTCCTTTAGTCCTGAAAGTTTCAGAAAGATTCATTAAGAATTGTATTTTTAATGAATTTTTGAAGGTTTTACCTCATTTCTACGTAGAATTGCAAATAGCAGTGTTTTGCTGGTTGCTATGAGGTAAATCAATGAATATGGGTCCCAAAAGGGTTTTAATTACTCTTTTGGGGTTTATCCATGGAAAGTCATTAGTAATTGACATGGTTACAGGAGTGTAAGTAGCTCATTACCTCCTTGGCACGTCAAAATAGCAGGTTATTTGCTATTTTCTGATGTTTTACAGTAGTTGTAACTTGGTAACCAAGTTCCCAAAGAGTTTTAGTTTACCAATTGGGCCAAGATGAGCCATGGATCCATGCTCTGGAGCTATCCACGCCTCTGAGGCCTCAGAAGTTGGGTACCCTGGCTCTCTTTGATGTCTTTTGTCCCCCTTGCCTATTTTTTACGTCAAAATAGTAATTTAAGCTTAAAGTGAGATATCCACTATGGGTGTACCAAAAGTCCATGTAAGAATACCATGATATTAAGTGCTCAAAACATGCATAACACTATTCTTAGTGTATATGTAACATGGGATTTCTCACTTTCCCATTATTTTGGCTAAAAATCAAGAAAAACAAAAATTTTCACGGATCTTTTATGTGGTATTAATGATGTGGTATTGAAGTATTTTCCATTTTACCACCTCAAATACTTAAATTGAGCTTATTCACTCTATGGAGCTACCCTAGGTGAATTTTTGTGTAGAATCCAAATCTGGTCTTAAATCCATGGATTTACTTACTCAATAAAAAGTTATTCATCTTTTCTGAAATTGAAAATGATGAATTTTGGATATATGCATGACTTATGAGTTTTGCATAATTCAAAATTTCTTTTTAAGATAATTGTGGCCTATTTGGGTATGTAAAATATACCTCAAGGCTCACATTCCCTCCCACCAAAAAATAAAATTGTACTACAATTTTATTAGTGGTAAAAAGAATAAGGCCCCAAAAGGGGGTTAATGTCCACTGTCCAACCTCTTCACATTACTCAGATCAAGTAATTTAAAGCACATTTATAGACATATTCAGGCTTGTGGCCTTCTTTCATGTCTAAATCTTCTTAAGAGTTTATCTGAGTCAGGTATTTCTGATTCTGCCATCCATTCATCTTCATGTACTGGATTTCTATATCTGACAAGATATTCTCTTTGATTTTTACCCCTAAGTCTCCTTTCTTTAATGACTTTCTTTATCTTTCTGTCTTCATTCTGTTCCACAGGGGGCACAGTTAAAGGAGTTGGGTTCCTTAAAGGAAACAATTCTTTGTCAGCTGGTTGATAAGGTTTTATCAGGCTGACTGGAAATGTGGGGTGTTTATTTTCCAATTCACCACTCAATTCCACTTGTACTGCATTGGTTCCATGTAAGGCAACAATAACAAAAGGTCCTACATAAGAATCTTTAAGTTTCTTTGGGCCTTTGATATTATTAAAATTCAAGGTTGAAACTAGAACTAAGTCCCCTACTTTGAAGTCTGGTACTTTATGACTCTTGTCCCACTTCTGTTTTGCATAATCAAAAGCATCATCCATACTTTGTTTTGCATGGTGTTTTACTTTATCAAGCATTAATTTGAAGCTGGAAGCTGTAGGATGAATGTCAATCAAGTCTTTCCTCAGTGTGTCTGCTGGGAGTCTTGGATTCCATCCTTTTTCTAACATAGCAGGAGTTTGTCCTGTGGAAGAATGGACTGATGTCTTGTATGCCAATTCTAATGCAGGTATCAGAGTGCACCAGTCATGGGTAAAGCCATCTGAGTCTTTAAATTCTAATCCATAAGCACAAAATCTCCTGATCATGTCTTCTAAAGTTTGAATCATCCTCTCTGCTAGCCCATCTGTTTGAGGGTGATATGCTGTAGAGAATGATAACTTAGTCCCAAACAATCTATGAAGATTGGTCCAAAGTGCAGATGTGAACTTGGGGTCTCTGTCACTTATGATATTCTTAAATAACCCTGTATGAGAAATAACTCTACTCCATAAAAGAAGAGCTGTATCCATAGCAGTGTCATCTTTATGACATGGTAAGAATATGGGAGTTTTGCTATATCTGTCTACAATGACTAAACAAGCATTATAACTTTTGTCACCACTTGGAGGAAGTTCTGTGACCCAATCCATGTGAACAACTTCCCAAGGGGATTTTGGTTCTTGAATATGGATCATTAATCCAAATTTCTTGCCTGTACTCCTGTTTGCTTTTTGGCATCTATCACAGGTATGGCAATATTCAATGGTTTCTTTTCTCCAAGATGGCCACCATGCACAGTTCTTCACCTTTTCAAGTGTTCTGTCTTCTGATAGGTGTCCAGAGTAAATGCTATTATGGCATTCATGAAGAATGGTATTGATGAGTAATCTACTACACAATGTCATCACACAAGAATGTTTTGTTCTATGGTAAATAATCCCATCAAACAAGTGAAATCTTCCTTCAGAATAGGAATTTTTCCAAACTTCATCTAGTGTATTGACCAAAGATGTGTCTTTGCAGTCTTTATCCAATAAAGAAGTCAAGATATGGCAATTCTTGTCTTGTTTATAAGACTCTCTGACCTCTTCAAAGAATTCAGTCCCAATATCAGTTATGTTAATCCCTTCAATTGGAATCTGTGGTTCAGCTTCCAAAGGTACATAAGCTGGGTTATCAGGAGTGTTGGCTAAAGCCCATCTACTAAGTCCATCAGCATTTTTGTGAATGTTTCCTGCTTTATGAACTATAGTCATGTTTCCTCTATATTCTTGAATGGCTATTTGCCATCTCAACATATGTCTGTTGGGAGTTTTCATGTTAAGAAGTGATTTCACGGCATTACAGTCAGTTATCACTTCAAAAACACTGCCATCAAGGTAATAGTGTAATTTCTCAAGTGCCCATACCAAACATAAGCACTCCATTTGGCTTGCACCATATCTGGCTTCTGTTGGTTTGATTTGTCTTGAGATATAACAAACTGGTCCTTCTGTAGGTTTGTCATCAATAATTTGGACTTGGTGTAGGGCTGCCCCTAATCCATCCCCACATGCATCAATGTACAATTTAAAAGGAATATTCCAGTCAGGCATGAGGAGTAAAGGTGCTTCTGTAAGGGCTTTCTTTATCTTCTCATAAGCTTTAATTCTTTCCTGTGTCATTTCAAATACAGTCTGTTGATCACAGATTCTATAAAGTGACTTGGCTAGAATTGCAAAATCTTTCAAGTGTTGCCTATAGTAACTAGCAAATCCAAGAAAAGACATCATTTCTTTTTTTATTCTGGGGTATTGGCTTAAGCAACACTGCTGCTACTTTATTCTTGTCAATACCCAAGCTCAAACCAGAGACAACATGTCCTAATGCTTTGAGTTCTTCAAAACCAAAATTGCATTTCTTAAGTGAAATTTTCATGTTCACTTCTGCAACTTTATGAAGTACTCTTGCAAGTCTTTCAAGGTGCAAAGACCATGAGTCAGAACATATAATAATATCATCAATATAAATGATCAGCCATCCTTCAGACAATTCTGTGGGGAAGATGGTATTCATCATTCTTTGATAATGAGATGGAGCATTTTTAATGCCAAATGGCATTCTAAGATACTCATAAATACCACAGTGAGTGATAATTCTAAGTAATTTCCTAGCTTTAGGCGTCAAAACATTTTGATGGAAGCCTTTTAATGCGTCCATTGATGTTATATACTTGGCTTTAGACAATTGAGTCAAGGTTTCTTGGATCCTAGGGATTGGATACCTATCTGGAACTGTGTAGGTATTCAAAGCTCTAAAATCTCCAACCATTCTTGACTTATCATTATGCCATGCAATAATAACAGGTGTTGTCACTTCAACTTCCTCATTATGGCCTACTTTCCTTAGCACACCAAGTTGGATCAACTCTTGGATATGTTTTTCCAAGGCCTCCCTAGCTCTGGGACTGGCTGGATAAGCTGGTCTTCTAAGTACTGGAGGATATGGTCTATCAATATTAAGAGTAATATCAATTTCATGTCCCCTTATAGCGCCTAATGGTTCATTATCAGATGCAAATGCATTATTGTATGTTTATAATACATCAATAAGTTCATTCCTCATCTTTGGTGACAATGATGGATTAATTTGTGCTTCAACAAGTTGTTTAGACACAAATTCATCTTTGTAAGTATCTTTGACAGAAGATACTACAGATATCTGTTTTGGCATATTGGAGAAAGCAAATTTTTGCCTTTTGTTATCTCCAATTGTGAAATATCTGTCTTTATGGTTATTTATATCAATACCATAAATATTCAAGTAATCATTTCCAAGAATGATATGCTGAGATGTACAATTATCCATTACTACAATCTCAGTTTTCATTCTTACACTTCCTGCTGGATGTGGGAATACAATACTAGTATCCAATATGCCCAAGGGGTACATATTGTTACTGGCACTACTGAACTGTACACCTTCTATTGGTAATAGATGGTTTTTCCATTCAGGAAGTATAATTTGGAGATAATCCTTGCCAATACAAGTGCAAAATGCTCCTGTATCCAGATTTACTTTGGCTTCAATATCACCCATTAGAACTGATGTGATACAGGATGCTCCAGCAGTATAACCCTTTCCTCTAGCAGGTTTTGTTTTACACATTCTGGCATCTTGGATATTGATCAGGTTGTAGCAATCCTCACTGTACTGTGGCAAGTGGGTATGGACTTCTGTGACCTCAAAGAAAGCTGAAATGTTTTCAATGGGATAGTCCTCTACTGGTGTATCTTCAGAGACTGCAGAATCTTGATCAGACTCTTCTTTCTCTTCAGTACACTGAATGTCTTCAATGATTTGAACTTCATTGATCTTTGTCTTCTTAGGGCAAGTGTTGGCTAAATGTGAAGTACTTCCACATTTATGACACTTCAAGACAGGTCTTTCTGGTCTTCTTTCCTCTCTAGGAATCTTTGAGACTATTTTGGACTCTATTGGGTTTCTAACACAAGTTTTACCAATTCTTGTTCTGGTAATGATATCTTCCATAGCATTAATGTAGTCCTCTGTTGAACAGGGTTCCACACATCTGCTTTTGATAGCATGTTCCAGTTCTCCTCCACATTTTCTTAATATTTTCATATTAATCATAGTGTCAGACATATCTGGGTGTAAAGCAGATAATCTGTCTTTTTGTTTGAAGAACCAAGTAAGTGGTTTGTCTTTTTCTGAGTTAAAAATGGCACTTTCAAAAGCATTCTCCATTTTAAACCTCCAAGAATTATTGGCCCATTTGGTAATCACTTCAGATTTCCACCAAGACCAGTCATGTCTTCCATGATCCATTCTCATCTTGTAATACCATTTCTTTGCAGTCTTGGTAAACAAACAATGTAATTTTCCTACTATGATTTCATCAGGTATATTAAAGTCTTCTTGCAACATATCAATAGTCCTGATGAATTCAATATGGTTGTATTCTCCTTCACCAGAGAATGTTGGCCATTCTTCTAATTTGGGAATATCCTTTGCAGAAATAACATTCTCTCCTAAGAATGGAGTCAAACTTTCTTTGACAGAAAGTTTTTCTTCAGTCAAAGGTGTAGAATGTCTTGGCATATGTGGTTCATGATTCTTATGAATTTGCTCCACACTTGCAATTATTTCATTCTTCAATTTCTGCCTTTCACTGTCACTTTTTGCTAAATGTATAGCAAATTGATTAGTGTTCTTAACTATTTGTAAGACATGGTCTTCAAGAGTTTTAAGTCTATCATTTACTTTAAAGATGGAAAGATCCTCTGTGTCATTATTTTGACATTGGTTCTCAATTCTTTCACAAGCATTGCTAATTGACTCAAGGGTGACAGTTGTCAATTTATGCCAATCAGAATGTTGCTTGTCATTTTTCTTTAAATCATTGATGTCTAATGTAATTTGCTTTAACTTTGACTCAAGTTTGCCAATTTCTACACTAATACTTCTATGTACATCATTTATTTGCGTGGAAAAGTCCTGTTCATCCTTTCCTGCTCTTTGGCTGTGAATTCCATAAGAGTTCTGGCCATATTGAAGACACTGTCCACGGCTGAAGGCTCCAATCTGGGGATCCTGTACCCTTGTGGGTAAGGTCTGTGCCAATTGGCTTTGCCTTTGCCCTTGCCTTGATGGTTCTTGGGACCTCTCTGTTTCTTTTGAGGTCCTTTGGGCTTGTCCTTGGATGCTTCTGGAGCTGGTTTGGAGCTGGTAGATGCCACTGGTGCCTCTGTCTCCAAAGTTGGAGTCATTTCCAATTCTTTCTTCTGGTCTATGGATAAAAGACTCTGGTTCTTCAACCAATTCTTTATCTTTTTGACCTTGTCTTTGCAAGACAGGGGGCTCCAACCTCCTAAGAGTTCTATGGTCTTCTCCTGACCCAGAAAGCTCTTGATGTGTAAGTAGGAGTTCATGGCCCCCTGCCAAAGGCTTGGGCAGATTTCCCACTCCTCTTCTTTGGCTGCTCTGAACCAATTTTTGTACTGGCTCTGATATATTTCTATTGCTGCCACTTGAAAATGGTTCAGCCCTGGAAATATTATCATAAATTAGTTCAGGCTCAGAATTCACGTCAAAATCTGTTGGTACAGACCTTGGGGAATGGGGGGCAACTCTGGCATCCTCCAGATGTGCCTTTCTTGTGGAAGATTTGGCACTTCTGGATTTGGTCTTGCCTCTTCCTTGTCCACATCCATCTGGTTGGACTGAATAGTTGCTTCCATTTCTGGTATGCACCATTTTCACGTCAATTTAAAGATAAAAGGTGAAAATATAAGATAAAATACACACCTTTTGGTGGTAATTTAGCTTTTTCTGAGTTGAATAAGGTGCCTCTTTTAGCAATCTGCACCTCAATACTGTCTTCAGATTCTGCTTCTGAAGATTCTGGAATAGTGATATATCTTTTACTGAGTCTGTTGCCAGCTGCACAGTATTTGATTAAAGACACTAAAAGAAATTATAAAAGAGAAAAAATTATTTTTTATACTTTTTAAAATATTTTTTAAAGATTTTTTATAAGTTTTATATTTTTTAATATTAAAAAAATTATTCTTTTTAAAGAAAAAAATTAAAATTTAAGATTTTGAATGAAAATTAATTCAGAGTAACTCAAAGAATAATTTTATAAGTTTTTGGATGTGAAAAAGCCACGTGTAAAAACAATATAAAATTAAACCAAATTCCTCAATGAAAAAGATTTTAAAACAATTTCAAAAATAAAAATATTTTAACTCCAAATTGAAAGAAAAAAAATTAATTAAATTAATATATTTTAGAGCTTAAAAATATATTAATTAAGGGTACAAGGTTCAAAAAACACGGCCAGGCCCCCAAATGTAAGATGTGGTAGGTGTGGTGGTTTTTTAGAACACAATAATGAAGTCTAGAATATGATTAAAGCCAAGTCTATGGATAAAATCACGGCCAGGCCCCCAAATGTAAGATGTGACTATGAAACTGATGATAATATTACTATTAATCAACAGTACTATGTCTGTTCTTATGAAATATAATAATAAAAATTATTATAACCACAATTAAATAATTATGAAATTATTTCTTTCACGTGTTATACACTACTAGTGATTATAACAGTGAGCAGTAATTGTCTACAAGAATCAATTACAAGAAGAATTTAATAATAAAAACTTCTTTTATTAAAATAATAAAATTATTTTAATATATAATTATCTTTTACAAGAATAATTATAAAGATAATTCTTGAAGAAAACTATTACTAGAGAAAAACTTTAAGAATTAAAGATAAAAGACTCACTAATACTCCAAAGAACTTATTGATAATAAAAGTAGAGAAATTTGACGTGGAATTGTGGATTTAAGGGATCAAAATGATTTATAACAGTATTACAACAATATATAGTTGGATTCTATGATTTCACGTCTTTCTGATTGATTCTGAAAGAATTAAAACACTTAAGAATAGTTGAACTAATACTTACTTGTTGGTAATAAAGATTTAATAAATTGATAAGATGATGATGAAAAAACAGCAAGAAGAGGCTTCTTTTAAGTCAACAACAGCTCACAGAGGCGTGCCATGGAGCAAACTGAAAAACCAGTGAGTGAGAAAACAATAAACCTTTTTGGATTATTGATTGCATCATCTGTTGTCATGTAAGATTATCATAATTACTTAATTGATTCTTTTACGTGACTACCAACCCCAATATGGTTAAGAATAAAAGGAGTAACACTTGTAAATCTTCTTTTATTCTAAAATAATCATTGATTTCTCAAAGTTATCAATGTTATTGCCAATTTCATCACAGGTTGTAATTACTGTGATTTTTTGAAGATTCAGTGTTTCACGTAGAATATCCAAAAATGGACTGTAAGTAAAACTTTTAATTTTACTAGTAAAACTGTAATTCTTTTTGGTTGTACCATAGATAATACAGTTCTCCTTTAGTCCTGAAAGTTTCAGAAAGATTCATTAAGAATTGTATTTTTAATGAATTTTTGAAGGTTTTACCTCATTTCTACGTAGAATTGCAAATAGCAGTGTTTTGCTGGTTGCTATGAGGTAAATCAATGAATATGGGTCCCAAAAGGGTTTTAATTACTCTTTTGGGGTTTATCCATGGAAAGTCATTAGTAATTGACATGGTTACAGGAGTGTAAGTAGCTCATTACCTCCTTGGCACGTCAAAATAGCAGGTTATTTGCTATTTTCTGATGTTTTACAGTAGTTGTAACTTGGTAACCAAGTTCCCAAAGAGTTTTAGTTTACCAATTGGGCCAAGATGAGCCATGGATCCATGCTCTGGAGCTATCCACGCCTCTGAGGCCTCAGAAGTTGGGTACCCTGGCTCTCTTTGATGTCTTTTGTCCCCCTTGCCTATTTTTTACGTCAAAATAGTAATTTAAGCTTAAAGTGAGATATCCACTATGGGTGTACCAAAAGTCCATGTAAGAATACCATGATATTAAGTGCTCAAAACATGCATAACACTATTCTTAGTGTATATGTAACATGGGATTTCTCACTTTCCCATTATTTTGGCTAAAAATCAAGAAAAACAAAAATTTTCACGGATCTTTTATGTGGTATTAATGATGTGGTATTGAAGTATTTTCCATTTTACCACCTCAAATACTTAAATTGAGCTTATTCACTCTATGGAGCTACCCTAGGTGAATTTTTGTGTAGAATCCAAATCTGGTCTTAAATCCATGGATTTACTTACTCAATAAAAAGTTATTCATCTTTTCTGAAATTGAAAATGATGAATTTTGGATATATGCATGACTTATGAGTTTTGCATAATTCAAAATTTCTTTTTAAGATAATTGTGGCCTATTTGGGTATGTAAAATATACCTCAAGGCTCACATTCCCTCCCACCAAAAAATAAAATTGTACTACAATTTTATTAGTGGTAAAAAGAATAAGGCCCCAAAAGGGGGTTAATGTCCACTGTCCAACCTCTTCACATTACTCAGATCAAGTAATTTAAAGCACATTTATAGACATATTCAGGCTTGTGGCCTTCTTTCATGTCTAAATCTTCTTAAGAGTTTATCTGAGTCAGGTATTTCTGATTCTGCCATCCATTCATCTTCATGTACTGGATTTCTATATCTGACAAGATATTCTCTTTGATTTTTACCCCTAAGTCTCCTTTCTTTAATGACTTTCTTTATCTTTCTGTCTTCATTCTGTTCCACAGGGGGCACAGTTAAAGGAGTTGGGTTCCTTAAAGGAAACAATTCTTTGTCAGCTGGTTGATAAGGTTTTATCAGGCTGACTGGAAATGTGGGGTGTTTATTTTCCAATTCACCACTCAATTCCACTTGTACTGCATTGGTTCCATGTAAGGCAACAATAACAAAAGGTCCTACATAAGAATCTTTAAGTTTCTTTGGGCCTTTGATATTATTAAAATTCAAGGTTGAAACTAGAACTAAGTCCCCTACTTTGAAGTCTGGTACTTTATGACTCTTGTCCCACTTCTGTTTTGCATAATCAAAAGCATCATCCATACTTTGTTTTGCATGGTGTTTTACTTTATCAAGCATTAATTTGAAGCTGGAAGCTGTAGGATGAATGTCAATCAAGTCTTTCCTCAGTGTGTCTGCTGGGAGTCTTGGATTCCATCCTTTTTCTAACATAGCAGGAGTTTGTCCTGTGGAAGAATGGACTGATGTCTTGTATGCCAATTCTAATGCAGGTATCAGAGTGCACCAGTCATGGGTAAAGCCATCTGAGTCTTTAAATTCTAATCCATAAGCACAAAATCTCCTGATCATGTCTTCTAAAGTTTGAATCATCCTCTCTGCTAGCCCATCTGTTTGAGGGTGATATGCTGTAGAGAATGATAACTTAGTCCCAAACAATCTATGAAGATTGGTCCAAAGTGCAGATGTGAACTTGGGGTCTCTGTCACTTATGATATTCTTAAATAACCCTGTATGAGAAATAACTCTACTCCATAAAAGAAGAGCTGTATCCATAGCAGTGTCATCTTTATGACATGGTAAGAATATGGGAGTTTTGCTATATCTGTCTACAATGACTAAACAAGCATTATAACTTTTGTCACCACTTGGAGGAAGTGCTGTGACCCAATCCATGTGAACAACTTCCCAAGGGGATTTTGGTTCTTGAATATGGATCATTAATCCAAATTTCTTGCCTGTACTCCTGTTTGCTTTTTGGCATCTATCACAGGTATGGCAATATTCAATGGTTTCTTTTCTCCAAGATGGCCACCATGCACAGTTCTTCACCTTTTCAAGTGTTCTGTCTTCTGATAGGTGTCCAGAGTAAATGCTATTATGGCATTCATGAAGAATGGTATTGATGAGTAATCTACTACACAATGTCATCACACAAGAATGTTTTGTTCTATGGTAAATAATCCCATCAAACAAGTGAAATCTTCCTTCAGAATAGGAATTTTTCCAAACTTCATCTAGTGTATTGACCAAAGATGTGTCTTTGCAGTCTTTATCCAATAAAGAAGTCAAGATATGGCAATTCTTGTCTTGTTTATAAGACTCTCTGACCTCTTCAAAGAATTCAGTCCCAATATCAGTTATGTTAATCCCTTCAATTGGAATCTGTGGTTCAGCTTCCAAAGGTACATAAGCTGGGTTATCAGGAGTGTTGGCTAAAGCCCATCTACTAAGTCCATCAGCATTTTTGTGAATGTTTCCTGCTTTATGAACTATAGTCATGTTTCCTCTATATTCTTGAATGGCTATTTGCCATCTCAACATATGTCTGTTGGGAGTTTTCATGTTAAGAAGTGATTTCACGGCATTACAGTCAGTTATCACTTCAAAAACACTGCCATCAAGGTAATAGTGTAATTTCTCAAGTGCCCATACCAAACATAAGCACTCCATTTGGCTTGCACCATATCTGGCTTCTGTTGGTTTGATTTGTCTTGAGATATAACAAACTGGTCCTTCTGTAGGTTTGTCATCAATAATTTGGACTTGGTGTAGGGCTGCCCCTAATCCATCCCCACATGCATCAATGTACAATTTAAAAGGAATATTCCAGTCAGGCATGAGGAGTAAAGGTGCTTCTGTAAGGGCTTTCTTTATCTTCTCATAAGCTTTAATTCTTTCCTGTGTCATTTCAAATACAGTCTGTTGATCACAGATTCTATAAAGTGACTTGGCTAGAATTGCAAAATCTTTCAAGTGTTGCCTATAGTAACTAGCAAATCCAAGAAAAGACATCATTTCTTTTTTTATTCTGGGGTATTGGCTTAAGCAACACTGCTGCTACTTTATTCTTGTCAATACCCAAGCTCAAACCAGAGACAACATGTCCTAATGCTTTGAGTTCTTCAAAACCAAAATTGCATTTCTTAAGTGAAATTTTCATGTTCACTTCTGCAACTTTATGAAGTACTCTTGCAAGTCTTTCAAGGTGCAAAGACCATGAGTCAGAACATATAATAATATCATCAATATAAATGATCAGCCATCCTTCAGACAATTCTGTGGGGAAGATGGTATTCATCATTCTTTGATAATGAGATGGAGCATTTTTAATGCCAAATGGCATTCTAAGATACTCATAAATACCACAGTGAGTGATAATTCTAAGTAATTTCCTAGCTTTAGGCGTCAAAACATTTTGATGGAAGCCTTTTAATGCGTCCATTGATGTTATATACTTGGCTTTAGACAATTGAGTCAAGGTTTCTTGGATCCTAGGGATTGGATACCTATCTGGAACTGTGTAGGTATTCAAAGCTCTAAAATCTCCAACCATTCTTGACTTATCATTATGCCATGCAATAATAACAGGTGTTGTCACTTCAACTTCCTCATTATGGCCTACTTTCCTTAGCACACCAAGTTGGATCAACTCTTGGATATGTTTTTCCAAGGCCTCCCTAGCTCTGGGACTGGCTGGATAAGCTGGTCTTCTAAGTACTGGAGGATATGGTCTATCAATATTAAGAGTAATATCAATTTCATGTCCCCTTATAGCGCCTAATGGTTCATTATCAGATGCAAATGCATTATTGTATGTTTATAATACATCAATAAGTTCATTCCTCATCTTTGGTGACAATGATGGATTAATTTGTGCTTCAACAAGTTGTTTAGACACAAATTCATCTTTGTAAGTATCTTTGACAGAAGATACTACAGATATCTGTTTTGGCATATTGGAGAAAGCAAATTTTTGCCTTTTGTTATCTCCAATTGTGAAATATCTGTCTTTATGGTTATTTATATCAATACCATAAATATTCAAGTAATCATTTCCAAGAATGATATGCTGAGATGTACAATTATCCATTACTACAATCTCAGTTTTCATTCTTACACTTCCTGCTGGATGTGGGAATACAATACTAGTATCCAATATGCCCAAGGGGTACATATTGTTACTGGCACTACTGAACTGTACACCTTCTATTGGTAATAGATGGTTTTTCCATTCAGGAAGTATAATTTGGAGATAATCCTTGCCAATACAAGTGCAAAATGCTCCTGTATCCAGATTTACTTTGGCTTCAATATCACCCATTAGAACTGATGTGATACAGGATGCTCCAGCAGTATAACCCTTTCCTCTAGCAGGTTTTGTTTTACACATTCTGGCATCTTGGATATTGATCAGGTTGTAGCAATCCTCACTGTACTGTGGCAAGTGGGTATGGACTTCTGTGACCTCAAAGAAAGCTGAAATGTTTTCAATGGGATAGTCCTCTACTGGTGTATCTTCAGAGACTGCAGAATCTTGATCAGACTCTTCTTTCTCTTCAGTACACTGAATGTCTTCAATGATTTGAACTTCATTGATCTTTGTCTTCTTAGGGCAAGTGTTGGCTAAATGTGAAGTACTTCCACATTTATGACACTTCAAGACAGGTCTTTCTGGTCTTCTTTCCTCTCTAGGAATCTTTGAGACTATTTTGGACTCTATTGGGTTTCTAACCCAAGTTTTACCAATTCTTGTTCTGGTAATGATATCTTCCATAGCATTAATGTAGTCCTCTGTTGAACAGGGTTCCACACATCTGCTTTTGATAGCATGTTCCAGTTCTCCTCCACATTTTCTTAATATTTTCATATTAATCATAGTGTCAGACATATCTGGGTGTAAAGCAGATAATCTGTCTTTTTGTTTGAAGAACCAAGTAAGTGGTTTGTCTTTTTCTGAGTTAAAAATGGCACTTTCAAAAGCATTCTCCATTTTAAACCTCCAAGAATTATTGGCCCATTTGGTAATCACTTCAGATTTCCACCAAGACCAGTCATGTCTTCCATGATCCATTCTCATCTTGTAATACCATTTCTTTGCAGTCTTGGTAAACAAACAATGTAATTTTCCTACTATGATTTCATCAGGTATATTAAAGTCTTCTTGCAACATATCAATAGTCCTGATGAATTCAATATGGTTGTATTCTCCTTCACCAGAGAATGTTGGCCATTATTCTAATTTGGGAATATCCTTTGCAGAAATAACATTCTCTCCTAAGAATGGAGTCAAACTTTCTTTGACAGAAAGTTTTTCTTCAGTCAAAGGTGTAGAATGTCTTGGCATATGTGGTTCATGATTCTTATGAATTTGCTCCACACTTGCAATTATTTCATTCTTCAATTTCTGCCTTTCACTGTCACTTTTTGCTAAATGTATAGCAAATTGATTAGTGTTCTTAACTATTTGTAAGACATGGTCTTCAAGAGTTTTAAGTCTATCATTTACTTTAAAGATGGAAAGATCCTCTGTGTCATTATTTTGACATTGGTTCTCAATTCTTTCACAAGCATTGCTAATTGACTCAAGGGTGACAGTTGTCAATTTATGCCAATCAGAATGTTGCTTGTCATTTTTCTTTAAATCATTGATGTCTAATGTAATTTGCTTTAACTTTGACTCAAGTTTGCCAATTTCTACACTAATACTTCTATGTACATCATTTATTTGCGTGGAAAAGTCCTGTTCATCCTTTCCTGCTCTTTGGCTGTGAATTCCATAAGAGTTCTGGCCATATTGAAGACACTGTCCACGGCTGAAGGCTCCAATCTGGGGATCCTGTACCCTTGTGGGTAAGGTCTGTGCCAATTGGCTTTGCCTTTGCCCTTGCCTTGATGGTTCTTGGGACCTCTCTGTTTCTTTTGAGGTCCTTTGGGCTTGTCCTTGGATGCTTCTGGAGCTGGTTTGGAGCTGGTAGATGCCACTGGTGCCTCTGTCTCCAAAGTTGGAGTCATTTCCAATTCTTTCTTCTGGTCTATGGATAAAAGACTCTGGTTCTTCAACCAATTCTTTATCTTTTTGACCTTGTCTTTGCAAGACAGGGGGCTCCAACCTCCTAAGAGTTCTATGGTCTTCTCCTGACCCAGAAAGCTCTTGATGTGTAAGTAGGAGTTCATGGCCCCCTGCCAAAGGCTTGGGCAGATTTCCCACTCCTCTTCTTTGGCTGCTCTGAACCAATTTTTGTACTGGCTCTGATATATTTCTATTGCTGCCACTTGAAAATGGTTCAGCCCTGGAAATATTATCATAAATTAGTTCAGGCTCAGAATTCACGTCAAAATCTGTTGGTACAGACCTTGGGGAATGGGGGGCAACTCTGGCATCCTCCAGATGTGCCTTTCTTGTGGAAGATTTGGCACTTCTGGATTTGGTCTTGCCTCTTCCTTGTCCACATCCATCTGGTTGGACTGAATAGTTGCTTCCATTTCTGGTATGCACCATTTTCACGTCAATTTAAAGATAAAAGGTGAAAATATAAGATAAAATACACACCTTTTGGTGGTAATTTAGCTTTTTCTGAGTTGAATAAGGTGCCTCTTTTAGCAATCTGCACCTCAATACTGTCTTCAGATTCTGCTTCTGAAGATTCTGGAATAGTGATATATCTTTTACTGAGTCTGTTGCCAGCTGCACAGTATTTGATTAAAGACACTAAAAGAAATTATAAAAGAGAAAAAATTATTTTTTATACTTTTTAAAATATTTTTTAAAGATTTTTTATAAGTTTTATATTTTTTAATATTAAAAAAATTATTCTTTTTAAAGAAAAAAATTAAAATTTAAGATTTTGAATGAAAATTAATTCAGAGTAACTCAAAGAATAATTTTATAAGTTTTTGGATGTGAAAAAGCCACGTGTAAAAACAATATAAAATTAAACCAAATTCCTCAATGAAAAAGATTTTAAAACAATTTCAAAAATAAAAATATTTTAACTCCAAATTGAAAGAAAAAAAATTAATTAAATTAATATATTTTAGAGCTTAAAAATATATTAATTAAGGGTACAAGGTTCAAAAAACACGGCCAGGCCCCCAAATGTAAGATGTGGTAGGTGTGGTGGTTTTTTAGAACACAATAATGAAGTCTAGAATATGATTAAAGCCAAGTCTATGGATAAAATCACGGCCAGGCCCCCAAATGTAAGATGTGACTATGAAACTGATGATAATATTACTATTAATCAACAGTACTATGTCTGTTCTTATGAAATATAATAATAAAAATTATTATAACCACAATTAAATAATTATGAAATTATTTCTTTCACGTGTTATACACTACTAGTGATTATAACAGTGAGCAGTAATTGTCTACAAGAATCAATTACAAGAAGAATTTAATAATAAAAACTTCTTTTATTAAAATAATAAAATTATTTTAATATATAATTATCTTTTACAAGAATAATTATAAAGATAATTCTTGAAGAAAACTATTACTAGAGAAAAACTTTAAGAATTAAAGATAAAAGACTCACTAATACTCCAAAGAACTTATTGATAATAAAAGTAGAGAAATTTGACGTGGAATTGTGGATTTAAGGGATCAAAATGATTTATAACAGTATTACAACAATATATAGTTGGATTCTATGATTTCACGTCTTTCTGATTGATTCTGAAAGAATTAAAACACTTAAGAATAGTTGAACTAATACTTACTTGTTGGTAATAAAGATTTAATAAATTGATAAGATGATGATGAAAAAACAGCAAGAAGAGGCTTCTTTTAAGTCAACAACAGCTCACAGAGGCGTGCCATGGAGCAAACTGAAAAACCAGTGAGTGAGAAAACAATAAACCTTTTTGGATTATTGATTGCATCATCTGTTGTCATGTAAGATTATCATAATTACTTAATTGATTCTTTTACGTGACTACCAACCCCAATATGGTTAAGAATAAAAGGAGTAACACTTGTAAATCTTCTTTTATTCTAAAATAATCATTGATTTCTCAAAGTTATCAATGTTATTGCCAATTTCATCACAGGTTGTAATTACTGTGATTTTTTGAAGATTCAGTGTTTCACGTAGAATATCCAAAAATGGACTGTAAGTAAAACTTTTAATTTTACTAGTAAAACTGTAATTCTTTTTGGTTGTACCATAGATAATACAGTTCTCCTTTAGTCCTGAAAGTTTCAGAAAGATTCATTAAGAATTGTATTTTTAATGAATTTTTGAAGGTTTTACCTCATTTCTACGTAGAATTGCAAATAGCAGTGTTTTGCTGGTTGCTATGAGGTAAATCAATGAATATGGGTCCCAAAAGGGTTTTAATTACTCTTTTGGGGTTTATCCATGGAAAGTCATTAGTAATTGACATGGTTACAGGAGTGTAAGTAGCTCATTACCTCCTTGGCACGTCAAAATAGCAGGTTATTTGCTATTTTCTGATGTTTTACAGTAGTTGTAACTTGGTAACCAAGTTCCCAAAGAGTTTTAGTTTACCAATTGGGCCAAGATGAGCCATGGATCCATGCTCTGGAGCTATCCACGCCTCTGAGGCCTCAGAAGTTGGGTACCCTGGCTCTCTTTGATGTCTTTTGTCCCCCTTGCCTATTTTTTACGTCAAAATAGTAATTTAAGCTTAAAGTGAGATATCCACTATGGGTGTACCAAAAGTCCATGTAAGAATACCATGATATTAAGTGCTCAAAACATGCATAACACTATTCTTAGTGTATATGTAACATGGGATTTCTCACTTTCCCATTATTTTGGCTAAAAATCAAGAAAAACAAAAATTTTCACAGATCTTTTATGTGGTATTAATGATGTGGTATTGAAGTATTTTCCATTTTACCACCTCAAATACTTAAATTGAGCTTATTCACTCTATGGAGCTACCCTAGGTGAATTTTTGTGTAGAATCCAAATCTGGTCTTAAATCCATGGATTTACTTACTCAATAAAAAGTTATTCATCTTTTCTGAAATTGAAAATGATGAATTTTGGATATATGCATGACTTATGAGTTTTGCATAATTCAAGATTTCTTTTTAAGATAATTGTGGCCTATTTGGGTATGTAAAATATACCTCAAGGCTCACAATTGATGTGATACAAGATTCTCCAGCAGTATAACCTTTTCCTTTAGCAGGTTGGGTTTACACATTCTGGCATCCTGAAAATTAATAAGGTTGTAGCAAGCTTCACTATACTGTGGCAAGTGGGTATGGACTTCAGTGACTTCAAAGAAAGCTGTTATATTTTCAATGGGATAGTCCTCCACTGGTGTATCTTCAGAGATTGCAGAATCTTGATCAGACTCTTCCTTCTCTTCAGTACACTGAACTTCTTCAATGACTTGAACTTCATTGATTTTTGTCTTCTTTGTGCAAGTGTTGGCTAAATGTGAAGTGCTTCCACATTTATGACACTTTAAGACAGGTCTTTCTGGTCTCTTATCCTCTCTGGGAATCTTAGAGGTCATCTTGGATTCTGTTGGGATTTTAGACCAAGTTTTACCAATTCTTGTTCTGGTACTGATATCTTCCGTAGAATTAATGTAGTCTTCTGTTGAACAGGGCTCCAGACATCTGCTTTTGATAGCATGTTCTAATTCTCCTCCACACTTTCTTAATATTTTCATATTAATCATAGTGTCAGACATATCTGGTTGTAAAGCAGATAATCTGTCTTTTTGTTTGAAGAACCAAGTAAGTGGTTTATCTTTCTCTGAGTTAAAAATGGCACTCTCAAAGGCATTTTCTATTTCAAACCTCCAAGAATTGTTGGCCCATTTGATAATCATTTCAGATTTCCACCAAGACCAATTATGTTTACCATGATCAATCCTCATTTTGTAATACCATTTCTTTGCAGTTCTGGTAAACATACAGTGTAGCTTTCCCACTATGATTTCATCAGGTATATTAAAGTCTTCTTGAAACATATCAATAGTCCTGATGAATTGAATATGGTTGTATTCCCCTTCACCAGAGAATGTTGGCCATTCTTCTATTTTGGGAATATCCCTTGCATAGTAGGCATTTTCTCCCAAGAATGCTGTAAGACTTTCCTTAACAGAAAGGTTTTCTTCAGTTAAAGGTGTAGAATGTCTTGGCATATGTGGTTCATGATTCTTATGAATTTGTTCCACACTTGCAATTATTTCATTCTTTAACTTCTGCCTTTCACTGTCACTTTTTGCTAAATGTATAGCAAATTGATTGGTATTCTCAACTATCTTCAAGACATGGTCTTGCATAGTCTTAAGTTGATCATTCATTTGGAAAAGATCTTCCATCTCATCATGCTGGACTTGGAACATGTTTTCAATTCTTCTGCAAGAATTGGTAATTGAGTCAAGTTTGGCATTTGTTACTTGGTTCAATTCAATGCATTTCTTGTCATTTTTATTTAATTCAACTATATCTAATGCAATTTTAATTAAATTTCCATCAAGTTTACCAATTTCTACATTAATACTAGTTTGTACACCAATTATTTGCGTGGAAAGTTTCTGTTCATCCTTTCCTGCTCTTTGGCTGTGAATTCCATCAGAGTCCTGGCCATATTGAAGACACAGTCCACGGCGGATGGCTCCAATTTGGGGATCCTGTACCCTTGTGGGTAAGGTCTGTGCCAATTGGCTTTGCCTTTTCCTTTGCCCTGATGGTTCTTGGGACCTTTCTGCTTCTTCTGAGGTCCCTTGGGCTTGTCCTTGGACACTTCTGGAGCTGGTTTGGAGCTGGTAGATGCCACGGGTGCCTCTGTCTCCAAAGCTGGAGTCATTTCCAACTCTTTCTTCTGGTCTATGGATAAAAGACTTTGGTTCTTCAACCAATTCTTTATTGTTTTGACATTGTCTTTGCAAGACAGGGGGCTCCAACCTCCTAAGAGTTCTAATGTCTTCTCCTGACCCAGAAAGCCCTTGATGTGTAAGTAGGAGTTCATGGCCCCCTGCCAAAGGCTTGGGCAGATTTCCCACTCCTCCTCTTTGGCTGCTCTGGACCAATTCTTGTACTGGCTCTGATATATTTCTATTGCTGCCACTTGAAAATGGTTTACCCCTGAAAATAATATCATGAATTAGTTCAGGCTCAGAATTCACGTCAAAATCTGTTGGTACAGACCTTGGGGAATGGGGGGCAACTCTGGCATTCTCCAGATGTGTCTTTCTTGTGGAAGATTTGGCACTTCTGGATTTGATCTTGCCTCTGCCTTGTCCACATCCATCTGGTTGGATTGAATAGTTGCTTCCATTTCTGGTATGCACCATATTTACGTCAATTTAAGGATAAAGAGTAAATTTAAAGATAAAAACACACCTTTTGGTGGTAATTTATTCTTTTCTGATTTAAATAAGGTGCCTCTTTTAGCAATTTGCACCTCAATACTTTCTTCAGATTCTGCTTCTGAAGATTCAGGACTATTGATGTATCTTTTACCAAGTCTGTTGCCAGCTGCACAGTATTTTATTAAAGACACTTAAAGAGAAAATATGATAAAAGAAATTTTTTTTTATGATTCAAGATATTTTAAAAGATTTTTTATAAGTCTTATTTATTTTTTGATATTAAAAAATATTCTTTTTAAAGAAAAAAGTATTAAAATTTAAGATTTTGAATAAAAACAATTAAGTCAGAGTAACTCAAAGAATAATTTTATAGGTTTTTGGATGTGAAAAAGCCACGTGTAAAAACAGTACAAAATTAAACCAAATTCCTCAATGAAATAAGATTTTAAGACAATTTCAAAAATAAAAATAATTATTTATTTAAATTGAAGAAAAAAATTATTAAATTAATATATTTTAGAACTTAAAAATATAGTAATTAAGGGTACAAGGTTCAAAAAACACGGCCAGGCCCCCAAATGTAAGATGTGACTATGAAACTGATGATAATATTACTATTAATCAAAAGTACTATGTCTGTTCTTATGAAATATAATAATAAAATATTATTATAACCACAATTAAACAATTAAAGAATTATTTGTTCCACTTGTTAAGCACTACTAGTGATTTTAACAGTGAGCAGTAACTGTCTACAAGACTCAATTACAAGAAGAATTTAATAATAAAAACTTCTTTTATTAAAATAATAAATTATTTTAATATATAATTATCTTTTACAAGAATAATTATAATGATAATCCTTGAAGAAAACTATTACTAGAGAAAAACTTTAAGAATTAAAAATAAATGACTCACTAATACTCCAAAGAACTTATTGATAGATAAAAGTAGAGAAATTTGACGTATAATTTTGGATTTAAGAGATCAAAATTATTTATAGCAGGATTACAAAAATATATAGTTGGATTCTATGATTTAACGTCTTTCTGATTGATTCTGAAAGAATTAAAACACTTGAGAATAGTTTAACTAATACTTACTTGTTGGTAACAATGATATAAAATGATAATAAGATGATAATTTGGAAAAAACAGCAAGAGAAGACCTCTTTTAAGTCAACAACAGCTCACAGAGGCGTGCCATGGAGAAAACTGAAAAAACAGTGAGTGAGAAAGCATTAAACCCTTTTGTATTCGTACTTACATCATCTGTTGTCACGTAAAATTGTCATAATTGCTTAATTGATGCTTTTACGTGACTACCAACCCCAATATGGTTAAGAATAAAAGGAGTAACATTTGTAAATCTTCTTTTATTCCAAAGTAATCATTTATTTCCCAAAGTTATCAATGTTATTGTCAATTTCATCACAGGTTGTATTTACTGTGAATTTTTGAAGATTCAGTGTTTCACGTAGAATAGCCAAAAATGGACTGTAAGTAAAACGTTTAATTTTACTGATAAAACTGTAATTTTTTTTGGTTATACCATAGATGATACAGTTCTTAATTGTTCCTGAAAGTTTCAGAAATATTCATTAAGAATTGTATTTTTAATGAATTTTTGAAGTTTTTACCTCAGTTCTATGTAGAATTGCAAATATCAGTGTTTAACTGGTTGCTATGAGGTAAATCAATGGATACAAGTCCAAAAAGGGTTTTAATTACTCTTTTGGGGTTTATCCATGGAAAGTAATTAAGAATTGACATGGTTACAGGAGTGTAAGTAGCTCTTTACCTCCTTGGCACGTCAAAATAGCAGGTTATTTGCTATTTTCTGGTGTTTTACAGTAGTTGTAACTTGGTAACCAAGTTCCCAAAGAGGTTAAGATTACCAATTGGGTCAGGATCAGCCATTGAACCAAGCTTTGGAGCTATCCACACCTCTGGGGCCTCAGAAGTTGGGTACCCTGGGTCTCTTTGATGTCTTTTGTCCCCCTTGCTTATTTTTCAAGTCAAAATAGAAATTTGAGCTTAAAGTGAGATATCCACTATGGGTTTACCAAAAGTGCATGTACGAATACCATAATATTAAGTGGTCAAAAAATGAATAACACTATTCTTAGTGTCTATGTAACATGGGATTTCTCACTTTCCCATTATTTTGGCTTAAAATCAAGAAAAACAACAAATTTCACGCATCTTTTATGTGGTATTAATGATGTGGTGTTGAAGTATTTTCCATATTACCACCTCAAAGAGTTAATTTGAGCTTATTCACTCTATGGAGTTACCCTAGGTGAACGTTTGTGTAGAATCCAAATCTGGCCTTAAATCCATGGATTTACTTACTCAATAAAAAGTTGTTCATCTTTTCTGAAATCAAAAATGATGAATTTTGAATATATGGATGATTTATGAGTTATTTATAATTCAAAATTTCTTTTTAAGATAATTGTGGCCTATTTGGGTATGTAAAATATAGCTCAAGGCTCACAAAGACTGGTTGAACAACGTCTTTGATGTGTGTGTGTGTGCAAACATTTGGGTCTTGTGTGAGTTTTACCAACCATCGGACGGTTGCGGGATAATAAGGTGGTGAGGAATCTGAGTTGAAGGCACAGGGGAACCAATATTGGTGGATGTCACAGGATTTGGTGTAAGACAAGAGTGTGACGTGTGCTCAACGTGAGCTTGACTTTTATCCTGCTTGATGTTTGCTTGACGTGAAGTCAAATGCCAACAATTGACACAAGATTCGCCCTGGTGTAATTTGATGTACCATCTATGATCTGATTTTCTAAACAAGGTGTTAAATCTTTCTGCTATCAATCTGTCTGGTAATTCAAATTCTTCTTTAATCATTTCAATACCTCTGATTAATTCCATATGCTCATATTCTCCTTCACCACTGAAGTTAGGACATTCCTTAATTTTTGGTACCTCTTTGAAAAGTTCTTGTCCCCTTGATTTCTCCATGTTATGGAAAGAAGTGGAGAATTCATTATTTAAATTCCAATTTTTCAAATACAGTACTTGTGGGCTTGAATTCCTTGTACCCTCATTTTAATTCAGGGGTATATGTTCTTGGTAAGGTGTGCAATAATTCTTCAATGTCATTCATTTTACTGGTCCTACACGTATGGGAATTTTTGCATTCATGTTGGAAGCCTTGTAATGAATTTATCACTTCAATTTCATATATGTCTCCTTTATGTGTCAGTTTTTGCCATAATTCTGTCTGTCTATTAAGATTGGAGGTGGCTTGATTCAATTTCATTTTCAATTTTGATACTTCCTCTTGTGAGGTGTCAAAACACTTTTTAAAGGCAATTGTATGTCTTTACTTGAGTAAATGAATTCCAAATTTCATCAGGTATTTTCTTATTATCTTCTTTGATAGTATTTATGGCTTGTTTTATTCTTGTCGAAATTATTTCATCACTATTGAATTTAGAATATTTATCTGTCAATTCTTTTGCAATTGCATAGTGTTCATTTATTTTATTACCAAATTAATTTTCATTATTGGAAGTTTTAATTGTTCCAAAAACGTTTTCAAAACAGATAAGTGTTTCATTTATTTTGTTCAGACTTAGATTATTTGTCTTAGGATTGTTACAAATTGATGAATTCGTATTGGAAATATATCTTTTTACAGCATTTGTTGCTATATAAAATTTTTGAATGCAATCCAGAATGTCAGGAAGCATTTCTGATATTTTAATCTTTCTTCCCCCTTTTTCTGTAATTCCATCATAGTTCTAGCCATCTGAAACACATTTTCTGTGGCATCCTGCTGAATCTTTGGGATTCTGTTTCCCTGGCTGTATGGCTTTGTGGCTGGTACATTTCCTTTTCCCTTGTTCTGAGCTTGAGGCTTCCTTCTCACATTAGAATTCCTGCTTCTGGCTATTGGGGATGTTTTGGCACTTGCTTGGGTGGTGGAGGTTTGTTTTTCCTCCATTCTTCTGTTAAAATCATCATGTCTTTCTTTTCCATCAATGGATTCCCTCCATTGAGTAACTTGAAAGTGTTGGGAGGCCCCAGAAGAATTTCTCATAGTCAGGTAAGAATTCATGCAGTTTTTCCACAGATCTTCAAGGATCTGAGACTCTTTGTGCTGCAAGGCAGTGTCGCAAGCCTTCTAGCTGGCTTTTTAAATGTCCACTGTGGCTTCTTGTGGAAGTGTCAGCTCTTTTCAAAGGTGAAAAAGTGTTATCAGAATCCGAATGGAAAAATTTGTCAATTTGGGATTTATTTACTGACCCTTGTTGTAAGGTTTGTCTATGAAACTCTTGATAATAGTAACAATATCAAGAGGACTATGACTGTCCTCAGTAGAAAAATATAATATAATAAAATATTATAACCACAAATTTAAATATAATTATTAAAAATAATTATATAAAAAAATAAATTTAATTATTATTATAAAAATATAATAATTCTAATAAATTATAATTATTCTATTATTGTTATAGTCACTGACAGTTATAACAATAAGAAGCGTAAAGCTCTTAATGAGACTATTACACATGGAAAATAAGAATATTCAGAATCAATTCTTATAGAATAAAAATTCTATATAAAAAAACTAATACAAGATAAAAGAGATATAGAACTTTTAGAGAAAACTTACTTACAATATTTATTTAATACAACAAGTCAAAAAACAACAGTCATTATCTTAAATAATAATTATAAGTTAAAAACACGCCAAAACTCAATATTTTTAAAGATAAAACAACTTTTTATAATAAAAATTATGATTAAAGAGTTTTTAAGAGGAATTTGTGGATTTAAAAGATATTTAAAATAATAATTTTATATAATAAAATTTATTATAGATGATTACAACAAATAATCTGAATTCTATGACTTCAATTCTTTAATTTAATAAATAAAGAATAAAAATAACTTAAGAATTACTTTTAATAATAAGATTTTATATTTAATAAAACTTTACCTGTTTAAATTTCTAATATGATTGGATTGATAATTGATGATGGACAAAAAGAGTGATGAAAAGACTCTTTTTATGTCTTCAGAGCAGCTCTCATGATTCATAATGAATATAAAGGGCGTTCTCAGGTCAAAACTGAAAAACCATGCTTTCAAAATATAGTTCTTAACTTAAGGTAACTTATTTTTAATTCCAATTTAAAGTTACCAGTGTCATTCTTAACTCCATGTAACTTTACTCCTCATTTAGACTAATTATTTTAAATTTTTACTATAAATAAACTTATTTATATTAAAGTTCATCACATGAACAACTTAAAAATAGAGTTTCAAGCAGGAATCGCTTAAACTCAATTATTAATTAATTTTTAAAGAAATGATAATTTTCTTTGAGCTTAATTAAAAGAGTAAATTTCCAGGCTAATTATCTTGGAAATTTATTTATAAAAGATACTTGAAATTTAATTTATATGTAGATAATATTAAATTGTAAGCTGTGTGAAACGTTCAAGCAAATACATTAAGAATTGGCTTTTGAATGAATTTTTGAGGTTATTGCTATTTTTCCACGTAAAATAGCAATACACACCAAACCTTAAGTTTTGATAAGGTTTTAATGCTTGAAAATTTAAAGGTTTAAGCTTATTTAAGCTTTTTAAGCTTAATTAAGCTTTGACAGTTCTTAAAAACTTGATTTCAAGCCTGCATATTGGGATTTACCATTTGGCAGCTTGAAATTCCTGTCCAATTTGGGATAAAACCAGTTTAAACCTTAAGGTTGGATCAAAGTCTAATCTTAAAGTTTAAATAAGGTTGAAAATCCTCCAATACAGGTGGAAAACCTTAATTGAATCCTTGCAGATCCAAAAAGCTGGGTACCCCAGCTCTATTTGGTCTTTTTCCTTTGTCCCACCTTTCTGTGTGGATTATGCCCTTTTATTTATTTAAAGCCATACTAGGGCCTTAAACCCTTTTAAATTGAGCTCACGCAGGATTTACATTCTGTATGGCAAATCCTTAGCCAATTCACTAAATATACACCACACCTCAATTTTAACTAAAATTTTGGTAAGTTTGCATAAACCTTATGCAAATTTAAATTTAAGCGTAATTAAGCTTAAATTTAACAAGTTTAAAAAAAATGTTAAAAAAGTTACATTGGTACTGTGAGATTCTTAAATCTTCCAATAACATAAAAAATAAGTGGTTTTGGGTATAACACCCTATGGGTGTACCCTAGGTTATTTTTGGTGTAGAATCCAAAAATGACATAATATTTATAACTTTGTTTATCCAGAAAAAAGTTATACTTATTTTTTATTATTTTTTATTTTAAATTCAACTAAAAAGTCTGTTTAAGACAAAATTAACTGTTTATATAATAATTTGTGGCCTTATGGGTATGTCATACATACCTCACAGGCTCACATTCTCTACCACCAAAAGAAAAAATTGTACCACAATTTTTCTTCTGTAGTATACCCCCAAGTCATATGGGGGGGTATAATCCACTTTCCAACCTCTCTACTTCTACTTTTAAGTATGTAAAGCACACAATTCAAAATTGTTATTGAGCAACTGGTCTTCTCTCATGTCTGAATCTTCTGAGAAACTTCTGGGAATCAGGTATTTTGCTTTCTACAATCCATTCATCTTCATGTTGTGGATTTTTGTACCTGACTAAGTATTCTCTTTCATTTTTACCCCTAAGTCTTCTTTCTTTTAAGACTTTGAGTACCTTCTTTTCCTCACTTAGATCAAGTGGGGGTACCTCTAAGGGTGTTTCATTTCTTAAAGGAAATAATTCCTTATCACTTGAAGTGTAATGCTTTACTAGACTGACAGGGAAAGTTGGATGTTTATTTTCCAGTTCTCCTGACAGTTCTACTTGTACTGCATTTGTCCCATCAAGGGCTTTAATAATAAATGGTCCTGCAAAGGAATCTTTCAATTTCTTTGGACCTTTAATATTATTAAAGTTCAAGGTTGAAACTAGTATTAAGTCCCCTACTTTGAATTCTGGTGTCTTATGACTCTTATCCCATTTCTGCCTAGCGTATTCAAACGCATCATTCATGCTTTGATTTTGTGAGCCTTAGAGGTAATTTCATATACCCAAAAGACCACAAACACAAAAATAACATATTAATATAAATAAAATAAATTTATTTATATTATTAAAATAAAAAATCAAAATATAAATATAAAATTATATTGAAAATAAAAAATTAATTATAATTTCAAAATAAAAATACATTAAATTTTGTAAGTATAAAGTTACATTTATACTTGCAAAAATTAAGTAAAAATGAAATGTTAACAAAATTGTGAAACATTAAATAAATTTAGAAAAAAGTTACCTAAAAATTATTATAACTTTTTATTCAATAAATAAACACATAAAAATTATTTCACCATTGGATTCCTCATAAAAAATCAGGTAGGGTCACCGCTGAGTGAAATTCTTGTAACTCAACTCTAAATAAGCTTAAATTAAGTTTTTAGTATTTTCAATACAAAAATTGAAAATCCTCAAAACTTTAATTTAATTCACACCACATGTGGTGTTAACCATCAATTTTTGAGTTAAAATTGAGGTGCTGTTTTTAGTTTAGAAGTTATGAGGAATTGAAGTATTTTCCATTGAATTCAATTGAAATGTCAAAATGTGCGCGTGTATTACATAAGTGAACTTTGATTTACATATGAGGTGTCAATTATTACTGTATTGTCCTGTACAATTGAATTGAATTACATATGTAAATTATAAGCATAATACATGATGAGGAATTAAAGGAAAAATAAATTGGAAAGATTAAATTTGAGGGGGAAAAGGAACTCCAGCTCTAAGGGGGAGCTAGACCCCCAAAATCCTTGCTGACAGGCGTTGGATGTCACACTTCACGCAAAAGTTCATCACTTTTGGCCTGGAATTGAGTTACAGGGTCTGTGGACTCAATTGATGATGAGTTTTGACACCAACTGGGGTAGTTTTAGCTGTTGCCAAGAGGGTAAAACTACCCTTAAGATAAAACAATCATAGTAAAAACAGTTTTAACTGGTTTCTACGCCTCTGACACACATTCTGACGTGGCTTGAAGGCTCTAGGCCTGGTATTGCTATAGTAATGGCTGATTTAAGGGTCTAAAATGGCTAAAAATGGCTAAAAATGGCTAAAAATGGCTTAAACCAGCCCTTTTTGGTCTAAACCAGGGTTCAATGATGCCATAATTGGCTTTTCTGTTGTCAGACTGTTTTTCACGACTAACAAGAGTAAAATTTACTTTTGGAGTAAGAGAATTGATGGCTATAAAAGAATGTCTTCTTTGCCCCACTTTTCTCTTCATGTTAGAATCTTTTCCTTTTTATTAATTAGTTTAAACACTGTTAAACCAATCAATAAAATATTCAAACCACCATTTTCAAATCATTTTAATCCTTTCACCAACCTGAAAAACTCATTATAATCATTATTTGTAACTCTTATAATCATTTTTACCCCTGAACCACCCCAAAAGTGAATTAAAGCATCTTTCATCACTGTAAACTTTGTCACTCTGTTTCCAAATTCACTCTGGTCACTTTTGGGCGTGTTTTATCTTTAATATTCTTTTTAAAGACTTTGTTCTTTAATTAATTGCTTGCAGTTGTTTGCTCAATTAAATTCCAATTGAAATTGCTCTTGAAGAAATTTCCTTTGTAGCCTTAAAATATCTCTTGTAGAGTCTTTTTTGGATAGGTTTTTATTGTTGGTAAAACAATAAATTTTTATAATATTATTGTTTTATACTAATAAAGTTATAAACAATAAAATTGGCGTGTTTTCTCTTAAAAATAATATTTCTTACTATTTTTAATTGATTTCTACCTTATACAAATTTTGAGGACAGGAAAAGTACTTGATTTTTAATCAAAGTTTCATATCCACACCTTACAGATTTGCATGATGTCTCACTTTATCAAGCAGTAGCTTAAAGCTTGAAGCCGTTGGATGAATGTCAACCAGATCTTTTCTCAAAGTATCAACTGGAATTTTGGGGTTCCATCCTTTTTCCAACATTGCAGGAGTCTTGCCTGTTGAAGTATGGATAGAGTTCTTGTAGGCTAATTCCAATGCTGGTATAAGAGTACACCAATCATGGGTAAAGCAATCAGAATCCTTAAACTCCAGGCCATAAGCACAAAATCTTCTGCTCATGTCCTCAAGGGTTTGAATCATTCTTTCTGCCAGCCCATCTGTTTGTGGATGGTAGGCTGTTGAAAATGATAATTTTGTACCCAAAAGCTTACGTAAATTAGTCCATAAGGCTGATGTAAATTTTGGGTCTCTGTCACTAATGATGTTTTTAAAGAGACCAGTATGGGATAGGACTCTGTTCCAAATCAAAATAGGTGTATCCATAGCTGTGTCATCTTTATGACATGGTAAAAAGATTGGTGTTTTGCTATATCTGTCCACAATAACAAGACATGCATTGTGTCTTTTATCACCTCCAGGTGGTAATGCAGTTACCCAATCCATGTGAACCACTTCCCATGGGGTACTTGGTTCTTGGATATGGATCATTAGACCAAATCTTTTACCAGTAGCTTTATTGGCTTTCTGGCATCTATCACAACTATGACAGTACTAAATGACATCTTTTCTCCAAGATGGCCACTAGGCACATGTCTTAATTCTCTCCATTGTTCTGTCTTCAGACAGATGTCCAGAGTAAATGTTATCATGGAATTCTAGTCAGATTGTGTTAATCAACGTTCTACTACATCGGACCATGACACATGTGTGTTTAGATCTATGATACAGTATACCATCAAACAAATGGAATCTTCCATTATCATAAGATGTTTTCAAAATATCATCCAGAGAATTAGCCAAGGCTACATCTTTACAATCTTTGTCAAGTAGAGCCGTAAGAATATGACAATTCTTCTCTTGCTTGTAGCTTTCTCTAACTTCTTCAAAGAATTCTGTTCCAACATCCGTGATATTAATTCCTTCAATTGGAATTTGAGGTTCTGCACTTGTAGGAACATAGGCAGGGTTATCAGGTGTATTTGGTAATGCCCATCTACTTAAGCCATCAGCATTCTTATTAATATTTCCAGCTTTCTGTACTATGGTCATATTGCCTCTATACTCCTGTATATCAATCTGCCATCTTAACATGTGTATGTTTGGAGTCTTCATGTTAAGAAGTGATTTCACTGCATTACAATCAGTAATTACTTCAAACACACTGCCATCAAGATAGTAATGAAGTTTTTCCAGAGCCCAAATAAGGCAAAGGCACTCCATTTGACTAGCTCCATATCTGGCCTCAGTAGGTTTAATTTGTCTTGAAATAAAACAAATTGGACCTTCATAAGGCTTGTCATTGACCATTTGAACTTGATGAAGAGCAGCTCCTAAACCTTCACCACATGCATCAATATACAGCTTTAAAGGAAGTTTCCAGTCTGGCATCAATAATAATGGTGCATTGGTCAAGGCATACTTGATTTTATCATATGCTTAAATTCTCTCCTGTGTCATTTCAAAAACAGTTTTTTGATCACAAATTCTGTATAATGATCTGGCATGGATTTCAAAATCTTTAAGGTGTTGCCTGTAATAACTGACAAATCCTAAGAAAGACATCATTTATTTTTTGTTCTGGGGCATTTGTTTCAGTAAAACTGCAGCCGCTTTGTTTTTATCAACACAAAGGCTTAGTCATGAGACTACATGTCCTAGATCTTTTAACTCATGAAACCCAAAATTACATTTTTTAAGAAAAATTTTCATGTTCACTTGTAGAATTTTCTTAAGTACTAATGAAAGTCTCTCTAAATGTAATTGCCAGGTTTCTGAACAAATGATAATGTCATCAATATAAATGATTAACCATCCCTCTGATAATTCATGTGGGAAGATAGCAGTCATCATTCTTTGGTAATGAGAGGGTGAATTTTTAATACCAAAAGGCATCCTCAAATATTCATAAATACCACAATGAGCAATTATTCTCAATAATTTCCTAGCATGAGGTGTTAAAACATTCTGATGAAAGCCTTTAAGAGCCTCCATGGAAGTAATAAACTTTGCTTTGGATAATTGAGTCAAAGTCTCATGGATTCTAGGGATTGGATACCTGTCTGGAATAGTATAGGTATTCAGTGCTCTCAAATCACCAACCATCCTTGACTTATCATCATTCCAAGTAATGATCACTGGAGTTGTGACTTCCACTTCCTCATTGTGTCCAACGTTTCTAAGAACTCCCAGTTTCATTAGTTCATCAATATGACTTTCTAATGCTTCTCTAGCCCTAGGGCTAGCTGGGTAAGCTGGTCTTCTTAATAGTGGAGGATAAGGGCTCTCGACATTAAGCATGATATCCACTTCATGGCCTTTTATAACCCCAAGTGGCTCATTATCAGAAGCAAAGGCTTCTCTATATTGAAATAAAATTTCAATAAGTTCTTCCTTCATTTCTGGTGTTAATTCAGGACTAATTTGTGCTTCACTTAACTGATCTAACACAAATTTTTTTTTTAACATTTTTTACTGGTTGAATGACAGTAATTTCTTTTCTTCTAGAGAAAAAGAAAATTTTTGCCTTTTATTTTCCCCTATAGTGAAATACCTGTCCTTATGATTATCAATATCAATACCATAGATATTGAGATAATAATTCCCAAGTATAAAGTGTTGTGAAGTACAATTGTTCATAACAACAAATTCAGCTTTCACTCTTATACTCCCTGCAGGATGAGGAAATATTATTGCTGCTTCAAATATACCCAAAGGGTTCATGTTCTGGCTAGCACTGCTGAATTTTACACCTTTAATTGGCATCAACCTGTCTTGCCGATTGGTATAAATCTTGTCAAGATAATCCTTTCCAACACAAGTGCAAAAAGCCCCTGAGTCCAGATGTATCTTGGCTTCTGTGTTATTTATCACAATATTAGTGCTACAAGATTACCCAGCTGTATAACCTTTACCTCTGGCAGGTTTGGTTTTTTGCATTTTGGCATCTTGCACATGTATTATATCCATACATTCATCACTTTACTGTGGTAAGTGACTATGTACCTCAGTGACCTCAAAAGAAACATTAATATTTTCTATACCAAGTTCTTCTTATACTTCTTCTTCTTCTGAAGGCTCCGAATCACTTTCATGTAAAGATACATCAGTTTCTTTTGTGTCTTCCACTTTTTCAACATTTATCTCATTGACTCTTGTCTTTTTTGGACAAGTGTTTGCTAACTGAGATGTACTTCCACATTTATGACATTTCAAAGGAGGTCTGTCATGTGGTTTATTTGGTTTTAAAATTGGTTTCCCACTAGTCTTGTTGTCCTTTGGGGGTTTATACCAATTTCTTCCAATTTTTGTTCTTGTAGTGATATCCCCCATAGCATTTATATAATCTTCTGTAGAGCAAGGCTCAATACATCTGCTTCTTATAGCATGCTCAAGGTCGCAACCACACTTTCTTAATATCCTTTTATGTACCATTGGTTCAGACATATCAGGATGAAGGGGAGTTAATCTGTACTTCTGTTTAAGAAACCAAGTCATGGGCCTGTCCCTCTCAATATTAAAAATGGCTTCTTCAAAATAATTTTACATTCTAAATCTCCAGGAATCATTTTCCCATTTGGAAATAATTTGTTCTTTCCACCAAGGCCAAGAATGTTTACCATGGTCTTGTCTCATTTTATAATACCATTTCTTTGCTGATTTGGTAAATAATGAGTGTAATCTGGCACTTATGTATTCATCTGGTATGTTAAAGTCTTCTATGAACATATCAATTGTTTTCATAAATTCCATATGATTATATTCTCCTTCACCACTGAAGGTTGGCCATTCCGCTAATCTTGGAATGTCCTTAGAATTGCAAGCAGTTTCCACATCATGACTTGAAATTGTATGATGTAAATCATTATTCAAGTTAAGAACATTTCTGTCAAGAAATGGTGTGGATTGCCTTGGCAATTCATCCTTTAGTGAAATATTATTAATACTTGATTTAATATCTTCTTTAAATTCAAATCTTGCTTTATCACTTTTCTCCAATTGTTCTTGAAAAAGAGCTGCATTGTGACCAGTTGAATTTTCCAAGTTTTGAACTTGTATCTTCAATTCTCTTAACTGTCTAGTTATAAAAGAAATTGAATTATCATCTGGTTGATTGAGTAAGGTAACTTTAGACTCAAGTCTTTCACAAATTTGCATCAAATACACAATATTTTCTTTATTAAGATTTTCAAGGCCAATAATGGTCTTTTGTTGGTCTTTTACTTGTAAAATCTCATTACCCAACCTCTGTTGGACATAATCAAATTCTTTAAATTTTGACATAATTTCTTTATTACAAGATTCAAAGTGAGTCACCAGCTTTACAAGATCTACTTCTTTGGAAAAGATCAGTTCAATCTTTCCTCCTCCTTGTTTTTGGATTCCCTCAAGGTTCTTGCCATATTGAACACATTGTCCATGGCTGTCTTTTCCTTCTTTGTGATTCTGTAATTCTGAGTGTAAGGCTTGTTCCACTTGGGCTTTGCCTTTCCCTCTGCCTTTTGTTTGCCCTTCTGGTTGGTCTTTGGGGCTTGCTTGGGCTTGTTTGGCACTTGTTGAGGTGTATTTTTGCTGGTGGATGCTTGGGGAGCTTCCACTGGGCTGTTTTCCTTTCCTTGAGCCAACTTCTTCTTCTGATCCTCTGATAATATGCTTTGGTTTTTCAACCAAGCTTTTATCTGCTAGACTTGTCTTTTGACAGACATGGGTGTCCAACCCATCAGAAGATCTTCTGTCTTTTCTGGCCCCATGAACTTCTTCACTTGAAGATAAGAGTTCATGGTGCCTATCCAAAGACTGGGTAGAAGTTCCCACTCTTGTTGCTTTGAGGCCAGGAACCAGTTCTTCCATTGGGATTGATAAATTTCCACAGTTGCCTGTTGGAAATGGTTCAGGTCTAACAGCAATAGCAGTTATGTCAGCTTCTGGACTCTCAATAAGAGGTTCAAAGGTGCTGGCTAACCTTTGGGAACTACTGGTGGAAGCTCTGGCATCCTCCATTTGTGCCTCTCCTCTGGGAAGAAATTCTTGCCTTTTTGATTTGTGGCTGGAATGTCCTGGTTCAGATCCATTTGATTGAATGGAGTAATTACTTCCACTTCTAGTAGGAGTCATTTCACGTCGATTTCAATGAGAAATAGAGTAAAATTGAATTTAATTCACCTGCAGGACCTTTAAAGGGTTCCTTGTTAATCAAACCCCTTGGTGCTGGGCTGGTTTGAATCTCAATACTGGACTCTGAGGCTTCAGAGTCTGAAGAATTTTCTCTGATGGAAGACACTAGAGAAAGTTAAAAATATAAGTTATTTTATCAAATAATAAGAATAACTTCTAAACTCAACTTTTTAAATAAAGTTGTTTAATGTAATTTTATGGAAAATTACATCAAAAATAAAGAAAAATTTCTAAGATAAAAGAAAAAAAATGTTTTTAGTAAAGATTTTTTATTTGATTTTTCCTTTAAAGAAATAATAATTATGCAATTAACAAGTTAATTAATCAAAATTGTATTATTATTCACTTTATACTAGAATACCTCAAAGAATAAATTTCAAGTCTGTGATGTGAAAAAGCCACTAGTTACACAAAAGAAATTTATTCCAAGTCACTCAATAGTATATTTTTCCAAACAATATTCTTAAGAAAAAATAACTTTATTAACATTATAAAGATTATTTATAAGGGATAAGTCCCAAAAAAGCCAATATTAAGACAAATATGGCAATTTTACGTCAAAAAGTAGTAAAATAAGGTCTAGAGTATGATTTCTGTCCCAAAAATTGGTTTAAAATCACGTCCAGGCCCTCAAATGTAAGGTTTGTCTATGAAACCCTTGATAATAGTAACACTATCAAGAGTACTATGCCTGTCCTCAGTAGAAAAATATAATATAATAAAATATTATAACCACAAATTTAAATATAATTATTAAAAATAATTATATAAAAAAATAAATTTAATTATTATTATAAAAATATAATAATAATAAAAAAAATAATTATAATAAATTATAATTATTCTATTATTGTTATAGTCACTGACAGTTATAGCAATAAGAAGTGTAAAGCTCTTAATGAGTCAATTACACGTGGAAAATAAGAAGATTAACCACTGATAAATAATATAAATATTATTTATAAAAAGAATTAAACACACACTGTGCAGAAATAATTCCTATAGAATAAAAATTCTATATAAAAAAACTAATACTAGATAAAAAAGATATAGAACTTTTAGGGAAAACTTACTTATAATATTTATTTAATACAACAAGTCAAACAACAACAGGTATTATATTAAATAATAATTATAAGTTAAAAACACACCAAAAAGCAATATTTTTAAAGATAAAACAACTTTTTATAATAAAAATTATGATTAAAGAGTTTTTAAGAGGAACTTGTGGATTTAAAAAATATTTAAAATGATAATTTTATATAATAAAATTTATTATAGATGATTACAACAAATAATCTGAATTCTATGACTTCAATTCTTTAATTTAATAAATAAAGAATAATAATAACTTAAGAATTACTTTTAATAATAAGATTTTATATTTAATAAAACTTTACCTGTTTAAATTTCTACTATGATTGGATTGATAATTGATGATGGACAAAAACAGTGATGAAAAGACTCTTTTTATGTCTTCAGAGCAGCTCTCATGATTCATAATGAATATAGAGGGTGTGCTCAGGTCAAAACTGAAAAACCATGCTTTCAAAATATAGTTCTTAACTTAAGGTAACTTATTTTTAATTCCAATTTAAAGTTACCAGTGTTATTCCTAACTCCATATAACTTTAATCCTCATTCAGACTAATTATTTTAAGTTTTTAATATAAATAAACTTATTTATATTGAATTTCATCACATGAACAACTTAAAAATAGAGTTTCAAGCAGAAATCTCTTAAACTCAATTATTAATTGATTTGTAAAGAAATCATAATTTTCTTTGAGCTTAATTAAAAGAGTAAATTTCCAGGCTAATTATCTTGGAAATTTATTTATAAAAGATACTTCAAATTTAATTTAGATGTAGATAATATTAAATTGTAAGCTGTGTGAAATTTCAAGCAAATCCATTAAGAATTGGATTTTTAATGAATTTTTGAAGTTATTGCTATTTTTCCACGTAAACTAGCAATACACACCAAACCTTAAGTTTTGATAAGGTTTTAATGCTTGAAACTTTAAAGTTTTAAGCTTATTTAAGCTTTTTAAGCTTAATTAAGCTTTGACAGTTCTTAAAACCTTGATTTCAAGCCTGCAGATTGGGATTTACCCTTTGGCAGCTTGAAATTCCTGTCCAATTTGGGATAAAACCAGTTTAAACCTTAAGGTTGGATAAAAGTCTAATCTTAAAGTTTAAATAAGGTTGAAAATCCTCCAATACAGGTGGACAACCTTAATTGAATCCTTGCAGATCCAAAAAGTTGGGTACCCCAGCTCTATTTGGTCTTTTTCCTTTGTCCCACCTTTCTGCGTGGATTTTGCCCTTTTATTTATTTAAAGCCATACTAGGGCCTTAAACCCTTTTAAATTGAGCTCACGCAGGATTTACATTCTGTATGGCAAATCCTTAGCCAATTCAGTAAATATACACCACACCTCAATTTTAACTAAAATTTAGGTAAGTTTGCATAAACCTTATGCAAATTTAACTATAAGCTTAGTTAAGCTTAAATTTAACAATTTTAAAAAAATGTTAAAAAAGTTACATTGGTACTGTGAGATTCTTAAATCTTCCAATAACATAAAAAATAAGTGGTTTTGGGTATAACACCCTATGGGTGTACCCTAGGTTATTGTTGGTGTAGAATCCAAAAATGAAATAATATTTATAACTTTATTTATCCAAAAAAAAGTTATACTTATTTTTTATTATTTGTTATTTTAAATTCAACTAAGAAGTCTGTTGAAGACAAAATTAACTGTTTATAAAATGACTTGTGGCCTTATGGGTATGTCATACATACCTCACAGGCTCACACTTGTCCTTCTGCAACTGATTGGCTTTTGTGATAATCATGTCCATAACCTTTTTGGGAGCTGCTTGAGTGGTTATAACCTTCTCCTGATCTGGTTGAAGGCATAATTATGAGTAAAAAAGCATAATATAGTACTCTCATGTAAAAAGAACTTACTATTGGCCAAAGTTTGGCTTTTTGGAGAGCATTACTTATGTGTAAATTGCTTATTTCTGAAGAAATTGGTTCTTGTCAAGTTTTATGAGTTATAATAACATTGCTATTATGATCAGAATTAGCAGTCTGTTCAGGGATAATATTAGTAACTGTTAATGCTGTTTCAATTTTTTCTTTTCTTACCTCATTGTAAAAGACTAGACTTGATGTAAGAAGAAATTAATTAAGTAATATCTATAAGGTTTTTTCAAAATAGAAATGAAAAAAATCCTCCCTTATAGCATGAAAACGCTTATATTGTAAATGAATTATTTGAGTGATAAGTAGTTTTTATGTATTTTTTAAATATTTTAATATAATGAAAATTATTAAAAAGCTTAAACACTCATTTTACAGGTAAAATATCTCGGCTGGGAGCCCAAATTTAAGGTGTATATATAAAAATTTGATTAAAACTCAAGTACTTTTTCTGTCCTCAAAATTTGTATAAGGTACGATAAAATTAAAAATGTTAAGATTTATGATTTTTAAGAGAAGAAACACCAAATTTATTTTTTTTAACTTTATAATTATAAAACCATAATATGATGAAGATTTATTGTTTTACCAAAAATAAAAATTTATCCAAAAGTACCCTACTAGAGATATTTAAGGCTACAAGAAAAATTTCTTCAAGAGCAATTTCAATTAAAATTAACTAAGAAAAGGATTTCAGGGAATTAATATAGGAACAAAGTCTTTCAAAAGAATATTAAAGAAAAACCACACCCAAAAGTGACCAGAGTGAATCTGGAAACAAAGTGACAAAGTTAACAGTAATGAAAGCTGCTTTAATTCACTTATGGGGTGGTTCAAGGGTGAAACTGATTATAATTATTCTGTTGTGTGGTTTAAAAGCTTATATTGAGTTGAAAAAGGTGGTTTGAATCTTTTATTGGTTAGTTTGACAGTTTTTAAGTTAATTTTAAAAGGAAAAGATTCTAAAATGAAGAGGAAAGTGGGACAAAGAAGACATGATTTTATAACCACCAATTTCCTTACTCCAAAAGTAATATTAACCTTTTTCAGTCGTAAAAAAACACTCTGACAACAGAAAAGCCAATTGTGGCAACATTGAACCCTGGTTTAGACCAAAAAAGGGCTGGTTTTAGAAAATGTTTGCTATTTTCAGCCATCTTAGACCCTTAAATCAGCAAATGCTATAGTAATACCTGGTTTCAAGCCTTCAAAAAATATCAGAATGTGTCTAAGATACATCAACTCCATTCAAGACTGTTTTGAATTAAGGGTAGTTTTACCCTCTTTGCAACAGTTAAAACTGCCCTTGTTATCAAAACCTCATCATCACTTTAGTCACACACCCTGTAACTGAATTCCAGGCCAAAAGTGATGCGTTTTTGCATACATTTTGACAACCCACACCTATCATAAAGGAATTTGAGGTAGTCTGGCACCCTTGGAGCCAAGATTCATTCCCCCCCCCAGAATTTCTCTTTCTGATTTATTTTTTCTTTAAGTCCTCACCATGTATTATACTTATAGCTTACACATGTAATTCAATTGAGTTTTTAGAGTAAAAAACTGTAATACTTGACACCTCATATGTAAATTGAATTTCACTTATGTCATAAACGTGCACATTTTGACATTTTGATGTAAAATACTTCAGTTCCTCATAGCTTCCAAGCTACACACCACACCTCAATTTTAACACAAAAATTGATAATTGAAACCACATTTGGTCTTAATTCAATTAAAATTCTGAGGATTTTTAATTTTCATACAGAAAATGATAATATCTTAATTTAAGGGTATTTAGACTTGAGTCACAGAAATTTTACTAAGAGGTGACCTCACCTTATTTTTTTTATGATGAATCCAATTTTGAAATAAGCTTAAAATTTTTGTTTAATTTAATGAAAGTTTATAATAAATGGTATGCAAATTTTTCCAAAAAAAAAAATATTTTAATTTGAATATTTTTTGTTGAAAATTAATTTTTACTTAAATTTTTTCAATTAAAAAGTTGTTTTCACAATTTTTTAAATTTCACAAGTAATTTTATTTTCAAATTATAATTAAATTTATTGATTTTATCTATAAATTTCATTTATTTATCTTTCATTCTTTATAATATAAATAATTTTATTTTATTTTTAATCATATTGTTTTTGGTTTTTTGGGTATATAAAAATACCTCTAAGGCTCATAGTAACTGTACCAGAAAGTATTTCAGATGCTTTTCTGCATTCAATTTAGCTTTTGGTGGGATAAAAGCTACAAGAAATGAAAAATGGTCTTGAATGATCATAGCATATATGTAAGATGTGACTATGAAACTGATGATAATATTACTATTAATCAACAGTACTATGTCTGTTCTTATGAAATATAATAATAAAAATTATTATAACCACAATTAAATAATTATAAAATTATTTCTTTCACATGTTATACACTACTAGTGATTATAACAGTGAGCAGTAATTGTCTACAAGAATCAATTACAAGAAGAATTTAATAATAAAAACTTCTTTTATTAAAATAATAAAATTATTTTAATATATAATTATCTTTTGCAAGAATAATTATAAAGATAATTCTTGAAGAAAACTATTACTAGAGAAAAACTTTAAGAATTAAAGATAAATCACTCACTACTATTCCAAAGAGCTTATTGAAAGATAATATGAAGGGATTTGACGTAGAATTGTGGATTTAAGGGATCAAAATGAATTTATAAGATGATTACAACAATATATAGTTGGATTCTATGATTTCACGTCTTTCTGATTGATTCTGAAAGAATTAAAACACTTAAGAATAGCTGTAACTAATACTTACTTGTTGGTAACAATGATATAAAATGATAATAAGATGATTTGGAAAAAACAGCAAGAGGAGGCCTCTTTTAAGTCAACAACAACTCACAGAGGCGTGCCATGGCACAAACTGAAAAACCAGTGAGTGAGAAAACAATAAACCTTTTTGGTTTATTGATTGCATCATTATTTGTCATGTAACATTATCATAATTACTTATTTGATGCTTTTACGTGACTACCAACCCCAATATGGTTAAGAATAAAAGGAGTAACATATGTAAAGCTTCTTTTATTCCAAAATAATCATTGATTTCTCAAAGTTATCAATGTTATTGCCAATTTCATCACAGGTTGTAATTACTGTGAATTTTTGAAGATTCAGTGTTTTACGTAGAATGGTCAAAAATGGACTGTAAGTAAAACTTTTAATTTTACTAGTAAAACCATAATTCTTTTTGGTTGTACCATAGATAATCCAGTTCTCTATTAGTCCTGAACGGTTCAGAAAGATTCATTAAGAATTGTATTTTTAATGAATTTTTGAGGTTTTTACCTCATTTCTACGTAGAATTGCAAATAGCAGTATTTTGCTGGTTGCTATTAGGTAAATCAATGAATATGGATTCCAAAAGGGTTTTAATTACTCTTTTAGGGTCTAGTCATGGAAAGTCATCAAGAATTGACGTGGTTACAGGAGTCTAAGTAGCTCATTACCTCCTTGGCACGTCAAAATAGCAGGTTATTTGCTATTTTCTGGTGTTTTACAGTAGTTGTAACTTGGTAACCAAGTTCCCAAAGAGGTTTAGTTTACCAATTGGGTCAAGATCAGCCATGGAACCAAGCTTTGGAGCTATCCACGCCTCTGAGGCCTCAGAAGTTGGGTACCCTGGCTCTCTTTGATGTCTTTTGTCCCCCTTGCCTATTTTTCACGTCAAAATAGAAAATTAAGCTTAAAGTGAAATATCCACTATGGGTGTACCAAAAGTCCAAGTAAGAATACCATGATATTAAGTGCTCAAAACATGCATAACACTATTCTTAGTGTATATGTAACATGGGATTTCTCACTTTCCCATTATTTTGGCGTGAAATTAAGAAAAACCAAAATTTTCACGGATCTTTTATGTGGTATTAATGATGTGGTATTGAAGTATTTTCCATTTTACCACCTCAAAGAGTTAATTTGAGCTTATTCACTCTATGGAGCTACCCTAGGTGAATTTTTGTGTAGAATCCAAATCTGGCCTTAAATCCATGGATTTACTTACTCAATAAAACGTTATTCATCTTTTCTGAAATGAAAAATGATGAATTTTGGATATATGCATGACTTATGAGTTATGCATAATTCAAAATTTGTTTTTAAGATAATTGTGGCCTATTTGGGTATGTAAAATATACCTCAAGGCTCACAATATAGGAACTTATCCCACAATAAAGGGAATGGTTGCATGAGATCCACTGCAATTACATTTCCTGGCATGCAAGCTACTTTTTTGGATGCTGGCATAGTTGTTAAATGCCTAATTATTTCCAATGTGCAAGATTTACAGTGAAGAAAATCTCTACAATCAAAATCAGTTGGTAAGCCCCAGTAACTGTACCAGAAAGTATTTCAGATGCTTTTCTGCATTCAATTTAGCTTTTGGTGGGATAAAAACTACAAGAAATGAAAAATGGTCTTGAATGATCATAGAATATAGGAGCTTATCCCACAATAAAGGGAATGGTCGCATGAGATCCACTGCAATTACATTTCTTGGAATTGAAGCTACTTTTTTGGATGCTGGCATAGTTGTTAAATGCCTAATTATTTCCAATTTGCAAGATTTACAGCGAAGAAAATCTCTACAATCAAAATCAGTTGGTAAGCCTTCCACATGGCCTAAATTCTTCATTATCCTAACCTTTCTCATCAAAACATGTGCCAGCCTGTCGTGAAACAAGGTAGAGATTAATTTTTTTTTTAAAGTACCTTCATTGAAGCATGAATTTGGTATATTATTATTTAAAATCCACCTATTTCTCACCCTAACACTATTACAAAGCGTCTTGTTTTGTTGAAAACAAAAACTACCAATTCTGATTTTGACTTGGCCATTTTTTGTATGGAATTTCCCAAGTAATATCACAGCTCCTGGTACTTTTTTTCAGTCTAGGGCATTACCCAACCACAACTCCCCATCCTGGGTAGATAATTTGATGGTTGCTATACCAAGGACTAGATGCCTTTGTGCCATAGCAACAGATAGCTCAAGATTAATTTTTTTTAGATGTAAAAAAATTAAAAATTCCCAGCTACAGTATGTGTAGCTCTATATTCAATTCATAATAAATTTCTATAGCCAGTTGTTTCCTGTATAGATGCTATTTTTGCCTCCCCTTCATCCTCTGCTTCAATGCTGACCAAAGTGGAATGAACTGAAAATTTGGACTTGTGGTATTTGAAGGTTGACTCCTTCTTTTTAGACTCTTCAATGGTATTTTTTCCAGCAGAATTTCTTTGTAAAGCCATAGCCCAGTGACCCCATTCATTGCAGTAGCTACATGTAGGTTTGGGTCTAAGCCATTTGGTTTCCCATGCAGCCAGACACATGCTTGGGTGTGGGTATCTAGAGGGTCTGGTATCTGCTTTGGATTTGGTTGATTCATTGAGTTTTTGAGAAATTGGAGGTGATGGGGGCAAACAGGGAATGTTGTTTGTTTATCCTTGACTGGTTGCAAACACCATGACATTGGAGATTGTTTTTGCTTCTTCTCGCTGTTGAGACCACTGTGCCACTTGCATAATTTCTTGTGCTGTAATAGCACAGGATGGCTTGATTGACTCTTTTGCACCAAGAGAATTTGTGATATGGTGGAAATGTGTTTTACTGAGTTGATGAAAAAACAGTGCCAGTAGGGAATCATCAGTCCATACACTCCCTGATGATGACTTCAGCTGTAAGGTGTGGATATGAAACTTTGATTAAAAATGAAGTACTTTTCCTGTCCTGAAAATTGGTATAAGGTAAAAAATGATTAAAGCTAGTAAGAAATAGTATTTTTATAAGAAAACACACCAATTTTATTGTTTTTAACTTTATAAGTATAAAATAATAATATTATATAGATTCATTGTTTTACCAACAATAAAAAAATTATCCAAAAATACTCTACAAGAGATAATTAAGGCTACAAAAGAAATTTCTTCAAGAGCAATTTCAATTGGAATTAATTGAGCAAAGAACTGAAGGAAATTAATTAAAGAACAAAGTCTTTAAAAAAGATATGTAAAGAGAAAGAATTCCCAAAAGTGACCAGCGTGAGTTTGGAAACAAAGTGACAAAGTTAACAGTGAGAAAAGATGGTGTAATTCACTTATGGGGTTGTTTCTGGGGTAAAATGTTTCTAAGAGTTACAAACTATGATTCTAATTATTTTTTCACGTGGTTTTAATGCTTAAAATGATCTTAAAATGGTGGTTGGAATCTTTTATTTCTTGTATTAACAGTGGTTAAACTAATTATAAAAGGGAAAGATTTGTCACAAGGGCTCTAGTGGAACTACAAGAGTGGCCTGGCACTCAGCAATCAGGGAACTCACTTGGAAGACTCCAAAAGGATAAAGAATAAAAAATAATAAGAATGAATTCCTCTAAAAGACATGCAGGTACAAGATGAGATGCAAAAGAGGAAAGGGAAGCCAAGTGGCCAAAGAGCCAACCGGGTAAGTCGTTAATCACTGTTTCAACCTTCCAAAACTGAATAATGGAATTAGTAAGGAGATGACCACCAAATATCCATTGACAGGCAAAGAAAGAGAAAGAGAAATGTGCTAAAGGACTGACTTAATAATATCAGTATTTGCTTAACTAAAATGAAAAGAAAATAAAGATAAAAATAAATCAAAGTATATTAATTAACTGGGGAAAAACCCCCCAGGGTGCAAAGGGTAGCCGGTAGATGTGAAAAGTTGGGAGCTTGAGTTCTTCAGGCTGAAAACTGATCTGTATTGATCCTTGAGGCTGTATTGATTGTTTTGGGAATTGATACAACTGGCTAATATTGAAAATGAATTGGGTTGAATGAATTTCCGATGCTTTGAAATGAAATCCAGTTCTTGGTGGATCCAGACTGTATTGAAATGAAGGTGGTTGCCAAGATGGATTGAGTGGAGCTTTGACACTTGACAACTGAATGGATGAACTGAATGAACTGCCTCTTGAATAAAACCTGAGAATTAATTGACAGTATTCCCTTGGAAGGAATACTGGGAGTGAGAATAACCAATGACTGCTTGATGGCATCATTGGTATTTGAGGTTTTTACACTTTCCCTTGAGCCTCAATGAATCCTCTTGATGACGTGACTGGATGGCCTGATGGAAAGCTGAAATAACCAGATGATACTGCCGCCAGTGGATTGCTGCTGAAAAAAGACGCATAATAGTGTATGACACCATATATGGCATTTTGGTTATTGGAGGTTGAAAATGGCCATAAGTCTTTAGAGATGACGCCGGGAGGATATTGGTGAAATTTGGGTTTGGCAGGCTTCAGAGGTGTCAGAGTGTCTTTTGAGGTATTTGGCCATTTTTGGGTTTTTGGCCAAATACAGCTCATACAGCCTTAAAACTGTATTTGCACAAAGTGCGCAAATGTGCAGAAACTGTATTTAAAGCCAAATACAGCTTCTTGGGCTGTCTTTCCCCTGTTGACTGTGAAATACCAAAATTGCCCAAAAGTAGAGAAAGGCCAGAAAAGGCCTGATGACGGTGAAGGGCCCAAGTTGGGCCCAGATGATGGAATGGCCATAAAAGGCCAAATGAGGTGAGATGGCCAATTTGGCCAATTATTTATGGATATGGCCAAATTGCCATATATTGGACGTGGCATGGATATGCCATATTGAAGTCCAAGGGGATGAATTGCCATGGTTGTGACAGTAGCCCCCACCTTGAAATGGTGAGCTCCTGAGCACCAAGACAAGGTGACGCCTGTTGAGGCTATTGGAAAGATTTTGATAGAGTGATTCAAGAGGACTGTTTAAGATAAAAAATTTGAAAACTGTTATTAAAAATTTGACCTTTGACGCAGGACTTGCTTGATCTTCTTTTGACATTGGCTTCATGATTTGAATTGAATTTTGAGATGAATGAAAATTTTTGATGTGATAATTGACGTGATAAAAGAAAATTTAAAGTGAAAATAAAATAAAAATAACGAGTGAAAATGAAAATAAGAAAAGAAAAGAAAAGAGAGATGAATTTTGAGGAGGTTCCAATCTTGATCACTGATGTTGACAATTGATTTTGAGAATGGCCAAGGACCTGGAAAGAGAAATTTGATGCCAGGTGCTCACAGAGTGGCCAAGGTGATGTTTTGAAAGATTGTAGACCCCTCAGGGAAGTGCACACCAGGAGAGGAACTTGCTTTTGGTAATTACCACCCCCGCCAGTGCCATAAAAAGAAAACAACATTTCTGAAGGATGGAATTGAATTGAAAGACTTGGAAAAGAAATAAAAGAGTGAATGATCCATTTGCCCAAGTGAAAATGGCCATAATTTTGGAATTGAATGTTGAAAAGCCCGGCCAAAGATCTGTGTCCAAAATTTGCAAATTGCTCACAGAGTGGCCAAGGTGATGCTTACAACAAAAGAGTAGAATACCCCTAAAGGTGCATACCAGGAGTGGGACTTACGTTTGGTCATTCCTCTCCCCACCAAGCACCATAAGAAATCAAGCTCTTGAAGAATTGGGTCCTGGCTTGTCTGGATATAATGAATGAAAATCTTTGATGAGTTCAGGACAATTCTTGAGGATTTCAGTTGGTTCCCAAGCGGATCTTTCTGGGTCTTGGGTGAAACCTTTCCATTCCACTAAATACCATAACTTTCCTCTCTTGAGCTTTAAGTTCATTATTTGAGAGACTTCTCATTCTTCTTCTTCTTCTTCTTCTTCTTCTTCTTCAAGGATTATTGGAGGAGGAGGCTCTTGATGCCTATTTGGGATTGTTGACGTCTTCACTGGTTCCAAAAGGGAAACATGGAAAACTGAGTGGATGAACTTCCATTGAGATGGGAGCTTGAGGTGGTAGGCATGAGTACTGACTTTCTTCAAGATTGGAAAAGGACCCAGCCATCTTTCAGACAGCTTTTTGGTGGGTCTGGTTGATTTGATGTTCTTGGAAGATGTCAGGATGAGTCTATGATAAAGGTGTATATAAGTATTTACAAGCTTTAACTATGACTGTGACACGGTAAAAATGGTTTTTAAAGATGATAAGATTGATAATAAATGATTTAAATTAAGATTTTGAGGGCTTTACTATAGAGATATAGTGGTGGTGAGCGCTGTTGAAAGCCATGGGTGCAGCTTTACCTGTTGGATTACAATAATAAAGACTACAATACTTTAATTTAAGAGTATACCTGATTATTTAACCAAGAGTAAAACTGTTTTTGACAGTTTACTACGTCGGTTATTCAAGAGCAGGATGAGGAAAGGCTTTTGGCTGTGAAAAGCCCTCCTTTTATCCTGAAATTGAGGTGGAAAGGCTGCTAGACCTTTCCACGTAGAGGAAGTGAGGATTTTTCACTCTCTATGACAGGCTTGTGGTTTGCAAACAGCCTGCATGCCCTGTATTGGGCTCAGATGTGGTTTTGAAACCACATCTGGGCAGTTTTCACCAATACAGGGTGAGAATTTTCATCTGGGGACCTTACAGCCTGATTCTGACGTGTATGACGCGTAGAATGCTGTACAGAAACTGTATGGGACCCCAGTATTGACTGAAATATGAGGTATTGAAGTAAAAACATGCTTCTTCGTCTATTTGACACCTCATATTCCTGGTTATGGGATATTATCCCATGGTAAGGCTGTATATGACAGCAGGTGGGATTTTGATCTTAAAATGGTCATAACTCTGTCAGTGTTTGAGATATCAATCTCAAAGTTGGTTCATTGGCTAGCTCTGTATGAGCTCTACACAATGGTACCCAACTTGACATGGTTATCATTAAATATGACAAAGTTATCCCATGTACAAGTATTTTTGTACATTGGCGTGGTTTGGGCAAAAGCTGTATTAAGCTTGTTTGGCCAATAACTTCTGTTGTAGTTGAGTTATGAGGAAATGGATGGCACCATCAGATAGCCCTGATTGTGCTCTTTCCAAAAAGACCCCACTTTAAGTATCTCGCACTAAAACTGTAAAAGTTAGATGAGAGGTGAATGTTTTGTTCACCCTTATTTGGTCTGAATTTGACCATAACTCAAGTAATACTGGTGCTAGCTCAGTTTGGCTAGCACCATTAGATAGCCCTGGCTTAGAGCTTCATTTTGAATACCCATTTGATGGGGTTAAGCCTCTCCTTCTAGATTTTAGATGAGAGGTGAAAATTAAGGTTTATGCTCAGCAATAACTTTGAGCAGGAATAACTTTGTTATTTCTTATCCTCTGGTGATGGGACTTATATTTTCAGAAAGAGGTGAGCTTCCTCTTTCTTTTGATACCTTTTGAGCTAATTTGGCTCAGCTCCATGTTTTGGTGGTATTTTGGCTGTACCATTGGTTTATGGTATTTTGGCTGTCATGCTTGTGCTCTGGTTTGGAGTCACAGGCTGACATACCCTCCCTCTAAAAAAGGCTCATCATAGATGAGACTGTTCAGTCCTCCTTGAGGCTCTGAATCTCCTTAAATGAAGGTTCCCATCTGGTATGGAATCCTCTGCCAACCATTTGTCTTTGTCAGCTGTCTGGTTCTTGAATCTGACTAGATATTCTCTCTGATCCTTCCCATTAAGTCTGATTTTTCTGGCCCTGATGATTTTACTGACAGGTCCAGGAGAGTCTTCTACTTCCACTATTTCTGGTGGAGTGATGTTTTTCTTCCTGGAGGGGAATTTATCCTCCTCTGTTTGGAAGTATGGTTTGACCAGGCTCACTGGAAAGACTGGGTGTTTCCTAGAAAACTCCTCAGCGAGCTTGACTTCTACTGCATTCTTCCCTATCAACTTAATGATAGTGAAGGGCCCTAAAAATGAGTCTCTCATTTTCTTGGGTCCTTTGAGATTGTTAAAGTTCAGTGTAGACACTAACACCTGGTCCCCTTCCTTGAAGTCAGGTTCCATATGTGATTTGTCCCACCTCTGCTTGTTATACTCTTTGGCCTCAGCTATGCATTTGGCAGCAGTATCACAGGCTTTCTTCCACATATCATGGAAGTCTTTGGCTGTGGGGTGGATGGTCAGAAGATTTTTCTTCAAGTGATCCACAGGTAACAGGGGATTCCACCCTTTCTCTACCAGTGCAGGTGTTTTTCCTGTGGTAGAGTGCTGGCTTGTATTATAAGCCAGTTGGACTGCTGGTAAGAGGGTGACCCAATCATGGGTGTATCCCTCATGGTCCTTGTATTCCATGCCATAGGCACAGAACCTCCTGAGGATGTCCTCTATTGTTTGGATCATCCTCTCAGCTAGGCCATCTGTTTGTGGATGGTAAGCTGTGGAAAAAGCAAGCTTGGTGCTAAGCATGTCATATAAATTGGTCCAAAATTCAGATGTGAATTTTGGGTCCCTGTCACTAATTATGATCTTAGGGACTCCACAGGTGGATATGATGTTATTCCAAAATAACAGAGCAGTGTCCATGGCTCTGTCCTCTTTATGGCATGGTAGACATCTCATGCTCTTGCTGAACCTATCAGCTATGATTAAGCAGGCATTGTAGTTTTCTTTGCCTCCTGGGACAAGTCCTGTGACCCAGTCCATGTTGATGGTTTCCCATGGGTGTTTGGGCTCTTCTATGTGTTGAAGCAACCCATATTTCTTCCCATGTTTTCTATTTGCCTTTTGGCATCTTTCACAAGTGTTGATGTATTCACTCAACTCTTGCTCCCACTTGGGCCACCAAGCTGTGTGTGAGCCTGTGAGGTATGTATGACATACCCATAAGGCCACAAATAATTTTATAAACAGTTAATTTTGTCTTTAACAGACTTTTCAGTTGAATTTAAAATAAAAAATAACAAAAAATAAGTATAACTTTTTTTTGGATAAACAAAGTTATAAATATTATGTCATTTTTGGATTCTACACCCAAAATGACCTAGGGTACATCCATAGGGTGTTATACCCAAAAACACTTATTTCTTGTGTTATTAGAAGATTTAAGAATCTCACAGTACCAATGTAACTTTTTAACATTTTTTTTAAAATTGTTAAATTTAAGCTTAAATAAGCTTAAATTTAAAGTTGCATAAGGTTAATGCAAACTTACCAAAATTTTAGTTAAAATTAAGGTGTGGTGTATATTTACTGAATTAGCTAAGGATTTGCAATACAGAATGTAAATCCTGCGTGAGCTCAATTTAAAAGGGTTTAAGGCCATAGTATGGCTTTAAATAAATAAAAGGGCAAAATCCATGCAGAAAGGTGGGACAAAGGAAAAAGACCAAATAGAGCTGGGGTACCCAACTTTTTGGATCTGCAATGATTCAATTAAGGCTGTCCACCTGTATTGGAGGATTTTCAACCTTATTTAAACTTTAAGATTAGACTTTGATGCAACCTTAAGGTTTAAACTGGTTTTATCCCAATTTGGACAGGAATTTCAAGCTGCCAAAGGGTAAATCCCAATATGCAGGCTTGAAATCAAGGTTTTAGGAACTGTCAAAGCTTAATCAAGCTTAAAAACCTTAATTAAGCTTAAAACTTTAAGGTTACAATCATTGAAACCTTATCAAAAGCTAAGGTTTGGTGTGTATTGCTATTTTACGTGGAAAAATAGCAATAACTTCAAAAATTCACTAAAAATCAAATTCTCAATGGATTTACTTGAAAATTTCACACAACTTAGAATTTAATATTATCTACATATAAATTAAATTTTAAGTATCTTTTATAAATAAGTTTCCTGGGTAATTAGCCTGGAAATTTACTTTTTTAATTAAGCTTAAAGAAAATTATGATTTCTTTAAAAATGAATTAAAAATTGAGTTTAAGAGATTTCTGCTTGAAACTCCAATTTTATGTTGTTCATGTGATGAACTTTAATATAAATAAACTTATTTTATATTAAAACTTAAATTAATTAAACTAAATGAGGATTAACGTTACTTGGAGTTAAGAATTACACTGGTAACTTTAAATTGGAAGTAAAAATAAGTTGCCTTAAGTTAAGAACTTAATTTTTAAGCATGGTTTTTCAGTTTTGACCTGAGCACGCCCTCTACATCCATTATGAATCATGAGAGCTGCTCTGAAGACATAAAAAGAGTCTTTTCATCACTGTTTTTGTCAATCAATCAATAATCAATCCAATCATATTAGACATTTAAACAGGTAAAGTTTTATTAAATATAAAATCTTATTATTAAAAGTAATTCTTAAGTTATTTTTATTCTTTATTTATTAAATTAAAGAATTGAAGTCATAGAATTCAGATTATTGTTGTAATCACCTATAATAAATTTTATTATATAAAATTATCATCTTAAATATCTTTTAAAATCCACAAATTCCTCTTAAAAACTCTTTAATCATAATTTTTATTATGAAAGTTATTTTATCTTTAAAAATATTGATTTTTGGCGTGTTTTTAACTTATAATCTTTATTTAATGTAATAACTGTTGTATTTGACTTGTTGTATTAAATAAATCTTATAAGTAAGTTTTCTCTAAAATTCTATATCTTTTTTTATCTAGTATTAGTTTTTTTTATATAGAATTTTTATTCTAAAAGAATTATTTCTGCACAGTGTGTGTTTAATTCTTTTTTTATAAATAATATTTATATTATTTATAAGTGGTTAATTCTTATTTTCCACGTGTAATTGTCTCATTAAGAGCTTTACACTTCTTATTGTTATAACTGTCAGTGACTATAACAATAATAGAATAATTATAATTTATTATAATTATTATATATTTTTTTATTATTATATTTCTATAATAATAATTAAATTTATTTTTTTATATATAATTATTTTTAATAATTATATTTAAATTTGTGGTTATAATATCTTATTATATTATATTTTTCTACTGAGGACAGTCATAGTACTCTTGATATTGTTATTATTATCAAGATTTTCATAGACATACCTTACATTTGGGGGCCTGGCCGTGATTTTGAAACCAATTTTTGGACATAAATCATATTCTAGACCTTATTTTACTGTTTTTTGACGTAAAATTGCCATATTTATCTTAATATTGGCTTTTTTGGGACTTATCCCTCATAAATAATCTTTATAATATTAATAAAGTTATTTTTTCTTAAGAATATTGTTTGAAACCATATACTATTGAGTGACTTGGAATAAATCTCTTTTGTCTAACTAGTGGCTTTTTCACATCACAGACTTGAAATTTATTCTTTGAGTTATTCTAGTATAAAATGAATAATAAATATAATTTTGATTAATAACTTGCTAATTGCATAATTATTATTTCCTTAAAGAAAATAATAAATCAAATAAAAAATCTTTTAAAAATAAAAAATCTCTACTAAAAATATTTTTTTCTTTTATCTTAGACATTTTTCTTTATTTTTGACGTAATTTGCCATAAATTACATAAAAACAACTTTATTCAATAAGTTGAGTTTATAAGTTATTTTTATTGTTTGATAAAATAACTTATATTTTTAATTTCTCTAGTGCCTTCCATCAGAGAAAATTCTTCAGACTCTGAATCCTCAGAGTCAAGTATTGAAATTCAAACCAGCCCAGCACCAAGGGCTTTAATAACCAAAGAGCCCTTTAAAGGTCCTGCAGGTGAATTTAATCCATTTTTACTCTATGTTTTATTAAAATTGACGTGAAATGACTCCTACTAGAAGTGGAAGCAATTACTCCATCCAATCAAATGGATCTGGACCAGGACATTCCAGCCATAAATCCAAAAGGCAAGAATGTCCTCCCAGAGGAGAGGCACAAATGGAGGATGCCAGAACTTCCACCAGTTCCCAAAGGTTAGCCAGCACCTTTGAACCTCTTCTTGAGAGTCCAGAAGCTGACATAACTGCTATTGCTGTTAGACCCGAACCATTTCCAACAGGCAACTGTGGAAATTTATCAATCCCAATGGAAAAACTGGTTCCTGGCGTCAAAACAACAAGAGTGGGAACTCCTCCCAAGTCTTTGGATAGGCACCATGAACTCTTATCTTCAGGTGAAGAAGTTCATGGGGCCAGAAAAGACAGAAGATCTTCTGTTGGGTTGGACACCAATGTCTGTCAAAGGACAAGTCCAACAGATAAAAGCTTGGTTGAAAAACCAAAGCATGTTATCAGAGGATCAGAAGAAGAATTTGGCCCAAGGCAAGGACAACAGCCAAGTGGAAGCTCCTCAAGCATCCACCAGCAAAAATCCGCCTCAACAAGTGCCAAACAAGCCCAAGCAAGCCCCAAAGACCAACCAGAAGGGCAAGCAAAAGGCAAAGCCCAAGTGGAACAAGCCTTACCCACAGAACTACAGAATTCCAAAGAAGGAAAAGACAGCCATGGACAATGTGTTCAATATGGCAAGAACTTTGATGGAATTCAAAAACAAGGAGGAGGAAAGATTGAACCAATCCTTTCCAAAGAAATAGACCTTGTAAAGCTTGTAACTCAATTTGAATCTTGTAATAAAGAAATTATGACAAAATTTAAAGCATTTGATTATGTCCAACAGAAGTTGGGTAATGAGATTTTACAAGTAAAAGACCAACAAAAGACCATTATTGGCCTTGAAAATGTTAATAAGGCAAATATTTTGTCTTTGACGCAAATTTATGAAAGACTTGAGCATAAAGTTACCTTACTCAATAAACCAGATGAGAATTCAATTTCTTTTATAACTGAACAGTTAAGAGAATTGAAAATACAAGTTCAAAACTTGGAAAATTCAACTGGTCACAATGCAGCTCTTTTTCAAGAACAATTGGAAAAAAGTGATAAAGCAAGACTTGAATTGAAAGAGGATATTCAATCAAGTATTAATAATATATCACTAAAAAATGAATTGCCCAGGCAATCCACACCATTTCTTGACAGAAATGTTCTTAACTTGAATAATGATTTACATCATACAATTTCAAGTCATGATGTGGAAACTGCTTGCAATTCTAAGGACATTCCAAGATTAGCGGAATGGCCAACCTTCAGTGGTGAAGGAGAATATAATCATATGGAATTTATGAAAACAATTGATATGTTCAAAGAAGACTTTAACATACCAGATGAATACATAAGTGCCAGATTACACTCATTATTTACCAAATCAGCTAAGAAATGGTATTATAAAATGAAACAAGACCATGGTAAACATTCCTGGCCTTGGTGGAAAGAACAAGTTATTTCCAAATGGGCAAATGATTCCTGGAGATTTAGAATGGAAAATTCTTTTGAAGAAGCCATTTTTAATATTGAGAGGGACAGGCCCATGACTTGGTTTGTTAAACAGAAGGACAGATTAACTGCCCTTCATCCTGATATGTCTGAACCAATGGTACATAAAAGGATATTAAGAAAGTGTGGTGGTGACCTTGAGCATGCTATAAGAAGCAGATGTATTGAGCCTTGCTCTACAGAAGATTATATCAATGCTATGGAGGATATCACTACTAGAACAAAAATTGGAAGAAATTGGTATAAACCCCCAACAGACAACAAGACTAGTGGGAAACCAATTTCAAAACCAAATAAGCCACATGACAGACCTCCTTTGAAATGTCATAAATGTGGCAGTACATCTCATTTAGCAAACACTTGTCCAAAAAAGACAAGAGTCAATGAGATAAATGTTGAAAAAGTGGAAGACACAAAAGAAACTGATGTAAATTTACATGAAAGTGATTCTGAACCTTCAGAAGAGGAAGAAACATCAGAAGAACTTGGTATAGAAAATATTAATGTTTCTTTTGAGGTCACTGAAGTACATACTCACTTGCCACAGTACAGTGATGAATGTATGGATCTCATACATGTGCAAGTTGCCAAAATGCAAAAACCCAAACCTGCCAGAGGTAAAGGTTATACAGCTGGGTCATCTTGTATCACTAATATTGTGATAAATAACACAGAAGCCAAGATACATCTTGACTGAGGTGCTTTTTGCACTTGTGTTGGAAAAGACTACCTTGACAAGATTTATACCAATTGGCAAGACAGGTTAATGCCAATTGAAGGTGTAAAATTCAGCAGTGCTAGCCAAAACATGCACCCTTTGGGTATATTTGAAGCAGCAATAATATTTCCTCATCCTGCAGGAAGTATAAGATTGAAAGCGGAATTTGTTGTTATGAATAATTGTACTTCACAAAACTTCATACTAGGGAATGATTATCTCAATATCTATGGTATTGATATTAATAATCATAAGGACAGGTATTTCACTATAGAGGAAAATAAAAGGCAAAAATTTGCATTTTCTCTAGAAGAAAAGAAATTACTGTCATTCAACCAGTAAAAAATGTTAAAAAAGAAAAATTTGTGTCAGATCAGTTAAGTGAAGCACAAATTAGTCCTGAATTAACACCAGAAATGAAGGAAGAATTTATTGAAATTTTATTTCAATTCAAAGAAGCCTTTGCTTCTGATGATGAACCACTTGGGGCTATAAAAGGCCATGAAGTGGATATCATGCTTAATGTGGAGAGACCATATCCCCCACTATTAAGAAGACCAGCTTACCCAGCTAGCCCTAGGGCTAGAGAAGCATTAGAAAGTCATATTAATGAACTAATAAAACTGGGAGTTCTTAGAAAAGTTGGACACAATGAGGAAGTGGAAGTCACAACTCCAGTAATCATTACTTGGAATAATGATAAGTCAAGAATGGTTGGTGATTTTAGAGCACTGAATACCTATACTATTCCAGACAGGTATCCAATCCCTAGAATCCATGAGACTTTGACTCAATTATCCAAAGCAAAGTTTATTACTTCCATGGATGCTCTTAAAGGCTTCCATCAGAATGTTTTAACACCTCATGCTAGAAAATTATTGAGAATAATTGCTCATTGTGGTATTTATCAATATTTGAGGATGCCTTTTGGTATTAAAAATGCACCCTCTCATTATCAAAGAATGATGAATACCATATTCCCCCATGAATTATCAGAGGGATGGTTAATCATTTATATTGATGACATTATTATTTGTTCAGAAACCTGGAAATTACATTTGAAGAGACTTTCATTAGTACTTAGAAAAATTCTACAAGTGAACATGAAAATTTCTCTTAAAAAATGTAATTTTGGGTTTCATGAGTTAAAAGCTCTGGGACATGTAGTATCAGGACTGAGCCTTGGTGTTGACAAAAACAAAGTGGCTGCAGTTTTACTGAAACAAATGCCCCAGAACAAAAAAGAAATGATGTCTTTCTTGGGATTTGCCAGTTACTACAGGCAACACCTTAAAGATTTTGCAATCCATGCCAGATCATTATACAGAATTTGTGATCAACAAACTGTTTTTGAAATGACACAGGAGAGAATTTAAGCATATGATAAAATCAAGTATGCCTTGACCAATGCACCATTATTATTGATTCCAGACTGGAAACTTCCTTTCAAGCTGTATATTGATGCATGTGGTGAATGTTTAGGAGCTGCTCTTCATCAAGTTCAAATTGTCAATGACAAGCCTTATGAAGGTCCACTTTGTTTTATTTCAAGACAAATTAAAACTACTGAGGCCAGATATGGATCTAGCCAAATGGAGTGCCTTTGCCTTGTTTGGGCTCTGGAAAAACTTCATTACTATCTTGATGGTAGTGTGTTTGAAGTAATTACTGATTGTAATGCAGTAAAATCACTTCTTAACATGAAGACTCCAAACAGACACATGTTAAGATGGCAGATTGCTATACAGGAGTATAGAGGCAATATGACCATAGTACATAAAGCTGGAAATATTCATAAGAATGCTGATGGCCTGAGTAGATGGGCATTACCCAATACACCTGATAACCCTGCCTATGTTCCTACAAGTGCAGAACCTCAAATTCCAATTGAAGGAATTAATATCACAGATGTTGGAACAGAATTCTTTGAAGAAGTTAGAGAAAGCTACAAGCAAGATAAGAATTGTCATATTATTACTACTCTACTTGACAAAGATTGTAAAGATGTAGCCTTGGCTAATTCTCTGGATGATATTTGGAAAACATCTTATGATAATGGAAGATTCCATTTGTTTGATGGTATACTATATCATAGATCTAAACACACATGTGTCATGGTGCTATGTAGTAGAATGTTGATTAACACAATACTACTAGAAGGCCATGATAACATTTATTCTGGACATCTGTCTGAAGACAGAACAATGGAGAGAATTAAGACATGTGCCAGGTGGCCATCTTGGAGAAAAGATGTCATTGAGTACTGTCATAGCTGTGATAGATGCCAGAAAGCCAATAAAGCTACTGGTAAAAGATTTGGTCTAACGATCCATATCCAAGAACCAAGTACCCCATGGGAAGTGGTTCTTCTGGATTGGGTAACTGCATTACCACCTGGAGGTGATAAAGGTTACAATGCATGTCTTGTTATTGTGGACAGATATAGCACAACACCAATCTTTTTACCATGTCATAAAGATGACACAGCTATGGATACAGCTATTTTAATTTGGAACAGAGTCATATCCCACACTGGTCTCTTTAAAAACATCATTAGTGACAGAGACCCAAAATTTACATCAGCCTTATGGACTAATTTACATAAGCGTTTGGGTACAAAATTATCATTTTCAACAGCCTACCATCCACAAACAGATGGGCTGGCAGAAAGAATGATTCAAATCCTTGAGGACATGATCAGAAGATTTTGTGCTTATGGCCTGGAGTTTAAAGATTCTGATGGCTTTACCCATGATTGGTGTACTCTTATCCAAGCATTGTAATTAGCCTACAAGACCTCCATCCATGCTTCAACAGGCAAGACTCCTGCAATGTTGGAAAAAGGATGGAACCCCAAACTTCCAGTTGATACTTTGAAAAAGGATTTGGTTGACATTCATCCAACTGCTTCAAGCTTTAAGCTACTGCTTGATAAAGTGAGACATCATGCAAATCAAAGCATGAATGATGCCTTTGAATATGCTAAGCAGAAATGGGATAAGAGTCATAAGACACCAGAATTCAAGGTAGGGGACCTAATACTAGTTTCAACCTTGAACTTTAATAATATTAAAGGTCCAAAGAAATTGAAAGATTCCTTTACAGGACCATTTATTATTAAAGCCCTTCATGGGACAAATGCAGTACAAGTAGAACTGTCAGGAGAGTTAGGAAACAAACACCCAACTTTTCCTGTCAGTCTTGTAAAGCATTACACATCAAGTGATAAGGAATTATTTCCTTTAAGAAATGAAACACCCTTAGAAGTACCCCCACTTGACCCAAGTGAGGAAAAGAAAGTACTGAAAGTCTTAAAAGAAAGAAGACTTAGGGGTAAAAATGAAAGAGAATACTTAGTCAGGTATAGAAATCCACAACATGAAGATGAGTGGGTTGAAGAAAGTAAAATACCTGATTCCCAAAAGTTTCTCAGAAGATTCAGACATGAGAGAAGACCAATTCCTCAATAAAAAGTCGGAATTGTGTGCTTTACATACTTGAACAGTATAAGTAGAGAGGTTGGACAGTGGATTATACCCCCCCAAGTAACTTGGGGGTATACTACAAAAGAAAAATTGTAATACAATTTTTTTTGGTGGTAGGGAATGTGAGCCTGTGAGGTATGTATGACATACCCATAAGGCCACAAATAATTTTATAAACAGTGAATTTTGTCTTTAACAGACTTTTCAGTTGAATTTAAAATAAAAAATAACAAAAAATAAGTATAACTTTTTTTTGGATAAACAAAGTTATAAATATTATGTCATTTTTGGATTCTACACCCAAAATGACCTAGGGTACATCCATACAGTGTTATACCCAAAAACACTTATTTCTTGTGTTATTAGAAGATTTAAGAATCTCACAGTACCAATGTAACTTTTTAACATTTTTTTTAAAATTGTTAAATTTAAGCTTAAATAAGCTTAAATTTAAAGTTGCATAAGGTTAATGCAAACTTACCAAAATTTTAGTTAAAATTAAGGTGTGGTGTATATTTACTGAATTAGCTAAGGATTTGCCATACAGAATGTAAATCCTGCGTGAGCTCAATTTAAAAGGGTTTAAGGCCATAGTATGGCTTTAAATAAATAAAAGTGCAAAATCCACGCAGAAAGGTGGGACAAAGGAAAAAGACCAAATAGAGCTGGGGTACCCAACTTTTTGGATCTGCAATGATTCAATTAAGGTTGTCCACCTGTATTGGAGGATTTTCAACCTTATTTAAACTTTAAGATTAGACTTTGATCCAACCTTAAGGTTTAAACTGGTTTTATCCCAATTTGGACAGGAATTTCAAGCTGCCAAAGGGTAAATCCCAATATGCAGGCTTGAAATCAAGGTTTTAAGAACTTTCAAAGCTTAATCAAGCTTGAAAACCTTAATTAAGCTTAAAAATTTAAGGTTACAATCATTGAAACCTTATCAAAAGCTAAGGTTTGGTGTGTATTGCTATTTTATGTGGAAAAATAGCAATAACTTCAAAAATTCACTAAAAATCCAATTCTTAATGGATTTACTTGAAAATTTCACACAACTTAGAATTTAATATCATCTACATATAAATTAAATTTTAAGTATCTTTTATAAATAAGTTTCCTGGGTAATTAGCCTGGAAATTTACTTTTTTAATTAAGCTTAAAGAAAATTATGATTTCTTTAAAAATGAATTAAAAATTGAGTTTAAGAGATTTCTGCTTGAAACTCTAATTTTATGTTGTTCATGTGATGAAATTTAATATAAATAAACTTATTTTATATTAAAACTTAAATTAATTAAACTAAATGAGGATTAAAGTTACTTGGAGTTAAGAATTACACTGGTAACTTTAAATTGGAAGTAAAAATAAGTTGCCTTAAGTTAAGAACTTAATTTTTAAGCATGGTTTTTCAGTTTTGACCTGAGCACGCCCTCTACATCCATTATGAATCATGAGAGCTGCTCTGAAGACATAAAAAGAGTCTTTTCATCACTGTTTTTGTCAATCAATCAATAATCAATCCAATCATATTAGACATTTAAACAGGTAAAGTTTTATTAAATATAAAATCTTATTATTAAAAGTAATTCTTAAGTTATTTTTATTCTTTATTTATTAAATTAAAGAATTGAAGTCATAGAATTCAGATTATTGTTGTAATCACCTATAATAAATTTTATTATATAAAATTATCATCTTAAATATCTTTTAAAATCCACAAATTCCTCTTAAAAACTCTTTAATCATAATTTTTATTATAAAACGTTGTTTCATCTTTAAAAATATTGATTTTTGGCGTGTTCTTAACTTATAATCTTTATTTAATATAATAACTGTTGTATTTGACTTGTTGTATTAAATAAATCTTATAAGTAAGTTTTCTCTAAAATTCTATATCTTTTTTTATCTAGTATTAGTTTTTTTTATATAGAATTTTTATTCTAAAAGAATTATTTCTGCACAGTGTGTGTTTAATTCTTTTTTTATAAATAATATTTATATTATTTATAAGTGGTTAATTCTTATTTTCCACGTGTAATTGTCTCATTAAGAGCTTTACACTTCTTATTGTTATAACTGTCAGTGACTATAACAATAATAGAATAATTATAATTTATTATAATTATTATATTTTTTCATATTATTATATTTATATAATAATAATTAACTTTATTTTTTTATATATAATTATTTTTAATAATTATATTTAAATTTGTGGTTATAATATTTTATTATATTATATTTTTCTACTGAGGACAGTCATAGTACTCTTGATATTGTTATTATTATCAAGAGTTTCATAGACATACCTTACACTGTGCTTGTTACCCTCTCTTTAGTCCTGTCCTCACTAATGTGTCCCATATAGGGGCAGTCATGGCATTCCTGCAGGATTAAAGAGATGTGGTCTCTGTCTATCACTGTGAGTGCACTGGTGTGCGTTTCTCTGTGATAAATCAGGCCATCTATAAGGAAGAATTTATTGTCCTTATAGGCCCTCAACCAGGGTTCCTCCAGCTGGGTTTCCAGTTCTGGGCTCCTGTATTTTTGTTGAAGGAGTTGGAGTAGTATGCTACACTGCTTGTGTTTAGCATAAGATTTCAGTACTGCATTGAAAAATTCATTATGCAGTTCTGAGGAACTTATTCCCAGTATGGGGGTTTCTTTCCCTTCTGAATCAGTGTTTCCACTGTAAAGGGTACCACTCCCTGGTACCCATTCAGAGAATCTGAAGTTCTCCTTTCTATTTATTTCCATAAAATGGATAGGAATTTTTGCAGCAACTTCAGGGTCATAAGCTGGATTGCTTTTGACATTGTCCAGTGGCCATCTGCTAAGGCCATCTGCATTGGTATGGCTTTTACCTTCCTTTTATATGATGGTCATGTTCCCTCTATACTCCTGGATGGCTATTTGCCATCTCAGCATGTGTCTATTAGTAGTCTTCATGTTTAGTAAAGACTTCAAGGCTGTGCAGTCTGTGTAGACTTCAAAGACTGCACCCTCCAAATAATAATGGAGTTTTTCTAGAGCCCAGACTAGACATAGACATTCTGTCTGGGTGGCCCCATACCTGGCTTCTGAATCTTTCAGCTGCCTGGAGATGTAACATATTACACCTTCTCTTGGTTCACCATCCACAATTTGTCTTTGGTGAAGGGCTGCTCCTAAGCCTTGGCTGCATGCTGCATCTATATATAACTTGAACGGTAGTTCAAAGTCAGGAAAGATGAGCACAGGTGCATTTGTGAGTTCATATTTGATCTTCTCATATGCATCCCTCCTTTCCTTGGTTATTTCAAGAACTACATCCTTTGCGCATAACTTGTATAAACTACTAGTTATGTGGGCAAAGTTTTTGATGTGGTTTCTATAGTAGCTAGCAAGTCCAAGGAAAGATTGCATCTCTTTGATGTTCTTTGGTACTGGCTTTTGCAGTACTGCAGCTACGTTGTTCTGGTCAATTGCCAGACTAAGGCCTGAGACTTTGTGTCCTAGAGCTAGTAGCTCTTGTTGGCCAAAATTACACTTCTTAAGTGAAATTTTCAGATTGATGGGTGTACATTTACTTAGCACTCTGTCTATGTATTGTACATGGTCTTCCCATTTCTCTGATTATATAATGATATCATCAATATATACTACCATCCAGGCTTCCATTATTTCTTCTTGAAATATGGTGTCCATCATCCTTTGGAAGTGGGCTGGTGCATTCTTGATGCCAAATGGCATCCTGGTGTACTCATATATGCCCATATGGCATATTATTCTGAGCAACTTCATGGAGTTTGGTTTAACTCCATTTTGGTGGAAGCCTTTCATACAATCCATCTTGGTTATGTATTTGGCTTTGGCCAGCTTATCCAAGGCATGAGGTATCCTTGGTATAGGGTACCTGTCTGCTTTTGTGTAGTTATTCAGGGCTCTGAAGTCTCCACACAATCTAGACTTGCCATCATGCCAGGTGATCAGGACAGGAGTGGTGATTTCCACTATTTCATTATGTCCAATCTTCCTGATGACATCCATGTCCAGGAGTTCATTGATGTGTTTTTCAATTTCTTTCCTGGTTTCCAGGCTTGCTGGATAGGGAGGTCTCCTCAGCATGGGTGGATAAGGTCTTTCCACATCCAAATATAGTTCTATATCATGGCCTTTAATCTTGCCTAGTGGTTCTTCACCAATGAAAAATGCTGGTCTGTTCTTCCTCAGCATCTTTAGTAAACTTAGTTTTTGTTTACTGGTGAGGGTAGTGCTAAACTGTCCCTCCTTGAATTCCTTCAAGAGTTCTTCTAGTGGATCCTGTGAAGATATGTGGTATATATCAAGTGAAAATTTCTTTTCCTTGTTGGTACCAATGGTAATGTGCCTGTTTTTACTGTTGTAAATATCTATGCCATACATCCTCTGGTAATCTGTTCCCAGTAAAAACCCTTGGATGTGGGCATCTTCAAGCACTACAAAGTCTGGGTTGAGTCTGATATTACCCTTCCTGTGGGGTATGATTATCTGTTTGACAATTGTCCCAATGGAAGTCATCTTCCCTGATGCACTTTTGAAGTTCTTTGCCTTAGTGGGCAAGAGCTGTTTTTCCCAGTTTGGGAAGTGGTTATCCAGATAATTTCTGGCCACTATGGATCAATGTGCTCCACTGTCAATGATCAATGGGTGCTGAGCATTGTCAATACATACAGTCATTTTTGTGGCTGTTCCATGTATATATGCCATTCCTTTTGTTGGTGTAACCAGGAATGTTTGTTCATCTTGTTTGTGTTTGCACAAGTTCTTGTTGGCAGTGTCCTGTGGCATGCCTGCTTCCAACTGTATATCCTGGATTTCCAATGGGTTTTCCTCTTGGTATTCCACTAGAAATTCCTCTCTTGGGTCTTGATCATCATAAGATGGTTCTCTGATGGCATCACCCATGGAGTCTGATTCAGAATCCTCTGTTGGAGGTTCTTCCTCAGAGACTTTCTCTATGGCATAGACTTTTTTCTTTGCCTTTGGACAGTTGTTGGCATAGTGGTCTGTTGAACCACAATTGTGGCAAGAATTCTTCTTCTTAGCCACTTCTGCCACTCTCTCTCTGGGTTTGTCTTTAAACTCCACCCTGAAAGGTTGTTTCTCCTTGAAGCTACTGCTTCTATATGGGGTGAATTTCCCTATGTTAGTCCTTTTCCTTATGTCTTGTAAGGTGTTGGCTATGTCATCTAGAGTGCACTTTTGGTTGCATCTGCATTTCACTGCATGCTCTAATTCTCCTGGCAGTTGTGTCAGAAGTTTGTGATTCCTCATCTGGATGTTCATCTGAGGATCAATGGCTTTAAGTCTTTTAGACTGTCTGAGACACCACTCGTATGGATCTTTGTCCACAGAGTATTTGTCATTTTCAAATGACATGGTCTTTTGCCATATCCAAGTTCCATTACTGTACTTTTGGATTATTTGACTCTTCCACCATGGCCAGTTTCTTCTGCCATGGATTTCTTTCATTTCAGTGTACCATATACTTGCATGACCTTTAAATGCAGTATTCAGTCTAGCAGTAATCCAGTAATCTGGTATGCTTGGTACATCAATGAAGAGTTCATCAATATAATCTATGAGTTCCATATGATCATATTCTCCTGATCCAGAGAATTTGGGCCAGCTTGAGGCCCCAGGAAGCTGTTTCAAGGCTTCCTTCTCTGAATAAGACATGCCATCTCCATCCTGGTATTGTGATGGGGATCTTGCCTTATTCAGCAACATGGCATCTGGTTTGATGTCATCTGGTTGATATGGATTTTCCATAGCTTGGCCTTGTGGTTGGGGCTTCAAGCTATGGTAGGCATTAAACAATTTGTTAATTTCTTGATTCAGACACTCCCTGTCCCTTGTGCTGTGGTGTTGTTCTTCAAAGACTTGGTTCAGTATTTTGTTGGATTCTTCAGAGGCTTTGCTCAGTTGAGCATATCCTTCTTGAAGATTCTTAACTATTTGTTCCAAGGAGGCTTGAGTTTGTCTCATCCTCTCTTTGCTAGCTTTAATTTCTGCAAATTTCTTTGCAGATTGTTCAGCATATTGGGACACTTGTAACCACAGTGTATCACTGTTGATGTTACTCTCAGATGTGACAATGTTATTTTCAGTCTGAGTGGGGGTAATGTTTCTCTTACTAGGACTACTGATTCTAGAGTGGTTTACAACTACTTCTGGTTCTTGTGTACTTCCTTTACCAAATCTAGCAGCTTCTGGATCATGGGGTCTGACTCTTTCCTCCTCTGGTTGAAGGAGGTTTTGTTCCTGCCCTTGTTTCCTTGTCTTCTCCTGGAAACTTCCTGGAATTGTGAAGAATGGTGACTCTTGGCCACTGATCTGCTGGTTTCTGAATGGTGTGAAGCCACTGGAGAGCTTATTTGGCCTGCTCCTTGTGAACCTGAAGGAATCTGAGTAGGCCCTGTCTGGGTCAACTGTTCTTCTATAGCTAGGATAGTGGCTTGATTCTCCCTTATCCTCTGTGCCCTTGCCTCCAGGAGTCTGTTCTTCCTGGTAGGATTCCAACCCTTGGTGATTACCATAAGGTCTTTGAAGTCTATCTCTTTGAGAAAGATCTTCTGGCAACTTGATCCCAGTTCTGCCCAGTGAGTTGCTAGGTTGAACCTCTTGTTGTCCATGCTCCATTGAAATAAATCTTTGAGGAGTTGGTGGATCTGAAGAACTTGATCCATATCCTTCCAGTCCTCTGGTTTGAGGTTTCTGTTGAATTGGAGTGTGAATGGCAAGGTTGATATTATCTCCCTCATTGTTTTGCCATCCACCACTGTGTCCAGGGTGTCCTCTTTCAGGTCTTCTGGTTCTGGACAATCCTCCTCTATCCTCTGGCTGGTTCCTTTGGAAGCCAAGGTCTCTGAGGTATACAGGGGACATATCAGTGTCTGAAAACAGTCAACAACTTTATGTTCTTAGGGTATTTACCTTTGACTGTGCCTTGTACAAATTCATTGTCTGCTGATTTGGGCAGTTTGCCTTTGGAAGTTACAACTGGGTTAATAATTGTAATCTTCCCTGTAAAAGTGGTTAAGGTTGGTTTACCTTGTATTGATTTAGATTTTCGTGGTTTTCTACTTCTCTGAGTGGCTATTGGTGTCCACTTCTTGGCTGTGCTGAGACCTTCTCTGTGCCTCTTTCCTTTGCCCTTTCTGCCCTCTAGTTCTGAGGGTGTCACTGGTGTGTTGGCCTGTGACTGGGTCTCAAGTGGGATGTAATTTTTTTCCACTGAAATCAAAGCAGGAAAAGGAGGGCTTATGTCAGTTAAGACTTCTCAAAAAGATGCTGGTTTTGCACGTCTGAGATTGGCCTCTGGGCTTGTATGTTACTAAAATGTGCCCTGTATAATGACAGTGTAATTGAATCAACAATTCCACATCAGAATTACAGCTTTTTGGTACCCTGTCACACTGTTTGTGTGCCAGTATCCCACAGATACACTTGTGGCTTTCAAGTGTATTCTGTACAAGTGGCTTTGTATAAGTGTTATTGAGTTAACAATACACTTGACCACGCCTCAAATGATGGTTTTTCAGTCAGAGGTGTCCTTATTCAGTCAAGAATACAGGACTTATTGATGGCTTATGTGTTTTTATATACAAAACACACCAAAAATAGTTATTTTCAGTGGGTATTAGCCACCTGAATAATACTCTTATAATATGCGTATATATATAAAAAAGGATAAAAATATATAAAATATATATTTTAATAGAGAAATTATGCCTAAAAAAGGATAAAACACTTGTTAATAAGTCATAAAAAGAGAAAAGACTTACTTATGAGGTCCAAAAAAGATTTAAAACACGGCCAGGCCCCCAAAATGTCAGGATGAGTCTATGATAAAGGTGTATATAAGTATTTACAAGCTTTAACTATGACTGTGACATGGTAAAAATGGTTTTTAAAGATGATAAGATTGATAATAAATGATTTAAATTAAGATTTTAAGGGCTTTACTATAGAGATATAGTGGTGGTGAGCGTTGTTGAAAGCCCTGAGTGCAGCTTTACCTGTTGGATTACAATAATAAAGACTACAATACTTTAATTTAAGAGTATACCTGATTATTTAACCAAGAGTAAAACTGTTTTTGACAGTTTACTACGTAGGTTATTCAAGAGCAGGATGAGGAAAGGCTTTTGGCTGTGAAAAGCCCTCCTTTTATCCTGAAATTGAGGTGGAAAGGCTGCTAGACCTTTCCACATAGAGGAAGTGAAGATTTTTCACTCTCTATGACAGGATTGTGGTTTGCAAACAGCTTTTATGCCCTGTATTGGGCTCAGATGTGGTTTTGAAACCACATCTGGGCGGGTTTCACCAATACAGGGTGAAAAATTTCATCTGGGGACCTCACAGCCTGATTCTGACGTGTATGATGCGTAGAATGCTGTACAGAAACTGTATGAGACCCCAGTATTGACTGACATATGAGGTATTGAAGTAAAAACATGCTTCTTTGTCTATTTGACACCTCATATTCATGGTTATGGGATATTATCCCATGGTAAGGCTGTATATGACAGCAGGTGGGATTTTGACCTTAAAATGGTCATAACTCTGTCAGTTTCTGAGATATCAAGCTCAAAGTTGGTTCTTTGGATAGCTCTGTATGAGCTCTACACAATGGTACCCAACTTGACATGGTTATCATTAAATATGACAAAGTTATCCCATGTACAAGTATTTTTGTACATTGGCGTGGTTTGGGCAAAAGCTGTATTAAGCTTGTTTGGCCAATAACTTCTGTTGTAGTTGAGCTATGAGGAAATGGATGGCACCATCAGATAGCCCGGATTGTGCCCTTTCCAAAAAGAACCCACTTTAAGTATCTCACACTAAAACTGTAAAAGTTAGATGAGAGGTGAATGTTTTGTTCACCCTTATTTGGTCTGAATTTGACCATAACTCAAGTAATACTGGTGCTAGCTCAGTTTGGCTAGCACCATTAGATATCCCTGGCTTAGAGCTTCATTTTGAATACCCATTTGATGGGGTTAAGCCTCTCCTTCTAGATTTTAGATGAGAGGTGAAAATTAAGGTTTATGCTCAGCAATAACTTTGAGCAGGAATAACTTTGTTATTTCTTGTCCTATGGTGATGGGACTTATATTTTCAGAAAGAGGTGAGTTTCCTCTTTCTTTTGATACCTTTTGAGCTAATTTGGCTCAGCTCCATGTTTTGGTGGTATTTTGGCTGTACCATTGGTTTATGGTATTTTGGCTGTCATGCTTGTGCTCTGGTTTTGAGTCACAGGCTGACAGAAGAAAGCCATACCATGTCACCGGGATTGAAAACAGGTGGACTTGCTCTACTTTTATCTGAATACCTCCTAAACCTGTTTATGGAAACTTCACATTCTCTATTGACATCTTGCTGTACTGATTGTATTTCTGTTGATAACTTTCCAGCCAGAGTAGCTTGAGTGATGGGAACTGAGTCAAAATGAGGATCCCTTCCATAAACAGTGAAAAACGGTGATTGCTTTGTTGAAGAGTGGTCAGAGTTATTGTAGGCAAATTCAGCCAAAGGGAGCCAGGTGTTCCAATCATTTTGATGATAACTGACATACATCTGAAGGTACTGTTCTAGTATCTGACTTAGCCTCTCTGTCTGTCCATCAGTTTCTGGATGATAAGCAGTTGACAGATCTCTTGAGATCTTGAGCTGCTGACAAAGGTTGGTCCAAAAAGAAGAAACAAAAAGAGAACCTTGATGACTAACAATGCTTGAAGGAAGGCCATGCTTTTAAAAAATATTCTTGATGAATAGATGGGCCAAATCTAATGAAGTGATTGAAGCTATTGTTGGAATAAAAACTGCCATTTTTGAGAATCTGTCCACTATGACAAGGATTGAGTCAAAGGAATTGGACAGTGGCAATTGAGTGATGAAATCCATTGAAAGACAAATCCAAGGACCACTTGGAATTTGAAGAGGCTTGAGGAGTCCAAACTTCTTGTGATGAATATTTTTGTTTCTTGAACACTGTTTACAGGATGAAACATAATCCTTGATGAATTGAGTCATGCAGGACCAGTGGAAAACCCGCTTGACAAGTTTGAGAGTCTTCTCTTGGCCAGGGTGTCCAGCTAGAGGAGAGTCATGCCGCTTTTGAAGTATATTGGGTAGAATTGTGGGGTCATTTGGGACCACCACCCGATCTTTGAAAAGGAGAAGTTTGGAAGAGGAATCAAGAGAATAATCTGTGACAGATTTACCTTTACCCAAATATTCAAGGACACTTCTATATTGAGAATCTTGCCACACTGCCTTCTGAATCAAAACAATCAAATTTGGAAATGAATCCACCTTGACTGCAAAAAACTTTGAGGCTTGAATTTCATCTTGCTTGATTATCTTCTGATAGTTCATTGGATTCTTGCTGATGAAATCCTCCCCCCTCGCTGGGTAAACGTCGTCCCGACGTGACAAGGCATCTGGAATGGTGGCCAAGTGGCCAGGGCGGTAAGTGATTGAGAAATGGAATTCAGATAAAAATTCAGCCCAACAGGCTTGACGGCGAGTGAGAATCTTGGAAGACATAAAATATTGAAGAGATGAATGATCGGTGAGAACTTCAAAAGGGGAAGAAATTGAAAGAAGGAAAGCTCTCCAGCGCTTGAGAGCCCAGACTATGCCAAGGAGCTCCTTGTCAGGAATCTCATAATTAAGCTCAGCTGGGAGAAGCTTACGGCTATCAAATGCAATGAGATGTTTTCCTGAGTCAGAGACCTGACTCAGTACAGCACCCAAGGCATAATCTGATGCATCGGTCTCTACAATGGTGGGTAGAGAAGGAGTGGAGCGGTGGTGAATGCCTCTTTGAGTTGATGAAGCTGTCTGAGAGCTTCCTCATTGAGGGGAAAACGGGAATCTTTCTTGAGGAAACTTGTGAGTGAACTAATTTTCTTTGAATAATTCTTGATGAAATGGCGGTAGAAATTGGCACAGCCAAGGAATGATTGAAGAGCTTTGAGGTTTCTTGGAGATGGCCAATTGAGAATTTGCTGGACTTTTGCTTGGTCCATCTTGAGGCCTTCAGAAGAAACAACATAACCTAAATACTCTACAATAGAAACATGGAATAGGCATTTGGACACCTTAGCAAAAAGGTTATTGGCTCTGAGTCTGGAAAGAACAGTGGACACATGAGTGACATGTTCTTTCTCAAATTTGGAAAAGACCATAATGTCATCCAAATAAACCACAACATAAACATCAAGAAGCTCATAAAAAATATCATTGACAAGAGTTTGAAAAGAAGCAGGAGCATTGGTAAGCCCAAATGGCATAACCAAGTACTCATAACTACCATATTTGGTTCTAAAACAAGTCAAATGTTCATCACCTTCCTTGATTCTGAGCAGGTTATATGCACCACACAAATCAATCTTGGAGAATATATAAGAACCATTGAGAACAGTGAGAATCTGATTCATAGGAGGAACCGGATACTTGTTCATCCTAGTAACATCATTGAGTTTGCGGTAATCAACACACAAACAGAGGCCACCATCTTTCTTTTTGACAAAAAGAACAGGTGCTCCTGTAGAAGAGGAGCTTGGCCAGATGAAACCTTTCTCTACATTCTCTGAAATTTAGGCCCTGAGTGTATCTGACTCTTGGTTTTATAAAGAGTAGATCACCCCAACTGGAGGTAGAGACCCCTCCAGCTTGATATGATGATCACAGGCATGGTGAGGAGGAATTTTCTCTGCTTCCACCTTGGAGAATACATCCAAGTATTGGTGATAAACCGAAGGAACAACCTTCATCACGGTTTCTATTTCTGGCTCTTCCTCTTCATCCCACAACTCCTCCAGGGAGTCATGATAAGATGAAGGAGGAAGGTCCATATTCCCAAAGAAGAGATGAAGTGAAGATACAGAATTATCTTCTCCAACATCTTGAATCTCTTTGAAGACTTTATCTCTAGATGATAGTAATGACTGATGGGAATTAAGGGAAGGAATATGGACAGAAGAGGGAATTGATGGTGTTCTAGAATCACCAACCAGAGCTGCACATGATTTGGCAGAACAAAAGTCATTACTGAAAGATTTTGAAGGATCATAATAGTCCTTATGATCACAATTAAAGGTGATCCTCCCTTGCCTCCAATCAGTATATGGATTAAAATGATTAAGAAAGTCAAAGCCCAATATGAGTTCTTCTCCCTTGGGAGTATCAATGACTAAAAAGTCCCATTCAAATCTTGGGAAGGAAGGGAGCTCAAGTAAATATTTAGTATGGTGGGTCACAAATAAAGAAGGACACTCAGAGGAGTCTAAAATGATGAGGGGAATCTTCTCTGGAAGTTCTGACGTAGTCAATGAATACTTGTGAACAAACTGCTTTGCAATAAATGAGTTGGTAGCACCAGAAACAATGAGAATACTGTAAAAAACATCAGAAAGAGAAGAAAAAACAAAGAATTTAAGAGAATTCTTGACACCAGTATTCAGATTGCACAATTGTGTGCTGGATGGAAAACAGTGAATACCATTGAACACAACATGGTCTTCACTCAGGCTTTTCCCTGGCTGGGAAATTTGCCTGACGGTTGGGTAAGCTTGTTTTGAGGCCTTTTGAAACAGGACTCAAGACTATGCTTTCCACCACAATAGGTACAAAGACCCTCCTTGATTCTTCTTTCCTTTTCAGAATTCATTAACTTGAAATCTTGATTCAATAAAGAAGAATGGGGCTTGTCCCTCTTCTGAAAATTCTTCTTCTTCTTTTTACTTGAACTTGAAGAATTTTGAGGATGAGAAGAACTTTACTTTGAGGCTTCTGGCTTCTTCTCTTGATGATGACTCTTTTCCTTTTGCCTCTCATGGTACCTGGTATCAAGTTCCAGGGTAATGTCCATTAAGTCTTGAAGAGAGTCAATTCTTGAAGGATGGGAGGCCAATTGATCCAAAATCCTGGATGGCAATCCCTTCCTGAAATGATGGATGAGAGCTCTTTCACCCCAATCCCCGATTCTTGAGACTAAACTTCTGAAGTCAACAATGTATAAGGATACATGCCCACCTTCTTTCATTCTTAAAGAATCCAACTCGGCTTCTGCTTTTCTGACTTCATTCAGATCCCCAAACAAAGTGGAGAGTTGAGAAGGTAATTTGAATCTTGATTGGTGAGATTGGAAAGATAAGGCTCAATCCATTTTGCAGCCCTGCCAATAAGAAATGATGTGGCATAGAGAACTTTCTTTCTGTCTTGAGAGAAATTTGCCGGATCATTATGAAATAGCAATTGACAAGACTGACTGAAACTTCTAACTTTGAAGGGCTGAGTCCCATCAAAGCATTCTGGTGCCTTCATAGATGGAGTCTTGAAGGCTGGTGGTCTTGATGCTTCAGAAGATGAAGCTGCTTGAAGATTGGCCATAATCTGAGTCATTTTCTGCATGATGGCCAATAAAGATGGTTCAGACTGATGAGATACAGGCTGATTAGACTGGGCTATAGTTGGCCCTCCAGTACCTTGGGATTCCTCCACAGGAGAAGGGACACCTTCAGTACCATCAGACGCTTCCTCTTCCACAGAATTCTCCTCCTCCTCTTCACCTTCTTCACCTGGACCTTTGGAAATGGTCCTTGAAAGTCCGGGAAATCTGCCAACTACTCCTGAGAATGAACATGATCTTCTTGGCCCCCTTCCTTCCTTCCATGCGGGGTCCTCTATCTAATTGGGCCCTCAGTTGAGAAACTGCTGGGGTGCCCTCTAGAGGAGCTCTTGGAGTTGGAGTGAGAACAGCTTGAGCTCTGGCCCGAGATCTTGTCTGTCTTTCCGGAGGTGAATGTTGAACAGGCATGATGTCAGGAATAAAATTGAAATAAATTAATTAAAATCAAAATTTGCTTTAAGTGAAAAGAGTCAACAATCAAATCTTGAGGAAAATCAATGAATAAAATGAAAATCTTCAAGTACGTCAATAAATCAAAATCAAATGAAGTCTTGAAGTCAAAATCAAATCAATTTCTTGAAGAATCAATGAATAAAAATGAAATGTTGAGGTAAATAAAGCAAACAAAAATCAAAAGAAATCTTCAAGCCAATAGATCAATGGATCAGATAAGTCAAACCAAAATCTTGCAAAAATCAATCCATCAAATGAAATCTTGAAGAAAAATCACTTTATGTCAAAATTCTTGATGTGAAAAATCAGCAAAATCAATGAAATCTTCAGGTCAATCAATTTTCTTGAGGTCAATGTCAAATCAATCAATCAATCAAAATCAAGTGAATTCTTCTTTAAAAAGCAAAATTCTTGAAGAATGAATCAATTATGAATCTTGATGTGAAGAATGTGTCTGAATATCTTGATGAAAAATTTGAAAATCAAAGAAAATCAAGATGACGCCTGAATTATGAATGAAATGAAAATTTGATGATTTGAAAAAGATTTGAAAAAGAATAACAAAACAAAAATGGGTAAGCTTTCAATTTTCAAAATGCAGAATTAATGAAAGAAAAGTGAGAGGTGACAATGAATCATTAAGTTCATAAGTGTAAAAGAATCATAATTTTGATGAAATGAGTGAATGAAATTATAGAGAAAGAATGAACAAAATGAAAAAGAAATTCTGAGTTAATTAATATGATGTCACAGGGGCTCTAGTGGAAATACAAGAGTGGCCTGGCACTCAGAAATCAGGGAACTTACTTGGAAGACTCCAAAAGAAGAAAGAATAAAAAATAATAAGAATGAATTCCTCTAAAAGATATGCAGGTACAAGATGAGATGCAAAAGAGGAAAGGGAAGCCAAGTGGCCAAAGAGACAACCAAGTAAGTCCTTAATCACTGTCTAAACCTTCCAAAAATGAATAATGGAACTAGTAAGGATATGACCACCAAGAGAAAGAGAAATGTGCTAAATGACTGACTTAATAATATCAGTATTTGCTTAACTAAAATGAAAAGAAAATAAAGATAAAAATATATCAAAGTATATTAATTAACTGGGGAAAAGCCCCCCAGGGTGGAAAGGGTAGCCGGTATATGTGAAAAGTTGGGAGTTTGAGTTCTTCAGCCTAGAAACTGATCTGTATTGATCCTTAAGGCTGTATTGATTGTTTTGGGAATTGATACAGCTGGCTAATATTGAAATTGAATTGGGTTGAATGAATTTCCCATGCTTTGAAATGAAATACAGTTCTTGGTGGATCCAGACTGTATTGAAATGAAGGTGGTTGCCAAGATGGATTGAGTGAAGCTTTGACACTTGACAACTGAATGAATGAACTGAATGAACTTCCTCTTGAATACACTGTGAGAATGAATTGACAGTATTCCCTTGGAAGGAATACTTGGAGTGAGAATAACCAATGACTGCTTGATGGCGTCATTGATATTTGAGGTTTTGACACTTGCCCTTGAGCCTTGATGAATCCTCTTTATGACGTTACTAGATGGCCTGATGGAAAGTTGAAATAACCAGATGATATTGCCTCCAGTGTATTGCTACTGAAAAAAGATGCATAATGGTGTATGACACCATATATGGCATTTTGGGTATTGGAGGTTTAAAATGGCCATAAGTCTTTAGAGATGACACCAGGAGGATATTGGTGAAATTTGGTTTTGGCGGGCTTCAGAGGTGTCAGAGTGTCTTTTGAGGTATTTGGCCATTTTTGGGTTTTTGGCCAAATACAGCTCATACAGCCTTAAAACTGTATTTGCGCAACGTGCACAAAAGTGCGCAAATGCGCAGAAACTTCATTGAAATCCAAATACAGCTTCTTGGGCTGTATTTCCCCTGTTGACTGGGAAATACCAAAATTGCCCCAAAGTAGAGAAAGGCCAGGAAAGGCCTGATGACAGTGAAGGGCCCAGATGATGGAATGGCCATAAAAGGCCAAATGAGGTGAGATGGGCAATTTGGCCAATTATTTATGGATAAGGCCAAATTGCCATATATTGGACATGGCATAGATATGCCATATTGAAGTCCAAGGGGATGAATTGCGATGGTTGTGACAAGATTCTAACATGAAAAGAAAGATGGGGCAAAGAAGACCTTTTATAGCCATCAATTTTCTTTCTCCAAAAGTAAAACTTACTCTTGTAAGTCGTGGAAAACACTCTGACAACAGAAAAGCAAATTATGGCATCTTTGAACCCTGTTTTACGCCAAAACGGGGCTTGTTTTAGCCATTTTTGGCTATTTTTAGCCATTTTGGACCCTTGAATCCGCCATTACTATAGTAATACCTGGTCTAGAGCCTTCAAAACACATTGGAATGTTTTTAAGAGACGTAGAAACCAGTTTAAACTGTTTTTCTTAATATTGTTTCAACTTAAGGGTAGTTTTACCCTCTTGGCAACAGTTAAAACTGCCCTGGTTGGTATCAAAACGTCATCATCAAGTCAGTCACAGACCCTGTCACTGAATTCCAGCCCAAAGGTGATGAGGTTTTTATGAATTTTGGCAACTCACACCTATCAGAAAGGAATTTGGGTAGTCTGGCACCCTTTGAGCCAAAATTCATTCCCCCCCCCCAGAATTACTCTTTCCAATTTATTTTTTCTTTAATTCCTCACCATGTAATATACTTATAGTTTACACATGCAATTCAATTGAGTTTTTACAGTACACAGTTGTAATAATTTTCACCTCATATGTAAATCAAATTTCACTTATGTAATACACACGCACCTTGTGACATTTCAATTGAAAATCCTTCAATTCCTATAACTTCTAAACTACACACAGCACCTCAATTTTAACCCAAAAATTGATGGTAAACACCACATTTTGGTGTTAATTAAATGAAGGTTCTGAGGATTTTCCATTTTTGTACAGAAAATACTAAAGACTTAATTCAAGGTTATTTAGGGTTGAGTTACCAAAATTTTATCTAGAGGTGACCCCACCTTATTTTTTATGAGTAATCCAATGGTGAAGTAATTTTCTTATTTTTATGAATTGGATAAAAATTCATAATGTATTTTATTTAATTTTGTACCAGAAATATTTCAATTTCATTGATTTTATCAAAACTTTATTTTTACTTAATTTTTTCAAGCAAAATTGTGATTTCACAATTTTAAAACTTAATTTAAGTTTTGGTTATAATTAACTTTTTATTTTTGTATATAAAATTTTATTTATAATTTAATTTTTATTTTGATAATATAAATAACGACATTTTCTTCATATTTATATCTTCATTTTGTTATTTGTGGTCTTTTGGGTATATGAGAATACTTCTAAGGCTCACATTCCCTCCCCCTAAAAAAAATAGTATGTTGTAATATTGTTATTTCTTGTGTGTTTGAACCTTTTGAGAAGTTTATCTGTAAGTTTTGTCTATGAAACTTATGATAATAGTAGCAATATCAAGAGTACTATGACTGTCCTCAGTAGAAAAATATAATATAAGAAAATATTATAACCACAAGTTTAAATAGAATTATTAAAAATAATTATACAAAAAGAAATAAATTTAATTATTATTATAAAAATATAATAATTATAATAAATTATAATTATTCTATTATTGTTATATTCACTGACAATTATAATAATAAGAAGTGTAAAGCTCTTCATGAGACAATTACACGTGTAAAATATGAATATTTAACCACTTATCAATAATATAAATATTTTTTATAAAAGAATTAAAACACAAACTTTGCAGAAATAATTCTTATATTAAACTTTTATATAAAAAAACTAATAATAGATAAAAAAAGATATAGAACTTTATAGAAAACTTACTTATAATATTTATTCAATACAACAAGTTAAAAAACAACAGTTATTATATTAGATAATCATTTTAAGTTAAAAACATGCCAAAACCCAATATTTTTAAAGATTAAACAATTTGTTATAATAAAACTTATGATTAAAGAGTTTTTGAGAGGAATTTGTGGAGTTTTAAAAGATATTTAAGATCATAATTCTATATAATAAAATGTATTATTGATGATTACAACAATAATCTGAATTCTATGATTTCAATTCTTTAATTTCAATTAATAAAGAATGAAATAACTTAAGAATTACTTTAATAATAAGATTTTATATTTAATAAAACTTTACCTCTTTAAATTTCTAATATGATTGGATTGATTATGAATTATGGACAAAAACAGTGATGAAAAGACTCTTTTTATGTCTTCAGAGCAGCTCTCATGATCAATAATGAATATAGAGGGCGTGCGCAGGTAAAAACCGAAAATCCATGCTTCAAAATAAAGCTCTTAACTTAAGGTAACTTATTTTTACTTCCAATTTGAAGTTACCAGTGTTATTCTTAACTCCAAGTAGCTTTAATCCTCATTTAAACTAGTTATTTTAAGTATTAATATAAAGAAACTTATTTTTCTTAAAGTTCATCACATGAACAACTTAAAAATAGAGTTTCAAGCAGAAATCTCTTAAACACAATTTTTAATTAATTTTAAAGAAATTGATAATTGGATTTTTAATGAATTTTTGAAGTTATTGCTATTTTTCCGCATAAAATAGCAATACACACCAAACCTTAACTTTTGATAAGGTTTTAATGCTTGTAACCTTCAGGTTTTAAGCTTATTTAAGCTTTGACAGCTCTCAAAACTTTAATTTCAAGACTGAATATTGGGATTTACCCTTTGGCACCTTGAAATTCCTGTCTAAAGTGGGATGGAACCAGTTTAAACTTTAAGGTTGGATCAAAGTCTAATCTTAAAGTTTAAATAAGGTTGAAAATCCTCCAATACAGGTGGACAACCCTAATTGAATCCTTGCAGATCCAAAAAGTTGGGTACCCCAGCTCTATTTGGTATTTTTCCTTTGTCCCACCTTTCTGTGTAGTTTTTGCCCTTTTATTTATTTAAAGCCATACTCTGGCGTTAAACCCTTTTAAATTGAGCCCACGCAGCATTTACATTATTTATGGAAAATCCTTAGCCAATTCAGTAAATATACACAACACCTTAATTTTAACTAAAATTTTGGTAAGTTTGCATAAACCTTATGCAACTTTAAGTTTAAGCTTATTTAAGCTTAAATTTAACAATTTTAAAAAAAAAATAAAAAAGTTACATTAGTACTGTGAGATTCTTGAATCTTCCAATAACATAAGAAATAAGTGTTTTTGGGTACAACACCTTATTGGTGTACCCTAGGTTATTTTTGGTGTAGATTCCAAGAATGACATAATATTTATAACTTTGTTTATCCAAAGAAAATTTATACGTATTTTTTGTTATTTTTTATTTTAAATTCAATTAAAAATTCTGTTGAAGACAAATTTAACTGTGTATAAAGTCATTTGTGGCCTTATGGGTATGTTATACATACCTCACAGGCTCACATTCCCTACCACCAAAAAAAATGTACCACAATTTTTCTTTTGTAGTATACCCCCAAGTTATTTGGGTGGGTATAATCCACTTTCCAACCTCTCTACTTATACTTTTAAGTATGTAAAGCACACAATTCAAACTTTTCATTTAGCAATTGGTCTTCTCTCATGTCTGAATCTTATGAGAAACGTTTGGGAATCAGGTATTTTTCTTTCTACAATCCATTCAGCTTCATGTTGTGGATTTCTATACCGGACTAAGTATTCTCTTTCATTTTTTCCCCTAAGTCTTCTTTCTTTGAAGACTTTTAGTACCTTTTTATCCTCACTTTGCTTTATTGGGGGTACTTCTAAGGGTGTTTCATTTCTCAAAGGAAATAATTCCTTATCACTTGAAGTGTAATGCTTTACTAGACTGACATGGAAAGTTGGATGTTTGTTTTCCAGTTCTCCTGACAGTTCTACTTGTACTTCATTTTTCCCATGAAGGGCTTTAATAATAAACGGTCCTACAAAGGAATCTTTTAATTTCTTTGGGCCTTTAATATTATTAAAGTTCAACGTTGAAACTAGTATTAAGTCCCCTACTTTGAATTCTGGGGTCTTATTACTTTTATCCCATTTCTGTTTAGCATATTCAAAAGCATTATTCATGCGTTGATTTGCATGATGTCTCACCTTATCAAGCAATAACTTAAAGCTTGAGACAGTTGGATGAATATCACTCAGATTGTTTTTCAAAGTATCAGCTGGAAGTTTGGGGTTTCATCCTTTCTCCAACATTGCAGGAGTTTTTCCTGTTGAAGCATGGATGGAGCTCTTGTCGGGTAATTCCAATGCTGGTATAAGAGTGCACCAATCATGGGTAAAGCCATCAGAATCTTTAAACTCCAGGCCATAAGCACAAAATCTTCTGATCCTGTCCTCAAGGGTTTGAATCATTCTTTCTGCCAGCCCATCTGTTTGTGGATGGTAAGCTTTTGAGAATGATAGTTTTGTACCCAAACTCTTATGTAAATTGGTCCATAAGGCTGATGTAAATTTTGAGTCTATGTCACTAATGATGTTCTTAAAGAGACTAGTATGGGATATTACTCTATTCCAGACCAAAAGAGCTGTATCCATAGCTGTGTCACCTTTGTGACATGGTAAAAAGATTTGTGTCTTTCTATATCTGTCCACAATAACAATACATTCATTGTAACTCTTATCACCTCCAGGTGGCAAGGCAGTTACCCAATCCATGTGAACCACTTCTCATGGGGTACTTGGTTCTTGAATATGGATCATTAAGCCAAATCCTTTACCAGTAGCTTTATTGGATTTCTGGAATCTATCACAACTGTGACAGTACTCAATGAAATCTCTTCTCCAAGATGGCCACCAGGCACATGTCTTAATTCTCTCCATTGTTCTGTCTTCAGACAGATGTCCAGAATAAATGTTATCATGGCCTTCTAGTAGTATTGTGTTAATCAACATTCTACTACATAGCACCATGACACATGTGTGTTTAGATCTATGATATAGTATACCATCAAACAAATGGAATCTTCCATTATCATAAGATGTTTTCCAAATATCATCCAGAGAATTAGCCAAGGCTACATCTTTACAATCTTTGTCAAGTAGAGTAGTAATAATATGACAATTCTTATCTTGCTTGTAGCTTTCTCTAACTTCTTCAAAGAATTCTGTTCCAACATCTGTGATATTAATTCCTTCAATTGGAATTTGAGGTTCTGCACTTGTAGGAACATAGGCAGGGTTATCAGGTGTATTGGGTAATGCCCATCTACTCAGGCCATCAGCATTCTTATGAATATTTCCAGCTTTATGTACTATGGTCATATTGCCTCTATACTCCTGTATAGCAATCTGCCATCTTAACATGTGTCTGTTTGGAGTCTTCATGTTAAGAAGTGATTTTACTGCATTACAATCAGTAATTACTTCAAACACACTACCATCAATATAGTAATGAAGTTTTTCCAGAGCCCAAACAAGGCAAAGGCACTCCATTTGGCTAGCTCCATATCTGGCCTCAGTAGGTTTAATTTGTCTTGAAATAAAACAAATTGGACCTTCATAAGGTTTGTCATTGACAATTTGAACTTGATGAAGAGCAGCTCCTAAACCTTCACCACATGCATCAATATACAGCTTGAAAGGAAGTTTCCAGTCTGGCATCAATAATAATGGTGCATTGGTCAAGGCATACTTGATTTTATCATAGGCGTGAATCCTCTCCTTTGTCATTTCAAAAAAAGCTTCTTGATGACAAATTCTGTATAATGATCTGGCATGGATTGCAAAATATTTAAGGTGTTGCCTGTAATAACTGGAAAACCCCAAAAAAGACATCATTTCCTTTTTGTTCTGGGGCATTTGTTTCAGTAAAACTGCAGCCACTTTGCTTTTATCAACACTAAGGCTCAGTCCTGAGACTACATCTCCTAGAGCTTTTAACTCATGAAACCCAAAATTAAATTTCCTAAGAGATATTTCCATGTTCACTTGAAGAATTTTCTCAAGTACTAATGAAAGTCTCTCTGAATGTAATTGCCAGGTTTCTGAAGAAATGAAAATGTCATCAATATAAATGATTAACCATCCTTCTGATAACTCATGTGGGAAGAGGGTATTCATCATTCTCTGATAATTAGAGGGTGAACTTTTAATACCAAAAGGCATTCTCAAATATTCATAAATCCCACAATAAGCAATTATTCTCAATAATTTCCTAGCATGAGGTGTCAAGACATTCTGATGAAAGCCTTTAAGAACATCCAGGGAAGTAATGAATCTTGCTTTGGATCATTGAGTCAAAGTCTCATGAATTCTAGGTATTGGATACCTGTCTGGAATAGTATAGGTATTCAGTGCTCTAAAATCACCAACAATCGTTGACTTATCCTTATGCCAAGTAATGATTACTGGAGTTGTGACTTCTACTTCCTCATTGCGTCTAACCTTTCTAAGGACTCCCAGTTTCATTAGTTCATTAATATGACTCGCTAATGCTTCTTTAGCCCTAAGGCTAGATGGGTAAGCTGGCCTTCTTAATAGTGGAGGATAAGGCCTTTCCTCATTAAGCATAATGTCCACTTCATGGCCTTTTATAGCTCCAAGTGGTTCATTATCTGAAGCAAAGGCTTGCCTGTATTGAAATAAAATTTCAATAAGCTCTTCCTTCATTTCTAGTGTTAATTCAGGACTAATTTTTGCTTCAATCAATTGATCTGACACAAATCTTTCCTTATTAACATTTTTCACTTGTTTAATTACAGTAATTTCTCTTTTTTCTAGAGGAAAAGCAAATTTTTGTCTTTTATTTTCCCCTATAGTGAAATACCTGTTTTTATGATTATTAATATCAATACCATAAATATTGAGATAATCATTCCCAAGTATAAAGTGCCCTGAAGTACAATTATTCATGACAACAATTTCAACTTTCAATCTGATGCTTCCTGTAGGATGAGGAAATATTATTTCTGCTTCAAATATACCAAAGGGGTGCATATTTTGGCTAGCACTGCTGAATTTTCTACCTTCAATTGGCATTAACTTGTCTTGCCAATTGGTATAAACCTTTTCAAGATAATCTTTTCCAACACAAGTTCAAAAAGCACCTGAACCAAGGTGTATCTTGGCTTCTGTGTTGTTTATCACAATATTAGTGGTACAAGATGGACCAGATGTATAACTGTTACCTCTGGCAGGTTTGGTTTCTGCATTTTGGCATCTTGCACATGTATGAGATCCCTACATTCATCACTATACTGTGGTAAATGAGTGTGTACCTCAGTGACTTCAAAAGAAACATTAATGTTTTCTATACTAAGCTCTTCTGGTACTTCTTCTTCCTCTGAAGGCTCAGAATCACTGTCATGTAAAGATACCTCAGTTGTTCCTTTTGTGTCTTCCACGTTTTCAACATTTATCTCATTGATTCTTTTCTTTTTTGGGCAAGTGTTTGCTAAATGATATGTACTTCCACCTTTGTTACATTTCAAAGGAATTCTGTCTTGTGACTTATTTGGTTTTGGAATTGGTTTCCCATTAGTCTTGTTGTCTATTGGGGATTTGGACCAATTTCTTCCAATTTTTGTTCTAGTAGTGATGTCCTCCATAGCATTGATATAATCTTCTGTAGAGCACGGCTCAATACATCTGCTTCTTATAGCATGCTCAAGGTCACCACCACACTTTCTTAATATCCTTTTATGTATCATTGCTTCAGACATATCAGGATGAAGGGCAGTTAATCTGTCCTTCTGTTTAAGAAACAAAGACATGAGCCTGTCCCTCTCAATATTAAAAATGGCTTCTTCAAAAGAATTTTCCATTCTAAATCTCCAGGAATCATTTTCCCATTTGGAAATAATTTGTTCTTTCCACCAAGGCCAAGAATTTCTACCATGGCCTTGTCTCATTTTGTGATACCAATTCTTTGCTGATTTGGTAAATAATGAGTGTAATCTGGCACTTATGTATTCATCTGGTATGTTAAAGTCCTCTTTGAACATATCAATTTTTTTCATAAATTCCATATGATTATATTCTCCTTCACCATTGAAGGTTGGCCATTCCTCTAATCTTGGAATTTCTTTGAAATTGCACGCAGTCTCCACATCCTTAGTTGAAATGGTATGATGTAAATAATTAGTTAAGTTACGCACATTTCTGTCAAGAATTTGTGTGGATTGCCTTGGCAATTCATTTTTTAGTTATATACTATTAATACTTGATTGAATATCTTCTTTCAATTCAAGTCTTTCTTTATCACTTTTTTCCAATTGTTCTTTGAAAACATCTGTATTGTGACCAGTTGAATTTTCAAAGTTTTGAACTTGTAATTTCAATTCTCTCAACTGTCCAGTTTCAAAAGAAATTGAATTGTCATCTGATTGATTGAGCAAAGTAACTTTAGACTCAATTCTTGCACAAATTTTCTTCAAAGACACAATATTGTCTTTATTAACATTTTCAAGGCCAATAATGGTTTTTTGTTGGTCTTTCACTTGTAATATCTCATTACCCAGCTATGGTTAGCTATAATCAAATGTTTTAAGCTTTGTCATAATTTCTTTATTACAAGATTCAAATTGAGTTAAAAGCTTTAAAAGATCTATTTCTTTGGAAAAGATTGGTTCAATCTTTCCTCCTCCTTGTTTTTGAATTCCATCAGAGTTTTTCCATATTGAACATATTGTCCATGGCTGTCTTTCCTTTCTTTGGGATTCTGTAATTCTGTGGGTAGGGCTTTTTCCATTTGGGCTTTGCCTTTCCCTTTGCTTTTTGCTTGCCCTTCTTGTTGGCTTTTGGGGCTTGCTTGGGCTTGTCTGGCACTTGTTGAGGTGTACGTTTGCTGGTGGATTCTTGGGGAGCTTCCACTGGGATGTTTTCCTTTCCTTGGGCCAACTTCTTCTTCTGATCTTCTGATAACATGCTTTGGTTTTTCAACCAAGCTTTTATCTGTTGGACTTGTCCTTTTCAAGACATTGGTTTCCAACCCTTCAGAAGTTCTTCTGTATTTTCTGACCCCATGAACTTCTTCACTTGAAGATAAGAGTTCATTGTGCCTATCCAAAGACTTGGGAGAAGTTCCCACTCTTGCTGTTTTGCCACCATAAGCCAGTTCTTGTACTGAGACTGGTATATCTCTACTGTTGCCTGTTGGAAACCATTCAGGTCTAAAAGCAATAGCAGTTATGTCAGCTTCTGGACTCTTACTAAGAGTTTCAAAGGTGCTGGCTAACCTTTGGGAACTGGTGGAAGTTCTGGCATCCTCCATTTGTGCCTCTCCTCTGGGCTGACATTCTTGTCTTCTTTATTTATGACTGGAATGTCCTGGTCCAGATCCATTTGATTTGATAGAGTAATTACTTCCACTGCTAGTAGGAGTCATTTCACGTCAATTTTAAGAAAAAATAGACTAAGAACAAATTGAATTCACCTGCTGGACCTTTAAAGGCTTCTTTGGTTATCAAACCCCTTGGTGCTGGGCTAGTTTGAATTTCAATACTAGACTCTGAGGCTTCAGAGTCTGAAGAGCTGTCTCTACTTGACGACGCTAAAGAAAAAATAAAAAATATAAGCTATTTTATCAAATAATAAAAATAACTTATGAACTCAACTTATTGAATAAAGTTGGTTAAATGTAATTTCTGGCAAATTACATTAAAAATGAAGAAAAATTTCTAAGATAAAAGAAAAAATGTTTTTAGTAAAGATTTTTTATTTTCTTTAAAAGAAATAATAATTATGCAATTAACAAGTTTATTAATCAAAATTGTATTATTATTCACTTTATACTAGAATAACTCAAAGAACAAATTTCAAGTCTGTGATGTGAAAAAAGTCACTAGTTAGACAAAAGAAATTTATTCCAAGTCACTAAATAGTATATTTTTTCAAACAATATTCTTAAGAAAAAATAAGTTTATTAATATTATAAAGATTATTTATGAGGGATAAGTCCCAAAAAATCCAATATTATGGCAAGTTTACGTCAATAAATAGTAAAATAAGGTGTAGAACATGATTTATCTCCCAAAAATTGGTTAAAATCACAGGCAGGCCCCCAAATTTATGTTTTGTCTATGAAACCCTTGATAATAGTAGCAATATCAAGAGTACTATGACTGTCCTCAGTAGAAAAATATAAGATAATAAAATATTATAACCACAAATTTAAATATAATTATTAAAAATAATTATATAAAAAGATAAATTTAATTATTATTATAAAAATATAATAATTATAATAAATTATAATTCTTCTATTATTGTTATAGTCACTGAAAATTATAGCAATAAGAAGTGTAAAGCTCTTAATGAGACAATTACATGTGGAAAATATGAATATTTAACCACTTATATATAATATAAATATTATTTATAAAAGAATTAAAACACAAACTGTGCAGAAATAATTCTAATAGGAAAATTCTATATAAAAAAAACTAATACTAGATACTAGATAAAAAAGCTATAGAACTTTAGAGAAAACTTCCTTATAATATTTGTTGAATACAACAAGTTAAACAACAACAGTTATTATGTTAAGTAATTACTATAAGTTAAAAACACACCAAAAACCAATATTTTTAAAGCTAAAACAAGTTTTTATAATAAAAATTATTATTAAAGCGTTTTTGAGAGGAATTTGTGGATTTTTAAGAGATATTTAATGTCAGCCTGTGACTCAAAACAGAGCACTAGCATGACATCCAACATACCATAAACAATGGTATGAAAAGTATTGAACAAACATAGTCAATACATGTAATAAATAAGAGAAAACAATCCTCTTAAATTAAACACCAACCTTATCCAAACAGAATAAGGAAACCTAGAGGAGAATAAACAGGTCAAAACCCTTATTTTCACCTCTCATCTAACTTATTCATATTTAAGTTATTATATACCAAAATGGTATTTTTCTTAAAGCTCACATAGAGAGCTACTCAATGATATCATCCATGTTGCTGTAACACCACTACAACTGGAGATACCATAGGACCTTTATTTCAAAACCAAGACCCCCCTGAAAGTCAAAGAGGGCTTGTACAAAACTGTACAAAGGTATAACCAAATTAAAGATCTAAACAAGAGCTTTAATTTGAGATACATTAGACCTCTGTATCTCTTAAATTGACTGAGGGATCTTGGTTCAAAGGTTTAATAACCAAAAATACAGATATTCTGAAAACAAGAAAGTAAACAAACCCCTGTATCTTTGTCATACACTCATACAGCTTTACAGTGTAATATACCAAACTGTAGAGCTAATCAAGCCCTACAAAACTGTATCATCGGAATACAGATATCTTCCAAATTGAAGAAGATATCTGGTATGGAAGTTTTTGAAGCCTCATACTGATGTACAAAAATACATCCAAAAACTTAAAACCCTTTTAACTTTTGCTATTTTAAAGAAGGGTAAACATGAAGCATACCAAATTGAAGAGCTCATTAAGCCCTTCAATTCTGTGCTCTTAGTTTCTTGATATCCCAAAAACTGACCAAGATATCTTGGTTGGAAGTATTTTGGCCAATACTGGCCTGTACCAAACCTGTACCAACCAGTACAGTCATGATACTCAAAATAATGGTTGTTCAAAGCTTAAACCCGCCCAGAATGACTAGTATTGGTCATACAAACACCAGAACAACATCATCCAAGTGCTGACGTGGCAGGTGAAAAGTTTTTTCATCCTGTATTGATCCAGAATGATCATTTGTGGTTCCAAAACCACAATTCTGCCTCTACTGACGTCAGAATTGAGGATCCAGAACCACAGACTGACCAATAGAGTGAAACGTTTCACTCCTCTGACGTGTGAAGAGTAAATAACTCTTGACCGTCTTGAAAGATATAAAAAGAAGGGTTTTTGCCTTCAAAACCCATCATCTTATCTTACTTTTATATATATTCTTATGTGACAAGACTGTTATCCATCAGTAGTGTCCTTAGAATCATTAAAGATATAATTAAAATATAATTATTGTAGTGTTTCTTTACAGTCAAAGATATTAGAGCATTATTGCAACCCAGGTCCTCAATAGACTCATCACCACTGTTACCACGTAGCAGTAGGACCTGAAGAATTAATTTATTATTTATTTGACGTGTCACAGTCATAGTGCTAGCTTGTATTTACTATTTTTAAGCTACTACATAGACTCACCCTGACAATTTGGGGGCCTGGCCGTTGTTTTTCAACCTTATTGGACATATTTTGAACTGAATTAGGCGTAAAATTCAGCTATTTAAAAGGTATTTCACTACAAGTGAGTAAAATTTCTAATTTATTATCTTTTTTTTTATCACATATTATATATACAAATTTTTTTACTCCAAAAATATATATTACAAAATATTTTTGTTGAGAATAAGAGTACAAATCCTCTTTTTTTTATTATATTGCAATAATTTCCACGAAATTTCATAATAATACATCTGTATTATTTAAATTTCAATATAAATAATAATATACAAACAGTATATTATTTATTTTACTATTATTTTTCACCAAAGTGCGTGAAAATTAATATAGAAACATTTATTAATTAATAATTAATAAATATTAAATAATAAAATAATTTTTTATTATTTATAAGGAATATTTTAATTAAATATTTCCTTTAAAACAAGATATCACTCAAATTGACGTGAAAACTTGTAATTACTTGATATTTAATCAATATCAAAGTGTTATAATAAATATTATTTATAATATTTATAATAACAAATCAAATTTATTATAATTTAATAAATTTGACGTGTTTATATAAAAAAAAACACAATAATATCCAAGTGAATCATTCACAAAACACTTGGATATTACAGTTTTCACTTATAAAACATAAGTGAAAAACTCAAAACTGTTATTTTTCAAACAAACCATATAAAAACAATAAAAAACATAAAAATACTTAAAAATTTCGAAAAATAACAGTAGAATTGAATATAATCATTTTGTTTTATCATAAAATACTGATATACAATCTGAAATATCTTTTCTGAATAGTGGAAAAGGACTACATTCCATTAGAAACCCAGTCACAAGGAAACCCATCTGTGACAGCCTCAGAAGACAGAGAGGTGCTGCCAAAAACCAAGGGCAAGCAGAAAAGACACAGTGAAGTGACAATCAACTCAAAAGATTGGACACCAATAGCTGTACCAAGGGCCAAAAAACCCAGAAAAGCTCCAACAAAACCAGTTGGATCACCAAAACAAGTTGAGAAACAGAAAATCACTGTTATCAACCCAGTTGTAAACTCTAAAGGCAAATTGCCAAAGAGTATAGATCATAAATTTGTACAAGGGCCTGCTAAAGGTAAATAAACCTTGAAAAATACAACATTTTTTATTGTCTGTCACTTTTTAACATTGTTAACATGACACCTCCACTTCTTAGAGATCTTGGATTCCCAAGAAATCAACCAGAACACTGGCCAAGAAGACACAGAGGAAGAAGAACTGGAGCAAATGACCAGCAAAGGACTTACCATCAGGGAACTCCTACCCAAGGTCTTGTTCCAAATAAAATTCAACTCAGGAGTCCAACCAGGAGATTGGACAGATGCAGAACAGGTCCTCCAAATACACGAACTCCTGAGAGACCTCTTCACATGGAGCATGGACAACAAAATGTTCACTATGGCAGCATCATGGGCAGAAGTGGGGATAACAACCCAGAAGATCTGTCTCAAGCAAATGGCTTGGATTGAACTTATGACAGAAATGCAAGGTTGGAATCCCAACAAGAATTTCAAACTCTTAGAAGAAAGAGCAACCAGAATCAAAGAGAACCAGGCAGCCATACAAGCCATAGAGAGATCTTGGCACAAGGAAGAGCCCAGTCAGATTCAGGTACCCCCAGAAATGGAAGAAGAAGACCCATCTTCCCCACAACCATCCAGCAGTTCCAGGCCTTACAAGCCAAAGGAAACTTCATCCAAAGCTCCCCTACCATTCCAGGTAGTTTCCAACAGGAGAAAAGGAGCCCAAGGGAAAAACAAAACTTCTTTCAACCAGAGGAAGAAGGAAGCAGACCCATTGATGAAAAAGCTGATGGACTTAGTCCAAGAAGTACACAAAAGCAAGAAATAGTTGTACCTACAAATAGGTTTGCTAGTTCTGACTCAATAGACCCAGAATTAATAACTGAAACTACAATGCACACTCATGAGTTTGAAAACAAATTCACATGGACCAAATTGGCCCAATTCATGGATTGGACACATGAAACCTCAGGAAAAATGAGGACAGAAGTGGAAACATTGAAAGAAGAAAATGCTTTCCAAGAAACAGTCATAAAAGACTTAAATACAAATCTGGCCAAAATTTGGACAGAATTTGAAAAAACCAACAGACAGTTGAATTCAATTCTAGAAGAACAACAAACTGTGAGGAGGGATCTGAGGAGTATCCAGCAGCAACAGGATAGCTTTGACAAAGAAATTGATTACCTCTATGACAGAGAAGACAATCAATACCCCCCAACACAAGGTCAACCTACTACCTCTACAAAATTAAAAGAAGAGGATAAAGACTGTGACCAGGAACCTGAATATCAGACTCCAAAGTTAAGATCAGAGTCAGTGTACCAAGATGGGGAAAATCTCAACTATTCAGAGAAACAGGCACTGAAACAGTTACCAGAAGTAACAAACTGGCCAAAGTTCTCAGGAATTGGGGAATATGACCATATGGAGATCATTGACTATATTGATGGACTCTTTGTTGATGTCCCAAAGATACCAGACTACTGGATCACAACAAGACTCAACACAGCATTCAGAGGCCATGCAAACATATGGTATACTGAGATGAAAGAAATACATGGCAGGAAAAGCTGGCCATGGTGGAGGAACCAGATTACACAAAAGTATAGCAATGGTAGTTGGATCTGGCAAAAGACCATGTCCTTTGAAAGTGATAGATACTCCACAGAAAAAGACCCTTATGAATGGTGCCTCAAACAAACAAAGAGGCTAAAAGCTATTGATCCCAATATGACAATAGAAATGAGAAACCATAAACTCCTGACAAAATTACCAGGAGATCTAGAACATGCAGTCAAATGCAGATGCAACAACATCAGCAGCATTGATGACATAGCAAATGTCATACAAGATGTGAGAAAAAAGACCTCCATAGGAAGGTACACATCTTTCAAACCAAACTTCAAAGACAAGAGGTCTGAAGTTAAAGAGACAAACAAAGAAAAAGGGAAAGAAACCCCAAAAAAGAAATAAGTGTGCCACAACTGTGGTTCACCAGACCACTATGCCAACAATTGCACAAAACCAAAAAATAAAATATATGCAATTGATGAAGAAGCAGAAGAAGAACAAACAGGTGAAAAATCTGATTCTGACAGCATGGGAAATGGTATGAGAGCAGAATCACAAAGTGAACCTGATACCATAGAAGAATACATAGTGGAATGCAATGAAGAAAGTTCACTTGACATACAAGACATTGAATTGGATTCAGGCATACCACAAATAACAACAGACAAAGAGCTCTGTAAGTACACACAGAATGCACAAACATTCCTGGTAACCCCAAATAGAGGGATGGGATTCATTCATGGAACACCTTCAAAATTGACAGTCTATATTGAGAACTGTAAACACCCAATGATCATTGACACAGGAGCAAGTTGCTCCATAGTGGCAAAAGAATACTTGAAACAACACTTCCCCAAATGGGAAGAAGATATAATCCCAACAAAAGCTAGAAACTTTAAAAGTGCATCAGGTAAAATGCACTCACTGGGGACAATAATCAAAGAGATAATTATCCCACACCAAAAAGGAAATATCAGACTAGAACCTGAATTTGTAGTTCTAGAGAATGCACATGTACAAGGATTCTTACTAGGTACAGAGTACCAAAGAATGTATGGTATGGACATTTGCAATAGTAAAAATAGATATCTTACCATAGGTACAAACAAAGACAAAAAATTTTCCTTTGACATAAATCATATAACAAATGATAACACATTGAAAGAACTAGTGGAAGAATTCAAAGAAGCCCAATATGGCACTCAACTCACCAGTAAAATGAAACTCAACTTACTGAAAGTATTGAGAAAGCATAGAGGAGCTTTTGCAATAGGAGATGAACCACTAGGAAAAATCAAAGGACATGATATAGAATTATATCTGGATGTAGAAAGACCATATCCACCTATGCTTAGGAGACCACCATACCCAGCCAGCATGGAAACTAGGAAAGAAATTGAGAAACACATCAATGAACTCCTAGAAATGGGGGTAATAAGAAAGATAGGACATAATGAGATAGTAGAGGTCACTACACCAGTCCTTATAACTTGGCATGATGGTAAATCCAGACTATGTGGTGACTTCAGGGCTTTTAATAATTACACCAAAGCAGATAGGTACCCCATCCCAAGGATACCACATGCACTAGATAAACTAGCAAAAGCCAAGTTCATTACAAAAATGGACTGCATGAAAGGTTTTCACCAGAATGGGGTGAAACCATATTCCATCAAATTGCTAAGAATTATATGCCATATGGGCATATATGAATATACCAGAATGCCATTTGGCATTAAGAATGCACCAGCCCATTTTCAGAGGATGATGGATACCATATTTCAAGATGAAATAATGGAAGGGTGGATGGTAGTGTACATTGATGATATCATAATATACTCAGAAACATGGGAAGACCATGTGAAGAAAATTGATAAAATATTGGGAAAATGCACACCAATCAATATGGAGATATCTCTTAAAAAATGTAACTTTGGAAAGCAAGAACTGCTAGCCCTAGGACACAAAGTTTCAGGTTTAAGTCTAGCTATAGACCAAAATAAAGTTGCTGCAGTACTGAAGAAACCAGTACCAAAGAACATCAAAGAAATGCAATCTTTTTTGGGCTTTGCTAGCTACTACAGAAGCCACATAAAAAACTTTGCACACATCACTAGTAGCCTATACAAACTGTGCTCAAAAGATGTAGTCTTTGAAATTACCAAGGAAAGAAGGGATGCATTTGAAAAGATCAAACATGAACTGACCAATGCCCCTGTCCTAATGATGCCTGATTTTGAACTACCATTCAAGCTTTATATAGATGCAGCATGTAGCCAAGGACTAGGAGCAGCACTACACCAAAGGCAATTAGTGGATGGAATACCCAAAGAAGGAGTAATTTGCTATATATCAAGACAACTGAAAGACTCAGAAGCCAGATATGGAGCTACTCAGACAGAATGTCTATTCTTGGTATGGGCATTAGAAAAACTCCATTACTACTTAGAAGGAGCAGTATTTGAAGTTTTTACTGACTGCACAGCCCTCAAGTCACTGTTGAACATGAAGACAACAAACAGACACATGCTTAGGTGGCAAATAGCCATACAAGAATACAGAGGGAATATGACTATCATCTATAAAGAAGGGAAAAGTCATACTAATGCAGATGGTCTCAGCAGGTGGCCACTGAAGAATGACCAAGAAAATCCAGCATATGACCCAGAAAATGGGGCCAAAATACCTATACAATGCATGGAGATAGACAGGAGAAAGAACTTCAAACTATCAAACTGGGCATTGGGGAATGATTCATCAAACCCAGCACAGAGCTATGGGGAAATTAAAGAAATACCCATACTGGGAATCAGCTCCTCTAATCTGAATACAGAATTCTTTAGCATAGTACAATCAGCATACAATAAACACAAACAGTGTAGTATATTGATACAACTATTAAAACAAAAGTACAGGAGTCCTGAACTAGAGAGTCAATTGGAAGAGCCATGGCTCAAAAACTTTAAAGAAAATAGATTTTTTCTGATAGATAATCTACTGTACCATAGGGAAAAACACACAAGTGCCCTGGTAATAATAAATAGAGAACATATTTCCCTGATACTACAGGAATGCCATGACTGCCCATACATGGGACATATGAGTGAAGAAAGAACTAAAGAAAGAGTCTTTAGCACAGCTTGGTGGCCAAAGTGGGAACAAGACTTGAGTGAATACATCAACACTTGTACCAGATGCCAAAAAGCCAACAGAAGTCATGGCAAAAGATATGGATTACTCCAGAGTATAGAGGAGCCCAAACACCCCTGGGAAATAATAAACATGGATTGGGTAACAGGCCTGGTCCCTGGAGGGAAAGACAGCTTTAATGCATGCCTAGTAGTAGTAGACAGGTACAGCAAGAGTGTCAGATGTCTCCCCTGTCACAAAGAGGACACAGCAATGGACACAGCCATATTGTTCTGGAACAATGTGATAGCTAACTGTGGAGCTCCAAGAATTATAATTAGTGACAGAGACCCTAAATTCACATCAGAATTTTGGACTAATCTATATGAGATGCTGGGAACCAAACTAGCATTTTCCACAGCTTACCATCCACAAATAGATGGTCTAGCAGAAAGAATGATCCAAACATTGGAAGACATCATTAGAAGGTTTTGTGCATATGGCATGGAATATAAAGACAATGAGGGATATACCCATGACTGGGTAACCCTCCTACCAGCTGTACAATTGGCATACAACACAAGTATACACTCAGTGACAGGAAAAACCCCTGCCACATTAGAGAAAGGATGGAACCCACTACTTCCAGTAGACTACTTGAAGAAGAACCTTCTCTCAGTACACCCCACAGCTAAGGACTTCCACACAATGTGGAAGACTGCCTGTGAAAAAGCAGAGCAATGTGTGGCTGAAGCCAAATTATATAACAAACAGAGATATGATAAAAGTCACCAAGAACCTGATTTCAAAGAAGGAGACCAAGTTCTAATCTCAACTCTTAACTTCAACAACCTAAAAGGACCCAAGAAGATGAGAGACTCATTCATAGGACCATTCACCATTATTAAATTAATAGAAAAGAATGCAGTAGAGGTCAACCTGACCAAAGAGTTCTCTAGGAAACACCCAGTTTTCCCTGTGAGCCTGGTCAAACCTTATCACCAGACAGATGAGGAGAAATTCCCTGACAGAAAGAAGACAGTCAGCCATGAAAGATTGGTAGAGGAAGATGACTCACCTGGACCAGTGAAAAAGATCATTAAAGCCAGGAAAATAAGAATTAATGGGAAAGACAACAGGCAATATCTGGTTAGATTTAAGAATCAACCAGCAGACAAAGATAAATGGTTAACTGAGAAAGAAATCCCAGATGGACAAATACACCTCAGAAGATTCAGAGCCTCCAGAAGGGCTGAGGAGTCTCATCAATGATGAGCCTTCTTTTGAGGGAGGGTATGTCAGCCTGTGACTCAAAACAGAGCACTAGCATGACATCCAACATACCATAAACAATGGTATGACAAGTATTGAACAAACATAGTCAATACAGGTAATAAATAAGAGAAAACAATCCTCTTAAATTAAACACCAACCTTATCCAAACAGAATAAGGAAACCTAGAGGAGAATAAACAGGTCAAAACCCTTATTTTCACCTCTCATCTAACTTATTCATATTTAAGTTATTATATACCAAAATGGTATTTTTCTTAAAGCTCACATAGAGAGCTACTCAATGATATCATCCATGTTGCTGTAACACCACTACAACTGGAGATACCATAGGACCTTTATTTCAAAACCAAGACCCCCCTGAAAGTCAAAGAGGACTTGTACAAAACTGTACAAAGGTATAACCAAATTAAAGATCTAAACAAGAGCTTTAATTTGAGATACATTAGACCTCTGTATCTCCTAAATTGACTGAGGGATCTTGGTTCAAAGGTTTAATAACCAAAAATACAGATATTCTGAAAACAAGAAAGTAAACAAACCCCTGTATCTTTGGCATACACTCATACAGGTGTACAGTGTAATATACCAAACTGTAGAGCTAATCAAGCCCTACAAAACTGTATCATCAGAATACAGATATCTTCCAAATTGAAGAAGATATCTGGTATGGAAGTTTTTGAAGCCTCATACTGATGTACAAAAATACATCCAAAAACTTAAAACCCTTAAAACTTTTGCTATTTTAAAGAAGGGTAAACATGAAGCATACCAAATTGAAGAGCCCATTAAGCCCTTAAATTCTGTGCTCTTAGTTTCTTGATATCTCAAAAACTGACCAAAATATCTTGGTTGGAAGTATTTTGGCCAATACTGGCCTGTACCAAACCTGTACCAACCAGTACAGTCATGATACTCAAAATAATGGTTGTTCAAAGCTTAAACCCGCCCAGAATGACTAGTATTGGTCATACAAACACCAGAACAACGTCATCCAAGTGCTGACGTGGCAGGTGAAAAGGTTTTTCATCCTGTATTGATCCAGAATGATCATTTGTGGTTCCAAAACCACAATTCTGCCTCTACTGACGTCAGAATTGAGGATCCAGAACCACAGACTGACCAATAGAGTGAAAATCTTCACTCCTCTGACGTGTGAAGAGTAAATAACTCCTGACCGTCTTGAAAGATATAAAAAGAAGGGTTTTTGCCTTCAAAACCCATCATCTTATCTTACTTTTATATATATTCTTACGTGACAAGACTGTTATCCATCAGTAGTGTCCTTAGAATCATTAAAGATATAATTAAAATATAATTATTGTAGTGTTTCTTTACAGTCAAAGATATTAGAGCATTGCAACCCAGGTCCTCAATAGACTCATCACCACTGTTACCACGTAGCAGTAGGACCTGAAGAATTAATTTATTATTTATTTGACGTGTCACAGTCATAGTGCTAGCTTGTATTTACTATTTTTAAGCTACTACATAGACTCACCCTGACATTTAAGCTGATAATTTTATATAATAAAAGGTATCATTGGTTATTAAAACAATAATCTTAATTCTATGCTTTCAATTCTTTAATTTAAATTAATAAGGAATAAAATAACTTAAGAATTACTTTAATAATAAGATTTTATATTTAATAAAACCTTACCTGTTTGAATTTCTAATACGATCGGATTGATTATGAATGATGGACAAAAACAGTGATGAAAAGACTCTTTTTATGCCTTAAGAGCAGCTCTCATAATTCACAATGAATATATAGGGCGTGCTCAGGTCAAAACTGAGAAACTATGCTTAAAAATAAAGTTCTTAACTTAAGGTAACTTATTTTTATTTCCAATTTAAAGATACACGTGTTATTCTTAACTCCAAGTAACTTTAATCCTCATTTAAAGTAATTCTTTTAATTTTTAATATAAATAAACTCATTTTTATTAAAGTTCATCACATGAACAACTGAAAAGTAGAGTTTCAAGCAGAAATCTGTCAAACTCAATTTTTAATTAATTTTAAAGAAATTATAATTTTCTTCAAGCTTAATTAAAAGAGTAAGTTTCCAGGCTAATTACCCAGGAAATTTATTTATAAAAGATACTTAAAATTTAATTTATCTATAGATACTATTAAATTGTAATCTGTGTGAAACATTCAAGCAAATCCATTAAGAATTGTGTTTTTAATGAATTTTTGAAGTTATTGCTATTTTCCACATAAAATGGCAATACACACCAAACCTTAACTTTTGATAAGGTTTTAATGCTTGTAACCTCAACGTTTTAAGCTTAATTCAGCTTTTTAAGATTAATTCAGCTTTTTAAGCTTAATTCAGTTTTCACAGTTCTTAAAGCCTTAATACTGGGATTTACCCTTTGACAGCTTGAAATTCCTGTCTAAATTGGGATAAAACCAGTTTAAAATTTAATGTTGTATCAAAGTCTAATCTTAAAGTTTCAATAAGGTTGAAAATCCTCCAATACAGGTGGAAAACCTTACTTGAATCCTTGCAGATCCAAAAAGTTGGGTACTCCAGCTCTATTTGGTCTTTTTCCTTTGTCCCACCTTTCTGCGTGGATTTTGCCCTTTTCTTTATGTAAAGCCATACTATGGCCTTAAACCCTTTTAAATTGAGCTCACGCTGGATTTACATTCTTTATGGCAAATCCTTAGCCCATTCAGTAAATATACACAACACCTCAATTTTAACTGAAATTTTGGTAAGTTTGCATAAACCTTATGCAACTTTAAGTTTAAGCTTATTTCAGCTTAAATTTAACACTTTTAAAAAATGTTAAAAAAGTTACATTAGTACTGTGAGATTCTTAATTCTTCCAATAACATAAGAAATAAGTGTTTTTGGGTATAACACCTCATGGGTGTACCTTAGGTTATTTTTAGTGGAGAATCCAAAAGTGACATAATATTTATAAATTTTTTTATCCAAAAAAAAATTACACTTATTTTTTGTTATTTTTTCTTTTAAATTCTATTAGAAAGTCTGTTGAAGACAAAATTTAACTGTGTATAAAGTCAGTTGTGGCCTTATGGGTATGTTATACAGACCTCACAGGCTCACATTATCACCTTCAGCTATGTTCATTTCTGATAACCATTTATCTTCACAGGTTGAGTCACTGTACCTAACAAGGTATTCCCTTACTTTATTGGTTCTCAACTTTCTTTCTTTGGGAACTTTGGTAATCTTCTTAATACCGGAAGGTTCAGTAGGAGGTATAACTTGGGGAACTTTGTTCATCAAAGGAAATTTTCCAGAATCACTAGATTTATATGGCTTTATCAAGCTCACCGGAAATGTAGGATGCTTATTGCTAAGTTCTTCAGTTAATTCTCAATCAACAGCATTTTCTCCATGGAGGGCCTTAATAAAAAAAGGTCTCAAAAAGGAGTTGTCGAGCTTTTTACATCCTTTGATGTTATTGAAGTTATTGGTGGATACAAGTACTAAATCCCCCATATTTAAATCTGAAGTGGCATGTGACTTGTCCCATTTGTCCTTAGCTTATGCAAAGGAGTCCTGCATGCTTTCTAGCTTTGTCTAGCATTCCTTTGAAGCTAGCAGCTGTAGGGTGTATTTCAACCAATTCTTTCCTCAAGAAATCTTGCGTTCATTTGGGATTCCAGCCTTTTTCTGGAATAGCAGGAGTTTGAGTAGTACTGGTATTAATGGATGTCTTATATGCCAATTCTAGTGCTGGTAAAAGAGTACACCAATCATGGGTAAATCCATCACAATCTTTGAATTCAAGTCCATATGCACAAAATCTCCTTGCCACCTCTTCCAAGGCTTGTATCATTCTTCCAGCTAGACCATCAGTTGGTGGGTGGTAGGCTGTAAAGAAGGATAATTTTGTCCCAAATAGTTGTTGAAGATTTGTCCATAGTGCTGAGGTGAATTTGGGATCTCTGTAACTAACAAGGTTTGTGAGGATGCCAGTCCATGACACCACTCTATTCCATATCAGAAGAGCTGTATCCATGGCTGTATCATCCTTGTGACATGGTAGAAAGATTGGAGTCTTACTCAATCTATCAACAATCACTAGGGAAGCATTATACCTTCTGTCACTGTCAGCCTGTGACTCAAAACCAGAGCACAAGCATGACAGCCAAGTACCATAAATCAATGGTATAGCCAAGATACCACCAAAACATGGATCTGAGCCAAATCAGCTCAAAAGGTATCAAAGGAAAGAGGAAAATTACCCCTTTCCAAATATCCAAGTCCCATCGCCATAGGACAAAGAATAACAAAGTTGTTGTTGCTGAGCATAAACTTTAATTTTCACCTCTCATCTGAAATACAGAGTAAGAGACTCAACCCCATCAAATGGGTATTCAAAATGAAGCTCTCAGTCAGGGCTATCCAATGGTACCAGCCAAACTGAGCTAGCACCAGTATTACAGAAGTTATGGGCAAATTCAAGCCAAATAAGGGTGAACAAAACATTCACCTCTCTTCTAACATCTACAGCTTTAGTGTGAGATACCTAAAGTGGGGTCTTTTTGGAAAGAGCATAATCAGACCTATCTGATGGTGCCATCAATTTCTCCATATCTCATATAGAACTAAAGTTATGGAGCAAACAAGCTCCATACAGCTTTTGGCCAAAACATACATATGTACAAAAAAACTTGTACATGGCATAACTTTGCCATTTTTGATGATAACCATATCAAATGAGGTACCATTGTGTAGAAAAAATTCAGGGCTACACACTGGACCAATTTAGAGGTTGATATCTCAAAAACTGAAAAATTTATGGCTGTTTTAAGGTCAAAATCCCACAGTTTGCCCAATACAGCCTTATAGTGGGATATTATCTCATAAGTATGATTATGAGGTGTCAAACAGACGCAGAAGCTTATTTATACTTAAATACCTCATAGTTAAGTCAAATACAGAGGTTCATACAGGTTCTGTACAGTTTCTGACACTTCAGAAGCACCATAACACACCTGTAAACTCCATTGGTGAAAATGTTCACCCTGTATAGGGTAAAAATTAATAATTGTGGTTCTAAATCCACATTACAACCCAATACTAGTCTTTATTTAGTATACAGAACTACAAACCAGCCCACAGTAGTGAAAGCTTTCACTCTGTGGTCGTGTGCAGAGGTAAACCACCTCCCACTACCCCAGAACAAGATAAAAGGAGGCTTTCCTCACCAGGAAGCTAATCCAGCATCCTGTTCTTAGTATTCTTACGTGGTCTAACGTCTTAAAAGAAGTGGTACCTTTAGAATTTAACAGGTATACTGTAAACTTAAGTATTTTAGGGTTTGTTATTGTAAACCAACAGGCAAACACTGCACCCTGGGCTATCAGCAGCACTCACCATCACTAAATTTATTTAGTATAGCCCTTTTAACCATCTCATATCCTAATTATCATCTTTATTTTTGTGTCACACTCAGAGTTATAGCTTTTATTTGTCCTTGTACAGCTATATCATAGAGTCACCCTGACAGTCACCTCCTGGTGGCAGGCCACTTACCCAATCCATATAGACAATTTCCCAAGGTCTTCTGGGTTCTTGGATATTGATCATATTTCCAAGTCTCTTGCCAGTGGATTTATTTGCCTTTTGAGTTCTGTCACAGTTTTTGCAATATTCTGCAACATCTTTCTACCACATTGGCCACCATATGCAGGTTTTTACTTTTTCTCTTGTTTTTTCCTCTGACAGATGTCTTGAGAAAGGGGGTTCATGCCATTCTTTAAGCACAAGATTGATTAACGACCTGTCCACAACTGTAATGAAACATGTATGCTTAGTTCTGTGGTAAATTATACCTACCAGTAAGTGGAATCTTCCTTCATCATACTATTTTTTCCATATCTCATCTAAGGCATGTATCAAATAATTGTCTTTACAGTCCTTAGTAAGTAACTGGTATAAAATGATACAATTTTTATCCTAAGTATAACTGTTTTTAACCTCCTCAAAGAAAGTTATGCTCAGTTCTGTAACACTAACTCCGTCTATGGGGATTTGTGGGGAAGCTTCTTGTGGAACATAAGCAGGATTATCAATATTATTTGGTAGTGGCCATCTACTAAGCCCATATGCATTTTTATAGATATTCCCATCTTTGTGAATAATAGTCATATTGCCCCTATACTCCTGTATAGTTATTTGCCACCTGAGCATATGGCTGTTAGGTTTCTTCATGTTTAAAAATGAATTAACAGTGATACAATCTGTTATTACTTCAAAAACACATCCCTCCAGGAATTAATTTGATTTTTCCAAGGCCCAGGCAAGGCATAAAAACTCCATTTGGCTTTCTCCATATCTGGCTTCAGTTTTTTTTATTTGCCTGGATATGAAACATATGGTTCCTTCTACAGGTTTATCATTTATAATCTGGACTTGATGAAGTGCAGCACCCAGTCCCTCCCCTGATGCATCAATATACAGTTTAAATGGGAGTCTAAAATCTGGCATCAGTCAGATTGGAGAATTTTTCAAAGCTTTTCTGAAAGCTTCAAAGGCTTTGACTTTGTCAACAGTAATTTCAAATACTGTGTCTTTCTCACATAATTTATAAAGAGGTCTTTCTATGAATGCAAAATTTTTAATATGTTGCCTGAAATATCCTGCAAATCCCAAAAATGACTGAATTTCTTTCTTTTTCTGAGAAATTGGTTTCGGCAATACTGCTGCAACTTTGTTTTTGTCAATTCCAAGGGATAAACCAGATACTACATGTCCCAGTGCTTTAAGTTTTTTAAATCCAAAATGGCATTTCTTTAAAGAAATTAACATGTTGACAGATTGTATTTTTGTCAAAGCTCGGGATAATCTGTATATATGTTCTTCCCAAGTTTTGAAACAAACAATAAGGTCATCAATGTAAATGATTAACCATCCTTCTGAAAGTTCTTAAGGGAAGATTTCATTCATCATTCTTTGAAAGTGTGAAGGTGCAATCTTGATACCAAAAAGCATCCTCAAATATTCTTATACTCCACAATGAAAAATAATCTCCAAGTATTTTCTAGCCCTTGGTGTTCCCACATTCTGATTAAATCCTTTTAGGGCATCCCTAGTATTTATATACAATGCTTGAGATATATGGGTAAGGAAAATTTGGATTTTTGGTATTGGGTAGTGTTTGGAATAGTGTAAGTGTTCAGAGCTCTAAATTCCCCAACCATTCTAGATTTTCCATTATGCCATGCCACTAAGACTGGTATAGTTATTTCTACTTCCTCATTGTGGCCAAAATTTCTTATTACACCAAGGTCTAGAAGTTCTTTGATATGAATTTCCAGAGCTTCTCTTGATTTGGGACTTTCTGGATATGCAGTTCTTCTTAAGAGTGGTGGTTAAGGTCTCTCAATATTAAGGATGATATCAACTTCATGAACAATAATTGCCCCAAAAGGCTCCTTGTCTAATGCAAATGCTTCTCTGTGGTCATATAAGAGGGAAGAAATTTCATTTTCCTGTTTCTCAGTCAGATTAAGGCTTATTTAAGCTTCACTTAACTGTTCAGTTGTGAATCTTTCTAACTCTAAGCTGACTGGTGATACTTTACTTACCGTAATTTGTTTTTTAAATGGTAAAAAGGCAAATTTCTGATGCTTATTTTCTCCAATAGTAAAGTCCTGTCCTTGTTTTTATGTAAGTCTATGCCATACATGATCAAATAGTAATCTCCAAATATAAACTATGTACTAGAGCAATTTTCCATAACAAAAAATTCAACATTGATTATTAAATTTCCATTAATATTTGGGAATATGACAGTAGTCTCAAATATTCCTAATGCTTTCATTGGATTACTTGAACTATTGAATTTTGTGCAATAAATTGGTAACAATTGGTCTACAAAATTTGGTGCACATGTTTTAAGAAACAATTTTCCAACACAAGAGCAGAAGGCTCCTCGGTCAAGTAAATGTTTAGTGGGTTTATCTCCAATGACCACTTCTGTCATACAGGAGTTACCAGCTGTATAACCTTTTCCTCTGTTTGGCTTAGTCTTCATAAGTTGTGCATCTTGACTTTTTGACAAAGCAAGTTGACCATTTTTTAATTGTGGCAAGTGGGAATAATATTCCATGATGTCAAAGGTGGAATTGATAATTGCTATATCTTTTCAAGATTCAGAAAATATTGATGACTTATCATCTGAATTGTCTTCAATTATATTATCATCTTTTTCAACATCAGGTTCTTTTTCAATGTCAATTTCATTGAATTTACCCCTTTTTGGACATTTATTGGCTAAGTGAGGGGTGCTTTGGAAAATATGGCACTTTCTGATTATATCTGCAGATTTATACTTAACATTATTAGAATTTGCTTTGGGATTTTTATCCACAGCATCTTTCCAAGGTGTATCAAACATTGTTTTGAGATTCACCCTACACAAACTAATCCTGGTTTTGGTGGTTACTTCTTCTAATATATTAATCATATCTTCTGCTTAAGATTGTTCAGTAGTCCTTCTTTTGACAGCATGCTCTAAGTCACCTCCAAATTGTTCCATTGTATTTCCGTTAATCATAACTTTGGACATGTCAGGATACAATTCTGTTAATATGTCTTTCTGTTGGCAAAGCCATGGCAAAGATTTGTGTTTATCAGCATTGAATTTGGTAGATTCAAATGCTGTTTCCACTTCAAGCCTCCAAGAATCATTGGCCCATTTGTTGATAATTTGGGGTTTCCACCAAGTCCAACTTTGGTGTCCATGGGCTTGTCTCAATTTCGTATACCATCTGTGAGCTGATCTGGTAAACAAGGTGTTAAATCTTTCTGGTAATTTAAAATCTTCTTTAATCATGTCAATAACTCTGTTGAATTCCATATGTTCATATTCTCCTTCACCACTGGAGTGAGACCATATTGTAAGTATTGGTACTTCTTTCAGGAGTGCTTGGCCCATTGATTGTTCCAAGTTATGAAAAGAAGTGTAAAATTCATTTTTCAACTGTGAGTTTTCTACCTCCAATACTTGTGGATTTGGACTTCTTGTACCCTCATTCTTATTCAAAGGTGTAGACATTCTTGGTAAGTTGTGAAGTAATTGTTCAATATCATTCATTTTACTATTGTTACACCTCATTGATTTTATGATTATCTTTTGTTTTTGTTAATTCTTGCCACAGCTATATTTGTCTAGTATTATCAGAAGTGATCTGGTCCAACTTCATTGTTAATTTTGATATTTCCTCTCGTGAGGTGTCAAAACACTTTTTGAAGGAAATTGTATACGTCTTTCCTTCAGTAAATGATTTTGAAATATTCTCAAGAACACTTTTATTCTTGTTTTTGATAGTACTTATGGCTTGTTTTACTCTTGTTTCAATTATGTCATCAGTATTGAATTTATAATATTTTTTTGTCAATTCTTTAATAATGGCAGATTTTTCATTCAATTTATTTCCAAATGAATTGTCATTGTTGGAAGTTTTAATTGCTCTTAAAACCTTTTCAAAATACATAAGTGTCTCATTTATTTGACTCAGACTTAAGTTGTTTGTTTTAGGATTGTTACAAATGGAGAATGTTTATCAGAAACATGAGTTTTTAGATCATTCATAGCTCCATACAACTCTGGGATAGAATCAAAAATGTCAAAAATTATTTCTGATACTTTAATCTGGCTTCCTCCTTTTTCTTTAATTCCATCATTTTCGTGGCCATCTGAAATACATTTTCCATGGCATCCTTCTGAATTTTTGGTATTCTGTAGCCCTGGCTGTAAGGTTTTGTGGCTGGTGCCATTCCTTTGCCCTTGTTTTGAGCTTGTGGCTGATTTTTCACGTTGGAATTGCTGCTGCTAGCTACTGGGGCTGTTTTTGGCACTTTTTTGGGTGGTGGAGGGTTGTTTTTCCTCTATTCTGCTGTTAAAAGCATCATTTTCTTCTTTTCCATTAATGGATGCCATCCATTGAGAAACTTGCAAATGTTGGGATGGCCCAGGAACTTTCTCACAGTCAGGTAAGAATTCATGCAGTTTTTCCACAGATCTGCAAGGATCTGGTACTCTTTGTGCTGCAATGCATTGTTTTAAGCCTTCTGGCTTGCTGTGTATATGTCCACTGAGGCTTCTTGTGGTGGTGTCAGCTCTGTTTGAAGGCAAAACAGTATTATGAGCTTCAGAATGTTATAATTTCTTGATATGGAAGTCATCAACTGACCCTTGTCCTTCTGTAGCTGTTTGGCTTCTGCCATGATCAGGTCTATGACCTTTTTGGGAGTTTCTTGAGGGGTTGTAGCTGGCTCCTGATCTGGTTGAAGGCATATTTATGATTAAAAAGGCTTAAAATAGTAATTTTATGTCAAAAAAATTACTATTTGCCAGACTCTTTGCTTTCTGAACGGTATTACTTATGTCCAAATTGATAAATTTAGAAGAAATTGGTTTTGGTTGATTATTCTGACTTATAATAATTGTACTATTATGGTCAGAATTAACACTACTTGCAGGAATAATGCTTGTTACTGTTGAGGCTGTTTCAATATTTTATTGTCTTACCACATTTTCAGACACTAAAATAAATAAGAAACCCAATTATCAAGTAAAAAAAAGGTATTTCAGACAAGAATTGAAAAATATAAGCCTCACTTATAATAGTAAAAAAAATGTTTTTTATGGATTTTTTGTATTATAAGTATTTTTTATATGTTTGTAAGTTTTCCAAAGTAAGAAAAAAAGATTTAAAAAGAGTAAAAAATAATGTCACAGGTAAGATATCATGGCTTGACCCCCAAATATAAGGTGTGGATATGAAACTTTGATTAAACATCAAGTACTTTTCCTATCCTCCAAATTGGTATAAGGTAAAAAATCATTAAAAATAGTAAAAAATAGTATTTTTAAGAGAAAAAATTCCGATTGAATTTTTTTTAAATTTATAAGTATAAAAAAATAATATTATAAAGATTTATTGTTTTACCAACAAAAGAAATTTATCCAAAAATACTCTACAAGAGATATTTAAGACTACAAAACGGATTTTTTCACTAGCAATTTCAATTGGAATTACTTGCGCAAAGAACTGAAATCAATTAATTTAATAACAAAGTCTTTTAAAAACATATTCAAAGAGAAAACATGCCCAAAAGTGACCAGAGTGACTTTGGAAACAAAGTGACAATGTTAACAGTGATGAAAGGCACTTTAATTCACTTATGGGGTGGTTCAAGGGGTAAAATGATTATAAGAGTTACAAACTATGATTCTAATTATTTTTTCATGTGATTAAAAGTATTAAAATGTTTTCAAAAGGGTTTTTGGAAGCTTTTATTGATTGGTTTAACAGTTTTTAAAATAATTATAAAAGGAAAAGATTCTAACATGGAGAGAAAAGTGGGGAAAAGAAGACATTCTTTTATAGCCATCAATTCTCTTGCTCCAAAAGTAAACTTTACTGTTGTCAGTCGTGGAGAACACTCTGACAACATAAAAGCCAATTATAGCATAATTGAACCCTGGTTTAGGCCAAGAAAGGGCTGGTTTTAGCCATTTTTAGCTAGTTTTTGGCCATTTTAGACCCTTAAATCAGCCATTACTATAGTAATACCTGATCTAGAGCCTTAAAAACACAGAAGAATGTGCGTAAGAGATGTAGAAGCCAGTTAAAACTTTTTTTATTAATATCTTTTTAACTTAAGAGTAGTTTTACCCTCTTGGCAACAGGTAAAACTTCCCTGGTTGGTATCAAAACCTCATGATCAATTGAGTCACAGACCCTGTGACTCAATCCCAGGCCAAAAGTGATGAACTTTTGCATGGATTTTGACATCCCATACCTTTCAGAAAGGATTTTGGGGGTCTACCTCCCCCTTAGAGCTAGAGTTCCTTTTCCCCCCAGAATTAATCTTTCCAATTTATTTCTTTAAGGCCTCATCATGTAAGACATTTTTAATTTACACAAGTAATTCAATTGAATTTTTACAGTACACAACTGTAATAATTGTGTGAGCCTTGAGGTATATTTTACATACCCAAATAGGGCACAATTATCTTAAAAATAAATTCTGAATAATGCATACCTCATAAGTCATGCATATATTCAAATTTCATTATTTTTGATTTCAGAAAAGTTGAATAACTTTTTATTGAGTAAGTAAGTCCATGTATTTAAGGCCAGATTTGGATTCTACACAAAAATTCACCTAGGGTAACTTCATAGAGTGAATAAGCTCAAATTAACTCTTTGAGGTGGTAAAATGGAAAATACTTCAACACCGCATCATCAATACCACATAAAAGATCCGTGAAAATTTTTGTTTTTCTTAATTTCACCCCAAAATAATGGGAATGTGAGGAATCCCATGTTACATATACACTAAGAATAGTGTTATGCATGTTTTGAGCACTTAATATTATGGTATTCTTACATGCACTTTTGGTACACCCATAGTGGATATCTCACTTTAAGCTTAAATTTCTATTTTGACGTGAAAAATAGGCAAGGGGGACAAAAGACATCAAAGAGAGCCAGGGTACCCAACTTCTGAGGCCCCAGAGGCGTGGATAGCTCCAAAGCTTGGTTCCATGGCTCATCTTAACCCAATTGGTAAACTAAACCTCTTTGGGAACTTGGTTACCAAGTTACATATACTGTAAATCATAAGAAAATAGCAAATAACCTGCTATTTTGACGTGCCAAGGAGGTAATGAGCTACTTACACTCCTGTAACCATGTCAATTACTAATGACTTTCCATGGATAAACCCCAAAAGAGTAATTAAAACCCTTTTGGGACCCATATTCATTGATTTACCTCATAGCAACCAGCAAAACACTGCTATTTGCAATTCTACATAGAAATGAGGTAAAAACTTCAAAAATTCATTAAAAATACAATTCTTAATGAATCCTTATGAAACTTTCAGGACTAAAGGAAAACTGTATTATCTATGGTAAAACCAAAAATAATTACAGTTTTACTTACAGTCCATTTTTGGCTATTCTACGTGAAACACTGAATCTTCAAAAATTCACAGTAATTACAACCTGTGATGAAATTGGCAATAACATTGATAGCTTTGAGAAATCAATGATTATTTTGGAATAAAAGAATATTTACAGATGTTACTCCTTTTATTCTTAACCATATTGGGGTTGGTAGTCACATAAAAGCATCAAATAAGTAATTATGATAATGTTATGTGACAAATAATGATGCAATCAATAAACCAAAAGGGTTTATTGTTTTCTCACTCACTGATTTTTCAGTTTGCTCCATGGCACACCTCTGTGAGCTGTTGTTGACTTAAAAGAGGCCTCCTCTTGCTGTTTTTTCCAGATCATCATCATCATCTTATTATCATTTTATATCATTGTTACCAACAAGTAAGTATTAGTTACAGCTATTCTTAAGTATTTTAAATTATTTCAGAATCATTCAGAAAGACGTGAAATCATAGAATCCAACTATATATTGCTGTAATCATCTTATAAATTCATTTTGATCCCTTAAATCCACAATTCTATGTCAAATCTCTCTATATTATCTTTCAATAAGCTCTTTGGAATAATAGTGAGTGATTTATCTTTAATTCTTAAGGTTTTTCTCTAGTAATAGTTTTCTTCAAGAATTATCTTTATAATTATTCTTGCAAAAGATAATTATATATTAAAATAATTTTATTATTTTAATAAAAGAAGTTTTTATTATTAAATTCTTCTTGTAAGTGATTCTTGTAGACAATTACTGCTCACTGTTATAATCACTAGTAGTGTATAACACGTGAAAGAAATAATTTTATAATTATTTAATTGTGGTTATAATAATTTTTATTATTATATTTCATAAGAACAGACATATTACTGTTGATTAATAGTAATATTATCATCAGTTTCATAGTCACATCTTACAAATTGATACCTCATATTTAAATTAGAATTCAATTATGTAATACATGCACACATCTTGACAGTTCAATTGAAAATACTTCAATTCCTCATCACTTCTAAACTACACACAACACCTCAATTTTAACACAAAAATTGATGGTTAACACCACATGTGGTGCAAACACAATTAAGGTTTTGAGGATATTAAATTTTTTTTACAGAAAATACTCAAAACTAAATTTAAGCTTATTTAGAGTTGAGTTCCAGAAATTTTATCCAGAGATGACCCCACCTTATTTTTTATGAGGAATCCAATGGTGAAGTAATTTTCTTATGTTTATTAATTGGATAAAAATTTATAATATATTTTATGTAACGTTTTACCAAAAAGATTCTAATTTCATTTATTTTATCAAAAATTTATTTTTACCTAATTTTTTCAAGTAAAAATGCATTTTCACAATTTTTAAAATTTAAGGTAATTTTTATTTTAAATTATAATTAAAGTTTATTTTTATATATAAATTTGTATTTATATTTTTAAGGTTTGACTATGAAACAATAAGTAAAAATTACTAATATTTTACTTATTGTACTAAGAATGTCCTTATAAATGAAATAAATAAGATAAAAATAATTATAATAATAAAGAATTATTATAATTATGGCGTAAAAATGATTATATTATTAATAAAATATAATAATATAATATAATAAAATAAATATATTAATATAAAATAATTAATATATTTAAAAGCACTTTATTATTGTTACAAGAAAATAATAAAGGCATAAAAAATTGTTTTTTATTAATAAAAAACAATTAATAACAATAATATTACTAATATTAAAGTTATAAATTAATATAAATACTATTTATATTAATTAAAGAATTATTAAGAGAATAATAAAGAGAAAATTATTAATATAAGAGAAAATAACCTACTTTTAACACTTAATATAATAATTTTGAAGTATTTTATGCCAAATAATGTAAATACAACTTAAACAAATTGTATTTACAATAAAAATCAAGAAATTACAAATATTCTTGATTTTTTTACGTGGAAATGAGTTTTAGAGAGATTTTTAACAAAAACAGTTAAACAAATGATTTAATCACGTCAAAATTGGTGATTATAATCAAGATGAACTTTGGTCTTTAATAATATAAAAGTTTTATATATAAAGAATAAAGATTTTACCTTTTTGTTTGTATTTATTTAATGTTTTTGATGCATCTGAGGGGAAAACAGAGTGAAAAGAGCTCTATTTATAGTAAATACCTCCCTCATAGAGTCCAACAGGCTTCTAGTAGACGTGTACTGATCATATCCACTGGAATTGATCAATATTTTAAGGTTTGGAGATGATTACATCATTATTACACCATTATTTAGAGTTATCACTATAACTCCAAAGTTGATGACATCAGAGGCTTGGCAGAACCCCAATTTTCGCGGATCTTATTATTTTTAATCATAAACTAATAGTATTCACCAATTTTATCACTCATATGACTGTTAAACTTAAATTAAGGTTACAGTGAGTGATCATAACAGCTCAAATTAAGCTCAAACTTTTATCTTTCATAACGTTTAAGTTTTACAGGCTACAGTAAGTCAGAGAGTGAATTCTGATAGCCTGAAATAACCTTATTATGCTGCCAAGAGCTTTTCATTACATCATCAAAACTCTAATTTTGATGATTTTTCTTGTAACTCATCTTTTCTGTCAAAATTCAATATTTTAAACTTCAAACCATGATTTCAGGGGGTTATACCCTGAATTTAATAATAAAAATTACATCATTCTTCACGAATGAACTAGTAGAATCCAACTGTGTACTTTCTTTTAAGTTTGGACCACTTTCACAACAAAGTGGTCAACAGCTCTGTTGATTTTTATCAATATTTCAGCATAGGTTTTAACCTTGTCTATAAATTGTAAAATAAAGTTCATATCTGTGCTCTTACAGTAATTACGTGGTAACTTTATTTTTGGTTCATCACTCTATCTTGTATATTTTAAGAGATATTAGCTATGATCCTTGAATATATGCGCTGACCAAAAAAGTGCAGATATTCAGGTTAATTCCTTAAGTATTAGCTTTGGAAATTAGCTCATTAATTGTTTTATGTGTGGATATTCATGGGGAATCCAATGGTACAGTTTATTTCACATGTTGTTTCATTTGTTCATGAAATAAATAAGGATTTATGGTTTTTATAAGGTATTATTCCTTATAACTCATTAAATATTGACTTTACAGATATGCCATAAAAATGGTATATGTGTATGTTACCATGGGGAATCCAATGGTATAATTTTTTTCACATGTTGATTCATTGGTTTTCAGTTAAACCAAGTTTTGTACCAAGTTATGGTATTTTTGTATTTTTAAAGTAATTATTTTTAATGTATAATTATTCTAAGTAATTTTAATATAATTATCTTAAAGGTAGAATTATTCAAAGTCTCTCTTGTGACCTTATTGGGTATGTGGTCATATCTCAAAGGCTCACAATATTTGTATTTTTATCACATCAGTTCTTGCAATAAGTTTTGCAATTTTGTGAGCCTTTTGTCAACCAAGACTGTGGCTTCTTCTAGATTGACAATTCAATTCAAAATGACTGTGGCTTGGGACCATGATTTAGGTTGAAAGCATTTTTGAAGAGATTTGAAGAGTGATTTAGCAGAGTAGTGACTTTCAGCATATGAAAGCAGTTCTTTGTGAATGGAGTTGCAAATAAAGATTTGAATGGTGCAATTTCTTGACTTATTTCTAAAGTATGTATCCAACTCATACAGGTGTTTGATGAGATTCAATAGTGACTGATACCAGAGATTGAAATTTGACCTGTCATGGGTGAGGTGGGGGATGATTCTGCATCCTAAGTTTTCTATTTCAATGCACTTTTGGACACAAGCATTAATGTTGTCAACACTACTGAGTGCTTCTTTTAGATTGGCAAGATCAAATTTGTTTGTTGAAGTCATTTTTGTTTGATATGTTCTTCCAGATCTAGTTGCCACAGTGTATTAGTCAAACAAGATTTTTCTGTTAGCTGGATTAGCAGTGGCCCATAACCTGTTAAGGATAATAATAGCTGTTAGACAAATAGTAAAAGAAAATAAATAGACACCCCCGGAGATAGAGGTCTTTCCCCAGGGTACAAGTTTAAGTATTTATATTGTAGTTACAATTTGTCTAGGGTTTGTGTAATTTGACACTATCATTGTAATCTTCTACTTTCTTATTAACACTGATGATTAATAAGCCATTCAGCTGATGACTAATCAATTCAATTGATTACTCAGCAACACTAAAGTGATTACTCATATTGATGTTATCTCCTTCCTGCTTATGTAATCTTCATTTTGAATATGCATATTCTTTTCTTCTCCCATTTTGAATAATTCATTTTGATTTCTTCAATATCCCCACTCTGAATATTCACTTGGTGTCTTCATACCAGCTAATGAACACCTCTCTTCATTATTAATGGCATCTTACTCATGCAGGTCACCTGTTCCCAACAGCTAAACAAGGCCTTCCACCAAGAATACCAAGGTCAGCTTCAATATAAATGGGTCATACATTCCCCCTACCACATTTGTAATGTAATTCAAATTCATTCATCTCCACCTTGAACTGACTATGATAACCTCTTGATACTATATTTCCAATGTTTTCCCAGATACTAGGACTCAATTAGACTAATTCATAACTAAGCTTCCCTCAAGTAATTTAAATTAACCTTTGCTTATAATGTGACCCCTATCAAGCTCTAACTCTGCCATAAAATGTTATTTCCTGCATCATCATTATAACCCACACCCCTTGTGCTCTAGTAATACTTTACTGCCCACTCAAAATGATTGAAAAATTGAAATCAAAATAACTACAAAGAAATTGAAGATAGTGGTCATTCTGGGTAAACCAATCCTTCACATTTGCAGTGTTGGATGGTGCACCCATAACCACCAAATCCACTGACAATAATGTCACACTGACTCCATCCCAGGCAGAAGAAGGACTCTGCCATCACACTCTTGGCCACATCCATGCAAAAATATGATCAGCCTGGATGAACTTCAAACCCCAGGGCTGGAGGCAAGTGGCAAGCTCACTGCCAGAAATCTTCGACTCCAATGAGCACAAGGACCTTCAAATTCAGCTCTGCGAGGCTTTTCACTCAGAATGACGCCAAGCCACTCAGCCTTGCCTGGAAAGCTCCAAGCAGGCCAGAAGCCATAGCCACTCATCAAGTATCTGTCACATCAGGATCAGAACTCTCAAGCCAACAGCTGGCTTCATGGCGCTCAAATCTTTTGCCCATGACCGGGGCTGCACTACGAATGCTCAGCAAAGTCGATGGGATTTCTGTGACCCAGCGCTTTTGGATTTTATACGCTTTCTCAACACGTCGATGGTCGTAAGACTGAAAACTGGAATGTGTCTTGATCGTGCGGCCGCCATCGACCGTCGATATTGATCTGATCCGGTCCCGATTTTCCGATTTGCTCTGTGCCACCATAAAGGAAGCCTAATCGATCTTCAAAAAAATAATCAGCTGCTCCGCAGATCTCCTTCAGGATGTTCTTCAATCCTTCCCTCGCCAAAATATCCTTCTTGCCGAGATCGCTCCAGTCTCATCGCGCTTTCTTCCATCTTTCGATCCTTCATCCAGCCAGTTTGCAGTCAAGTCGCTACTGTCCAACGATCCCGTTGAAAAATTCGGACGCTGCTTCCTCGTCCGACTTGCTCATCTCGGCCGGATTCATAAGGCAATCTTCTTCAGGTCTTTGGTCTCTTTTGCCCAACGCGCTGAGAGTCTTGCATAAAATTGAGTCAATCATCCGGCTCGAAATCAATGCAATCGGTTCATATGTTTTCTGGTCTGGTCCACGAATTTCCTTTAAATTCATTCTAATCCTTCCTGCCTTCTTTTAGGCGCTTCCGAAATCTCAATGCCTTTATTACAAAATTCTAGCTTGTGGAAGAAATCAGGTCGATGGAATCAGGCCGGTCATGAAGTTAGTCGGCCTGCTTGTTGCTAAACCATCTGGGTGCTTTCTGTCCATTTTAATCCCATTCTTTTCATCCTTTTTCTCAGTTATTTAGATTAGTCGATCGCAAAGGATCGTCCCTCTTACTTTCACCCACTCATGAAGAGGAAATTACTCAATTAATCAAAAATGACTTATTATCTACCAAACATTTACCTCTCAAATTATTTCACATCGGTCAGCTAGTCAGTGTCCTACACATCTTACTTGACTTGCTTAAAGGATTCTTGCTTAATTTCTTATTAAACCTCCAGGTAAAAAATTCCGCGATGAACCCCGTCCTCGTGCTGGATTACTGCGTTCTAGAGAATTCATCATGAAAGATCTATATACTTTTGATTCTAATCGGACCAACGCCTTAAAATCTTATCATCAAGTTCAACTTGCTTATAAGAAAATCTTTAATACAATCGGCCTTCCAATCACAATTGTAAGCTTGTTAAAACTCAAGAAATTCAGTTGCGCAAAACTTTTTTCTTTTACTGCCCTAATTTCCCCTCTTGCTTTGATTTTTTCATCCCTTCATGCAGGCTGAAGCTGATTCCGGGGCAATCGGTGGTTCCAAGTCTCACGAATATCACTTTAAATCAAATTGTAAGAGCTCTTAAAGTTGATTAATAATCAAATCACACCATTTTCTTCACTTAGATTTCTTTCCGAAACTTTAGCTGGAGAAGACACTTTAGTACATTGCCCCCAGTGCTCTTCTACGTTCAATCAAGAACTCGCTCAATCAATCCTATCACCCAATCCTAATCAAATCAATCAAACTCAAGTCAAATTTTACTTTCTTCCAAACTCTACGACTCTCTTAGCCGTTCTGCTCCCTCTATCTCATGCTATTCATCCCCTCAAACTAGCTAAAATTCATCCTCAACATCAGCTGGTTTCTTTTGATACCTTCAAACCTAATTTCCAACTTGCATGGGATCAACTACATGTCTTGATCGATCAGAGCTGTACAACCATAGACATTCAAGATATCTATCAACATGTTTCTCAACAGCTTTCCCAGATTCTACATTCTTCAACCTCATCTCAACATCTTTCTAACCACCCCTCTCATCCAAAACTTGACTTATCTCCTCTCCCGGTTTGGCCATCTTTACCAACTTATTCAATTCATGATGTTCGAAACGTTTCTACTGACTTAGGTTCTAATTCGTCATCAACCCCTCACAAGTTTGAGGAGCTGTGTGTAAAGTGTGGTTCAAAACTCGAGTTTTCATCGGCCATCGAAGTCGCTCATACCTTCTACCTCGGTACAAAATACTCGGCCCCCCTTAATGCCACTTTTAATTCACTTGATTCTACAACTGCACAACAAGTAACTCTCCCTTTTGAAATGGGTTGTTATGGAATTGGAGTCAGTAGATTAATCAGTGCCATTGCAGAATGTTACCGAATTGAAAACAAACTAAGGTGGCCAATCAATATTGCTCCCTTCAAGATTTGTCTCATCATTCCACCAACTCAAACGGTTACTCTTGACATTCTCTCATTAGCAACTACATTAGCAAAAAACTTGGAAACAAATTTACCTGATATGCTAGGTGAAGTTTTAATTGATGATAGGAATCAGAGAATCGGTTGGAAGTTAAATGATGCGGAATTAATTGGTTATCCAATCTTAATTATTTTGGGTAACAAATGGATCAACAATGGTATAATGGAAATTAGAAATCAATTTTTAAACACTACAACAGAAATCGATGGAATCAGTTTTTCTAAAAAAGACAATGAACTTTGTAATCTTGAACCGCTAATTTCGAAATCAGTCGAATTGCTTGAATCTTTGAAAATAATCTATTGATTTTTTCCGGGATTCTTCTTGACTTTTTTCTTATAAATATAACTTGGTTTCAAGTTAATTTGCAATAAAATAAATTTTTATATAAAAAACTGATCCAAATCATTTAACCAAGTTACTCACTTTCAGAATTGAAGGCACATGAAATTTGGGGCTTGCGTTGCATTCGACTTGACGGATTGTTGGGGTTTGCATGCTCCATGTCCAAGACCTTTGACATTTTGAATTTCGAAAGTCTTCTTAATTTCGTGCCTTTCTGTTTGTTTTGCTTGAAATAAGCAAAGTATATGTTCGAAAAAGAGTTGAATTGAAATATTTGTTTAGTTTACCACTGCGTATACTTTCATGATTCAATACTGCACATTGTGCTAATTTGGTTAATGTTATGTACGAAAACTTCCCAATAGCTTTTATTTTCTTCAACTTTCTTTTTTGAGTGCTATATGCCCTTAAAAATTTTTTGCACCATATTTTTGTTGTGTTACTTTAATTGAGCTTGTTTTCTTAAAAAAGAACTGGGCTCAAATAATCGTTTGAGCTTTGGTTCTAACAGTTGTGGTCTATAAGGTTCTTTTGGCTGCTTCTCAAGCCATGCTTGGCTAGTAGCCCATGGGGCTTAATAATTGGTCAAATAGGCTTTGAAAGCCAATTCACAGTTAGTCAACTTTTTTCTGGTTTCTAAAAACGAAGACAAGAATTTCACTTGAGAATCTTAATGAAAAAAATTTACTTTAATTATTCTCAATGAAAAACAAATTCATCATTACATGGCTAAGTTTTTTTTGTAACCAACCAACTGCTGTTCCTTGAGAACAGGAAAATCCATCTTTTACAAAAAAGTCAAGCCTACTTTGTAAGTAAACAAACACACTTGAAGCATTTTGGGTTCATTTAAGAAATTGTCCAAATGAACCTAATAGATCATATATATACTTATATATTAATATTTATATTTAAGTTTATTTTGGAAAATTTTTCATTGAAGAATAAATTAATCAAGAAAAAAAAAATCCTCCTTAATTATTTATGCTTGTGGAAAACAATTTTAGCCTGTTTTCAAATAATGAATCTCAAGTATAGAAATAAAATGAAAAGGTAAAATAAATTATTTGAAAGAGTGTAAGATCTGTTTATGAAAATCTTGATAATATTACTATTAATCAAGAGTATAATGACTGTTCTTATGAAATACACTAAATAAATTTATTAAAACCACAAATTGACTAATTAATTGCTTCATTCTTTGTATTACTTGTGACAAACTATTGGTGATTATAACAGTAATTAGTAATTTTATATTAGAATCAATTAAAAGAAGTATTAATGATAAAACTTCTTATTAAGATTATATAAAATTATTTTAATTAATAATTATAATAAACTCTTGAAGAAAATTAAATAACTTAAAGAAAAAACTCTAAGAATTTAACAAAACATTCATCAATATTCAAAAAGTACCTTGAAAGGAATTGGAAAATTAATTTGATGGATTATTTGTGGATTTAAAAGAGAATCAATTGATTCATAAAAGTAATACAACAATTAATAGTTAAATACTATTTGAAATAGTATAATTCTTTGATCTCAAATCATTCTGATTGATTTGGAAAGATAAAAATACTTAAGATTTTAACTAATACTTACTTGTTGGTATTAATGATAAAGATGAATAATTGAATGATATCTGAAAAAAAAAAATTAGTAGGCCTCTTTTTAAGTCTACAACATCTCACAGAGGTAATCAAAAGAAAAACCTGAAATAATAATGAATTAGAAACCTTTTATCCTCTCTGGATTATTGGTTACATAAATTTTTGTCACATAAGATTATCATAATTACTTAATTAAGTCATTTTACATGACTGAAAACCCATTTATAGTTAGGAAATAAAGGTATTAACACTGTCAATATTCTTTTATTGAAAAATGAACATTGATCTCTAAAGGTTATCCATTTTTTTAGAAATTTCATTGCATGTTATATTTTCTGTGAATTTTTGAAGGTTCATTCAGTGTTTCACATGAAATCATCAAAAATGGACTGTAAGTAAAAATCTTAATTTGAATTATGAATTAATAATTATTTTGAGTTTTTAAAGTGATTATCCCATTTTCCATTGGTTCTGAAATTTTTCAAAAATATTCATTAATCATTATATTTTGAATCAATTTTTGAAGTTTTTATCATATTTTTATGTAGAAAAGCAAAGAGAACAGTAATAGATAGTTTCCATAAGGTAAATGAATTGATAATAGTAAAAAAAGGTTTTCAATTACTCTTTATGGGTTTATTCATAGAAAATAATTAATAATGGAAATGTTTACAGCATTCAGAGTTGTTGATTACCTCATTTTCATATCAAAATAGCTGTTTATTTTCTATTTGCTCATGATTTAATAGGACTGTAAGTTGGTAACCAAATTCCCAAAAGGTCTTAGAAAAAAAATTAAGTCAATATGAACAAGAGATCCAATCTTTGCAGCTGACCATGCCCCAGAGGCCTCAGAAGTTGGGTACCCTGGTGCTCTCTAATGTGTTTTTAACCCCTATCAGAACCATGGCAATTCACCCTCTTGGACCTCCATATGGCATATCCATGCCATATCCAATTTATGGAAATTTGGCCATATCCATAATCATTGGCCAAATTGGACATTTCATCTTTTCTGTCCTTTTATTGCCATTTCACTAATTGGGGCCAACCTGGCCCCTTCATCATCATCAGGCTTTTCCTGGCCAGTTTCTGCTCTTGGGAAAGATTATCTATTTTCCAGTCAACAGGGAAAATACAGCCCAAAAGCCTGTATTTGGCTTTTTAAACTTTAAATACATATTTGAACATTTTTGAGAATTTTGCTGTATTCAGAAATTTTATGCCATTTTCCCATGTAATATGGGAAATATGCTCAAATGGCCATATTAGGCCATTTGGGGCTTATTTGGCAGTTTTGAACATTTTGTGCACTTAGCACAAATACAGCTTTAAGGCTGTATAAGCTGTATTTGGCCAAAAACACTTTTTCACCTTTGAAGCCACTCAAAACCCATTTCTTACTTATATCCTCCTGGCATCATTCCAAAAGAGCTTTGGCCACTTTCACCCTCCAATAACCAAAAGTGCCATAAATGGTGTTATACACCATTATGCATCTTTTTTCACCAGAAATCCAATGGCACCAATTTCAAAAAGGTTATTTCAACATTTAATATGGTCATCCAGAGGATTCATCAACACTCAAGGACAAGTGTTAGTATCAAATATCAATGACACCATCAAGCCATCATTGTAAATTCTCACTCACAGTATTCTTCCAAGGGAACACTGGAAACTCATTCTCAAGGGGTATTCAAGAGGTAGTTCCAAAACCAATCTGTCAAGTGTCAATTCTCCATCAATCCACCTTGGCAACCACATTCATTAAATACAGTCTGGATTCATCAAGACCTGTATTTTCATTCATACATCATGGGAAGATCATTCAACCCAGTTCATTTCTCAATTTGGCAAGGTATACACTCCATCAGACAATCAATACAGCTTACAGTATTAAATACAGATAAGCTGCCAGCCTGTAAAAGTCAAGCTCTCAACTTTTCAAATATACCAGCCTCCCTTGACCCTGGGTTTTTTTCCCCCAGTTAATTAATGTATTTTTATTTTGTTTCATCTTTATTTATCTTATCTTTTTTTTATGTGAAGACTGATATTATCAAGTAAGTCATTTAGCAACCTTTCTCTTTTCTTTCTTTTCCTGTCAGTGGATATTGGTGGTCATATCCCTTACTAATTCCATTGTTCATTCTGGCAGGTTGAAAAAGTGATTAAGGATTTACTTGGTTGGATATTTAGCCATTTGGCTTCTTATTTCTCTTATTGTATCTCATCTTTTTACCTGTATATTTCTTAGAGAAATTCATTTCTTTATTTTATCTTCTTTATTCTCTGGAGTCTTCTAAGTGAGTTCCCTGACTGCTGAGTGCCAGGCTACTCTTATCTTTCCCAAGAGCCCCTGTGACAATCCCTTAGCTTTTTTCACATCAAAAATAGTAATTCAGGCTCAAAGACTGATATACACTATGGGTGTACTAAAACTTTATTTAAAAATACAATGATTTTTAGTTATAAAAACATGCATAAACTATTCTTACTGTATCTGTAACATGGAATTTCTTACAATCCCATTATTTTGGCACAAAAGTGAGAAAAACAAAAAAATTAACCCTTCTTTGATGTGGTATTAAATTATTTTCCATCTTACCACCACATAAAGTTGATTTAATCTTATTTAATATATGGAGTTAACCTAGGCAAATTTTTTTGTAGAATCCAAATCTGGCCTTAAATCCATGAATTCACCTGCAAAAAGAAAAGTTATTCATCTTTTGTTAATTAAAAAATGATGAATTATGGATATATGCATGGCTTATGGCTTATGAATAGTCCAGAATTTATTTTTATATTTATTGTGGCATATTTTGGTATGTAATATATACCTCAAGGCTCATATTACCTCCCACCAAAAAATGAAATTGTACTAAAATTTTATTAGGGAGTTTCAAAATTAAAAAGCCACAAAGGGGGATTAATTTCCACTGTAGAACCTCTTTATATTAATCAGCTAAACTAATTTAAAGATCATTTATAGGAATATTTAGGCCTTTGGCCTTCTTTCATGCCTAAATCTTAAACATCTATCTGAGTCATGTATGTCTAATTCTGCCAGACATTCATTTTTATGTACTGGGTTTCTATATCTGGCAAGATACTCTTCTTAGGATATACCCTAAGCCTCTTTTATTTATCTTTTTGTCTTCATTATCTTCCACCAGTGGTACAGTTAAAGAAGTAGGGTTTCTTAAAGGAAACAATTATTTGTCAGGTGGTTGTTAATGTTTAATCAAGCAGAATGAAAAATTGGGGTGTTTGTTTTCTAATTCACCACTCAATTCCACTTGAACTTCATTGGTTCCATGTCAGAAAACAATAAAAAAAGGTACTACATAAGAATCTTTATGTTTCTTTGGGACTTTAATATTATTAAAATTTAAGGTTGAGACTAGAACTAAGTCCCCCACTTTGAAGCTTGGTAATATATGACTCTTGTACTACTTCTTCTTTGCATATTCAAATATGTGAACCATCCTTGCTTTTACATGATGTTTCACTTTATCAAGAATTAACTTGAATCTGGAAGCTGTATGATGAATTTCAAAAAACAAATTTCCCTAGTGTATCTGCTTGGAGGTTTGTATTCTATCCTTTTTCTAACATAGCAGGAGTTTGAACTGTAGAAGAATGAGCAGATGTCTTATATTCCAATTCTAATGCAGGTATGAAAGTGCACCAGTCATGAGTAAAGTCATCTGAATATTTTAATTATAAACCATAGGAAAGGTATCTCCTTATCATATCTTCTGGATTTTAAATAATTCTCTCTTAAAGCCAATCATTTTGAGGGTGGTATGCTGTACAAAATTATAACTTAGTCCCAAGCAATCTGTGAAGATTGGTCCAAAGTGCAGATGTGAACTTGGGGTCTCTGTCACTTATGATATTTTTAAATAACCCTATATGAGATAAAATCTATTCCACAGGAGGAGATCTGTATCCATAGAAGTGTCATATTTATGACATTGTAAGAATATGTGAGTTTCACTATATCTGTCTAAAATGACTAAGCAATAATTATAACTCTTGTAACCACTTTGAGGTAGTGCTGTGACCCAATCCATGTGAACAACTTCCCAAGGGGATGTTGGTTCTTGAATATGAATCATGAGTCCGAATTTCTCGCCAGTACTCCTATTTGTTGTTTAGTATCTGTGAGCCTGTGAGATATGTCTAACATACCAATAAGTCCACAAATGACTTTTTATACAGTTGATTTAGTCTTAAACAAACTCATCAATTGAATTGAAAACAAAAAATAACAAAAAATAAGTATAATTTTTTTTTGGATAAAAAAAGCTTCAAATATTATGTCATTTTTTGAATCTAAACAAAAAATAACTTAGGGTAAACCCATAGGGTGTTATACCCAAAAATGGATCTTTCTTATATTATTAGAATATTTTAGAATATCACAGTAAAATTGCAACTTTTAAAATCTTTTGAAACTAAGCTTAAATTTAAATTTGCATAGGTTTTATGCAAACTGACCAACATTTTATTTAAAATTGAGGTGTTGTGTATATTTACTGAATTGGCTAAGGATTTGCTATACAGAATTTAAATCTTGCATGAGCTCAATTTAAAAGTTTTTAAGGCCATATTATGGCTTTAAATAAATAAAAGGGCAAAATTCACACAAAAAGGTGAGAGGAAAAAGACCAAATAGAGCTGGGGCACCAAACGTTTGGGATCTGCAAGGACTAAATTATAGTTGTCCACCTTTATTGGAGGATTTTCAACCTTATTTAGAATTTGATCCAACCTTAAGCTTTAAACTGGTTTAATCCCAATTTGGACAGGTATTTCAAGCTGCCAAAGGGTAAATACCAATATTTAAGCTTGTAATCAAGGTTTTAAGAACTGCCAAAGCTTAAGTAAGCTTAAAACATTAAAGCTATAAGAGTTAAAACCTTATCAAAACTTAATTTTTGATGTATATTTCTATTTTACATGGGAAAATAGCAGCAACTTCAAAAATTCATTATAATTTCAGTTTATAATGGGGTTGCTTGAATGTTTCAAACAAGTTACAATTTAATGTTATCTGTGCATAAATTGAATTTTCAATATATTTTTTTAAACAGGTTTGCTTGGTAATTAGCCTTGAAATTAACATTTTGAATTATCTTTAAATAGTATTAAGAATTCTTTAAAAATTAATTGAAAATTCAGTCCAAGAGATTTCTGCTTGAAATGTTATTTCTAAATTTTTCATGTGATGAAATTGAATATAAAGAAACTTATTCTATACTTAAGCTTAAAATAATTGATCCAAAAGAGGATTAAAGCTACTTGGAGTTAAGAATAACACTGGTAACTTTATATTGGAATGCAAAACAAGTTACCCCAAGTTAAGAACCTGATTTTTAAGCATTGTCTTTCAGTTTTGACCTGAGAACCCCCTTTATACAAATTATGAATCATGAGGAATGCTCCACAGGCATAAAAACAGCCTATAAATAACTTTTTTTTCCAACAAGAAATTATTGTTCCAATCATATTAGACCATTGAATAAGTAAATCTTCATTTATTATAAAATCTTATTATCAAAGTACTTTTTAATTATTTTATTCTTTAATAATCTTAAATGCAGTGATTGAAATCATAGAAATTAGATTATTGTTGTAATCACCAATAATGTATTTTACTGTATATAATTATTTTCTTAAATATCTTTTAAAAGCTGCAAATTCCTCTCAAAAATTGTCAAATCTTATGTTTTATCATAAAAGGTTGTTTTATCTTTCAAAATATTGATTTCTGGCATTTTTTCAACTTGAAAACTCTATTTAATACAATAACTGCTGTTGCTTGACTTCTTGTAATAAGTAAATATTATAAGTAAGTTTTCTCTAAAATTATATATCTTTTTTATCTAGTATTAGTTATTCTATATAGAGTTTTTTATGAGAATTATCTCTGCACAGTGTGTGTGATATTTATCTTATAAATAAAATTTATATTATTTATAAGTGGTTAAATATGAATATTTTCCACATATAATTGTCTCATTATTAGATTTATACATTCTTATTATTATAAATGTCAGTAATCATAATAATAATAGAATAATGATAATTTATTGGAATTATTAAATTATTTAATAATAATTGAATTTTTAATAATCATATTAATTTGTGGCTATAATATTTCATTATATTATATTTTCTACTGAAGACAGTCATAGTACTCTTGATATTTGTTACTATTATCAAGAGATTAATACACAAACATTAAATTTGGGGGCCTGGATGTGATTTTGGTCAATATTTAGGAGATAAATCATATTCCAAACATTATTTTACTATTTTTTGATGTAAAATTGCCATATTCACTTCTATTTTGGCTTTTTTGGGACTTATCCCTTATAAATAATCTTTATAATATTAATAAAGTTATTCTTCTATAGAATATCCTTTGAAAAAATATACTATTGAGTGATTTGAAATAAATTTCTATTTTATAGCTCTTGGCCTTTCAACAGAAGATTCTATCAATGCCATGGAAGATATCACTACCAGAACAAAAATGGTTAGAGATTGGTATAAACCCCCAATAGACAATAATACCAATGGGAAAGCAATTTCAAGACCAAATGCACCACAAGAAAGAGCTTCTTTGAAATGTTGTAAATGTGGAAGTACATCTCATTTGGCTAATACTTGGCCAAAGAAAACAAGAATCAATGAGATAGACATTGAAAAAACTGAAGAAAAAAAGAAACAAATGACATATCTGTACATAAAAGTGATTCTGAGCCTTCTGAAGAAGAAGAGCTACCAGATCAACTTAGTATAGGGAACATTAATTTTGCTATTAGAGGAAATGAAGGTTATATTAATCTTAGTATTGACAGACCATACCCTCCAGTACTTAGAAGACAAGCTTACCCAGAAAGACCCAAAGCTAGAGAAGCCTTGGAAAAACATATCAAATAGTTAATTCAACTTGGTGTACTAAGAAAATTAGGCCATAATGAGGGAGTTGAAGTGAAAACTCCTGTTATTATTTCTTGTAGTAATAATGAATCAATGATGGCTGGAGATTTTAGAGCATTGAGTACCTACACAGTTCCAGATAGGTTCCAATTCCTACAATCCAAGAAGCTTGGACCAAATTATCTAAAGCCAAGTACATAACCTCCATGGATGCATCAAAAGGCTTTCATTAGAGCTTTTGGATTCCCAAAGCCAAGAAAGGACTTAGAATTTTCACTCACTGTGGTATTTATGAGAATCTTAAAATGCCATTTGGTATTAAAAATTATCCATCTCATTATGAAAGAATGATGAATATCATCTTCCCCACAGAATTATCTGAAGGGTGGCTCATTATTTATGTTGATTATATAATGATATGCTCAGACCCATGATATTTGCACCTAGAAAGACTTTCAAGAGTACTTGAAAAAGCTTCAGGAGTGTCACAACCACATGTAATCAGCCCCCCAATGGGTGTTTGCGGCAATTATAGCCTGACCTCATTTTTATGGCCAATTGATCCATATTGTTGTTTTATGGCCTTTGGGCCACACCACTTTTCACTGGCGCCTTTGGCCAATCCTTCACCTCACCAATCCCCGGGTAAATTCCTTTGTTTTGGGCCTGGGGGGTCATCTGGCCCCTGGGCCCTACCCATTTGATTATGGGGTCAAGGGCCTAAATGGCCTTTTTGGGCCCCTTAGGCCCCCTACAGTGTCTACGGCCCATGAGCCGTAATTCACAGTCTGCAGGACCCTTTAGGCCAAAAGAAGCCAAGGGGGCCTATCAGTGGGCCCACCTGAGCCCATTTTTGGCCAAATCCCCTGAAGACTCCAAATGGCCATAGACCCCAGAAAATCACGTCTTGGCCTCCAATCCCAGGGGACCCAAAATGACCATAGGCTACTTTTCCCCTCAAGACTTCAGCCATGGCCTCTGGAAGTCACCAGATCCCCCCAGTAACCTCTATAAAGGGTTTCCCCTAAAGATCTGGGACACCTCCCAACTTTAACTCAATTGGACTCATTATGCGGGAACCAAGGATGGTACATATATGGTATTATATAACATTGTGTACCACTTTCCCTCAGAAATCCAATGATGATGTTTTCAGGAACAAATTCTGTCATTCCAACTCCAGTCCTCAAATCCATCACCCATTTTGAAGGAAGACTTCTCAGCCATTCAGTCTTGCAATCCCTGGTGGCTACCAGAAGACCATTTGAGGACCCCAACCACCTGGCCCTTCAGGATTTGGGCTGTACTTTCTTTAAGGATTCTTCCAAGGGAAATTTCAAGAGTTTATTAAGAATTAAATCAGTTGTCAAGGCATCAAGTACTTCAGTACTCCTTGGAAAACTCAATTGGTACATACAGGTTGTATTCAAGCAAGCTGTATGGTCCTGGCCCTTTTGGGCCAATTCATACTCCACTGTAGAAATTCCATCACACAGTTCAATTTTCAAGATGGCAAGATCTGTATTGACCCAAAACAGTTGATACAGCCAGGGATCAACCCTCCAGGATCAGTCTTCAACTTTTTCACATATACTGGCCACCCTTTCTTCCCTGGGGACCTTTTCCCCAGTTAATTAATATATTGGATTTCTTTTTATCCTTATTTTATTTTCATTTATTAAATTAAATACTGATAATCTTAAGTCAGTCATTTGCACCTTTTCTTCTTTGCCTGTCAGTCAATATTGGTGGTCATATCCTTTACTAATTCCATTGTTATTTCTGGCAGGTTGAAACAATGAACTGAGGATTCATTTGGTTGGCTCTTTGGCTTTTGGCTTTCTTATTATCTTGGCCATTGGCTTCCTTTTATTTTATCTTTCGCACACTTTTCTTTACTCTTATTCTTCCTTAAATAAATATATTCCTTTTTATTTGTTTATTCTTTTGGAGCCCTCCAAGTGAGCTCTTGATTCCTGAGTGCCAGGCCACTCTTGCTTCCATAAGAGCTCTTGTGACAAGGAGTGAATATGAAGATTTCACTCAAGAAATGAAATTATGTCTTTGAATAACTTAAAGACTTGGGAAATATTGTTTCCGGTTTAGACTTGGCTATTGACAAAAACAGAGTAGCATGAGTATTACTTAAGCCAATACCCCTTAATTAAAAAGAAATGATTTCTTTTCTTGGATTTTACAGCTATAACAGGAAACACTTGAAAGAGTTTGAAACTATAGCCAAGTCACTCTATAGAATCTGTGACAAACAGACAGTATTTGAGATGACATGGGAAGGATTAAATCTTATGAGAAGATAAGGAAAGCTCTCACAGAACCACCTTTACTCCTCATTCCAGAATTGAATATACCTTTTAAATTTTACATTTATTAATGTGGATATTAATTAGGGTAAGCCCTACATTAAATCCAAATTATTGCTGAAAAACCTACATAAGGGCCAGTTTGTTATATTTCAAGAAAAACCAAACCAACAGACGCCAGATATGGTGCAAGCCAAATGGAGTGCTTAAGTTTGGTATGGGAACTTGAGAAATTACACTATCATCTTTCCAAAAGTGTTTTTGAGTGGATAACTGACTTTAATGCCATGAAATAACTTCTGAACATGAAAACACCCAACAGACATATGTTGTGATGAAAGCTAGCCATTTGAGAATATAGAGGTAACATGAATATAGTTCATAAGGCATGAAATATACATAAGAATGCTGATGGACTTAGAAGGTGGGCACAGGCCAATCCTCCTGATAAAGCAGCTTATGTGCCTTTGAAAGTAGAAACACAGATTCCAATTGAATTAATTAACATTACTGATGTTAGGACTTAATTATTTGAAGATGTCAGAGAGTCTTATAGACAAGAAAAGACTTACCATATCTTGGAATCCTTTCTCAGAAAATACTGAGAAGACACAGCTTTGGTCAATTCACTTGGTGAAATTTGGAACCATTCCCATTAGGGGAAAAGATTTCAATTTTTTGACAGCATAATCTACTACATAACCAAACATTCTTGTATAATGACATTATGCAGTAGATTGATTATTGATACCATCCTTCACCAATTTCATGATAGCAGCTATTATGGACAGCTTTCAAAAGACAGAACACTTGTAAAAGTGAAAAACTTTGCATGGTGGTCATCTTGGAGAAGAAAGACCATTGAATACTTTCATACCTGTGACAGACGCCAAAAAGCAAACAGGAATACAGGCACTAAATTTGGACTTATGATCCATATTCAAGAACTCAAATCCCCTGGGGAAGTTTTCCACATGGATTGGGTCACAGCACTTCCTCCAAGTGGTGACAGAAGCTATAATGCTTGTTTAGTCATTTTAGACACATACAGCAAAACTATTATATTATTACCATGTCATGAAGATGAAAATGCTTTGGATAAAGCACTTCTGCTATGGAATAGAGTTATCTCTCATACAGGGCTATTTAAGAATATCATAAGTGACAGAGACACCAAGTTTACATCTGCACATTGGACCAATCTCAATAGATTGTTTAGGACCAAGTTATAATTCTTTACAGAAAACCACCCTCAAATTGATGGGTTAGCAGAAAGAATGATTCAAACTTTAGAAGACATGATAAAGAGATTGTGTGCCTATGGTTTAGAATTCAAAGACTCAGATGGATTTACCCAGGACTGGTGCACTCTGATACTTGAATTAGAATTGGCATATAAGACATCTGTCCATTCTTCCACAATTCAAACTCCTGCTATGCTAGAAAAAGGATGGAATCCAAGACTCCCAGCAGACACACTGATGAAAGACTTAGTTGAAATCCATCCTACAGCTTCCAGCTTCCAGGTTATGCTTGATAAAGTGAAACACAATTCAAAAAACAAATCATGAATGATGCTTTTGACTATGACAAAAAGGAGTCAGACAAACTTCATAATGTACCAGGCTTTGAAGTAGGGGACCTAGCTCTAGTTTCAACCTTGCATTCTAATAATATCAAAGGCCCAAAGAAACTCCAAGATTCTTATGTAGGACCTTTTTTTATTATTGCCTTACATGAACCAATGAGGTTCAAGTGTAACTGAGGGGTGAATGGTAAATTAACCCACCATATTCCAAGTCAGCTTGATAAAACCTTATCAACCAGCTAACAAATAATTTTTTCCTTTAAGCAACCCAACTCCTTTAGCTGTACCACCAGTGAAACAGAATTGAGATAGAAATATGAAGAAATTCATTAAAGAAAAGAGACTTAGGGGTAAAAATTGAAGAGCATATCTTGCCTGAGATAGAAATCCAGTATATGAAGATGAATGGCTGTCAGAATCAGAAATACCTGATTCAGATAAGCTTTTGAGAAGATTTAGACATGAAAGAAGGCCACAAGCCTGAATATTTCTATAAATGAGCTTTAAATTAGCTGATCTAAGTAATTTAAAGAGGCTGGGCAGTGGACATTAACACCCTTTGGGGAATTTCTCTGCTTGATATCAGTAATAAAACTGTAATACAATTTGATTTTTTGGTGTGAGGGAATATGAGCCTTGAGGTATATTTTACATACCAAGATAGGCCAAAATTATCCTTGAAACAAACTCTGAAGTATGAACAACCCCTAATTCATGCATACATCCAAAATTCTTTTTTTATTTAAGGAAAGATGTATAACCTTTTTGTGAGTAAGTAAATTCATGGATTTAAGGCCAGATTTGGCTTCTACGCAAAAATTCACCTAGGGTAGCTCCATATATTGAATAATTCAAGATTAAATCTGTGAGGTGTTAATATGGAAGATACTTAAATATCACATCAGAGAATTGTGAAGATTTTTGTTTTTCTCAATCTGATGCCAAAATAATGCAAATGTAAGAAATCCTATGTTTCACATACACTAAGATTAGTGTTATGAAGGTTTTTGTCACTGAGAATTATGGAATTCTTAAATGAAATTCTGTTACACCCATAGTGGATATCAGAGTATAAGCCTGAATTACTATTCTTAATATGAAAATAGCTAAGGGGGACAAAATACATCAAAGAGAGCCAGGGTACCCAGCTTTTGAGGCCTATGACGTGTCAATAGCTCTTAATCTTGGATCTATGGCTGATAATGGCCCGATTAGTATACCAAAACCTTTTGGGAACCTGGTTAAAAAGTTAAAATCTCATGAAATCATAAGAAAATTGCAAATAAGCTGCTATTGTGATGTGAAAAGGAGGTAAAGAGCACCTTAGACTCCTGTAAACATGTCAATTCTTAATAATTTTTGATGGATAATCCTTAAAGGAGTAATTAAAGCCCTTTTTGGACTAGTATACATTGATTTACCTCATAGAAACCAGCTATATTGTGCTATTTGCAATTCTACATAGAAACGAAGTAAAAACTTGAAAAATTCATTAAAAATACAATTCTAGAAGAATCTTTCTGAAACCTTTGGGAAAAATGTAGAATGGTATTACTCATAAGGAAACCAAAAATGTTCATGGTTTCATAAGTATAATTAAAAGCTTTACTTACAGTCCATTTTTGATGATTCCACATGAATCACTGAATCTTCATAAATTAACAGAAAATACAACCTGTGATAAAATTTCCAATAAAATTGATAATTTTGGGAAATTATCATTTATTTTGAAATAAGAGAAGGTTTGAATTTGCTAACCCTTTTATTCTTAACCATAAATGGGTTGGTAGTCATGTAAAAGCACTAATTAAATAATTATGATAATCTTATGTGACAACAGATGATGAAATCAATAATCCAAAAAGGACTATTGTTTTCTCACTCACTAGTTTTCCAGTTTGCTTCACGGAATGCCTCTGTGAGGTTTTTTGAGTTAAACAAGGCCTCCTCTTTCTTTTTTTTCCAAAATCATCTTATTATCCAATTATATATTTGTTACCAACAAGCAAGTATTAGTTAAATCTTTCCTTAAGTGTTTTAAATCTTTCAGAATCAATTATGAAGATTTAATATCTTACAAATAGGCTATATATTGTTCTACTGCAATAAATATCTTTTTATCCTCTAAATGTACAATTTATCCTCCAAATCTCTGCACCAAATTCTTTCCAAGGTTCATTGGAGTCTTAGTGAGTGGTTTTAATTAATTCTGAAAGGTTTTTTTCTAGTATTTATTTTCTTCAAGAATTATAATTATAATTATTTTTGAAAAAGACAATTATATATCAATTTTCTTTTATAAAAGAAGATTTATTATTAAATACTTCTTTTAATTGATTCTTATAGAAAACTACCGCTTACTGTTATAATGGCTAGTAGTGTATAACAAGTAAAAGGAATAGTTAATTATTTATTTACTTATTCATTTGTGGTTAGAATAATTTTCATTATTATATTTCATAAGAACAGTCATATTAGTGTTGATTAATAGTAATATTATCAGCATTTTCATAGAAACATCTCACATTTGGGGGCCTGGCCATGTTTTTTGACCCTTGTACCCTTAATCAATGTATTTTTAAGCTCTAAAATATGTTAATTCAATATATTTTTTTTCAATTCAAAGTTAAAATTATTTTTGAAATATTTTTCATTGAGGAATTTGGTTCAATTTTATACTCTTTTTAGATTTAGATTTTTCACATCCAAAAACTTATGAAATTATTCTTTCAGTCACTCTGAATTAATTTTGAATCAAAATATTAAGATTTTACTTCATTTTTCTTTGAAAAGAATGATTTTTTTAATATTAAAAAAAAAACTTATAAAAAATTTTGAAAAAAAATATTCTAAAAGTATAAAAAATAATTTTTCTTTTATCAATTTTTCTCTCTAATGTCTTTAATGAAGTACACTGCAGCTGTTAATAATCTCAGTAAGAGATATATTACCATTCCAGAATCTGAAGAGAGTACTGAAGTGAAAATTGATAAAAGAGACACTTTATTCAAAATAGAAACACCCATACAGCCACCAAAAGGTGTGGGTTTCTGTCTTTATCTTTAATTTTCTCTTAAATTGATGTAAAAATGGTGTGTACCAGATGTCAGGTTGAGCATATCAAGAAGTTTTAATAAATGTATTAAAAACTTGTACTATAACTGTGACACATATAAAAAATGATAAAAAAGGTTTTATATAATGGTGTCAGGGCTTTACTATTATGGAATAGTGGTGTTGAGCACTGCTAAAAGGCTTGGGTGCAGTCTTACCAGTAAGATTACTATAATAAGAGCTACAATACTTAATATTTAAAGTATACCTGTTTATTTTCAGAAGTATAACTGTTTTTGACAGTTGTAATTTGTAGGAATTCAAGTGCAGGATGGGGAATCCTTTCCTGGCAGAGAGAAGGCTTCCTTTTATCCTGAAATGGGGTGGAAAGGTCCTCTAGACCATCCATGTAGGGGAAGTGAAGATTTTTTGCTTCATATTACTGACTTGTGGGTTGCACAAGGCCTGTATGCTCTGTATTGGGCTCAGATGTGGCTTCAAAATCCCATCTGGGCAGTTTTCCCCAATACAGGGTGAAAATTTTCATCTAGGAACCACACAGCCCTCTTTTGACATGTATGACGCATAGGAAGCTGTATAGAACCTGTATGGAACCACAGTATTGAATTAACTATGAGGTATTGAAATATAAAAAAGATTCTTCATCTATTTGACAGCTCATAAGCATAGTTATGGGATAATATCCCACAGTAAAGGTGTATTGTCCAAACTGTGGGATTTTAACCTTAAAGCTGCTATATCTTTGTCAGTTATTAAGGTTTTGAGCTCAAATTTGGTTCATCGTGTAGCCCTGGATTTGATTTACACAATGGTACCTCATTTGGTATGAGTAACATTAAATATGGCAAAGTTATGCCATGTTCAATTTTTGTTATCCAGATATATGATTTCCTCACAATCTGTAAGGGACTTGTTTCCCCCATAACTTTTGTTTAGGTAAAGTATAGAGAAATGGATTGCAGCATAAGATATCTCTGATTGACCTCTTTCCAAAATGACCCCACTTTAGGCAACTCACACTAAAACTGTAGAAGTTAGATGAGAGGTGAATATGTTATTTATCCTTATTTGACCTTATTTTGGTCATAGCTTCTGTAGTATCAGTGCTAGCGCATCTTGGCTAGTACCATTGGATATCCCTGACTTAGAGATTCAATTTGAACACCCATTTTCTGGGGTTAAGCCTCTTCCTCTGGATTTCAGATGAGAGGTGAAAATTAAGGTTTATGCTCAGCAACTTCTTTGAGCAGTAATAACTTTGTTATTCTTTGTCCTATGATGATGGGACTTGTATATTTGGAAACATATGAGTTTCCTCTTTTGTTTGATAGCTTCTGAGCTGGTTTGGCTCAGCTCCATGTTTTGTGGGATTTTGCTCTACCATTGGTTTATGGTATTTGGATGTCATGCTTGTGCTCTGGTTTTAAGTTACAGGATGACATATCCTCCCTCCAAAAAAAGCTCATAATTGATGTGACTGCTCAGCCCTCCTAGAGGCTCTGAAAATTCTCAGGTGAAGGTTACCATCTGGTATGGCATCTTATGCCAAATGGTTATTCTTGTCTGCTGTTTGATTGTTGAAACTGACCAAATATTGTCCCTGGTCTTTACCATTCAGTATGATCTTCTGGCCTTTATGATATTTTTCACAGGGAAAGGGGAGTCTTCCACCTCCACTATGTCTTGTGGAGTTTAGGTCTTTTTCCTGGAGGGGAACCTATCCTCTCCTGTCTGGAAGTAGGGTTTGACCAAGCTCATTGGGAATACTGGGTGTTTCCTAGAGAAATACTCTGTAAGTCTAACCTCCACTGCATTTTTCCCTATCAATTTGATGATAGTGAAGGGTCCCACAAATGAGTCTCTCATTTTTGTTGGTCCCTTGAGATCATTAAATTTGAGTGTAGATAATAACACTTGGTACCCTTCTTTGAAGTCTGGTTCCATGTGTGTTGTGTCATACCTCTGTTTGTTGTACTCTTTAGCCTCAGCTATGCACTTAGCAGCTGTATCACATTCTCTCTTCCACATTACATGGAAGTCTTTGGCTGTGGGATGGATAATCAAAGTATTTTTCTTTAAGTGATTAACAGGTAGTAAGGGATTCCATCCTTTTTCCACAAGTGGGGTGCTTTCCCTGTGGTGGAGTTCTGGCTAGTGTTGTAAGCCAGTTGGAATTCTGGTAGAAGTGTGACCCAGTCATGGGTATATTCTTCATGGTTCTTGTTCTCCATGCCATATGCCCAGAATCTTCTGATGATGTCCTTTATTGTCTGGATCATCCTTCAGCTAAACCATCTGTCTGTAGATGATAAGCTGTAGAAAACTCAAGTTTTGTTCCAAGCATGTCATAGAGTTTTTTCCAAAATTCTGATGTGAATTTTGGGTCCCTATCACTAATAATGATTTTAGGGACTCCACATGTGGATATGATGTTATTCCAGAATAAAAAGGCTGTATTCCTAGCTGTGTCTTTCTTGTGACATGGTAGGCACCTTAAAATATTACTATACCTATCATCTGTGACTAGGCAAGCATTGAAGTTTTCCTTGCCACCTGGGACTAGTCCTGTGACCCAGTACATGTTGATGGTTTCCCATGGGTGTTTAGGTTCTTCTATGTGCTGAAGTAGACCATATATCTTCCCATATTTTCTGTTTACCTTCTGGCATCTTTCACAAGTTTTGATGTATTCACTCAACTCTTGTTCCCATTGGGGCCACCAAGCTGTGCTTGCCACCCTCTCTTTGGTCCTGTCTTCACTCACGTGTTGCTCATAGGGGCAGGAATGGCATTCTTGCAGGATCAGGGATATGTGGTCTCTATCTATCACTTTTAAGGCACTAGTATTCTTCTCTCTGTGATAGAGTAGTCCATCTATAAGTAAAAATTAATTATCCTTATAGTCCCTCAACCAGGGTTCCTCTAACTGGGATTCCAGTTCTGGGCTCCTGTACTTCTGTTGAAGGAATTGTAACATCATGTTACACTGTTTGTTCTTGGAATAAGTTTGAAGGACTGAACTGAAAAATTCATTATGCAGTTCTGAGGAGCTTATGGCAAATTTGGGAGTTTGTGCTCCTTCTGCTTCAGTGTAATCACTGTCTGAGGGACCAAATTCTGGTTCCCATTCAGAAAATTTGAAGTTTTTTCTTCTGTCTATTTCCATGAAATGGATAGGAACTTTGGCAGCTAGTTAAGGGTCATAAGCTGGGTTAATTTTGACATTCTCCAGTGGGCATCTGCTGAGGCCATCTTCATTTGTGTGGATTTTCCTTCTTTGTATATGATGGTCATGTTACCTCTATATTCCTGGATGGCTATTTGCCACCTCAACATGTGTCTATTTGTAGTATTCATGTTAAGTAAAGACCTAAAGGCTTTGAAGTCTGTGTAGACCTAAAGACTGCACCCTCCAAGTAATAACGGAGTTTTTCTAGAGCCCAGAATAGACATAATCATTCAGTCTGAGCGTCTCCATACCGGGCTCCTGAATATTTCAATTTCCTGGAGATGTAGCATATTAGTCTTTCCCTTGGTTCACCATCCACAATTTTTCTGTGGTGAAGGGCTGCTCCTAAGCCTTGAATAAAAGCTGCATCTGTATATAACTTGAATGGTAGTTGAAAGTCAGGTAATATGAGGACAGGTGCATTAGTGAGTTCATCTCTGATCCTCTCATATGCATCCCCCTTTCCTTGGTAATTTCAAAAACTACATGTTTTGAAAATAATTTGTATATACTCCTAGCTATGTGGGCAAAGGTTTTGTTGTGGTTTCTGTAGTAGCTCGAAAACTCAAGGAAAGATTGCATATCTTTGATGTTCTTTGGTACTGGTTTTTGCAGTACTACTGCTGCTACCTTTTTCTGATCTATGGCCAGGATAAGGCCTGAGACTTTATTTCCTAGTTCCAGAGTTCTTGTTGACAAAAATTACACTTTTTAAGTGAAATTTTCAGATTAATGGGTGTGCACTTACTTAGTACCCTGTCTATGTATTGAATATGGTCTTCCCATGTCTCTGAGTATATAATGATGTAATCAAGATATACCACCATCCAGCATTCCAAAATTTATTCCTGAAGTATTGTGTCCATCATCATTTGGAAATGTAATGGGGTATTTGATGCCAAATGGCATTCTAGTGCTCTCATATTTGCCCATATGACATATAATCCTGAGTAGCTTCATGGATTTTGGTCCAAATCCATTCTGGTGAAAGCATTTCATACAATCCATTTTGGTTATGTATTTGGCTTTTTACAGCTTGTCTAGGGAATGAGGTATCCTTGGTATAAGGTACCTATCAGCTTTTTGTGTAGCTATTCAAGGCTCTGAAATCTCCACAAAACCTAGATTTTCCATCATGCCAAGAGATAAGGACAGCAGTGGTAATTTCAGCTATTTTATTGTGTCCTATCTTCCTGATAACATCCATATCTAGGGGTTCATTGATGTGTTTTTCATTTTTTTCCTAGTTTCCAGCCTTTCTGGATATGGAGGTCTTCTGAACATGGGTGGATAAGGTCTTGTCACATCCAGATATAGTTCTATATCATGGCCTCTGATATCTCCCAAAGGGTCTCCACCAATGGCAAATTATGGTCTATTTTTCCTCAGTATTTTCAGTAAACTAAGTTTTTGTTTACTGGTGAGGTTAGAGCTGAATTGGCCTTCTTTGAATACATTCAGAAATTCCTCTAGAGGGTCTTTGTTGGACATATTGTATATATCAAGTGAAGATTTCTTTTCCTTGTTTTTACCTTTGGTAATGTGCCTGTTTTTACTATTGTAAATGTCAATGCAATAAATCCTCTGATAGTGTGTTCCCAGTAAGAATCCTTGGATGTGAGAATATTCAAGCACTACAAGCTCTGGGTTGAGGCTGATATTAAATTTTCAATGGGGTATAATTATCTCTTTGATAATGGTCCTAATGTATGTAATCTTCCCTGATGCACTTTCAAAGCTCTTTGCCTTGGTTGGCAAGAGTTGCTTCTCCCAATTTGGGAAATGGTTGTCCAGGTATTTTCTGGCCACTATTGAGCAGTGTGCACCACTGTAAATGATCAATGGGTGTTGAGAATTGTAAATACAAACAGCAATCTTTGTGGATGTCCCATGTATATATACCATTGCTCTAGTTGGTGTGAGTAGGAAGGTCTGTGCATCTTGTGTGTGTTTACACAAGCTTTTGTTTGCAGTATCTTGTGGCATTCCTGGTTCCAACTGTATATCCTGAATTTATAGTTGTGTTTCCTCTTGGTAATACACTATAAATTCTCCTCTTGGGTATTGGTCATCATCAGAGTGTTCTGATTTCATTACCCATAAAGTCTGATTCAGAATCATCTATTGGGGATTCTTTCTCTGGAACTTGCTCATTGGAATAGACTTTTTTCTTTTTCTCTGGACAGTTGTTAGCATAGTGATCTGTTGACCCACAGTTGTGACAAATGTTTTTCTCCTTGGTCACTTCTGCCACTCTTTCTTTAGGTTTTCTCTGATGTCCACCCTGAAGGGTTGTTTCTCTTTGAAACTACAGATTTTTTATGAAGAATATTTCCCTATATTTGTTCTTGTCCTTAAATCTTGCAAGGAATTGGAAATGTCATCTAGAGTGCAACTCTGGTTGAATATGAATTTTATTGCATGCTCTAGTTCTCCTGGCATCTGTGTAAAGAGTTTGTGATTCCTCATTTGAGGATCAATGGCCTCAAGTCTTTTAGACTGTCTAAGACACCACTCATATGGATCTTTGTCCATAGAGTACTTGTAATTTTCAAATGACACAGTTTTTTGCGATATCCAAGTAACATTGCTGTACTTTTGGATTATTTGAATCTTCCACCATTGTAAGCTAGGGTCTCTTTCGTGACTTCCAGTTTATATAGAAAGAATTTAATAAATTAATTAAAAGTGAAATACTGTTAAGAGGAGTTAACGGAGACATCACTATGGTTAAGCTGGAGTATTATTAGTGAAATGAGCTTCACTAATAATACTAAAGATAATTTATAAATTTTAAGTAATAGAAATTACTAATTAAAGATTGAGAGATCTTATATCCTTTAAAGTAATAAATAATTTAATTTAAACTGTAAATATATATATATATATATATAAAATTGAGCTCTAAGGTATCATTAAAAGGTAAAAATGATCCTCTTAAATATTGTAAATACAAGAATTGAAATGATGTCATATAAGCATTTTATGACATCATCAAAATAAAATGAAATAGTAATTAAATTTACAAAATTAAATGATGTCATATAATGATTTTATGACATCATCAACAATTAAAATGATAAAATTGAATTTTGAACTTAAGGTTAGAACCTAATAATTGAATAAAAATAGAAATTGTATTTGGGGACAGTGTAGCAGATAAGCCAGTACATGCTTTCAGGCTCACAACCATGGCCAGTTTCTTCTGCCATGTATTTCTTTCATTTCTGTGTACCAAATACTAGCATGTCCTCTGAATGCTGTATTTAATCTAGCAGTTCTCCAGTAATCTGGTGTTATTGGAACATCAATGAAGAGTACATCAATATAATAAATGATCTCTATGTGATCATAATCTCCTACACCAGAGAATTTTGGCAAGCTTGAGGCCTCTGGAAGCTGTTTCAGTGCTTCCTTCTCTAAATAAGTCATGTTATCTCCATCCTGGTATTGTGATGGAGATTTTGGCTTATTATCCAACAAGGAATCTGGTTTGATCTCCTCTTTGTATGGATTATCCAAAGCATGGCCTTGTTGTTGAGGCTTCATGTTTTGGAAGACATTAAACAATTATTTATCTCTTGATCCAGACAATCCTTGTCCCTCTTGCAGTGATATTGCTTTTCAAAGACTTGATTAAGTGTTTTATTGGTTTCTTCAGAAGCTTTGTATAATTTAGCAAAGCTCTCTTGAATGGCTTTTATTGCATCCTTATGTCAGGCTGCCAATTATTTTAACCTTTTATTTCTCCTATGGAGCTCATCAAACTTCTCTGGAGTTTGCGCTTTAAATGGGACATTTGTAACCACAGTTGATCACTGTTTAAGTTAATCTCAGGTGTAACAAAATTGTGTACATTGTGAGTGGGGGTAATATTTCTATGAATAGGGCTACTGATTCTAGAAGTATTTACAGCTATTTCTGGGTCTTGTGTACTTCTTCCACCAAGTACAAAAGCATCTGGATCATTGTTTCTGACTCTTTCTGCCTCTGGTTGAAGGAGGTCTTGTTTTTCCCTTCAAACACTTGTCATCTCCTGGCAACTACCTAGGATTGTGAAGAATGGTGAGTATTGGACACTGATCTGCTGTTTCCTGAATGGTGTGAAGCCACTGGAGCATTGGGTTGTTCTAGGCCTTGTCAGCCTGAAGGAATCAGAGTAGGCTCTGCCTGGTTCAATTGTTCTTCTATAGCATCAATAGTTTCTTGAGTTTCCCTTATCCAAGCTGACTTCTCCTCCAGGATTTTTAACTGCATATTGGGATTCCATCCTTTGGTTATTACCATAAGATCTGTGAAGGATATCTCTTTGAGACATATCCTCTGGCAACTTGCTACAAGTTCTGCCCAATGTGATGCTAGGTTGAACCTCTTGTTATCCATGCTGTATTAGAATAAATCTTTGAGGAGTTGGTGGAGCTGAAGAACTTTATCCAGTCCTTCCAGTCCTCTGGTTTGAGGTTTCTGTTCAATTTGAAGTTGAATGGCAGAGTGGGTATGATTTCCCTCAGTTTCTTGCCATCCACTATGGTGTCCAAGGTGTCCTGGTCTTCTGACTGTGGACAGTTCTGGTCTGTCCTCTGGCTGGTTACTTGGGATTCCAAGGTTCCTGAGGTGGACAGGGGACATATTAGTGCTTGCAAGCAGTCAAAACCTTTATGTTCTTAGGGTGTTTACCTTTGACTGTGCCCTGTATAAATTTGCTATTATCTACTTTGGGAAATTTTCCTTTGGAGGTTACAACTGGGCTAATTATGGTAATCTTCCCTGTACAAGCTATCAACCTTGGTTTACCTTGAATGGAAGCAGAGTTTCATGGTTTTCTAGTCCTCTGTGTGGAAATTGGTGTCTATTTCTTGGTGGTGATGAGGCCTTCACTATGCCTTTTCCCTTTTCCATTGCTCCCTTCTGTTTCTAAGGGTGTCCCTGGTGTATTGCCTTGTGACTGGTCTCAAGTGGGAGAAAATATTCTTCCACTGAAAAGGAAATGAGGACTTATTTCAGTTAAGACTTCTTAAGATACTATTTACACATCTAATAATGGCCTCTGGGCAATATATTATTATATTGTGCCGTTGTATTATGATTTGTAATTGAAATTTTCAATTTACATGTCAAAATTACTGGTTTGTGGATGTGTGATATACTATTTTTATCCACTCTCTCACAGCTTAGCTTGTAATTAACAACTGTAATCCAAGTTGTTATATAAAGAGCAATTGGAATTATAAATATGTTCAATCATGTCCCTGAAGCTGTTATTTAATGTAAAGGGTTCTTTTTCATGAGAAAAAAGAATAGAATATATGGGGCTTACTGCTTGGATATCTCAAACAGCCCAATTTTTACAAGGGGTGATTAAACTATAATAAAACCACATAAAAAATAGCAAAAAAACACAGTGGTATAAACTATAAATAACTGAAAAAAATGATGTATTTTTATTTATATCTTAATGTGTAAAATATGGTTTATAAGAGCAAAAGATGATAAAAATAAGAAATTACTCCCTTTTTAGGCCAAACATAGTCCAAACAGGGCAAAAAACACAGCCAGGCCCCCAAAATGTCAGGCTGAGTCTATGAAGAAGTGGTAATAAATGTATTTACAGCTTGTACTATGACTTTGAAATGGATATTTAATTATAAAAAAGGTTTTATATAATGGTGTAAGGGCTTTACTATTATGGAATAGTGGTGGTGAGCACTGCTGAAAGCCCCGAGTGCAGTCTTAAAAGTTGAATTACTATAATAAGAGCTACAATACTTAATATTTAAAGTATACCTGTTCATTTTTCAAGAGTATATCTGTTTTTGACAGTTATACTATTCAGGAACTCAAGAGCATGATGGGGATTCCTTTTCTGGAAGGGAAAAGGCCTATTTTTATCCTGAAATGGGGTGGGAAGGTCCTCTAGACCATCCACATAGAGGAAGTGAAGATTTTGAAATTTAGATTACTGCCTTGTGGTTTGAACAAGGCCTGTATGGTCTGTATTGGGCTCAGATATGGCTTTAAAACCCCATCTGGGCAGCTTTCCCCAATAAAGGGTGAAGATTTTCATCTGGGGACCACACAGCCCTCTTCTGACATGTATGATGCATAGAAATCTTTACAGAACCTGTATAGGACCCTATTATTGAATGAAATATGATTTTCTGAAGTATAAACAAGCTTTTTTTTCTGTTTGACAGCTCATAATATTAGTTATGGGATAGTATCCCACAGTAAAGGTGTATTGTCCAAGCTGTGGGATTTTGACCTTATAACTTCTATAAATTTGTCAGGTTTTAAGATATTGAGCAAAGATGCAGTTAAATTTGTAGCTTTGAATGTGATCTACACAATGGTACTTCATCTGGTATGAGTAACATTAAACATGGCAAAGGTATGCCATGTTCAATTTTTGTTATCCAGATATATGATTTTCTCAAAATATGTACAAAACCTCTTTGCCCCACAACTTTGGTTCTAGGTGAGGTATGAGGGAATGGATGGCACCATCAGATAGCCCTCACTGTTCTCTTTCCAAAATGACCGCGGCTTAGGTATCTCACACTAAAACTGTAGAAGTTAGATGTGAGCTGAATATTTTATTCACCCTTATTTGAGCTTATTTTGGGAATAACTTCTGTAGTTTTGGTGCTAGCTCAGTTTGGCTAGTACCATTGGATAGCGCTGAATTAGTTATTAAATTTGAATATTAATTTTTGAGGATAATCATATTCCTCTGGATTTCAGATGAGAGGTGAAAATTAAGGTTTATGCTCAGCAACTTTCTTGCACAGGAATACCTTTGTTATTCTCTGTCCTGTGATGATGGGACTTGTATATTTGGTAACAGGTGATTTTCCTCTTTATTTTGAAACTTTTTGAGCTGGTTTGGCTCAAATCCATGTTTTGGTGGTATTTTGCTCTACCACTGGTTTATTGTATTTGGCTGGCATGCTTGTGCTCTGGTATTGAGTCACAGGCTGACACCAGAAATGGAAGCAACTATTCAGTCCAACAGAAAAATTTGTACAAGGAAGAGGAAAGACCAAATATATATCTGGCAAGTGTTCCTCAAGAAAGACATGTCTGGAGGATGCCATAGTTGCCCCCCACTCCCAAATGTCTGTACCCAAATACTTTGATGTGAACTCTGATTCAAGGTAATATTTTGAGGTATGAACCATTTCAAAGCTGCAGCCATAGAAGTATATCATTCCCAGTACAAAAGCTGGTACAGAGAAACCAAGGAAGAGGAGTGGGAAATATGCCCAAGCCTTTGGAAGGGGCCTATGAGCTCCTGCTTACACATCAAGATCTTTGTGGGTCAGGAGAAGACCATACAGCCCTTAGGAGGATGGAACCCATTGTCTTGCAAAGGCAAGGTCAAAAGCATAAAGAATTGGTTGAAGAACTAAAGTCCCTTATTTGTAGACCAGAAGAAGGAGTCGGAAAAGACCCCAGCTTTGGAGAAAGAAGGATATGTCAGCCTTGAGGTATGTTTTACATACCCAAATAGGCCACAAATATCTTTAAGAATAATTTTTGAACTATGCATAACCCATAAGTAATGCATATACTCAAAATTCATCATTTTTGATTTCAGAAAAGATGAATACCTTTTTATTGAGTAGGTAAATCCATGGATTTAAGGCCAGATTTAGATTCTACACAAATATTCACCTAGGGTAGCTCCATAGAGTGAATAAGCTCAAACTAACTCTTTGAGGTGGTAATATGGAAAATACTTCAACACCACATCATCAATACCACATAAATGATCTGTGAAAAGTTGTGTTTTTCTTAATTTCACGCCAAAATAATGGGAAAGTGAGAAATCCCATGTTAAATATACACTAAGAATAGTGTTATGCTTGTTTTTGGCACTTAAAAACATGGGATTTGTATATGGACTTTTGGTTCACCCGTAGTAGATATCAGTCTTGAACCCTGAATCTCTATTTTCGACGTGAAAATAGCTAGAGGGGACAAAAGACATCAAAGAGAGCCAGGGTACCCAACTTCTGAGGCCTCTGAGGCATGGACAGCTCTAAAGCTTGGATCAATTGCTGATCTTGGCCCAATTAGTAAACTAAAAACTTTTGGGAACTTGGTTACTATGTCAAAACATCATGAAATCATAAGATAATTGCAAATAAGCTGCTATTTTGATGGCCAAGGAGGTAAAGAGCAACTTAGACTCTTGTAACCATTTCAATTATTAATTTTTTCCCATGGATAAACCCTAAAACAGTAATTAAAACCCTTTTTGGACTAGGATACATTGATTTACCTCATAGCAAGCTGGAATATACTGCTATTTGCAATTCTACATAGAAATGAGGTAAAAACTCCAAGAATTCATTCAAAATACAATTCTTAATGAATCTCTCTGAAAGTTTCAGGACCAATGGAGAAATGTATTATACATATAAGAACCAAAAAGAATTATGGTCTCACTAGTACAATTAAAAGCTTAACTGACAGTCCATTTTTGATTATTCCATGTGAAATCTTCAAAATCCACAGTAATTACAACCTGTGATTAAATTTCCAATAAGATTGATAACTTTGAGAAATAAATGATTATTTTGAAATGAAAGAATAGTTAAATACTTTACTCCTTTTATTATTAAACATATCTGGGTTGGTAGTCACATAAAAGCATCAACCAAATAATTATGATAATCTTACATGACAACAGATGATGCAATCAATAATCCAAAAAGGTTTATTGTTTTCTCACTCACTGGTTTTTAAATTTGCTCTATGGCACGCCTCTGTGATCTGTCTTAGACTTAAAAGAGGCCTCCTCTTGTTGTTTCTTCCTAATCATCACATTATTATATTATATCATTATTACCAACAAGTAAGTATTAGTTAAAGCTCTTCTTAAGTGTTTTATTCTTTCAAAATCAATCAGAAAGACGTGAAATCATGAAAATCAACTATATATTGTTGTAATCCTCCTATAACATCATTTTTATCGATTAAATAAACAATTCTACATCAAATCTCTCTACTTCTATCTCTAATAAGCTCTTTGGAATATTAGTGAGTGATTTATCTTAATTCTTAAAGTTTTTCTCTAGTAATAGTTTTCTTCAAGAGTTATCATTATAATTATTCTTGAAAAATAATTTTATTATTTTAATAGAAGAAGTTTTTATTATTAAATTCTTCTTGTAATTGATTCTTGTAGACAATTACTGCTTACTGTTATAATCACTAGTAGTGTATAACACGTAAAAGAAATAATTCTTTGATTATTTAATGGTGGTTATAATAATTTCTTATTATTATATTTCATAAGAACAGTCATAGTGCTGTTGATTAATAGTAATATTATCAACAGTTTGGTAGACACATCTTAAATTTGGGGGCCTGGCCATGATTTTAACCATAGACTTGGCTTTAATCATATTCTTGACTTCAATAATATATTTTTAAATTCTGACATATATTCATTAAATAATTTTTTCTTTCAATTTGAAGTTAAAATAATTTTTATTTTTGAAAGTGTTCTGAAAATCTTTTTCATTGAAGAATTTGATTTAATTTTATACTGTTTTTACACGTGGCTTTTTCACATTCAAAAACTTATAAAATTATTCTTTGAGTTACTCTGAATTGATTTTGATTCAAAATCTTGAATTTTAATTTTTTTCTTCAAAAAGAATAATTTTTTTAATATTAAAAAATATAAAACTTATCAAAAATCTTCAGCAATATTTTAAAAAGTATAAAAATCAGTTTTTTCTCTTTCATATTTTTTTCTAGTGTCTTTAATCAAATACTGTGCATCTGGTAACAGACTTAGTAAGAGATATATTACTAGTCCATAATCTTCAGAAGCAAAATCTGAAGAAAGTATTGAAGTGCAAATTGCTAAAAGAGGCACCTTATTCAACTCTGAAAAAGCTAAATTACGAGCAAAAGTTGTGTGTTTTATCTTTATATTTTCACTCTTTATCTTAAAATTGACGTGAAAGTGGTGCATACCAGAAATGGAAGGACCTATTCAGTCCAACCAGATGGATGTGGACAAGGAAGAGGCAAGACCAAATCCAGAAGTGCCAAGTCTTCCTCAAGAAAGACACATTTGGAGGATACCAGAGTTGCCCCATTCCCCAAGGTCTGTACCTACAAGCTTTGATGTGAATTCTGAGTCTGAACCAATTAATTATAGTATTTCTAAGGATGAACCATTTTCAAGTGGCAGCAATAGAAATATATCAATGCCAATAGAAAAATTGGTTCAGAGCAGCCAAAGAAGAGGAGTAGGAAATATTCCCAAGCCTTTGGCAAGGGGCCATGAACTCCTACATACACATCAAGAGCTTTGTGGGTCAAGGGAAGACCATAGAACTATTAGGAGGTTGAACCCCATTGTCTTGCAAAGACAAGGTCAAAAAGCTAAAGAATTGGATGAAGAAGCAAAAGCTTTTATCCATATACCAGAAGAAGGAAGTGGAAATGACTCCAGCTTTGGAGACAGACGTCCCAGTTGTGTCTACCAGCTCCAAGGCAGCTCCAGAAATGTCCAAAGACAAGCCCAAAGCACCTCAGAAGAAGCAGAGAGGTCCCAAGAGCCATCAAGCCAAGGGAAAAGGCAAAGCCAATTGGCACAGACCTTACCCACAAGGGTACAGGATCCCCAAATTAGAGCCATCAGCCATGGAAAGTGTTTTCAATATGGCCAGGACTTTAATGGACTTCACAGCCAAAGAGCAGGCAAGGATGAACAGGACCTTTTCACAGAAATAATACGAGAAATACATTTTGTAAAGCGTGGTATTGATGTGGACATTGGTAAACCTAATGCAAAGTCAACTAAAATAACATTGGACATCAATGACTTAAAAAAGAATGACAAACATTCTGCTGAAATGAATAAGTATTTAATTACCAAACTAGAATTACTTACCAGTACATGTAACAGAATTGAGGATAAATATCATCTTCAATATGATTAAATGGGAGATCATTCCATAAGACACATCAGTGATCAGCTTAAAACTCTGAAAGATAATGTTATGGTAGTTGTTGAAAATAAAGACATATTTGGCACACATTTGACAAGAAGTCACAGTGAAAGGCAGAAATTAAAAGATTAAATACTTGCACAAGTGGAGCAAATTCATAAGAATTATGAATTAAATCCACATATGCCAAGACATTCCACACCTTAGACTGAAGAAAAGCTTTCTGTGAAAGAAAGTTTAACCCCATTCTTAGGAAAAATGTTATCTCTGCAAAAGATATTCCCAAATTGGAAGAATGGCAAACATTTTCTGGTGAAGGTGAATACAAACATATTGAGTTCATCAGAACTATTGATATTTTACAAGAAGATTTTCACATACCCGATGAAATTATAGTGGGAAAATTACACTCTCTGTATACTAGAACTTCAAAGAAATGGTATGACAAGATGAGACAAGATCATGGAAAACATGATTGGTCTTCGTGGAAATCTGAAGTGATTACCAAATGGGCGAATAATTCTTGGATATTTAAAATGGAGAATTCTTTTGAAGGTTCCATTTTTAACTCAGAAAAAGATAAACCACTTACTTGGTTCCTCAAAAAAAAAGACAGATTATCTGCTTTACACCCAAATATGTCTAACACTATGATTAATATGAAGATATTAAGAAAATGTGGAGGAGAACTGGAACATGCTATCAAGTGCAGATGTGTAGAACCCTTTTCAGCAGAGTACTACATTAATGCAATGGAAGATATCATTACCAGAACACAAATTGGTAAACCTGGACTAAAATTCCCATAGAGTCAAAAATGGTCCCAAAAATTCCCAGAGAAGACAGGAGACCTGAAACACCTGTCTTGAAGTGTTATAAATGTGGAAGTACTTCAAATTTAGCCAACATTTGTACCAAGAGGACCAAAATCAATGAAGTTCAAGTCATTGAAGAGGTTCAGTATACTGAAGAGAAAGAGGAATCTGATCAAGATTCTGCAGTATCTGAAGATACACCAGTGGAGGACTATCCCATTGAAAACATTACAGCTTTCTTTGAGTTCACAGAAGTGCATACCCACTTACCACAGTACAGTGAGGATTGCTACAACCTGATCAATATCCAAGATGCTAGAATGTGTAAGACCAAACCTGCTAGAGGTAAAGGTTATACTTCTGGAACATCTTGTATCACATCAATTTCAATGAACAATATTGAAGCCAAAGTAAATTTGGATACAGGGGCATTTTGCACTTGTGTGGGCAAATATTATCTCCAAGTTATACTTCCTGAATGGAAAAACCATCTATTACCAATAGGAGGTGTGCAATTTAGTAGTGCCAGTAACAATATGTACCCTTTGGGCATATTGGACACTAATATTGTGTTTCCACACCCTACAGGAAGCATAATAATGAAGACAGAGATAGTATTAATAGACAATTGCACATCTCAACACATAATTCTTGGAAATGACTACTTAAATATTTATGGTATTGACATCAATAACCATAAAGACAGATATTTCCTAATTGGAGAAAACAAAAGACAAACATTTTCCTTTTTCAATATGTCCAAAAAAATATCAATAGTATATTCCAAGAAAGATACTTATAAGGAAGAATTTGTGAATAATCAACTTATTGAAGCACAAATTAATCCATCATTGTCATCAAAGATGGGACAAGAGCTTATTGATGTGTTATACACATATAATAATGCCTTTGCCTCTGAAAATGGACCATTGGGCGCTATAAAAGGGCATGAAGTTGATATTACTATTAATATTGACAGACCATACCCTCCAGTCCTTAGAAGACCAGCTTATCCAGCCAGTCCCAGAGCTAGAGAAGCCTTGGAAAAACATATCCAAGAGTTGATCCAACTTGGTGTACTAAGTAAATTAGGCCATAATGAAGACGTTGAAGTGACAACACCTGTTATTATTGCTTGGCATAATGATGAATCAAGGATGATTGGAGATTTTAGAGCATTGAATACCTACACAGCTCCAGATAGGTACCCAGTTCCTAGAATTCAAGAAACCTTGACCCAATTTTCTAAAGCAAAGTATATAACATCAATGGATGCATTGAAAGGCTTTCACCAAAATGCTTTGACGCCTAAGGCTAAGAAATTACTTAGGATTATCACTCACTGTGATATTTATGAGTATCTTAGAATGGCATTTGGCATTAAAAATGCTCCATCCCATTATCAAAGAATGATGAATAGCATCTTCCCCACAGAATTATATGAAGGATGGCTTATCATTTATATTGATGATATTATAATATGTTCTGATTCATGGTCTTTGCACATTGAAAGACTTGCAAAAGTACTTCAAAAAGTTGCAGAAGTGAATATGAAAATTTTACTCAAGAAATGCAATTTGGGGTTTGAAGAACTCAAAGCATTGGGACATTTTGTTTCTGGTTTAAGCTTGGGTATTAACAAAAACAAAGTGGCAGCAGTGTTACTTAAGCAAATGCCCCAGAATAAAAAAGAAATGATCTCTTTGCTTGGATTTTTCAGCTATTATAGGAAACACTTGGAAGACTTTGCAATTGGAGTCAAGTCAATCTATAGAATCTGTGATCAACAGACTGTATTTGAAATGACACAGGAGAGAATTAAAGCCTATGAGAAAATAAAGAAAGCTCTTACAGAAGCACCTTTACTTCTCATGCCAGACTGGAATATACCTTTTAACTTTTACATTGATGCATGTGGAGATGGATTAGGGGAAGCCCTACATCAAGTCCAAATAATTGATGACAAACCTACAGATGGACCAGTTTGTTATATCTCAAGGCAGATTCAACCAATAGAAGCCAGATATGGTGCAAGCCAAATGGAGTGCTTATATCAGGTATGGGCACTTTAGAAATTGCACTATTATCTTGATGGCAGTGTTTTTGAAGTAATAACTGACTGTAATTCCGTGAAATCACTTCTTAACATGAAAACTCCCAACATACATATGTTGAGATGGCAAATAGCCGTTCAAGAATATAGGGACAACATGACTATAGCTCATAAAGCAGGAAACATTAACAAGAATGCTGATGAACTTAGTAGATGGGCATAGGCCAATACTCCTGATAACCCAGCTTATGTAACTTTGGAAGAAGAACCACAGATTTCAATTGAAGGTATTGACATAACTGATATTGGGACTGCATTGTTTGAAAAGGTCAGAGAATCTTATAAGCAAGAGAATAATTGCCATATCTTGAATTCCTTGTTGGATAAAGATTGCAAAGATACATCTTTGTTAAATTCACTAGATGAAGTTTGGAAAAATTCCTATTCTGAGAGAAGATTTCACTTTTTAGACAGCATAATTTACCACAGAACCAAAAATTCTTGTGTAATGACATTGTGCAGCAGATTTCTTATCAATACCATGCTTCATGAATGCCATGATAGCATCTACTCTTGACACCTGTCAGAGGGCAGAGCTGTGAGCCTTGAGGTATATTTTACATACCCAAATAGGCCCCAATTATCTTAAACATGCATTCTGAATTATACATAACTAATAAGTCATGCATATATCCAAAATTCATCATTTTTGATTTCAGAAAAGATGAATAACATTTTATTGAGTAAGTAAATCCATAGATTTAAGGCCAGATTTAGATTCTACAGAAAAGTGCACCTAGGGTAGCTCCATAGAGTGAATAAGCTCAAATTAACTCTTTGAGGTGGTAATATGGAAAATACTTCAATACGACATCATCAATACCACATAAAAGATTTGTGAAAATATTTGTTTTTCTTAATTTCACGCCAAAATAATTGGAATTTGAGAAATCCCATGTTACATATGCACTAAAAATAGTGTTATGCATGTTTTGGGCACTTAATATCATGGTATTAACACATGCCCTTTTGGTACACCCATAGTGGATATCAGTCTTTAAGCTTAAATTTCTATTTTGACATGAAAATAGGCAAGGGGGACAAAAGACATCAAAGAGAGCCAGGGTACCCACCTTCTGAGGCCTCAGAGGCATGGACAGCTCCAAAGCTTGGATCCATGGCTGATTTTGGCCCAATTAGTAAACTAAAAGAATTTGGGAACTTGGTTACCATGTTACAGCTACAGTAAATCATAAGAAAATAGCAAATAACCTGCTATTTTGACATGCCAAGGAGGTAAAGAGCCACTTAGACTCTTGTACCATGTCAATGCTTGATTAAATTCAATGGATAGACCCTAAAAGAGTAATCAAAACCCTTTTGGGACCTGTATCTATTGATTTACCTCATAGCAACCAGCTAAACACTGATATTTGCAGTTCTACATAGAAATGAGGTAAAAACTTCGAAAATTCATTAAAAACACAATTATTAATGAATCTCTCTGAATCTTCCAGGACCAATAGAAAGATCTATTATCTATCATAAATCCAAAAACAATTGTATTTTTACTAGTAAAATTAAACATTTCACTTACAGTCCATTTTTGACTATTCTATGTGAAACACTGAATCTTCTAAAATTCACATTAATTCCACCCTGTGATGAAATTTCCAATAACATTGATAAATTAGAGAAAAACAATGATTACTTTAGAATAAAATAAGATTTACAGGTGTTACCCTTTTTATTCTTAACCATATTTGGGTTGGTAGTCACATAAACGCATCAATTAAGTAATTATGATAATCTTACATGACAACAGATGATTCAATCAATGAACCAAAAAGGTTTACTGTTTTCTCAATCACTGGCTTTTTAATTTGCTTCATAGCATGCCTCTGTGAGCTGTTGTTGACTTAAAAGAAGCCTCTTCTTGCTGTTTTTTCCAAGAATCATCATCTTATTATCCATTTTATATCATTGTTACCAACAAGTAAGTATTAGTTAAAGCTATTCTTAAGTGTTTTATTCTTTCAGAATAAATCAGAAATACGTGAAATCATATCATCCAACTATATATTGTTGCAATACTGTTATAAATTCATTTTGATCCTTTAAATCCACAATTCCACATCAAATTTCTCTACTAATATCTTTCAATAAATTTTTGGAGTATTAGTGGGTCATTTATTTTGAATTCTTAAAGTTTTTCTCTAGTATTAGTTTTCTTCAAGAATCACCATTATAATTATTCTTGCAAAAGATAATTATATATTAAAATAATTTTATTATTTTAATAAAAGAAGTTTTTATTATTCAATTCTTCTTGTAATTGATTCTTGTAGACGATTACTGCTCACTGTTATAATCACTAGTAGTGTATAACACGTGAAAGAAAAAATTCTTTAATTATTTAATTGTGGTTATAATAATTCTTTATTATTATATTTCATAAGAACAGCTATAGTACTGTTTATTAATAGTAATATTATCAACAGTTTCATAGACACATCTTACATTTGGGGGCCTGGCCGTGATTTTAACCATAGACTTGGCTTTAATCATATTCTTGACTTCATTTTTTTGTTCTAAAAACTACCATACCTACCCACATCTTACATTTGGGGGCCTGGCTGTGTTTTTTGAACCTTGTACCCTTAATTGATATATCTTTAAGGTCTAAAATATATTAATTTAATATTTTTTCTTTCAATTTAAAGCTAAAATCATTTTTTTGAGATTGTCTTAAAATCTTTTTCATTGAGCAATTTGGTTTAATTTTATACTGTTTTTACATGTGGCTTTTTCACATGCAAAAACTTATAAAATTATTCTTTGAGTTACTCTGAATTAATTTTGATTCAAAATCTTAAATTTTATTTTTTTTTAAAAAGAATAATTTCTTTAATATTAAAAAATATGAAGCTCATAAAAAATCTTCAAAAATATCTTAAAAAGTATAAAAAATAATTTTTCTCTTTTATAATCTTTTCTAGTGTCTTTAATCAAATACTGTGCAGCTGGTAACAGACTCAGTAAAAGATATATCACTAGTACAGAATCTTCAGAAGCAGAATCTGAAGACAGTATTGAGGTGCAAATTGCTAAAAGAGGCACCTTATTCAACTCAGAAAAGAATAAATTACCACCAAAAGGTGTGTGTTTTATTTTATATTTGCACTTTTTATCTTTATATTTACGTGAAAATGGTGCATACCAGAAATGGAAGCAACTATTCAGTTAAACCAGATGGATGTGGAAATGGAAGAGGCAAGACCAAATCCAGAAGTGCCGAGTCTTCCTCAAGAAAGACACATTTGGAGGATGCCAGAGTTGCCCCCCATTCCCCAAGGTCTGTACCCACAGATTTTGATATTAATTCTGAGTCTGAACTGATTCATGGCAATATTTCCAGGGCTGAACCTTTTTCAAGTGGCAGCAATAGAAAAATATCAATGCCAGTACAAAAAATTGGTTCAGAGCAGCCAAAGGAGAAGAGTGGGAAATATGCCCAAGCCTTTGGCAGGGGTCCATTAACTCTTACTTTCACATCAAGAGCTTTCTGGGTTGGGAGAAGACCATAGAACCCTTAGGAGGTTGGAGCCCATTGTCTTGCAAAGACAAGTTCAAAAAGATAAAAAATTTGTTGAAGAACCAAAGTCTTTTATCCATAGACCAGAAGAAGGAAGTGGAAATGACTCCAGCTTTGGAGACAGAGGCCCCAGTGGCATCTACCAGCTCCAGAAGTGTCCAAGGACAAGCCCAAAGGACCTCAGAAGAAGAGAGGTCCCAAGAACCATCAAGGCAAGGGAAAAGGCAAAGCCAATTGCCACGGACCTTACCCACAAGGGTAAAGGATCCCCAAATTGGAGCCTTCAGCCGTGGACAGTGTATTCAACATGGCCAGAGCTCTGATGGAATTCACAGCCAAGGACAGGAAAGGATGAACGGAACTTTTCCATGCAGATAATACAACAAATACAATTTGCACAAAGTACTATTGATTGAAGACTTGGTAAATTTGATGCAAAGATAAATAAGATTACATCAGATATCAGTGAATTAAAAAGAAATGACAAAAGGTATACTGAATGGTATCAATTGACAAATGTCAGACTTAATTCAATTATCAAGCTTGTGACAGAATTGAGAGTAAATGTCAAATTGATGAAATGGAAGATCTTTCCATTTTTAACATTAATGATAAACCTGAAATTCTAAAAGATCATATCTTAGAAATAGCTGAGAATACCAAGCAATTTGCTACACATTTAGCAAAAAGTGACAGTGAAAGGCAGAAGTTAAAGAATGAAATCATTGCAAATGTGGAACAAATTCATAAGAATTATGAACCACATATGCCACAAAAATTTACACCTTTGACTGTAGGAAAACACTCTGTTAAAGAAAGCTTGACCCCACTCTTAGGAGAAAATGTTATTTCTGCAAAAGATATTCCCAAATTGGAAGAATGGCCAACGTTCTCTGGTGAAGGTGAATACAGCCATATTGAGTTCATGAGAACTATTGATATGTTGCAAGAAGACTTTAAGAAGACCTTAATATAACTGATGAAATCATAGTGGGAAAATTCCATTGTCTGTTTACCAGAAGTGCAAAGAAATGGTATTACAAGATGAGACAAGATCATGGAAAACATGATTGGTCTTGGTGGAAATTTGAAGTGATTACCAAATGGGCCAATAATTCTTGGAGGTTTGAAATGAAAAATGCTTTTGAAAGTGCCATTTTTAACTCAGAAAAGATAAACCACTTACTTGGTTTTTCAAGCAAAAAGACAGATTATCTGCTTTAAACCCAGATATGTCTTACACTATGATTGATATGAAAATATTAAGAAAGTGTGGAGGATAACTGGAACATGCTATCAAGAGCAGATGTGTAGAACCCTGTTCAAAAGAGTGCTACATTAATGCAATGGAAGATATCATTACCAGAACAAGAATTGGTAAAACTTGGACTCAATCCCTATGGAATCCAAGATGATCTCAAAGATTCCCAGAGAGGACAGAAGACCAGAAAGACCTGTCTCGAAGTAGTATAAATGTGGAAGCACTTCAAATTTAGCCAACACTTCCACCAAAAAGACAAAAATCAATGAAGTTGATAATTAAAGAAATTCAGTGTACTGAAGAGAAAGAAGAATCTGATCAATAGTCTGCAGTCTCTGAGGATACACCAGTGGAGGACTATCCCATTGAATACATTACAGCTTTCTTGGGGGTCACAGAAGTCCATACCCACTTGCCACAGTACAGTGAGGATTGCTACAGCCTGATCAATATCCAAGATGCCAGAATGTGTGATACTAAACCTGCTAGAGGTAAAGGTTATACTGCTGGAGCATCCTGTATCACATCAGCTTTGATGAATGATATTGAAGCCAAAGTAAATTGGGATACAGGGGCATTTTGCACTTGTCTAGGCAAAGATTATCTCCAAGTCATACTTCCTGGGTGGAAAAACAATCTATTGCCAAAAGAAGGTGTGCAATTCAGTAGTGCCAGTAACAATATGTACCCTTTGGGCATATTGTACACTAATGTTGTGTTCCCACACCCTTCAGGAAGCATAAGGATGAAGACAGAGATTGTGGTAATGGATAATTGCACATCTCAGCACATAATTCTTGGAAATGATTACTTAAATATTTATTGTATTGACATCAATAACCATAAAGACAGATATCTCACAATTGGGGATAAAAAGAGAGGAAAATTTGCTTTTTCCAATATGCCAAAACAAATATCTGTGCTATCTTCTGTTAAGGATACTTATAAAGATGAATTTGTGTCTAAACAACTAGTTGAAACCCAAATTGATCCTTCATTGTCACCAAAGATGAGGAATGAACTTATTGACGTGTTATATACATACAATAATGCATTTGCCTCTGCTCATGAATCATTAGGTGCTATAAAAGGACATTAAGTCGATATTCCTATGAATATTGACAGACCATATCCTCCAGTATTTAGAAGACCAGCTTATCCAGCCAGTCCCAGAGCTAGAGAAGCCTTGGAAAAACATATCCAAGAGTTGATCCAACTTGGTGTACTAAGGGAAGTAGGCCATAATGAGGAAGTTGAAGTGACAACACCTGTTATTATTGCTTGGAATAATGATAAATCAAGAATGGTTGGAGATTTCAGAGCATTGAATACCTACACAGCTCCAGATAGGTATCCAATTCCTAGAATTCAAGAAACCTTGACTCAACTGTCTAAAGCCAGGTATATAACATCAATGGATGCATTTTAAGGCTTTCATAAAAACATTTTTGACGCCTAAAACTCAGAAATTACTTAGAATTATCACTTACTGTGGTATTTATGAGTATCTTAGAATGCCATTTGGCATTAAAAATGCTCCATCCCACTATCAAAGAATGATGAATACCATTCTCCCCATATAATTATCTGAAGGATGGCTTATCATTTATATTGATGATATTATAATATGTTCTGATTCATGGTCTTTGCACCTTGAAAAACTTGCAAGAATACTTCACAAAGTTGCAGAGGTGAATATAAAAGTTTCACTCAAGAAATGCAATTTTGTTTTTGAAGAACTCAAAGCATTAAGACATGTTTCTGGTTTAAGCTTGGGTATTGACAAAAACAAAGTGGATGCAGTGTTATTTTAGCCAATACCCCAGAATAAACAAGAAATGATGTCTTTTCTTGGATTTGCCAGTTATTATAGGCAACACCTGAAAGAATTTGCAATTCTAGCCAAGTCACTCTGTAGAATATGTGATCAACAGACTGTATTTGAAATGACACAGGAGAGAATTAAAGCATATGAGAAAATAAAGAAAGCTCTTACAGAAGCACCTTTACTCCTCATGCCTGACTGGAATATTCATTTTAAATTGTACATTGATGGATGTGGAGATGGATTAGGGGCAGCCCTACATAAAGCCCAAATTATTGGTGACAAACCTACAGAAGGACCAGTTTGTTACATCTCAAGGCAAATCAAACCCATAGAAGCCAGATATGGTGCAATCCAAATGAAGTGCTTATGTTTGGTATGGGCACTTGAGAAATTACACTATTATCTTGATGGCAGTGTTTTTGAAGTGATAACTGACTGTAATGCCGTGAAATCACTTCTTAACATTAAAGCTCCCAACAGACATATGTTCAGATGGCAAATAGCCTTTCAAGAGTATAGAGGAAACATGACTATAGTTCATAAATAAGGAAACATTCACAAGAACTCTGATGGACTTAGCCGGTGAGCACTAGCCAACACTCCTGATAACACAGCTTATGTACTTTTGGAAGCTGAACCTCAAATTCCAATTGAAGGAATTAGCATAACTCATATTGGGACTGAATTCTTTGAAGAAGTCAGAGAATCTTATAAACAAGACAAGAATTGCCATATCTTGACTTATTTATTAACTAAAGACTGCAAAGATACATTTTTAGTCAATGCACTAGTTAAGGCTTGGAAAAATTCCTATTCTGAAGGAAGATTTCACTTGTTTGATGGGATTATTTACGACAGAACCAAACATTCTTGTGTAATGACATTGTGTAGCAGATTGCTTATCAATACCATTCTTCATTAATTCCATGATAGCATATACCCTGGACACCTATCAGAAGACAGAACACTTGAAAAAGTGAAGAACTGTGCATGGTGGCCATCTTGGATAAAAGAAACCATTGAATACTGCCATACCTGTGACAGATGTCAAAAGGCAAACAGGAGTACAGGCAGCAAATTTGTACTTATGATCCATATTCAAGAACCAAAATCCCCTTGGGAAGTTGTTCACATGGATTGGGTCACACCACTTCCTCCAAGTGGTGACAAAAGCTATAATGCCTGTTTAGTCATTGTAGACAGATCTGGCAAGACTCCTCCCATATTCTTACCCTGTCATAAACATGACACAGCTATGGATAGAGCTCTTCTTCTATGGAGTAGAGTTATTTCTCATACAGGATTATTTAAGAATATCATAAGTCACAGAGATTCCAAGTTCAAATTTGCACTTTAGACCAATCTTCATAGATTTTTTGGGACTAAGTTATCATTCTCTACAGCATATCACCTTCAAACAGATGGGCTAGCAGAGAGAATGATTCAAACTTTAGAAGACATGATCAGGAGATTCTGTGATAATGGATTAGAATTAAAAGACTCAGATGGCTTTACCCATGACTGGTGCACTGTGATACCTGCATTAGAATTGGTATATAAGACATCAGTCCATTCTTCCACAGGACAAATTCCTGCTATGTTTGGAAAAGGATGGAATCCAAGAAGGCACAATGAGGAAAGACTTGATTGACATTCATCCTACAGCTTCCAGATTCAAGATAATGCTTGAGAAAGTGAAACATCATGCAAAACAAAGCATGGATGACACTTTTGATTATGCAAAACAGAAGTGGGACAAGAGTCATAAAGTACAAGAATTCAAAGTAGGGGATTTAGTTCTAGTTTCAACTTTGAATTTTAATATATTCAAAGGCTCAAAGAAACTTAGATATTCTTATGTAGGACCTTTTTTTATGGTTGCCTTACATGGAACCAATGCAGTTCCAGTGGAATTGAGTGGTTAATCAGAAAATAAACACCCCACTTTTCCAGTAAGCTTGATAAAATCTTATCAACCAGCTGACAAAGAATTGTTTCCTTTGAGGAACCCAACTCCTTTGACTGTACAACCAGTGGAACCGAGTGAACACAAAAAAATAAAGAAAGTAATTAAAGAAAGGAGACTTAGGAGTAAAAATCAAAGAGAATATCTTGTCATATATAGAAATCTAGTACATGAAGATGAATGGCTGGCAGAATCACAAATACCTGACTCAGATAAACTCTTAAGAAGATCTATACATGAAAGAAGACCACAAGCCTGAATATGTCTATAACTGTGCTTTAAATTACTTGATCTGAGTAATGTAAAGAGGTTGGACAGTGGACATTGACCCCCTTTGGGGCCTTTTTCTTTTTTATACCATTGATCAAATTGTAGTACAATTTTATTTTTTGGTGGGAGGGAATGTGAGCCTTGAGGTAAATTTTACATACCCAAATAGGCCACAATTATCTTAAAAATAAATTCTGAATTATACATAACTCATAAGTCATGCATATAATCAAAATTCATCATTTTTGATTTCAGAAAAGATGAATAACTTTTTATTGAGTAAGTGAATCCATGGATTTAAGGGAGGATTTGGATTGTAAATAAAAATTCACCAAGGGTAGCTCCATAGAGTGAGTAAGCTCAAATTAACTCTTTGAGTTGGTAATATGGAAAATACTTCAATACCAAATCACCCATACCACATGAAAGATCCGTGAAAATATTTGTTTTTCTTGATTTCACGCCAAAAGAATGGGAATGTGAGAAATCCCATGTTACATATACACTAAGAGTAGTGGTATGCATGTTTGTGGCACTTAATGTTATGGTATTCTTACATAAACTATTTGTACACCCATAGTGGATATCAGTCTTTAAGCTTAGATTTATATTTTGACGTGAAAAATAGGCAAGGGGGACAAAAGACATCATAGAGAGCCAGGGTACCCAACTTCTGAGGCCCCAGAGGTGTGGAAAGCTCCAAAGCTTGGATCCATGGCTGAGCTTGGCCCAATTAGTAAACTAAAACACTTTAGGAGCTTGGTTACCATGTTACAACTACAGTAAATCATAAGAAAATAGCAAATAACCTGCTATTTTGATGTGCCAAGGAAGTAAAGAGCTACTTAGACTCCTGTACCATGTCAATTCTTGATGTATTTCCATGGATAGACCCTAAAAAAGTAATTAAAACCCTTTTGGGACCTGTATCCATTGATTTATGTCATAGAAACCAGCTAAACACTGATATTTGAAATTCTATGTAGAAATGAGGTAAAAACTTCAAAAATTCATTAAAAATACAATTCTTGATTAATCTCTCTGAATCCTTCAGGACCAATAGATAACTGTATTATCTATCGTACAACCAAAAAAGATATATAGTTTTACTAGTAAAATCTCAAGTTTTACTTACAGTCCATTTCTGACTATTCTATGTGAAACACTGAATCTTCAAAGATTCACAGTAATTACAACCTGTGATGAAACTGCCAATAAAATTTATAACTTTGAGAAATCAATTATTATTTTAGAATTAAAGAGAATCTACAGGTTTTACTCCTTTTATTCTTAGCAATATTGGGGTTGGTAGTCACATAAAAGCATCAATTAAGTAATTATGATAATCTTATGTGACAACAGATGATGCAATCAATAAACCAAAAAGGTTTACTGTTTTGTCACTGACTGGGATTTTAGTTTTCTCCATAGCACGCCTCTATGAGCTGTTGTCAACTTAAAGGAAGCCTCTTCTTGCTGTTTTTCCCAAGAATCATCATCTTATTATCCATTTTATATCATTGTTACCAACAAGTAAGTATTAGTTAAAACTATTCTTAAGTGCTTTATTATTTCACAATAAATCAGAAAGACATGAAATCATAAAATCCAACTATATATTGTTGTAATACTGTTATCGATTCATTTTGATCCTTCAAATCCACAATTCCACGTCAAATTTCTCTACTCATATGTTTCAATAAGTTCTTTGGAGTATTAGTGAGTCATTTTTTTGAATTCTTAATGTTTTTCGCTAGTATTAGTTTTCTTCAAGAATTATCTTCATAATTATTCTTGCAAAAGATAATTATATACCAAAATAATCTTATTATTTTAATAAAAGAAGTTTTTATTATTAAATTCCTCTTGTAATTGATTCTTGTAGACAATTACTGCTCACTGTTATAATCACTAGTAGTGTATAACACGTGAAATAAATAATTATTTAATTATTTAATTGTGGTTATCATAATTCTTTATTATTATATTTCATAAGAACAGTTATAGTACTGTTGATTAATAGGAATATTATCAACAGTTTACTAGACACATCTTACAAGAACACTTGAAAAAGTGAAGAACTGGGCATGGTGGCCATCTTGGAGAAAAGAGACCATTGAATATTGCCACACCTGTGACAGATGCCAAAAGGCAAACAGGAATAAAGGCAAGTAATTTGCACTTATTATGCACATTCAAGAACCAAAATCTCCTTGGGAAGTTGTTCACATGGATTGGGTCACAGCACTTCCTTCAAGTGGTGAAAGAAGCTATAATTCTTGTTTAGTCATTTTAGACACATAAAGCAAAACTATTATATTCTTATCATGTAATAAATATGACACTGCTATGGATACAGCTCTTCTTTTATGGAGTAGATTTATTTCTCATACAGGATTATTTAAGAAGATCATAAGTGAAAGAGATTCCAAGTTCACATCTGCACTCTAGACCAATATTCATAGATTGTTTGGGACCAAGTTATCATTCTCAACAGCATATCACCCTCAAACAGATGGATTAGCAGAAAGGATGAATCAGACATTAGAGGACATGATCAGGAGATTTCGTGCTTATGGGTTAGAATTCAAACAGTCAGATTGCTTTACTCATGACTGGTGCACTCTGATACCTGCACTAGAATTGGCATATAAGCCATCAGTCCATTCTTCCAGAAGATATACTGAGGAAAGACTTGATTGAATTTCATCCTACAGCTTTCAGCTTCAAACTAATGATTGATAAAGTGAAAAATCATGCAAAGCAGAGCATGAATGACACTTTTGATTATGCAAAGCAGAAGTGGGACAAGAGTCATAAAGTACCAGACTTCAAAGTAGGGGACTTAGTTCTAGTTTCAACCTTGAATTTTAATGATATCAACGGCCCAAAGAAACTGAAAGATTCTTATTTAGGACATTTTATTATTGTTGCCTTACATGGAGCCAATGCAGTTCAAGTGGAATTGAGTGTTGAATTGGAAAATAAACACCCAACCTTTCCAGTCAGCTTGATAAAACCTTATCAACCAGCTGATAAAGAATTGTTTTCTTTAAGGAACCCAACTCCTTTGAATGTACAACCAGTGGAACAGAGTGAACACAAAAAGATAAAGAAAGTCAATAAAGAAAGGAGACTTAGGGGTAAAAATCAATGAGAATATCTTGTCAGATATAGAAATCCAGTACATGAAGATGAATGGCTGGCAGAATCAGAAATACCTGACTCATGCAAACTCTTGGGAATATTTAGACATGAAAGAAGGCCACAAGCCTGAATATGTCTACAAATGTGCTTTAAATTACTTGATCTTAGTAATGTCAAGATGTTGGAAAGTGGAAATTAACCCCCTTTGGGGCCTTTTTTTTCTTTATACCATTAATAAAATTGTAGTACAATTTCATTTTTTGGTGGGAGGGAATGTGAGCCTTGAGGTATGTTTTACATACCCAAATAGGCCAGAAATATCTTCAAGAATACTTTTTGAACTATGAATAACCCACAAGCCATGCATATACTCGGAATTCATGATTTTTGACTTCAGAAAAGATGAATACCTTTTTATTGAGTAAGTAAATCCATGGGTTTAAGGCCATATTTGGATTCTACACGAAGGTTCACCTAGGGTAGCTCCATAGAGTGAATGAGCTCAAATTAACTCCTTGACGTGGTAATATGGAAAATACTTCAATACCACATCATCAATACCACATAAAAGATCTGTGAAAACGTTTGTTTTTCTTAATTTCACGCCAAAATAATGGGAAAGTGAGAAATCCTATGTTACATATAGACTAAGAATAGTTTCATGCATGTTTGCGGCACTTAAAAACATGGTATTCCTATATGTGCTTTTGGTACACCCATAGTGGATATCAGTCTTTAACCCTGAATCTCTATTTTAGATGTGAAAATAGCTAGAGGGGACAAAAGACAACAAAGAGAGCCAGGGTACCCAACTTCTGAGGCCTCTGAGGCCTGGAAAGCTCTAAAGCTTGGATCCACGGCTGATCTTTCCCCAATTAGTAAACCAAAACCTTTTGGGAACTTGGTAACTATGTCAAAACATCATTAAATTATAAGATAATTGCAAATAAGCTGCTATTTTGATGTGCCAAGGAGGTAAAGAGCAACTTAGACTCTTGTAACCAGGTCAATTCTTAATGATTTTCTATGGATCAACCCTAAAAGAGTAATTAAAACCCTTTTTGGACTAGGATCTATTGATTTACCTCATAGCAAACTGGAATAAACTGCTATTTGCAATTCTATGTAGAAATGAGGTAAAAACTTCAAAGATTCATTAAAAATACAATTCTTAATGAATCTCTCTGAAGTGTTTGGGACAAATTGAAAACTGTATTATCCATATAAAAACCACAAAGAATTATGGTTTCACTAGTAATCTAAAAGCTTTACTTACAGTCCATTTTTGATTATTCCACGTGAAATCTTCAAAAATTCACAGTAATTACAACCTGTGATGAAATTTCAAATAATATTGATAACTTTGACAAATCAATGATCATTTTAAAATAAAAGGTTTACATATTTTACTCCTTTTATTCTTAACCATATTGGGGTTGGTAGTCACGTAAAAACATCAATTAAGTAATTATGATAATCTTATGTGAAAACAGATGATGCAATCAATAATCCAAAAAGGTTTATTGTTTTCTCACTCAATGGTTTTTCAGTTTGCTCCATGGAACGCCTCTGTGAGCGGTCTTAGACTTAAAAGAGGCCTTCTCTTGCTGTTTTTTCCTAATCATCACATTGTTGTATTATATCATTATTACCAACAAGTAAGTATTAGTTAAAACTTTTCTTAAGTGTTTTATTCTTTCAGAATCAATCAGAAAGCCGTGTAAAAATGGAAATCAACCATATATTGTTGTAATCCTATTATAAAATCATTTTGATCCATTAAATCCACAATTCTATGTCAAATCTCTCTACTTTCATCTCTAATAAGTTCATTGGAATATTAGTGAGTGATTTATGTTAATTCTTGAAGTTTTTTCTCTAGTAATAGTCTTCTTCAACAGTTATCTTTATAATTATTCTTGCAAAAGATAAGTATATATTAAAATAATTTTATTGTTTTAATTAACACAGTTTTTATTATTAAATTCTTCTTGTAATTGATTCTTTTAGACAATTACTGCATACTATTATAAGCACTAGTAGTGTATAACACGTAAAGGAAATAATTATTTGATTATTTAATGGTGGTTATAATAATTTTTTATTATTATATTTCATAAGAACAGTCATAGTACTGTTAATTAATAGTAATATTATCACAAGTTTCATAGACACATCTTACAGGATCAGTGGTGTCAACCAGCATCAGAAGTGTCCAAGGAAAAGCCCAAAGGACCTCATAAGAAACAGAGAGGTCTCAAGAAAAATCAAGGCAAGTGGCACAGACCTTACCCACAAGGGTACAGGATCTCCAAATTGAAGCCTTCAGCTGTGGACGGTGTTTTTAATTAGTCCTGAACTCTTATGGAATACACAGCCAAAGAGCAGGAAAGGATGAACAGGACTTTTCCGCACAAATAGTAAAATAAATACAAATTTTTAAATCTAGTATCAATGTAGAGCTTGGTAAATTTGATGCAAAATTCAATAAAATAACATCAGATATCAATGACTCAAAAACAAATGACAGAACTTCTTTTGAATAGTATAAGTTGACAACTGACAAACCTGAGTCAATCAACAATACATGTGACATAATTGGGAATAAATGTCAGTTCCAATATGATGAAATAGAAGATCTTTAAGCTTCATACATTATTGAACAGCTTACAATTCCAAGATATCATGTTTTAGAAATAGTTATTAATACCAATTTGTTTGCCACACGTTTGGCAAGAAGCAAAAGTGGAAGTTTTAAATTGAAGGATGAAATAATTGCACATGTGGAAGAAATTCACATATTGCCAGACATTCCACACCTTTGACTGAAGAAAAGCCTTGTGTGAAAGGAGGTTTGACCCCTCTTCTATGATAAAATGCAATCTGTGCAAAAGATATTCCCAAATTGGACAAATGACCAACATTCTCTGGTGAAGAGGAATATAGCCATATTGAGCTCATCAGTACAATTGATATGTTACACAAGGTTTTTCATATACCTAGTGAAATAATAGTGGGAAAGCTGCACTTCTTGATTACCAGAACTGCAAAGGAGTGTTATTAAAAGATGAGACAAGACCATGGTAGCCATGATTTGCTTTGGTGGAAATCTGAAATAATCACCAAATGGGCCAATAATCCTTGGATATTTAAAATGTGAAATGCTCTTGGAAGTGCCATTTTCAACTCTGAAAAGGATGAAACACTTACTTGGTTCCTGAAACAAAAACACAGATTATCTGCTTTACACCAAGATATGTCTGACTCAATGATTAATATGGAAATATTAACAAAATGTGGAGGAGAACTAGAGCATGCTATCAAGTGCAGATGCGTAGATCCCCATTCAACAGAAGATTACATTAATGCCATGGAAGATATCATTACTAGGACAAGAATTGGTAAAACATGGACTAGAGACCCTATGGAGTTTAAAATGGCCCCAAAGATTTTCAGAGAAGACAAGAAACCTGAAAGACCTTTCTTGAAGTGTAATAAATGTGGAATCACCTCACATTTAGCCAAAACGTGCGCCAAGAAGACTAAAAGCAATGAAGTTAAATTCATTGAAGAAGTTCAGGCTGCTGAAGAGAAAGAAGAATCTAAGCAAGATTCTGAAATCTCTGAAGACACACCAGCAGAGGACTATTCTGTTTAGAACATTAAGGCTTTGTTTGAAGTCACTGAAGTCCATAATAACTTGCCACAATATAGTGAGTATTTCTATAACCTGATTAATATCCAGGATGCCAAAATGTGTAAAACTAAACCTGCAACAGCCAAAGGATAACCTGCAGGAGCATCTTGTATTACATCAATCTTGATTAATGATGTTTAAGACAAAGTAAATTTGGACAAAGTAGCATTTTTCACTTGCATGGGAAATGACTACCTTCAAGCCATACTCCTTGAATGGAAAAACCATCTATTACCAATAGAAGGTGTAAAATTTAGTAGTTTCAGTAAGAATATTTACCCTTTTGGCATATTGGACACTAATCTTGTATTTCCACACCCTGAACGAAGTGTGAGAGTGAAGACAGAGATAGTATTTTTCAGGATGAGTCTATGAAGAAGTTGTGATATGACTTTTTACAACCACTCTGACTGTGAAATGGTTTATTATAATAAAAATTATTATAAAAAAATATTAAGGGTTTTACTATAGAAAAATAGTGGTGGTGAGCACTATTTAAAGCCCTGGCTGCAGCCTTACCAATTGGGGTATTATGATAGAGACTACAATACTTTGAATTATAAGTATAACAGATAACTTTCCAAGATTATAACCGTTTTTGACAGTTTTACTATGTAGGACTTCACAAGAAGGATGGGGATTTCTCTTTTGGGCAGAGAAAGGTTCCTTTTTATCCTGGAATTGGGTGAAAAGGTACTATAGACCATTTCAAATAGAGGAAGTGAAGAATTTTCACTTTCAAGGACTGGCTTTTGGTTTCCTCACAGCCTGTATAATCTGTATTGGGATCAGATGTGGTTTCAAAACCACATCTGGGAAGTTTTCACCAATACAGGGTGAAAGCTCTCATCTGGGGACCACATAGCCCTCTTTTGATGCATAGAATGCTGTATAGAACCTATATTAGACCCCAGTATTGAATTAAATATGAGTTTATGAAGTATAAACACACTACTTTGTCTATTTAACACCTCATAATCAAAGATATGGGAAATTGTCCCACAGTAAAGCTGTAGTGACCAAACTGTGGGATTTTTCTCCTTAAAGCTGCCATGACATTTTCCATTTTTTAGCTATTGAGCTCAAAATTAGTTAATTTAGTAGCTCCAGATGATATCTATGCAATTGTACCTTATTTGGTATGGGTATCATTAAATATGTCAAAACTATACCATGTACAATTTTTATTGTCCAGATTTGTATTTCTCTCTAGACCTGTATGGAACTAGTTTGCTCCATAAATTTTTTTTCTAGTTTAGTTATGGAAAAATTAATGGCACCATCAGATAGCCCTGATTGAGATATTTCAAAAAAAACCCACTTTAGGTATCTCACGCTAAAAATGTAGAAGTTAGATGGGAGGTGAATATTTTATTCACCCTTATTTGACCTTATTTTGGCCACAACTTCTGTATTTTTGGTGCTGGCTTGATTTGGCTAGTACCATTGGATATCTCTAATGGAGAGCTTCACTTTAAGCACCCATTTGATGAGTTTAAGCCTCTTTCTCTGTATTTTAGATGAGAGGTGAAAGTTAAGGTTTATGCTCAGCAACTGCATTGAGCTAGAATAGCTTTTTTATTCTTTGTCCTATGATTAAGGGACTATTATATTTGGGAGCAGGTGAGTTTCCTCTTTAGTTTGATACCTTTTGAGCTGGTTTGGCTCAGCTCCATCTTTTGGTGGTACTTTGTTCTACCATTAATTTATGGTATTTTGGCTGTCGTGCTTGTGCTCTGGTTTTAAGTCACAGGCGGACATACCCTCCCCCTTTAGAAAGTTTTGATCATTCATGAGACTTCTCAGCCCTCCAAGAGGCTTGATATCTTCTCAGGTGAAGGTCACCATCTGGTATAGCATCTTCAGCTAGCTATTTATCTTTATCAGCTGTTTGGTTTTTAAATCTCATCAGATATTGTCTTTGATCCTTTCCCTTAAGTCTGATCTTCCTGGCCTTAATTACTTTCTTCACTGGGCCAGGGGAGTCTTCTACTTCCACTATGTCTCAGGGAGTATGGTTCTTGCTTCTAGAGGGGAACTTATCCTCTCCTGTTTGGTGGTAAGTTTTAACTAGACTTACTGGAAACACTGGGTGTTTCCTGGAAAATTCCTCTTTGAGTTGGACTTGCACTGCATTTTTCCTATCAATCTAATGATAGTGAATTGTCCCACAAATTAGTCTCTCATTTTCTTTGGGCCTTTAATATCATTGAAGTTCAGAGTAGACACTGGCACTTTGTCCCCTTCCTTGAAGTCTGGTTCCTTGTGGGTCGTGTCATATCTATGCTTGTTATATTCCTTTTCCTCAGCTATGCATCTAGCAGCTGTGTCACATGCCTTCTTCCACATATCATGGAAGTCTTTTTCAGTGGGGTGGATGGTAATATAATCTTTCTTCAAGTGATCCACAGGTAGTAAGGGATTCCATCCTTTTTCCACCAGTGGGGGTGATTTCCCTGTGGTGGAGTGTAGGCAGGTATTTTAAGCCAGCAGAATTTCAGGTAGGATTGAAACCCAGTCGTGGGTTTACCTTTCATTGTCTTTGTATTCAATTCCATATGCACAGAATCTTCTAATGATTTCCTCCATTTTTTGGATCATCCTTTAAGCCAAACCATCTATTTGTGGGTGCTACGCTGTAGAAAATGCAAGTTTTGTTCCAAGCATATCATAAAGGTTAGTCCAAAATTCTGATGTGAATTGTGGGTCCCTATCACTAATAATTATTTTTGGGACTCCACAAGTTGCTATGATTTTATTCAAGAATATAAATTTTGTTTCCATAACTGTATCCTCTTTGTGGCATGGTAAGCATCTGACACATTTACTGTACCTGTCCACTATTACTAGGCAAGCAATGAGGTTTCTGTGCCTCCTGGGACAGTATAGCTGTTTTTGACAGTTTTACTATGTAGTCATTCAAGAGCAGGATGGAGATTCCTTTTCTGGCAAGGAAAAGGCCTCCTTTTATCCTGATATGGGGTGGAAAGGTCATCTAGACAATCCACCTAGAGGAAGTAAAGATTTTTTCATTTCAGAGTACTGGCTTGTGGGTTGCACAAGGCCTGTATACTCTGTATTATGCTCATATATGGTTTCGAAACCACATCTGGGCAGTTTTCCCCAATGCAGGGTGAAAATTTTCATTTGGGGACCACACAGCCCTCTTCTGACATGTATGACACATGGAATGCTGTAAAGAGCCTGTACGCGACCCCAGTATTGAATGGACTATGGGAACTTGAAGTATAAACAAGATCCTTTCTCTATTTGAAACCTCATAATAAAATGTATGGGAAATTGTGAACCTTTGAGATATGACCACACATCCAAAAAGGTCACAAGAATCATTTGAAACAATTATACCTTCAAAATAATTATCTTAAAATTACTAAATCTACTATAAATAGGCATAAAACTTAAATTACCTTAGAAACTAATGGGTAAAAATGTGAAACAAATTAAACCATTATATTTCTCATGGTAAAATACACATATAATACTTTAATGGCATATCTGTAAAGTCAAGATTTAATGAGTTATGGGTAATGATACCTTATAAAAAACATGAATCATTAAATATTTCAGAAACCAATGAAAGCCATGTAAAATGAACTGTCCCATTTGATTCTCCATATAATTCCACACAAAAAAAAATTATGAAGATAATCTCTAAAGTCAATATTTAGCGAATTAAGCTGAATATATGCACTTTTTGGTCAATGCATATATTCATGGTTTTTAGCTAATATCTCGTGAAATATACAAGATAGAGAGATAAACCAAAAATAAATTCACCACTTAATTACTATAGGAACACACATATGAAACTTATTTCACAAGCTATAAACAAGGTTAAAACTTGTAACGGATTATTGATTAAAATCAATGGAGCTGTTGACCACGTTGTTGTGAAAGTGGTCCAAACTCAACGCAAATTAGACCATCGGATTCTACTGGTTCATACATGAAGAATGATTTATTTTTATCATCATATTCAAGGTATAACCCCCTGAAATAATGGTTTGAAGTTTAAAATAATGAGTTTTGACAGAAAAGATGAGTTACAAGAAAAAACATCAAAAATAGAGTTTTGATGATTTAATGTAATTATCTTGGCAGCTTAAGAAGGACATGCCAAGATCTCAGAATTCACCCTCTGAATAGCTGTAGCTTGTAATAATCAAACGTTATTAAGGATCAAAGTTTGAGCTTGATTGTGATCATTTATGATCACTCACTGTAACCTTAAATTACATTTAACAGTCATATGAGTAATGAAATTGTTTAATACTATTAGTTTATTATTAAAACTAATAAACTCAAGGAATTTTGGGGTTCTTCCAAGCCTATGACCTCATCAAACTTAGAGTTATAGTGATAGCTCTACATAATGGCGTAATAATGAGATAAGATGGTTTGATCATGATTTAATCATCACTAAACCTTAAAATAATGATCATTTCTAGTAGATTCAATCAGTAAACGTCTACTAGAAGTCTACTGGACTCTAGAAGGGAGGTATTCACTATAAATAGAACTCTTTTTGCTCTATTTTCTCCTCAGATGCATCAAAAAAACTAAAATAATTAAATCTAAGAGTTAAATTATGTATTCTTTATATATAAAAATTTTATATTATGAAAACCCAAAGATCATCTTTATTATAATCATCAATCTTGATGTTATTACATCAATTATTTAATTGTTTTTGTTCAAAAATCTCTTTAACTCTATCTCCATGTAAAAATCAAAGAATATTAGTAATTCTCTATTTTTATTTGTAAATACATTTTGTATAAATTGTATTTACATTTTTTGACATAAAATCTTTCAAAATTATTGAATTAAGTATCAAAAGTAGGTTTTTTTCTCTTTTATAATAATTTCTCATTATTATTACTTTCAATGATTCTTATACTAATATAAATAGTATTTATATTAATAAATAACTTTAATATTAGTAATATTGTTGTTATTAATTGTTTTTTAGCTATAAAAAACGATTTCTTGACACCTTTATTATTTTTGGTAGCAATAATAAAGTTCTTATAAATATATTTACTTATTATATTATCTTTTTATAATATCAATTATCTTATTATATTTATTTAATAATATAATCATTTTTTTACACCTTAATTATAATAATTCATAATTATTATAATTAATTTTATTCTATGATTCATTATTCATAAGGACATTCATAGTACAATAAGCTAGATATTTGTAATTTTTACTTATTTTTTCATAGTCAAACCTTACAGAAATTATCCCACAGTAAAGGTGTATTGGCCCAACTGTGGGAGTTTATCCTCAAAACTGCCATAAATTTGTCAGTTTTTGTAAGTTCGAGCTTGAATATGGTTTATTGAATAGCCCTGGATAAGATATAAACAATGGTAGCTAATTTGGTATGGGTATCATTAAATATGGCAAAGGTATGCCATGTTTAATTTTAATCATCCAAATATATGATTTTACCAAAATATGTATGGAACGTGTTTGCCACATGGCCTTTGTTTTAGATGAGATAGGGGGAAAGTAATGGTACCATCAGATATTTATTTTTGTTCTTTTTCCAGAATGACATCACTTCAGGTATCTCACACTAAACCTGTAGAAGTTAGATGAGAGATGAATATTTTATTGAACCTTGTTTGACTTTATTTTGGTCATAACCTCTGTAGTTTTGGTTCTAGCTCAATTTGGCTAGTACAATTTAATAGCCCAGACCTACAGCTTCAATTTGAATAGCAATTTTCTGAGGTTAAGCCTTTTTCTCTGGATTTCAGATGAGAGGTGAAAATTAAGGTTTATGCTAGGCAACTGCTTTGAGCTTGATTAACTTTTTTATTCTTTGTCCTATGATTGGGGGAATTGTATATTTGGAGAGAGATACATTTCCTCTTTTGTTTGATACCTTTTCAGCTGGTTTGGCTCAGCTCCATCTTTGGTGGTATATTGTTCTACCATTAGTTTATGGTATTTTGGCTATCATGCTTGTGCTCTTGTTTTGAGTCACATGTGGACAGTAGTAATGGACAATTGTACATATCAACATATAATTCTTGGGAATGATTACTTTAATATTTATGGCATTGACATCAATAACCATAAAGACAGATATTTTACAATTGGAGAAAATAAAAGACACAAATTTGTTTTTTCCAATATGCCCAAGCAAATATTAATAGTATCCTCAAATAAAGATACTTAAAGAGAGGAATTTGTGTCTAATCAACTCTTTGAAGCACAGATTAATCCATCATTATCACACAGAATGAGGCATGAGATTATTGATGTGTTTTACACATATAAGAGTGTCCTTTCCTCTGATAATAAAAACTTAGGCGCTATTGAGGGGCATTAAGTTGATATTATCCTTAATATTGACAGACCTTAACCTCCAGTACTTAGAAGACTGGCTTATCCAGCCAGTCCCAGAGCTAGGGAAGCCTTGTAAAAAAATATCCCAGAGTTTATCCAACTTTATGTGTAAGGTTTGACTATGAAACAATAAGTAAATATTGAAAATATTTCACTTGTTGTACTATGAATGTTGTTAATAATTTAATAAATAAAATAAAGAATTATTATAATTATGGTGTAAAGTAATTATATCATTAAATGAATTTAATAATATAATGAAACTAGTTAAATTAATATATAATAATAAATATATTTAAATCTCTTTATTATTGTTACCAGCAAATAATAAAGGCATAAAAGACAATTGATAACAATAATATCACCAATATTGAAGTTATATATTAATATAAATACTATTTATATTAATAATGAAATTATTAAAAGTAATAATAGAGAAATTATTATAAAAAGTAAAAATAACATGCTTGTAACACTTGATATAATAATGTTGAAATATTTCATGCCTAAAAATTTAAATACAACTTATTTAAATTGTATTTACAAAATTAAATAAAAGAAACTACAAATATTATTAATTTTATGTGGAAAATAGGATTTTTAGAGAAATATAACAAAAAAAATTAAATGATTGGAGCAATCACATCAGGATTGATGATTATAGTAGATATTAATTTTGGTCTTTGATAATATAAAGAGCTTATATATAAAGAATACAGATTTTACCTTTCTGTTTAGTGTTTTATTGTTTTTGATGAATCTGAGGGGGAAATAGAGTAAAAAGAGCTCTATTTATAGTAAATTCCTCCCTTGTAGAGTCCAACAGGCTTCTAGTAGACGTTTAATGATGGGATCCACTGTAATTGAGAAGTATCTTAAGCTTATTGATGATTAAATCATAATTAAACCACCTTATCTCATTATTACACCATTATTTAGAACTATCACTATAAATCTATGTTTAATGTCATCATAGGCATGGAAGAAGCCTAGAATTTTCAGACTTTATTAGTATTAATCATAATCTAATATTATTCACCAGTTCTATCACTTATATGACTGTTAAACTTGAAATAGGATTACAGTGAGTGATCATAAATGATCAATTTGAAGCTTAAGCTATGATCATTGAAATATCTTAAGTTATAAATGCTAAAGCCATTCAGAGAGTGAATTCAAATAGCTTGGCATGTCCTTATTGAAATTCCGAGAGCATCTCATTACGTCATTAAAACTCTATTTTTGATGATTTTTCTTGTAACTCATCTTTATGTCAAAATTTACTATTTTAAACTTCAAACCATGATTTCCAGGGGTTGTACCTTGAATATTATGATAATAAATACATAATTCTTCACGTAGGAGCTATTAGGCCCTTATTAGTCACTTTATTTTCAGTTTGGACCACTTTTACAACAAAGTGGTCAACAGCTCTAGCAATTTTGTTCAATAAACCCTTACAAGTTATAACCTTGTTTGTAAATTTTGAAATAAAGTTCATATCCGTATTCTTAAAGTAAGCAAGTGTTATAATTATTTCTGGTTTAACTATTTATAATGTATATCTCAAGATATATTAGTTAAAAAGCATGAATGTATGCACTGATCATAAAAGTGCATATATTCAGCTTGATTCCCTAAGTATTAACTTTAGAGGAATGGAATAAGGAATTTTTATGTGCAGTTTTCATGGGAAATCCAATGGTGCAATTTCCTTTACATTTTGTTTCATTAGTTTCTGAGGTAAATAGGAATTTATGTCTTTTGTGGCATTTTTACTTATTACTCATTAGGTAATGACTTTAAAGATATTCCATAAAAATGATATATGTGTGTTTTATCATGAGGAATATAACGGTGTAATTCATTACTTTTTTTTTCATCAAATTCTAAGTTAATTAAGAATATATTCCTTTTTATGGTATTTTTACTGATTTTAAGATAATCATTTAAAAGTATAATTATTGTAAAGTTTTCTTGTGACATTTTTGGATATCTGGTAATATCTTAAGGGCTCACATTTCCTACCACCAAAAAAAAATGAACAAAAATCTTATATAGTTAATTAGGGTATCATCCACTGTCCTACCTCTTCATTAGACTTTGTTAGTCTTGAAGCTAAATAATTCTTAACTTTTCTACTCTTTAGGTCTTCTTTGATGTCTGAACCTTCTTATTATTTTATCAGCATTAGTTATATATTTCTCAATTAGCCATTCATCTTCTTGAGGTGGGTTTCTATACATTACTTGCTGTTGGCTGTATATTGACTAAGCCCTTTTTGAGGGTGTCATAAGGGAGTCTTGGATTCTAGCCTTTTTCTAGCATTGCAGGTGTCTTGCCAGTTGAACAATGGAATGATGTTTTATATGCCAGCTCAAGGGCTGGTATTAATGTACACCAATCATGGGTAAAACCATCAGGATCCTTGAATTCTAGGCCATAAGAACAGAATCTTCTGATCATTTCTTCTAATTTATTTATCATTCTTTCTTCTTGACCAGCAGTTTGGGGGTGGTAAGCTGTTTAGAATGATAGTTTTGTTTCAAACAGGTTATGGAGGTTTGTCCATAATGCTGAAGTGAATTTTGGGTTTCTATCACTTATGATGTTTTGGAATAAGCCTATGTGGCTAAGAGCTTTCTTCCATATCATTATGGCTGTATCCATAGCTTTATCATCCTTGTTACATGGTAAAAACATTGGGGTTTTTCTGTATCTGTCAACTAATACTAGGCATGCATTGTAGCTTCTGTCTCCTCCTGGAGGTAATGCTGTTACCCAATCCATGTGAACTATTTCCCAAGGGGATTTTGGTTCCTGGATTTGGATCATCATTCAAAAGTCTTTACCTGTGACTCTGTTTGCTTTTTGGCATCTGTCACAGGTTTGGAAGTATTCTGCAACTTCTTCCTTCTAATTTGGCCACCAAGAGCAGGTTTTTACCCTCTCTAGTGTTCCGTCTTCTGAGAGATGTCCAGCTGCAACACTATCATGACATTCATGTAGTATATTTTTTATTAGAGTTCCATCTGTCAAAGTCATAACACATGTGTGTTTTGTCCTATGATACAGTATTCCATCAAGGAGGTGGAATCTTCCTTCATAAAATGCTTTTTTCCATATTTCATCTAGTTTGTATGAGAGTGATGGGTCTTTGCAGTCTTTCATCAAAAGTTGGCATAGTATATGACATTTATTATCCAGCTTATAGCTTTGTTTAGCTTTATTACTGAATTCTGTTCCAATATCTGCAACATATATTCCTTCTATATGGTGATATTCCTGTGGTACCCATTCTGGGTTTTCAGGTGTATTTGCTAAAGCACATCTACCAAGACCATCTGCATTTTTTGTAAATATTTCCATACTTATGAACTATAGTCATATTTCCTCTATATACTTGGATAGAAATTTGTTATCTTACCATATTTCTCTTTGGTGTCTTCATGTTTAACAAAGATTTTACAGAAGTACAGTCTGTAATCACATCAAACACTGTACCATACTAATAATAATGTTATTTTCTAAAGCCCACACTAAGCAAAGACATTCCATTTGGCTTGCTCCATACCTTGCTTCTGTTGGCTTAATTTATCTTGAAATGAAGCAAATTGGTCCTTAAACAGGTTTATCATTTATGATCTATGTCTGGTGTAGTGCAGCACCTAATCCTTCTCCACAAGCATCAATCCATAGTTTGAAAGGTAGTTTCCAATCTTGATTTAGAAGAAATGGGGCATTTATGAGGGAATTTTGCAATTACTCATATGCTTTGACTCTTTCCTCAGTCATTTCATAAGCTGTCTGTTGGTCACAGAGTTTATACAAGGATTTGGAAATTCTTTCAAGGTCCTTTATATGCTGTCTGTAGTAAACAGCAAATCCTAGAAATGATTCAATTTCTTTTTTGGTTTGGGGCATTGGTTTCAGTAGTACTTCTACTTTGTTTTTATCTATGGCCAAGCTTAGTCCAGATACAACATGTCCTAGTGCTTTTTGTTTACTATATGAAAAATGACACTTTTTCAAGGAAATTTTCATATTTAACTGTACTATCTTCTGTGGTACTCTTTCTAGTTGTCAGGCTGAGTCTATGATGAAGCTTATTAATAACTATTTACAAGCTTTACCTGTGACTGTGACACGTTGAAAAATAGTAATAAAAATTTTATTGATGATTATAAAGGTTTAATAAAGAGTATTAATGGCTTTACTATTGAGTAATAGTGGTGGTGAGCGCTGTTGAAAGTCCCGGGTGCAGCTTTACCTGTTGAATTACAATAATAAAGACTACAATAATGATAATTGTAATTATACCTGATTCTTTTCAAAGAGTATAGCTGTTCTTTACAGCTGTACTACATATGAATTCAAGAGAAGGATGAGGAAACCTTTTTGGGTGGAGAAAAGGTCCCTTTTGATCCTAAAATTGAGTTAAAATGCTTGTAGTCCTTTCCACATAGAGGAAGTGAAAATTTTCACTTCCAAGTACTGGCTTGTGGTTTTCACAAGTCCTGTATAACCTGTATTGGGCTCAGATGTGGTTTTGCAACCACATCTGGGAAGTTTTCACTTGAGGATCACATGGCCCTCTTCTGGCGTGTATGACACATAAAATACTGTACAGAACCTGTATGGGACCCCAGTATTGCATGAATTATGAGGTATTGAAGTATAAGCATGCTTCTTTGTCTATTTGACACCTCATAATCATACTCTTGGGAGAATATCCCACAGTAAGGCTGTATTGGTCTGACCGGGAGTTTGAGCTTAAAACTGCCATAGCTTTGTCAGTTTTTTTAAGATATCAAGCTCAAAGTTTACTCATTGTGTATCACTGGATGTGTTCTAAACAATGGTACCTCATTTGATATGGCTATCATTAAATATGGCAAAGTTGTGAGCCTTAGAGGTAATTTCATATACCCAAAAGACCACAAATATAAAAAATAACATATTAATATAAATAAAATAAATTTCTTTATATTATTAAAATAAAAATAAAAAATATAAATATAAAATTATATTAAAAATAAAAAATTAATTATAATTTAAAAATAAAATTACTTTAAATTTTGTAAATATAAAATTACATTTATACTTGAAAAATTTAAGTAAAAATGAAATTTTAACAAAATTGTGAAAAAATAAATAAATTTGGAAAAAAGTTAAATAAAATTTATTATAACTTTTTATCCAATAAATAAACATATAAATTTTATTTCACCATTGGATTCCTCATAAAAAATCAGGTGGGGTCACCTCTGAGTGAAATTTTTGTAACTCAACTCTAAATAAGCTTAAATTAAGTTTTTAGTATTTTCAATACAAAAGTTGAAAATCCTCAAAACCTTAATTTAATTCACACCACATGTGGTGTTAACCATCAATTTTTGTGTTAAAATTGAGGTGTTGTGTTTAGTTTAGAAGTTATGAGGAATTAAAGTATTTTCAATTGAATTCAATTGAAATGTCAAAATGTGCGCGTGTATTACATAAGTGAACTTTGATTTACATATGAGGTGTCAATTATTACTGTATTGTACTGTACAATTGAATTGAATTACATGTGTAAATTATAAGTATAATACATGATGAGGAATTAAAGGAAAAATAAATTGGAAAGATTAAATTTGGGGGGGAAAAGGAACTCCAGCTCTAAGGGGGAGCTAGACCCCCAAAATCCTTGCTGACAGGCGTGGGATGTCAAAATTCACGCAAAAGTTCATCACTTTTGGCCTGGAATTGAGTTACAGGGTCTGTGGACTCAATTGATGATGAGGTTTTGATACCAACTGGGGTAGTTTTGGCTGTTGCCAAGAAGGTAAAACTACCCTTAAGATAAAACAATCATAATAAAAACAGCTTTAACTGGTTTCTACGCCTCTGAAACACATTCTGACGTGTTTTGAAGGCTCTAGGCCTGGTATTGCTATAGTAATGGCTGATTTAAGGGTCTAAAATGGCTAAAAATGGCTAAAAATGGCTTAAACCAGCCCTTTTTGGTCTAAACCAGGGTTCAATGATGCCATAATTGGCTTTTCTGTTGTCAGACTGTTTCCCACGACTGACAAGAATAAATTTTACTTTTGGAGTAAGAGAATTGATGGCTATAAAAGAATGTCTTCTTTGCCCCACTTTTCTCTTCATGTTAGAATCTTTTCCTTTTACTAATTAGTTTAAAACTGTTAAACCAATCAATCAAAGATTCCAACCACCACTTTTAAATCATTTTAATCCTTTTAACCACGTGAAAAAATCATTATAATCATTGTTTGTAACTCTTATAATCATTTTTACCCCTGAACCACCCCAAAAGTGAATTAAAGCATCTTTCATCACTGTAAACTTTGTCACTTTGTTTCCAAATTCACTCTGGTCACTTTTGGGCGTGTTTTCTCTTTAATATTCTTTTTAAAGACTTTGTTCTTTAATTAATTGCTTGCAGTTCTTTGCTCAATTAATTCCAATTGAAATTGCTCTTGAAGAAATTTCTTTTGTAGCCTTAAAATATCTCTTGTAGAGTATTTTTTGGATAAATTTTTATTGTTGGTAAAACAATAAATTTTTATAATATTATTGTTTTATACTAATAAAGTTATAAACAATAAAATTGGCATGTTTTCTCTTAAAAATAATATTTCATACTATTTTTAATTGATTTTTACCTTATACAAATTTTGAGGACAGGAAAAGTACTTGATTTTTAATCAAAGTTTCATATCCACACCTTACATTTGGGGGCCCAGCCGTGATATTTTACCTGTGACATATTTTCTTTACTCTTTTTAAATCTTTTTTCTTATATTGAAAAATTTCAAAACATATAAAAAATACTTATAATTCAAAAAATCCATAAAAAATAACTTTTTTTCATATTATAAGTGAGGCTTATATTTTTATTTCTTTTTTGAAATAACCTTTTTTTACTTAATTAATTGGCTTTTTCATTAATTTTAGTGTCTGACAACGTGGTAAGACAAGAAAACATTGAAACAGCCTCAACAGTAACCAGCATTATCCCTGCCAGTACTGTTAATTCTGATCATAATAGTACTGTTATTGTGACTCAAAATAACCAGCCTGAACCAATATCTTCTGAATTAATTAACTTGGACATAAGTAATACTCTTCAGAAGGCTAAGAATTTGGCCAATAGTAAGTTTTTGACGTAAAAATACTATTTTAAGCCTTTTTTAACCATAATTATGCCTTCAACCAGGTCAGGAGCCAGCTACAACCCCTCAAGCAGCTCCCAAAAAGGTAATAGACGTGATTATGGCAGAAGCCAACCAGGTACAGAAGGAAAAGGGTCAGTTGATGACTTCCAAACAACTAAATTGGGTCATTCTGAAGCTGATAATACTATTTTACCTTCAAAAAGAGCTGACACCGCCACAACAAGCCTCTGTGGACATATACAAAGCCAGCCACAGTGCATACAACAATGCACTCCAATTCAAGGAGTACCAGATCCTTGCAGACCTGTGGAAGAATTGCATGAATTCTTACCTGACAGTAAGAAAATTCTTGGGCCATCCCAACACTTGCAAATTGCTCAATGGATGGCATCCATTGATGGAGAAGAAAAACATGATGCTTTTGACACTAGAATGGAGGAAAAACAACCCTCCACCAGCCAAACCAGTGCCAAAAACAGCCCCAGTGGCCAGCAGCAGCAATTCCGACGTGAAAAAGCAGCCACAAACTCCAAACAAGGGCAAAGGGAAGGCACCAGCCCCAAAACCTTACAGCCAGGGCTACAGAATCCCAAAGATCCAGCAGGATGCCATGGAAAATGTATTTCAGATGGCCAGAACCATGATGGAATTACAGAAGAAGGAGGAAGCCAGATTAAGGTTCCAGAAATGATTTCTGACATATTTGATTCCATCCCAGAGTTGTATAATGCTATAAATGACGTGAAAAAACATCTTTCTGATAAAAATGACACCATTTGTAACAACATTAAAACAAACAACCTGAGTCTGTGCCAAATTAATGAAACACTTATGTGTTTTGAAAAAGTTTTGAGAACAATTAAAAATTCCAATAATGATAATTCTTCTAACAATAAAATAAATGAACAATCTGCCATTATTAAAGAATTAACAGATAAATATTCTAAATTCAATATTGATGACATAATTGAAACAAGAATTAAACAAGCCATAAATATTATCAAGACAGATAACAAGAAAGTCCTTGATGACATTTCAAATTCATTTACTGAAGTAAAGACATATACCATTGCCTTGAAAAAGTGTTTTGATGCTTCACAAGAAGAAGTATCAAAATTATCAATGAAATTGAATCAAGTCACTGCTGATAATACAAGACAGACAGAGTTATGGCAAGAACTTACACATAAAGAAGACATGTATAAAATTGAAGTAATAAATTTAATACAAAGCTTCCAACATGAATACAGAAATTCCCAAAGGTGTAGCAACAGTAAAATGAATGACATTGAACAATTACTGAACACCTTACCAAGAATGTCTACACCTCTAAATCAAAATGAGGGCACAAGAATTTCAAATCCACAAGTATTGGATCCTGATAATTCACAATTAAAAAATGAATTATCCACTTCTTTTCATAACTTGGAACCATCAATGGGCCAAGCACTCTTGAAAGAAGTTCCAAAACTTAAAGAATGGCCTCACTTCAGTGGTGAAGGAGAGTATGACCATATGGAATTCATTAGAGGTATTGACATGATCAAAGAGGATTTTGAATTACCAGACAGATTGGTAACAGCCAGGTTTAACACCTTGTTTACCAGATCAGCTCACAGATGGTACATCAAAATAAGACAAGCACATGGACACCAGAGTTGGACTTGGTGGAAAACCCAAATCATCAACAAATGGGCAAATGATGCTTGGAGGTTTAAAGTTGAAACAGCCTTTGAATCTGCCAAATTTAATGCTGATAAAGACAAAGCTTTACCATGGTTTTGCCAACAAAAGGACAGATTAACAGCATTATATCCTGACATGTCAGAATTTATGATCCATAGAAAAATTCTGAGACAATGTGGAGGTGACTTAGAGCATGCTGTCAAAAGCAGGACTACTGAACAATCTTCAGCAGAGGATATTATCAATATACTAGAAGAAGTAACCACCAGAACCAAAATTGGTTCTAGTAGGGTGAATCTTAAAACAAGGTTTAATACACCTTGGAAAGATTCTGTGGACAAAAACCCCAAAGAAAATTCTAGTAATATTAAATATAAATCTGCAGATACAGTCAGAAAATGCCATATTTGCCAAAGCACCACCCATTTTGCCAATACATGTCCAAAAAGGGGGAAAATCAATGAAATTGACATTGAAAAGGGACCAGATGTTGAAAAAGAAGACATAATTGAAGACAATTCAGATGATAAGTCATCCATATTCTCTGAATCTTCAAAAGATATAGAAAATATCAATGCCACTTTTGACATCATGGAATCTTATTCCCACTTACCACAATTGAGCAATGGTCAAGTTGATTTATCAAAAGTTCAAGATGCACAACTTATGAAGACAAAACCAAACAGAGGAAAAGGTTATACAGCTGGTAACTCCTGTATAACAGAAGTGGTGATTGACAACAAACCCACCAAACTTTTTCTTGACCCAGGAGCCTTCTGCTCTTGTGTTGGAAAATCTTTTCTTAAGACTTGTGTACCAAATTTTGAAGACCAATTGTTACCAATTGATGGTATAAAATTCAACAGTGCAAGTAACCCAATGAAAGCATTAGGAATCTTTGAGACCAATGTCATATTCCCACACATAAATGGGAATTTAAGGATCACAGTTGAATTTGTTGTTATGGAAAATTGCTCTAGTACCCATTTTATATTGGGAAATGACTATTTAATCATGTATGGGATAGATTTACATAATAACAAAGACAGATACTTTACAATTGGAGACAATAAGCGCCAGAAATTTGCCTTTTTACCCTTTAAAAGACAAATTACAGTAAACAAAGTATCACCAGTCAACTTAGAGTTAGAGAAATTCAAGTCTGAACAGTTAAATGAGGCTGAAATAAGCCTTCATCTGACTGATAAGCAAGAAAATGAACTTTCTTCCCTTTTGTATGACCACAGAGGAGCATTTGCTACAGACAAAGAACCCCTGGGAGCAATTATTGGTCATGAAGTTGACATCATTCTTAACATTGAGAGACCTTATCCACCACTCTTAAGAAGACCTGCTTATCCAGCAAGTCCAAAATCAAGAGAAGCTCTAGAAACTCATATCAAAGAACTTCTAGACCTTGGTGTAATAAGAAAAGTAGGCCACAATGAGGAAGTAGAAATAACTACACCAGTCATAGTGGCGTGGCATAATGGAAAATCCAGAATGGTTGGGGACTTTAGAGCTCTGAACACTTACACTGTTCCAGACAGATACCCAATACCAAAAATCCAAATTGCCCTTACTCAAATATCTCAAGCAGTGTATATAACCACTATGGATGCCCTTAAAGGATTCCATCAAAATGTAGTAACACCAAGAGCAAGAAAATACTTGAGAATTATTGTTCATTGTGGAGTGTATGAATACTTAAGGATGCCCTTTGGTATCAAAAATGCACCTTCACACTTCCAAAGAATGATGAATGAAATCTTCCCTGAAGAACTCTCAGAGGGATGGTTAATCATTTACATTGATGACATTATTATCTGTTCAAAGACTTGGGAGGAGCACATGTACAGATTATCAAGAGTTTTGACAAAAATCCAATCAGTAAACATGAAAATCTCCTTGAAGAAATGTCATTTTGGATTTAAAGAACTTAAGGCACTAGGACATGAGGTATCTGGTTTGTCCCTTGGAATTGATAAAAACAAAGTTGCAGCAGTATTGTTAAAACCCATGCCTCAGAATAAGAAGGAAATTCAGTCATTCTTAGGTTTTGCAGGATATTACAGGCAACACATTAAAGACTTTGCATCCATAGCAAGACCACTTTATAAGTTGTGTGACAAAGACACAGTATTTGAGATGACTGTTGACAGAGTCAAAGCTTTTGAGTCTCTAAGAGAAGCATTGACCACTGCTCCACTCTTACTGATGCCAGACTTTAAATTGCCTTTCAAACTGTATATTGATGCATCAGGGGATGGACTAGGTGCTGCACTTCACCAAGTTCAGATCATAAATGACAAACCTGTAGAAGGACCAATATGTTTCATATCCAGGCAAATCAAACCAACTGAAGCCAGATATGGAGCAAGTCAAATGGAATGTCTATGCCTTGTCTGGGCCTTAGAGAAATTGAACTATTTCTTAGAGGGATGTGTTTTTGAAGTAATAACAGATTGTACAGCTGTGAAATCACTTTTGAACATGAAAACACCTAACAGACACATGCTCAGATGGCAAATAGCCATACAAGAATACAGAGGCAATATGACTATTGTTCATAAGGATGGGAATATTCATAAGAATGCAGATGGACTAAGCAGATGGCCATTACCAAATAACATTGATAATCCTGCTTATGTTCCAGAAGAAGCTTCACCACAAATTCCAATAGAAGGAATAAGTGTTACAGACTTGAACACCACCTTCTTTGAAGAAGTCAGAAATAGTTACACTCAAGATAAGAATTGTAGCATCTTATGCCAATTACTTAACAAAGACTGTAAAGACAACTCTCTAATACATGCCTTGGATGAAGTATGGAGAAAATCTTATAATGAAGGGAGATTTCACCTACTGGATGGTATAATTTACCACAGAACCAAGCACACATGTGTCATGACAGTTGTAGACAGGTCATTAATCAATCTTGTACTGAAAGAATGCCATGATAGTCCCTTTTCAGGACATCTTTCTGAGGACAGAACAAGAGAGAAAGTAAAGACCTGCATATGGTGGCCAATGTGGCAAAAAGATGTTGCAGAATATTGCAAAACCTGTGACAGATGCCAAAAGGCAAATAAATCCACTGGAAAAAGACTTGGAAATATGATGAAAATCCAAGAACCAAACAGACCTTGGGAAATTGTCCATATGGATTGGGTAACTGGCCTACCACCAGGAGGTGACAGGAGCTATAATGCTTGCCTAGTAATTGTGGACAGATTCAGTAAAACTCCAATCTTTTTACCATGTCACAAAGATGATACAGCCATGGATACAGCTCTTCTGATATGGAATAGAGTAGTGTCATGGACTGGGATATTTACAAATATCATCAGTGATAGAGATCCCAAATTCACTTCAGCTCTATGGACAAATCTTCACCAATTATTTGGCACAAAACTGTCTTTCTCTACAGCCTACCACCCACAAACTGATGGTCTGGCTGAAAGAATGATCCAAACCTTAGAGGACATGGTGAGAAGATTTTGTGCATATGGCCTTGAATTCAAAGATTGTGATGGATTTACCCATGATTGGTGTACTCTGTTACCAGCACTGGAATTAGCATATAAAACATCAATCCATTCCAGTACCAATCAGACTCCTGCTATTCTAGAAAAAGGATGGAACCCCAAGTTACCCAAGATTCCTTGAGGAAAGACTTAATTGAAATACATCCCACAGCTGCTAGCTTCAAAGGAATGCTAGACAAAGCTAGAAAGCATGCAGTGAGATGCATGGAGGACTCTTTTGCATATGCTAAAGACAAATGGGATAAATCTCATGCAACTCCAGATTTCAAAGTGGGGGACCTAGTTCTTGTATCCACCACTAACTTCAATAACATCAAAGGATGTAAAAAGTTAAAAGACTCCTTTGCAGGACCTTTTGTGATTAAGGCCCTCCATGGAGAAAATGCTGTTGAAGTAGAGTTATCTGAAGAACTTAGCAATAAGCACCCTACATTTCCAGTAAGCTTGATAAAGCCATACAAATCTAGTGATGCTGAGAAATTTCCCTTGAGGAATAAGATTCCCCAACTTATACCTCCTATTGAGACATCTGGTACTAAGAAAATAACCAAAGTTCTTAAAGAAAGGAAATTAAGAACCAAGAAAGTAAGGGAATACCTTGTTAGGTACAGTGACCCAACTTGTGAAGATGAATGGTTAGAAGAGAAAGATATACCAGAAGCCACCAAACTCCTGAGGAGATTCAGACACACTAGAAACACCAATATTACAAAGTAATATTCTTTTTTAGGGGGAGGGAATGTGAGCCTTAGAGGTAATTTCATATACCCAAAAGACCACAAATATAAAAAATAACATATTAATATAAATAAAATAAATTTATTTATATTATTAAAATAAAAATAAAAAATATAAATATAAAATTATATTAAAAATAAAAAATTAATTATAATTTAAAAATAAAATTACTTTAAATTTTGTAAATATAAAATTACATTTATACTTGAAAAATTTAAGTAAAAATGAAATTTTAACAAAATTGTGAAAAAATAAATAAATTTGGAAAAAAGTTAAATAAAATTTATTATAACTTTTTATCCAATAAATAAACATATAAATTTTATTTCACCATTGGATTCCTCATAAAAAATCAGGTGGGGTCACCTCTGAGTGAAATTTTTGTAACTCAACTCTAAATAAGCTTAAATTAAGTTTTTAGTATTTTCAATACAAAAGTTGAAAATCCTCAAAACCTTAATTTAATTCACACCACATGTGGTGTTAACCATCAATTTTTGTGTTAAAATTGAGGTGTTGTGTTTAGTTTAGAAGTTATGAGGAATTAAAGTATTTTCAATTGAATTCAATTGAAATGTCAAAATGTGCGCGTGTATTACATAAGTGAACTTTGATTTACATATGAGGTGTCAATTATTACTGTATTGTACTGTACAATTGAATTGAATTACATGTGTAAATTATAAGTATAATACATGATGAGGAATTAAAGGAAAAATAAATTGGAAAGATTAAATTTGGGGGGGAAAAGGAACTCCAGCTCTAAGGGGGAGCTAGACCCCCAAAATCCTTGCTGACAGGCGTGGGATGTCAAAATTCACGCAAAAGTTCATCACTTTTGGCCTGGAATTGAGTTACAGGGTCTGTGGACTCAATTGATGATGAGGTTTTGATACCAACTGGGGTAGTTTTGGCTGTTGCCAAGAAGGTAAAACTACCCTTAAGATAAAACAATCATAATAAAAACAGTTTTAACTGGTTTCTACGCCTCTGACACACATTCTGACGTGTTTTGAAGGCTCTAGGCCTGGTATTGCTATAGTAATGGCTGATTTAAGGGTCTAAAATGGCTAAAAATGGCTAAAAATGGCTTAAACCAGCCCTTTTTGGTCTAAACCAGGGTTCAATGATGCCATAATTGGCTTTTCTGTTGTCAGACTGTTTTTCACGACTGAGAAGAGTAAATTTTAATTTTGGAGTAAGAGAATTGATGGCTATAAAAGAATGTCTTCTTTGCCCCACTTTTCTCTTCATGTTAGAATCTTTTCCTTTTATTAATTAGTTTAAAACTGTTAAACCAATCAATCAAAGATTCCAACCACCACTTTTAAATCATTTTAATCCCTTTAACCACGTGAAAAAATCATTATAATCATTGTTTGTAACTCTTATAATCATTTTTACCCCTGAACCACCCCAAAAGTGAATTAAAGCATCTTTCATCACTGTAAACTTTGTCACTTTGTTTCCAAATTCACTCTGGTCACTTTTGGGCGTGTTTTCTCTTTAATATTCTTTTTAAAGACTTTGTTCTTTAATTAATTGCTTGCAGTTCTTTGCTCAATTAATTCCAATTGAAATTGCTCTTGAAGAAATTTCTTTTGTAGCCTTAAAATATCTCTTGTAGAGTATTTTTTGGATAAATTTTTATTGTTGGTAAAACAATAAATTTTTATAATATTATTGTTTTATACTAATAAAGTTATAAACAATAAAATTGGCGTGTTTTCTCTTAAAAATAATATTTCATACTATTTTTAATTGATTTTTACCTTATACAAATTTTGAGGACAGGAAAAGTACTTGATTTTTAATCAAAGTTTCATATCCACACCTTACAAAAGTTATGCCATGTACAAGTTTTTTGTACATATATACTATTTGCTTAAAATCTGTATGAAGCTTGTTTGTCCCATAACATGTGTTCTAGATGAGATGTGGGAAAATGAATGGCACCATCAGATAGCCCTGTTTGTGCTCTTTCCACAAAGACCCCACTTTAGGTATCTCACACTAAAACTGTAGAAGTTAGAGGTGAGGTGAATATTTTATTCACCCTTATTTGACATTATTTTTGTCATAGCTTCTGTAATTCTGGTGCTAGCTCTATTTGGTTAAACCATTGGATAGCCCTGACTTAGAGCTTAATTTTGAATACCAATTTGATGGTGTTAAGCCTCTTACTCTGGATTTCAGATGAGAGGTGAAGAATAAGTTTTATGCTCAGCAGCAACTTTGAGCAGGAATAACTTTGTTATCCTTTGTCCTATGAGGATTGAACTTGTATATTTGAAAGAGGGTGAGTTTCCTCTTTCTTTTGATAATTTCTGGGCTGGTTTGGCTCAGCTCCTTTTTTTTGGTGGTATCTTGGCTCTACCATTGGTTTATGGTATTTGGCTGCCATGCTTGTGATCTGGTTTTGAGTCACAGGCTGACATACCCTCCCTCCAAAAAAGGCTCAGCATTGATGAGACTGTTAAGTCCTCCTAGAGGCCCTTATTCTCCTTAGATGAAGGTTCCCATCTGGTATGGAATCTTCTGCCAACTATTTGTCCTTATATGCTGTCTGGTTTTTAAACCTGACCAAGTATTGCCTTTGGCCTTTACCATTGAGTCTGATCTTCCTGGCATTGATGATTCTCCTCACAGGGTCAGGGGAGTCTTCCACTTACGCTATTTCTGGTGGTGTGGGATTTCCCTTCCTGGAGGGGAACTGGTCCTCCTCTGTCTGGAATTATGGCTTGACCAAACTTGCTGGGAATACTGGGTGTTTCCTAGAAAATTCCTCTGCAAGTTTGACCTCCACTGAATTATTCCCTATCAGCTTAATGATAGAAAAGGACCCTACAAATGAGTCTCTAATTTTTTTTGGTCCCTTAAGATTGTTGAAGTTAAGTGTAGACACTAGCACTTGGTCCCCTTCTTTAAAGTCAGGTTCCATGTGTGATTTGTCCCACCTCTGTTTGTTATATTCTTTTGCCTCAGCTATGCATTTGGAAGCTGGGTCCCAAGCCTTCTTCTACATAGCATGGAAGTCCTTGGCTGTGGGTTGAATGGTCAGAAGATTCCTCTTCAAGTAATCCACAGGCAAAAGGGGGCTCCACCCTTTTTCTACCAGTGAAGGTGATTCCCCTGTGGTAGAATGCTGACTAGTTCTATAAGCAAGTTGGACTTCTGGTAGAAGGCTAACTCAGTAATGGGTATATCCTTCATGGTCCTTGTATTCCATGCCATATGCACAGAACCTTCTAAGGATATCCTCCATAGTTTGGATCATTGTTTCAGCTAGGTCATCTGTTTGTGGAAGGTAAGCTGTAGAAAATGCAAGCTTTGGACTTAGCATGTCATACAAATCGGTCCAAAATTCTGATGTAAATTTTGGGTCCTTATCACTAATGATAATTTCAGGAATTCCACAGGTGGATATTTTATTATTCCAAAATAACAAAGCAGTATCCATTTCTTTGTCCTCCTTGTCACATGGTAGGCGCCTCACACTCTTGCTGAACCTATCAACTATGATCAGGCAAGAATCAAAGCTTTACTCTTCTCCTGGGACAAGTCCTGTAACTCAGTCCATGTTGATGGTTTCCCATGGGTGTTTGGGTTCTTCTATGTGTTGAATTAGCCCATACTTTTTCCCATGTATTCTGTTTTCCTTCTGGAATATTTCACAAGTGTTGATATATTCACTCAACTCTATTTCTTATTTGGGCCACCAAGCTGTTCTTGCTACCCTCTCCTTGGTCCTGTCTTCACTCATATGTCTCATACAGGGGCAGTCATGACATTCTTGCAGGATTAGGGATATATGGTCCCTGTCTACTACTCTGAGTGCACTTGTGTGCTTCTATCTATGGTAGATCAGGCCATCTATAAGGAAGAACTTGTGGTCCTTATAGTCCCTCAATCAGGGTTCCCCTAACTGGGATTCCATTTCTGGGCTCCTGTATTTCTTTTGAAGGAGTTGCAACAATATGCCACACTGTTTGTGTTTAGCATATGTCTTTATCACTGCATTAAAGAACTCATTATGCAGTTCTGAGGAGCTTATTCCCAATATGGAAGTTTCTGTTCATTCTGGTCCAGTGTCCCCACTGACTGGGGTACCATTTCCTGGTGCCCATTCAGAAAATCTGAAGTTTTTCCTTCTATCTAGTTCCATGAAATGGATAGAGATCTTCGCTTCTACTTCAGGGTCATAAGCTGAATTGCTTTTGACATTGTGCAGTGGCCATCTGCTGAGGTCATCTGCATTGGTGTGACTTTTCCCTTCTTTGTATATGATGGTAATATTACCTCTATACTCTTGGATGGCTATCTGCAATCTCAGAATGTTTCCATTGGTAGTATTCATGTTCAGTAACGACTTCAAGGCTGTGCAGTCTGTATAGACATCAAATACTGCAACCTCCAAATAATAGTGGAGTTTCTCCAGGGCCCATACTAAGCATAGGCATTCAGTCTGGGTGGCCCCATACCTGGCTTCTGAATCTTTCAGTTGCCTAGAGATGTAGCATATGACTCCCTCTCTTAGTTCAACATCTACAGTTTGTCTCTGGTGGAGGGCTGCCCCTAAGCCTTGGCTACATGCTGCATCTATGTATAACTTGAATGGTAGTTCAAAGTCAGGTAAGATGAGCACAGGTGGGTTTCTGAGTTCATATTTGATCCTTTCATATGGATCTATTCTTTACTTAGTAATTTCAAACACTACATCTTTTGAACATAACTTGTAAAGACTACTAGTTATGTGGGAAAAACTTCTGATGTGGTTTCTGTAGTAGCTAGCAGACCCAAGGAAAGATTGAATCTCCTTTATGTTCTTTGGTACTGGTTTTAGAATTACTGCTTCTACTTTTTTCTGGTCTATGGCCAGACTAAGGCTGGAGACTTTGTGTCCCAGTGCCAGTAATTCTTGTTGGCCAAAATTTCACTTTTTAAGTGAAATGTTAAGATTAATGGGTGTGCACTTACTTATTACTCTGTCTATGTACTGCACATGGTCTTCCCATGTCTCTGAGTATATAATGATGTAATAAATATATACTACCATTAAGCCTTTTAATATTTCTCCTTGAAATATGGTATCCATCATCCTTTGGAAGTGGGCTGGTGCATTTTTGATTCAAAATGCCATCCTGGTGTACTCATATATGCCCATATGGCATATGATTCTGAGTAGTTTCATGGAGTTTGGCTTAACTCCATTCTGGTGGAAGCCCTTCATACAATCCATCTTAGTTATGTATTTGGCTTTTGCCAGTTTTCCCAGGGCATGAGGTATCCTTGGTATAGGGTACCTGTCAGCTTTTGTGTAGTTGTTCAGGGCTCTGAAATTCCCACACAACCTAGATTTTCCATCATGACAGTTGATCAGGACAGGATTGGTGATTTCCACTATCTCATTGTGCCCTATCTTCCTGATGACATCCATTTCTAGGAGTTCATTGATGTGTTTCTCAATTTCCTTTCTAGTTTACAGACTCTCTGGGGATGGAGGTCTTCTCAGCATGGGTGGATAGGGTCTTTCCACATCCAGATATAATTGTGTATCATGGACTCTGATTTTGTCTAATGGCTCTTTACCAATGGAAAATGCTGGTCTATTTTTCCTCAGCATCTTCAGTAAACTAAGTTTCTGTTTAATGGTGAGGGTAATGCTGAATTGGCCCACCCTGAATTCATTTAGTAATTCCTCTATAGGTTCATGGCTAGATACTTGGTATATGTCAAGTGAAAATGTCTTTTCCTTGTTTGTACCAATGGTAATGTGCCTGTTTTTACTATTGTAAATCTCAATTCCATACATCCTCTGGTAATCCTTTCCCAGTAAAAACCCTTGGATGTGGTCATCTTCAAGCACAATAAGCTCTGGGTTGAGTCTGATATTACCTTTCCTATGAGGTATAATTATCTCTTTGATGATTTTCCCGATGGAAGTAATCTACCCTGATGCACTTTTTAAGTTCTTTGCCTTGGTTGGAAAGAGCTGGTTTTCCCAATTTGGGGAGTGGTGATCCAGATTACCTCTGGCCACTATTGAGAAGTGTGCTCCGCTGTCAATGATCAATGAGTCTTGAGAATTGTCTATGCAAACAGTCATCTTTGTGGATGTCCCATGTAGGTATGCCATTCCTTTTGTAAGATTTGTCTATAAAGCTGATGATAATATTACTACTAATCAACAGCACTATGACTGTTCTTATGAAATATAATAACAAAATGTTATTATAACCACAATTAAATAATTAAAGAATTATTTTTTTCATGTGTTGAAACACTACTAGTGATTTTAACAGTGAGACAGTAGTTGTCTACAAGAATCAGTTACAAGAAGATTTTGATAATAAAATTATTTTAATATATAATTATATTTTTGAAGAATAATTATAATGGTAATTCTTGAAGAAAACTAATTTTAGAGAAAAACTTTAAGAATTAAAAATAAATCACTCACTAATATTCCAAAGAACTTATTGAAAGATAAGATAGAGAGATTTGACGTAGAATTGTGAATTTTAAGGATCAAAATGAATTTATAACAGTATTACAAAAATAAATAGTTGGATTCTATAATTTCACGTCTTTCTGATTGATTCTGAAAGATTTGAAACACTTAAGAATAGCTTTAACTAATACTTACTTGTTGGTAATAATGATTTAAATGATAATAAGATGATGATGATGAAAGAACAGCAAGAGGAGGGCTCTTTTAAGTCAACAAAAGCTCACAGAGGCGTGCCATGGAGCAAACTGAAAAAACATGCATCATCTGTTGTCACGTAAGATTGTCATAATTACTTAATTGATTCTTTTATGTGACTACCAACCCCAATATGGTTAAGAATAAAAGGAGTAAAATCTGTAAATCTTCTTTTATTCCAAAATAATCATTGATTTCTCAAATTTGTCAATGTTATTTCCAATTTCATCACAGGTTGTAATTACTGTGAATTTTTGAAGATTCAGTGTTTCACGTAGAATAGTCAAAAATGGACTGTAAGTAAACCTTTTAACTTTACTAGTAAAGCTGTGATTCTTTTTTGTGGTACCATAGATAATACAGTTTTCCATTGGTCCCGAAAGTGTCAGAAAGATTCATTAAGAATTGTATTTTTAATGGATTTTTGAAGTTTTTACCTCATTTCTATGTAGAATTGCAAATATCAGTGTTTAACTGGTTGCTATGAGGTAAATCAATGGATACAAGTCCAAAAAGGGTTTTAATTACTCTTTTGGGGTTTATCCATGGAAAATAATGAAGAATTGACATGTTTACAGGAGTCTAAGTAGCTCTTTACCTCCTTGGCACGTCAAAATAGCAGGTTATTTGCTATTTTCTTAAGATTTACAGTAGTTGTAATATGGTAACCAAGTTCCCAAAAGGTTTTAGTTTACCAATTAGGCCAAGATCAGCCATGGATCCAAGCTTTGGAGCTGTCCACACCTCTGAGGCCTCAGAATTGGGGTACCCAGGCTCTCTTTGATGTCCTTTGTCCCCCTTGCCTCTTTTTCATGTCAAAATAGAAAATTAAGCTTTAAGTGGGATATCCACTATGGGTGTACCAAAAGTCCATGTAAGAATACCATGATATTAAGTGCTCAAAACATGCGTAACACTATTCTTAGTGTATATGTAACATGGGATTCTTCACATTCCCATTATTTTGGTGTGAAATTAAGAAAAACAAAAATTTTCACGGATCTTTTATGTGGTATTGATGATGTGGTGTTGAAGTATTTTCCATATTACCACCTCAAAGAGTTAATTTGAGCTTATTCACTCTATGGAGCTACCCTAGGTGGAGTTTTGTGTAGAATCCAAATCTGGCCTTAAATCCATGGATTTACTTATTCAATAAAAGGTTATTCATCTTTTTTGAAATTAAAAATGATGAATTTTGGATATATGCATTACTTATGAGTTATGCATAATTCAAAATTTATTTTTAAGATAATTGTGGCCTATTTGGGTATGTAAAATATACCTTAACTTTAGTTGGTGTAACTAGGAATTTTTGTGAATCTTGTGTGTGTTTGCACAAGATTTTGTTTGCAGTGTCCTGTGGCATGACTGCTTCTAACTTTGTGTCCTGAATTTTTAGTGGTGTTTCCTCTTGGTACTCCACTAGAGATTTCTCTCTTGGGTCTTGTTTTTCATCAGAGTGTTCCCTGATGGCATCACCCAAAGATTCTGATTCATAATCTTCTGTGTGGGATTCCTCCTCTGGGACTTTCTCAATGGAATAGACTTTCTTCTTTGCCTTTGGACAGTTATTGCCATAAGGTCTGTTGAACCACAATTGGGACAATAATTCTTCTTCCTAGCCACTTCTGCCACTCTTTCTTTGGGTTTGTCTTTAAGCTTAACCCTGAAAGGTTGTTTCTCTCTGAAACCACTGCTTTTATTTTGGGAGTATTTCCCCATATTTGTTCTTTTCCTTATATCTTGTAAGGTATTTGCAATGTCATCTAGAGTCAAATTATGGTTGCATCCACATTTCACTGAATGCTCTATTTCTCCTGGCATTTGTGTCAGGAGTTTATGATTCCTCATCTGGACATCATTTGAGAATCAATGGCTTTAGGTCTTTTAGACTGTCTGAGACACCACTCATATGGATCTTTATCCACAGATTACTTGTCATTTTCAAATTTCATGGTCTTCTGCCATATTTAAGTTCCATTGCTCTACTTTTGGATGATTTGACTCTTCCACCATGGCCAGTTCTTTCTTCCATGGATTTCTTTCATCTCTGTGTACCAAATACCAGCATGTCCTTTGAATGCTGTGTTAAGTCTAGCAGTAATCCAGTAGTGTGGTCTGCTTGGTACATCAATGAAGAGTCCATAAATATAATCAATGTGTTCCATATGATCATATTACCCTGTTCCATAGAATTTGGGCCAGCTTGAGGCCTCTTGAAGCTGGTTTAAGGCATCCTTCTCAGAATAAGACATATTGTCTCCATCCTGGTATTGAGATGGAGATCTTGCCTTATTAACCAATATGGCATCTTGTGAGCCTGTGAGGTATGTATAACATACCCATAAGGCCACAAATAACTTTATACACAGTTAAAATTGTCTTCAACAGACTTTTTAATTGTATTTAAAATAAAAAAATAACAAAAAATAAGTATAACGTTTTTTTCGAATAAACAAAGTTATAAATATTATGTCATTTTTGGATTCTACACCAAAAATAACCTAGGGTACATCCATAAGGTGTTATACCCAAAAACGCTTATTTCTTATGTTAATAGAAGATTTAAGAATCTCACAGTACAAATATAACTTTTTTAAAAAAAAATTAAAATTGTTAAATTTAAGCTCAAATAGGCTTAAATGTAAAGTTGCATAAGGTTTATGCAAACTTACCAAAATTTTAGTTAAAATTGAGGTGTGGTGTATATTTACTGAATTAGCTAAGTATTTGCCATACAGAATTTAAATCCTGCGTGAGCTCAATTTAAAAGGATTTAAGGCCATAGTATGGCTTTAAATAAATAAAAGGGCAAAATCCACGCAAAAAGGTCGGACAAAGGAAAAAGACCAAATAGAGCTGGGGTACCCAACTTTTTGGATCTGCAAGGATTCGATTAATGTTTTCCACCTGGATTGAAGGACTTTCAACCTCATTTAAACTTTAAGATTAGACTTTGATCCAAAATCAAAGTTTAAACTGGTTTTATCCCAATTTAGACAGGAATTTCAAGCTGCCAAAGGGTAAATCCCAATATGCAGGCTTGAAATCAAGGTTTTAAGAACTGTCAAAGCTTCATTAAGCTTAAAAAGCTTAAATAAGCTTAAAACTTTAAGGTTTCAAGCATTAAAACCTTATCAAAACTTAAGGTTTAGTGTGTATTGCTATTTTATGTGGAAAAATAGCAACAACTTCAAAAATTCATTAAATATCCAATTCTTAATGGATTTGCTTGAAATTTTCACACGGCTTACGATTGAATATTGCCTACGTATAAAGTAAATTTCAGGTATCTTTTATAAATAAATTTCCTGGGTAATTAGCCTGGAAATTTACTCTTTTAATTAAAACTCAAAGAAAACTATAATTTCTTTAAAAATTAATTAAAAATTGAGTTTAGGAGATTTCTGCTTGAAACTCTATTTTTAAGTTGTTCATGTGATTTAATTTAATATAAATAAGTTTATTTATATTAAACAACTTAAAATAATTAGCTTAAATGAGGATTAAAGTTACATGGAGTTAAGAATAACCTTGATAACTTTGAATTGGAATTAAAATTAAGTTACCTTAAGTTAAGAACTTTATTTTTAAGCATGGTTTCTCAGTTTTGACCTGAGAAAGCCCTCTATATCCATTATGAATCATGAGAGCTGCTCTGAAGACATAGAAAGAGTCTTTTCATCACTATTTTTGTCCATCATCAATTATCAATCCAATCATGTTAGAAATTTAAACAGGTAAAGTTTTATTAAATATAAAATCTTATTATTAAAGTAATTCTTAAGTTATTTTATTCTTTATTAATTAAAATTAAAGAATTGAAATCATAGAAGTTAGATTATTGTTGTAATCACCAATAATATATTTTATTATATAAAATTAATCATCTTAAATATCTTTTGAAATCCACAAATTCCTCTTAAAAATTCTTTAATCACAATTATTATTATAAAAAGTTGTTTTATCTTTAAAAATATTGAGTTTTGGCGTGTTTTTAACCTATAATTATTATTTAATATAATAACTGTTGCTGTTTGACTTGTTGTATTAAATAAATATTAAAAGTAAGTTTTCTCCAAAGTTCTATATCTTTTTTATCTAGTATTAGTTTTTTTATATAGAATTTTATTCTATAAGAATTATTTCTGCACAGTGTGTGATTTAATTCTTTTATAAATAATATTTATATTATTTATAATTGGTTAATATTCTTATTTTCCACGTGTAATTGTCTCATTAAGAGCTTTATACTTCTTATTGCTATAACTTTCAGTGACTATAACAATAATAGAATATTATAATTTATTATTATTATTGTTTTTTTATTATTATATTTTGATAATAATAATTAAATTATTTTTTTTATATAGTTATTTTTAATAATTATATTTAAATTTGTGGTTGTAATATTTCATTCAATTATATATTTCTACTGAGGACAGTCATATTACTCTTGAATTTGCTACTATTATCAAGAGGTTCATAGACAAACCTTACATTTGGGGGCCTGGCCGTGTTTTAACCAATTTTTGGGACATAAATCATATTCTAGACCTTATTTTACTATTTTTTGACATACAATTTCCATATTTATCTTAATATTGGCTTTTTGGAGACTCATCCCTTACAAATAATCTTTATAATATTAATAAAGTTATTTTTTCTTAAGAATATTGTTTGAAACAATATACTATTGAGTGACTTGGAATAAATTTCTTTTGTCTAACTAGTGGCTTTTTCACATCACAGACTTGAAATTTATTCTTTGAGTTATTCTAGTATAAAGTGAATAATAATACAATTTTGATTAATAAACTTGTTAATTTCATAATTATTATTTCTTTAAAGAAAATAAAAAATCAAATAAAAATTTAAAAATTAAAAATCTTTGCTAAAAATATTTTTCTTTTATCTTAGACATTTTTCTTTATTTTTGACATAATTTGCCATAAATTACATTAAAACAACTTTATTCAATAAGTTGAGTTTATCTGTTATTTTTATTGTTTGATAAAATAACTTATATTTTTATTTTTCTCTAGTGTCATCAATTAGAGACAGCTCTTCAGACTCTGAAGCCTCAGAGTCTAGTATTGAAATTCAGACTAGCCCAGCACCAAGGGGTTTAATAACCAAAGAACCCTTTAAAGGTCCCGCAGGTGAATTCAATCCATTCTTAGTCTATTTTTTTTAAAAATTGATGTGCAATGACTCCTACTAGAAGTGTGAGTAATTACTCCATCCAATCAAATGGATCTGGACCAGGACATTCCAGTCACAAATCAAAAAGACAAGAATGTCAGCCCAGAGGAGAGGCACAAATGGAGAATGCCAGAACTTCCACCAGTTCCCAAAGGTTAGCCAGCACCTTTGAACCTCTTCACCAGGGCGAATCTCGCGTCAATCGTCGGCGATTGACTTCACGTCGCACCGCGGTCAGTATAAAATCTTGCTTCAGTCGCGTTAGTGTCACTTTATAGTCACTGGATTTAGTGGGTCACGTCACGTCAGCGTCAAGACAACGTCAATCGTCACATGTGTCACATGAGAATGTCACTCAAAGCCCAAACCCATTTCAACACTATGCGCAACGTTCGTGTAATTTCACCTCATTGGCTTCCGCCTCCCCGACGCTTAGCATGCTTACGCACCCGCACCGCCCTCCATCCGGATGAGACTCCGACACTGCCCGCCCCTCTCCGTCCTCACCACTCCTTACGCTTTCACACCCCCGCCCCTACCATCCTCACGCTTGTGTAGTACCCTCCCGACATGCCTCCGACAACGCTTACCATCCTTACGCTCATGTAGTGCCCTCCCGACATGCCTCCGACACCACTGATGACCCTTACGCTTGTGTAGTGCCCTCCCGACATGCCTCCGACACAGCTTACCATCCTTACGCTCATGTAGTGCCCTCCCGACATGCCTCCGACAACAGTTACCCTCCCTCCCGACATTCTCCCGACACTGCTTACCATCCTTACGCTCATGTAGTGCCCTCCCGACATGACTCCGACAACAGTTACCCTCCCTCCCGACATTCTCCCGACACTGCTTACCATCCTTACGCTCATGTAGTGCCCTCCCGACATGCCTCCGACAACGCTTACCCTCCCTCCCGACATTCTCCCGACACTGCTTACCATCCTTACGCTCATGTAGTGCCCTCCCGACATGCCTCCGACAACGCTTACCCTCCTCACGCTTCCGTATTACATCCATAGTGTACAGTACGGTGGCTTGTTGGCGTACACGATGAACGCAATTGCCGAAATATGCTGAGTGGCCTTCTCTGCCAACAGGACCTAAGGGGATATTGGTCAGTATATTCACCATGTTGTGGCTAGGGTTTAAATCATGAGACTCACAAATTAAAACCTAATAAGTGGACTATTTAAGACAAGAATTGTGTCTCCTGTTTCGCCGACAAAACCATTTTATTTCATATCAATCAAATGAACACTTTGCTTAGTCCTTACCTCATGAGCATTGAATAGTTCAAAAGTTGACTTTAGTAGGTTTCTCACTAGTCAACTTTATTCAATGTCTCACAGGGAAGTGATTTCATTTGCATGATATGAAATAATTTGCAAAACATCGCCTCCTTCAATTTCCCGACAAATCGCATTTGCACCTTTTTTCTCGAATTTGGATCTTTTATCAAAAAATTTTCAAACAAGTTAGCAATCAACTCGTCACCATCTATTTGCTTAATAAACTACCTCCGCTATGGCCCGAACCCCGGGAAATTCAACAGAATTCAATGAACGACCAACTTCAGCCCCAGAGAGTGGAAGTGAAATCTCTGATATCGCCAGTAGTCGTGAATTAGGCATTGAAGTAGAGAGCCAGTCACATGAAGATAATCAAGATCCACCAGTTCTTCCGGAATGTGAGTATGCATCCATCTTTAATATTTCAAATCTCTCAAAACCTGATATTGTGTCATAGCCTTTATTTCAGGGCAGCCTCCAAGCTCTCAGAAACCGAATTTTAAAAGTTATGAGAAGGAAAAGACTGTTGAACCTTGTGCACCGACAGAAGATGATGGGCAAGATGATGTAATTTTCAGTGGGGAGGTGGAAATTATATCCAAGGAACAATTTGTCTCCAACATTGCTCAAACAATCCCAAGGCTCGAAAAAATCCAAAATGATAGTAAAATTCCTGATTATGTGCGTCAAAAGATTGCTGAAGCCATGAGCCTGCTCAAAATGGATTTGAACCGTAAGTCCATTACTAATTCAAAACAAAATTGATAAAAAGAGCTGCTTACAATATATGGGCAGGTGTGGAGGTGGGAGAATCTCTACCTGAAGGATCTCGAGTCGTAATTGGATTTCCAGGCAAAGGATTAGGAAAAAGACCAAATATACATGCGACCAAAAAAACAAACAAAAAACGCCATACCTTTGAAGCCGCAAACGATTCTCGCGATCAAGGTGATGAAATTATCAATGTTGAAGGGGACCATATTGATAATGAACCTCCGCATACTGAACCCCCCCCAATACTCAATGAAACAATCCATGATGAAGCTCCACATACTGAAAGTCCCCCGATACCCAATGAAACAATGCATGATGCAACCCCTCCCGCCTCTCCTCGGAATATTCAAGCCTTTCAAGAAAGGGAAACAATTAAACATGATACAATGGGACGAGATATGACTGATATAATTCCCGACGCTGAGCCCGAAGTGTCATCCGCTGCAAATTTTCAAGGAATATTTTTATCCCGCATGGAAGAGTTTGCAGGCGTTTTGAATTATCATTCCAATATTACTCAACAATCATGGAAAAGGGGGCTTGATAATATCAATAGGATTTACAAAAATAGATGGGACAATTTACCAACAAAGGATGCTCATACATTCCTGCCCGTTGGTATTAAGGTGATCAGTAACCGAGATCTTAAAATGTCGGCTTGGCTGCAGGACCTTGAGATGGCAGGTGAGTTTTTTTTTTATCTTTGTGCATGATACTTGATTATTGGCTGTTGACTGGTGATATAAATTGCAATATACAGGGTTAGATTTTTTTAAGCCAACCGAAACAGAAGCGTTTTTTGATCACAACATTTGGAATCTCAAATTGATGAAGGAATCAGCTAAACCTCCAGATAATCTCTCAAAATCTGAACACTCCTTCTTCAAAATGGTTCAGAGCCTTCTTTACCCCGCCAATCCAGTTAAACATTTTTGGGCAAATGTTATGTTTGAATCCATTAGTTTAGTCTCATACGATGTGATTGCACCCAAACCATATGTTGCACCAACATCAAATTCGACCGATCCTCTTGGACTCGAACGGGGAGCAGTTGAATACCTTGCCTCCTGCTTGAGTAAATCGAAGCAACGTGCAACCCAACTCAGCATTGAAGGTGGCGGGGCTGACAATGAGATATCCACAAAGCCGCACAAGAACCTGGAGGATCTAATGGATACAGTTATCCATTTGATGATTGCGTACAACATGGTACGTGCACATACAAAGGTCGAAGTTAATGGCATCAAAGGCAAACTCACAAACTCAAAAAAAAATGAGGCCATCAAAGATCTTTTGGCGTGTCACAAGAATCTTGGAATCAATCGAATTTGCTATGGTATATTAGCGGCATTCTGTGCGGCGGGGGTTCGTGGTTTGATGGTATGCTCAGATGACTGGAGAACAAGCTCAGTTAAAGGGGCTTTAGCACTAATTGACATTTCCGCAAAACTTTCAGAGGGTAAAAATCTAGTGGAGCCAGTGTGGCTACGTACTAATAAGTATATATGTAATTTACTGAATAAAAGTTTCTTCTCATCAGAGTCTTTTAACCCCACTGTACCTCTTAGATTTGATTTTGCACGATGCTTAGTATTAGACTTTGGTGATGCCTGGGTGGCGAATCGCGGGCTTGGTTCAAGTGATGAGGTCACCTTGACGGTACCCAGGTCAGCTAAACTCACAACCAGGATTGACCCGTTTTAGATTAGCTTTGTACTAGATAGATTGTAATTTAATTTTGCAAAGTGATTTATGAATTTAATAATCATGACTTCCTATCCTACTACTGCCCGGATGCCACAGTCTGAGTACCAATAGTAATTGTACGGCGGCATGCCTCCGTACATCATTGCGAAGACTCCGACAAGACGCAAGCTGAGTCAGGCGTTGTGCCCGCGAGTAGCACACGCGGGGGCATTGCGGGAGGTCGCGTGTATCACTTCACGCCAGCCCATAATAGGCAAAAGGTTCCTGTGTCTTTCAAGAGGAGTGGGATAACTAGGGATCCGCAGCAGGATGCATATTGCATTTGCGTGTGCTTGCAATATTCCAAATTGCTGGATTGGAAAGTGATTGCATGGGAACATCAATGTGTAAAATTGAATAATGCACTATCCACTGCAATTTTCAGGTTCAGCTATTTGAGATCGTGAATTTGCCAAGGTCAGGCGTGAGCTTTCTTTTTAGCCGCAATTAAAAAAGATTCATCCATCGCAATCCAATTTAGGTGATATTAAGAAATCAGTAATCATTCGGTTTCATTTCATTTTCTGCTGAAAGCATGCCATTCACGAAAAAAGGAAAAGAGCGTAAAAGGGAACTCGCGAGAAAGCGTCGGGCTGAGGAAGGAAAGTGTGAGTTACTCGCTTAATCTCAGTGTATATATATAGATATATATATATGCTTCCACATTTATGTGGCACCCTCATTGGGCCCCACTGAAGAACATGGGCTTTAGTCGGTTCAGATTGTGCCAATGTCATGTGGGCTCCAACAGGGAAGTCAAAGGATGTGTGCCGAAGAAAGCTCCTTGGCAGTATCTGATATCTTGTGTGCTTCAACACATAGTGATCCCGCAACCACTCGGGAATAGTAGCAGATCCCAAAAGACAAATGAGCGCAAAACGACCCGAATGAATAGGTTTTTTTCCTCCTCTCGCCCAACAGCACAAATATCAATGCCAGTATCAGCAAATATCACCCCAAGTGAAATTCGGAGGGTTGTGGATGTCAATCAGATCAAACGCATTCACTTTGGCCGTGTGGCAATTTTCTCTTCAACCGGATTACTCATTGCCCTTGTTGAATTCCGACCATTCACAACAATGAGTGAAGTCGAGGTCAATCAATGGGATGAATTATCACAATTCTTATTTCGCGAAAAGAGGTTCACTGACCCTATTGCAACAAATGGAGCATTACTGGAGGGATTTATGTTCGCGATTGGGTGGCGCAAATGCACCACGAAGAATGAACAATTTGGTCTGTATGGTAGTGCTGGCAAAATTGAAAATGCAAAAGATGAATGGCGGGACCGAGGTGCCAATCTTAGCTCGGTGGGTCGCATTCTAGGTCAATCCTTACGATATGTTGGGGATAATTTATTTCAGAAGATTCAAAATTGCTACAACTCATTGGGGGTTCCGTCTTTTGATCAAGTCAACTATGAAGGCGATATTCCGGCAAATCAGGGTGCATTCGAGTTCGCTTCCGCACTCACTTTCACCATGAATGGATTCAAAAACGCACCTCATGTTGATAAGGATGCATCGCTGTATGCTTCGGGATGGTGGTTTCAAGCTGATAAGCGGACCGGCCAAATTCAAAGAGATGCGTCAAAGCGGTGTACAGGGGGAAAATTGATTTTCCCAAATGAGCATTTTTGGATTGATCTATCCACATGTCATGGGCTCATTCAGGTAGTGTGGGCCAGTAGTACATTTGTTCATTATACTGATCCAGCACGGGACAACGAAAGCACGACACTAGTGGGTATGTCCGCACAATGCTCAAGCAGGTTAGCAAAAACAATGCGGCAAAAAAGCAATGGCTATTATGAGATTGGCGAGAGAGCGGGCTATCAAATCAGGGATGGTAATACAATCTCATGCCGATTCAAAGAATGAGGAGATTTGCAAGTGGGTTGGGTAAGTAATGGTGAGGTAAGGCAGAGGACAATATACACCAGGATTGGATGGATTCGAGTGCGGGAGATGGGGTGTCTCACATGAAAAAGGGGTGAAGTGGATTATGTACGGTGGCATGCCATCGTACATCGGTCCTGGTTTGTTGCTATTGTCCAGGATGCCAATGCTTCACACGCGAATCCTCATGCTTGTGCAGGTTCTGACAATGCTAAAAGTTCCTTACGCCTATGCGGGGGGCCATCGCTACACACGCCAATCCTTATGCCTGTGCAGGCTCCCGAAAGTTTACACGCCAATCCTTACGCCTTTACAGGCTTTCGACGATTCACACGCCAATTCTTACGCTTGTGAAGCTTCCCCACAATGCTGAAATTTTCTTTAGCCTGTGCAGGATCCCAAGAATTCACACGCCAATTCTTACGCCTGTGCAGGCTCCCAACAATTCACACGCTAATCCTTATGCTTGGGGAGGGTCCCAAAAGTGCTAAAATTCCTTACGCCTGTACAGGCTTCCGACGATTCACACGCCAATCCTTACGCATGGGAGGGTTGCCAACAATGCTGACAAATTCTTACGCCTGTGCAGGCTCCCAACAATTCACACGCCAATCCTTATGCCTGTGCAGGCTCCCAACAATTCACACGCCAATCCTTATGCCTGTGCAGGCTCCCAACAATTCACACGCCAATCCTTACGCCTGTGCAGCCTCCCGACAAGTCACACGCCAATCCTTACGCTTGTGAAGGTTCTAGCCAATTTAAACAATTCAATACATGAGTAAGACTAATAGCGTGTGACCATAGGAAAGGCCATGTTTCACGAATCTGGACTCGATTGCTCACATACGGGAACCTCCCGCTTTTTTACAGTTAAGAATGGGTATGGCTCTAAACCATGGGAGAAGAAAATATAGGAGAGGATAACGGCAACTATTGGGGCATTTTGAGAAAAAGAGGGTCACACAAACAAATACTCACTCAAACCTTTGGTAGGGCACTTATAAAACGTTTTCTCATGCAATAGGATATTTGAACCATTGAACAAAATATAACTTAACGTGAGCAAAGAATGTAATAGAAATGGAAAATAACAATCATTCAATACAAAAAATTTATATGAAAGAAAGTATTACAAATAATAAATAGAGGAAATAATGATTTTTCTTTTAAATTTTTTTATTTTTCTAAGTATTTCGAGACTATCCCGGTGATGTCCTCCTTTGGATAAGCCTCCATTGCCTTGCCAAGGAGGGAGTTTAGTTCCTCCCGGAATTCCCGGTGCAACTCATTTCGATGAGTTGCATCCACGAAAGGAATCATGTGGAGCAAGCGACGATGCTCCAACAAGATTCGGTTGATCGAATCGTGGACGATGGCTCGAGGAATCATTAGGGTTGGTCGCAGGTCGGTGAATTCCTGGCGAGCGTCATCGTGAGAATGAGACGAGCTTGGCACCGGGGGGGAGGAGGCGTTGGGGTTCTCGGGGGCACTGGAAGGGATCTCTGGGGAGGGAACCGGGGTTGGAGTGGAAGGGGAAGATGGTGGAGTCGGTGAAGAAGAAGGGGGAGGGGGATGGGGTGATCCCACGGGCGTATCGTCGATGATGATGATCGAGCGAGGAGTGGCGGGACGATCTGGAGACGGTCGAAGAAAAAATGAGGAAAGGTGAATATGGATCGAAGAGAAAGAAGGGGTGACTTACCATAAGGTTCCTCCGTGGATTGCGTAGGAGCCACCTCAGGTTCTGGCTCACGAGTCGTATCGTCCTCAGGTGGTTGGGACGATGGACTCGGGCCAGGAATAGGTGGCTCTTCGGTTCGGGAGGGTTCTAAAAAAGGAGTAAGAGTCAGTTCACTCGACTCGAAAGTGAAAGTGAAAATGAAATGAAACTTTGGCTGCTTACCACGGAATAATTCCTCAGACCATCGGGTGCCACTCGGGCCTGGAGTGGGTTGCCGGGGGGTTTGCTCGCGAGGCAAACTGGGAACGGGAGAGTCGTGTCGGGGGGTATTCGGGGGGTTTGGTTCTATGAGTAATGGAAAAAAGTCAGTATTATTGCGTGAAGAGAAATGAGATAAAGAGGAGAAATAAAACTTACTTTGGCGTTTGAATCCCATCGGTGACAAGACATGGTGACGATCAGCCCAAGCTCGAATGTCCTCTCGCCATCGCCATCCTTCATCGGCCGGATAATCACTTCGCTCCGGTCGAGGAGTGAAGTGACCATCGGATGGTGGCCTAGGAGGGGGAGTGGACAAATCGATACTGGAGGGGACAGGGCTAATCGTCCGGAATCGTTCCCGTTGGCCTGTTTGGGGGCCCGGCGTCCATTCACGCTCGGAAATGGTTTCATCATCGTCGACCACAAAGGAGTCCTCGCGAGGGCGTCTTGGGCGAGAACTCGTCTGGCCTTGTGGTCGGAAGGGGCGGACAACGAACAAACATTTCTTGTGTGCTTGTCGGCAAGCATCACAAGCGTCGTTCGTCGTCGAGGAGCGAATGCAGGGGATACCCCGCTTGGTGCATAACGTGCACGACATCTAAAAACAAAACAAAACAGGTTAGTAACTGAATAGAAAGTAAGCAATCAAGAAAGAAAAGGAAGACATACGATGATTTATATAAATTTAAAATGGAATCAATATTAAAACGCTCTAGTCGGAAGTTTTTAAAAGTCTGGAAGGAAGTCGTGAAGAAAGAAAAATATTAATATCGGTACATAATGTTGACTAAAGTTTAATTGGAGAAAACGTACAAAGTAGATAGAAGTGGGGTTCTGAAAGTATTAGCAGGAAAAACAAAAAGCGAGCAGGAAGGGGAGTGGGGTTAGTCGAGTGCGAAAGAAAAGACTGGAAAGGCAGGAAGATGAGGGGGAATACGCACAAGAAGGACAAACGCGGGTGAGGTTGAGCGAAGTGGAGCGGGTGAGAAAGAAAGTGAAGTGCGTGTCGTGTGAAGATGGTCTTTTATACCAAGGTGAAGCTGAGACGATCTCAGCAGTTGCAGCACCCGCAAAAGTCTCAGCTTCAAGGCGTGTGGGCAAAATTGAAGCTGAGTCTCAGCAAATGCTGCAACTGAGAAGTGAAATGCTCGCGTGAGGCAGAAGAACAATGGGGGTCTGGCTGAGTATTTCAATTTATTGAATGGTCAAGCTGAGTATTGCAATTTATTGAATTGTCATGCTGAGTCAAATCCCCTTTGTTTCCTTAAATTGCCACCCGATCACCCAGGAGGGTGGTCGTGAGGCCCTTATTGATTGTGCATTGTGGGTGCAATGCACAAGTGACCGCGGCAAGATCACCGGCCTTATGGCCTGGTGATAGTCTTTGAACAAAGGGGGGGGCTGTAAGACAAGTGAATACAGCGTGAGCTTGCCTCGACCCATTGCTCAGGTTTGCTTTCGGGTCATAATTGAAATGCTCAGTGGCTGAACATTTTAATTGCACAGTAATTGAACACTTGATATAACAATATCAAATGCACCGCTGAGTATTGCAATTTATTGAATTGTCAAGCTGAGTCAAATCCCCTTTGTTTCCTTAAATAGCCACCCGATCACCCAGGAGGGTGGTCGTGAGGCCCATGTTGAATGTGCATTGTGGGTGCAATCCACAAGTGACCCATGCAGAAAAGCACCCGGTGCATTTGGTCACAAGTGACCGCGGCAAGATCACCGGCCATATGGCCTGGTAATAGTATGTGAACAAAGGGGGGGGCTGCAAGACAAGTGAATATAGCGTGAGCTTGCCTCGACCCATTGCTCAGGTTTGCTTTCGGGTCATAATTGAAATGCTCAGTGGCTGAACATTGGAATTGCACAGTGATTGAACTATAGATATAACAATATCAAATGCACCATGCTGAGCCATTGCTCAGTCGTTTTTGTATGCGCGCACTCTGAGCATTTGGCACAGCATCGGATGACATTTCAGCCAGGTGCAGCATTTCACACGCTTTGGTGAAGTGCTCCAAACTGAGCCTTCCAATGAACTATTGCAAAAGAGTTCATTCCATGGCTTTACTGAGCACTTTCTCACGGTGCGTTTGACCATGACATGCTCAGCTTGCGTGTGCAAATCGGGTGAAACGCAATGCTGAGCATGTGGCACATGAGCTACGTAAATGCAAACGATCGGAAGGTGCATGCACATTTGCTAGATGGATGCAGGCTCAAGTAGTATTACACCTTCCTGATCTGTACAGTACAGTCGACACTGTAGTACGCAGTACACCTTTGTAAATGTACTGCAGGGCAGAGCAAAAAGCTGTTCAACAATGTAACATGCAATAACGTCAAGCCATCGAGTCATATCTCTCACCTGCATCCCTTTGATGCACCTTGTTGGACAGCTCTGCCTAACTACGGCACAGATGCGCATGTAATCCAAATTAATGTAAGTGGGTCTTAATGGGATGACTTAATATTTGGGTCTAACACAAAGAGTTGATTCACTCCGGTGCCATTGTTGGGGCAAACAATGACTGGCCCGCTTGTTCATTGTTGGGCAGCCACACGCTTTCATACGCACCCCCGATGGGTCATACACAGGCAACTTTCACACGCCTGGAAGACATTTTACTGCCAGTCTTCCAGCTGCCTATTTTCTTGGTCGGGTTGTCAGCTTGACTGCAGACGCTCACCCGCTTGCGCGTGGAAACCTGAGGCCAATCAGTGTGGATTCGCTTCAGCCTCATCCACATTAGAATAACAATCCCAGCCTATGATTGCTGAGGCTGGTCATGTTCGCGTGGGTATCTCCCACCGCGGGTCATTTTCTTCACGTTCTCACACGCCCCGCGCAAGTTGTGGCACCTGGCTTGCAGCCAAAAAATTCCTCGGGCGTGTGGCCTCTTTCTCCGGAGTTCTGTACGCGCGTGAGGCAAAGAGGCCAATGCCAATCTCGGTGGATTAGTACTCGCCTCAAACGCCATAGGGGTGAATGTATATGTGGATCACGGCTCACGGCTGGCGCCCCCTTTGATCATCCCAGACATTCCCCCCTGAAAGCCCAGTATGCATCAGTCAGCAAAAAACTTCAGGCCAAACCAAAGTCATGTTCGGTGGCATGCCACCGAACATATCTCACCCGCCCACACACAAACATCCCCACAGTGAGATTGCCCTTTGAAACTGCCAACATTGCCCAGTAGCTCCCTGTGAACAATTAACCTGGGGAGGATACGCTCATTGTTCGCTGTCACACCAGCGAACATGACTGCATGCCTCTAATATGCCCTCCACAATAAGCTGCTACAACCCACCCAATTTCGGATGTGCTAATGTCAGCCTTGTTCCACCAAAGGTTTCGTAACTCGCTGCAGATCCAGCAGTCAAATGGTGCACCCACATTTTGGCCACCTTGCCTTGATATATGCCCCAAATCGGATATGAAAATTATGAGCCCAAGAGGCCCACCTCCATCAAGACCATGCACGTAACCACAGGCCATCCCCCTTTTGGCCTGTTGCTGCCACTCATATAAGTTCCCCACCTGCGCTTATTCCTCTTCATTCCCTTTAGCTAACCCTTCCCGATCATATAATTCCCAACTGTCCCCAAATAATTCAAAATAGCCATCATGTCAACCCCTTCACAACCACTTTGCATTGGGATGATTAATATTCGTATTCAAATAAATAGTGATATAACCTTAAAGCCTGAGAATTCCCACTTAGGTTCTTGGATTATCCTATGGCACAATCAACACAACATATTCGTATATCTCCCCAATCACCAGCATGCTATTGGCTCTCTCCCGGGAACCCTTTCCCAAACGTTGATACCATTCCTTGGGGCACCCAAAACGTTCATGCACTGTGGTCCTGGTGGGGCATGGATTGAAAATTGCCAATCCAATCCTACTCAAATATTATTTGTTGAGGGAGTATTTATGACTGATGCCAATGATCCCTCCTCATCTCAGAAACCCAATCTAGCATTGATGTTCTTCACATGGTATCCAAACGTTCTATTCATAATGGAAAGCTTTCGAACACAAGATTTCAAGCTTAAAATGCCCAAAGAATATGACTGTACTACTCATTGTCAATGTCAACTCTTTACTCCGACATTTCCCGCTTCAAACTCGATGCCTGCTTCATATCCTGCTGTTTCATCATTGATTTCCAAGCAAAAACTGATACAATTACCCAGTGGATCAGACCTCCCCATGATGACCCCGCCCCATGCCATTATTCAAACCCCCCTCCTCCCTCATCAAAAGACCGGACTAGCTTTTCTCTGGGATCGAGAAATCCCCAATGGCCAATCAGCCCGTAACCTTTGGGCAACCTCACCCCCAGGATCCACTTTTAATGCCAGGCACATCATTACAAACAAGGTCGTTAGCTCATTTGAATCCCTTTCGACCAATACCCCTCTTGGAGGACTGCTTGCGGATGATATGGGATTAGGTAAAACCATTCAGGCCATTGCTCTAATTGGTACCTCCAAGGAGCGGATGATTGCAAACCCCCATCGCTCCACGCCCACCATGATCATCTGCCCCCCTCGCTTAATTACCAACTGGCAATCAGAAATATCCAAGCATGCTCAGGCTGGAGCACTGCATGCCAAAATCTACCATGGTCCCACTCGTCACTCATTATCCCAAGCCGACATCTTAAAATATGATATCATCATCACTTCTTACAATACTATCACCCAAGAATTTAAGCAAACCAATCCCTCTACATCATTCATTTTTCAAATCAATTGGCATCGTATAATCTTGGATGAAGCACAGTGAGTGGCTGAGCTTAAATGATTCAAATTACCTTTTATATCCAATAACCCTTGCCCCCTCTTATAGCTATATTTGCTCTCAATACACTGCCACTCACCGTGCCATTAATAGCCTCCTTTCATCCCGTCGAATATGTTTAACGGGCACACCTATTCACAACACCATTTATGACCTTTTGGGCATAATATCCTTCATCACTCAACCCCAGAGCGCCGATCAAGATAACTGGTCACCATTCATCCTGAGTAGTCTTTCAAAAGGTTGCAATGATATTTTGCATTTGGCATTGCGGCATTTAAGTTTGCGCCGCACCAAAACCACACATCTCGAATCTCTCCCCACTATTAGCCATCATTATGAGCTGCTCCCACTCAACCCGACCATGCAGCAAGAATATTCCACATTATATGAAGAATTCCTATCATCCAAAAGCAAAGGACCAGGAGAGTTTTTCAGAAATATTAATAAGCTGCGAATATGTTGTAACCATCACATCATGCTTAACACAATTGCGGAGGCGGAGCTGGAAGACCCCGAGGGCAGGAGCACTCAGGATAACTCCCCAAGAATCACACGAACTATTGTGGATGTGGAAACATGCATGATGAGTAGTAAAATTGCACACCTCCTACAAAGCTTAATGAAGAACAAACAAACAAGGTGTGGTCCAACGAAATCGGTGGTTTATACCCAATGGACCCAATTTCTAGATTTGTGCGTTAATTCTAATATGCATCCATTACCAATTGACTCCATCTGACTTTTTTATATTGTAGAATTGGTATTGCTCTTGCCCATCACTCTATCCTTTCAGCACGAATTGATGGAACAATTACACCACGAGCGCAGGACAAGGCGCTTGAGAATTTCTTCAATAATCCTGAATGTGAAGTACTCATTGCATCCATTGCCGCGGCTGGAACTGGCCTCAATATAACTTGTGCTAATGTAGTCTATTTAATGGTGAGGGGCCCCCCAAAATTCTCCCCTGATTTTCGGACCCTGACATCCACATTTCCAGGAGCCCAATTGGAACCCAGCCATTGAGGCTCAGGCTGTTGATCGTCTACATCGTATTGGCCAACAACGACCTGTACAGGTCATCCACTATATCACTCCTCATTCAGTTGAGGTCAACATGCGGAAGGTACCTTTCAAGCTCATCTTTCACTTGATTGTATTACTATTCTGAAATCATTCCTTATGGGAATGCCATATTCCAATTACCAATAGGTCCAAGAAAAGAAAAAATCATTAACTGCGTGAGCCTTACTGATATTATATAATATGTGATTGACAAAGTTGATAACTCCTGTTGACTCTGGCACAGGTCCACAATTATGAACACCATGAGCTGGATCGAACTTCTTCAATATTTCCTCAATGAAAATGAGCAATAGAGTATTATTGCAAGGGAGACGGTGATACATTTCAATTCATATTGTCTATATTCTAACATATTTAGCAAGTTGTTGCATCCTTAAGAGATAATAATCAGATTTTATTACACCTGCACAAATAATTCACAAAATTTTAATTTGTCACAGTGCTATACCGTGACCAATTACTAAGTTATTGCAGAGCATCACCATTAGGCCTAATAACTGGCATGTCAAGTATCTTGAGGGCGCTAGTCTGCATCTTACTACAGCCTTTGAGCCAATCTTGATCAAATACCTGAAATGATAGGCCTTCCGGAATATCACCATCATCTGTCAATCGTAATTCTGGCAATCTATCAATAGTTTTTTTACCCTTTTTTTTAATCCGATTACAAAACTCTATGTCTCTATCCATTTTTAATACCAAATCATTAAATAACTGGGAGCGCCAGCGTAATCCCACTTTGCGGTAAACTTGACGGCCATTTTCCAGTACCTCCTCAGTATCTGAACATACTCGAGGGTCATTGAATTGTGATGCTAGGATGGGAAATTTAGCCGTATCACACCATTCACGACGGCGCTCACAGGTCTGCACATAATCAAGTAGATCATCATCAGACTTGGTCCACAATGAAGAAGAGATACAGTAACTAACTCTTTGACGAATCTTTGCGAGCTTTTGATTCTCTTTCTTTTTTACCAAATACTCGGCATCCTTTTGAATAGACTTCCATTCTCTTTTCAAATAAGTGAAATATCGCTCCATTAAAGCCGCCACGACCCCATAGTTGTTATGATCCTTGTTCCAACAGTAGTGATGATACTCAGTGCTGACAAGTGCGAGACGGAATGTACGGTAAAACACCATAGACATCAGCTCGTTGAACGGATGTTGCCATGAGCTCTCCCAGTCCCAAGTGAATCGCTTTAGTCCTAGCTTGTGGAGCTCATTTTCGCAGTAGCTTTGGAAACCCTGAGACTGAACCTGTGTTGATGGCTCATTGAACACATCCTCGGGGACATAACCGAGATGACCAGCCACTTGAATTGCAATTTCACGCTCTTCTGTGCTGGGTGGTGTTGGTAGTGAGGAAAAATCCTTATCCCTAACTTTGAGTAGGAACAGGCAATGTGCGTGTACTGCTGATCTCATTCCATGGACATTCTCTGGAAGTTCTCCCTTCAGCCATTTTTGTTGCTCCTTCTGGCTTGCACGTTTCGCCACATTGTGAGCTTTGCGGGCCTGGTTCCTTTGCTGTCTGACCTCGGATTGTTCAAGCATACTCTGGGCGAGGCCCAGCTGAGGATGGGTGAACTCACTATTTGATTGAGTGCCTTGCTCATGCGCTGTGAAATTGTCCCTCCTTGGTTCATCATTTCTTTCACTTTGAGTCGGAGACATGTTCTCATCCTCATCATCCACCATTGTTTCTCTTGATGTACTGGCATGACCCGTTCTTGGTTTGGAGGCATATGGATGATGACGTCCACTGACTTTCTCTTTATGGACCAGAGGTGAAGACGCATAAAGTTCATCCCCTGCTATGCAAATCATCAGTTAACACATTAAAACATTAATGAAGACTGGTCATCCTCACGATCTTCAATTGGCTCCTGAGATCGGACTGACTTGCCTTTAGGTGCCATATCTAACCCATGAAACAAACATATCAAATCATGAATAAGTTTCTACTCCAAAATTCAAATGACTTACTTTGATGAAGCGTCAATACTGGATTTCCCTCCGACAGACCGCTCCAAGTTACATTTTCCAAAGGTCTTTTTCGTCGCCCCCCATCCACGCGCCTTTCATCACCCACATGAACCTGCGATCCTGATGGAATATTGAGGGTTGGCTGTTTACTTTGGCCAAAGGGATCCTGGGATGCGACTGGACTCCGACCGGGATTAAGGAGGAACTCACGTGGAAATTTTGATTGGGGATTAGCGTGTGAGGAGATTTGAGGTGTGCCTTCTGGCCCCTGAGACACATGAATTTGTGTATTAGTGGGATTCGGGGGAATTGGAGTGACGGAAATATTTGGGATCGACCAAGTGCTTGAAGTTGGAGCCTTTGGATTGCCCACATCAATGTTAAGACCTGATACATTCATTGAGGATGCGATAGGGGTTGTGAGAGGAATGTTGGGACTCAATGGTGACTGTGTTTGAACATATTCTATGCTAGATTCACTATTTGAGTCATGAACAGAACCTGAACGGGATTTATGTGACTTGAAAGATGACATAAGGGCCGAAAAAGTACAGTAATATTTTTAACTAGATAAAACACCTCAGTATTATGATAAAATAGAGTGATATGAGATGAAATCTTTTCAAATTTAGAATAGAGAAATTCTATGAATAGTTGGAACTAAGTGTTGTGTGGAAGTCGGATAAGACTCTTTTGAGGAGAATCCTCCCTGCCTCCTCTTGAGCTCCTCCGCTTTTGTCGGAAACCACCCTGCACGGCCTACCAGCATATAATGTGATATTTCCTTGATCTGAAAGGGGACCCATCATCCATAGGTAATCATATTTGGTAACATTTCCGCCTCCCCATTGTCACATTTTGTGAATTATCCAAACTGCCAATATATGCATTGAAATTCCCCAACATTGTACATCTGTAAAGGGGTATATTCATGAAGGATTTACCCACAAAAGAGACATCACCTTTTCACGAAAGGCAAGACAATCCAAATCACATTCCAACTGATTCAAAGCCCGCCGTACTCAAACCAAATACCAAGACTTTAGCTGCACTCCAACCCCTTATGTAATAGAGTTATATAGTTATGTCTGTAATAAGGTTTAAACCATGTACGATGGCGTGCCAGCGTACATGGATTAAATGTTAATCCCCTCAATTCAATGGTAACACTTCACTAATGGAACCCCCTCAATGGTCAAACCCGCACTATCACAATGTGTAAATAAACTAGAATATGTATGAGCATTGAGCAGCATGGCATTTTACCCAATTAAACGCCTAACCAATTCCGCCATCCAGATGAGACATGTTAAACTTTATCCACTGCAGCTCATGCTCCATTACAAATGGGATAAAATCCTCAGCTGGCTCAAATCATCTCCCGCTTCATAAATAATCACTGAATTTTATTTCCAATTAATAACACTCCTAAACACTTTCACATCAACCATAGATATTTATACACAAACCAACCGTACTCCCAATTCCTGCAGCAATGACAACCCGGCCATATTCCTCAATGCGTATATGCATGTGTCAACACTGCTCAACTCAAACACATTCTTCCCCTGAGGGTGATAGGCAAGGAGTTGCCTTCACACCTTTCCAATATAAACAGCACATTAAAAAGCTCAAATCAACCATTGCACCCAAATCCCTTCCAAACATCCCTACTTCTGCATCAGGATCTGGGTGCCCACAAATTCTATTGGATCAAATCTTCCCAGCTGATTATTCACGTTTGACCCAAAGCACTTTCTCAACTCCTGCGGGTCTCAATTCAACTGCACAGAAACCATATAGTGGCAGTCAAACCCTTCCCCCACAAGACCTAGGAATGATAATATCTGCCATTCTATCATTAAGGTATAATTTACCCCGCAGGGCTTCACGCATACTCAACCCCGCCCTGAACCTGCTGATCAAGTCCAGTATCTCAAGCTCAGCTGGTCCCCCCGCTCCTGCATTCCATATACCTCAAGATCTGAGTACCATATTTGAACATCTCCAATTGGAGCCAGTGATTCAAAACTATATATGTTGTCCTCAATGTTTCTCTCTTAATGGCCTTACTGAATCAGTCACAACTGACCAACCCCACTGTCAACGCCATAATGACCCAAATGATCATGATCCCCCTTGCACACAATCATTAGGCAAATTCATCTATTCATCTGAACCCCAAACCCAAAACACAACCAACATGAAGCAAAAATTTATACCAACAAAACATTTCATTTATCAACCATTCAAAAATTGGCTTGCCAGATTCCTCCAGCGGGCTGGAATTATGGACATTCTGCATCAACATCAACAATCCCAAACTCCCGAAGATTCCCCAAAACGTGACGTCTGGGATGGATTGGTCTGGAGACGCTTCACTGGCACTAGAAATATCCATGACCCCCCATTCATGTCCATTCCTGGTGCATTGGCCTTCTCCATATATGTGGACTGGTTTAATGCACATGGAAAGTCAACCCGGTTGGCTAGCATTGGACCTATCATGCTTATTTGTCTTAATCTCCCCCCAAGTGAACGATTGAAGCCCGAGAATGTCTATGTTGCAGGAATCATCCCTGGTCCGAAGGAGCCAACTGCGCTTCAATTGAATTATCTATTAATGCCACTCATCAACGAGCTCAAAGAGCTATGGCAAGGTTACCATTTTGCACCCACCTCAACAGGTCCATCAGGATCCTTTATCCGTGTTGCCATCCTCACAGCCATTGCGGATGTGGTTGCCATGCGCAAGCTTACTGGATTTATTTCCCATTCAGGCAACCACTTTTGTAATTTTTGCACCATTCACAAAGCTCAAATTGAAGAAATTGGTCCTCAATTTCACTACACGCGCTCATACCAAAGTCATAAATCAACCATTGCCAAATGGCTTCGGGCAACCCCACAACAAAGACAAGCAATTTTCTCTGAGTATGGAGTGCGATATTCAATTTTGGAAGACCTTCCGTATTGGGATGCAACCAGAATGGTTAATCTTGACATAATGCATAATTTAATACTTGGAATTTTGAAGGATCATGCAACTTTCAAATTGTGCATTCCAGAGGCGAAATCAAAAATTTACTTCAGGTCCCGCAGGAAATCCAATGACACCAACAGTTCAGACTCAGATTCCATGACCTCCAACAGCTCTCTTGATAAAATCACATTGAGAGAGGCCCGCTCCCTGAGAAGAGACGCAGCAAAAATAATAAATGAGCCACTCCCCACTACTTCCACCCGAAAAAACTACTTCCCAATGCCCACCCCTAACACAGAACATCCATCTAGTGGTTCTGCGGAGATTCCTTCATTTGATGCCGATTACATCCCCACTTCTGAAATACCCTCTGAATTGGATATCACTGCACTGAGTGATCACCAGATCAAGGGTGAGGCTCTTGAGCATCTCCGACAAATAATATCTGAGACCATAATTCCCTCATCTTGGACAAGAGTTCCCCGCAAAATGGGTTCCCCCTCTCATGGTAGCTTAAAAGCCGCTGAATGGGCTCTCTTATATAAGGTCTATATTCCATTTCTAATGCTCAGTCAACAGATGTCATTAGATGCACACCAATCCGCCAACACTCAAAGAAAAATGGGTCAGTCAGAAGAACTTGCAAATGAACTAGCCAAGAATACATTCCATTTGATTAGTGCTATCAACATTGCCACAAGCTGGACTGTTTCAATAGATGATGCGACTGCATTTGCTGAACATTGGAAAAAATTCCGCCTTTCCAATCAACACCTGTTCCCAAAACAGAAAAGTAAACCAAATCATCATTTTGCTGATCATATTCCCGAACTCTTCCAACGTTGGGGCCCAGCACAAGCCTCAGCCACATGGGGTTATGAGCGCTTGATTGGAGTATTTGCAAAGATGCCAACAAATAACAAGATATGTAAGTCAATTAATAAGATCAATATATTCACATTGATTAAACACCTGAACTGAATAAGACTAACTTTTTGCAACTCTGAATAGATGATATAGATAAAACCTTACTTCAACATATCTGTCGATGTTCCAACCTTTCCGTTCTCCTGAAATCCCCATCTGTGCCATGTGAAATAAAACAGCTTTTCGAATCACAGCCACCTGCCGTGTTCAATCACCATAAATATAACAAGCCATCCCGCCATGACCAACAAAATTATGATTGCCTGGTTGAGTACTTACAGACTTTTCATGCAACAAGGGAAATAGTTGATTGGATCAGCTTAGACACTACCGTGCAATCCACAAGTCCTCCCACTTCAAGGATTGTCTCACCTTGGTATTTTCCAGTTTCAAGCATTAATATTGGGAACAATATATTTTCAACTGAATCCAAAAATATCAGCAACAGTGTGATATGTTTTCTGAGGGGCAACTCACGACAATTTGGTATTATTGATAGCATTTTCAAAGTCTCTGAGCCATCTAGCATACTGAACAATAACTTTCTGATTTTAAAACCTTTGAAGATTGATGTGAATTTCCTACCAGATTGGCCGCATCTGAATATTTATAAAGCTGTTGGTTTTGATGATGGACACTTGATTATATCTGAAGAAGAAATAGAAGGTAACTGTGGATTGTATGATAACAAAGCTCTGTCATGTGGACTGCTTGTAATGATAAAGCCGTTATTTCATGATATTTAGTCTACTAAAATGCAAATCTCTCAGATTCATTAGCAATTTTGCTAGTAATTGCCTCAAAATTTAGTGACAGAGACATGCCATTGTGACAAGCAAAGCCCATTATTTCACATTGCCACAAAGAAGTTACTATTTTGACATTGGGTACAGTGTGAATAAGCCAAGTCCAATGATCAAATGACCCACACACTCACCTTTCACAGCATCCAAAATTTCTAACTGCGCCATCATCATGTTGGAAGCGGAATCGGCTTTTGCGTACCCACACCCGCATGTGCACCCGCACGCGCCAATGCACACGCACACGCACACGCACCGGCACGCGCCAATGCACACGCCCACGCACCCGCACACGCCAATGCACACGCAAACCCACCCGCACACGCCAATGCACACGCAAACGCACCCGCCCCCACGCATGCACACGCACACTTCATGGATGACCTGGTGAAGTCAAACCCCCCGCCTACATCAAGACTGGCTGAAGGACATCTTTGATGTGTGTGTGTGCAAACAGGCGGGTCTGGTGTAATTTTTACCAATCATCGGACGGTTGTGGGATGATCAGGCGGTGAGGAATCTGAGTTGAAGGCACAGGGGAACCAATATTATTGGATGTCACAGGATTTGGTGTAAGACCAGAGTGTGACGTGTGCTCAACGTTTGCTTGATTTTCGCTTGACGTGAGCTCGACTTTTATCCTGCTTGACGTTTGCTTGACGTGAAGTCAATCGCCGACGATTGACACGAGATTCGCCCCGGTGCTTATTGAGAGTCCAGAAGCTGATATAACTGCTATTGCTGTTAGACCTGAATCATTTCCAACAGGCAGCAGTGGATATTTACCAATGTCAGTACAAGAACTGGTTTATGGCCGCCAAACAGAAAGAGTGAGAACTTCTCCCAAGTCTTTGGATAGGCACTATGAACTCTTATCTTCAAGTGAAGAAGTTCATGGGGCCAGAAAAGACAGAAGAACCTCTGAAGGGTTGTACACCAATGTCTTGCAAAGGACAAGTCCAACAGATAAAAGCTTGGTTGAAAAACCAAAGCATGTTATCAGAGGATCAGAAGAAGAAGCTGGCTCAAGGCAAGGAAAACAGCCAAGTGGAAGCTCCCCAAGCTTCCACCAGCAAAATTCCACCTCAACAAGTGCCAAACAAGCCCAAGCAAGCCCAAAAGACCAATCAGAAGGGCAAGCAAAAGGCAAAGGGAAAGGCAAAGCCCAAGTGGAACAAGCCTTACCCACAGAATTACAGAATCCCAAAGAAAGAAAAGACAGCCATGGACAATGTGTTCAACATGGCAAGAGCTCTGATGGAATTAAAAAACAAGGAGGAGGAAAGATTGAGCCAATCTTCCCCAAAGAAATAGATCTTGTTAAGATTGTAACTCAATTTGAATCTTGTAATAAAGAAATTATAACAAAGCTTAAAACATTTGAGTATATCAAACAAAAGTTGGGTAATGAGATATTACAAGTGAAAGACCAACAAAAGACCATTATTGGCCTTGAAAATGTTAATAAAGACAATACTGTGTCTTTGACGCAAATTTGTGCAAGAATTGAGTCTAAAGTTACTTTACTCAATCAACCAGATGACAATTCAATTTCTTTTATAACTGGACAGTTAAGAGCATTGAAATTACAAGTTCAAAACTTGGAAAATTCAACCGGTCACAATGCGGCTCTTTTCCAAGAACAATTGGAAAAAAGTGATAAAGCAAGACTTGAATTGAAAGAGGACATTCATTCAAGTATTAATAATATATCACTGAAAAATGAATTGCCAAGGCAATCCACACCAATTCTTGACAGAAATGTGCTTAATGATTTACATCATGCCATTTCAAGTAATGAGGTGGAAACTGCTTGCAATTTCAAATACATTCCAAAATTAGAGGAATGGCCAACCTTCAATGGTGAAGAAGAATATAATCATATGGAATTTATGAAAACAATTTATATGTTTAAAGAAGACTTTAACATACCAGATGAATACATAAGTGCCAGATTACACTCATTATCTACCAGATCAGCAAAGAAATGGTATTACAAAATGAGACAAGACCATGGTAAACATTCTTGGCCTTGGTGGAAAGAAAAAATTATTTCCAAATGGGCAAATGATTCCTGGAGATTTAGAATGGAAAATTCCTTTGAAGAAGCCATTTTTAATATTGAGAGGGACAGGCCCATGTCTTGGTTTCTTAAACAGAAGGAAAGATTAACTGCCCTTCATCCTGATATGTCTGCAACAATGGTACATACAAGGATATTAAGAAAGTGTGGTGGTGACCTTGAGCATTCTATAAGAAGCAGATGTATTGAGCCTTGCTCTACAGAAGATTATATCAATGCTATGGAGGACATCACTACTAGAACAAAAATTGGAAGAAATTGGTCCAAATCCGCAATAGACAACAAGACTAATGGGAAACCAATTTCAAAGCCAAATAAGCCACAAGACAGACTTCCTTTGAAATTTCACAAATGTGGAAGTAAATCTCATTTAGCTAACACTTGTCCAAAAAAGACAAGAATCAATGAGATAAATGTTGAAAAAGTGGAAGACACAAAAGAACCAACTGATGTATCTTGACATGAAAGTGATTCTGATCCTTCAGAAGAAGAAGAAATACCAGAGGAGCTTAGTATAGAAAACATTAATGTTTCTTTTGAAGTCACTGATGTACACACTCATTTACCAAAGTATAGTGATGAATGTATGGATCTCATACATGTGCAAGATGCTAAAATGCAAAAAATCAAACCTGCCAGAGGTAAAGGTTATACAGCTGGTTCATCTTGTATCACTAATATTGTGATAAAAAACACAGAAGCCAAGATACACCTTTACTCAGGTGCTTTTTGCACTTGTGTTGGAAAGGATTATCTTGACAAGGTTTATACCAATGGGCAAGACAAATTAATGCCAATTGAAGGTATAAAATTCAGCAGTGCTAGCCAAAATATGCACCCTTTGGGTATATTTGAGGCAGAAATTATATTTCCTCATCCTGCAGGAAGTATAAGATTGAAAGTTGAAATTGTTGTCATGAATAATTGTACTTCACAGAACTTTATACTTGGGAATGATTATCTCAATATTTATGGTATTGATACTAATAATCATAAAGACAAGTATTTTACTATAGGGGAAATTAAAAGACAAAAATTTGCTTTTCCTCTAGAAAAAAGAGAAATTACTGTCATTAAACAAGTAAAAAATGTTAATAAGGAAAAATTTGTGTCAAGTCAATTGATTGAAGCACAAATTAGTCCTGAATTAACTCTAGAAATGAAGGAAGAACTGATTAAAATTTTATTTCAATACAGGGAAGCCTTTGCTTCAGATAATGAACCACTTGGGGCTATAAAAGGCCATGAAGTGGACATTATCCTTAATGTGGAAAGGACTTATCCACCACTATTAAGAAGACCAGCTTACCCAGCTAGCCCTAGCGCTAGAGAAGCATTAGAAAGGCATATTAATGAACTAATGAAACTGGGAGTTCTTAGAAAGGTTGGACACAATGAGGAGGTACAAGTCATAACTCCAGTAATCATTACTTGGCATAATGGTAAGTCAAGGATGGTTGGTGATTTTAGAGCACTGAATACCTATACTATTCCAGACAGGTATCCAATACCTAGAGTTCATGAGACTTTGACTCAATTATCCAAAGCAAGATTCACTACTTCCATGGATCCTCTGAAAGGCTTCCATCAGAATGTTTTGACACCCATGCTAGGAAATTATTGAGAATAATTGCTCATTATGGGATTTATGAGTATTTGAGAATGCCTTTTGGTATTAAAAATGCACCCTCGCATTATCAGAGAATGATGAATACCATCTTCCCACATGAATTGTCAGAAGGATGGTTAATCATTTATGTTGATGACATTATCATTTGTTCAGAAACCTGGAAATTACATTTAGAGAGACTTTCATTAGTACTTAAGAAAATTCTTCAAGTGAACATGAAAATATCTCTTAAAAATGTAATTTTGGGTTTCATGAATTAAAAGCTCTAGGACATGTAGTCTCAGGACTGAGCCTTGGTGTTGACAAAAACAAAGTGGCTGAAGTTTTACTGAAGCAAATTCCCCAGAACAAAAAAGAAATAATGTCTTTTTTAGGGTTTGCCAGTTATTACAGGCAACACCTTAAAGATTTTGCAATCCATGCCAGATCATTATACAGAATTTTTAATCAGCAAACTGTTTTTGAAATGACACAGGAGAGGATTCAAGCATATGATAAAATCAAGTATGCCTTGACCAATGCACCATTATTATTAATTCCAGACTGGAAACTCCCTTTCAAGCTGTATATTGATGCATGTGGTGAAGGCTTAGGAGCTGCTCTTCATCAAGTTTAAATTGTAAATGACAAAGCTTATGAAGGTTCAATTTGTTTTATTTCAAGACAAATTAAACCTACTGAGGCAAGATATAGAGCTAGCCAAATGGAGTGCCTTTGCCTTGTTAGGGCTTTGGAAAAACTTCATTACTATCTTGATGGTAGTGTGTTTGAAGTAATTACTGATTGTAATGCAGTAAAATCACTTCTTAACATGAAAACTCCAAACAGACACATGTTAAGATGGCAGATTGCTATACAGGAGTACAGAGGCAATATGACCATAGTACATAAAGCTGGAAATATTCATGAGAATGCTGATGGCTTAAGTAGATGGGCATTACCAAATACACCTGATAACCCTGCCTATGTTCCTACAAGTGCAGAACCTCAAATTCCAATTGAAGGAATTAATATCACAGATGTTGGAACAGAATTCTTTGATGAAGTTAGAGAAAGCTATAAGCGAGATAAGAATTGTCATATTCTTACTGCTCTACTTGACAAATACTGCAAAGATGTAGCCTTGGCTAATTCTGTGGATAATATTTGGAAAAAATCTTATGATAATGGAAGATTCCATTTGTTTGATGGTATACTATATCATAGATCCAAACACACATGTGTCATGGTCCTATGTAGTAGAATGTTAATTAACACCATACTACTAGAATGCCATGATAACATATATTCTGGACATCTGTCTGAACAGAACCATAGAAAGAATTAAGACATGTGCCTGGTGGCCATCTTGGAGAAAAGATGTAATTGAGTACTGTCACAGTTGTGATAGATGCCAGAAAGCCTATTAAGCTACTGGTAAAATATTTGGTTTAATGATCCATATTCAAGAACCAAGTACCCCATGGGAAGTGGTTCACATGGATTGGGTAACTGCCTTACCACCTGGAGGTGATAAAAGTTACAATGCATGTCTTGTTATTGTGGACAGATATAGCAAAACACCAATCTTTTTACCATGTCACAAAGATGACACAGCTATGGATACAGCTCTTTTGATTTGGAATAGAGTCATATCCCATACTGGTCTATTTAAAAGGTATTATCAGTGATAGAGACCCAAAATTCACATTAGCCTTATGGACCAATTTACATAAGCTTTTGGGTACAAAACTATCATTCTCAACAGCCTACCATCAACAAACAGATGGGCTGGCAGAAAGAATGATTCAAACCCTTGAGGACATGATCAGAAGATTTTGTGCTTATGGCCTGGATTTTGAAGATTCTGATGGCTTTACCCATGATTGGTGTACACTTATACCAGCATTGGAATTAGCCTACAAGACCTCCATCCAGGCTTCAACAGGAAAAACTCCTGCAATGTTGGAAAAAGGATGGAACCTCAAACTTCCAATTGATACTTTGAAAAAAGATCTGGTTGATATTCATCCAACTGCTTCAAGCTTTAAGTTATTGCTTGATAAAGTGAGACATCATGCAAATCAAAACATGAATGATGCCTTTGAATATGCTATACAGAAATGGGATAAAAGTCATAATACCCCAGAATTCAAAGTAGGGGATTTAATACTAGTTTCAACCTTGAACTTTAATAATATCAAAGGCCAAAAGAAATTGAAAGATTCCTTTGCAGGACAATTTATTATTAAAGCCCTTCATGGGACAAATGCAGTACAGGTAGAACTTTCAGGAGAACTGGAAAACAAACATCCAACTTTCCCTGTCAGTCTAGTAAAGCATTACACTTCAAGTGATAAGTAATTATTTCCTTTGAGAAATGAAACACCCTTAGAAGTACCCCCACTAGATCAAAGTGAGGAGAAAAAGGTACTAAAAGTCTTGAAAGAAAGAACACTTAGGGGAAAAAATGAAAGAGAATACTTAGTCAGGTATAAAAATCCACAACATGAAGATGAATGGATTGTAGAAAGTAAAATACTTGATTCCCAAAAGTTTCTCAGAAGAGTCAGACATGAGAGAAGACCAATTGCTCAATGAAAAGTTTGAATTGTGTGCTTTACATACTTAGAAAAGTATAAGTAGAGAGGTTGAACAGTGGATTATACCCCCCCCCCAAATAACTTGGGGGTATACTACAAAGCAAAAAATTGTGGTACAATTTTTTTTTTGGTGGTAGGGAATGTGAGCCTGTGAGGTATGTATAACATACCTATAAGGCCTCAAATAACTTTATACAAAGTTAAAATTGTCTTCAACAGACTTTTCAATAGAATTTATGATAAAAAATAACATAAAATAAGTATAACTTTTTTTTTGGATAAAAAAAGTTATAAATATTATGTCATTTTTGGATTCTACACCAAAAATAACCTATGGTACATCCATCAGGTGTTATACCAAAAAACACTTATTTCTTATGTTAATAGAAGATTTGAGAATCTCACAGTACTAGTATAACTTTTTTAACATTTTTTTGAAATTTTCAAATTTAAGCTTAAATAAGCTTAAGTTTAAAGTTGCATAAGGTTTATGCAAACTTACCAAAATTTTAGTTAAAATTGAGGTGTGGTGTATATTTACTGAATTAGCTAAGGATTTGCCATACAGAATGTAAATCCTGGGTGAGCTCAATTTAAAAGGGTTTAAGGCCATAGTATGGCTTTAAATAAATAAAAAGGGCAAAATCCATGGAAAAAGGTGGGACAAAGGAAAAAGACCAAATAGAGCTGGGGTACTCAGCTTTTTGGATCTGCAACAATTCAATTAAGGTTTTTCACCTGTATTGAAGGATTTTCAACCTTATTAAAACTTTAAGATTAGACTTTGATCCAACCTTAAAGTTTAAACTGGTTTTATCCCAATTTAGACAGGGATTTCAAGCTGCCAAAGGGTAAATCCCAATATTCAGGCTTGAAATCAAGGTTTTAAGAACTGTAAAAGCTTAATTATGCTTAAAAAGCTTAAATAAGCTTAAAACTTTAAGGTTTCAAGCATTAAAACCTTATCAAAACTTAAGGTTTAGTGTGTATTGCTATTTTACATGGAAAAATAGCAATAACTTCAAAAATTCATTTAAAATCCAATTCTTGATTGATTTGCTTGAAAATTTCACACAGCTTACAATTTACCATTATCTACATATAAATTAAATTTTAGGTATCTTTTATAAATAAATTTCCTGGGTAATTAGCCTGGAAACTTACTCTTTTAATTGAAACTCAAAGAAAATTATAATTTCTTTAAAAATTAATTAAAAATTGAGTTTACAAGATTTCTGCTTGAAACTCTATTTTCAAGCTGTTCATGTGATGTACTTTAATATAAATAAGTTTATTTATATTAAAAAAACTTAAAATAATTAGTTTAAATGAGGATTAAAGTTACATGGAGTTAAGAATAACCCTGGTAAATTTAAATTGGAATTAAGATTAAGTTACCTTAAGCTAAGAACTTTATTTTTAACCATGGTTTTTCAGTTTTGAGATGGGCACTCCCTCTATATCCATTATGAATCATGAGAGCTGCTCTTAAGACATAAAAAGAGTCTTTTCATCACTGTTTTTGTCCATCATCAATTATCAATCGAATCATATTAGAAATTTAAATAGGTAAAGTTTTATTAAATATAAAATCTTATTATTAAAGTAATTCTTAAGTTATTTTATTCTTTATTAATTGAAATTAAAGAATTGAAATCATAGAAGTTAGATTATTGTTGTAATCACCAATAATATATTTTATTATATAAAATTAATCATTTTAAATATCTTTTAAAATCCACAAATTCCTGTTAAAAACTCTTTAATCATAATTATTATTATAAAAAGTTGTTTTATCTTTAAAAATATTAATTTTTGGCGTGTTTTTAACTTATAATTATTATTTAATATAATAACTGTTGTTGTTTGACTTTTTGTATTAAATAAATATTAAAAGTAAGTTTTCTCTAAAGTTCTATATCTTCTTTATCTAGTATTAGTTTTTTATATAGAATTTTATTCTATAAGAATTATTCCTGCACAGTGTGTGATTTAATTCTTTTATAAATAATATTCATATTATTTATAAGTGGTTAATATTCTTATTTTCCACGTGTAATTGTCTCATTAAGAGCTTTACACTTCTTATTGTTATAACTGTCAGTGACTATAACAATGATAGAATAATTATAATTTATTATAATTATTATTTTTTTATTATTATATTTTTATAATAATAATTAAATTCTTTTTTTTATATAGTTATTTTTAATAATTATATTTAAATTTGTGGCTGTAATATTTCATTATATTATATATTTCTACTAAGGACAGTCATAGTACTCTTGATTTTGCTACTATTATGAAAAGTTTCATAGACAAACCTTACACATCTGGTTTGATTTCCTCTTGGTGATATGGATTATCCATAACCTGGCCTTGTGGTTGGGGCTTCATGTTATGCTAGACATTAAACAGTTTGTTTATGTCTTGATCCAGACAGTTCCTGAGCCTTTTGCTGTGGTGTTTTTCTTCAAAGACTTGATTCAGTCTTTTGTTGGTCTCTTCAGAAGCTTTTCTCAATTGACCATGTCTCTCTTGAAGAGTTTTGACAATTTTAATAATAGAGGCTGTTAATGTTTTCATCCTCTCATGGGTTGCTTGCAGTTCTGCAAACTGCTTTTGAGTTTGCTCAGAAAATTGGGACATTTGTAACCACAGTGAATCACTGTTTAAGTTACTCTCAGGTGTATCAAAATTATGTTCAATCTGAGTGAGGGTAATATTTCTATTAATGGGGCTACTGATTCTAGAATTATGTACAACTATTTCTGTTTCTTGTGCACTTCTTTCACTAAGTCCAATTGCTTCTGGAGAATTGGGTCTGACTCTTTCTTCCTTTGGTTGAAAGAGGTCTTGTTTTTGCCCTTGTATCCTTGTCTTCACCTGGAAGCTTCCTGGAATTGTGAAGAATGGTGACTCTTGGCCACTGATATGCTGGTTCCTGAATGGTGTGAAGCCGCTGGAGAGCTGGTTTGGCCTACTCCTTGTGAGCCTGAAGGAATCTGAGTATGCCCTCTCTGGGTCAGTTGTTCCTCCATAGCTTGGATAGTGGCTTGATTCTCCCTTATCCTGTTTGCCCTCACCTCCAGGAGTCTGAACTGTCTGGTGGGATTCCAACCTTTGGCTATTACCATAAGGTCTTTGAAGTCTATCTCTTTGAGACATATCTTCTGGCAACTTTCCCCAAGTTCTGCCCAGTGGGATGCTAGGTTGAACCTCTTGTTGTCCATGATCCATTGAAAAAGGTCTTTGAGGAGTTGGTGGAGCTGAAGAACTTGATCCATATCCTTCCAGTCCTCTGGTTTGAGGCTTCTGTTGAATTGGAATGTGAATTGCAGAGTAGGTATGATTTCCCTTAATGTCTTGCCATCCATCACTGTGTCCAAGGTGTCCTCCTCCAGTTCTTCTGGTTCTGGAAAAGCCTTCTCTGTCTTCTGGTTGGTTCCTTTGGAAGCCAAGGCTTCTGAGGTGTACAGGTGACATATCAGTGTTTTAAAGCAGTCAAAAACTCAACGTTCTTAGGGTATTTACCTATTACTGTGCCTTGTACAAATTTTCTATCTACTGCTTTTGAAAATTTGCCTTTGGAGGTTACAACTGGGTTAATAATTGTAATCTTCCCTGTACAAGTGGTTAAGGTTGGTTTACCTTGTATTGATGCAGAGTTTCATGGTTTGCCATTCCTCTGGGTGGCAATTGGTGTCCATCTTTTTTCTGTGATAAGGCCTTCACTGTGCATCTTTCCTTTTGCCTTGCTTCCCTCTGGTTCTGAGGGTTACACTAGTGTGTTGGCCTGTGACTGGGTCTCAAGTGGGATGTAGTTTTCTTCCACTAAATCAAAAAGGAAAGGAGGGCTTAATGTCAGTTAAGACTTCTTAAAAGGATGTTTTCACATCTAAGAATGGCCTCTGGGCAATATATCTCTATATTGTGCCCTTGTATTATGACAGTGTAATTGAAATTAACAATTACATGTCATAAATACAGCTTATGGATATCTGGTACATTGTTTGTATACCTGTATCCCACAGATTAGCTTGTAATTAGCAAGTATAATAAAAAGAAGTGGTTATGTAAAGGTTAATTGAAATTTTCAATATACCCAACCACACCTCTAATACTGTTGGTTTTAAAGTAAGAGTTGCCCTTTTTAATCAAAACAATGGGCAGTATTAATGGCTTAAAGTGTTTAAATAGATAAAACACACCAAAAATAGGGGTTTTTGTGTGATTCAACCACACAAAAAGGCAATTAAAAATAAAAAACCCAGTGGTATATGACATATACCACTCAATAAATAATTATAAGATATGTATTAGAATTATTTTTTAATAAAATTATGCCTAAAAAGGAAGAAACAAAGTGTCAGAAATAAAAGATAAGACAAAAAGAACTCACTTTTATATTCAAAAAGGTCCAAAATCCAAAAAAAAAACATGGCCAGGTCCCCAAAATGTCAGGCTGAGTCTATGATGAAGCTTATTAATAACTATTTAAAACATTTAACTGTGACTGTGACACGGTGAAAAATAGTAATAAAAGGTTTATTGATGATTATAAAGGTTCAATAAAGAGTATTAAGGGCTTTACTATGGAGTAATAGTGGTGGTGAGTGCTTTTGAAAGCCCTGGGTGAAGCTTTACCTGTTGGATTACAATAATTAAAATTATACTTACACCTTATTATTTTGCAAGAGTATAACTGTTTTTTCCAGTTTTAATTCGTAGGAATTTAAGAGCAGGATTAGGAAACCTTTTTTGGTGGAGAAAAGGTCCCTTTTTATCCTAAAATTGGGTGAAAATTATTGTAGTCCTTTCCACCTATAATAAGTGAGGTTTTTTACTTCCAAGTACTTGCTTGTGGCTTTCACAAGGCCTGTATAGCCTGTATTGGGCTCAGATGTGGTTTTTAAACCACATCTGGGCAGTTTTCACTTGGAGAACACATAGCCCTCTTCTGGCATGTATGACTCATAGAATACTGTACAGAACCTGTATGGAACCCCAGTATTGAATGAATTATGAGGTATTGAAGTATAAACATGCTTTTTTGTCTATTTGACACCTGATAATCATACTCATGGGAGAATATCCCACAATAAGGCTATATTGGTCTGACTGGTATTTTGAGCTTAAAACTGCCATAGCTTTGTCAGTTTTTTGAAGATATCAAGCTCAAAGCTGGCTTATTGTGTAGCCCCGGATGTTTTCTACACAATAGTACCTCATTTGATATGACTATCATTAAATATGGCAAAGTTATGCCATGTACAAGTTTTTTTGTATATATATATACTATTTGCTCAAAATCTGTATGGAGCTTGTTTGCCCCATAACATTTGTTCTAGATGAGATATGGGGAAATGGATGGAACCATCAGATATCCTTGATTGTTCTCTTTCCAAAAAAGACCCCACTTTAGGTATCTCACACTCACACTGTAGAATTTAGATGTGAGTTGAACATTTTATTCACCCTTATTTGACCTTATTTTGGTCATAACTTCTGTAATTTTGGTGCTAGCTCTATTTGGCTAAACCATTGCATAGCCCGGACTTAGAGCTTCATTTTGAATACCAATCCGATGAGGTTAAGCCTCTTCCTCTGTATTTCATTTTAGAGGTGAGAAATAAGGTTTATGCTTGGCAGCAACTTTGAGCAGGAATAAATTTGTTATTCTTTGTCCTATGATGATGGGACTTGTATATTTGAAAGAGAGTGAGTTTCCTTTTTCTTTTGATACTTTTTGAGGTGGTTTGGCTCAGATCCATGTTTTGGTGGTATCTTGGCTCTACCATTGGTTTATGGTATTTGGCTGTCATGCTTGTGCTCTGGTTTTGAGTCACAGGCTGACACTAGTCTTGTTAAGTGACTTTCCCAAGTTTCTGAGCAAACTATGATATCATCAATATAGATAATTAACCATCCTTCTCATAGCTCTTCAACAAATATGGTATTCATCATCCTTTGATAATGGGAAGGTGCATTTTTTATACCAAATGGCATCCTCAAATATTCATATATCCCACAGTGGACTATTATCCTCAGTAGTTTCTTAGCATTATCTGTTAAGAAATTTTGTTAAAATACCTTTAGAGCATCCATGGTTGTAATGAATTCAGCCTGTGAAAATTGTGTCAATGTCTCATGGATCCTGGTTATTGGATATCTGTCAGGGATAGTGTAGGTATTTAGAGGTCCAAAGTCCCCTACCATCCTTGATTTTCCATCCTGCGCAGTAATAATAGCAGGTTTAGTGACCTCTACCTGATAAATATGTCCTACCTTCCTTAATACCCCAAGGTCCATTCATCCTTCAATGTGTACCTCTATGGCTTCTCTAGTTTTTGGGCTAGCTGGGTAAGCTGGTCTTCTTAACAGGGGTGGATAAGGTTCTTACACATTAAGGATAATGTCTATCTCATGTCCAATAATGGCACCTAGTGGCTCTTTGTCAGTTGCAAAGGCATTTTTTATATTTGAATAAGAGGTCAATCAATTTTTCTTTCATTTTTTCTGTTAATTCTTGATTGAATTCTGCCTCTTTAAGCTGGTCCCTTATGGAAAATTTTTTTTCTGGGCTTTTCTCTAAATTTCTCATGAATGTAATTTGTTTTTTGTCATTTAAAAAACGAAATTTTTCCCTCTCATTGTCTCCTATGGTAAAATATCTTTTTTTTATTTGAGATATCTATGGCATAAATTGACAAGGAGTCATTTCCAAGTATAAAGTGGTTACTAGTACAGTTGTCCATTACTAAAAACTCTACTTTCACTCTTATACATTGTGAAGGGTGAGGAAAAATTAAATTGAAGTCAGTTATACCAAGGGTCTTCATGATTTAACTTGCACTACTAAATTTAACTCCTTGTATTTGTATAAGTTTTTCTTCCCAATCTAGTACAATTGATTTCAAATAACTTTCACCAACACATATACAGTATGCTCCTGTACCCAATTTCACTTTGCCTCTTGGGTTTCAGCTATGAAAATGCTTATACTTTATGTTCCAGCTGTGTATCCCATTCTTTTTGCTGGTTTGGTTCTATAAAGTCTGGAATCTTGTATGTTTGTCATGTTTGTATGAGATGTTCCATCTTATGGTAATTTTTAATTCAAATCTCATACTTCATATATTAAATGAATATCATTCATTTGTGCATTAATTAAATTCATTTCATCACTTTCAGAAGTTTCTGACTCTTCAGTGTTTATTTCAGAATTAGATTATTCCTCTTTGTTATTGTGGTCTTCTGTTTCCACAATTTCATTTATTTTTTCCTTTTTTACGCAGTTATTGGCTAGATGTCCAATACCTCCACAATTTCAACATTTTCTTTGCTCATTACTGTTGGGTGTATTGGTCTTTCAGGGTTCCCTTGGTTTATCTTTGTTGATAAATGGTTTATTTGTACTTTTGATGTCCAATTTTTTCCAACTTCTACCAATCTTAGTTCTTTTCAATATATCTTCTAGTGCATTGATATACTCTTCTGTAGAGCATGGTTCTATAAAACTGCTTCTCAGGCCATGTTCCAATTCTCCTCCACATTTCTTTAGTATCTTCATGTGCACCATTTTTGGTGACATTTCTGGGTACAGTGCATTTAATCTTCCAGCTTGTTTTAAGAACCAACTCAAAGGTTTATCCTTGTCTGGGTCAAAGAAGGAATTTTCAAATGCATTTTCTATCTGGTTCCTCCAGGCATCATTTTCCCACTTGGTGATTATTTCATTTTTCCACCAAGACCAGGTATCTTTACCATTTATTTGTCTTATGCCATAATACCATCTTTTTGCAGAAGTTTCAAAGAATTAATGTAATCTTGCAGTTATTAATTCATCTGTTATGGAATAATCTTCTTGTAAAATATCCATTGTTTTGATGAGTGACATATGTTCATATTCACCTTCACCTGTGAATGTTGGCTATTATTTTAATTGATGTGCTTCCTTCATTAAGACTTAGTTATTGTCTTAATTACTCAAGTCTGTTATGAATGGATTTTTTATTTCCTATTTTTGTTTAACAGGACTTCTCATGTGAGAAAATGGGGTTGCTAAATTTGGCATATTTAAGTTGGCCTCATTTATTTTATCCATTCTTTCAGTAATAAGTCTTATTTCACTTTGAATTTCATCTTTAAGATTCATTCTTGCTTCATCACTCTTTTCAACATGGTCTAGAAGTAATTTTTGGTTTTATGAAGTCTTTTCTTCAAATCTTTCAACAGGAATACTTAATTTGTGTCATTTTTCTGTTAAATTGTAAATGTGCACTTCATAATTCATTGTCAAAGTTTTTCTTTATTATCTTTTATGTACTTATACAATTCTTGTTGTACTTTTATTAAGTTTTGAGTATTGTCAATTGAAATTTTTGTTTTATTATTTTCAACCATAAATTTGATGTTATCCATTTCTTTTTCATTTTGTATAAAAATGTTTGTTACGGATGATAAATTGTTATTTATTTCTTGTAAGGATAATAAACTATTTTTAATGTTTTTAAGAGGTAAAATACTATTTCTAATTTCTGTTAAAGTATTCACAATATCAGGAGACAAAGTTATTTCTTTTGGAAATGAGGTTGTCTCATTCTTTGTTCCTCTTTGTCCTTGAATTCCATGAAGTTTCTGGTCATGTTGAGGGCATTGTCCATGGCATTGTTTTAGATTTTTGGGATCCTGTAACTTGGGGAATATTGTTTCCTCCAATTCTTTTTCTTGTTCTTCTTCCCTTCTTTGGGAAGTTGGTTGGCTTGAGGCTTACTGGTTGAAGCTACTGGGGCTTCTTCCTTGCTTGCCTCCCTCTTTTTGGAATTGTATTCCATTATCTTCTTGATTTGAGGCTTGGATGATAGTGGATTCCATTCATTGGAGTATCTCACTATTTCCTCCTCTTTGATGAATTTTCTCAGGATATACCAGGAGTTCATTACTCCTTGGTGTATTTGTGGCAACATTTCCCAATCCTTGTCCTGGTACACCATGTAATACTACTTTTACTGGCTCATATAAATGTCTTTTTGAGCCCTATGAATGTGATTTGTCCCTGTTAGAGTTACTCATACTTAGTTCCAACTCTGGTTCAAAACTCATGGGCATATCTGTGACTTGCCTTTTGGATATGGCACTTTCTTGTGTGGATTATGTTCCACTGGGTATTTTTCCCTTTCTTTTCCCTTTTGAGAGATCAACTCTACTTCTGAGTCCATCTCCATCTTATTGGATGCATTATCAGGATCCTCTTCTAGTAGTCATCATTAAAATTGAAGAAAATAAAAAGATCTCTCAGAACACAAAAAGTCTTTTTTTATGGAAATTGAAAGTAGGTACTCACCTTCAAAGTCCTGAATAGTGGGTCCTGGAAAGAATAATTTCTTAGCTTTCTTTTTCTTATTGACAATTGGTGTTGGAGAGCTTTAACAAGCTTCTTCCACCAATATCTCAACAGTGGTCTGATTATCCTCTGCTGGGTTGTCTACAAACACTAAAAATACAAGTAAATATAAGTCTTTTTTCTCAAAGTGTTATTTTTGATAAGATATGGAAATTTCCACATAAAAAATTTCTTTTATATCTTTTAATGAATAAAAAAAATGAGTATAAAAATAGCTCTCTTTTTGATTTTTTTATTATTTTTTATATTTGTGATTTTAGAGAATAAAATAGAATTAAGATAATTCTTTTGAAATTAATTTAGAAATATCTTTTTTAATCACTATTCACTTGAAGAAAGTTCTTGCAAGTCTAAGTACCAGAAAAACTACATGTAAGACAGTACTATTGCTTTTCAAATGCCTCAATAGCTTTTAAAATCAATAAATATGAAATTTTTATATGATTTTATAATTACAAATATAATTTATTGTTGGATAAACTCAATTTGAATCCTTTTTAAAGGTCGTTTAAGTAAATATTATGGACAGGCCCCCAAATGGAAGGTTTTACTATGAAACAATAAGTGAATATTAAAAATATTTTACTTATTGTACTATTCATTTCCTTATGAATTTAATAAATAAAAGAAATATTTATTATAATTATATTATTAAATAAATGTAATAATATAATAAAAATAAATATATTAATACATAATAATTAATATTTTTGAATCTCTTTATTATTGTTACCAACAAATAATAAAGGCATAAGAAATTGTTTTTTAATAATAAAAAACAATTAACAACAAAAATATCACCAATATTAAAGCTATATATCAATATAAATACCATTTCTATTAATAATGAAATTATTAAAAGTAATAATAGAAAGAAATTATTATAAAAAGAGAAAATAACCTACTTTTAAATCTTGATATAATAGTTTTGAAAGCCTTTACACCAGAAAATTTAAATAAAATTATTTAAACTGTATTTACAAAATGAAATAAGAGAAATTACAAATATTCTCAATTTTATGTGGAAAATAGGATTTGTAGAGAAATATAACAAAAACAATTGAAAAATTGAAGAAATTACATTGATATTTATGAGTATAATAAATAATAACTTTGTTCTTTGATAACGTAAAAGATTTATATATAAAGAATAAAGATTTTACCTTTCTGTTTAGTGTTTTATTGGTTTTAATGTGTCTGAGAGGGAAATAGAGTAAAAAGAGCTCTATTTATAGTAAATTCTGGCCTTCTAGAGTCCAAAAGGTTTCTAGTAGACGTGTAATGATGGGTCCAATGGAATTGATCACTATTTCAAGTTTTAATTATGATTACATCATAATCAAACCATCTTATCTCATTATTATGCCATTATTAAGAGTTATCACTATAACACTAACTTTGATGGAATAACAGGCTTTGCAGAAGACTAAGGTTTGTGTATTTTATTAGTATCAATCTCAATTTAATAGTATTCACCAGTTTTATCACTTATATGACCGTTAAGCTTAAAATAAGATTACAGTGAGTGATCTTAAATGATCAATTTTAAGCTTAAACTTTAATTGCTATCAATTTTGAGTTATACATGCTAAATCCATTCAGGGAGTGAGTTCTGATAGCTTGGCATGTCTTTATCAAACTTCCAAGATAATCTTATTACATAATCAAAACTCTATTTTTGATGATTTTTCCTGCAACTCCTCTTTTCTGTTGAAACTTACTATTTTAAACTTCAAACCATTATTTCAAGGGGTTTCACCTTGAATATTATGATAAAAAAGACATCATTCTTCAAGGATGAACTAGTAGAGCCTTAATATCCACTTTCATCACAAAGTGATCAACAGCTCTAGCAATTTTGTTCAATAAACCCTTACAAGTTATAACCTTGTTTGTAACTTGTCAAATGCAGTTCATATCTCTATTATTACAGTAATTATGTGTTACTTTTATTCTTAGTTTAACTCTCTATTATGTATATTTCAGGAAATATTAGCTACAAACCATTAATGTATGCACTGGTCATAAAAGTGCATATATTCAGCTTATTTCCTTAAGTACTAACTTTAGAGAGATGAAATTGAATTTTTTTATGACAATTTTTCATGGGGAATCTAATGGTGCAACTTATTTCACATGCTCTGTCATCGGTTTCTGAGATAAATAAAAATTTATGTCTGTTTATGGTGTTTTTGCTTATTACTCATTAGGTATTGACTTTACAGATATGCCATAAGAGCTGTATATGTGTGTTTTATAATGGGGAAACTAATGATGTAATTTATTACACATGTTTATTCATCATAGTTTAAGTTAATTAAGTATTTGGGCCTTTTTATGGTATTTTTACTTACTTTAAGATAATTATTTCAAAGAATAGTTATTGTAAAGTTTTCTTGTGACCTTTTTGGATATGTGGTCATATCTCAAAGGCTCACATAGTGTCCTAAGAAAAGTAGGCCAAAATGAGGAATTTGAAGTGAAAACTCTAGTTATTTTTGCTTGGAATAATGATAAATCAAGGATTGTTGGAGATTTTAGAGCATTGAATACCTACACAGTTCCAGATAGGTACCCAATTTCTATAATCCAGTATTCTTTAACCCAATTATCTAAAGCCAAGTATATAGCATCCATGGATTCATTGAAAGGCTTACATCAGAATTTTTTGACACCCAAAGCCCACAAATTACTGAGAATTATCACTCACTGTGGTATTTATGAATATCTTGGAATGCCATTTAGTCTTGAAAATGCTCCATCTCATTATCAAAGAATGATGAATACCATCTTTCCCAAAGAATTATCTGAAATATGGCTAATTATTTGGATTAGTGATATCATTATATGTTCAGATTCATGGTCTTTGCACCTTGAAATACTTGCAACAGTACTTAACAAAGCTGTAGGAGTGAATATGAAAATTTCACTTAAAAAATGCAAATTTTTATTTGAATAACTTAAAGAATTAGGACATATTGTTTCTGTTCTAAGCTTAGTTATTGACAAAAACAAAGTAGCAGCAGTGTTACTTAAGCCAATACCCCAAAATGAAAAAGAAATGATGTCTTTCCTTGTATTTTCCAGTTATTACAGGAAAAACCTGAAAGAGTTTGCAATTCTAGCCAAACCACTCTATAGAGTTTGTGATCAACAATCAGTATTTGAGGTTACACAGGAAAGAATTTAAGCCTATGAGCAGGTAAGGAAATCTCTTACAGAAACACCTTTACTCCTCATGCCAAACTGCAATATAGCTTTTAAATTTTACATTGATGCATGTTGAGATGAATTAGGGGAAGCCCTACATCAAGTTCAAATTATTGGTGACAAACCTACAGAAGGACCAGTTTGTTACATCTCAATGCAAATCAAACCAACAGAAGCCAGATATGGTGCAAGCCAAATGGAGTGTTTTTTTTTGGTACGGGCACTTGATGAATTACACTGTTATGTTTATGGAAGTGTTTTTGAAGTTATATCTGACTGTAATTCCATGAAATCACTTCTGAACATGAAGACACCAATAGACATATGTTGAGATGGCAGATAGCCATTCAAGAATATAGAGGTAACATGACTATATTCCATAAAGCAGGAAATATTCATAATAATTCTTATGGACTTAGTAGATGGGAATCATCTAATAATCCTGATAGCCCAGAATTTGTGCCCTTGGAAGCAGAACCACATATTCCAATTGAAGGCATTAATATAGCTTATATTGGAACTAAATCCTTTGAGGAAGTCAGAGAGTCTTATAAGCAAGATAAGAACTGTCATAGCTTGAGATCATTGCTGGATAAATACTTTAAAGACACATCTCTTGTTAATTCACTGGATGAAGTGTGGAAAAATTTGTATTATGAAAGAAGATTTGACTTTTTTGATGGCATAATTTCCCACAGAACCAAACAATCTTGTGTAATGACATTATGCAGTAGATTTCTTATCAATACCATTCTTCATTAATTTAATGATAGCATCTATTCTGAAAACTTGTCAGAAGACAGAAAACTTTAAAATGTGAAGACAGTGCATGGGGGCCATCTTGGAGAAAAGAGATCATTGAATATTGCCATACCTGTGACAGATGCAAAGAGGCAAGCAGCAGTACAGCCATTAAATTTGGACTCACAATTCATATTGAAAAATGAAACTCCCCTTGGGAAGTTGTTCACATGTATTGGGTCACAGCACTTCCTCCAAGTGGTGACAGAAGTTATAATGCTTGTTTGGTCATTTTAGACAGATACAGCAAAACTCCAATATTCTTACCATGTCATAAGGATGAAACTGATATGGATACAGCTCTGCTTCTTTGCAATTCAGTTATTTGTCATACAGGGTTATTTAAGAATATCATAAGTGACAGAGATCCCAAGCTCACATATGCACTTTGGACCAATATTCATAGATTGTTTGGGGCCAAGTTATAATTCACTAAAGAATACCTCTCTCAAACTGATGGGTTAGAAGAAAGAATGATTGAAACTTTAGAATACATGATAAGAAGATTCTGTGCCTATGGTTCATATTTCAAATACTCAGATGGATTTACCCATTACTGGTACAATCTGATACCTGCATTGCATTTCGCATATAAGACATCATTCCATTCTTCCACAGGTCAAACTCCTTCTATGTTAGAAAAAGGATGGAATCCCAGACTCCCAGAGGACACACTGAGGAAAGACTTAGATGACATCCATCCTACAGGTTCCAGCTTAAAGAATATGCTTGATAAAGTGAAACACCATGCAAAAAAAGGGATAAATGACTCCTTTGACTATGAAAAACAGAAGTGGGACAAGAGTCATAAAGTACCAGAAAAGGCCCAAAGAAACTTACAGATTCTTATGTAGGAACTTTTGGTCCTTTTTACCTTACATGGAACAACTGCAGTTCAAGTAGAACTGGATGTTTAATTGGAAAAGAAACACCCAGCTTTCCCAGTAAGCTTGATAAATCCTTATCAACCAACTGACAAAGAATTTTTTCCTTTGAGAAACCCAACTCCTTCAACTGTACCACCATTGGAACAGAGTGAAGACCAAAAAATAAGTAAACTTATCAAAGAAAGGAGACTTGGGGGTAAAAATCAAAGAGAATATCCTCTCAGATATAGAAATTCAGTACATGAAGATTAATGGCTGGCAGAATCAGAGATACTTGACTCAGATAAACTCTTGGGAATATTGAGACATGAAAAAAGTCCACAATCCTGAATATATCTATAAGTGAGCTTTTAATTACTTGATCCAAGTAATTTAAAGAGGTTGGAAAGTAGAAATTAACCCCCTTTGGGGCCTTTCTCTTCCTAATATCACTAATAAAATTGTAGTACAAGCTTATTTCTGAGTGGGATGGAATGTGAGCCTTGAGGTATATTTTACATACCCAAATAGGCCACAATTATCTTCAGAATAAATTCTGAACTATGCATAGCCCATAATTCAAGCATATATCAAAAATTTATTTTTTTTATTTCAGAAAATATGAATAACTTCTTTGTGAGTAAGCAAATTCATGAAGTTAGGTCCAGATTTGGAATCTACACAAAATTCCACCTAGGGTAGCTTCATAGAGTGAATAAGCTTAAATTAACTCTATGAGGTGGTAATATGTAAAATACTTCAACACCACATGAAAGAATTGTGAAAATTTTTGTTTTTCTCAATTTCACACCAAAATAATCAAAATGTGAGAAATACCATGTTACATATACACCAAGAATAGTGTTATGCATGTTTTTAGAACTTGAAACTATGGTATTCTTAAATATGGTCTTGATTTACCCATAGTGGATATCAGTCTTGAAGCCTAAATTACTATTTTGGTATGAAAATAGCTAATGGGGACAAAAGACATCAAAGAGAGCCAGGGTACCCAACTTCTGAGGCCTCTGAGGCCTGGATAGCTCTAAATCTTGGATCCATGGCTGATCATCACCCAATTATTATACTAAGACCTTTTTGGAACCCATTCACAAAGTTAAAATCTCATTAAATCATAAGAAAATTGCAAATAAGCTGCTATTTTGACGTGACAAGGAGGTAAAGAGCACCTTAGACTCCTGTAACCATGTCAATTATTAATTATTTTCTATGAATAAACCTTAAAAGAGTAATTAGAACCCTTTTTGGACTAATATCCATTGATTTACCTCATAGCAACTAGCTATATTGCCCTATTTGAAATTCTATGTAGAAATGAGGTGAAAACTTCAAAAATTCATTTAAAATACAATTCTAAATGAATCTTTCTGAACCTTTAAGGACCAATGAATAATGGTATTACTCATAAAGAAACCAAAAGTAGTACTTTTTTCATACGTAGAATTCAAAGGTTTACTTACAGTCCATTTTTGATGATTCCATGTGAAACACTGAATTTTCAAAAATTCACAGAAAATACAACCTGTTATTAAATTTTCAATAACTTTGATAACTTTGAGAATTTAATTTTTGTTTGAAATAAAATAAGATTTATAGCTTTTACTCCTTTTATTCTTAACCATAAATGGGTTGGTAGTCACATAAAAGCACCAATTAAATAATTATGATAATTTTATGTGACAACAGATGATGCAATCAATAATCCAAGAAGGATTATTGTTTTCTCACTCATTTTTTATATTTTTTGTCCATGGAATGCCTCTGTGAGATTTTTTGACTAAAAAGAGGCCTCCTCTTGCTGTTTTCTTCCAAAATCATGTTATTATCCAATTATATCTTTGTTACCAACAAGTAAGTATTAGTTAAATCTTTTCTTAAGTGTTTTAAATCTTTCATAATCAATCAGAAAGACATGAAAATATAGAAATAAACTATATATGCCTGTAATACTGCTATAAATCTATTTTGATCCTTTGAATCCACAAGTTATCTTTCAAATCTCTCTACCAAATTTTTTTCAGGGTTCATTTGAGTATTAGTGAGTGGTTTGAATTTATTCTTAAAGCTTTCCTGTAGTATTGGTTTTCTGCAAGAATTATGATTATAATTATTGTTTCAAAAGATAAGTTTTATAAAAGAATCTTCATTCTTAAATAATTCTTGTAATTGATTCTTGTAGGCAATTACTGCTTACTGCTATAATCACTAGTAGTGTATGACAAGTAAAAGAAATAAATAATTATTTCATTATTTGATTGTGGCTATTATAGTTTTTATTATTATATTTAATAGGAACAGTCATATTACTGTTAATTAGTAGTAATATTATTGAACGTTTCATAGAGACATCTTACAGCTGATCACCTTGAATTGTGATTATAAGGAATATCATTATCCTTCTAATTCTTTCAGTAATTATTATTCCTCTTCCAATACATGTGCATCTCTGGTTGGTTATTCTAGAACATCATCATCTCCAACTTCTGTCCATATTACTTATTCTAACTCCCATCAGTAATTACTTTTCTTTAGGGATGAAATCTTATAAGAGATAAAAGATTCTGGAGAAGATAATTACATATCTTCACTTCATCTCTTCCATTGGAAGGTGGACCTTCCTTCTTAATCTTATCATGAATCCCTTGAGTAGCTGTGGTATGAAGAGGAAGAACCAGAAGAAACTGAAACTGTGATGAAGGTTCATTATTCTTATCACCACTATTTTGATTTATTCTCCAAGGTGAAAGCAGAAAAACTCCCTCCTTTCCATTCCTGTTATCATCATATCAAACTGGTGGTGTCTTTAACTCCAGTTGGGGTCATTTACTCTTTATCAATTCAAAATTCAGAGACACTCAGGGCCTTCATTTCAGAGAATATAGAGAAGTTTTTCATCTGGCCAAGCTCATCTTCAACAGGAAAACCTGTCCTCTTTACTAAAAAGAAATATGGTGGCCTTTTTTTTTGTTGATTTTCAAAAACTCAATGCTGTTAGTAGGAACAACAAATATCCTGGTCCTCATATAAATCAGCTTCTGACTGTTTCCAGTGGTTCTTCTATCTTCTCCAAGATTAATTTGTGTGATGCATATAAAATACTCATTAATGTAATCTTGCAGTGATTAATTGATCTGGTATGGCATAATCCTCTTGCATAATGTCAATTTAATTAATAAATGACATCAGTTCATATTAACCTTCATCTTTCAAAATTTACCATTATTGAAGCCGTGGTGCTTCTTTTATTAGGAATTGATTGTTGTCTTTATTTTGTGAGTCTGTTATGGAGGTATTTGTCATTTCCTCCTTTGATTTAACAGGACTTCTTATGTGAGAAAATTGTGTTGATAACTTTTGAATATTTAATTTAGCCTTATTTATTTTATCCATTTTCTTAGTAATAAGTATTATTTCACCTTTAATTTCATCTTTAAGATTAATTATTGCTTCATCACTTTTCTCTACATTGTCTAGAAGTATTATTTGGTGTGATAAAGTCTTTTCTTCAAATTTCTTGACAGAAATAGTTAATTTATTCAATTTTCTGTCAGGCTGTCAATAATATGATCATAACTTATTTTCAAAGTTTTTTCTTTGATATCTCTTATGTGTATACAAAATTCTTGTTGTCCTTTTTAAAATTCTGAATATTTTCCATTAAGCCTTTTGGTTTATTATTTTTAACCATAAATCTAATTCTTTCTATTTCTTTCTAGTTTTTTACAACAGTTTGTATTAAAGAGAGTAAACTACTATTTATTTCTTCTAAAGATGATAAGATATTTTTAATGTCTTTTAGAGGTAATATAATATTTTCAATTTCTTTTAAAGTATTCAAAACATCAGAAGACAAAGTTATTTCCTTGGGAAATGGGGTTGTCTCATTCTTTTTTCCTCTTTGTCCTTGAATTCAATCAAGGTTCTGGCCATGTTGAGGAGATTTGGCATGGAATATTTTTGGTTTCTTGGGATCTTGTAACTTGGGTAATATGGCTTCCTCCAATTTTTTTTCTTGTTCTTCTTCCCTTCTCGGGGAGGTTGGCAGGCCTTTAGCTTTCTGGTAGAAGTTACTGGAGCTTCTTCCTTTCTTGCCTCCCTCTATCTTTTGTTCCAGTACTTTATCTTCTTTATTTGAGGTTTGGATGATATTGAATTCCATCCATTGGATTATTTCACTATTTCCTCCTCCTTGAGGGAATTTTTGAGTATATGCCAGGAGTTAATCACTCCTTGGTGGATCTGTGGCAAGATTTCCCAATCTTTGTCCTTGTACACTAAGTAATACTGCTTTTACTGTCTCATATATATGTCTATTTGAGCACTCTTAATGTTATTTTTATCTGTTGGAATTACTCATACTTAGTTCCAGCTCTGGCTCTGAGATTATAGGCATCTTTTGGACTTGCCTTTGGGATATTGCTGTAAGATGTGTCTATGAAACTCTTGAAAATATTACTATTAATCAACAGTACTATGACTGTTCTTATGATATATAATAATAAAAATTATTATAACACCATTAATTAATTAATTAATTATTTCTCTTACTTGCTATACCCTACTAGTGATTATAACAGTAAGCAGTAATTTTCTACAAGAATCAATTAGAAGAAGTATTCAAAAACCTATTTATTCAATTAATAAGATTATTTTAATATATAATTATCTTTTGCAAGAATAATTATAAATATTATTCTTGAAGAAAACTATTCCTAGAGAAAAAATTTTACAAATTAATAATAAATAACTCATTAATACTCCAATTAACCTTGGAAAGATTGGTAGAGAGATTTGACAGATAATTGTGGATTTAAAGGATCAAAATTTATTTTATAACAGTATTACAAAAACATATGGTTGTTTTCTATAATTCCACTTCTTTTTGATTGATTCTGAAAGATTTAAAACACTTAAGAAAAGATTTAACTAATACCTACTTGTTGGTAACAAAAAAATATAATTAGATAATGAGATGATTTGGAGAAAAAGCAAGAGAAGGCTTATTTTGAGTAAAAGAAAGCTCACTAAGAAATTTCATGGAGAAAACTGAGAAACCAGTGAGTGAGAAAATAATAATCATCTTTTTATTATTGATTTAATCATCTGTTTTCACATAAGATTATCATAATTCCTTAATTAAGGCTTTTATGTGATTACCAACCCATTTATTTTTGAGAATAAAAGAAATAACAACTGTAATTCTCCTTTTATTTCAAGATAAATATTAATTCCTCAAAGTTATAAATTTTGTTGGAAATTTAATCACAGGTTGTATTTTATGGGAATTTTTGAAGATTCAGTGTTTCACATGGAGTCATCAAAAATGGACTGTAAGTAAAACCTTTGATTTTACTAATAAAACCATAATTTTTTTGGTTTCTTTATGAGTAATACCATTTTCTATTGGTCCTGAACAGTTCAGAAATTTGTACTTATAATTCTATTTTTAATCAATTTTTGAATTTTTTACCTCATTTCTACATAGAATTGCAAATAGCACAATATGGCTGGTTTCTATGTGGTAAATCAATGGATACTAGTCCAAAAAAGGGCTTTAATTCCTATTTTAATTCCTATCCATGGAAAATCATTAATAATTGACATAGCTACATGAGTCTAAGTTGCTCTTTCCCTCCTTCTCACATCAAAATAGCAGGCTATTTGCAATTTTCTTATGATTTAATGAGATTTTAACTTGGAAACTAGGTTTCCAAAAGTTTTTGGTATACTAATGGGTCCATCATCAGCCATGGATGCAATCTTTAGATTTAATCATGCCTCAGAGGCCTCAGATTTTAGGTACCCTGGCCCTCTTTGATGTCTTTTGCCCCCCTTAGCTATTTTCATGTCAAAAACAGAAATTCAGGCTTCAAGACTGCTATATACTATGTGTTTACCAACACTGTATTTAGAAATGCCATAATATTAAGCTCCAAAAACATGCATAACACTATTCTTAGTGTATATGTAACATGGGATTTCTCACATTCCCATTATTCTGGCGTGAAATTGAGAAGATTTTTTTTTTCGCAATTCTTGTAGGTGGTATATATGATGTGTTGTTGAAGTATTTTCCATATTACCACCTCATAGAGTTAATTGAATCTTATTCACTCTATGGAGATACCCTAAGTGAATTTATTTGTACAATCTAAATCTTTCCTAAAATCCATAAATTTACTTACTCACAAACAAGTTATTCATTTTTTCTTAAATCCAAAATGATGAATTTTGAATATATACATTACTTATGGGTTATGCATAGGTCAGAATTTATTTTGAAGATACTTGTGGCCTATTTGAGTATGCAAAATATACCTCAAGGCTCACAATGGCACTTCCTTGTGTGGATTCCCTTCCACTGGGGATTTTTTCTTTCTTGTTGCATTTATGGGATTATTTCTACTTCTGAGTCCACCTCAATCTTAGTTGATGCAATATTGGTATCCTCTTCTAGTAGTCATATTACAAAAATAAGAGATAAAAAGATTTGAGAAAAATAATATGTCTCTTTATGGAAATTTATGAGAGGTACTCACCTTCAGAGTCCTGAACAGTGGGTCCTGGAAAAACTAATTTATCAGCTTTTTTTTCTTATTTACAACAGGTGTTGAAGAACTTTGACAAGTTTCTTCTACCAATATCTCACACCAGGGCGAATCTTGTGTCAATCGTCGGCGATTGACTTCACATCAAGCAAACGTCAAGCAGGATAAAAGTCGAGCTCACGTCAAGCAAAAATCAAGCGAACGTCAAGCACACGTCCTACTCTTGTCTTACACCAAATCCTGTGACATCCACCAATATTGGTTCCCCTGTGCCTTCAACTCAGATTCCTCACCACCTGATCATCCCGCAACCGTCCGATGGTTGGTGAAAATTACACAAGACCCGCCTGTTTGCACAAACACACATCAAAGAGGTCCTTCAGCCAGTCTTGATGTAGGCGGGGGGTTTGACTTCACCAGGTCATCCATAAAAGGACTCCGCCTGAGCAGGATTGTCGTTTTGCAGGTGACACTGGTAGGGCCCGCCGCACAATACCGTGTGTGCGGGTGCGGGTGCGTGTGCATTGGCGTGTGCGGGTGCGCTTGCGTGTGCATTGGCGCATGCGGTGTGCGGGTGCGCAAGGGTCGCTTCCCCTTCCTACATGATGATGGCGCAGCTAGAAATTTTGGCAGGGGGTTTGACTTCACCAGGTCGTCCATGAAAGGACTCCGCCTGAGCGGGATTGTCGTTTTGCAGGTGACACTGGTAGAGCCCGCGGCACAATACCGCGTGTGTGGGTGCGGGTGCGCTTGCGTGTGCATTGGCGTGTGCGCAAGGGCCGCTTCCCCTTCCAACATGATGATGACGCAGTTAGAAATTTTGGATGCTGTGAAAGGTGAGTGTGTGGGTCATTTGATCATTGAACTTGGCTTATTCACACTGTACCCAATGTCAAAATAGTAAGTTCTTTGTGGCAATGTGAAATAATGGGCTTTGCTTGTCACAATGGCATGTCTCTGTCACTAAATTTTGAGGCAGTTATTTCACTAGCAAAATTGCTAATGAATCTGAGATATTTGCATTTCTCTAGACTAAATTTCATGAAATAATGGCTTTATCATTACAAGCAGTCCACATGACAGAACTTTGTTATCATACAATCCACAGTTACCTTCTATTTCTTATTCAGATATAATAAAGTGTCCATCATCAAGACCAATAGCTTTGTAAATATTGAGATGCGGCCAATCTGGTAATAAATTCACATCAATATTCAAAGTTTTTAAGATCAGAAAGTTATTGTTCAGTATGCTAGATGGCTCAGAGACTTTAAAAATGCTATTAATAATACCAAATTGTCGTGAGTTGCCCCTCAGAAAAGATATCACACTGTTGCTGACATTTTTGGATTCAGTTGAAAATATATTGTTCCCAATATTAATGTTTGAAACTGGAAAATACCAAGGTGAGACAATCCTTGAAGTGAGATGACTTGTGGATTGCACGGTAGTGTCTAAGCTGATCCAATCAACTATTTCCCTTGTTGCATGAAAATTCTGTAAGTACTCAACCAGGCAATCATAATTTTCTTGGTCATGGCGGGATGGTTTGTTATATTTATGGTCATTGAACAGGGCAGGTGGCTGTGATTCAAAAAGCTGTTTTATTTCACATGGCACGGAGGGGGATTTCAGGAGAACGGAAAGGTTGGAACATCGACAGATATGTTGAAGTAAGGTTTTATCTATATCATCTATTTAGAGTTGCAAGAAGTTAATCTTATTCAGCTCAGGTGTTTAATCAATGTGAATATATTGATCTTATTAATTGACGTACATATTTTGTTATTTGTTGGCATTTTTGCAAATACTCCAATCAAGCGCTCATAACCCCATGTGGCTGAGGCTTGTGCTGGGCCCCAACGTTGGAAGAGTTCGGGAATATGGTCAGCAAAATGATGATTTGGTTTACTTTTCTGTTTTGGGAACAGGAGTTGATTGGAAAGGCGGAATTTTTTCCAATGTTCAGCAAATGCAGTCGCATCTCCTATTGAAACAGTCCAACTTGTGGCAATGTTGATAGCACTAATCAAATGGAATGTATTCTTGGTTAGTTCATTTCCAAGTTCTTCTGACTGACCCATTTGCCTTTGAATGTTGACGGATTGGTGTACATCTAATGACATCTGTTGACTGAGCATTAAAAATGGAATATAGACCTTATATAAGAGAGCCCATTCAGCGGCTTTTAAGCTACCATGAGAGGGGGAACCCATGATGAGGGAATTATTGTCTCAGATATGATTTGTCGGAGATGCTCCAGAGCCTCACCCTTGATCTGGTGATCACTCAGTGCAGTGATATCCAATTCAGAGGGGATTTCAGAAGTGGGGATGTAATCGGCATCAAATGAAGGAATCTCCGCAGAACCACTAGATGGATGTTCTGTGTTAGGGGTGGGCATTGGGAAGTAGTTTTTTCGGGTGGAAGTAGTGGGGAGTGGCTCATTTATTATTTTTGCTGCGTCTCTTCTCAGGGAGCGGGCCTCTCTCAATGTGATTTTATCAAGAGAGCTGTTGGAGGTCATGGAATCTGAGTCTGAACTGTTGGTGTCATTGGATTTCCTGCGGGACCTGAGGTAAATTTTTGATTTGGACTCTGGAATGCACAATTTGAAAGTTGCATGATCCTTCAAAATTCCAAGTATTAAATTATGCATTATGTCAAGATTAACCATTCTGGTGGCATCCCAATACGGAAGGTCTTCTAAAATTGAATATTGCACTCCATACTCAGAGAAAATTGCTTGTCTTTGTTGTGGGGTTGCCCGAAGCCATTTGGCAATGGTTGATTTATGATTTTGATATGAGCATGTGTAGTGAAATTGAGGACCAATTTCATCAATTTGAGCTTTGTGAATGGTGCAAAAATTACAAAAGTGGTTGCCTGAATGGGAAATAAATCCAGTAAGCTTGCGCATGGCAACCACATCCGCAATGGCTGTGAGAATGGCAACACGGATAAAGGATCCTGAAGGACCTGTTGAGGTGGGTGAAAAATGGTAACCTTGCCATAGCTCTTTGAGCTCCTTGATGAGTGGCATTAATAAATAATTCAATTGAAGGGAAGTTGGCTCCTTTGGACCAGGGATGATTCCTGCAACATAGACATTCTCTGGCTTCAATCTTTCACTTGGGGGGAGATTAAGACAAATAAGCATGATAGGTCCAATGCTGGCCAACCGGGTGGACTTTCCATGTGCATTAAACCAGTCCACATAAATGGAGAAGGCCAATGCACCAGGAATGGACATGAATGGGGGGTCATGGATATTTCTAGTGCCAGTGAAGCGTCTCCAGACCAATCCATCCCAGACGTCACATTTTGGGGAATCTTCGGGAGTTTGGGATTGTTGATGTTGATGCAGAATGTCCATAATTCCAGCCCGCTGGAGAAATCTGGCAAGCCAATTTTTGAATGGTTGATAAATGAAATGTTTTGTTGGTATAAATTTTTGCTTCATGTTGGTGGTTTTTTGGGTGTGGGCTTCAAATGAATAGATGAATTTGCCTAATGATTGTGTGCAAGGGGGATCATGATCATTTGGGTCATTATGGCGTTGACAGTGGGGTTGGTCAGTTGTGACTGATTCAGTAAGGCCATTAAGAGAGAAACATTGAGGACAACATATTTAGTTTTGAATCACTGGCTCCAATTGGAGATGTTCAAATATGGTACTCAGATCTTGAGGTATATGGAATGCAGGAATGGGGGGACCACCGGAGCTTGAGATGCTGGACTTGATCAGCAGGTTTAGGGCGGGGTTGAGAATGCGTGAAGCCCGGCGGGGTATATTATACCTTAATGATAGAATGGCAGATATTATCATTCCAAGGTCTTGTGGAGGAAGGGTTTGACTGCTGCTGTATGGTTTCTGTGCAGTTGAATTGAGAACCGCTGGAGTTGAGAAAGTGCTTTGGGTCAAACGTGAATAATCAGCTGGGAAGATTTGATCCAATAGAATTTGTGGGCACCCAGATCCTGATGCAGAAGTAGGGATGTTTGGAAGAGATTTGGGTGCAATGGTTGATTTGAGCTTTTTAATGTGCTGTTTATATTGGAAAGGTGTGAAGGCAACTCCAGGCCTATCACCCTCAGGGGAAGAGTGTGTTTGAGCTGAGCAGTGTTGACACATGCATATACGCATTGAGGAATAGCAGCGGGTTGTCATTGTTGCAGAAATTGGGAGTACAGTTGGTTTGTGTATAAATATCTATGGCTGATGTGAAAGTGTTTAGGAGTGTTATTAATTGGCAAAAAAATTGAGTGATTCTTTATGAAGGGGGAGATGATTTGAGCCAGCTGAGAGTTTTATCCCATTTGTAATGGTGTGTGCGCTGCAGCTGATAGAGTGTAACATGTCTCATCTGGATGGCGGAATTGGTTAGGAGTTTAATGGGGTAAAATGCCATGCAGCTCAATGCTCATACATATTCTATTTTATTTACACATGGCGATACTGCGGTTTTGACCCTTGAGGGGCGTTGCAATAGGGATGTGTCAACATTGATTTGAGGGGATTGACATTCAAACCATGTACGCTGGCACGCCATTGTACATGGCTTAAACCTTATTACAGACATAAAGATATAACTCTATTACATAAGGGGTTGGAGTGCAGCTGAAGTCTTGGTGTTTGGTTTGAGTGCAGCAGGCTTTTAATCGGTTGGAATTTGATTTGGATTGTCTCGCCTTTCTTGAAAAGGTGATGTCTCTTTTGTGGGTAAATCCTTCATGAATATACCCCTTTACAGATGTACAATGCTGTGGAATTTCAATGCGTATATTGGCAGTTTGGATAATTCACAAAATGTGACAATGGGGAGGCGGAAATATTACCTAATATGATTACTTATGGATGATGGGTCCCCTTTGAGATCAAGGGAATATTACATTATATGGTGGTAGGCCGTGCAGGGTGGTTTCCGACCGAAGCGGAGGAGCTCAAGAGGAGGCAGGGAGGATTCTCCTAAAAAGAGGCTTATTGGACTTTCACGCAACACTTACTTCCAACTATTCATAGAATTTCTCTATTCTAAATTTGAAAAGATTTCATCTCATATCACTCTATTTTATCATAATACTGAGGTGTTTTATATAGTTAAAAATATTACTGTACTTTTTCGGCCCTTATGTCATCTTCCAAGTCACATCAATCCCGTTCAGGTTCTGTTCATGACTCAGATAGTGAATCTAGCATAGAATATGTTCAAACACAATCACCATTGAGTCCCAACATTCCTCTCACAACCCCTATCGCATCCTCAATGAATGTATCAGGTCTTAACATTGATGTGGGAAATCCGAAGGCTCCAACTCCCAGCACTTGGGCAATCCCAAATATTTCTGTCACTCCAATTCCCCCGAATCCCACTAATACACAAATGCATGTGTCTGAGGGGCCGGAAGGCACACCTCAAATCTCATCAAACGCTAATCCCCAATCAAAATTTCCACGTGAGTTCCTCCTTAACCCCGGTCGGAATCCAGTCACATCCCAGGATCCCTTTGGACGAAGTCAACAGCCAACCCTCAATATTCCATCAGGATCTCAGGCTCATGTGGGAAATGAAAGGCGCGTTGATGGCGGGCGACGAAAAAGACCTTTGGAAAATGTAACTTGGAGCGGTCTGTCGGAGGGAAATCCAGGATTGACGCTTCATCAAAGTAAGTCAGTTGAATTTTGGAGTATAACATTTTTCACAATTTGATATTTTTGTTTCATGGGTTAGATATGGCACCTAAAGGCAAGTCAGTCCAATCTCAGGAGCCAATTGAAGATCGTGAGGATGACCAGTCTTCATTAATTTTTTGATGTGTTAACTGATGATTTGCATGGCAGGGGATGAACTTTATGCGTCTTCACCTCTGGTCCATAAAGAGAAAGTCACTGGACGTCCTCATCCATATGCCTCCAAACCAAGAATGGGTCATGCCAGTTCATCAAGAGAAAGAATTGTGGATGATGAGGATGAGAACATGTCTCCGACTCAAAGTGAAAGAAATGATGAACCAAGGAGGGACGATTTCACGGCGCATGAGCAAGTCACTAAATCAAATAGTGAGTTCACCCATCCTCAGCTGGGCCTTGCCCAGAGTATGCTTGAACAATCCGAGGTCAGACAGCAAAGGAACCAGGCCCGCAAAGCTCACAATGTGGCGAAACGTGCAAGCCAGAAGGAGCAACAAAAATGGCTGAAGGCAGAACTTCCAGAGAATGTCCATGGAATGAGATCAGCAGTACACGCACATTGCCTGTTCCTACTCAAAGTTAGGGATAAGGATTTTTCCTCACTACCAGCACCACCCAGCAGAGAAGAGCGTGAAATTGCAATTCAAGTGGCTGGTCATCTCGGATATGTCCCCAAGGATGTTTTCAATGAGCCATCAACACAGGTTCAGTCTCAGGGTTTCCAAAGCTACTGCGAAAATGAGCTCCACAAGCTAGGACTAAAGCAGTTCACTTGGGACTGGGAGAGCTCATGGCAACATCCGTTCAATGAGCTGATGTCTATGGTGTTTTACCGTACATTCCGTCTTGCACTGGTCAGCACCGAGTATCATCATTACTGTTGGAACAAGGATCATAATAACTATGGGGTCGTGGCGGCTTTAATGGAGCGATATTTCACTTATTTGAAAAGAGAATGGAAGTCTATTCAAAAGGATGCCGAGTATTTGGTTAAAAAGAAGGAGAATCAAAAGCTTGCGAAGATTTGCCAAAGGGTTAGTTAATGTATCTCTTCTTCATTGTGAGCAAAGACTGATGATGATCTACTTCATTATGTGCAGACCTGTGAGTGCCGTCGTGAATGGTGTGATACGGCTAATTTTCCCATTCTAGCATCACAATTCAATGACCCTCGAGTATGTTCAGATACTGAGGAGGTACTGGAAAATGGCCGTCAAGTTTACCGCAAAGTGGGATTACGCTGGCGCTCCCAGTTATTTAATGAATTGGTATTAAAAATTGATCGAGACATAGAGTTTTGTAATTGCATTAAAAAAAAGGGTAAAAAAACTATTGATAGATTGCCAGAATTACAATCGACAGATGATGGTGATATTCCGGAAGGCTTATCATTTCAGGTATTTGATCAAGATTGGCTCAAAGGCTGTAGTAAGATGCAGACTAGCGCCCTCAAAATACTTGACATGCCAGTTATTAGGCCGAATGGTGATGCTCTGCAATAAGTTAGTAATATAAATGTATAGCACCGTTACAAATTAACATTTTGTGAATTATTTGTGCAGGTGTAATAAAATCTGATTATTATCTCTTAAGGATGCAACAGCTTGCTAAATATGTTAGAATATAGACAATATGAATTGAAATGTATCACCGTCTCCCTTAGCAATAAAACTCTATTTCTCATTTTCATTGAGGAAATATTGAAGAAGTTCGATCCAGCTCATGGTGTTCATAATTGTGGACCTGTGCCAGAGTCAACAGGGGTTATCAACTTTGTCAATCACAAATTATATAATATCAGTAAGGCTCACGCAGTTAATGATTTTTTCTTTTCTTGGACCTATTGGTGATTGGAATATGGCATTCCCATAAGGAAGGATTTCAGAATAGTAATACAATCAAGTGAAAGATGAGCTTGAAAGGTACCTTCCGCATGTTGACCTCAACTGAATGAGGAGTGATATAGTGGATGACCTGTACAGGTCGTTGTTGGCCAATACAATGTAGACGATCAACAGCCTGAGCCTCAATGGCTGGGTTCCAATTGGGCTCCTGGAAATGTGGATGTCAGGGTCCGAAAATCAGGGGAGAATTTTGGGGGGAAACTCACCATTAAATAGACTATATTAGCACAAGTTATATTGAGGCCAGTTCCAGCCGCGGCAATGGATGCAATGAGTACTTCACATTCAGGATTATTGAAGAAATTCTCAAGCGCCTTGTCCTGCGCTTGTGGTGTATTTGTTCCATCAATTTGTGCTGAAAGGATAGAGTGATGGGCAAGAGCAATCCCAATTCTACAATATAAAAAAGTCAGATGGAGTCAATTGGTAATGGATGCATATTAGAATTAACGCACAAATCTAGAAATTGGGTCCATTGGGTATAAACAACCGATTTGGTTGGACCACACCTTGTTTGTTTGTTCTTCATTAAGCTTTGTAGGAGGTGTGAAATTTTACTACTCATCATGCATGTTTCCACATCCACAATAGTTCGTGTGATTGTTGGCGAGTTATCCTGAGTGCTCCTGCCCTTGGGGTCTTCCAACTCCGCCTCTGCAATTGTGTTAAGCATGATGTGATGGTTACAACATATTCGCAGCTTATTAATATTTCTGAAAAACTCTCCTGGTCCTTTGCTTTTGGATGATAGGAATTCTTCATATAATGTGGAATATTCTTGCTGCATGGTTGGGTTGAGTGGGAGCAGCTCATAATGATGGCTAATAGTGGGGAGGGATTTGAGATGTGTGGTTTTGGTGCGGCGCAAACTTAAATGCCGCAATGCCAAATGCAAAATATCATTGCAACCTTTTGAAAGACTACTCAGGATGAATGGTGACCAGTTATCTTGATCGGCGCTCTGTGGTTGAGTGATGAATGATATTATGCCCAAAAGGTCATAAATGGTGTTGTGAACAGGTGTGCCCGTTAAACATATTCAACGGGATGAAAGGAGGCTATTAATGGCACAGTGAGTGGCAGTGTATTGAGAGCGAATATAGCTATAAGAGGGGGCAAGGGTTATTGGATATAAAAGGTAATTTGAATCATTTAAGATCAGAGACTCACTGTGCTTCATCCAAAATTATACAATGCCAATTGATTTGAAAAATTAATGATGTAGAGGTATTGGTTTGCTTAAATTCTTGGGTGATAGTATTGTAAGAAGTGATGATGATATCATATTTTAAGATGTCGTCTTTGGATAATGAGTGACGAGTGGGACCATGGTAGATTTTGGAATGCAGCGCTCCAGCCTGAGCATGCTTGGATATTTCTGATTGCCAGTTGGTAATTAAGCGAGGGGGCAGATGATCATGGTGGGCGTGGAGCGATGGGGGTTTGCAATCATCCGCTCCTTGGAGTTACCAATTAGAGCAATGGCCTGAATGGTTTTACCTAATCCCATATCATCTGCGAGCAGTCCTCCAAGAGGGGTATTGGTCGAAAGGGATTCAAATGAGCTAATGACCTTGTTTGTAATGATGTGCCTGGCATTGAAAGTGGATCCTGGGGGTGAGGTGGCCCAAAGGTTACGGGCTGATTGGCCATTGGGGATTTCTCGATCCCCGAGAAACGCTAGTCCGGTCTTTTGATGAGGGAGGAGGGGGGTTTGAATAATGGCATGGGGCGGGGTCATCATGGGGAGGTCTGATCCACTGGGTAATTGTATCAGTTTTTGCTTGGAAATCAATGATGAAACAGCAGGATATGAAGCAGGCGTCGAGTTTGAAGCGGGAAATGTTGGAGTAAATAGTTGACATTGACAATGAGTAGTACAGTCATATTCTTTGGGCATTTTAAGCTTGAAATCTTGTGTTCGAAAGCTTTCCATTATGAACAAAATGTTTGGATACCATGTGAAGAACATCAATGCTAGATTGGGTTTCTGAGATGAGGAGGGATCATTTGCATCAGTCATAAATACTCCCTCAACAAATAATATTTGAGTAGGATTGGATTGGCAATTTTCAATCCATGCCCCACCAGGACCACAGTGCATGAACGTTTTTGGTGCCCCAAGGAATGGTATCAACGTTTGGGAAAGGGTTCCCGGGAGAGAGCCAATAGCATGCTGGTGATTGGGGAGATATACGAATATGTTGTGTTGATTGTGCCATAGGATAATCCAAGAACCTAAGTGGGAATTCTCAGGCTTTAAGGTTATATCACTATTTATTTGAATACGAATATTAATCATCCCAATGCAAAGTGGTTGTGAAGGGGTTGACATGATGGCTATGTTAAATTATTTGGGGACAGTTGGGAATTATATGATTGGGAAGGGTTAGCTAAAGGTAATGAAGAGGAATAAGCGCAGGTGGGGAACTTATATGAGTGGCAGCAACAGGCCAAAAGGGGGATGGCCTGTGGTTATGTGCATGGTCTTGATGGGGGTGGGCGTCTTGGGCTGATAATTTTCATATCCAATTTGGGGCATATATCAAGGCAAGGTGGCCAAAATGTGGGTGCACCGATATGACTGCTGGATCTGCAGCAAGGTACAAAACCCTTGGTGGAACAAGGTTGACATTAGCATATCCGAAATTGGGTGGGTTGTAGCAACTTATTGTGGAGGGCATATCAGAGGCATGTAGTCATGTTCGCTGGTGTGACAGCGAACATGGATGCATATATATCTTCCCCAGGTTAATTGTAGCACAGGGACCTACTGGGCAATGTTGGCCGTTTCAAAGGGCAATCTCACTGTGGGGATGTTTGTGTGTGGGCGGGTGAGATATGTTCAGTGGCGTGCCACCAAACATGACTTTGGTTTTGGGTGAAGTTTTTTGATTACTGATTCCAACTAGGCTTCAGGGGGGGAAGTGTGGCATTATCAAACGGGGCACCGACCGTGAGGCATGATCCACATCTACATTCACCCCTATTGCGTTTGAGGAGGCTACTATTCCCCAGAGATTGGGATCGCGGTCTTTGCCTCACGCGTGAACAAAACTCCGGAGAAAGAGGCCACCCACCCAAGGGAATTTCTGGCTGCAAGCCAGGTGCCACAACTTGCGCGGGGTGTGTGAGAACGTGAAGAAAATAACCCACGGTGGGAGATACCCACGCAAACATAACCAGCCTCAGCAATCATAGGCTGGGATTATTCTGATGTGGATGAGGCTGAAGCAAATCCACACTGATTGGCCTCAGGTTTCCACGCGCGAGCAGGTGAGCATCTGCAGTCAAGCTGACCACCCGACCAAGAAACTAGCCGGTCGGAACACTGGCAGTAAAATGTCTTCCAGGCGTGTGAAAGTTGCCTGTGTATGACCCGTTGGGGGGTGCGTATGAAAGCGTGTGGCTGCCCGACAATGAGCACGCGCAATGAACAAGCAGGGCCAGTCATTGTTGGCCCCGACAATGGCACCGGAGTGAATCCACTGTTTGTGTATTACCCAAATAATAAGTCATCCCATTATGAACCACTTTCATTAACTCGGATTACACCCGCGTCTATGCCATTGTTAGGCAGAGCTCTGCAAAAAGGTGCACCAAAGGGATGCAGTTGAGATATATGACTCAATGGCTTGATGTGATTTTCATGTTACATTGCTGAACAGCTTTTGCTCTGCCCCGCAGCATACATTTACACAGGTGTACTGCGTACTACAGTGTTGGCTGTACAGATCAGGAAGGTGTTATACTACTTGAGCCTGCATGCATATAGCGAATGTGCATGCACCTTCCGATCATTTGCATATACGTAGCTCATGTGCCACATGCTCAGCATTGCGTTTCACCCGATTTGCACACGCAAGCTGAGCATATCATGGTCAAAAGCACCGTGTGAAAGTGCTCAGTAAAGCCATGGAATGAACTATTTTTGCAATAGCTCATTGGAAGGCTCAGTTTGGAGCACTTCACCAAAGCGTGTGAAATGCTGCACCTGGCTGAAATGTCACCCGATGCTGTGCCAAATGCTCAGATTGTGGGCATACAAAAACGACTGAGCAATGGCTCAGCATGGTGCATTTCATATTGTTATATTGCTTGTTCAATTACTGTGCAATTAAAATGTTCAGCCACTGAGCATTTCAATTATGACCCGAAAGCAAACCTGAGCAATGGGGTAGGCAAGCTCACGCTGTATTCACTTGCTTTACAGCCCCCCCCTTTGTTCAAAGACTATCACCAGGCCATACGGCCGGTGATCTTGCCGCGGACACTTGTGACCCAATGCACCGGGTGCATTTCTGCATGGGTCACTTGTGCATTCCACCCACAATGCACATTCAACAAGGGCCTCACGACCACCCTCCCGGGTGATCAGGTGGCTATTTAAGGAAAGAAAGGGGATTTGACTCAGCTTCACAGTTTAATAAATTACAATACTCAGCGGTGCATTTGATATTGTTATATCAATTGTTCAATTACTGTGCAATTCAAATGCTCAGCCACTGAGCATTTCAATTATGACCCGAAAGCAAACCTGAGCAATGGGTCGAGGCAAGATCACGCTGTATTCACTTGTCTTACAGCCCCCCCCTTTGTTCAAAGACTATCACCAGGCCATAAGGCCGGTGATCTTGCCGCGGTCACTTGTGCATTGCACCCACAATGCACAATCAATAAGGGCCTCACGACCACCCTCCTGGGTGATCGGGTGGCAATTTAAGGAAACAAAGGGGATTTGACTCAGCTTGACAATTCAATAAATTGCAATACTCAGCCAGACCCCCATTGTTCTTCTGCCTCACGCAAGCATTTCACTCCTCAGTTGCAGCATTCGCTGAGACTCAGCTTCCATTTTGCCCACACGCCTTGAAGCTGAGACTTTTGCGGGTGCTGCAACTGCTGAGATCGTCTCAGCTTCACCATGGTATAAAAGACCATCTTCACATGACACGCACTTCACTTTCTTTCTCACCTGCTCCACTTTGTTAAACCTCACCCGCGTTTGTCCTTCTTGTGCGTATTCCCCTTCGTCTTCCTGGCTTTCTATTTTTGTCTTTTGCACTCCACTAAACCCACTTCCCTTCCTTTTGCCAGTTTGTTTATTCTTCTGATCCGTTCAGAACCTCACTTCTATCCACCTCGTGCGTTACCTCTTTTTTAAACTTTTGTCGACATTACATACCGATATTAATACTTATTTTTCTTCACGACTCTTTTCCAGACTTTTGAAACCTTCGGACTAGAGCGTTCTTATTTTGTTTCCGATTTAAATTTATAATTCATCATATGTCTTCATTTTTTCTCTTTATTGTTTACTTTGTATGCAGTTACTAACCTCAATTGTTTTGTTTTTAGATGTCGTGCACTTTATGCACCAAGCGGGGTATCCCCTGCATTCGCTCCTCGACGACGAACAACGCTTGTGATGCTTGCCGACAAGCACACAAGAAATGTTTGTTCGTTGTCCGCCCCTTCCAACCACAAGGCCAGAGGAGTTCCCGCCCAAGACGCCCTCGCGAGGACTCCTTTGTGGTCGACGATGATGAAACCATTTCTGAGCGTGAATGGACGCCGGGCCCCCAAACAGGCCAATGGGAACGATTCCGGACGATCAGCCCTGTCCCCTCAAGTATCGATTTGTCCACTCCCCCTCCTAGGCCACCATCCAATGGTCACTTCACTCCTCGACCGGAGCGAAGTGATTATCCGGCCGATGAAGGATGGCGATGGCGAGAGGACATTCGAACTTGGGCTGATCGTCACCATGTCTTGTCACCAATGGGATTCAAACGCCAAAGTAAGTTTTCTTTCTCCTCCTTATCTCATTTCTCTTCACGCAATAATACTGACTTTTTTCCATTTCTCATAGAACAAAACCCCCCGAATCCCCCCCGACAAGAATCTCCCGTGCCTAGTTTGCCTCGCGAGCAAACCCCCCGGCAACCCACTCCAGACCCGAGTGGCACCCGATGGTCTGAGGAATTATTCCGCGGTAAGCAGCCAAAGTTTCATTTCATTTTCACTTTCACTTTTGAGTCGAGTGAACTGACTCTTACTCCTTTTCTAGAACCCTCCCAAACGGAAGAGCCACCTATTCCTTGCCCGAGTCCAACGTCCCAACAACCTGAGGACGATATGACTCGTGAGCCAGAACCCGAGGTGGCTCCTACGCAATCCACGGAGGAAGCTTATGGTAAGTCACCCCTTCTTTCTCTCTTCGATCCATATACCCTTTTCCTCATTTTTTCTTCGACCGTCTCCAGATCATCCCGCCACTCCTCGCTCAATCATCATCATCGACGAGACGCCCGTCGGATCCCCCCTCCCCCTTCTTCTTACCCGACTCGCCCACCTTCCCCTTCCATTCCCCCCCCCTCCACTCCAACCCCGGTTCCCTTCCAGTGCCCCTGAGAACCCCAACGCCTCCTCCCCCCCGGTGCCAAGCTCCTCTCATTCCCACAATGAAGCTCGCCAGGAATTCACCGACCTGCAACCGACCCTAATGATTCCTCGAGCCATCGTCCACGATTTGATCAACCAAATCTTGTTGGAGCATCGTCGCTTGCTCCACATGATTCCTTTTGTGGATGCAACTCATCGAAACGAGATGCACCGGGAATTCCGGGACGAACTAAACTGCCTCCTTGCCCAGGCACTGGAGGCTTATCCAAAGGAGGACATAACCGGGATAGTCTCCAAATTCCTCGAAAAATAAAAATTTAAAAAAAAAAATCCCATTATTTCCACTTTTTATCATTTGTAATACTTTCTTTTAAATAAATTATCATTTGTAATCAATTATTATTATGTTCAAATTCTATTACATTCTTTGTTCATGTAAAAATTACTTATTTCCTCCTTAGAGAAAAACCCTGATTGCGTGAGAATTATTTTTGTAAGTGCCCCACCAAGCGTTTGAGTGAGTATTTGTTTTTGCGAACCTCTTTTTCTCAAAATGCGCCAATAGTTGCCGTTATCCTCTCCTATATTTTCTTTTTCCATGGTTTAGAGCCATATCCATTCTTAACTGTAAAAAAACGGGAGGTTCCCGTATGTGAGCAATCCAGTCCAGATTCGTGAAACATGGCCTTTCCTATGGTCACACGCTATTAATCTTACTCATGTATTGAATTGTTTAAATTGTCTGGAGCCTTCACAAGCGTAAGGATTGGCGTGTGACTTGTCTGGAGCCTGCACAGGCGTAAGGATTGGCGTGTCAATTGTTGGGAGCCTGCACAGGCGTAAGGATTGGCGTGTGAATTCTTGGGAGCCTGCACAGGCGTAAGAATTGGTGTGTGAATTGTTGGGAGCCTGCAAAGGCGTAAGAATTGGCGTGTGAATTCTCGGGATCCTGCACAGGCCAAGAAATTTTCAGCATTGTGGGGAACCCTCACAAGCGTAAGGATTGACGTGTGAATTGTCGAAAGCCTGTACAGGTGTAAGGAATTTTTAGCATTTTTGGGAACCTTCACAAGCGTAAGGATTGGCGTGTGAGTTGTCGGGAACCTGCAAAGGCATAAGGATTGGCGTGTGAAGCGTCGGCAGCCCGCATAGGCGTAAGGAACTTTTAGCATTGGCGGAACCTGCACAAGCATAAGGTTTTGCGTGTGAAGCATTCGCATCCTGGACAATAGCAACAAACCAGGACAGATGTACGATGGCATGCCACCGTACATAATCCACTTCACCCCTTTTTCATGTGAGACACCCCATCTCCGGCACTCGAATCCATCCAATCCTGGTGTATATTGTCCTCTGCCTTACCCCACCATTACTTACCCAACACACATGCAAATCTCCTCATTCTTTGAATTGGCATGAGATTGTATTACCATCCCTTATTTGATAGCCCGCTCTCTCGGCAATCTCATAATAGCCATGGTTTTTTTGCCGCATTGTTTTTGCTAACCTGCTTGAGCATTGTGCGGACATACCCACTAGTGTCGTGCTTTTGTTGTCCTGTGCTGGATCAGTATAATGAACAAATGTACTACTGGCCCACACTACCTGAATGAGCCCATGACATGCGGATAGATCAATCCAAAAATGCTCATTTGGGAAAATCAATTTTCCCCCTGTACACCGCTTTGACGCATCTCTTTGAATTTGGCTGGTCCGCTTATCAGCTTGAAACCACCATCCCGAAGCATACTGCGATGCATCCTTATCAACATGAGGTGCGTTTTTGAATCCATTCATGGTGAAAGTGAGTGTGGAAGCAAACTCGAATGCACCCTGATTTGCCGGAATATTGCCTTCATAGTTGACTTGATCAAAAGACGGAACCCCCAATGAATTGTAGGAATTTTGAATCTTCTCAAATAAATTATCCCCAACATATCGTAAGGATTGACCTAGAATACAACCCACCGAGCTAAGATTGGCAACTCGGTTCCGCCATTCATCTTTTGCATTTTCAATTTTGCCACCACTTCCATACAGACCAAATTGTTCATTCTTCGTGGTGCATTTGCGCCACCCAATTGCGAACATAAATCCCTCCAGTAATGCTCCATTTGTTGCAATAGGGTCAGTGAACCTCTTTTCGCGAAATAGGAATTGTGATAATTGATCCCATTGATCGACCTCGACTTCACTCATTGTTGTGAATGGTCGGAATTCAACAAGGGCAATGAGTAATCCGGTTGAAGAGAGAATTTCCACACGGCCAAAGTGAATGCGTTTGATCTGATTGACATCCACAACCCTCCGAATTTCACTTGGGGTCATATTTGCTGATACTGGCATTGATATTTGTGCTGTTGGGCGAGAGGAGGAAAAAAACCTATTCATTCGGGTCGTTTTGCGCTCATTTGTCTTTTGGGATCTGCTACTATTCCCGAGTGGTTGAGGGATCACTATGTGTTGAAGCACACAAGATATCATATACTGCCAAGGAGCTTTCTTTGGCACACATCCTTGAACTTCCCTGTTGGAGCCCACATGACATTGGCACAATCTGAACCGACTAAAGCCAATGTTCTTCCGTGGGGCCCAATGAGGGTGCCACATAAATGTGGAAGCATATATACACTGAGATTAAGCGAGTAACTCACACTTTCCTTCCTCAGCCCGACGCTTTCTCGCGAGTTCCCTTTTACGCTCTTTTCCTTTTTTGGTGAATGGCATGCTTTCAGCAGAAAATGAAATGAAACCAAATGATTACTGATTTCTTAATATCACCTAAATTGGATTGCGGTGGATGAATCTTTTTTAATTGCGGCTAAAAAGAAAGCTCACGCCTGACCTTGGCAAATTCACGATCTCAAATACCTGAACCTGAAAATTGCAGTGGATAGTGCATTATTCAATTTTACACATTGATGTTCCCGTGCAATCACTTTCCAATCCAACCATTTGGAATCTTGCAAGCACACGCAAATGCAATTTGCATCCTGCTGCGGATCCCTAGCTATCCTAGTCCTCTTGAAAGACACAGGAACCTTTGGCCTATTATGGGCTGGTGGGAAGTGATAAACGCGACTTCCCGCAATGCCCCCGCGTGTGCTACTTGCGGGCACAATGCCTGACTCAGCTTGCATCTTGTCGGAGTCTTTGCAATGATGTACGGAGGCATGCCGCCGTACAATTACTATTGGTACTCAGACTGTGGCATCCGGGCAGTAGTAGGATAGGAAGTCATGATTATTAAATTCATAAATCACTTTGCAAAATTCAATTACAATCTATCTAGTACAAAGCTAATCTAAAACGGGTCAATCCTGGTTGTGAGCTTTGCTGACCTGGGTACCGTCAAGGTGACCTCATCACTTGAACCAAGACCGCTTTTCGCCACCCAGGCATCACCAAAGTCTAATACTAAGCATCGTGCAAATTCAAATCTAGGAGGTACAGTGGGGTTGAAAGACTCTGATGAGAAGAAACTTTTATTCAGTAAATTACATATATACTTATTAGTACGTAGCCACACTGGCTCCACTAGATTTTTACCCTCTGAAAGTTTTGCGGAAATGTCAATTAGTGATAAAGCCCCTTTAACTGAGCTTGTTCTCCAGTCATCTGAGCATACCAACAAACCACAAACCCCCGCCGCACAGAATGCCGCTAATATACCATAGCAAATTCGATTTATTCCGAGATTCTTGTGACACGCCAAAAGATCTTTGATGGCCTCATTTTTTTTTGAGTTCGTGAGTTTGCCTTTGATGCCATTAACTTCGACCTTTGTATGTGCACGTACCATGTTGTACGCAATCATCAAATGGATAACTGTATCCATTAGATCCTCCAGGTTCTTGTGCGGCTTTGTGGATATCTCATTGTCAGCCCCGCCACCTTCAATGCTGAGTTGGGTTGCACGTTGCTTTGATTTACTCAAGCAGGAGGCCAGGTATTCAACTGCTCCGCGTTCGAGTCCAAGAGGATCGGTCGAATTTGATGTTGGTGCAACATATGGTTTGGGTGCAACCACATCGTATGAGACTAAACTAATGGATTCAAACATAACATTTGCCCAAAAATGTTTAACTGGATTGGCGGGGTAAAGAAGGCTCTGAACCATTTTGAAGAAGGAGTGTTCTGATTTTGGGAGATTATCTGGAGGTTTAGCTGATTCCTTCATCAATTTGAGATTCCAAATGTTGTGATCAAAAAACGCTTCTGTTTCGGTTGGCTTAAAAAAATCTAACCCTGTATATTGCAATTTATATCACCAGTCAACAGCCAATAATCAATTATCATGCACAAAGATAAAAAAAACACACCTACCATCTCAAGGTCCTCCAGCCAAGCCGACATTTTAAGCTCTTGGTTACTGATCACCTTAATACCAACGGGCAGGAATGTATGAGCATCCTTTGTTGGTAAATTGTCCCATCTATTTTTGTAAATCCTATTGATATTATCAAGCCCCCTTTTCCATGATTGTTGAGAAATATTGGAATGATAATTCAAAATGCCTGCAAACTCTTCCATGCGGGATAAAAATATTCCTTGAAAATTCGCAGCGGATGACACTTCGGGCTCAGCGTCGGGAATTATATCAGTCATATCTCGTCCCATTGTATCATGTTTAATTGTTTCGCTTGCTTGAAAGGCTTGAATATTCCGAGGAGAGGTGGGAGGGGTTGCATCATGCATTGTTTCATTGGGTATCGGGGGGCTTTCAGTATGTGGACCTTGATCATGGATTGTTTCATTGAGTATGGGGGGGTTCAGTATGCGGAGGTTGATTATCAATATGGTCCCCTTCAACATTGATAATTTCATGACCTTGATCCCGGGAATCCTTTGCGGCTTCAAAGGTACGGCGTTTTTTGTTGGTTTTTTTGGTCGCATGTATATTTGGTCTTTTTCCTAATCCTTTGCCTGGAAATCCAATTACGACTCGAGATGCTTCAGGTAGAGATTCTCCCACCTCCACACCTTCCCATATATTGTAAGCAGGTATTTTTATCAATTTTGTTTTGATTTAGTAATGGACTTACGGTTCAAATCCATTTTGAGCAGGCTCATGGCTTCAGCAATCTTTTGACGCACATAATCAGGAATTTTACTATCATTTTGAATTTTTTCGAGCCTTGGGATTGTTTGAGCAATGTTGGAGACAAATTGTTCCTTGGATATAATTTCCACCTCCCCACTGAAAATTACATCATCTTGCCCATCATCTTCTGTCGGTGCACAAGGTTCAACAGTCTTTTCCTTCTCATAACTTTTAAAATTCGGTTTCTGAGAGCTTGGAGGCTGACCTGAAATAAAGGCTATGACACAATGTCAGGTTTTGGGAGATTAGAAATATTCAAGATGGATGCATACTCACTTTCTGGAAGAACTGGGGGATCTTGATTATCTTCATGTGACTGGCTCTCTACTTCAATGCCTAATTCACGACTACTGGCGATATCAGAGATTTCACTTCCACTCTCTGGGGCTGAAGTTGGTCTTTCATTGAATTCAGTTGAATTTCCCGGGGTTCGGGCCATGGCGGAGGTAGTTTATTAAGAAAATAGATGGTGACGAGGTGATTGATAACTTGTTTGAAAATATTTGAATAAAAAGATCCAAATTGAAGAAAAAAGGTGCAAGTAAAAAAATTGCATTTGCAAAATGCGATTTGTCGGGAAATTGAAGGAGGCGATGTTTTGCAAATTATTTCATATCATGCAAATGAAATCACTTCCCTGTGAGATATTGAATAAAGTTGACTAGTGAGAAACCTACTAAAGTCAACTTTTGAACTATTCAACGCTCATGAGGTAAGGACTAAGCAAAGTGTTCATTTGATTGATATGAAATAAAATGGTTTTGTCGGGGAAACAGGAGACACAATTCTTGTCTTAAATAGTCCACTTATTAGGTTTTAATTTGTGAGTCTCATGATTTAAACCCTAACCACAACATTGTGAATATACTGACCAATTTCCCCTTAGGTCCTGTTGGGAGAGAAGGCCACTCAGCATATTTCGGGGATTGCCTTCATTGTGTACGCCAACAAGCCACCGTACACTATGGATGTAGTACGGAAGTGTAAGGATATGTCGTGTCGGGAGCATGTTGAGAGGCACTCCGCGAGCGTAAGGATAGGTGGTTTTGGGAGCATGTCGGGAGGGCACCACACAAGCATAAGGATAAGTGGTGTCGGGAGGGCACTACACAAGCGTAAGGATAAGTGGTGTCGGGAGCATTTCGGGAGTGCACTCCGCGAGCGTAAGGATGGTAAGCAGTGTCGGGAGTGCACTACACAAGCGTAAGGATAAGCAGTGTCGGGAGGGCACTTGAGCGAGCGTAGGATAAGTGATGTCGGGAGCATGTCGGGAGTGCACTCCGCGAGCGTAATGATCGTAAGCAGTGTCGGGAGCATATCGGGAGGGCACTTGAGCCAGCGTAAGGATAAGTGATGTCGGGAGCATGTCGGGAGTGCACCACGTGAGCATAAAGATGGTATGGGCGGGGGTGTGAAAGCGTAAGGAGTGGTGAGGACGGAGATGGGGGGGCAGTGTCGGAGTCTCATCTGGAGGGTGGTGCGGGCTCGTAAGCATGCGAAGCATCGGGGCGGATTAGGTGGGGATGCGGAAGCCAATGAGGTGAAATTACCCGAACATTGTGAATAGTGTTGAAATGGGTTTGGGCTTTGAGTGACATTCGCATGTGACACATGTGACGATTGACGTTGTCTTGACGCTGACGTGACGTGACCCACTAAATCCAGTGACTATAAAGTGACACTAACGCGACTGAAGCAAGATTTTATACTGACAGTGGTGCAATGTGAAGTCAATCGCCGACGATTGACGCAAGATTCGCCCTGGTGTCAACAGTGGTCTGATTGTCCTCTGTTTGGTTGTCTTCAAAAACTTAAAAATACAAATAAATATGAGTCTTTTCTTATAAAAAGTATTATCTTTGAAAAGATATGGCCATTTCCACCCAAAAATTGCCTTTATATCTTTTTAAATAAGAGAAATAAAACAAAGAAATTAATAAAAAGGAATGAAAATGATCTTTTATTATATTCTTTACTATTTTTTATATGCTTAGTTTTAAAGAATAAAATAAAAATTAATTTAATCCTTTTTAAAATTAAATTACAATATAAATTTAGTTGATATATATAAATATCTCTTTGCATCACTAGATTCACTAAGAGAAAGTTTTTGCAAATCTAAGGATTTGAAAAATCATGTGTAAGACAGTACAACTTCTTTCCAAATGTCTCAATAGCTTTTAAAGTCAGTAAGCATAAGATTTTTGTATATGCTCGATTTGAATCCTTTTTAAAGTTCTTTTCAGTAAATACCACAGCCAGGCCCCTAAATGTAATGTTTGACTATGAAGCAATAAGTAAATATTACTACTATTTTACTTATTTGACTCTTAATTTACTTGTTAAGATGATTACTAGTATTGGAAATAATTATAATAATCAAGAAAAATTATAATTGTAGCATAAAAATATTTATATTATTTGAATAAATGTAATAAAATAATAGAATAAATTATTAATATTAAATAATGAATATATTTATGGCAATTTATCATTGTTACCAACAAATAATAAATGTGTAAGAAATGGTTATTTAATAATAAAAGAAAATTTATAGCAATACTATTACTAATATTAAGGTTAGATATTAGTATAAATCATATTTACATTAATAGAAAAATGATTCAAAATAATAATAAGGAGAAAATAACCTACTTTTACAACTTAATATAATAATTCTGGATTATTTTACCACAAAAATGGAAATAAAACTTACTTAAACTGTATCTACAAATACTCTTTATTACAAATGGAATTAAATATTTTAAATCAAAATTAACAAAAAGACAAAATATTTAGTTAATCACATCAAATCTGGTGATTATAACAAGGATTATCTTCAGTCTTCAATAATATGATAGATTTAAATATAAAGGAGAAAGAAATTACCTTTTGATTAATTTTTTTATTGTTTCTGATGTGTCTGAGGGGTTATAGAGGAAAAGAAGCTCTATTTATAGTAAAATCCTCTCTTATAGAGTCCAGAAGTGTCAGCCTGTGACTCAAAACCAGAGCACAAGCACGACAGCCAAATACCAAAAATCAATGGTATAGCCAAGATACCACCAAAATATGGAGCTGAGCCAAATGAGCTCAAAAGGTATCAAAAGAAAGAGGAAACTCACCCCTTTCCAAATATATAAGTCCCATCACCACAGGACAAAGAATAACAAAGTTGTTGCTGAGCATACACCTTAATTTTCACCTCTCATCTGAAATACAGAGGAAGAGGCTTAACCCCATCAAATTGGTATAACAAATGGAGCTCTAGGTCAGGGCTATCCAATGGTACTATCCAACTGAGCTAGCATCAGAATTACAGAAGTTATGACCAAAATAAGGTCAAATAAGGGTGATTAAAATATTCACCTCTCATGTAACTTCTACAGTTTTAGCATGAGATACCTAAAGTGGGGTCTTTTTGGAAATAGCACAATCAGGGATATATGATGGTGTCATCTATTTCCCCATATCTCATCTAGAGCAAAAGTTATGGGGCAAACAAGCTCTATACAATTTTTAAGCAAAACATATATATGTACAAATAATCTTATACATAGCATAACTTTCCCATAATTAATGAGAGCAATATTGAATAAGGTACCATTGTGTAGGACACATCCAGGGCTACACAATGAACCATCTTTAAGATTTATATCTCAAAAACTGACAAATTCATGGCAGTTTTAAGTTCAAAATCCCATAATTAGACCAATACAGTCTTAATGTGGGATATTCTCCCATAAGTATGATTATGAGGTGTCAAATAGACAAAGGAGCATTTTTATACTTCAATACCTCATAATTCATTCAATACTGGGGTCCCATACAGGTTCTGTACAGAATTCTATGTGTCATACATGTCAGAAGAGGGCTATGTGGTCCCCAGATGAAATTTTCACCCTTTATTGGTGAAAACTGCCCAGATGTGGTTTCAAAACCTCATCTGAGCCCAATACAGGTTATACAGGCTTTGTCAAAACCACAAGCCAGTACTTGGGAGTGAAAAATGTTCACTTCCTCCATGTGGAAAGGTCTAGAAGCCGTTTTACCCCATTTTAGGATAAAATGGGGCCTTTTCACAGCCAGAAAAGGTTTCCTCATCCTGCTCTTGAATTCCTACATAGTAAAACTGTCAAAACCAGTTATACTCGTGGAAAAGAAACAGGTTATACTTTAAACTTAAGTATTGCAGCTCTTATCATAGTAATCCAACTGGTAAGACTGCACCCAGGGATTTCAGAAGCGCTCACCACCACTATATTATTATAGTAAAGCCCTTAATATCTTAATTTAAACATCTATCATCATTATGAAAAACTTTTTATATTGTTTTCACCATGTCACAGTCATAGTTAAAGTTTGTAAATACCCTTATACACCCTTATCACAGACTCAGCCTGACAAGAAGGCTTCTAGTAGACGTGTACTGATAGTATCCACTTGAATTGATCATTATTTTAATTTTCATTGATTATTACATCATAATTGAACCTTCTTATCTAAATATTACCAAATTTCTTAGAGTTATAACTGTAACTCAAAGTTTTCTGAAATCATAGGCTTGTAAAAAGGCTCAACTTTGTGGATTTTGTTAGTATTAATGAAAATATACTAGTATCCACAAGATTTATCACTTATAGAACTGTTAAGCTTAAAATAAGATTACAATGTGTGATCATAAATGATCATTTTTAAGATTTAACTTTGACCATTAATAAATTTTGATTTATTCACACTAAAGTTATTCAGAGCGTGAATTATAATAGCTTGGCAATTCCTTACTAAGATTTCAAGAGAATTTTATTAAATCATCAAAAATCTAATTTTGATGATTTTTCTTGTAACTCATCTTTTCTGTTGGAATTTCCTATTTTCAACTTCAAGCAAAGCTTTCAAGGGGTTATACCTTGAATATAATGATTTAAATTACATCATTATTCACATATGAGCTAGCAGAGTCTGAATATTCACTTTATTTTAAGTTTGGGCCTATTTTTAGTTCAAGTGGTCAACAGCTATTACAACTTTCCTCAACAAACCATTGTAAGTTATAGCCTTTTTAATAGCTTTTCAAATAAGGGTTTTTTGGATCATTCATTTATAATTCAGAATTCAGGAGATAAGATCTAAAACCCATGAATATATGTGCTGATCATAAAAGTGCATATATTCAGGTTATCTTAGTAAATATTTACTTTACAGATATGACATAAAAATTTCATATGGGTAGGTTTTGATGGGGAATCCAATTATTTAATTTTTTCAAATTTTTATTTATTGTTTTCTGAGATAATCAATATTTTAGGCATTTTTACTTATTTCAAGATATTAATTTCAATTCTTATTATTAAAATAAGTATTTTAAAGTTTTTTTTGTGACCTTTTTGGATATGTGGTCATATCTCAAAGGCTCACAGTGAGATGGCCTGGAGGGCAAGAGATTTGGGAAATGGCACCAGAGGCTATTTGATGCAGAATATGGCCAGAACACGTGGGTGTGGCCCAAAGGCCACTTCAGAATGCCAGGGGCCAATTGGTGCAGGAAAATATTTCCATAAATCACCGATTGGGGGGGTCCTTTCTATTGCTGTCACATTCTTCTCTGCATCTATAGACAATCATTGATCAAATTTTTCCTTCTCTAAATTAAATTCACTTTCACTTTTTTCCTTCACTATGGATTCTTCTTCAGTCCACTTTCCTCTCTGAAGAGTTTCATGTGAAAATGCTCCATGGCTATTTCTTTTTGGTCATTGATATCTTTAATATTTTTATGCTGCCCCTTAGCCATCCCTGACTGAAACTTTGGATCAGTGACACCACTTTTTTCATCAAAGTGACCCTTGGTGTCACTGAACTGCATAATTGGATTTGTTTTATCTTCCACCTTTTTATGACTGGGAATGCAGAGCTTGCACTTGGCCAATCTTTCTTGTAACTCATATGCTTAAAACTCAGAATCACTGTTACTAGATATCTCAATATTGGATTCCTGTTCTATCTCACTCATCTCCATTACTGCCATTGATTCAGTTGATTCCCTCTCATCAAGTGCTTTCACATTTGCTTTTTTACCAAAAAAATTTTGCATGAAATTTTCAAATTGGCACATAGATTCCAGTTTTTGCTTTTTTGTCATTCCCAAATGAGTCTCAGTCAATCTACCCCCATTGTTGTTAACCCATAGCCAAAATGTGATATATTTTTTATATGTGCTAAACCATTCTGCACAGTGACAACCACTGATCTCAAGAGCTTGATTCAATGCATTGAGATATCACCCAAATAGCTCATATGCTGCTCTGCAATATTTGCTTTTGTAAGGTGTGAATATGAAACTTTGATAAAATATCAAGTACTTTTCCTGTCCTAAAAATTTGTTTAAGGTAAAATTATTTAAAAATAGTAAGAAATAGTATTTTTAAAGAGAAAAAACACCAATTTCATTGTTTTTAACTTCGTAAGTATAAAATAATAAGATGATAAAAATTTATTGTTTTACCAACAATATATATTTATCCAAAAATACTCTACAAGAGATATTTAAGGCTACAAAAGAAATTTCTTCAAGAGCGATTTCAATTGGAATTAATTGAACAAAGAACTGCAAGCAATTAATTAAATAACAAAGTCTTTAAAAAGATATTAAAAGAGAAAACACACCCAAAAGTGACCAGAGTGAATTTGGAAACCAAGTGACAAAGTTTACAGTGATGAAAGATGCTTTAATTCACATATGGGGTGGTTCAGGTGTAAAAATGATTATAAGAGTTACAAACACTGATTATAATGATTTTTTCACGTGGTTGAAAGGTTCAAAATGATATGAAAAGGGTTGTTGGAATCTTTCATTGATTGGTTTAACAGTGCTTAAACTAATTATAAAAGGAAAAGATTCTAACATGAAGAGAAAAGTGGGGCAAAGAAGACAGTCTTTTATAGCCATCAATTTTCTTACTCCAAAAGTAAAATATACTCTTGTCAGTCGTGGAAAACACTATTACAACAAAAAAGCCAATTATGGCATCATTGAACCCTGGTTTAGACCAAAAAAGGGCTGGTTTTAGCCATTTCAGACCCTTAAATAAGCCATTGCTATAGTAATAACTGGCCTAGAGCCTTAAAACCATGTCAGAATGAGTGTAAGAGACGTAGAAACCAGTTAAAACTGTTTTTACTAAGATTTCTTTTTCTTAAGGGTAGCTTTACCCTCTTCGCAACAGTTAAAACTGCCCTGGTTGGTATGAAATCCTCATCATCAATTGAGTCACAGAGCCTGTGACTCAATTCCAGGCCAAAAGTGATGAACTTTTGCGTGGATTTTGACATCCCACACCTGTCAGCAAGGATTTTGGGGGTATGGCTCCCCCTTAGAGCTAGAGTTCCTTTCCCCCCCAAATTTAATCTTTCCAATTTATTTTTTCCTTTAATTCCTCATCATGTATTATACTTATAATTTACCTATGTAATTCAATTGAGCTTTCCAGTACACTACTGTAATAATTGACATCTCATATGTAAATCAAAGTTCACTTATGTAATAAACGCACAAATTTTGACAATTCAATTGAATTCAATTGAAAATACTGCAATTCCTCATAAATTCTAAACTATACACAACACCTCAATTTTAACACAGAAATTGATGGTTAACACCCCATGTGATGTGAATTGAAATAAGGTTTTGAGGTTTTGCAACTTTTGTACAGAAAACACTAAAAACTTAATTTGAGCTTATTTAGAGTTGAGATACAGAATTTTCACACAGAGGTGACCCCACCTTATTTTTTATGAGAAATCCAATGGTGAAAAAATTTTTGTATGTTTATTTATTGGATAAAAAGTTATAATAATTTTTATTTAACTTTTTCATAAATATTTCAATTTTTGTAATTTTTGTTGAAATTTAATTTTTCCTTAATTTTTTCAAGTAAAAATGTGTTTTCACAATTACAAATTTTAATGTATTATTATTTTTAAAGTATAATTAAATTTTCATTTTGATATATAAATCTGTATTTATATTTTAATTTTTACTTTCATAATATAAATAAATTTGTTTCATTTATATTTATATTTTATTTTATTGTTTGTGATCTTTTGGGTATATAAAAATACCTCTAAGGCTGACATTCCCTCCCCCTAAAATAAGAATATTACTTTGTAATATTGTTATTTCTAGTATGTCTGAATCTTCTGAGAATTTTGGTAGCCTCAGGTATATCCTTTTCTTCTAACAATTCATCTTCACAAGTTGGGTCACTGTACCTAACAAGGTATTCCCTTACTTTTTTGGTTCTTAATTTTCTTTCTTTGAGAACTTTGGCAATCTTCTTAATACCAGATGTCTCAATAGGAGGTATAACTTGGGGAACTTTATTCTTCAAGGGAAACTTTTCAGCATCACTAGATTTATATGGCTTTATCAAGCTAGCTGGAAGTTTAGGATGCTTATTACTAAGTTCTTCAGATAATTCTACTTCAACAGCATTTTCTCCATGGAGGGTTTTAATAACAAAAGGTCCTTCAAAGGAATATTTGATCTTTTTACATCCCTTGATGTTATTGAAGTTGGTGGGGGATATTTGTACTAAATCCCCTACTTTGAAATCTGGAGTGGCATGTGATTTGTCCCATTTATCTTTAGCATATGCGAATGAGTCTTCCATGCATTTTACTGCATGCTCTCTAGCTCTGTCTAGCATTCCTTTGAAGCTGGCAGCTTTAGGATGTATTTAAACCAAATCTTTTCTTAAAGAATCTTGAGGTAACTTGGGATTCCATCCTTTCTCTAGAATAGCAGGAGTTTGATTGGTACTAGCATGAATTGATGTCTTATATGCCAATTCTAGTGCTGTTGAAAGAGTACACCAATCATGAGTGAATCCATCACAATCTTTGAATTCAAGGCCATATGCACAAAATCTTCTCACCATGTCTTCTAATGTTTGTATCATCCTTTCAGCTAGACCATCAGTTTGTGGGTGGTAGGCTGTAGAGAAAGACAATTTAGTGCAAAATAATTGGTGAAGATTTGTCCACAGTGCTGAAGTGAATTTGGGATCTCTGTCACTAATGATATTTGTTAATATGCCAGTCCATGACACTACTCTATTCCATATCAGAAGAGCTGTATCCATGGCTGTATCATCTTTGTGACATGGTAAAAGTATTGGAGTTTTACTGAATCTGTCTACAATCACTAGGCAAGCATTATAACTTCTGTCACCTACTGGTGGTAGGCCAGTTAACCAACCCATATGGACAATCTCCCAAGGTCTTCTGGGTTCTTGTATTTTGATCATATTTCCAAGTCTCTTTCCAGTGGATTTATTTTCCTTTTGACATCTGTCACAGGTTTTGCAATACTCTGCAACATCTTTTTGCCACATTGGCCACCATATGCAGGTCTTTACTTTTTCTCTTGTTCTGTCTTCAGACAGATGTCCTTAAAAGGGGCTATCATGGCATTCTTTCAGTAAAAAATTGATTAATGACCTGTCCACAACTGTCATGAAACATGTGTGCTTGGTCCTGTGGTAAATTATACCATCCAGTAGGTGAAATCTTCCTTCATCATAAGATTTCTTCCATACTTCATCCAAGGCATGTATTAGAGAGTTATGTTTACAGTATTTGTTAAGTAATTGGCATAAGAAGCTACAATTCTTATCTTGAGTGTAACTGTTTCTTACTTCTTCAAGGAGGTGGTGTTAAAGTCTGTAACACTTGTTCCTTTTATTGGGATCTGTGGGGAATCTTCTTCTGGCACATAAGCAGGATTAACAATATCATTGGGTAATGGCCATCTTCTTAGTCTATCTGAATTTTTATTAATATTCCCATATATATGAACAATAGTCATATTGCCCCTATACTCTTGTATGCCTATTTGCCATCTGAGCATATGTCTTTTGGGTGTTTTCATGTTTAAAAGTGATTTAACAGAAGTACAATCTGTTATTACTTCAAAAACACATTCTTCCAGAAATTAATTTAGTTTTTCTAAAGCACAAACAAGGCATATACACTCCATCTGACTTGCTCCATATCTGGCTTCAGTTTTTTTGATTTGCCTGGATATGAAACATATGGGTACTTCAACAGGTTCATCATTTAAAATTTGAGCTTGATGAAGTGCGGCACCAAGCCCATCCCCTGATTCATCAATGTAAAGTTTGAAGGGCAGCTTAAAGTCTGGCATCAGTAAGAGTGGAGAAGTGATTAAGGCTTTTACTCTGTCAACAGTCATTTCAAATACTGTGTCTTTGTCACATACCTTATAAACAGGTCTTGCTATGGATGCAAAGTCTTTAATGTGTTGCCTGTAATATCCTGCAAAACCCAAAAATTATTGAATTTCCTTTTTGCTTTGAGGCTTAGGTTTCAGTAAGACTGCTGCAATATTATTTTTGTCAATTTCAAGGGATAGACCAGATACTACATGTCTCAGTTTTTTGAGCTCCCTAAATCCAAATTGAAATTACTTCAAAGAGATTTTCATGTTCACAGATTGGATTTTTGTCAAAACTCTGGATAATCTGTACATATGTTCTTCCCAAGTCTTTGAACAGATAATAATATCATCAATGTAAATGATCAACCATCCTTCTGAAAGCTCTTCATGGAAAATTTCATTCATCATTCTTTGGAAGTGTGAAGGTGCATTTTTAATTCCAAAAGGCATCCTTAAATATTCATACACTCCACAATGAACAATGATTCTCAAGTATTTCCTTGCTCTTGGTGTCACTAAATTTTGATGAAATCCTTTAAGGGCATCCATGGTGCTTATATACACTTCTTGAGGTATTTGGGTGAGGGAAATTTGGATCCCTGGTATTGGGTACCTGTCTGGAACAGTGTAAGTGTTCAGAGCTCTAAATTCCCCAACAATTCTAGATTTTCCATTATGCCATGCCACTATCACTGGTTTAGTTATTTCTACTTCCTCATTATGGCCAGCCTTTCTCATTACACCAAGGCCTAGAAGTTCTTTAATATGAGTTTCTATAGTTTCTCTTGATTTGAGAGTTGCTGGTATGCAGGTCTTCTTAAGAGTGGTGGATAAGGTCTCTCAATATTAAGAATAATGTCAGCTTCATGACCAAGAATTGCCCCTAGGGGTCCTTTATCTGAAGCAAATGCTTCTTTGGTGTCATATAGAAGAGCAGAAAGTTCATTTTCTTTTTTATCAATCAAATGAAGGCTTTTTTCAGCTTCATTTAACTGTTCAGACTTGAATTTCTCTAACTCTAAGTTGACTGGTGATACTTTGTTCACTGTAATTTGTCTCTTAAATGGTAAAAAGGAAAATTTTTGGCGCTTATTGTCTCCAATAGTAAAGTATCTGTCCTTGTTGTTATGTAAATCTATGCCATACATGATTAAATAATCATTTCCCAATATGAAATGGGTACTTGAGTAATTTTCCATAACAACAAATTCAACAGTGATTCTTAAATTTCCATTTTTATGTGGAAATATGACACTAGTCTTAAATATTCTGAATGATTTCATTGGGTTACTTGGACTATTGAATTTTATGCCATAAATTGGCAACAATTTATCTTCAAAATTTGGTACACAAGTCTTAAGAAAGGATTTACCTACACAAGAGAAGAATGCTCCTGGATCAAGTAGTAGTTTAGTGCTTTTGTTTTCAATTACCACTTCTGTTATACAGGAGTTACCAGTTGTATAACCTTTCCCTCTGTTTTGTTTGGTTTTCATTAACTGTGCATCTTGAATTTTGGATAAATCAAGTTGTCTATTGCTCAACTGTGGCAAGTGTGAATAAGATTCCATGATGTCAAAGGTGGAATTGATTTTTTCTATACCCTTTGAAGATTCAGAAAATATTGATGATTTATCATCTGAATTTTCTTCAATTACATCATTTTTTTCAACATCTAGTTCTTTTTCAATGTCAATTGCATTGATTTTCCCCCTTTTTGGAAATGTATTGGATAAATGTGTGGTGCTTTGGCAAATATGGAATTTTCTGATTGTATCTACAGATTCATATTTCAAATTTTTAGAATTTTCTTTGGTGTTTTTGTCCACAGAATCTTTCCAAGGTGTACTAAACCTTGTTTTGAGATTCACCCTACTAGAACCAATTTTGGTTCTGGTGGTTACTTCTTCTAATATATTGATAATATCTTCTGCTGAAGATTGTTCAGTAGTCCTTCTTTTGACAGCATGCTCTAGGTCACCTCTACATTGTCTTAGAATTTTCCTATGAATCATAAATTTTGACATGTCAGGGTATAATTCTGTTAGTCTGTCTTTTTGTTGGCAAAACCATGGTAAAGCTTTGTCTTTATCATCATTGAATTTTTCAGATTCAAAGGCTGTTCCAGCTTTGAACCTCCAAGCATCATTTTCTCATTTGTTAATAATTTGGCTTTTCCACCAAGTCCAACTTTGGTGTCTATGTGCTTGTCTCAATTTGATATACCATCTGGGAGCTTATTTGGTAAACAAGGTGTTAAATCTAGCCGTTACCAATATGTCTGGTAATTCAAAATCTTCTTTGATCATGTCAATACCTCTGATGAATTCCATATGGTCATATTCTCCTTCACCACTGAAGTGAGACCATTCCTTAAGTTTTGGAACTTCTTTCAAGAGTTCTGGGCCCATTGATGGTTCCAAGTTATGAAAAGAAGTAGACAATTCATTTTTTAACTGTGAATTTTAAATATGAAATACTTGTGGATTGGGAATACTTGTACCCTCATTTTGATTCAGAGGTGTAGACATTCTTGGTAAGGTGTTTAGTAGTTGTTCAATATCATTCATTTTACTGTTGTTAAACCTTTGTGAATTTCCTAATTCATGTTTCAAGCTTTGCATAGAGCTCATTACATTCTTTTTATGATCATCCACTTTATATGTCAGCTCATTCCATAATTCTGTTTGTTTAGTATTATCAGAGATAACATCATTCAACTTTATTTTTAATTTTGATATTTCCTCTTTTGAGGTATCAAAACACTTTTTCAAGGCAAGTATATGTGTCTTTACTTCAGTAAATTATTGTGAAATATCATCAAGAGCTTTCTTATTATGCTCTTTGACAGTACTTATGGCTTTTGTTATTCTTGTTTCAATTATGTCATCAATATTGAATTTGGAATATTTGTCTGTTAGTTCTTTAATAATGGCAGATTGTTCATTTATCTTAATTCCAAAAGAATTATCATTATTGGAAGTTTTGATTGTTCTTAAAACTCTTTCAAAGCATTTAAGTGTATCATTTATTTGGCTCAGACTCAAGTTATTTGTTTTAATATTGTCACAAATTGATGTATTTTTATCATAAAGATGACTTTTTACATCAGAAATAGCCTTATACAACTGTGGAATACAATCAAAAGTATCAAAAATGATTTTTGATATTTCAATCTGGCTTCCTCCTTTTTCTGTAATTCCATCATAGTTATGGCCATCTGAAACACATTATCCATGGTATCCTTCTGAATCTTTGGAATCCTGTAGCCCTGGCTGTAAGGTTTTGTGGCTGGTGCCTTTCCTTTGCCCTTGTTCTGAGCTTGCAGCTGCTTTTTCACGTTGAAATTGCTGCTGCTTGCCACTGGGGCTGTTTTTGGCACTTGCTTGGGTGGTGGAGGGCTGATTTTTCCTCCATTCTGCTGTTAATAGCATCATGTTCTTCTTTTCCATAAATGGATGCCATCCATTGAGCAACCTGCAAGTGTTGGGATGGCCTAGGAATTTTCTCACCGTCAGGTAAGAATTCATGCAATTTTTCCACAGATCTGCAAGGATCTGGTACTCTTTGTGCTCCAATTCATTGTTGTAAGCCTTCTTGCTGGCTTTGGAAATTTCCACTGAAGCTTCTTGTGACAGTGTAAGCTCTTTTTGGAGGTAAAACAGTCTTATAAGCTTCAGAATGACACAAGTTAGTAATTTGGAGGTTATGAACTGACCCTTGTCCTTCTGTAAATGCTTGGCTTCTGCCATAATCATGTCTATGACCTTTCTGGAAGCTTCTTGAGGGGTTATAGCTGGCTCCTGATCTAGTTGAAGGCATATTTTATGATTAAAAAGATTTAAAATGGTCATTTTACATCAAAAAACTTACTATTAGCCAAATTCTTAGCTTTCTGAAGAGTATTACTTATATCCAAGCTAATCAATTCATAAGAAATTGGTTCAGGTTGATCATTCTGAATTACAATAACAGTAATATTAGGGTCAGAATTAACAGTACTGGCAGGAATAATTCAGGTAACTGTTGAGGATGTTTCAATGTTTTCTTGTCTTACCACATTGTCAGACACTAAAATTAATGAAAAAGCCAATTAATGAAGTAAAAGAGGTATTTCAAAAAAAGAAATAAAAATATAAGCCTCACTTATAATATGAAAAAAATTATTTTTTATCAATTTTTTGAATTATAAGTATTTTTTATATGTTTTTAAATTTTTCAATATAAAAAAAAGGATTAAAAAGAGTAAAAAAAAATTTCACAGGTAAAATATCATGGCTGGCCCCTCAAATGTAAGGTGTGGATATGAAACTTTGATAAAATATCAAGTACTTTTCCTGTCCTCAAAATTTGTTTAAGGTAAAATTATTAAAAAATAGTAAGAAATAGTATTTTTAAAGAGAAAAAACACCAATTTCATTTTTTTTAACTTTTTAAGTATAAAACAATAATATAATAAAATTTATTTTTTTACCAACAATAAAGATTTATCCAAAAATACTCTACAAGAGATATCGGAGGCTACAAAAGAAATTTCTTCAAGAGCAATTTCAATTTAAATTAATTGAGAAAAGAACTGCAAGAAATTAATTAAAGAAAAAAATTATTCAAAAAGATATTCAAAGAAAAAACACACCCAAAAGTGACCAGAGTGAATTTGGAAACAAAGTGACAAAGTTTACAGTGATGAAAGATGCTTTAATTCACTTATGGGGTGGTTCAGGTGTAAAAATGATTATAAGAGTTACAAACACTGATTATAATGATTTTTTCACGTGGTTTAAAGGTTCAAAATGATATGAAAAGGGTGTTTGGAATTTTTTATTAATTTGTTTAACAGTGTTTAAACTAATTATAAAAGGAAAAGATTCTAACATGAAGAGAAAAGTGGAGCAAAGAAGACATTCTTTTGTAGCCATCAATTTTCTTACTCCAAAAGTAAAATTTACTCTTGTCAGTCGTGGAAAACACTCTGACAACAGAAAATCCAATTATGGCATCATTGAACCCTGGTTTAGACCAAAAAAGGGCTGGTTTTAGCCATTTTAGACCCTTTAATGGAGTACTTTTCCTCTCCTCAAAATTTGTATAAGGTGAAATTGGATTAAAAATAGTATGAAATAGTATTTTTAAGAAAAACCACACCATTTTTACTTTTTTTGACTTTATAGGTATAGAACAATAATATTATAAATATTTATTTTTTTACCAACAAGAAAAATTTATCCAAAAATACTCCACAAGAGATATTTAAGGCTACAAAAGAAATTTTGTCAAGAGCAATTTCAATGGGAATTAATCTAGAAAAGAACTGCAAGAAATTAATTAAAAATCAAAGTCTTTAGAAAGATATTAAAAAATAAAACACAACCAAAAGTGACCAGAGTGAATTTGGAAAAAAAGTGACAAAGCTAACAGTGATGAAAGATGCTTTAATTCACTTTTGGGGTGGTTCAAGGGGTAAAAATGATTATAAGAGTTACAGACAATGATTATAGTGATTTTTTCACATGGTTAAAAGGTTTCAAATCATTTAAAAAGATTTGCTGGAATATTTTATTGATTGGTTTAACAGTGTTTAAACTAATTATAAAAGGAAAAGATTCTAACATGAAGAGAAAAGTGGGGCAAAGAAGACATTCTTTTATAGCCATCAATTTTCTTACTCCAAAAGTAAAATATACTCTTGTCAGTCGTGGAAAACACTCTGACAACAGAAAATCCAATTATGGCATCATTGAACCCTGGTTTAGACCAAAAAAGGGCTGGTTTTAGCCATTTTAGACCCTTAAATAAGCCATCACTATAGTAATAGCTGGCCTAGAGCCTTCAAAACACATCAGAATGAGTGTAAGAGACAAAGAAACCAGTTGAAATTGTTTTTACTAATATTTTTTTATCTTAAGGGTAGTTTTACCCTCTTGGCAATAGTTAAAACTGCCCTGGTTGGTATCAAAACCTCATCATCAATTGAGTCACAGACCCTGTGACTCAATTCCAGGCCAAAAGTGATGAACTTTTGTGTGGATTTTGACATCCCACGCCTGTCAGCAAGGATTTTGGGGGTCTGGCTCCCCCTTAGACCTAGAGTTCCTTTTCCCCCCAATTTTAATCTTTCCAATTTATTTTTTCCTTTAATTCCTCATCATGTATTATACTTTTAATTTACATATGTAATTCAAATTAGTTTTAAAGTACACTACTGTAATAATTGACATCTCATATGTAAATCAAAGTTCACTTATGTAATACATGCACACATTTGGACAATTCAATTGAAAATACTTCAATTCCTCATAACTTCTAAACTATACACAACACCTCAATTTTAACACAAAAATTGATGGTTAACACCACATGTGATGTGAATTGAATGAAAGTTTTGAGGATTTTCAACTTTTGTACAGAAAATACTAAAAACTTAATTTAAGCTTAATTAGAGTTGAGATACAGAATTTTCACACAGAGGTGACCCCACCTTATTTTTTTTATGAGGAATCCAATGGTGAAATAATTTCTGTATGTTTATTCATTGGATAAAAAGTTATAATAATTTTTATTTAACTTTTTCAAAAAATATTTTAATTTTTTGTAATTTTTGTTAAAATTCAATTTCTCCTTAATTCTTTCAAGTAAAAATGTGTTTTCACAATTACAAATTTTAATGTATTATTATTTTTAAATTATAATTAAATTTTTATTTCTATATATGAATTTATATATATTTCAATTTTTACTTTTATAATACAAATAAATTTGTTTTATTTATATTTATATTTTATTTTATTGTTTGTGGTCTTTTGGGTATATAAAAATACCTCTAAGGCTCACAGCTTTGGTGCTTTTGCCAAAGAGGCAATCATAATTTTCTTCCTCTTCAATGTAACAACGAATATTATCATGATCCTTAAGTGTAAAGTTAGGTTTGCTATTTCCACTAGCCTTCTTCTTGCTTTTCTTGCACTCTTTATTTTCCTTATCAATGGCCTTACCATGAGGACCTAAATCAGAACTGCCACCACTAGCCTCAATTGTTGCCAAGCTGACTCCACTTATTGAACTAGATGGTGTGAGATGCATTCCACTACTGATTGACTGAGCCCTAGTGCACTGACTGATTTATTGGAGTGATCACTCAAAGGTGGTTGATTAGTGATTGTCTGGATGGTGGTTGCTGCCATGGCAATGTATTGTAATTGATCTTCAACATGATGAGATGATTGATGTGAGCCATTAATCACATCACAATTACCAATGGGCCCAAATGAACTATAGCTTGCTGAATGTGGTGGTTTCATCTGAATTGGCCTTTGTGAATGCATTAACATGGTCCCTTGGACTGTCTGATTTGTTGCAGTACCTTGAAGATATCCATTTGACCAGGGGCTCATATCAGAACCTTGAGCAACCACTCAATTCCAGTGGTGTTGTAAGTGACCTAAATCTTACCCATATTCCTCCAGTAGTCTTCCTGATGGTGACTGATCTGTGATATCCCTTTGAAATTGGTTCATGTAATGCCATCTGATGTTGGAGGTAATCTTATCATCAATTTAAAAAAATCATATTAATAACCTATGCCCAGCTCTTCAGATATCAAATCTAGGTTACCTCACCTTCAAAAAACTAAATAATAGAAGAAACCTTTGGTGTTAACCACCCAAATAAAGAATTGTCCAGCTGGAAGTATGAAGCTTTTGGAATATCTAAGCATAGACAAAAATACATGAAATCAGGAAATAAGTTAATATCCAAATTTAACAAGGAAAAAGGGGAAGATTTATGAAATAGCCAGGTGGAACAGGTTTGTAACAATTTCCTTGTTGAAATAAATTTTTTAAAAAATATTCAACTTTTTCGAAAGAAAATCATTTTTGGATTTTTGGATGATTTTAAAAAAGTTTTAGGCAAAAAAAGGCAAAAAAGAGGTCCCAAAAACGAACATCAGACAACAGACTCTCCCACGCTAGCTCCAAATTCTCAGGGGCTTGTGTGATTTGGGATTTTTCTTTGTCTGATGTTGAGCTTTCTCAGGATTTTGTGTCGTCAAGAATCAGCAACCCAAAATTCATCATTTTCAGCAAAGGCTGAACCCCACTATTGCGACTGAATGTCCATCTCTAGTGCACATCCAGCCTTGGATAATAGGGTCTTGCGGAATTTTCGCACACCCCAACTGAGTGTTGCTAGCCATGATTGCCTAAAAAGCTGCAAGATGGCGTCACAGCCCGCACCGTACTTAGGTTTGCGTGTTTTCTTTTTGAGAAATCGTGACATGAAGCGCTCCTGGTAAAGCAGCGCCCAACCAGGCCATAATTGTTCTCCCGGAAGAATGCATGGGGGTAATCTTTTGCGTTCGCCGGAAACTTTCAGCTTGGTATCGCATCGCGAAGCACTTAATCCAGCCTTCGCTATTCGTCATACTTGCTGTATAATGCTGACAACTGCCAAATTTAATTTATGCCAAATCTCAAAGTAGAGTAGAGTAATTCGTTTGCCAGGCCGTTATTAGAAAAAAACATAAACCATCACGAAATCCAGCGCCAGACACTCACAGGCAAAGGATGCGAAGGGTGAGATCCTAATTTCTATGGACTCAACCTTTAGGTTCCCATAAATGTCGACTCTCTCGTTTGATCTAAGCGAAACCAGCAGTTGATCTCCCAAGTTGCTTAAATTTCAAAACGCGTGTGGAAATGTGGAATCTTGCAATCTTGAGACCAACGAAGAGCCTCCACCTAGGCAGGAGCCACTCGAATGGCATAAAACTACCTTCTATTTAGACTCAGGTCCTTTCCTTGCCCATCCGCCCTCTGCGAGCCTCCTTTTGACAAGTCTGTTTTGCACCCTCATCACTTTCTGACTCAAACTTTCTGATACCTACTCTCCTTGAATTGAATTTTCCTACTTTTTTGTGTTTAAAATAAAAATAAAATAAAATAATCACATTCATTAGTTTAGCCAGTGTTTATACAAGCGGAATTCTTTCTCTTTTATTCACAACCACATTTAGACTCGGTTTCTTAGCTCGTTCTCAAACGCCCTTCGGGCAACTTTGCTATTTCTTTGATAAAACTATTTACTGAATTTTCATTTAAGCGTACACGTGTTGTTCACCATGTTACCCTTTCTAGCGTTGGCTGGGTTCCTTACCATCATCAACTTCCCACAGGCCTCTGCCAATGCGGATTACTCTACCGGGTATCTTCCTTACGTCTGCCCCAGCGACAAATGGCTGACAGACAATTCCGGTATTTCCAAGTCAAATCCTTGCAACCCAAACTAATGTAATAATAACTCACCAACTCCGGTGTATTCTCTTGTAGCTGACCATGTAAACGTAGGCATACAAGCATCCGAATGTGGAAAGAACACTCGTTTACATTTCCCAAAAGGTATGAATGCTAATGAATCGAATCTCTCGCCTACCACTCACATCTTTTCTACTCACCAGTACAAATGTATGCCTACTTCAAGACGAACCACTCCATGGATCATTACCACGGTTGTGTTGGTCAAATGTATTTCATATTCTCAAGTGAAAGCTGCCATAGCTGATGTTGCCTATTTGACAGCCTTACGGTGTTTGCTTCGCGTACCAGTCCATACCAACCGTGGACGATCTCCTCATCGACCCAGATTGTCAATCTTTCACCTGGCAGTAAGCATTTCAGTGATTTTTGACTGGTTATATTGTTCTGATTAATACTTTTTCAACTTAAAATTCTACGATCCTTAGTAACAGAGGAGGATTCTCCGGACGTGAGCTTTTACTTTGTTACTCGTGCTGTTTGCTAATGACTCATGTACATGGCGCTTTCGGCATCTCCTTCCTCCTCAATAGTGGGAGTGAGGCCAATTGGTAAGTTCCAGCCTGAATTGTTCCTATTATTCTCATGTCTCAATACGTCATCCTTTCTTGCACTCAGCCAATCCGCAAACTGGTCAGAATGGTTATGAAGAGAGTCTCACCGGGAAATATCGTGATGGCAAGGCCAAAGCAACAGACCTCCAACCCTTTCACGATTCACATTATCCAACATTTGCCAAGGTTAGTGCCTCGAGCCAACCTTGGCCCAAGAATATAGCGGCCCAACTGGGAGTGAAGGAGTTGCCTAACCACCAACCGAAATGTGGGCGTCCCTGTAAGTACTCACTTCACATTGATGACATTGAATGCAATCTAGGCATTGATCAATTTATTCTCGCTCAGGTGAAATCAACCTAGACCCAGGGGTGGCCCGTGGTGCTCCACGAGAATATGTGCCTGCCCGTGCTATCGACTACTATAATTGGGCACCAAGACATGCTAAAGGTTGGCCCCAATGCGCGGTAGATCGCCAAGGAAAGGTGCAGTTCAGCAACCCGATACCTCAGCCTCCAGATGGTGCCTACTGTCATGATAATCCAGATGCAGAAACTTGCCACACCAGCGCAACCAGCTCGATATCTAGCAAACCTGAGTGCCAAGCCCATCCCGAAGCACAAGGTTGTGGTGGTTCATCCGAACAACCTGACTGCGATGCCCATCCCAAGGCCGAGGGGTGTCCACGGTCAAAGAAGAACCCCCCAGGTTGCGGATCCAATCCCGAAGCAGAAGGTTGTGGTGGTTCATCCGAACAACCTGACTGCGATGCCCATCCCAAGGCCGAGGGGTGTCCTGGAGCAAAAGAAGCAAGTTGCTGCGAATCCAATCCGCAAGGCCCAGGGTGTTCAGGAAAAAAGCCTAAGAAAAAGTTATCAAAGAAACACCCTCATCGCCGTAGCGCTAAAGCAACTGATGCTAAACATAGGAGGGCAAAGCACGTGAAGAGAGCGAGAGCTTTGTATTCGATTTAATCGCGGCGTTACTTCCTCATTTTTTGTTGCATCTTCTCGTTAAACTGCCTCATTTAAACCCATGAGCTCCAGTCTAAGTTGCCGGCAATCGCGTTACACTTCAACTAAGGTTTTTTCGGCTTTGCCTGCATGCTTAAATTTTTTTTGCATACATTACAATCTTTGACAATGTTTTCCGCTTGTGAAATTCACTTTTTTCCGATATTAGTCTCTCAATTTTTTGGTCGCATTTGAATTAGTTTCACAATGACAGCGTCATGTAGAAGACGAGTTGAGCTTGTTGTTTCAATACCTTTTTTTTCTGCACTTAGGCAGTTAAAGACAGTTTTTGTAGTCTTTTCAAAGTAAAAAAAACCATATATACACACTGTTGCACGAAAGCCCTCGCCGTGGAGTAAATTTTCTTTTGGGAAAGGTAGTCCGAATAGATGCTATGATACAACGGTAAACCTGCTGAGGAAAAGAAAATGTCCTTCAGTTTGGTTATTGAGAAGGCCCAATTGTTAGAATATGGAAGTTTCCCCTTTTAAAGTAGTTGATGTTTTTATAGCAAGGGTGTTTTTACGAAGGTAAAGCTTTTTACAAAAAGGTTTATCTAAGGTACAATAAATTTGTATTTGATTGAGACTCGCCCGTAGTCTTCCTGCCTCCTCCTTTCCATGAAGGAGGGCCTTTTTATATTCTTTATTACAAGATTTTGTACGAGCATTGCTCACATCGCTAGGCAATGTCGACGGACTTGTAACTACTCATACGTCGTGAGATCTTGGTCTAAAGGTATGGTTCAGAGTTAGTTTCTGGACCATGCCATGCTGCCTACGGCAGGTGTGTTTTTAGGGTAGGATTGACTAACCTAGGCTCATCATGGCTTGATTTTTGACACCCCCCCTCACTCCTAGCCCACAAACTCCTAGGCTTGTTAAGGCACGTTGTAGATTGGTTTTTGTTACTGACTTTGTAAGGAAGTCAGCTAGCATGTCCAGTGTTGGAGCATATTGCAGCTTAATGAAATTGGATTGAACTGCTTCCTTGGCAAAATGGAGCTGTATATCCACATGTTTCATTCGTTTGTTATTGAGGTTGCAATTGCCATTAGCAGTACTAATGCAACTCTGATTGTCTTCCCAGACTATTATCACGTTGTCAAACTGGTAAATTTCAGCTTCTTGACACCACTGGCGAAACCACAGGAGTTCTGAGGTCAAATCGCATAGAGATTTGTATTCAGCCTCAGCTGTTGAGATTGACACGGATGGTTTTTTTCTTGTTTTCCAGAAAATAAGACAACCGTGCATTTGTGCAAGGAAGCCAGAGGTTGAACGTCATGTTTCACGGCAATTACCCCAGTCGGCATCACTGAACGCAACTAGACCTGACTTCTTGGTTTGCATGTAGCAAAGCCCCACATCTTGTGTGCCTTGAAGGTACTTTAGCACATGTAGGAAGGCCTTCCAGTGCTGTATGCCTGGTTTTTCCAAATACTGAGACAGGCAGCTAACGGCAAAAGAGAGGTCAGGTCAAGTGGCTGTGCTGAGGTAATTTATGCTGCCGATGGCACTACAATAGTTGACCTCAATAGCCTCAAAGGATTTTCTCTCATCCTCTGTAGCCGGCCCTAAGTGCAAATTTGGTACAAGAGGAGTGCTTACGATCTTACACTCCTGCATTCTATAAGAGTGCAGCAGCGATTTGATGAAGTGTTGTTGGTTCAGGGTTATGCAATCTTGTAATTGATTCACTTTAACTCCCAATAGCAAGTCCGCTGGACCAAGGTCTTTAATCTGGAATTCTTTGTTGATTTGTTCTTTGAAGCCTTGTAGGCTTTGCCCAAAAATTGCCATGTCATCGACATGGACATATATCCATATTTGATCAGGTGTTTTCCTATAGAATACACATGGGTCTAGTTTGCAGACAAGAAAGCCTGAATCTAGCAACCATGCTTTAAGACGAGTGTACCATGCTAATGGAGCTTTGTTGAGGCCGTATATTGCCTTTTTAAGACAAAGACAGTATTGTTGGTGATTAAGGTCCAAGCCTTGTGGAATACTGAGATAGACAGTTTCTCTAAGCGGTGCATTCAAGAATGCACTCTTGACGTCTATCTGATGAAAGTCTAAATTATTAGCACATGCATGAGCAATTAGCGCTCTAAGGGAGTTAAGTCAACCTGTAGGAGCATAGGTTTTATCAAAGTCTATGCCGGGAGTTTGCATAAACCCTTGTGCTCTATAACCTTATTTTGGTGGTCCCTTTTTAGCTTGAAGACCCATGTTGTGCCCACAATCTTATATTCTTTCCTAAGTTCTACAACCTCCCATACATTTAGGTTGTTCATTGTTGTTAGTTCCTTTTTTATTGCCAACACCCATGCCTCTTTATCTTCAGATTTCAGGGCACTTTGGTATGTAGCAGGTGCGTCGTTTGCTATGCTAAGGTAAGCTAGCGCCCTTCTTTTGTATGGTAGTATGTGCAGGGGGTCAACGTGAGCAGTGATAATAGTAGGATGATGAGGACCAATCACTCGTATCCTAGTCGTCCCAGTGTTACTATCAACATGTTGTTGGTCATTCATTCCTTCTTGAGTTGAGTTGTTGTCATAGATTATTTGTTCATTAGTTGTTTCTTGTTGTGCTCCTATGTTTTCAACTAGATTTGGCTCTTCATGAGAAGCTTTGGTTTGTTTGGATAGTACATCATTTATTTCTATTGGATGAACATCAATTTCATCCAAACATCTTCTTGTTGGCATGGTTTCAATAGCCCACAAGTTTTTATTCTTACCACCTAAGACGTAAGGAAAGACTTTTTCATTGAGGGTTGCATTTCTTGTAACAATTACCTTTAGATCGGATAAGCGTAATATTTGATAAGAGGTATTTTCATTTTCAAAACCTAGCAAAACACCTTCTTGACTGGGGGGAGCAAGTTTCCAACTATGCCTACTCTTCAAGTTATAGACTACTGCACGACACCCAAATATTCTCAACCTGCTTAGTCTGGGGGGTTGTTGCTCCATAGCTGATAGGGTGTTTTGTTTCCTCTTGATGGAGTGGGTGACATATTTGAAAGAAATACAGCCATATTAATCGCTTTGGCCCAATATTGGTTTGGCAAGTTAGCAGTACCCATTAAGCACCTGGCTTTTTCAAGAATGGTGTGATTACACCTTTCTGCATAGCCATTGTGCTCAGGAGTCTCAGGTGGTGAAAATATGTGTACAAAACCACAGTTTTCAGCCAATCTTTTAAATTTTTCATTTAAGAACTCACCTCCCCAATCTGAGGTAAGTTTCTTTATCTTTTTATCCTGTTGATTTTCCATGTAGTTCTTGGCAATGACAAATTGGTCAAAACTCTCAGATTTTCCTTTCAAAAATTTTATTATTTTAAGAGATGTTGATTGGTCAACAATTGTAAGCAGGTATTTGAACCCAGATATTGGAGGTGGGGTGATTGGTCCTACCACATCAATGTGGATTGAATCCAAGGACTTGCTGGCTGGGGTGAAGTGGTGATTAAAAGCTAAATGGTGAGATTTATTTGTTTCACATATTAAACATGGGATTTCTGTGTTTGATAGTCCTAGACTTTCAAGAATGGCTGGTCCAGGGTGTCCTAGTCTACCGTGCCAAGGCAGAGTCCCAGTTGCAATCGTGAGAAAAGTTGTTGGTAGGTCATATTTGATATTCATTAGCCAATTAATAATTTCTTCATTGAGTAAAGTCTTCCCATTGGCGATGAGAGAAAAGGTGTTGTTCTCTACATGAACAATAACTCTATTTTTGAACAGCTCTAACATACTTACAAGGTTACATTTCAATTTTGGAACAAAAAGACAGTTTTCTAGTGTTAGAGTCTTTTCATTACATCTTAATTGTACTTCACCTATTCCAAGAGCTTTCAAGTTACTCTGGCTGTCTCCTGTTCCGACTTCAGAACTTATGGGTTTGATTTGTCTGGTGAAGAATTTTGCAGAATTAAACATGTGGTGCCTGGCACCACAGTCAATGAAAATTTGATTGGATGAAGGTTTCTGTGTTGTTGAGAGTGTCATTAAGGCCTGAACCAGGAATAGGTGAGCAGCAGGATTGTTCTTGCATTTCTTATCCTTTCTATTAGGTCTTAAGTGTGGATTTTCTGCCCAACATTCAGCTTTTCTATGTGTGGTGCACTTGTTGTTGTGCTTACCATTGCTGCAGTAATAGATTATTTTGTGCGGTTCATCCAGAGATGTTGTTAATGCATTTGACATTGTTTCTTTTCCATGACTCGCATGCTGGTTATGACTGGCAAAATCTTGGAGCCTTGATAAAATGGATTGTGGCTTCTCAATGATGTCTTTGTTGAAGATCAAGCTTTTGACAAATTGAATGAGATGAGGGTTTCCTCCCAGTTTTCCAAATAGCAAGTATGACAAGAGCTCATTTGGTACAACAATGCTAACAGCATCCAGTTCCATCATCAGTTTTTGGCATGTATCAATATAACTTTGTAGGTTTCCGTCATAGAAACATTGCTGCCAGTCCATCCAAACTCAACCTCTGTTGACAGCTCTTTTGGATGCATATTGTTCTGCGATTTTGGACCAAAGCTCCCGACTATTCTCAATGGTTTCAGAATTAATTACTTCTCTGAAGACCCTCTTTGTTATTTTTGTCGTGATCAGATTCAAAACTGGCTCTAGTCCATTTGCTTACTGCGCTGGTGGAGGCATCTGAAGGCAGTTATTTTTCGCACACTTCAAGTAAGTCTCTGGACCTTGGGTGAATTTTCATATGCATTTGCCAGTGACCATAGTTGGTTCTGTTGATATATCTTTAACCTCAAGTGGTTTGTCATTCATTGTTGGTTTTTATTTGTAATATGTATATATAAGAGAATCTCAAGACTGTAAATCTATTAGAATATGGAAGTTTCCCATTTTAAAGTAGTTGATGTTTTTACAAAGGTAAAGCTCTTTACAAAAAGGTTTATCTAAGGTACAATAAATGTGTATTTGATTGAGACTCACCTGTAGTCTTCCTGCCTCCCCCTTTCAATGAAGGAGGGCCTTTTTATATTCTTTATTACAAGATTTTGTACGAGCATTGCTCACATCACTAGGCAATGTTGACGGACTTGTAACTACTCATACATTGTGAGATCTTGGTCTAAAGGTATGGTTCAGAGTTAGTTTCTGGACCATGCCATGCTTCCTACAGCAGGTGTGTTTTTGGGGTAGGATTGACTAACCTAAGCTCATCATGGCTTGATTTTTGAAACCAATCACCTATTGTGAAGCAAGGGACTGGTGTATAATTCTTTACAGAAGAGAATGTACTCAAAACTATTAGTTGAGTAGTTTCCTGGAAAAGCATAAAGACAATATACCTCAGCACTACCATATAAGTTCAAATCCACGGATGGAAGGCCTAAGTTAAAATCAGCTAAGTGTAGCAAAAAAACAGAAATAACTTCTGTCGCTTCATTGGAAATCTCATTTCTCTTTTCTCATATGCTTTATCTTTGAACTCTTATATTGGTTCTATTGACATTTATTCTGCTATCTTACATACTCAGGAGGAGTATCTAAGGTAGATGTGTCCTGTTAGGTGTCTATGCTACCAATGACGTTGACGTATATGTAGCCTTTTATCATAGCTTTCTAGACACGTTTGTGACATTGTGTTTGATAATAACCTTGCACAAAGACAAGTAATCCAGCAGGTAGCTCATTCACCTGCTACAGTCTTAATGGGATACTAGCTCACTATTGTTCTTTATGATAGTCATTGTAGACGTGCTTTACATATGCTAGCTATATTTTGAAGGTATAACTTATTGGTATATATATATATATAACTTCACAGCTACATGACTTGATTCATTTTATCAATTTAAATATATATACTGATTATAGTTGTTCTTAGTTTCTATTACTGTTACTGTTTTTATCAAGAATCAGAACAATAAAGATTGAAAATTAAATCTCTTGCATCAACTTGGTAAGTCAAGGGGAAATGGGTAGCACTAAAGAGCTTCTTTTAAAGCTTTTCAAAGTGTTTTATATATTAAACTCTGCACTATTACTGTTGGGAATTGATTTTGTTCTTGATCTTTTACCTAACAAAAAAATGGAGATCAGTACCTTGGGCAGCTGGTGACCCTTGATGTATTTTGACATTCCAGTAGAAAAGGGTTTATTTGAATTGGTCAAATTGTTGAACATTATAAAATACAATTTTTTCTTTTGATATGTACTCTATTGCATGTATGAAAAATTTCAGTTTTTTTAACATTGAAAGAGCTTCAAACATATTTCTCAATCAGACTGAATTTTGGTGATGACAATTTTGAAAAACAGGAAATGATATGAATTTTCAAGTAGGTCAAATGTTGATTTGATAGTGATAAGAACTTCTTTTTTGAATTTTAAGTATATTTCCAACAAAAGACATGGTATTTATAATAGAATGAAGCAATCCCATTTCTCTTCACATATATGTGAGGGAGGTTTCAAACTTCTATGATTAAACAATGCTATTAAGCAATGGAAATACCAAGGACAAAATTTCTTAATTTTACAAGAGGCATTCTAAAAAACAAAAGAAAGTCTAAATTTGGAAATTAATCTAGAGTTTTAAATCTGGTTTGTACATAGTGAGCACTAACCTTGGTAACCATAAGAAAATGGTTTGAGTCTGTATTCAAGCTTTGGTGAGCTTCATGACTATTGCAGGTCACTATAAGTAAGCCTTTAAAAAAATCAAGATTTATCTTTGTTAATTTTTTACGTTCTCTATTAAATACATAATATTTTTAGTAAGACTCAATTTTTTAAGCTCCTAGCAATATCTCAAACCCTTATTCTAATTTTTTCAAAAAAACTCAAACTAATTTGTGCCCTGACCAAAGAAGCCATAGTTTTATTTCTGTCAATATCCAAAGCTCCTATTAATTGTCAGGGTGACTTTATATAATAGCTTCAAAAAATTAAATAAAAACTAGAATTATGACTGTGACATGTTAAAACAGATAATTATGGAATGAAAAAGGTCCTACTGTTACTTGATAACTGTTGTTATGAGTCTACTGAGGAACTAGGTTGCACTAAGTTGATATGGATTGACTATGAATCTTAATAAAATAATTAATATTTAATTATATCCCACTTACTCTGGAAGTACTACTGGTTGATAACAGTTCTGATACATAGGATTACTAATGGATAAAGATGGGGTCCTTTTCCTGTGAAGAAAGGCCTTCTTTTATCCCTTTTAGAGACTGTGTGGGTCAGGAAAGCTTTTTGAATGTCTCCGTAGTAAAAGGTTTTACTCTTAACGCTGGTTTTTGGTTGTGAACTATCAATTTTGACATCAGTACAGTCAGAATAGTGGCTTTGGGACCACAAATGATCATTCTGGATCAATACAGGGTGGAACACTTTCCACAGTCCACTTCAAAACAGTTATTATGTGTCGAGAGTGTTTAAATGACTCATATCAGTCATTAGGGCCTGGTTTAAGCTTTAAACAATCATCATTTTAAGTATTAAGCCAGTACTGGTTGGTACAGGTTTGGTACAGGCAAGTATTGGCCAAAAAGCTTCAAATCCACATATCTCAGTCAAGAATTGAGATATCAATTATCCAAGAGCACATCATTTAAGGGACTTATTAGATCTTTAATTTGGTATGCTTCATGTTCACCCTTCTTGAAAAGAGCAAAAGCTACAAGAGTTTTAAGGATTTTGATGCACCTTTTTACATCAGCATGTGGCTTCAAAAACTTCCAAGCCATATATCTCTGTAAATTTAGAAGAAATCAGATTTCTAATGATACAGAGCTGTAGAGATTTGTGAGCTCTTTAGTTTGGTATACTCCATGGTGTCACAGGGGACCTTAGGGAAAGCAAGAGTGGCCTGGAACTCAGAATTCAAGAGCTCACTTGGAAGGCTCTAAAAGAATAAAGAAATAATTGAAAGAGATATTTCTTCAAGGGAAATGAGAGAAAGTACAAATATGCCAAAGATAGGAAAAAAATACAGGGGCCAAAGATAATAAAGAAAGCAAAAGGCCAAAAAGCCAACCAAATGAATCCTCAACTCACTGTTTCAACCTTCCAGAGAGAACAATATAATTAGTAAAGGATATGACTACCAATATATACTGACTGGAAAAGAAGAGAAACAAATGACTTACTTGTAAATATAAGTATTTACTTTTAAAATTAGAAGAAAATAATAATAAAATTAAATCAAATATCTTAATTAACTGGGGAAAATTTTCCAGGGGTGAAAAGGTGGCCAGCATATGTGAAAAGCTGAAAGACTGACCCTGAAGGGTTGATAACCCAACTGTATTGAATTTTTTGGGTCAATAAAGATCTGGCCATATTGAGAATTGAACTGTGTGCCTTGAGTTCTCACAGTGGAAAATGAATTGACCAAAAAGAGTCATTGCCATGCAGGCTGCCTGAATACAGCCTGTATGGACCGATTGAGTTTTCCAAGGAGTGCTGGAGCTCTTGATGCCTTGAAAACTGATTTGATACACAACAACCTCTTTAAATTTCCCTTTGAGGAATCCTAGGCCAGTATTCTCTTGGGGGAATACTGTTAAATTGAAATGACCAACACCTGAAGGACCAGGTGATTGGTGTCCTCAAATGGTCTTCTGGATACCATCATGGATTGCAAGATTGAGTGACTGGAGTCTTCCTTCAAAATGAATTGATGAATTGGTTACTTGATGTAAGATGATTAACTGGACTCTTGAGAGCATCACCATTGGATTCCTGGGGAAAAATGGTGCATAATGTCATATAATACCATATATGCCCCATTTCTGGGGGAGGATTTCCCTTTTCTTGAGGGGAAACCCTTCTGGAGGTGACTGGTAGCTTCCAGAGGCTATGACTTTCAGCTTAAGGCTTCATAGCCAATTATGGCCATTTTGGTCTTTTGAGATTTGTGGACCAAATTGGGGTCGGGTGGGCCCACTTGTGGTTTGAGACCCACCTGCTATTGGGGGACAGTTGTCTAACCTCTTGGCCCCTTTTGGCCTCATTAGATTCAGGCCAAAAGGGGCCTAAAGTGTCCCACAGTTCACAGTCTGTAGAGGCCATAGGGGACCTAATTGGCTCAAAACCCCATTTAGGCCAAAAGCCCACTAAACAAGTGGAGTGGGCCAGAATCCCTGGAAATGGCTAAAGGTGCCAAAGACCCCCAGGTTCAAAATAAGTGGGATTGGCCTGGGGTCTGGTGAGGTGGAGAATTGGCAAGGAGGGCCATGGATGGCCAGGAAAGATTGGTATGGCTCAAAGCAATTTCATACCACCACAGGCCAATTCAAAATAATTTGTTAATATGGCCAATTGGCCATAAATTGGTTAAGGTCACAATTTCCACAAACAGCAATGGGGGGGTTCATTCCCATGGGTGTGACAGTACACCCCATGTTTAATGGTGAGATACTAAGCACCAAGACAAGGTAAAAGCCTATTAAGGCTGTTGAGGTGGATTGGAAATAGGCTATCCAGCAGTGTTGAATTTCAAAGCAGAAATTGGTAACTGATAAAAATGTTGGCATATGTATTGAGGGTTATTTGGTCTTCTATCGGCATTTGGCTTTGTACTTATAAAAATTTAATTGATGTAAAACTTTGGCATAACAAGTATAAAGAAAAGAGAAAATTTGGAGAAATATAATGAAATCCCCCAGGCTCAAAGCAAGGGTATTGGCCTGGGAGTTGGTGAGGTGGAGAATTGGCCAAGGAGGCCAATGACTAGAGAATATGGCCCAAAGGCTATTAAACACCAAAAGGGGCCAATTGGCCATAAATTGGGGTCAGGCTAGAATTTCCATAAACACCCGCTGGGGGGGTTATTACACATGGTTGTGACAGGAACTCCCACCTGAATAGTGAGCTTGTGAGCACCAAACCACGGTAGAAGCCTTTTGAGGCTGTTGAGAAGGATTGGACATAGGGAATTCAGAGGTATTTAATCTTGAAAAGAAACTTTATGAACTGGTAAAAGGTTGTTATATGACATGAGGATCACTTGGTCTTCTTTTGATGTTTGGATTTGGAAATTTGGAAGGATTGAGTTGACGTAAAGATTTTCACATTAAGATTATAAGAAAGAAAATTTTAAGAGAGTATAAAGAAAGGAAAAGGAAAATAAAATACAGAGAAATGAAATTCTTAAGGGGGGTTCCAATCTTGATAACACAATTCAACAGTTAATTCAATTACCCAAGGACCTGGAAAACAAGATTTGATGACAGGTGCTCAGAGCATGGCCAAGGTGATGTTTTGAGGGGTTGCAGACACCTCAGGGAAGTTCACACCAGGAGAAGAACTTACTTTGGTAGTTACCAATCCTGCTGGTGCCATAAAAATAAAAAAAAATGCTGAAGGACTGAATTGGAAATGGAAAGACTTTGAAAGTGAAATGCATAGTGAATGGTCCATTTGCCCAAGTGAAAATGGCCATAAGGATTGGTATTGGTGTTGCAAGCTTAGCCTGAGTCCTATGTCCAGAAAATTGACAAGTGCTCACAGAGTGGCCAAGGTGATGCTCACAACAGGAAGGGTAGAATATCCTTAAAGGTGCATACCAGGAGTGGGACTTACCTTTGGTAATTGCTCTCCCCACCAAGAACCATATAATAAACTCAAGCTCTTGAAGAATTTGGTCCTGGATTGTCATGATACAAAGGGTGAAAGTCCTTGAAAGGTTCAGGGAAATTCTTGAGGTTTTTTGTTGGTTCCCAAGTCAATCTTTCTGGGTCTTGACTGAAACATTTCCATTCCACCAAATACCATAATTTTCCTCTCTTGATCTTGGAGTCCAGTATTTTGGGGACTTCCCATTCCTCTTCTTCTTCAATGATTATTCTAGGAGGAGGCTCTTGATGCTAATTTGGGATTTTTGATGTCTTGACTGGTTCAAGGAGGGAAATGTGGAAGACTGGGTGGATTGATCTCCATTGGCATTGAAGCTTGAGGTGGTGAGCATGGGTACTGATTTTCTTCAAGGTTGGAAAAGGACCCAAAAATCCTTCAAACAGTTTTTTGGTGGGTCTAGTTGATTTGATGTTCTTGGAAGAAAGCCATACCATGTCAGCAGGATTGGACACAGGTGGACTTGCTCCACTTTTATGTGCATACCTCTTAAGCCTGTTTATGGCAACTTCTAGTTCCCTCTTAAACTCTTTCTGTACTGATTGGAATTTTTCTTTTAACTTTCCAGAAGGAGTATCTTGAGTGATGTGAACTGAGTCAAATTGTGGATCTCTTTCATAAACAGTGAAAAACAGTGATTCTTCTGTTGAAGAGTGATCAGAATTATTGTAGGCAAATTCAGCCAGAGGGAGCCAGGTGTTCCAATCATCTTGATGATAGCTGAAATACATCCAAAGGTACTGTTCTAGTATCTGATTTACCCTCTCTGTCTGTCCATCAGTTTCTGGGTGGTAAGAAGTTTGTAGATCTCTTCAAATCTTGAACTTCTGACAAAGATTGGTCCAAAAATAAGAAACAAAAAACTGAATCTTTATCACTGAAAATGCTTGAAGGAAGGCCATGCTTTGAAAAAATATTCTTGATGAATAAACGGGCCAAATGTAGTGAAGTTATTGAAGACATTGTTTGAATGAAAACTGCCATTTTTGAGAATCTTTCCACTATGACCAGAATTGAATCAAAAGGGTTGGACAGTGGCAGTTGAGTGATAAATTCAATCGAAAGACAAATCCAAGGACCATTTGGAATTGGAAAAGGCTTGAGGAGTCAAAACTTCTTTTGACGGATATCCTTTTTTCTTGAACACTTTTGATAGGATGAGACATAGTCCTTGATAAAGTGAGTCATTCTGGACCAGTTGAAATCCCGCTTGACAAGTTTGAGAGTCCTCTGTTGGCCAGGGTGTTCATCTACAGGAGAATCATGACGCTTTTTGAAGAATACTGAGCTGAATTGTGGGGTCATTTGGGACCACCACCCGGTCTTTGAATCAAAGGATTTGGTAAGAGGAATCAAGAGAATAATCTTGGACAGATTTACCTTTACCCAATTCTTCAGGAATACTTCTGTACTGAGAATCTTTCCATAATTTCTTCTGAATTGTATCAATCAAATTTGAAAGACATTCCACCTTGACTGCAAAAAGTCTTGAGGGTTGGACTTAATCTTTCTTAATGATTTGTTGAAACTTCATTGGATTCTTGCTGATGGAATCCTCCCCCCTCTGCAGACAAATGTTGTCCCAACATGATAAGGCATTGGAAGAGTAGCTAGGTGGCCATGGTGGTAAGTGATTGAGAAATGAAATTAAGAAAGCAATTACACCCAGGAGGCTTGATGGCTAGTAAGGACTTTTTATGAAATGATGTATTTCAAGGAAGAGTGATTGGTGAGAACTTCAAAAGGGGAAGAAAGGGAAATAAGAAAAGCCCTCCAGTGCTTGAGAGCCCAGACTATGCCAAGGCGTTCCTTTCCATGAATCTAATAGTTAAGCTCTGCTGGAATAGGATTGCCGCTATCAAGTGCAATGAGATGATTTCCTGAGTCAGAAACCTGACTAAGTACAGCACCAAAGGCATAATTGGTTGCATTTGTCTCTACAATGGTGGGTAGGGAAGGTTTGAAGTGAGAAAGGATTGGAGCTGTGGTGAAGGCCTCTTTGAGTTTTTGAAAATGGCTAAGAGCTTCATCATTGAAGGGGAAACAGGAATCTTTCTTGAGGAAACTGGTGAGTGAACTAATTTTCTTTGAATAATTCTTGAGTAAACCGTGGTAAAACTTGGAACAGCCAAGGAAGGATTGAAGAGCCTTGAGGTTTATGAGAGGTGGCCAATCCAGAATTCACTTGACTTTTTCTTGATAAATCTTGAGGCCTACCAAAGAAACAATATAAGCTAAATACTCTACACTAGAAACATGAAATAGGAACTTGGAGGCCTTAGAAAAGAGGCTATTGGCTCTGAGTCTAGAAAGAACAGTGGACACATGGCTGACATTTTCTTTCTCAGATTTGGAAAAGACCATAGTGTCATCCAAATAAACTACAACATAAAAATCAAGAAGATCATAGGAAATATCAGTGACAAGAGCATTGGTGAGCCCAAATGGCATAACCAAATACTCAAAACTGCCATATTTAGTTCCAAATTCTGTCAAATGTTCATCACCCTACTTGATTCTGAGCAGGGTATATGCACTGCAAAAATGAATTTTGGAGAAGATAGAAGAAACATTGAAAACAGTGAGAAGCTGATTCATAGGAGGAAAAGGATACATGTTCTTCCTAGTCACAGAATTGAGTTTGCAATAATAAACACACAAACGGAGGCCACCATCCTTGTTTTCAATAAAGAGGACAGGTGCTCCTATTGAAGGGGATCTTGGACAGATGAAACCTTTCTCTACATTATCTGAAATGTAAGCCCTGAGTGTATCTGAATCTGACTCTTGGTTTGATAAAGAATAGATCACCCCAGCTGGAAGTAGAGAACCCTCCAGCTCAATACTATGATCACAGGTTTGGTGAGGAGGAAGTTTCTCTCCTTTCACCTTTGCAAATACATGCAAATACTGGTGATAAGCAGAGGGAAAAACCTTCATCACGTGCTCTACTTCTTCTGGCTCTCTCTCTTCCTCCCATAACTCCTACAGGGAGTCATGATAAGATGAAAGAGGGAGGTCCATATTCCCAAAGAAGAGATGAAGTTAAAATACAGAATTATTTTCTCCAACATCTTGAATCTCTTTGAGACTTCATCTCCAGAGGACAGTAAAGATGTATGGGAATTGAGGGAAGGGATATGCAGAGAAGATGGAAAATATGGTGTTCTAGAATAACCAACCAGAGCTGCACATGATTTGGCACAAGAAAATTCATTACCGAAAAAATTGGAAGGATCATAATATTCCTTATGATCAGCATTAAAGGTGCTCAGAGCTTGCCTCCAATCAATAAATGGATTAAAATGATTGAGAAAGTCAAAGACCAATATGAGGTCTTCTCCCTTGAAAGTATCAATGACTAAAGATTCCCATTAAAAGCTTTGGAAGGATGGAAGCTTGACCATATATCTGGTATGGTGAGTCACAAATAAGGGAGGGGACTCAGAAGAATCCAAAATGATAAGAGGAATCTTCTCTCAGAGTTCTGAAATGGTCAAACAATACTTGTGAACAAACTGACTTGAAATACATGAGTTGGTAGCCCCAGAATCAATGGGAATACTGTAAAACATATCAGAGAGAGGGAATAAAAGACAAAACATTTTAAAGAATTCTTGACACCAGTATTCATAATGCACATTTTTGCTCTGGATGGAAAACAGTGGAGACCATTGAGCACAACATGATCCTCATTCAGCCTTTTCCCTGGCTGAAAAATTTGCCTGCCAGTTGGGTAAGCTCGTTTTGAGGCCTTTTGAAATAGGACTCAAGACTATGCTTCCCACCACAATAGGTACATAAGCCCTCCTTGATTCTTCTTTATTTTTCAGATTTAATCAACTTGAAATCTTTATTCAACAAATAAGAATGGGGCTTGTCCCTCTTCTGAAAATTCTCCTTCTTCTTCTGATTCAAACTTCAAGAACTTTGAGGATGAGAAGAAATTGCCTTTGGGGCTTCAGGCTTCTTCTCTTACTGATGACTCTTCTCATTTTGCCTCTCATGGTAGCTGGTATCAAGTCCCAGAATAATATCCGTTAATTCTTGAAGGATGGGAGGACAATTTATCCAGAATCCTGGATGGAAATCCCTTCCTGAAATGGTGGATGAGAGCCCTTTCACCCCAATCTCCAATTCTTGAAACCAAACTTCTGAAATTGGCAGTGTATACCACAACATGATCACCTTCTTTCATTCTTAAGGAATCCAACTCTGCCTCAGCTATTCCAACTTCATTTGGGTCCCTAAATAAAGTAAAGAGTTGGGATTCAAATGACTTCTATGAATTAAGAAGTTAGCTTGGGTCTTAATTGGTAAGATTGGAAACATAAGGCTCAATCAATTTTTCAGCCCTGCCAAGAAGAAATGAAGTGGAATAAAGGACTTTATTTCTGTCTTTACAGAAATTTGCCGGATAATTATGAAATATTGATTGACAAGAATGAATGAAGCTTCTGAATTTGAAGGGTTGAGTCCCAACAAAGCATTCTGGTGCCTTCATTGATAGAGTCTTGAAGTCTGGTGTTCTTGATGCTTCAGAAGATGAAGCTGATTGCAGATTTGCCATTATTTGAGTCATTTTCTGCATGGTGGCCAATAAGGATGGTTCAGACTGATTAGAGACAGGCTTATTAGCCTGGGCTAGAGTTGGCCCTCCAGTACCTTTGAATGCCCCCACAGGAGCAGGGACACCTTCAGTACCTTAAGAATCTTCCTCTTCCACAGAATTCTCCTCCTCCTGTTCACCATCTTTGTAAGGTGTGGATATTAAACGTTGATTGCAAATCAAGTAGTTTTCCTGTCCTTAAAATTTGTATAAGGTAAAAATCAATTAAAAATAGTAAGAAATATTATTTATAAAAGAAACCACGCCAATTTTATTGTTTATAAATTTATTAGTATAAAACAACAATATTGTAAAGATTTATTTTTTTACCAACAATAAAAATTTATCCAAAAATACTCTACAAGAGATATGTAAGGCTACAAAAGAAATCTCTTCAAGAGCAATTTCAATTTGAATTAATTGAGCAAAGAGCTGCAAGCAATTGATTAAAGAACAAAGTCTTTGGAAAGAATATTAAAGAGAAAACACGCCCAAAAGTGACCAGAGTGAATTGGGAAACAAAGTGACAAAGTTTACAGTGATGAAAGATGCTTTAATTCACTTTTGGGGTGGTTCAGGGGTAAAAATGATTATAAGAGTTACAAACAATGATTATAATTATTTTTTCACGTGGTTAAAAGGTTTAAAATGATTTAAAAATGTGGTTGGAATCTTCTATTGATTGGTTTAACAGTGTTTAAGCTAATTATAAAAGGAAAAGATTCTAACATGAAGAGAAAAGTGGGGCAAAGAAGACATTCTTTTATAGCCATCAATTTTCTTACTCCAAAAGTAAAATTTACTTTTTTCAGTCGTGGAAAACACTCTGACAACAAAAAAGCCAATTATGGCATCATTGAACCCTGGTTTAGACCAAAAAGGGCTGGTTTAAGCCAATTTTAGCTATTTTTAGCCATTTTAGACCCTTAAATCAGCTATTACTATAGCAATACCTGGTCTAAAGCCTTCAAAACACGTCAGAATGTGTGTAAGAGGCGTAGAAACCAGTTAAAACTGTTTTTACTAACATTGTTTCAACTTAAGGGTAGTTGTACCCTCTTGGCAGCAGTTAAAACCACCCTGGTTGGTATCAAAACCTCATCATCAATTGAGTCACAGACCCTGTGACTCAATTCCAGGCCCAAAGTAATGAACTTTTAAGTGTATTTTGACATCCCACGCCAGTCAGAAAGGATTTTGGGGGTCTGGCTCCCCCTTAGTGCTAGAGTTCCTTTTCCCCCCAATTTTAATCTTTCCAATTTATTTTTTCCTTTAGTTCCTCATCATGTGTTATACTTGTAATTTACATATGTAATTCAATTGAATTGTACAGTAAAATACAGTAATAATTGATACCTCATATGCAAATCAAAGTTCACTTATGTAATACACACACACATTTTGACATTTCAATTGAATTCAATTGAAAATACTTCAATTCCTCATAACTTCTAAGCTTACCACAACACCTCAATTTTAACACAAAAGTTGATGGTTAACACCACATTTGGTGTGAATTAAATTAAAGTTTTGAGGATTTTCAATTTTTGTATTGAAAATACTAAAAACTTAATTTAAGCTTATTTAGAGTTGACTTACAGAAATTACATCCAGAGGTGACCCCACTTTATTTTTTATGAGGAATCCAATGGAGTGATAATTTCTTTATGTTGATTTATTGGATAAAAAGTTATAATATATTTTATATAACTTTTTACCACAAATATTTTAATTTCATAATTTTTATTAAAAATTCATTTTTACTTAATTTTTACAAGTAAAAATATAATTTCATAATTCTAAATTTTATTGTAATTTTTTTTTAAATTATAAATATAAATTTGTATTTATATTTCAATTTTTATTTTTATAATATAAATAAATTTATTTTATTTATATTTGTATCTTAATTTATCTTTTGTGGTCTTTTGGGTATATGAAAATACCTCTAAGGCTCACAATTTTCACCAGGAACTTTGAAAGTGGTCCTTGAAAGTCCTGGAAAGCTGCCAACTACTCCTGAAAAGGAACTTGATCTTCTTGATCCTCTTCCTTCCTTTCTGGATAGTGTTCTTCTAAATTGGGTCCTCAGTTCAGGAACTGCTGGGGTGCCGTTGAGAGGATCTCTTGGAGTTGGAGTGAGAGCAGCTTGAGATCTGGCCTGAGATCTTATGTGTTGGATAGGAATGATGTCAGGATAAGAATGAAATAAAATGAATAATAAATCAAAATTTGAAGATGAGAAGTTTGAGGCAATTCAAAAACAAAGGTTGAAGTCCAAATCAAAATCAAATCTTGAGGCAAAATCAATGAATCAAATGAAAATCTTCATTCATGTCAATCAATCAAATATTGAATGAAGTATTGAATTCAATCAAATCAAAAATATTGCAGAAATAAATATATCAAATGAAGTCTTGAGGATAAATCAATTTGTGTCAAAAATATTGATGTGAATAATCAGCAAAATCAATAATTTTCAGGTAAAGCAAATTTCTTGAAGTTAAAGTAAATATTATGTTAAATGAGTCAATAACATCAAAATCAAGTGAATAACTTGTTAAATTGAAATTCTTGAAGAATAAATCAAATTAAATCCTGATATGAAGAACATGTCTGAATAATCTTGATGACCAATTTGAAAATCAATTAAAGAATAAAATGAGTCATGAATTATGATTTGAAAAAGAATGGATTATTGAAATAAAGAATTAAAATAGAAAACAAAAAGAAGAATTTCTCAGCTTTCAATTTTCAATAATGAAGAATGAATGAGAGAAAATTGAGAGGTGTCAATAAGTCATAAAATTCATAAGCATTGAAGAGTCATAATTTCAATGAAATTATAAATAATGAATGAATAGAATGAAAGGAAATTATGAGTCAATTAATATGATGTCACAGGGGCTTTTGGGAAAAACATGAGTGGCCTGGCACTCACAAATCAAGAACTCACTTGGAGGGTTCCAAAAGAATAAAGAAATAAAAGAAGAATATATTTCTTTGAGAGAAAAAGAAAAAAATACAAGATATGCCAAAGGCCAAAGGCCAAAGAGCCAACCAAATGAATCCTTAATTCACTGTTTCAACCTGCCAGAAAGAACAATGGATTTAGTAAAAGATATGACCACAAATATCCACTGACAGGTAAAGAAAAAGGTGGAAATGACTGACTTAAGATTATCAGTATTTACTTCACTAAATGAAAAAAGAATAGGGATAAAAATATATTCACTATATTAATTAACTGGGGAAAAAGTCCCCAGGGAAGGAAAGGTGGCCAGTATATGTGAAAAGCTGAAATACTGATCCTGGAGGGTTGATCACCCAACTGTATTGACTGCTTTAGGTAAATAAAGAGCTGGCCATCTTGAGAATTGAACTGTGTAACTGAATTCCCACAGTTGAGTATGAATTGGCCCAAAAGGGCCAAGGACATACAGGCTTCTTGAATACAGCCTGTATGGACCAATTGAATTGTAAAAGGAATACTGAAGTGCTTGATGCCTTGAAAACTAATTGAATGATTGATAACCTCTTGAAATTACGCTTTGAATAATCCTGAAATTGAATAACCACCCAAATCCTGCAGGGCCAGGTGGTTGGGGTCCTTGAATGCTCTTCTGGTAGCTGTTAGGGATTGCACAACTTAATGACTGAAACGTCTTCCTTTGAAATGGGTGATAGATTTGGGGACTTTCATTTAAATGACATAATTGGGTCCTTAACACATAACCATTGGATTTCTGAGGAAAAATGGTGCATTTCTATATTATACCATATATGCACCACACCTGGATCCTTTGGTATGGGGTCCATGAATGAAGGAAAGGTCTTCCCCTTAATTGAGGGGAAGCCTTTCTGGACCTGAGATGGTGGCCCCTGGTGGTTTTCAGAGGTCATGGGTTGAAAGTGGCATCCATGGTTGATTATGGCCAATTTGGGAAGACTTGTGGTTTGGGACCCACCTGGCCTTGGGGGATAGTAGACTTCCCCCTTGGCCCCTTTTTGAACCATTGGATTTAGGCCAAAAGGGGCCTCAAAGGTCCCACAGACCATGGATTATGGCCCATGGGCCATAAAGGCTGTAGGGGCCTAGGTGGCTTAAAAAGGCCATTTAGGTCATAGACCTCCTAATCAAAGGGGGTGGGCCAAAGGCCCCTGGAAGATAGAATGACTTCCAAGGCCCAAAAAAAGGGTAGTGGCCTGGGGTTGGTGAGGTGGAGAATTGGGCAAGGAGGCCAATGACTAGAGGATATGGCCTGGGCCATGAGTGGCCAGAGGAAGTGGATATGGACCAAAGGCCATTAAACACCAAAAGGGGCCAATTGCCCATGAAATGGTGGTATGGCCAATTGGCCATAAATTGTGGTCAGGCTAGAATTTCCATGAAAAACCATTGAGGGGGTTATTACACATGGTTGTGACAGTTCAGTAATTATATTTACATTTTATTTGTTATGAATATTTTTAGAAAAAAGGAAAATATTGAGATTAAATCAATAAAAATTCAAATTTGAAAAAAAAAAGATTTTTGAAATGATTACCGCTTTATTTAAGGCTAGTAGGAATGTTTTATGAAAAAAATCAAAAAGAAAAAGACAGAAAAAACAAATTATTTTTTAGATAGATCAAAAGGAATCATTTAGGAAGTAATTTTCATTTGATTTTGCAGTAGTAGGAATGATTTTTTTGCAAAAAATAATTGAAAATATTCATGTTTTTAAGTTTCTATAATGACTAATATTTGAGAAAAAGATAAAAATATTCAAATCAAATAAAGAAATCAATGGAATTAAAAAAACCCAAAATCATTTCAGAAGTAATTTGGACTTGATTTTGGGCTAGTAAAGATAATTTTAGGGGAAAAGAAATTGAAAAGCAAAAACACTCCTTTTTTAGGTATTTTAATTATGAAAATCGGAAAAATTTTAAAAATCAATATGACAAACATAAAAAGGTTGCCAATTCTCTTACTACGCAATGCCAAAGCAATTTGAAAGTTTTACAAGGTGGTTGGTGGTGATATGGATAGGAGGGGTTTGGTCAGAAGAAATATAAAAAGGAGTGTTCAAAGCAATTTTAACCTGATTGATTTCACCAAGCTGTCACAACCATGTGTAATCACTGCCGCAATGGGTGTTTACAGCAAAACCAGCCTGATACTATTTTACGGCCAATTGGTAATGTCATCAGGTTTATGGACTGTTGGACCATTTTGGTGTTTTATGGCCTTTGTACCATATCCCCTTTTCATTTACCACTTATGGCCTTAGGCAATTTCCTGCAACCATTGGCCCTTTGGCCAATTCTCCACCTCACCAACCCCCAGGACAATACCTTTGTTTTGGGCCTGGGTATTCCATCAGCAGGGCCTTTGGCCCAACCCTTTTGATTATGGGGTCTAAGGCCTAAATGGCTTTTTTGGGCCATTTTGGCCCCCCACGGCCTCTACAGCCTGTGGGCCATACACCATTGTCCATGGTCTGTGGGACCCTTAGGCCCCTTTTTGGTCTACATTCAATGAGGCCAAAAGGGTCCAAGGGGGCATTCCACTAGCCCCAAGGCAAGGTAGGTCCCAAACCACAAGTGGGCCCACCTGAGCCAATTTTTGACCCTAATCTTATCAATCCCAAAATGGCCAAAAACAACCCCAGGACCCAAAATGGCCAAGAACCATATTTTGTCCACTTTCAACCACCAGAGGCCACCAGCTCAGGTCCAGAAAGGCTTCCCCTCAGATCAAGGCAAGACCTCTCCTTCACCAATGTATGCCATACCAAAGGATCCAGGCATGGTGCATATATGGTATAATATACCATTATACACCTTTTTTGCTCAGAAATACAATGATTATGTTTTAAGGACCAAATTATGTATTTTCAATTCAATTCCTCAAATGAATCACCCATTTCAAAGTAAGAATTTTCAGTAATTCAGTCTTTCAATCCCTGGCAGCTACCAGAAGACCATTTGAGGACCCCAACCACCTGAACCTGCAGGAGTTTGGTTGTATTTTCTTTTCAAGATCACTCCAAGGTTAATTTCAAGAGTTTATCAATCATTCAATCAGTTTTCAAGGCATCAAGTACTTCAGTATTCCCTGGATAACTCAATTGGTCCATACAGGCTGTATTCAAGCAACCTGTATGACCTTGGCCCTTTTGGGCCAATTCATATTCCACTGTGGGAATTCTATCACACAGTTCAATTCTCAAAATGACCAGATATGTATTGAACCAAAACAGTCAATACAGCTGGGTGATAAACCCTCCAGCATCAGTCTTCAGCTTTTCACATATACTGGCCACCTTTTCTTCCCTGGGGAATTTTTCCCCAATTAATATATTGGATTTGCTTTTATCCTTATTTTCTTTCCTTTTTATTGAAGTAAATACTAAAAATCTTAATTCAGTCATTTTCACCTTTTCTTCTTCCCCTTTCAGTGGATATTGGTGGTCATATCCTTTACTAATTCCATTGTTCTTTCTGGAAGGTTGGAACAGTGAATTGAGGATTCATTTGGTTGGGTCTTTGAGTTTTGGCTTTCTTTTATTATTGTTGGCCATTAGCTTCCTTTTCCTCTTATCCTTGGAATATTTTTTCTTACTCTTAGTCTTCCTTAAAGAAATCCAATCCTTGTTATTTCTTTATCTTTTGGAGCCCTCCAAGTGAGTTTCTGATTCCTGAGTGGCAGGCCAATCTTGTATTTCAACAAGAGCCCCTGTGACATCATATTAATTAACCCATAATTTTATTTCATTTTATTCATTCATTAATTTCATCCAAATTATGACTCTTTAACATTTATGAGCTTTATAATTCATCATTACTTCTCAATTTTCTCTCACTCATCCTTCATTCTTGAAAATTGAAAGCTGAACCATTTTATTTATTGTTTTCTCTTTTAAATTTCAATCTTAATAATCAATTGTTTTCAAATCTTAACCCAAGTCTCATCTTACATTTTAATTGATTATCAAATTTGTCATCAGAATTTTCCGACATGTTTGTCATATTGGGATTCAATTTGATTTCTTCTTCAAGAATTTTGATTGAAGGAAGAATTTGTTTGATCTTGATTTGATTGACTCATTTGACATAAAACTTACTTTGAATTCAAGACAAATTGATTGACCTGAAGCTTATTAATTCTGGTAATTTTTCACATCAAGAATTTTGACATAACACCAGGGCAATTTTCATGTGACTGGTTAGCCAGTAATTTAATGTGTCCTGTCTGTAACTTGAAAATAACTATTAATGTGAAATTAATATAACCAAGATATAATTATACAATGACCTAAGAAAAGCCCAAATATTACCTGCATGAACTTCAGTATTAGATTTTTCTTTAACAGCTGGATTAACTCAATATATGATTAAAAGAACCTATCATAATTTAACAATAATATTTGCAAAGAAAATTAGATGGAGAAGAAGGGGGTTATTTCAGTATTTTGAGCAGCATCCTTTTCTCCTCAAGCACCTATTATTTAGAATTTACCCCCCTTTAAAATGTTTGAGATATCAATAAATATTGTATAATTTGTGTTTATAGAGTCAAAAAGAAAGAAATTTTCACTTTCCCTTTGAATATTAATATTCATTTTAATGAGCTATTTTATCACTTAATGGTATTCCAAATTATGCTATGAATTACTCAGTAATTCTCTGTGAGTTATGTGATATGGGAAGAATATCTATCAATTAAGGGATGAAAAAAATGGGAATTTGATCAATTAACAATTAATATCTATTGTTTAAGAGCACAATTTATTGCAGAAAAAAAAGGTCATAATGTCTTGATATGAGCCCTAAATGTTCCATTGAGAGCACAGAATAAAAATTTATAAATATCCAAATATCAGAAATTATGAAATGATTTTGGCAACTAATATCAAGAAGGCTCAGCCATACCCATATATTCCAAATTCAAACATTTTCATCATTTTAGCTTTTTAGACACTTCCCTCTGAAACAGAACACACCACCCACAATTTCTGAAAGAAGCTCTGTGGAAAATAATTAATAGTTTTCTGACAGATAAGCAATTGAAATCCTTGGAGGATTTAAAGAGTATTTGATAAGATACACCTTTCACATGCAGAAATCATCATAATTAAAAAAATATGCTTAAATTTCATCTTTCAGGTAAAGAAAAGCTTCTTCATTGTATTGAAATTTCCAAAAATTCAGAAAATATGTTTGGTAAAAGCATTTTTTCTACATTAGTATTTTCAATATACAAACACTTGTGTCTGCAGTAATATGTTTTGGTGGCTTTTGTTTTTATGAAAATGTTTTTGGTTTTTGGTTCAAATTTTACATAATCTACCTCAAAATTCAATTATTTTTGAATAATATCAGAAATTTAGTAGTAATCAAAAGATGTTCAACCAAAAATGTAAATTTAAGCTTAAAGATGAGAAATTTGGAAATTATTTTTTATTAGAAATTAATCTTCACAAGTATTTTGGCTACTCCATAAATATAACATTACTTTCATTCTTTGTCAAACTTTATATTATGTATGAAGTATGCCACTAGAACTTAAATTTTTACATTCTAATTACTGGGAAAAAATTAAATCATTAAGTTTGTTCCCTCCTATAAGGTTTATATTGAACCCCACTTTTTTCAAAAGGAATATGTGAGCTACAAGTTTTCTTTAGGCAGGAAAAAGTGACAGGTTACTCAGATGCTATAGAGTGGTGTGCACATGAATTATATTATCTGCTTGAAAGTACATCTTTAATTATAATTTCTGTTGCCCCACTCACTAAACACTACTACTAATGATAAATTTCAGACCATTAACCATTACAAAATTGGAAAATGTGAGTGTTCTTGCATAGTTAATATTCCAAAAAATATCAAATGACAGCTGAGGTTCTTCATCAGTTTCTTTCATTTCCTCTAATGATGAACCTCCCTCCAAAGATGATTAAAGTTATTTAACAATTATGCTCAAATACATATAATCACTCAGCTTGTTTGCATTGTCTTGCAGGGATAGATAATAAAAATAATATCCTCCTATACTAAAGGGTTTGGGGGTTGGTTTATATCACCTTGTGCAGACAGCCCCCACAAGGTAGCTCTAAAATCCAGAGGTAACTCATATATGGTCTTGTAAACAACCCCCCACAATCAGCTTCAAATGGCTGGGGGTGGTTTGATCCCACTAGTGTAAAAGGCCTTATGACACCATCTCCAAGACTGTGGATTTGGTTACAAAAAGGTTTTGTGAAAAAAACCCTAAAACCACATAGAAATTGGAGGGTTGCTGTTTCCAACAACACCCCAAAGCCAGACATAAAAGGCCATGAGGTTGTTTGCATCAGCTAGCTCAAACAACCCCCTCAAAACAGTGGCAAAAGTACGGGGTTTCTTGCATTAGCTAGTGAAAACAACCCCCCAAAACTGGCTGCAAAAAGGCGGGGGATTGTTTGCATCAGCTTCTGCAAAGAACCCCCCCAAACAAGCAGTAAAAGGCCGGGGGGTTGTTTGCTTCAGCTAGCGCGAACAACCCCCTGAAACAAGCAGTAAAAGGCTGGGGGGTTGTTCACATCAGCTAGTGCAAACAACCCCCCAAAACAAGCAGTAAAAGGCCAGGGGGTTGTTTGCATCAGCTAGTGCAAACAACCCCCCAAAAACGGCTGTAAAACACCAAGGGGTTGTGAACACCAGCCTCTGCAGTGTTAGGATATTGCAGGTGGGCCCTGGTGGCACCAGTAAAGCAAAACACTGAGGCATAATGGGTGGTTTCTCTCTACAATAGAAGAGCCCCCATGGATCTTAGCAAGGAGTGCCTCATTGCCTGCCACATGGGTGATTTGAGCCCGTGGCAAAGTGAGCAAGTAGTTCAGATGCAAGGCTTACCAGCTAACAGAGGAACAATTGGATTTTGCAAGTTCATCCACAATTTTGTATTAGTTTTTTTCAAATAAACTATTTTTGTACTAGTTTTTTTCAAATAAACTATTTTTGTACTAGTTTTTTTCAAATAAACTATTTTTGTACTAGTTTTTTTCAAATAAACAATTTTTGTACTAGTTTCTTTGAAATAAACTATTTTTGTACTAGTTTTTTTCAAAAAACTATTTTTGCACCAGTTTTTCTTCAAAAAAAAATTTCTGTACTAGTTTTTAGCAAAAAATCTTTTTTGCACTTGTTTTCTTGAAAAAACCATTGTATTATTTTTTTAGAAACGCTGCTTTTTTGATTAGTTTTTTCCAATTAATTGTTTGTTTACGAGTATTTTCAAAAAGGTGTTTTTTTACTACCTTATACTATTCTTCCAAGGGTCTTTTAAAAAACTATTTTCAAATAGTTTTGCAAAAACAAAGTTTAACTAATTTTTTCATAAATGACTTTTTTGAAAGAAGGTAGTTTTGTGGAAAAAGAACAATTTTTTCAATGTTACCCTTTTATTTGTCAAAGAAACCAGCCAAATTTCCAACATAAAAACACTTTTTTGTAATTTTAGAAGCAAAATTGCTTTTTCTATGAAAGCTTTCCCAAGTAACTTTTTTTTTTGAAAATACTGTTTTTTCCTCAAAAATATAGATTTCTTTCAAAAGAAACTTCTTTCAAAAAACTAAGAATTCCGAAAGAACTATTTTTTGAACAAGAAAATATCTTTCTGTTAAAAGTTGTTATTTCTTTTTGAATAGAACTACATTTTTCAGAAAATCTATTCTTTTTTTCAAAAAAACTGTGACCTCGCAAAAGACATTTTCAAAGAGCATTTTTTTTCAAAAGACCTACTTTCTCTCAAAAATTGTAATTTTATTCAAACTGAATCATTTGATTTAAAACTCCAACTTTGAAACAATAAAGCTTTTTTTTGCAAAAAACCCCATGGAATTCAACTTAAGAAAACAAGATTTTTCTACTAAGTAAAGTGTTCTTTCAGAAAACTCTGATTTTTGTAAAAAAGAAAAAAAAAATTTTTATAAAAAATACTTTTGAAAAATGATTCTCATCATTACCCAAAGTAAGAGACCTTTCTTATCCAAAAATTAACTTCAGAAACCAAAATTTGAAAATTATGAAGGGATTATTAAACAATAATATTTGTAGTTCTCATAGAAAAACTAACTTTTAACTTCTTTGGATCACATCTAAATGAAAATACTATTTATCAATCTTTCATAAAGAAATTAATTCATATGCATGAAGAAAATTATATTTTGGATCAGAAAATTCCTAATTTATAACTTCTTTTATCTATACAGTTCACCAAAAATCAGAAGAGTATTAAATTTATAACATCTATTGAATTATTTCTTGCTTCAAACTATTTGTGACATTCAAAATTATGTTATTCTCATCCATTCCCTGAGAATATCATTTAATTCACTTTCAGTGATCTTAATAAGTACTCTTCTCTTCTATAGATTCAATTTGGTTCTCTTAAGAGGTTGGGAATTTCTTTTTTTTCAGTTTCCTGGAAAAAATATAAATACTAAATTCAGTATATTTTAAGAACACAAATGGGATTAGCATTTATTATCTAATGAATAATTTCTTCATTTATGTCAGATACTCTTGGAAATTATTCTCATTGAAAATCCCTGAACATTCTGTAAATTAAATGAAGTGAAATCCTACTTGTGGGAAGTCTAAAACTCTAGAATAAAGTTGAGTAAAATTTGGATTTTTGGCAATGTTTCATGTTGGATTATTTTATTATTATAATCAAGTCCTTCTCTTGAGAGAAATTAAAACACTGTATTTTCACCTAATAAGAATAAAAAAGGAATACTCAAGTGATATCAGGGTAAAAATAAAGTCACAAATTAAGAACAAACAAAGTATGCTTAAGCTCTCTCCTGGTGATAATGTGTGACTGGCCAGCAAGTTACACCAAAAATGCCCTGGTGTAAGGCGTTTTGGCCTCAAGATTTGATTATTGATTGATTTCTGCAAGATTTTGATTTGATTGAATTGACTTCAAGACTTCATTTGACATTTAATTGATTGCTGTACCTGAAGAGTTCAATTTGATTCATTTATTTTACTCACAATTTGATTTTGATTTTGACTTGAAGCTTAATTTAGATTTGCCTCAAATTTCCCATCTCAAATTTTAATTTTTTATTCATTTATTTTAATTCTTATCCTGGAATGATGCCTATCTAACACTCACCTCCTGAAAGGACAGACAAGATCTCAGGCCAGAGCTCAAGCAGTTCTTACTTCAACTTCAAGAGCTCTTCTTGATGGCAGTGCAGCAGTTCCTCAACTGAGGGCCAAATTGGATAGTGGACCCCATATGGAAGGAGGGAAGAGGGCCAAGAAGATCAACTCCATTCGCAGGAGTAGTTGGCCAATTTCCAGGACTTTAAAGGACCAGTTTCAAGGGTCCTGGTGAATATGGTGAAGAGGAGGAAGGGTCTGAAGGTATTGAAGGTGTTCCTGCTCCTGTGGGGGCATCCTCAAGTACTGGAGGGCCAACTAAAGCCCAGTATAATCAGCCTGTCTCTCACCAGTCTGAACCATCCTTATCGGCCATCATGCAGAAAATGACTCAAATTATGGCCAATTTTCTAGCAGCTTCATCTTCAGAAGCATCAAGACCCCCAGCCTTCAAGACTCCATATAAGAAGGCACCAGAATGCTTTGATGGGACTCAACCCTTCAATTTGAAAAGCTTTATTCAGTCTTGTCAATTAATCTTCCATAATGATCTTGAAAACTTCTCTCAAAACAGAGACAAGGTCCTTTCATTTCCTAGTGGCAGGGCTGCAAAATGGATTGAGCATTATCTTTCAAATCTTACCAGTGAAGACCCAAGCTACCTTCTCAATTCTTGGCAATTATTTGAATCTCATCTCTTTACTTTATTTGGGGACCCAAATGAAGTTAGAAAAGCTGAAGCAGAGTTGGATGCCTTAAGAATGGAAGTAGGTGAAAATTTTTCTTAATACATTGCCAGTTCCAGAAGTTTGGTTTCAAGAATTGGAGATTGGGGTGAAAGGGCTCTCATCCACCATTTCAGGAAGGGAGTTCCATCTAGGATTTTGGATCAGTTGGCCTCCCATCCTTCAAGAATTGACTCTCTTCAAGCCTTGATGGATATTATGCTGGAGCTTGAAACCAGGTACCATTAGAGGCAAAAGGACAAGAGTAATCAGCAAGAGAAGAATCCTGAATTCTCAAAGTCAATTTCTTCTCATCCTCAAAGTTCTTCAAGTTCATATCAAAAGAAGAAGAATTTTGAGAAGAGGGACAAGCCCCATTCTTCTTTGTTGAATATAGACTTCAATTTGATGAAATCTGAAAAAGAAAGAAGAATCAAGGAGGGCTTATATACCTATTGTGGTGGGAAGCATAGTCTTGAGTACTGTTTCAAAAGGCCTCAAAACAAGCTTACCCAGCTCACAGGAATTTTCCAAGCCAGGGGAAAGCCTGAGTGAAGTTCATGATGTGTTTTATGTTCTTCACTGTGTTCCATCCAGAGCACAAATGTGCATTCTGAAGACTGGTGTCAAGAATTCTTTAGTTTTTTTGTCTTTTCTTCTCTCTCTGATATGTTTTACAGTATTGTCATTGATTCTGAGGCTACCAACTCATTTATTGCAAGTTGGTTTTCTCACAAGTATTCTTTGACCATGTCAGACCTCCCAGAGAAGATTCCTCTCATCATTTTTGACTTTTATGAGTACCCTCCCTTCTTTGTGACTCACCATACCAAATATATGGTTGAGCTTCAATCCTTCCAAATCTTTTAATGGGAATTTTTAGTCATTGATACTCCCAAGGGAGAAGACCTAATATTGGGCTTTTACTTTCTCAATCATTTTAATCCATCTATTGATTGGAGGCAAGGGCTGATCACCTTTAATGCTGATCATAAGGGATATTATGATCCTTCCAATTTTTTCAGTAATGAATTTTTTTCTGCCAAATCATGTGCAGCTCTGGTTAATGATTCTAGAACACCAAATTTTCCATCTCCTCTCCATAGCCCTTCCCTCAATTACCATACATCACTACTGTACTATATAGATGAAGTCCTCAAAGAGGTTCAAGATGCTGGAGAAGATAATTCTGTATCTTCACTTCATCCTTTCTTTGGGAATATGAACCTCCCTCCTTCATCTTATCATGACTCCCTGGAGGTGTTGTGGGATGAAGAGAAAGATCCAGAAGAAGTAGAGACCATGATGAAGGTTGTTCCCTCTGCTTATCACCAGTCGTTGGATGTACTTGCCAAGGTGAAATCAGAGAAAGTTCTTCCTCACCGTGCCTGTGAGCATCATATTGAGCTGAAGGGGTCTCTACCTCCAGTTGGGGTGATCTAATCTTTATCAAACCAAGAGTCAGATACACTCAGGGCCTAAATTTCAGAGAATTTGGACAAAGTTTTCATCCAGCCAAGCTCCTCTTCAACAGAAGAACCTGTCCTCTTTGTCAAGAAGAAAGATGGTGACCTCTGTTTGTGTGTTGATTACTGAAAACTCATTGCTGTGACTAGGAATAACAAGTATTCCGTTCCTTCTATGAACCAGCTTCTTACTTTTTTTAATGGTGCTTCCATCTTCTCCAAGATTGATTTGCATGGTGCATATAACCTTGCCAGAACCAAGGAGGGTGATGAAAATTTAAGAGGTTTTAGAACTAAATATGGAAGCTATGAGTATTTGGTTAGGTGATTTGGGCTGACCAATGCTCTTGCCTCTTTCCAAAATATTTTCAATGATATCTTTTATGATCTTATTGAGTTTTATTCTGTGGTTTATTTAGATGAAATTATGGTCTTTTCCAAATCTGAGGAAGAACATGTCACTCATGTGTCCACTGTTCTTTCCAGACTCAGAGCCAATAACCTCTTTGCTAAGGCCTCCAAGTGCCTATTTCATGTTTCTAGTGTAGAGTATTTAGCTTATATTGTTTATTCTGTAGGCCTCAAGATGCACCAAGCAACATTCCATCAAATTCTCAATTGGCCACCTCCAAGAAACCTCAATGCTCTTCAATAATTTGTTGGCTTTGCCAACATCAAAAATCATTCAAAGAAGATTAGTTCACTCACCAGTTTCCTCAAGAAAGGTTCCTGTTTCCCCCTCAATGAGGAAGCTCTTAGTCAGTTTCATCAGCTCAAAGAGGCCTTCATCACTGCTCCAATCCTTCTATACCCACCATTGTGGAGACCAATGCATCCAATTATGCCTTGGGTGCTGTACTGAGTCAGGTCTCTGACTCAGGAAAACATCTCATTTCATTTGACAGCCATGGCTTATTCCAGCAGAGCTCAACTATGAGATTCATGACAAGAAACTCCTTGGAATAGTCTGGGCTCTCAAGCGCTGGAGGGCTTTTCTTCTTTCCCTTTGTTTGTCTTTTGAAGTTCTCACTGCTCACTCTTCACTTCAATACTTCATGTCTTCAAAATTCCTTACCCTCCCTCAAGCCCGCTGGGCTGAATTCCTCTCTGAATTTCACTTCTCAACCACTTACCGCCCTGGCTGCCTAGCTACTCTTCTGGACACTTTATCACGTTGGGACGACATTTATCCGGAGAGGGGGGAGGATTTGATCAGCAAGAATCCAATGAACTTTCAACAGCTCATCAAGCAGGACGAAGTACAACCTTCAAGATATTTTTCAGTCAAGGTGGAATCCTTTTCAAAGCTGATTGATTCAATTCAGAAGGATCTATGACAAGTTTCTCAGTACAGAATTATTCTTCAAGAATTAGGTAAAGGTAAATCTGTCCAATATTATTCTCTTTATTCCTCTTCCCAACTTCTCTTATTAAACGATTGGGTGGTGGTCCCAGATGAACCCAAAATTCAACTCAGCAATCTTCAAGAGCATCATGATTCTCCTCTAGCTGGACACCCTGGCCAAGAGAAGACTCTCAAACCTTTTAAGCGGGATTTCCACTGGTCCAGAATGACTCAGTTCATCAAGTATTATGTCTCATCCTGTCAATAGTGCTCAAGAAACAAGAATATCCATAACAAGAAGTTTGGACTCCTCAAACCTCTTCCAATTCCACATGGTCCTTTGATTTGTATTTCAATTGAATTTATCACCAAACTGCCACTGTCCAACTCTTTTGATTCAATTTTGGTCATAGTGGACAGATTTTCAAAAGTGGCAGTTTTCATTCAAATAATGTCTTCAATAACTTCACTACATTTGGCCCATTTATTCATCAAGAATATTTTTTCAAAGCATGGCCTTCCTTCAAGCATTTTCAGTGATAAAGGTCCACTTTTTGTTTCTTCTTTTTGGAACAATCTTTTTTAGCAGCTCAAGATTTCATAAGATCTGTCAGCTGCTTACCATCCAAAAACTGATGGACAGAAAGAGAGGGTAAATCAGATACTAGAACAGTATCTTTGGATGTATGTCAGTGATCATCAAGATGATTGTAACACCTGGCTCTCTCTGGCTGAATTTGCCAACAATAATTCAGATCACTCTTCAACAAAAAAATCACAGTTTTTCACTGTTTATGTGTAAGGTGGGGATATGAAACTTTGGTTAAAAAATCAAGTACTTTTACTGTCCTCAAACTTTGTATAAGGTAAAATAGAATTAAAAATAGTATGAAATAGTATTTTTAAGACAAAAAACACCAATTTAATTGTTTTTAAATTTACAAGTATAAAAAAATAATATTATAAAGATTTATTGTTTTACCAACAATAAAGATTTATCCAAAAATACTCTACAAGAGATATTTAAGGCTACAAAAGAAATTCCTTCAACAGCAATTTCAATTGGAATTAATTGAGCAAAGAACTGCAAGCAATTAATTAAAGAACAAAGTTTTTAAAAAGATATTTAAAGAGAAAACATGCCCAAAAGCTACCAGAGTGAATTTGGAAACAAAGTGACAAAGCTAACAGTGATGAAAGATGCTTTAATTCACTTTTGGGGTCGTTCAAGGGGTAAAAATGATTATAGAGCTACAAACAGTGATTATAATGATTTTTCACATGGCTAAAAGGTTTAAAAATATTTGAAAAAGGTAGCTGGAATCTTTTATTTATTGGTTTAACAGTGTTTAAACTAATTATAAAAGGAAAAGATTCTAACATGAAGAGAAAAGTGAGGCAAAGAAGAAATTCTTTTATAGCCATCAATTTTCTTACTCCAAAAGTAAAAATTTACTTTTGTCAGCTGTGGAAACCTGTAAGGTGTGGACATTAAACTTTGATAAAATATCAAGTACTTTTCCTGTCCTTGAAAGTTGTATAAGGTAAAATTATTTAAAAATAGTAAGAAATAGTATTTTTAAAGAGGAAAGACGCCAAATTCATTGTTTTTAACTTTGTAAGTATAAAACAATAATATAATAAAAACTTATTGTTTTACCAACAATAAAGATTTATCCAAAAATACTCTACAAGAGATATTTAAGGCTACAAAAGAGATTTCTTCAAGAGCAATTTCAATTGGAATTAATTGAGAAAAGAACTGCAAGCAATTAGTTAAAGAAAAAAAGTCTTCAAAAAGATATTTAAAGAGAAAAAATGCCTAATAGTGACCAGAGTGAATTTGAAAACAAAGTGACAAAGTTTTCAGTGATGAAAGATGCTTTAAGTCACTTTTGGGGTGGTTCAGGGGTAAAAATGATTATAAGAGTTACAAACAGTGATTATAATTATTTTTTTACGTGGTGAAAAGGATTAAAATTATATGAAAAGTGTGGTTGGAGTATTTTATTGATTGGTTTGACAGTGTTTAAGCTCATTATAAAAGGAAAAGATTCTAACATGAAGAGAAAAGTGGGGCAAAGAAGACATTCTTTTATAGCCATCAATTTTCTTACTCCAAAAGTAAAATTTACTCTTGTCAGTCGTGGAAAAAACTCTAACAACAAAAAAGCCAATTATGGCATCATTGAACCCTTGTTCAGACCAAAAAAGGGCTGGTTTTAGCCATTTAGACCCTTAAATCAGCCATTACTATAGTAATACCTGGTCTAGAGCCTTCAAAACATGTCAGAATGTGTGTAAGGGTTGTACAAACTATTTAAAACTGTTTTTACCAAGAGTCTTTTAGCTTAAGGGTAGTTTTACCCTCTTTCCAACAGTTAAAACTGCCCTGGTTGGTATCAAAACCTCATCATCAATTGAGTCACAGACCCTGTGACGCAATTCCAGGCCAAAAGTGATAAACCTTTGCGGGGATTTTGACATCCCACGGCTGTCAGAAATTATTTTGGGGTCTGGTTCCCCCTTGGAGCTGGAATACCTTTCCCCCCAGAATTAATCTTTCCAATTATTTTGTTCTTTCATTTCTCATCATGCAATACACTTGTAATTTACACATACAATTAATTTTATTTTTACAGTCAACAACTGTAATAATTGATAACTCATATGTAAATTACAGTTCACTTATCCAATACTTGCGCACATCTTGAGATTTCAATGCAGAATACTTCAATTCCTCATAACTTCTAAACTACACACAACACCTCAGTTTTAACACAAAAATTTATGATTAACACCACATGTGGTGTGAAGTAAATTAAGGTTTTGAGGAATCTCAACTTTTGTACAGAAAATACTAAAAACTTAATTTAAGCTTATTTGGAGTTGAGTTACAGAAATTTTACCCAGAGGTGACCCCACCTTAAATTTTATGAGGAATCCAATGGTGAAGTAATTTTCTTAAGATTATTTATTGGATAGAAAGCTATAATATATTTTTGTAGCTTTTTACCAAAAATATTTTAATTTCATTAATTTTATTAAAAATTCATTTTTACTTAATTTTTTCAACTAAAAATGCATTTTCACAATTTGAAAATTTAATGTGATTTTTGTTTTAACTCATACTTAAATTTTTATTTTTGTATATAAGTTTTTATTTATATGTTAATTTTTTTTTGATAATATAAATTAATCTATTCTGTTTATATCTTCTTTTGTTATTTGTGGTATTTTGGGTATATGAAAATACCTCTAAGGCTCACATTATGGAAGAGATCCACAATTTGAATCAGTTAACATCACTCAACATACTCCTTCTGGAAAGTCATTGAAAAATTTCCAATCAGTACAGCAAGAATTCAAGAGAAAACTTGAGGTTTCCATAAACAGGTTTAAGAGGTATGCAGATAAAGGTAGAGCAAGTCCACCTGTTTTCAACCCTGGTGACATGGTATGGCTTTATTCCAAGAACATAAAGTAAACTAGACCCACCAATAAGCTGTCTGAAATATGGTTGGGTCATTTTCCTAACTTGAAGAAAGTCGGTACTTATGCTTACCACCTCAAGCTCCCATCCCAATGGAAATCCAGCCACCCAGTTTTCCACATTTCCCTCCTTGAACCAGTCAATACATCAAAAATCCCAGATCTGCATCAAGAGCCTCCTCCTACAATCATAATTGAAGAAGAAGAGGAATGAGAAGTCTCTCAAATACTGGACTCCAAGCTCAAGAGAGGAAAATTATGGTATTTGTTGGAATTGACATGTTTCAGTCAATTCCCAGAAAGATCTACTTGGAAAACAGCCAAAAACCTCGAGAGTTTCCCTGAACCTGTCAAGGATTTTCATTCTTTATATCCAGAAAAGCCAGGACCCAATTCTTGAAAAGCTTGATTAATGTATGGTGCTTGATGGGGAGAGGAATTAACAAAAGTAAGTTCCACTCCTGGTATGCACCTTTTGAGGTATTCTGCCCCTTCTTGTTGTAAGAATCACCTTGGCCACTCTGTGAGCACTTGTCAATTTTCTGGACACAAGACTCTGGCCAAGCTTGCAACACCAATTTAAATCCTTATGACCATTTTAACTTGTGAAAATGGATAATTCACTATTCTTTTCACGTTTAAAGTTCTTTCATTTAAAATTCATTCTTTCAGAAAATGTTTTTTTTATGGCACTGGCCAGAGTGGTAACTACCAAAAGTAAGTTCCTCTCCTGGTGTGCACTTCCCTGAGCGGTCTAAAGTATGTTAAAACATCACCTTTTCCACTCTGTGGAAACCTGGAATAAAATATTGTTCTCTTGGTACTTGGAGAATTCAAATCAGCTGTCAACTTCCATGATGAAGATTGGAATCCCCCTCAAGAATTTCTTTTCTCTTTCCTTCTTTATACCTTTTTCAAAATTTTCTTTCTTATAATCTTAATTCCAAATATTCACGTCAACTCAGTTCTCAAATACTTCCAAAGCTAAATGTAAAAAGAAGACCAAATCATCCTCACATCATATGCCAACCTCATACCATTCATAAAAACTCTTTCAATATTCAATACCTATGGAATCCCTATGTCAAACCCTTGTCAATAGCCTCAACAGGCTTTTACCTTGGTTTAGGGCTCAGGAGCTCACCATTCAAGGTGGGGGGGTACTGTCACAACCATGTGTTATCACCCCCCAATGGGTGTTTACAGCAAAGCTAGGCTTAACCCATTTTATGGCCAATTGGATGATTTTGGTTTTTTATGGCCTTTGGGCCATATCCCCTTTTCACTAGCCACTTATGGCCTCAGGAAATATCCTGCAACCATTGGCCCTTTGGCAAATTTTCCACCTCACCAACCCCCAGGCCAATAACTTTGTTTTGCGCCTGGGGGGTCCGTCTTGTCTTCCAGAAGCTACTGGCCCCTCTAGCCATCAACAGGGCCTTTGGCCCAATCCCATTGATTATAGGGTCTAACAATTAAATGGTGTTTTTGGGCTATTTGGCCCCCCTATGGCCTCTATGGCCTGCAGTCTGTGGGACCCTTAGGACCCTTTTTGGCCTAAATACAATGAGGCCCAAAGGAGCCAAGGGGGCAGTCCACCAGCTCCCAAGGCCAAGTGGGCCCATCTGAGCCAATTTTGGACCCTAATCTCATCAATCCCAAAATGGCCAAAAGGGACCCCATGATGCAAATTGGCCACTTTCAACCACCAGAGGCCACCAGCTCAGGTCCAGCAAGGCTTCCCCTCAGCTCAAGGCAAGACCTCTCCTTCACCAATTTATTCCATACCAAAGGATCCAGGTGTGGTGCATATATGGTATAATATACCATTATGCACCATTTTTGCTCAGAAATCTAATGGTAGCTTTTTCAGGATCAAATTATGCCTTTTCAATTGAAGTCCCTAAATCCATCACCCATTTTGAAGGAAGAATTTTCAGTAATTCAGTCTTGCAATCCCTGGCGGCTACCAGAAGCCCATTTGAGGACCCCAACCGTGTGGCCCTGCAGGAGTTGGGTTGTATTACCTTTTCAGGATTGTTCCAAGGTTAATTTCAAGAGGTTATCAATAATTCAATCAGTAGTCAAGGCATCAAGTGCTTCATTATTCCTTGCACAACTAAATTGGTCCAAGCAAGCTTTACTCAAGCAACCTTTATGAACTTGGGCCTTTTGGGCCAATTCATATTCTACTGTGGGAATTAAATCATACAGTTCAATTCTCAAGATGGACAGATCTTTATTTACCCAGAACAGTCAATACAGCTGGGTTATCAACCCTCCACGACTGGTCTTCATCTTTTCACATATACTGGCCAACCTTTCTTCCCTGGGGAAATTTTCCCCAGTTAATTAATATATTGGATTTTTTTATCCTCATCTTCTTTCCTTCTTATTAAAGTAAATACTGATAGCCTTAAGTCAGTCATTTTCAACATTTCTTCTTTGCCTGTCAGTGGATATTGGTGGTCATATTATTTACTAACTCCATTGTTCTTTCTGGCAGGTTGAAACAGTCAATTGAGGATTCATTTTGTTGGCTATTTGGCTTTTGAATTTCTTTTATTATCTTTGGCCATTGGCTTCCTTCATCTCTTATCTTTGGCATATTTGTCCTTACTGTCAGGTTGAGTCTATATTGAAGTGGTAATAAAAGTATTTACAACTAGAATTATGACTGTGACACGTAGAAAAATTGATTTAAAATAAGGGTTTTGGAAGTTTAAGATTTTTTATAAGATATTTAAGGGGTTCTACTATTGGATTATAGTGGTGGTGAGCGCTACTGAGAACCCAGGGTGCAATCTTACCAGTTGGGTTATTATAATAAGAGTTACAATAATTAAAATATATAATTATACCTGTTTATTACCCAAGAGTAAAACTGTTTTGGACAGTTTACTACGTAGGGTATTCAAGAGCAGGATGAGGAAACAATTCTGGCTGTGAAAAGCCTCCTTTTTATCCTGAAATGGGGTGGAAAGGGTGCTGGGCCTTTCCACGTAGAGGAAGTGAAGATTTTTTCACTTTCTAGTACTGGCTTGTGGTTTGCAAACAGCCTGTATAACTTTTATTGGGCTCAGATGTGGTTTTGAAACCACATCTGGGCGGTTTTTACCGATACAGGGTGAAAATTTTCATCTGGGGACCTCACAGCCTGATTCTGACGTGTATGACACATAGAATGCTGTACAGAAACTGTATGGGACCCCAGTATTGACTGAAATATGAGGTATTGAAGTAAAAACATGCTTCTTCGTCTATTTGACACCTCATATTCATGATTATGGGATATTATCCCATGGTGAGGCTGTATATGACAGCAGGTGGGATTTTGACCTTAAACCAGCCATAACTCTGTCAGTTTTTGAGATATCATGCTCAAAGTTGGTTCATTAGATAGCCCTGTATGAGCTCTACACAATGGTACCAAATTTGGTATGGTTATCATTAAATATGGCAAAGTTATCCCATGTGCAAGGTTGTTGTACATAGGCGTGGTTTGGGCAAAAAGCTGTATTGAGCTTGTTTGCCTCATAACTTCTGTTATAGTTGAGATATGAAGAAGTGGGTGGCACCATCTGATAGCCCTGATTGTTCTCTTTCCAAAGATACCCCACCTCAGGTATCCCACACTAAAACTGTAGAAGTTTGATGAGAGGTGAATGTTTTGTTCACCCTTATTTTGCCTGAATTTGACCATAACTCCAGTAATATTGGTGCTAGCTCAGTTTGGCTGGTACCATTGGATAGCCCTGGCTTAGAGCTTCATTTTGAATACCCATTTGATGGGGTTAAGCCTCTCCTTCTAGATTTTAGATGAGAGGTGAAAATTAAGGTTTATGCTCAGCAATAACTTTGAGCAGGAATAACTTTGTTATTTCTTGTCCTATGGTGATGGGACTTATATTTTCAGAAAGAGGTGAGTTTCCTCTATCTTTTGATACCTTTTGAGCTAATTTGGCTCAGCTCCATGTTTTGGTGGTATCTTGGCTATACCATTGGTTTATGGTATTTTGGCTGTCATGCTTGTGCTCTGGTTTTGAGTCACAGGCTGACACTTCCTCTTTTTCTTCCTTAAAGAAATATCATATTTGTTATATATTTATCTTTTGGAGCCCTCCAAGTGTGCTCTTGACTCCTGAGAGCCAGGCCACTCTTGTCTTTCAGAAAGAGACCCTGTGACACACACAAAAATTCCCAAAAAAAAGAAAACCTATAGTGTAATATAATCAAAAAGAATCAGTTGCAATTGAATTATCAGAAGTTAAAAGAAAAGGGAATGACTAAGGTTATTTGTTGAAGGTTGAGGATTGTGTGAAAAAAGCTTTTGGAGGAGTTTGGTAGCTCTTTGAATGAAACTGATAATCAATTTATGAAGGGGCTTAAATGAAAAAGAATACTTCCTAATTAAAAGCTATTCATGATCAAAGTTTAAGCTTAAAATTGATCATTTATGATCACTCACTGTAATCTTATTTTAAGTTTAACAGTTATATAAGTGATAAAACTGGTGAATACTATTATATTATTATTAATACTAATAAAATCCACAAGGTGTAGGCTTCTGCAAAGCCTATGATGTCATCAAAACTAGAGTGACAGTGATAACTCTGAATAATGGCATAATAATGAGATAAGATGGTTTGATCATGATGTAATCATCACCAAACCTTCAAATACTGATACTTTCCAGTAGATACTATCAGTAAACATCTACTAGAAGCCTACTGGACTCTAGAAGGGAGGTATTTTCTATGAATAGAGCCCTTTTTACTCTATTTTCCCCTCAGACGCATAAAAACAATTAAACAATTAAATCCAAAGGTAAAATCTTTTATTCTTTATATATAAATCTCTTTTGTTATAAAAGAACAAAAACAATATTAATTATAATCATCATTTTTGACGTGATTACACCAATTGTTCTCTTGTTTTGTTATAATTCTCTTAAAAATCTCATTTCCACATAAAATCAAGAAAATTTGTAATTTCTTTTATTTTTATTTGTAAATACAATTTGAATCAGTTGTATTTACATTATTTGGAGTAAATACATTCAAGATTATTATATTAAGTGTCATAAGTAGGCTATTTTCTCTTATTATAATAATTTCTCTTTATTGTTACTACCAATAATTCTTTGATTAATATAAATAGTATTTATATTAATATATAGCTTTAAAATTAGTAATATTTTAAATAATAATTTTTTTTATATTTATTTATTATATTTTTTACATAATATAGATTATATTATTATATTTATTTAATAATATGAATATTTTTATGCCATAATTATAATAATTCTTTATTATTATAATTATTTTTTTATATTATTTATTTTATAAGGACAATCATAATAAAATAAGTAAAATATTAGTAATTTTTACTTATTTTTTGATAGTCAAACCTTACATTTGGCAGCCTGGCCATGATATTTACTTAAAATACCTTTAAAAAGATTCTAATTGGGTTTATCCAATAATAAACTATATTTGTAACCATAAAATAATATAATAAGTTTATATTCACTTTTTTAAAAGCTATTGAGGCATTTGGAAAACAATTTTACTGTCTTACACATGGTTTTTCACATCCTTAGACTTTCAAGAACTTTCTTTGAGTGACTCTAGTGATTAAAAGAGATATTTTATAGATTAAAAATAATTTTATATTATAAATTAATTTCATAAAAGAATCATCTTCACCTTTATTTTATTCTTTGAAAATGAAAATATAAAAACATAAAAAAATATAAAAACCAAATAAAAAAGTTATTTTTATTCAATTTTTTATTCAGTTCACTTATTCTGATATATAAAAGCAATTTTTACATTGCCATATCTTACCAAAAAATAACACTTTTTACAAAAGACTTATATTTTTTTGTCTTTTTTAGTGTTTGAGGACAATGAAACCACTTTTGAGATGTTGGTGGAAGAAACTTGCCAAAGTTCCCCAACACCAATTTTAATTACGAAAAAGAAAGCTAAGAAATTAGACTTTCCGGGACCCACTATTTAGGACTCTTAAGGTGAGTACCTTTTTTACAAATTGCCATAAAAAGATATTCCTGTACTGAAATCTTTCTATTTCCTATTTCTTAAAATATGACTACCAGAAGAGGCTCCCAATACTCCATCCAATCAGATGGAGATGGACTCAGAGGTAGAATAAATCCCTCAAAAGGGAAAAGAAAGGTCAAAATCCCCAGTGGAACAGAATCCACACAAGGAAGTGCCTTATCCCAAATTCAAGTCCCAGAAATGCCCATGATATCAGAACCCGAGTTACACCTAAGTATTAGTAACTCAAATAGGTACAAATATCAATCAGAGGGCTCAGATAGACATTTACATGAGCCAGTAAAAGCAGTACTACACAGTGTACAAGGACAAGGATTGGGAAATGTTGCCACAATCCAAAAGCTCCTCAAAGAGGAGGAAATAGTGAGACACTCCAATGGATGGAATCCACTATCATCCAAACCTCAAATCAGAAAGATCAAGGAGTACCATGCCAAAAAGGAGGAGGAAATGAAGGAAGAAGCCTGTGGGCCTTGAAATATATTTTACATACCCAAATAGGCCACAATTATCTCAAAAATAAATTCTGGACTATGCATAACCCATAAGTCATGCATATATTCAAAATTCATCATTTTTCCTTTCAGAAAAGATGAATAACTTTTTATTGAGTAAGTAAATCCATTGATTCAAGTCCATATCTGGATTCTACACAAAATTTCACCTAGGGTAGCTCCATAGAGTGAATAAGCTCAAATCAACTATTTGAGGTGGTTATTGGGAAAATACTTCAATACAACATAAAAGATCTGTGAAAACTTTTGTTTTTTCTCAATTTCACGCAAAAATAATGGGAGTTTGAGAAATCCCATGTTGCATATACACTAAGCATAGTGTTATGCATGTTTGTGGCACTTAATATTATGGTATTTGTACATGCACCTTTGGTACACCCATAGTGGATATCTTGAAGCTTGAATTTCTATTTTGACCTGAGAAATAGTCAAGGGGGACAAAAGACATCAAAGAGAGCCAGGGTACCCAACTTCTGAGGCCTCTGAGGCATGGAAAGCTCAAAATCTTGGATCCATGGCTTATTTTTGGCCCAATTAGTAAACTAAAACCTTTTGGGAACTTGGTTACCATGTCACAGCCTCAGTAAATCATAAGAAAATAGCAAATAACCTGCTATTTTGACGTGCCGAGGTAAAGAGCAACTCAGACTCCTGTAACCATGTCAGTTCTTAATAAATTTCCATGGATAAACCCCCAAAAAGTAATGAAAACCATTTCGGGACTAGTATCCATTGATTTACCTCATAACAACCAACCATATACTGCTATTTGCAATTCTATGTAGAAATGAGGTAAAAACTTCAAAAATTCATTAAAAATACAGTTCTTAATGAATATTTCTGAAGCTTTAAGGAAAAATTGAGAACTGAATAATTAATATAAAAACCAAAAATAATTGTACTTTTATATGTAAAATCAAAAGTTTTACTTACAGTCCATTTTTGATGATTCTGTCACAACCACGAGTTTGACCCTCCTCCTTGATGGTTATGGCAATCCAACCTGGAGCCAAATTGGGGCCAATTGGCCACATCATATCATTTATGGCCCATTGGCCCCCTTTGGGTGTCCAATGGCTCTTACGCCACAGCCCATCCCAACGGCCATTTATGGCCTCAGGCCATGTCCTGCCGTCATTGGCCCTCTTGGCCAATTCACACCTCACCAACCCCCAGGCCTTCATCATTGATTTTGGGCCTGGGGGGTCCTTTTTGTCTTCTAGGGGTCTCCAGGCCCCCCCTTTTCATTAGGGGGTCTTGGGCCATTTAGGCCCCCTACGGTCCGCAGGCCTTTTAGGCCCCTTTTGGCCTAATCCAATGAGGCCAAAAGGGGCCAAAGGGGGCAACCACCTAGCCCCCAAGGCCAGGTGGGTCCCAAACCACATCTGGGCTCACCTGAGCCAAAATTAGCCATATTTTCCTTGGACTCAAAATTGGCCAAAAACGCCTTGGACACCCTTTTGGCCATAAACCATGTAGGACCCATTTTTGGCCATGGACCATTATGGATCAATATCTCCGTCATGGCCTCTGGCAACCACCAGGGGCCACCAAACCAGTTCATCAAGCTTTTCCCTCAACTTAAGGGAAATTCTTCCATACCTCCATGCACCCCGTACTCAAGGTTGCAGGAGTGGTGCATATATGGTGTTCTATACCATTATGCCCCATTTTTGCTCAGAAATTCAATGGTGACGTTTTCAGGACTCAACTCCATCTTCTCAACTCAAGACACCAAAATCCAACGCCCATTTCGAAGGAGGACTTTTGGAGTCATCAGTTGGGTAATCCATGGCGGCAAGCAGAAGACCATTCAAGGACTCCAACCACCTGGCTATGCAGGAGTTGGGTTGGTACTCTCATTCAGGATTCTTCCAAGGTTCATTCTCAGAGGTATTCCATCATTTCAATCAGTTGTCAAGGCATCAAGTATTTCAATACTCTTTGGACAACTCAATTGGTTCATACAGGCGGCAATCAATCAACCTGTATGTACTTGGCCCAATTGGGCCAATTAATATTCCACTGTGGGAATTAAATCACACAGTTCAATTTCAAGATGGCCAGAACTGTATTGGCCCGATTCGGACAATACAGCCAGTGATCCACCTTCAGGATCAATCTTTCAGTTTTTCACATATACTGGCCACCTTTCAGCACCTGGGGACTTTTTCCCAAGTTAATTAATATATTGGATTTATTTTTATCCTTATTTTCTTTTACATTATTAAAGTTAATACTGATAATCTTAAGTCAGTCATTAGCACCCTTTTCTCTTTTCTTTCTTCGCCTGTCAGTGGATATTGGTGGTCATATCCTTTACTAATTCCATTGTTCTTTCTGGCAGGTTGAAACAGTGAATTGAGGATTCACTTGGTTGGCTTCTTGGCTTTTGGCTTCCTTTTATCTTTGGCCTCTGGCTTCATCCTTATTATTCTTTTATCTTTGGAATATTTGTCCTTTCTCTTTTTTCTGCTTAAGAAATATATTCCGTAGTATTTCTTATCATCTTTGGAGCCCTCCAAGTGAGTTCTTGATTCCTGAGTGCCAGGCCCTCTTGCTTCCATAAGGGCCCCTGTGACATTATATTAATTAACTCATAATCTCATTTCATTCATTCATTCATTGAAATTATGACTTTCTAACGCTTATGAAAATTAAATGATTTTCCGTCACCTCTCAATTTTCTCTCATTCATTTCTTTATTCTGAAAAATTGAAAGCTGACCCAAATTTTATTTCCTGTTTATCTTTTCAATCTTAATCTCAATCATCAATCTCATTTTATCCTTCATTTCAGGCATCTTGTCATTTTGATTTTCAGATTATTCATCAAACTATTCAGACACGTTCTTCATATCAGGATTCAATTTGATTTTCTCTTCAAGAATTTTGATTTCAGGAAGAATTCACTTGATAATTGATTTTATTGACTGATTTGGCATAATTGATATTGACTTCAAGATATTTGATTGACCTGAAGATTTTTCCATTGACTGCTGAATTTCACATCAGGACTTTGACATAAATTGATTTTTGACTCAAGAATTCATTTGACTGATTGATTTTCACTTCAAGATTTTGGTTTCATTGATTTTGATTGATTGATTTTATTGACCTCAAGACTTTCATTGATTTGGATTTTTTGACTTCAAGACTCATCTGATTTGATTGATTGACGTACCTGAAGACTTTAATTGATTCATTGATTTTCCCCTCAAGATTTGATTTGATTTCGATCCTCAAGACTATTTTGGTTTTGCCTCAAGTTTTGATTCTTTTTATTTAAACTTTACTCTTATTCAATCATGCCACTCCAGCACTCACCTCCTGCAAGACAGACCAGGTCCCAGGCTTGAACTCAAGCTGTTCTTACTCCTACTCCAAGAGTTCCTCTTGATGGCACCCCAGCAGTTCCTCAACTGAGGGCCCAATTAGATAGATAACCCCGCATGGAAGGAGCAGCACCATCCAGGAAGGAAGGAAGAGTGCGAAGAAGATCAAATTCTTTTTCAGGAGTAGTTGGCGGTTTTCCAGGCATGTCAAGGACTAGTTTCAAAGGTCCAGGTGAAGACGGTGAAGAGGAGGAGGAGAATTCTGTGGAAGAGGAAGAGTCTGAAGGTACTGAAGGTGCTCCTGCTCCGGTGGGGGCATCCCAAGGCACTGGAAGACCAACTCTAGCCCAGTCTGATCAGCCTGTCTCTCACCAATCTGAACCATCTTTATTGGCCATTATGCAGCAAATGACTCAGATCATGGCCAATCTTCAAGCAGCTTCTTCTTCTGATTCATCAAGACCACCAGCCTTCAAGACTCCATCTATTAAGGCACCAGAATGCTTTGATGGGACTCAGCCCTTCAAAGTCAGAAGCTTTATTCAATCTTGTCAGCTCATCTTTCATAATGATACGGCAAACTTCTCTCAAGATAGAAAGAAGGTTCTTTATGCCACTTCATTCTTAGTTGTCAGGGCTGCAAAATGGATTGAGCCTTATCTTTCCAATCTCAATAATCAAGACTCAAGTTACCTTCTCAATTCCTGGCCACTGTTTGAATCCCAATTGTTCACTTTATTTGGAGACCCAAATGAAGTTAGAAAAGCTGAAGCAGAATTGGATGGCCTTAGGATGAAAGAAGGTGGGCATGTTGCTTTATATATTGCCGATTTCAGGAGTTTGGTTTCAAGAATCGGGGATTGGGGTGAAAGGGATCTTATTCATTATTTAAGGAATGCCTTGGCCTCCAGAATTCTGGATCAATTAGCCTCCCATCCTTCAAATATTGATTCTCTTCAAGACTTAATGGACGTCAGCCTGGAGCTTGATACCAGGTACCATGAGAGGGAAAAGGAGAAGAATCATCATCAAGAGAAGAAGCCTGAAGCCTCAAAGTCTCACTCTTCTCATCATCAAGTTTCTTCAAGCTCAAGGCATAAGAAGAAATTTCATTCTCAAAAGTGGGACAAGCCCCATTCTTCCTTGTTGAATAAGGACTTCAAATTGAAGGGTTCTGAAAAAGAGAGAAGAATCAAAGAGGGCTTGTGTACCTATTGTGGTGGGAAGCATAGTCTTGAGTCCTGTGTCAAAAGGCCTCAAAATAAGCTTACCCAACTGTCAGGCAGTTTTCCTAGCCAGGGAAAAGCCTGAGTGAAGATCATGTTGTGTTCAATGGTCTTCACAGTTTTCCTTCCAGAGCACAATTGTGCATTCTGAATACTGGTGTCAAAAACCTCTTAAATTTTTTGTTTTTTCTTCTCTTTCTGATGTTTTTTACAGTATTCTCATTGATTCTGGTGCTACACACTCATTTATTGCAAAGCAGTTTGTTCACAAGTACTCATTGACTACGTCAGAACTTCCAGAGAAGATTCCTCTTATCATTTTGGACTCCTCTGAGTCCCCTTCCTTATTTGTTACTCACCATACTAAATATATGGTTGAGCTCCCTACCTTCCCAAGCTTTGAATGGGACTTTTTAGTCATTGATACTCACAAGGGAGAAGACCTCATATTGGGCTTTGACTTCCTCAATCATTTTAATCCTTCTATTGATTGGAGGCAAGGGCTGATCACCTTTAATCCTGATTATTTGGACTATTCTGATCCTTCTAATTCTGTCCGTAATGACTTTTCTTCTGCCAAATCTTGAGCAGCTCTGGTTGGTGATTCTAGAACACCATCATTTCCGTCTTCTGTCCATATTCCTTCCCTTAATTCCCCAAAGTCATTACTATCTCCTAGAGCTGAAGTCTTCAAAGAGATTCAAGATGTTGGAGAAGATAATTCTGTATCTTCACTTCACCTCTTATTTGGGAATATGGACCTCCCTCCTTCATCTTATCATGACTCCCTGGAGGAGTGGTGGGATGAAGAGGAAGAGCCAGAAGAAGTAGAAACCGTGATGAAGGTTGTACCTCCTGTCTATCACCAATACTTGGATGTATTCTCCAAGGTGAAAGCAGAGAAACTTCCTCCTCACCGCGCCTGTGATCATCATATCAAACTGGAGGGGTCTCTACCTCCAGTTGGGGTGATCTACTCTTTATCCAAACAAGAGTCAGATACACTCAGGGCCTACATTTCAGAGAATGTAGAGAAAGGTTTCATCCGGCCAAGCTCCTCTTCAACAGGAGCACCTGTACTCTTTGTCAAAAAGAAAGATGGTGGCCTCTGTTTGTGTGTTGATTACCGCAAACTCAATGCTGTTACTAGGAAGAACAAGTATCCTGTTCCTCCTATGAATCAGCTTCTCAATGTCTTTAATGGTTCTTCTATCTTCTCCAAGATTGATTTGCGTGGTGCATATAACCTGCTCAGAATCAAGGAGGGTGATGAACACTTGACTTGTTTTAGAACTAAATATGGCAGTTATGAATACTTGGTTATGCCATTTGGGCTCACCAATGCTCCTGCTTCTTTTCAAAATCTTGTCAATGATATCTTTCAAGATCTTCTCAATGTTTATGTTGTAGTTTATTTGGATGACATTATGGTCTTTTCCAAATCTGAGAAAGAACATGTCACTCATGTGTCCACTGTTCTTTCCAGACTCAGAGCCAATAACCTTTTTGCTAAGGCGTCCAAATGCCTGTTTCATGTTTCAAGCATGGAATATCTTGGTTATGTAGTTTCTTCTGAAGGCCTCAAGATGAACCAAGCAAAAGTCCAGCAGATTCTCAATTGGCCGCCTCCAAGAAACCTCAAGGCTCTTCAATCCTTCCTTGGCTTTGCCAACTTCTACCGCCATTTCATCAGGAATTATTCAAAGAAGATCAGTTCACTCACCAGTTTCCTCAAGAAAGATTCCTGTTTTCCCCTCAATGAGGAAGCTCTTAGTAAGTTTCACCAACTCAAAGAGGCTTTCACCACCGCTCCAATCCTTCTCTACCCACCATTGTAGAGACCGATGCATCAGATTATGCTCTGGGTGCTGTGCTGAGTCAGGTCTCTGACTCAGGAAAACATCCCATTGCATTTGACAGCCGCAAGCTTATCCCAGCAGAGCTCAATTCCGAAATTCATGACAAGGAACTCCTTGGTATTGTCTGGGCGCTCAAGCGCTGGAGGGCTTTTCTTCTTTCACTGTCTTCCCCTTTTGAAGTTCTTACCAATCACTCTTCCCTTCAATACTTCATGACCTCCAAAGTACTCACTCGCCGTCAAGCCCGTTGGGCTGAATTCCTTTCTGAATTTCATTTCTCAATCACTTACCTCCCTGGCCGCCTAGCTACTCTTCCGGATGCCTTATCACATCGGGATGACGTTTATCTGGAGAGGGGGGAGGATTTCATCAGCAAGAATCCAATGAATTTTCAGCAAATCATTAAGCAAGATGAAGTTCAACCCTCAAAGTTTTTTGCGGTCAAAGTGGAATCTTTTTCAAATTTGATTGATTCAATTCAGAAGAAATTATGGCAAGATCCCCAGTACATAAGTATCCTTGAAGATTTGGGTAAAGGTGAATCTGTCCAAGATTATTCTCTTGATTCCTGCTCCCAACTTCTTCCTTTCAAAGATCGGGTGGTAGTCCCAAATGACTCCACAATTCAACTTAGTATTCTTCAAAAGCGTCACGATTCTCCTCTAGCTGGCCACCCTGGCCAAGAGGAGACTCTCAAACTTGTCAAGCAGGATTTCCACTGGTCCGGCATGACTCAATTTGTCAAGGATTATGTTTCATCCTGTCAACAGTGCTCAAGGAACAAGAATATTCACCACAAGAAGTTTGGATTCCTCAAACCTCTTCCAATTCCAAATGGTCCTTGGATTTGTCTTTCAATGGACTTCATCACTCAACTGCCGCTGTCCAATTCCTTTGATTCAATTCTGGTCATAGTGGACAGATTCTCAAAAATGGCCGTTTTTATTCCAACAATGTCTTCAATCACTTCCCTGGATTTGGCCCATTTATTCATCAAGAATATCTTTTCTAAGCATGGCCTTCCGTTAAGCATTGTCAGTGATAGAGGTTCACTCTTCGTTTCCTCTTTTTGGACCAATCTTTGTCAGCAGCTCAAGATTTCAAGAGACTTGTCAACTGCTTACCATCCAGAAACTGATGGACAGACAGAGAGGGTAAATCAGATACTAGAACAGTATCTTTGGATGTATGTCAGTTATCATCAAGATGATTGGAACACCTGGCTCCCTCTGGCTGAATTTGCCTACAATAATTCTGATCATTCTTCAACCAAGCAATCCCCGTTTTTCACTGTTTATGGAAGAGATCCACAATTTGATTCAGTTCACATCACTCAAGAAACTCCTGCTGGAAAGTTATCAACAAAAATCCAATCAGTACAGCAAGATGTCAAGAGAGAACTTCAAGCTTCCATAAACCGGTTTAAGTGGTATGCAGATAAAGGTAGAGCAAGTCCACCTGTTTTCAATCCTGGTGACATGGTATGGCTTTCCTCCAAGAATATCAAATCAACCAGACCCACCAAAAAACTATCCAAAAGATGGTTGGGTCCCTTTCCAATCTTGAAGAAAGTCACTTCCCATGCTTATCACCTCAAGCTTCCATCCCAATGGAAATCTGTTCACCCAGTCTTCCATATCTCCCTTCTGGAACCAGTCAAGACATCAACAATCCCAAATCGGCATCAAGAGCCTCCTCCTCCAATTACCATTTAAGAAGAAGAGGAATGGGAAGTCTCTCAAGTACTGGATTCAAAGCTCAAGAGGAGAAAGTTATGGTATCTGGTGGAATGGAAAGGTTTCAGCCAAGACCCAGAAAGATCCACTTGGGAACCAGCTGAAAACCTCAAGAATTGTCCTGATCTTGTCAAGGATTTCCATTCTTTGTATCCTGACAAGCCAGAACCCAATTCTTCAGAAGCTTGATCTTTTATGGTGCTTGGTGGGGAGAGGAGTTACCAAAAGTAAGTCCCACTCCTCGTATGCACCTCTAGGGGTATTCTACTCCTCTTTTGTTGTAAGCATCACCTTGGCCACTCTGTGAGCACTTTGCAATTTGGACACAGATTTGTTGGCCTGGCTTTCAACATCAAGTCCAAAATTATGGCCATTTTTCACTTGGGGAAATGGACCATTCATTTTCATTGTTCTTTCCAAGTTTTCCAATTCAAGACACTCCTTAATCAAATTGAAATCATTATTTATGGCACTGGCGGGATTGGTAACTTCCAAAAGTAAGTTCCTCTCCTGGTGTGCACTTCCCTGAGGGGTCTACAATCTGTCAAAACATCACCTTGGCCACTCTGTGAGCACCTGGCATTAAATTCTTTTATCCAGGTCCTTGGCCACTCTCAAAATCAACTGTCATAATCTGTGATGAAGATTGGATTCCTCCTTGAAATTCATTTTCTCTTTTAATTTTCTTTTTTCTTTCATTATATCTGTTTCTTTCTCTTTTATTCATTGTATTTTCTTAAAATTCTTTTCTTATAGCTCTTTAATGCCAAATCTTCATGTCAAATCACGTTTTCAACATTGTCAAAGCCAAATGTCAAGAGAAGACCAAGTCAACCTCAATTCACATGCCAACAAGTTTATCAGTTCAATTTTTTCTTTTCAAGATTCAATGACTCTGGAATCCCTACGTCAAATATGTCTCAATAGCCTCAACAGGCTTCTACCTTATCTTGGTGCTCAGGAGCTCACCATTCAAGGTAGGGGGGTACTGTCACAACCACGAGTTTGACCCTCCTCCTTGATGGTTGCGGCAATCCAACCTGGAGCCAAATTGGGGCCAATTGGCCACGTCATATCATTTATGGCCCATTGGCCCCCTTTGGGTGTCCAATGGCTCTTACGCCACAGCCCATCCCAACGGCCATTTATGGCCTCAGGCCATGTCCTGCCGTCATTGGCCCTCTTGGCCAATTCACACCTCACCAACCCCCAGGCCTTCATCATTGATTTTGGGCCTGGGGGATCCTTTTTGTCTTCTAGGGGTCTCCAGACCCCCTAGCCACCACCACTGTATCCAGGCCCCCCCTTTTCATTAGGGGGTCTTGGGCCATTTAGGCCCCCTACGGTCCGCAGGCCTTTTAGGCCCCTTTTGGCCTAATCCAATGAGGCCAAAAGGGGCCAAAGGGGGCAACCACCTAGCCCCCAAGGCCAGGTGCGTCCCAAACCACATCTGGGCCCACCTGAGCCAAAATTGGCCATATTTTCCTTGGACTCAAAATTGGCCAAAAACGCCTTGGACACCCTTTTGGCCATAAACCACATAGGACCCATTTTTGGCCATGGACCATTATGGATCAATATCTCCGTCATGGCCTCTGGCAACCACCAGGGGCCACCAAGTCAGTTCATCAAGCTTTTCCCTCAACTTAAGGGAAATTCTTCCATACCTCCATGCACCCCGTACTCAAGGTTGCAGGAGTGGTGCATATATGGTGTTATATACCATTATGCACCATTTTTGCTCCGCAATTCAATGGTGACTTTTTTAGGATTCAATTCCATCTTCTAAACTCAAGATACCAAAATCCAACGCCCATTTTGAAGGAGGACTTTTGGAGTCATTAGTTGGTAATCCATGGCGGCAAGCAGAAGACCATTCAAGGACTCCAACCACCTGGCTATGCAGGAGTTGGGTTGGTACTCTCATTCAGGATTCTTCCAAGGTTCATTCTCAGAGGTATTCCATCATTTCAATCAGTTGTCAAGGCATCAAGTATTTCAATACTCCTTGGACAACTCAATTGGTTCATACAGGCGGCAATCAATCAACCTGTATGTACTTGGCCCAATTGGGCCAATTCATATTCCACTGTGGGAATTCAATCACACAGTTCAATTTCAAGATGGCCAGAACTGTATTGGCCCGATTCGGACAATACAGCCAGTGATCCACCTTCAGGATCAATCTTTCAGTTTTTCACATATACTGGCCACCTTTCAGCACCTGGGGACTTTTTCCCAAGTTAATTAATATATTGGATTTATTTTTATCCTTATTTTCTTTTACATTATTAAAGTTAATACTGATAATCTTAAGTCAGTCATTAGCACCCTTTTCTCTTTTCTTTCTTCGCCTGTCAGTGGATATTGGTGGTCATATCCTTTACTAATTCCATTGTTCTTTCTGGCAGGTTGAAACAGTGAATTGAGGATTCACTTGGTTGGCTTCTTGGCTTTTGGCTTCCTTTTATCTTTGGCCTCTGGCTTCATCCTTATTATTCTTTTATCTTTGGCATATTTGTCCTTTCTCTTTTTTCTGCTTAAGAAATATATTCTGTAGTATTTCTTATCATCTTTGGAGCCCTCCAAGTGAGTTCTTGATTCCTGAGTGCCAGGCCCTCTTGCTTCCATAAGAGCCCCTGTGACAGATTCCACGTGAAACACAGAATCTTTAAAAATTTACAGAAAATACATTCTGCGATTAAATTTCAAATAAAATTGATGAATTTGAGAAATCAATGATTATTCTGGAATAAAAGAAGATTTACAGTTGTTACTCCTTTTTTTCTTAACCATAAATGGGTTGGTAGTCACATAAAAGCATCAATTAAGTAATTATGATAATCTTACATGACAAAAGATGATGCAATCATTAATCCAAAAAGGATTACTGTTTTCTCACTCACTTTTTGTTCAGTTTGCTCCATGGTATGCCTCTATGAGCTGCTTTAGACTTAAAAGAGGCCTCCTCTTGCTTTTCTTTCCAAATCATCACATTATTCAATTATACCTTTAGTACCAACAAGTAAGTATTATTTAAATGTTTTCTTAAATATTTTATTCTTTCAGAAATCCAGAAAAAGGACATGAAATCATAAGAAATAAACCAAATATTGCTTTAATATTGTTATAAATCAATTTTGATCCCTTAAATAACAATTCTATGTCAAACCTCTCTATTATCATCTTCTAAAAGGTTCATTGGATTAATAGTGAGTGATTTATCTTAATTATGAAAGTTTTTTTCTAGTAATAGTTTTCTTTGAGAGTTATCTTTATAATTATTCTTATAAAAGATAATTTTATGTCAAAATAGTTTTATTCTTTTAATAAAAGAAGTTTTATTATTAAATTCTTCTTGTAATTGATTCTTGTAGACAACCACTGCTTACTGTTATAATCACTAGTAGTGTATAACATGTAAAAGAGATAATTCTTTAATGATTTAATTGTGGTTATAATAATTTTTGTTATTATATTTCATAAGAACAGTCATAGTACTGTTGATTAATAGTAATATTATTAACAGTTTGATAGACACATTTTACAAAGCCCCAGAAGCTTCTACCAGTGAGCCCCAAGCCAACCCGCTTCCCCAAGAAGGGAAGAAGAACAAGAAAAAGAACTGGAGAAAACCACACTCCCCAAGTTACAGGATTCCAAAAAACCAAAAAGAAGCCATGGACAATGTCTTCAACATGGCCAGAACCTTGATGGAATTCATGGACAAGGAGGAGCAAAGAAAGAGACAACCTCATTTTCCAAAGAAATAACCTTGTCTCCAGATGCTGTAAATACTTTAACAGAAAAAAATAATAGTATATTACCTCTCAAAGAAATTAAAAATAGTTTATTATCCTTGCAAGAAATAAATAATAACTTATTGTCTTTAACAAAAATTGTTGTACAAAACAAAAAAGAAATTGATAATATTAAATTTATTGTTGAAAAAAATAAACCAAGAGTTTTGATTGACAATAGTAAAAAATTAATACAAGGACAACAGGAATTTTATACATACATAAAATATATCAAAGATAAAACTTTGATAATCAATTATGACATGCATATTGATAATATTAAATAAAAATTAAACAAATCAAGTATTTATGTAGAAAAATTAGAAGAAAAAACTTCATCACACCAAACATTACTTCTGGACCATGTGGAAAAAAGTGATGAAGAAAGAATGAATCTGAAAGATGATATTCAAAGTGAAATAAGCCTTATTACTGAAAAAATGGATCAAATTGATGAGGCTAACCTAAAGATGCCAAATTTATCAACCCCATTTTCTGGCATAAGAAGCCCTGTTAAACCAAAAGAGGAAATAACAAATCCATTCATAACAGACTTGAGTCATCAAGATAATAACCTAGTCTTAATGAAAGAAGCACCTCAATGAAAGGAATGGCCAACATTCACAGGAGAAGGTGAATATGACCATATGTCATTTATTAAAACAATTGACATGTTACAATAAGATTATTCCATACCAGATGAATTGATCCCTGCCAGATTACACTTACTGTTTGTGAAATCTGCAAAGAGATGGTATTATGGCATAAGGCAAACAAATGGCAAAAATACCTGGTCTTGTTGGATACAAGAAATAATGACCAAGTGGGCTAATGATGCCTGGAGGTACAAAATAGAAAATTTATTTGAAAATTCCTTCTTTGACCCAGAAAAGGACAAACCTTTGACTTGGTTCTTAAAAAAAGTTAGAATATAAAATGAATTATTTCCAGAAATGTCACAGAAAATGGTACACATCAAAATACTTAAGAAATGTGGAGGAGAATTGGAACATGCCCTGAGAAGCAGGTGTATAGAAACATGCTCCACAGAAGAGTATATTAATGCACTAGAAGAAATAGTGACAAGAACAGAAATTGGTAGAACCTGGAACAAATTGGACATTAAAAGTCCAAATAAACTATTTATCAAAAAAGATAAGCCAAGATAAACTTTTAAGCCCAATACATCTAACAGTAATGATCAAATAAAGTGCCACCAATGTGGAGCTATTGAAAAATTAGCCAATACATGCCTTAAAAAAGCAAAAATAAATGAAATTGTGGAAACAGAGGACCACAATGATAAAGAAGAAGAATCTGATTCTGAAAAGGACACTGAAGAATAAGAAACTTCTGAAAGTGATGAAATTATCATAATTAATGCACAAATTAATAATATTGATTTAATTTATAAGGTACGGGATGTCAATTCAAACTTACCACAAGTTGGAACATCTGATACAAGCCTGACAAACATACAAGATTCCAAACTGTATAGAACCAAACCAGCAAAAGGAATGGGATATACAGCTGGGAAATCAAGTATAAGTATTGTCACGGTGGAAAACAAAGAGGCAAAAGTAAACTTAGATACAGGAAAATATTGTACCTGTGTTGGTAAGAGTTATTTGAAAAAAATTGTACCAGATAGGGAAGCAAAACCTATAACAATACAACAAGTAAAATTAAGTTATACAAGTGAAAGCATGAAGCCCCTTGGAATAATTGACTTAACACTCATTTTTCCTCAACCTTCACAATGTATCAGATTGAAAGTAGAGTTTGTAGTAATGGACAACTGCACTAGTAACCATTTTATACTTGGAAATGACTACTTGTCAATTTATGGCATAGATATCCCTAACCAAAAAGATAGATATTTCACCATAGGAGACAATAAAAGAGAAAAATTTGGCTTCTTCAAAACAAAAGACAAATTACAGTTATTCATAATGAAGGAAAAAGCCCTGAAAAAGAATTTTTCATAACTGAACAACTAAAAGAGGCAGAATTCATACATGAATTAACAGAAAAAATGAAAGAAAAATTGATTTACCTCTTAGTTATATATAAAAATGCCTTTGAAACTGACATGGAACCACTAGGTGCCATAATTGGACATGAGGAAGGCATAATTTTAATTTGGAAAAACCTTATCCCCCTCTATTAGAAAGACCAGCTTATCCAGCCAGCCCAAGAGCTAGAGAAGCTTTGGAGGTACACATCAAAAAATTAATGGACCTTGGAGTATTAAGGAAAGTAGGACATGATGAACAGGTAGAGGTCAATAAACCTGTTGTTATAAGCTGGCATAATGGAAAATCAAGGATGGCAGGGGACTTTAGAGCTATAAACACCTATACTATCCCTGAAAGATATGCGATGCCCAGAATCCATGAGACATTGACAAAATCATCTCAGTCTAAGTTCATCACAGCCATGGATGCTCTAAAAGTTTTTCATCAAAATGTTTTAACAGACTATGCCTAAAGACTACTTAAGATAATAGTCCACTGTGGAACTTTTGAATATCTAAGAATGCCATTTGGTATAAAAAATGAACCTTCCCATTATCAAAAAATGATGAATAATATATTTCCTCAAGAATGGTCAGAAGGATAGTTAATAATCTATATTGATGATATTATACCTTACTCAGAAACTTGGGATAGTAACCCAACAAGACTAAAAAGAATCTTGCAAAAGATAGTAAAAGTAAACATTAAAATTTCCTTGAAAAAGTGCCATTTTGCATACAGTGAAGTAAAAGCACTAGGACATGTTGTATCTGGACTAAGTTTGGGCATAGATAAAAACAAAGTAGCAGCAGTACTATTGAAGCCAATGCCCCAAACCAAAAAAGAAATGCAATCATTTCTAGGATTTAATGGTTATTACAGACAGCATATATAGGATTTTGCAAGAATTGCTAAGTCCTTGTATAAGCTCTGTGACCAACAGACAGTCTATGAAACTACTGAAGAAAGAGTCAAGGCATATGAGGAATTGAGAATTTCCACAACAAATTCCCTGTTTCTTCTAATGCCAGATTGGAAGCTGCCCTTTAAACTATACATTGATGGTTGTGGAGGTGAACTTGGTGCTGTACTACACCAGACACAAATCATCAATGACAAACCTGTTGAAGGACCAATTTGCTTCATTTCAAGAAAAAGAAAGCCAACAGAAGAAAGATATGGAGCAAGCAAAATGGAATGCCTCTGCTTAGTTTGGGCTTTGGAAAAATTACACTATTATTTGAATGGAACAGTTTTTGATGTAATTACAGATTGCAATTCTGTAAAATCTTCATTAAACATAAAAACTCCAAATAGACGTATGCTAAGATGGCAAAATGCCATCCAGGAATAAAGAGGAAATATGACTATAGCTCATAAATCTGGTAATATTCATAAAAGTTCAGATGGTCTTGGAAGATGAGCTCTGGAAAATACACCTGAAAATCCAGCATGGGTACCACAGGAAGAGAAACATATAGAAGGCATATGTGTGACAGATATAGGTAGAGAGTTCTTTAACCAAGTTGATGAAAGCTATAAAATGGACAAAAACTGCCATATCTTATGCCAACTTCTGATTAAAGACTGTAAATACCCATCACTTTCATCAAAACTAGATGAAATATGGAAAAAAGCATATGATTAAGGAAGATTCCACCTCCTTGTTGGAATCATCTACCATAGAACTAAAAATACATGTGTTATGGCTTTAAAAGATAGAACTCTGATAAACACTCTACTACATGAATGTCATGATAGTGTTACAGCTGGGCATCTCTCAGAAGACAGAACACTAGAGAGGGTAAAAACCTGCTCTTGAAGGCCAAATTGGAAGGGTGATGTTGCAGAATACTGCCAAACCTGTGACAGATGCCAGAAAGCAAGCAGAGCCTCAGGAAAGAAATTTGAAATGATGATCCAAATCCAGGAACCAAATCCCCTTGGGAAATAGTTCACATGGATTGGGTAACAGCCTTACCTCCAGGAGGAGACCAAAGTTATAATGCATGCCTAGTATTGGCTGACAGATGCAGAAAAACTCCAATTTTCTTACCATGTCACAACAATGACACAGATATGGACACAGCCATAATGACATGAAATAAAGTTATTAGCCACAAAGGCTTATTTCAAAACATCATAAGTGATAGAGACCCAAAATTCACTTAAGAATTATGGAAAAACCTCCATAACCTGTTTGGAACAAAATTATGATTCTCAACAGCTTACCACCCCCAAACTGATGGTCTAGCAGAAAGAATGATACATACATTAGAAGACATGATCAGGAGATTCTGTGCTTATGGCCTTGAATTCAAAGATTCTGATGGTTTTACCCATTATTGGTGTACATTAATACCAGCTCCTGAACTGGCATATAAAACATCAATCCATTCTTCAACTTGCAAGACACCATAAATTCTAAAAAAAGGTGGGAATCCAAGACTTCCATATGATACCCTCAAGAAGGACTTAGTGGATATACACCCAACAGAAAGTAGCTTCAAGTTAATGCTTGACAATGCAAGACACCATGAAAACAGATGTATGCAAGATTCTTTCAATTATGCAAAAAGAAAGATAGGATAAAAGTCATAAGCCACCTGACTTCAAAATAGGAGACTTGGTCCTAGTGTCAACTCTAAATTTCAATAATATAAAAGGCCCAAAGAAATTGAAATATTCCTTTGCAGGACCATTTATGATAAATGCACTTCATGGACTTAATGCTGTGCAACTAGAGCTGACAGCTAAATTAATGAAAAAACACCCAAAATTCCCTGTGAGTCTGATAAAAACTTATAGCTCAAGTGACAAGGAACTATTTCCACTAAGAAATACCCCCTTTAGAAGAAGGAGAAGAAAAGAAAATCGTGAAAGTCCTTAAAGAAAAAAGGACAAGAAAATAAAATAAAGGGAATACCTTGTGAGGTATAGAAATCCAGCTCAAGAAGATGAATGGGTACTTGAGAAGGATATAAAAAATGCTGATAGACTATTACAAAGGTTCAGACATGAAAGAAAGCCTAAAGAATAGAAAAATCAAGCATTATTGAGCTTCAAGACTAACAAAGTCTATTGAAGAGGTAGGACAGTGGATGATACCGTAATTAACTATATCAGATTGTGGTACAATTTCTTTTGGTCGTAGGGAATGTGAGCCTTTGAGATATAACCACATATACAAAAAGGTCACAATAAAAACTCTATAATAATTATACTTATAATAATTATCTTAAAACTAGTGAAAATACCATAAATAGGTACAAAATCTGAATTAACTCAGATTCTAGTCAGTAAACATGTGAAATAAATTACACCATTAAATTCCTCATGGTAAAATACACATATATCATTTTTAGGGCATATCTGAAAAGTCAATAATTACTTAAGAATAAGTAATAATACCCTAAAAAAGACACAAAACCTTATTTAGCTCAGAAGCCAACAAAACAACATTTGAAATGAATTGTACCATTGGATTCTTGATAAAACACCACACATAAAAGAACTATATGACAATTCTCTAAAGTAAATAGTTAAGGAATTAAGCTGAATATATGCACTTTTTTTGGTCAATTCATATTTTCATGGTTTTTAGCTAATATATCATGAGATATAAAAGATAGAGAGTTAAGCCAAAAATGACTTCACCACTTAATTAATGTACAAATACAGATATGAACTTTATCTTACAAGCTATAAGCAATGTTAAAACTTGTAATGGTTTATTGAACAAAATCACTGGAGGTGTTGACCACTTTGTTGTGAAAGTGGTCCAAACTTAAAAAAAGTGGACATTCAGATTCTAATAGCTTACATGTGAAGAATGATGTAATTTTTATCATTATATACAAGGTATAACCCCTTCAAATCAAGGTTTGAAGTTTCAAATATTTCATTTTGACAGGAAAGATGAGTTACATGACAAATCATCAAAAATAGAGTTTTGATGATGTAACAAAATTCTCTTGGAAGTTTAATACGGACATGCCAAGCTATCTTAATTTACTCTCAGCATAGCTGTAGGGTGTATAAATCAAAAGTTATTAATGATCAAAGTTTAAGCTTAAAATTGATCATTTATGATCACTTACTGTAATATTATTTTAGGTTTAACAGTTATATAAGTGATAAAACTGGTGAATACTATTAGATTATTATTAATACTAATACAATCCACGAGGTGTAGGATTCTGCCAAGCCTATGATGTCATCAAACTTAGAGTTATAGTGATAGCTCTGAATAATGGCGTAAGAATGAGATAAGATGGTTTGATCATGATTTAATCATCACTAAAGCTTGAAATACTGATCATTTCCAGTGAAAACCATCAGTACACGTCTACCAGAAGCCTACTAGACTCTAGAAGGGAGGTATTTACTATAAATAGAGCTCTTTCTACTCTATTGTCCGCTCAGATGCATAAAAACAATTAAACAATTAAATCCAAAGGTAAAATCTTTTATTCTTTATATATAAATCTCTTTTGTTATCAAAGACCAAAAGATATCTTCATTATAATCATCATTTTTGATGCTATTACTCCAATTTCTGTCTTGTTTTGTTATAATTCTCTTAAAAAGCTCATTTCCACATAAAATCAAGCAGATTTGTAATTTCTTTTCTTTTTATTTGTAAATACAATTTAAATAAGTTGTATTTACATTATTTGGCACAAATTCATTAAAAAATATCATATTAAGCCTCAAAATGAGGTTATTTTCTCTTATTATAATAATATCTCCTTATTATTAATATCAATAATTCATTAATTAATATAATTAGTATTTATATTGATATAAAGCTTTGATATTAGGAATATTATTGTTAATAATTGTTTTTTACTAATGAAGAATAATTTTCTACACCTTTATTATTTGTTGGTAACAATAATAAAGAGCTTTTAAATATATTTATTATCATATATAATATATTTATTCATTGTATTATTTTTTCATAATATAAATTATATTATTAAATTTACTTAATATTATAGGTATTTTTATGCCATAATTATAATGATTATTTGTTATTATAATTATTTTTTATCTTATTTATTTTATAAGGACATTCATAGTACAATAAGTAAGATATTACTAATTTTTACTTATTGTTTCATAGTCAAACCTTACAGTCACAGAGCTTATACAAATATTTGGAAATGATTTCAAAGTCCTTTATATGCTGTCCTTAATATCCAGAAGTTCCTAGAACTCATTGCATTTCTTTCTTGGTTTGGGCCATTGGCTTCAGAAGTACTTCTCCTACTTTGTTTTTGTCTATGTCTAGACTTAATCCAGATACAACATGTCCTAGTTTTTTTAGTTCACTATATGCAAAGTGACATTTTCTCAAGGAAATTTTCATCTTTACTTGGAATATATCTTGTAAGACTCTTTCCAGTCTTTTCAAGTGAGAAAAATATGACATCATTTATATAGATGATTAACCATCCTTGTGATAACTCTTCAGGAAATATGGTATTCATCATTCTTTGATAGAGAGAAGGTGCATTCTTCATAAAAAATGGAATTCTTAATTATTCATATATTCCACAGTGGACTATTATCCTTAATATTTTCTTGGAATTGTTTGTTCAGAAATTTTGGTGAAAGCCCTTTTGAGCATCAATGACTGTAATAAACTTAGGCGATGACAATTGTGTTAATGTCTCAGGGATTCTGGTTATTGGATATCATTAAGGTAGAGTATAGTTATTTAATTATCTGTAGTCCCCTACCATCCTTGGTTTTCCATTTTTCCAAGTTGTAATGCCAGGTGTAGTGACTTCTACCTGTTCATTACATCATACTTTCTTTAACACCCCAAGGTCCATTGATATTTTCATGTGTACCTCCAAGGCTTCTCTAACCCTTGGGATAGCTTAGTAAGCTGGTATTCTTAGCACAGGTGGATAAGGCTTTTCCCCATCAAGAATAACGTCTACCACATGTCCAATGATTAAACCTAGTGGTCCTTTGTCAGTTACAAAGTCACTCTTGCATTCAAATAAGAGGTCAATCAATCTTTCTTTAGTTTTTCCTGTTAATTATTGAGTCAATTCTGCCTCTGTGAGTTGTTCATTTCTGAATAAATGCTTTTCTAGGTTTTGATCTTCCTTTCTTATAAAATTAAGTTGTTTCTTATTGTTTAAAAAACCAAATTTCTGTCTTTTATTATCCCCTGTAGTAAAATATCTGTCTTTCTGGCTAGAAAGATCTACACCCTAAATTGAAAACTAATCATTTCCTAGTAAAAATGTTTACCAGCACATTTTTCCATTAATAAAACCTCTACTTTGACTCCTATAAATTGGGAAGGATGAGGAATAATTAATGTTAAGTCAATCATTCCAAGGGTCTTCATGCTTTCACTTGCACTACTAAGTTCAACCCCTTGTATTAATATAAGTCTTTCTTCCCAATCTGGTATCATTGTTTCAAATTAACTCTTCCCAGCACATGTTCAGTATGCTCCTGTGTCAATGTAAGCTGTGAATATAAAACTTTAATTCAAAATCAAGTACTTTTCCTGTCCTCAAAAGTTGTATAAGGTAGAAATTGATTAGAAATGGTATGAAATGAGATTTTCAAGAGAAAAAACCCCAATTATATTTTCTTTAACTTTATAAGTATAAAGAAATCATATTATGAAGCTTCATTGTTTTACCAACAATAAAAATTTATCCAAAAATACTCTACAAGATATATTTAAGGCTACAAAACAAATTTCTTCAAGAGAAATTTCAATTTAAATTGATTGAGAAAAGAACTTCTGGAAATTAATATAACAACAGAGTCTTTGAAAAGCGTATTAAAGAGAAAAAATGCCCAAAAGTTACCAGAGTGAATTTGGAAACAAAGTGACAAAGCTAACAGTGATGAAAATCCTTTAATTCACTTATGGGGTGGTTCAAGGGTCAAAAATTATTATAAGAGTTACAAACAATGATCATGATAATTTTTTCACATGGTAAAAAGGCTTAAAATAATTTAAAAAGGGTGTTGGAATATTTTTTTGATTGGTTTAACATTGTTGAAACTAATTATAAAAAGAAAAGATTCTAACATGAAGAGAAAAGTGGGGTAAGGATAATCTTTTATAGCCATCAATTCTCTTACTCCAAAGATAAAGTTTTCTGTTTTCAGTTGTGGTAAAAGGTCTGACAACAGAAAAGCCAATTATGGCATTATTTAACCCTGGTTTAGACCAAAAAGGGCTGGTTTTAGCCAATTTTTGCTATTTTCAGCCAGTTTGGACCCTTAAATCAGCCATTGCTATAGTAATACCTGGTTTTATGCCTTCAAAACATGTCAAAATGTGTTTCAGAGATGTAAAAACCAGTAAAAAATGTTTTTGCAATTATTGTTTTACCTTAAGGGTATTTTAACCCTCTTGACAATAGCTAAAACTGCCCTGGTTGGTATCAAAATCTCACCATCAAATGAGACACAGACCCTGTGACTCAATTCCACACCAAAATCAATGAGCCTTTGCATGGATTTTGACATCTCACACCTTTCAGCAAGGAATTTTGGGGTCTGGCTCCCTCTTGAAGCCAAGATTCCTTTTCCCCCCAAAATCAATCTTTCCAATTTATTTTTCCTTGAATTTCTCATCATGTATTATAATTATAATTTCCATTTGTAATTACTTCGAGTCTTACAGTAAACCACTGTGATAATTGATACCTCATATTTAAATTAAAGGTCACTTATGTAATACACGCGCACATTTTGACATCTCAATTGAAAATACTTCAATTAGTCAGACCTTCCAAACTACACACAACACCTCAATATGAACACCTAATTTGATGTGAATTGAATTAAGGTTTTGAGGATTTCCACTTTTGTACAGAAAATTCTAAAAGCTTAATTTCAACTTAATTAGAGTTGAGGTACAGAAATTTTATGCAGAGGTGAGCCCACCTTATTTTTTATAAGGAGTCCAATGGTGAAATAATTTCCATATGCTTATTTTTTGGATAAAAAGTCATGATAATTCTCATTCCAATTTTTTCCAAGAATATTTCAATTTTGATAATTTTGTTGAAAATTCATTTTTACTTAATTTTTTCACGTAAAAATGTGTTTTCAATTACTTTCTAGATTTATAGCTTCCTTTCATTTACAGCTTTGGTAATTTTCTTAGTACCAGAAGATTCTTAAAGAGGTATATGCAGGGGAACTTTATTTCTCAAAGAAAATTACCAGCATCATTATATTCATATGGTTTTAACAAGCTTACTGGAAATGTAGGATGATTATTGCTGAGTTCCTCAGATAATTCTACTTCAATTGAATTTTATCCATGGAGGGCCTTAATAAAAAAAGTTCCTGCAAAGGAGTCTTTGAGCTTTTTACAAACTTTGACATTACTGTGTTAGTGGTGGATACAAGTACTAAATCTCCCACTTTGAAATCTACAGTGGCATGTGGTTTGTCCCATTTGTCTTTGGAATATGAAAATGAGTCCTCCATGCACCTTATTTCATGATTTCTAGCTTTGTCTAGAATTCCTGTGAAGCTACTAGCTTTGAGATGTATTTCAACCAGATCCTTCCTTAATGAATCTTGGGGTAATTTGGGATTCAATTACTTCTCTAGAATAGCGGGATTTTAATTGGTACTGGCATGAATGGATTTTTTATATGCCAATGCCAGTACTGGTAGGATAGTACACCCATAATGGGTGAGCCCATCACAATCTTTAAATTCAAGGCCATATGCACAAAATCTTCTTACCATATCTTCCAAGGCTTGGATAATTCTTTCAGCCAGTCCATCAGTTTGTGAGTGGTAGGCTGTAGAGAAGGACAAATTTGTTCCAAATAATTGGTGAAGATTTCTCAACAGTGCTGAGGTGAATTTGGGATCTCTGTCACTAATAATATTTGTGAATATGCCAGTCCATGATATTACTGTATTCCATCTTAGAAAAGCTGGATCCCTGGCTGTATCATCCTTGTGACATGGTTGAAAGATTGGAGTATTACTAAATCTGTCAAAAATGACTAGGCATGCATTATACCTTCTATCAGCCCCTGGTGGTAGGCCAGTTACCCAATCCATATGGACAATTTACCAAGTTTTGCTAGTTTCTTAGATTTTGATCATATTTCCAGGTCTTTTTTCCAGTGGATTTATTAGCCTTTTTACATCTGTCACAGGTTTTTCAATACTCTGCAACATATTTCTGCCACATTGGCCACCATATATAGGTCTTTATCTTTTCTCTTTTCCTGTCCTCAGACAGATGTTCTGCAAATGGGCTGTCATGGCATTCTTTCAGTACAGTATTTATTATGGACCTGTCCATAACTGTCATTACACATATATGCTTAGTTCTGTGGTAAATTATACCATCCAGTGAGTGAAATCTTCCTTCATCATATGATTTCTTCCATATTTCATCTAAGGCATGTATCAAAGAGCTGTCTTTACAGTCTTGGGTGAATAATTGGCATAGGATGCTACAATTCGTATCTTGATTATAGCTCTTTATTGCTTCCTCAAAGGATTTTGTTTTCAGATCTGTAACAATGATTGCTTCTATTGGTATCTGTGGGGAAGCTTCTTCTGGCACGTAAGCAGGATTATCAATATCCTTTGGTGATAGCCATCTTCTCAGTTAATCTGCATTCATATCAATATTTACATCTTTGTGAGCAATATTCATACTACCTCTATACTTCTGTATGGCTATTTGCCATGTGAGCATCTGCCTTTTGGGTGTTTTCATGTTAAAAAGTTATTTAAAAGTGGTACAATCTGTTATCCCTTTGAAAGCACATCCTTCTAGGAAGTAATAGAATTTTTATAAGGCCCAGAAAAGGCATAAACACTCCATCTGAATTGCCCCATATCTAGCTTCAGTTGGTTTGATTTTCCTGGATATGAAACATATTGGTCCTCCCACAGGCTTATCATTTATAATCTGGACTTGATGAAGTGCAGCACCTAGCCCATCCCCTGATGAATCAATATAAAGCTTAAAGGGAAGCTTAAATTCTGGCATCAGCAAGAGTGGAACAGTGGCAAAGGCTTTTATAAGGATTCAAAGGCTTTGAATCTATCAACAGTCATTTCAAATACTTTGCCTTTGTCACATAATCTATAAAGAGGTCTTGCTATGGATACAAAATCTTTAACATGCTTCCTGTAATATTGTGCAAACCCCAGAAATTATTAAATTTCTTTTTTGTTTTGAGGAATAGGTTTCAATAGCCTGCTGAAACTTTAGTTTTGTCAATCCCAAGGGATAAACCAGACACTACATGTTCCAGTTCTTTAAGTTCTTCAAATCCAAAATGACATTTATTTATGGAAATTCTCATGTTTACAGATTGAATTTTGTTCAAAAGTCTGGCTCATCTGTATATATGGTCTTCCCAGGTCTTGGATTAGACAATAATATCATCAATGTAAATGATTAACCATCCTTCTAAGAGTTCTTCAGGGAATATTATATTTATAATTATCTGGAAGTGTGAAGATGCATTCTTTATACCAAGAAGCATTCTTCAATATTCATACACTCCAAAATGAACAATGATCCTCAAGTATTTTCCTTCCCTTGGTGTCACCACATTTTGATGAATTCCTTTAAGGGAATCCATGTTGCTTATATACATTGCTTGAGATATTTGGGTAAGGAAAATTTGGATTTTTGGTATTGGGTACCTGTGTGGAACAGTGTAAGTATTGAGAGCCCTAAAGTCCCCAACCATTCTGGATTTTCCATTATGCCATGCCACTATGACTGGTGTAGTTATTTCTACCTCCTCATTGTGGCCAACCATTCTTATTACCCCAAGGTCTAGAAGCTCTTTAATATGGATTTCCAGAGCTTCTCTTGATTTAAGACTTTCTGGATATGCAGGTATTCTCAAGAGCTGTGGGTAAGGCCTTTCAATTTTAAAAATAATGTCAGCCTCATTACCAAATATTTTTCCCAGTGTCTCTTTATCTGATTCAAATGCTTCTTTGTGTTCATATAAAAGGGCAGAAAGTCCACTTCCTTGTTTATCTGTGAGATGAAAACTGATTTTAGCTTCATTTAGCTGTTCAGACTTGAACGTTTCTGACTCTAAGCTGACTGGTGATACTTTTTTCACTGTAATTTGTATTTTAAATGGTAAAAAGGAAAATCTTGGATTATTATTGTCACCAATAGAAAAGTATCTGTCTTTATTGTTATGTAAATCTATGCCATACATTATTAAATAATCATTTCCCAATATAAAATGGGTTCTAGAGCAGTTTTCCATAAAACCAAATTCAACAGTTATTCTTAAACTTTCATTTATATGTGGAAATATGACAGTAGTTTCAAATATTCCCAATTCCTTCATGGGAATACATGCACTTTTGAATTTTCTTTGGCAACAATTGATCTTCAAAATTTGGTACACAGGTCTTAAGAAAAGATTTTCCAACACAAGAGAAGAAGGCTTCTGGGTCAAGTAAAAGCTGAGTGGGGTTTTTGTCAATTACCACTTCTGTTATACAGGAGTTACCAGCTGTGTAACCTTTTCCCCTGTTTGGTTTGGCTTTCATTAGTTGTGCATCTTGAATTTTTGATCAATAAAGTTTACCATTGCTTAATTGTGGAAAGTGGGAATAAGATTCCTGGATGTAAAAAGTGGCATTAATATTTTCTATATCTTTTGAAGATTCAGAAAATATTGATGATTTATCATCAGAATTATCTTTCATTACCTCTTCCTTTCCAGCATCAGGTTCCTTTTCAATGTCGATTTCATTGATTTTCCCCTTCTTGGGACATGTATTAGCTAAATGTGTGGCTCTTTGGCAAATATGGCACTTTCCTATTACATCTGCAGATTTATACTTAATATTATTAGAAGTTTTTTTGGGATTTTTGTCCATACAGTCTTTCCAAGGTGTATAAAACCTTGTTTTGAGATTCACCCTACTAGAACCAATTCTGGTTGTGGTGATTACTTCTTCCAATATATTAATGATATATTCTCCTGAAGAGTGTTCAGTAGTCCTTCATTTGAGAGCATGGTCTAAGTCACCTTCACATTGTCTTAGAATTTTTCTGTGAATAATAAATTCTGACATGTCAGGATATAATGCTGTTAATCTATCTTTTTGTTGGCAAAACCATGGTAAAGCTTTGTCTTTGTAATAATTAAATTTAGAAGATTCAAAGGTTTTTTCAAATTTAAATATCCAAGAATCATTGGCCTATTTATTGATGATTTGGGCTTTCCACCAAGTCCAACTTTGGTGTCCATGTGCCTGTCTCAATTTTATATACCATCTCTGGGCTGATCTGGTAAACAAGGTGTTAAATATTTCTGTTAACAATCTGTCAGGTAATTCAACGTCTTCTTTAATAATTTCAATACCTCTGATGAATTCCATATGGTCATACTCTCCTTTACCAATGAAGTGAGGCCATTCTTCAAGTTTTGGTACTTCTTTCAAGAGTGCTTGGCCCATTGATGGTTCCAAGTTATGAAAAGAGGTGGAAAACTCATTTTTTAACTGTGAATTTTCAAACTTCATACTTGTGGATTGGGAATTCCTGCACCCTCACTTTGATTTAGAGGTGTAGAAATTCTAGGTAAGGTGTACAGTAATGAAATTATGTTGGAAGCTTTGTAGTAAGTTCATCACTTCAATTTTATACATATCTTTCTTATGTGTTAAGTCTTGCCATAATTCTGTCTGTCTAGTATTATCAGAAGTGACTTGATTCAATTTCATTCTTAATTTTGATACTTCTTGTTGTGGAGTGTCAAAACTCTTTTTCAAGGAAATTGTATATGTCTTTACTTCAGTAAATGAATTTGAAATATCCTGAAGGACTTTCTTATCATCTTCTTTGATAATATTTATGGCTTTTTTCATTCTTGTTTCAGCTATGTCATCAATATTGAATTTAGAATATTTGTCTATCAATTCTTCAATAATGGAAGATTGTTCATTTAATTTATTTCCAAATTCATTGTCATTCTTAGAAGTTTTTATTGTTCTTAAACCATTTTCAAAACACATAAGTGTCTCATTTGTCTGGCTCAGACTGAAGTTATTTGTCTTGAGATTGTTAGAAAGTGATGAATGTTTATCAGAAATATGACTTTTCACATCATTTATAGCTATATATAAGCTTGAAATGACATCTATAATATCAGAAAGAATTTCTGATGTTTTTGTATGGCTTCCCCCTTTTTCTGCAATTCCATCATTTTTCTGGCTATCTGAAATACATTTTCCATGGAATCCTACTGAATCTTGGGGATTCTGTATCCCAGGCCGCAAGGTTTTGTTGCTGGTGCATTTCCTTTGCCCTTGTTATGAGCTTGTGGCTTCTTTTTCACATTGGAATTGCTGCTTCTGGCTACTGGGGCTGTTTTTGGCACTTGCATGAGTGGTGGAGGGTTCTTTTTCCTCCATTCTTCTGTCAAAAGCATCCTGTTTGTCTTTTCCCTCAATGGATACCATCCATTGAATAACTTGAAAGTGTTGGGATGGCCCAGGAATTTTATCACAGCTGGGTAAGAATTCATGCAGTTTCTCCACAGATATGCAAGGATCTGGTACTCTTTGTGCTGCAATCCCTTGTTGTAGGCCTTCTGGCTGACTTTGTAAATGTCCACTGAGGCTTTTTGTTGTGGTGTCAGCTCTGTTTGAAGGTAAAATGGTATCATCAGCTTCATAATGGCATAATTTTTCAGTTTGGGATCCATTTACTGACCCTCCTCCTTCTGTAACTGATTGGCTTCTGCCATAATCACATCTACAACCTTTTTGGGAGCTGCTTGAGGGGTTATAACTGGCTTCTGATCTGGTTGAAGGCATTGGTATGATTAAAAAGGTCCAAAATAGTAATTTTACCCCAAAAATTACTATTTGCCAAATTCTTAGATTTTTGGAGAGTATTACTTATTTCAAAATTGATTAATTTGGAAGAAATGTGTTCTGGTTGGTTATTCTGAGTTATAATAACAGCAATACTATGCACAGAGCTGACAGTACTTGAAGGAATAATTTTAGTAACTGACAATGCAGTTTCAATATTTTCTTGTCTTACCACATTTTCAGACCAAAAACAATGAAAAAAGAAATTATTTAGGTAAGAAAAAGGATTTTTTAACGAATAAACGAGAAATAAAGCCTTACTTATAATTTGGAAAGGTTTTATTTCTAATAAATTTTTGAATTATAAGTATATAAGGTAAAGTTGATTAAAAATAGTATGAAATAAGATTTTTAAGCAAGAACACACAAATTTTATTTTCTTTAACTTTCTAATTATAAAAAAAATAGTATTACAAAGATTTATTGTTTTACCAACAATAAACGTTTTTCCACAAATACTCTACAACAGATATTTAAGACTATGTCACAACCATGGCAATTTACCTCCTTGGATCTCTGTATGTCATATCAAGCCACAGGCGTTTTATGGACAATTGGCCATATCCATCACCAGTGGCCAATATGGGCACATCATCATCTTATGGACCATTTATGGCCATTTGTCTTTTGTGGTCTTCATGGCCCTTCACCTCAATCCAGAAGCCATAGCAGTAATTTATGCCCAATTGGCTATTTCTGGTAATTTCCCTCAAAACCAGGGTAAATGGCCCAAATGGCTGTTTTGGCCATTTGGGCTCATAATGCGTATTTGCACATTTCTGCGCATTTTGCCCATTTGCACACTTTTTGCACATTTGTGCATATTTGCACATTTTTGCGCACTTTGACGCAAAGTGTCCAAAAGACACTTTCCCCCCCTTTGGGCCAGTTTTTGGCTCAGAACCCAAAAGTGGCCAAAGCCTCAAAGGACCCAGAAACACCTTTCCAAGCTCTGAAGCCATCACATCCATCTTCTTCCCCTCTGTCTTTCCATCTCAAGACCTTTGGATGTAATCTTCTTTCCAATGAACCAATATTCCATAAATGATGTTATATATCATTATGCATCATTTTTCAACAGAAATTCAATGGTGGAAATATCAAATGGTCATTTCAATATTCCAACATATCATCACGTCATCAAGGCACCCAATCATTCAGAGGACTCATCAAGGCTCAAGAGCAAGTGTTTCAGCGTCAAAGACCAATCACACCATCAAGATGTCATTGGATAATTTCATTCACAGTATTCCTCCAAGGCAATACTGTTCAACCATTCTCAAGTTATTGAAGAGGCAGTTCATTCATTTGTCAAGTGTCAAAGCTCCACTCAATCCATCTTGGAAACCACCTTCATTTCAATGCAGTCTGGATCCATCAAGAACTGTATTTCATTTTCAAGTATGGGAAATTCATTCAACCCATTTCCATTTCAATATTAGCAAGCTGTATCAATTCCCAAAACCAATGAATACAGCCTCAAGGATCAATACAGATCAGTTTTCAGCCTGAAGAACTCAAGCTTCCAACTTTTCACATATACTGGCTACCCTTTCCACCCTGGGGGGTTTTTTCCCCAGTTAATTAATATATTTTTATTTTATTTTATCTTTATTTATCTTACCATTTTGTTAAGTGAATACTGATAGTATCAAGTCAGTCATTTAGCACCTTTTCTCTTTTCTTTCTTTGCCTTTCAATGGATATTTGGTGGTCATATCCTTACCAATTCCATTGTTCATTTTGGCAGGTTGAAACAGTGATTAAAGACTTACTTGGTTGGCTCTTTGGCCATTTGGCTTCTCATTTCTCTTATTGCATCTCATCTTTGTAGTTTCATCCTTCTTAGAGAAATTTATCCTTTTTTTTATTTTCTTTATTCTTTGGAGTCTTCCAAGTGAGTTCCCTGATTGCTCAGTGCCAGGCCACTCTTGTTTTTCTTTCCAAGAGCCCCTGTGACATTATATTAATTAACTCATAATTTCTTTTCATTCTGTTCATTCTTTCTTTATAATTTCACTCACTCATTTCATTGAAATTATGACTCTTTAATGCTTATGAACCTTATGATTCATCATCACCTCCCAATTTTCTCTCATTCATTCTTTATTCTGGTAATTGAAAGCTGACCCCAATTTTATTTTTTATTTATCTTTTTAAATCTTATTCAAATCATCATTTTTGATTCATAATTCAGGTTTCATCTTAATCTTCATTTGATTTTCAAATTTTTCATCAAGTTATTCAGACAAATTCTTCACATCAAGATTCATATTTGATTCATTCTTCAAGAATTTTGATCTTTGAAGAAGAACTAAATTGATTTTGATTTGATTGATTGATTTGACATAAATTGATATTGACCTCAAGAAAATTGATTGACCTGAAGATTTCATTTATTTTTCTGATTTTTCACATCAAGAATTTTGACATAAATTGATTTTGCCTCAAGAATTCATTCGATTGATTGTTTGTTTTTGCAAGATTTTGATTTTAATTGATTTGGAATTTGATTCATTGACTTCAAGTTTTTATTTGATATTTAATTGATTGATTTACCTGAAGATTCCATTTGATTTATTGATTTTTATTGATTTTCTTCAGGATATTGATTTTGACTTTTGACTTCAAGCATTATTTCCAATTGCCTCAAGTTTTCATCTTCAAATCTTGATTCTTTTCCATTTTATTTCATTTGTATCCTGAAATCATTCCACTCCAACACTCACCTCCTGCAAGGCAGACAAGATCTCAGGCCAGAACTCAAGCTGTTCTCACTCCAACTCCCAGGGCTCCTCTTGATGGCACCCCAGTAGTTTCTCAACTGAGGGCCAGATTGGACAGAGGACCCATTTTGGAAGGAAGGAAGAGTTCCAAGAACATCAAGCTCATTCTCAGAAGTATTTGGTGGATTTCCAGGAACTTCAAGGACCATTTTAAAGGGTCCAGGTGAAGATGGTGAAGAGGAGGAGAATTCTGTGGAAGAGGAAGACGCTGATGGTATTGAAGGTGTCCCTGCTCCTGTGGAGGTATCCCATGGCACTGGAGGGCCAACTCTAGCCCAGTCTAATCAGTGTGTCTATCATCAGTCTGAACCATCTTTATTGGCCATTATGCAGCAAATGAGTCAGATTATGGCCAATATTCAAGAAGCTTCATCCTCTGAAGCATCAAGACTACATCTATGAAGGCACCAGAATGCTTTGATGGGACTCAACCCTTCAAAGTTAGAAGCTTTATTCAGTCTTGTAAACTGATTTTTCATAATGATCTGGCAAACTTCCCTCAAGACAGAAAGAATGTCCTTTATGCCACTTCATTTCTCATTGGCAGGGCTGCAAAATGGATTGAGCCTTATCTTTCCAATCTTACCAATCAAGATCCAAATTACCTTCTCAATTCATGGAAACTATTTGAATCTCAACTCTTCACCTTATTCAGGGACCCAAATGAAGTCAGAAAAGCTGAAGCAGAATTGGATTCTTTAAGAATGAAAGAATGTGGGCATGTATCCTTATACATTGCTGATTTCAGAAGTCTTGTCTCAAGAATTGAAGATTGAGGTAAAAGAGCTCTCATCCATCATTTCAGGAAGGGATTGCCATCCAGGATTTTGGATCAATTGGCACCCCATCCTTCAAGAATTGACTCTCTTCAAGACTTAATGGATATTGCCCTGGAGCTTCATACCAGGTACCATGAGAGGCAAAATGAAAAGAGTCATCATCAAGAGAAGAAGCCAGAAGCCTCAAAGTCAAGTTCTTCTCATCCTCAAATTTCTTCAAGCTCAAGTCAAAAGAAAAAGAAGAATTTTGAGAAGAGGGACAAGCCCCATTCTTCTTTATTGAATAAAGATTTCAAGTTGATGAATTCTGAAAAAGAAAGAAGAATCAATGAGGGTCTATGTACCTATTGTGGTGGGAAGCATAGTCTTGAGTCCTGTTTCAAAAGGCCTCAAAACAAGCTTACCCAACCGTCAGGCCAATTTCCCAGCCAGGGAAAAGCCTGAGTGAAGATCATGTTGTGTTCAATGGTCTTCACTGTTTTCCATCCAGAGCAAAATTGTGCATTCTGAATACTGGTGTCAAAAACTCTCTTGATTTTTTTGCTTTTTCTTCCCTCTCTGATATGTTTTGCAGTATTCTCATTGATTCTGGTACTACCAACTCATTTATTGCAAAGCAGTTTGCTAACAAGTATTCTTTGACCATGTCAGAAATCCCAGAGAAGATTCCTCTTATTATTCTTGACTCCTCTGAGTCTGCATCTTTATTTGTGACTCACCATACTAAATATATGGTTGAGCTCCCTTCCTTCCCAAGCTTTGAATGGGACTTTTTAGTCATTGATACTCCCAAGGGAGAATACCTCATATTGGGCCTTGACTTTCTCAATCATTTTAATCCATCTATTGATTGGAGGCAAGGGCTGATCACCTTTAATTCTGATCATAAGGACTATTATGATCCTTCAAAATATTTCAGTAATGACTTTTCTTCTGCCAAATCATGTGCAGGTCTGGTTGGTGATTCTAGAACACCATCATTTCCATCTTCTGTCCATATTCCTTCCCTTAGTTCCCATCAGTAATTACTATCATCTAGAGATGAAGTCTTCAAAGAGATTCAAGATTTTGGAGAAGATAATTCTGTATCTTCACTTCATCTCTTCTTTGGGAATATGGACCTTCCTCCTTCATCTTATCATGACTCCCTGGAGGAGTTGTGGGATGAAGAGGAAGAGCCAGAAGAAATAGAAACCATGATGAAGGTTGTTCCTCCTGTCTATCACCAGTACTTGGAGGTATTCTCCAAGGTGAAAGCAGAGAAACTTCCTCCTCACTGCGCCTGTGATCATCATATTGAGCTGGAGGGGTCTCTACCTCCTGTTGGGGTGATCTACGCTTTATCAAACCAAGAGTAGGATACACTCAGGGCTGTAACAACCACTCACCAGGGGTAAGGGTATTCATCAATACACCCACTCAAACACCTCAAATCAGCAGATCCACTATCTGCATCAGCATTCAGTTTCAGCAATCTTCCTTGCTGAAACATGCATACAGCTTGGTACTTCAATTCAGCCTGTCAACATCTGTACAGGTTGGATTCACCCAATACAGTTTCAATACACCAGCATGAAACTTTATGATCACTCAAATACACCACACCTCTTGTACAGGTTATGTACAGCTGTACAGGACCTGTATTGGCCAGACTTAATTCAATCATTCAATCCTCTCATGAAAATTCTTCCTCTGGATCAGGGCTGGTGATTCTCACATATACCAGCCCCTCTTTCTCCCCCCTGGGGACTTTTCCCCAGTTAATTAATTTAGTTTATTTATTATTTTATAGATATTCTTATCCTTATTTTGGGTATTATATTTATTTAATATTTAGTTAGTCTTTGCATTTCTCTCTTTGCCTGTACAGTATGAGTTGGGTGGCCATATCCTTATTAACCCTTCTCTTTTTATTCTGACAGGTTGAAAAAGTGGACTTGGACTTGTTTGTGGTTGGCTCTTCTATTCTTTACTCTTATTTCTTTTGTTTCTGCTTTCTTATATTCTTTATTTTGGTAATTCATCTCTTGCACTCTTAAGTGTATTCCTTCTTACCATATCTTGAGCCCTCCATAAGTGAGTCCCAGTTTACTGAGTGCCAGGCCCTCTTCACTTTGAAGAGCCCCTGTGACAAGGGCCTAAATTTCAGAGAATGTAGAGAAAGGTTTCATCCGGCCAAGCTCCTCTTCAACAGGAGCACCTGTACTCTTTGTCAAAGAGAAAGATGGTGGCCTCCGTTTGTGTGTTGATTACCGCAAACTCAATTCTGTTACTAGGAAGAACAAGTCTCCTGTTCCTCCTATGGATCAGCTTCTTGCTGTTTTCAATGGTTCTTCTATCCTCTCCAAGATTGATTTGCATGGTGCATATAACCTGCTCAGAATCAAGGAAGGTGATGAACACTTGACATGTTTTAGAACTAAATATGGCAGCTATGAGTATTTGGTTATGCCATTTGGGCTCACCAATGCTCCTGCCTCTTTCCAAAACCTTGTCACTGATATTTTTTATGATCTCCTTGATATTTATGTTGTGGTTTATTTGAATGACGTCATGGTCTTTTCCAAATCTGAAGAAGAACATGTCACTCATATGTCCACTGTTCTTTCCAGACTCAGAGCCAATGTCAGGTTGAGTCTATATTGAAGTGGTAATAAAAGTATTTACAACTAGAATTATGACTGTGACACGTAGAAAAATTGATTTAAAATAAGGGTTTTGGAAGTTTAAGATGTTTTATAAGATATTTAAGGGGTTCTACTATTGGATTATAGTGGTGGTGAGCGCTACTGTGAACCCAGGGTGCAATCTTACCAGTTGGGTTACTATAATAAGAGTTACAATAATTAAAATATGTAATTATACCTGTTTATTACCCAAGAGTAAAACTGTTTTGGACAGTTTACTACGTAGGGTATTCAAGAGCAGGATGAGGAAACAATTCTGGCTGTGAAAAGCCTCCTTTTTATCCTGAAAAGGGGTGGAAAGGGTGCTAGGCCTTTCCAAGTAGACGAAGTGAAGATTTTTTCACTTTCTAGTACTGGCTTGTGGTTTGCAAACAGCCTGTATAACTTGTATTGGGCTCAGATGTGGTTTTGAAACCACATCTGGGCAGTTTTTACCAATACAGGGTGAAAATTTTCATCTGGGGACCTCACAGCCTGATTCTGACGTGTATGATGCATAGAATGCTGTATAGAAACTGTATGGGACCCCAGTATTGACTGACATATGAGGTATTGAAGTAAAAACATGCTTCTGCGTCTATTTGACGCCTCATATTCATGATTATGGGATATTATCCCATGGTGAGGCTGTATATGACAGCAGGTGGGATTTTGACCTTAAACCAGCCATACCTCTGTCAGTTTTTGAGATATCATGCTCAAAGTTGGTTCATTGGATAGCCCTGCATGAGCTCTACACAATGGTACCCAATTTGGTATTGTTATCATTAAATATGGCAAAGTTATCCCATGTGCAAGGTTGTTGTACATAGGCGTGGTTTGGGCAAAAAGCTGTATTGAGCTTGTTTGCCTCATAACTTCTGTTATAGTTGAGATATGAAGAAGTGGGTGGCACCATCTGATATCCCTGATTGTGCTCTTTCCAAAGATACCCCACCTCAGGTATCCCACACTAAAACTGTAGAAGTTAGATGAGAGGTGAATGTTTTGTTCACCCTTATTTGGCCTGAATTTGACCATAACTCCAGTAATATTGGTGCTAGCTCAGTTTGGCTGGTACCATTGGATAGCCCTGGCTTAAAGCTTCATTTTGAATACCCATTTGATGGGGTTAAGCCTCTCCTTCTAGATTTTAGATGAGAGGTGAAAATTAAGGTTTATGCTCAGCAATAACTTTGAGCAGGAATAACTTTGTTATTTCTTGTCCTATGGTGATGGGACTTATATTTTCAGAAAAAGGTGAGTTTCCTTTTTCTTTTGATACTTTTTGAGCTGATTTGGCTCAGCTCCATGTTTTGGTGGTATCTTGGCTATACCATTGGTTTATGGTATTTTGGCTGTCATGCTTGTGCTCTGGTTTTGAGTCACAGGCTGACAGCCAATAACCTCTTTGCTAAGGCCTCCAAGTGCCTGTTTTATGCTACTAGTGTAGAGTATTTGGGTTATGTTGTTTCTTCTTAAGGCCTCAACATGAACCAAGCAAAAGTCCAGCAAATTCTTAATTGGCCACCTCCAAGAAACCTCAAGGCTCTTCAATAATTCCTTGGCTTTGCCAATTTTTACCGCCTTTTAATCAAGAATTATTCAAAGAAGATTAGTTCACTCACAATTTTCCTCAAGAAAGATTTCAATTTTTGCCTCAATGAGGAAGCTCTTAGACAGTTTCATCAACTCAAAGAGGCATTCAACATTTCTACAATCCTTTCTCACTTGGATCCTTCCCTACCCACCATTGTAGAGACTGATGCATCAGATCATGCCTTGGGTGCTGTACTGAGTCAGATTTCTGACTCAGGAAAACACCCCATTGCATTTGATAGCAGGAAGCTTCTCCCAGCTGAGCTCAACTATGATATTCATGACAAGGAACTCCTTGGCATAGTCTGGGCTCTCAAGCGCTGGACAGCTTTTCTCCTTTCTCTTTCTTCCTCTTTTGAAGTCCTCACCGCTCATTCCTCACTTCAATATTTTATGTCATCAAAGATTCTTACTCGCCGTCAAGCCCGCTGGGCTGAATTTCTCTCTGAATTCCATTTTTCAATCACTTACCGCCCTGGCCGCCTGGCCACCCTTCCAGATGCATTCTCACGTCAGGACGGTGTTTACCCAGAGATGGGGGAGGATTTCATCAGCAATAATCCAATGAATTATCAAAAAATAATCAAGCAAGATGAAATTCAAGAATCAAAATTATTTTCAGTCAAGGTGGAAGCATTTTTCAATTGTATTGAAGTAATTCAGAAGTCATTATGACAGGATTCTAAATATAGAAGTATCCTTCAAGATTTGGGTAAAGGTAAATCTTTCCAAGATTATTCTCTTTATTCCTCCTCCCAACTTCTCCTGTTCAAAGATCAGGTGGTGGTCTCAAATGACGCCACAATTCAACTCAGAATACTTCAAAAAAGGCATGACTCTCCTCTAGCTGGACACCCTGGCCAAGAGAAGACTCTCAAACTTGTCAAGCAGGATTGTCACTGGCCTGGCATGACTCAATTTATCAAGGATTATGTATCATCCTGTCAACAGTGTTCAAGAAAGAAAAATATTCATCACCAGAAGTTTGGATTCCTCAAGCCTCTTCCAATTCCAAGTGGTCCTTGGATTTGTCACTCAATGGACTTTATCACTCAACTGCCACTTTCCAATTCCTTTGATTCAATTTTAGTCATACTGGACAGGTATTCAAAAATGGCAGTCTTTCTTCCAACAATGTCTTCTATCAAGTCACTAGATTTGGCCCATTTATTCATCAAGAATATCTTTTCAAAGCATGGCATTCCTTCAAGCATTGTCAGTGATAGAGGTTCCCTTTTTGTTTCTTCCTTTTGGACCAATCTTTGTCAGAAGCTCAAGATTTCAACAGATCTGTCAACTGCTTATCATCCAGAAACTGATGGACAGACAGAGAGGGTAAATCAGATACTAGAACAGTACCTTTGTATGTATGTCAGTTATCATCAAGATGATTGGAACACCTGGCTCCCTTGGGCTGAATTTGCTTACAATAACTCTGACCACTCTTCAACAAAACAATCACTGTTTTTCACTGTTTATGGAAGAGATCCACATTTTGACTCAGTTCACATCACTCAAGATACTCCTGCTTGCAAGTTATCAACAAAAATCCAATCAGTACAGCAAGATGTCAAGAGAGAACTTGAAGTTTCCATAAACAGGTTTAAAAGGTATGCAGATAAAATTAGAGCAAGTCCACCTGTTTTCAATCCTGGTGACATGGTATGGCTTTCTTCCAAGAACATCAAATCAACTAGACCCACCACAAAACTGTCTGAAAGATTGTTGGGTCCTTTTCCAATCTTGAAGAAAGTCAGCACTCATACCTACCACCTCAAGCTCCCATCTCAATGGAAGTCCATCCACCCAGTCTTCCATATTTCACTCTTAGAACCAGTCAAGACATCAACAAACCCAAATAGGCATCAGGAGCCTCCTCCCCCAATCATCATTGAAGAAGAAGAGGAATGGGAAGTCTCTCAAATACTGGACTCAAAGCTTAAGAGAGGAAAGTTATGGTATTTGGTGGAATGGAAAGGTTTCAGTCAATACTAAGAAAGATCCACTTTGGAACCAACTGAAAACCTCAAGAATTGTCCTGAACTGGTTAAGGATTTTCATTCTTTATATCCTGACAAGCCAGGACCCAATTCTTCAAGAGCTTGATTTTTTATGGTGCTTGGTGGGGAGAGGAATTACCCAAAGTAAGTGACACTCCTGGTATGCACCTTTAGGGGTATTCTACTCTTTTCTGTTGTAAGTATCACCTTGGCCACTCTGTGAGCACTCTGCAATTTTTTGGACACAGATCTTTGGCCTGGCTTTCAACATCAATTCTAAAATTATGACCATTTTTCAATTGGGCAAATGGACCATTCATTTTTTCATTTCACTTCCAAGCCTTTCCAATTCCATGTCATTCTTTCAATAAATGCATTTTCTTTTATGGCACTGGCAGGAGGGTAATTACCAAAAGTAAGTTCCTCTCCTGGTGTGCACTTCCCTGAGGGGTCTACAATATTGTCAAAACATCACCTTGGCCACTTTGTGAGCACCTGGCATCAAATTTCTCTTTCCAGGTCCTTGGCCAATTTCAAAATCAGTTATCAACCTCTGTGATGAAGATTGGAACCTCCTCAAGATTCAATTAATTTTTATTTTCTCTTTTCTCTTTCTTTTGTTTTCATTTTTGTTCTTTATATTAAATTTTATCTTAATTTTCATTTTATCATATCAAAAATTCATCTCAAAGAATATTCATTCATTACAACATTATCAATCATGAAGCCAATCTCAAAAGAAGATCAAGCAACTCCTGCATCATATGACAAATTTTTAATATCAGTTATTATTTTATTTTCCTCTTAAAAGAACTTTCCTCTATCCCACTCTCAATCCTTTCCAATAGCCTCAACAGGATTCACCTTGTATTGATGCTCAGGAGCTCACCATTTCAAGGTGGGGGTACTGTCACAACCATGGCAATTCACCTCCTTGGATCTCCATATGGCATATCAAGCCATAGTCCTTTTATGGCCAATTGGCCATACCAATCACCAGTGGTCAATATGGCCACGTCAACATCTTATGGACCATTTATGGCCATTTGTCCTTTGGGGCCTTCATGGCCCTTCACCTCAATCCAGAAGCCATAGTGGCAATTTATGCCCAATTGGGTATTTCTGGTCATTTCCCTCAAAACCAGGGGAAATGGCCCAAATTTCTGTTTCTGGCCATTTGGGCTCATAATGCGCATTTGCACATTTTTGCGCACTTTGCACATTTTGCACAATTTTGTGCACTTTGACGCAAAGTGTCCAAAAGACACTTTCCCGCCCTTTTTGCCAGTTTTTAGCTCAGAACCCAAAGTGGCCAAAACCCCCAAAGCACCCGGAAACACCTTTCCAAGCTCTGAAGCCATCACATCCATCTTTTTCCCCTCTGTCTTTCCATCTCAAGACCTTTGGACGTAATCTTCTTTCCAATGAACCAATATGCCATAAATGATGTTATATATCATTATGCATCATTTTTCAACAGCAAATCAATGGTGGAAATATCAAATGGTAATTTCAATACTCAAACATATCATCATGTCATCAAGGCACCCAATCATTCAGAGGACTCATCAAGGCTCAAGGGCAAGTGTTTCAGTGTCAAAGACCAATCATGCCATCAAGACGTCATTGGATAATTTCATTCACAGTATTCCTCCAAGACAATACTGTTCAACAATTATCAAGGGATTCAACAGGCAGTTCATTCATTTGTCAAGTGCCAAAGCTCCACTCAATCCATCTTGGCAACCACCTTCATTTCAATGCAGTCTGGATCCATCAAGAACTGTATTTCATTTTCAAGTATGGGAAATTCATTAAACCCATTTCAATTTCAATATTAGCCAGCTGTATCAATTCCCCAAAACAATCAATACAGCCTCAAGGATCAATACAGGTCAGTTTTCAGCCTGAAGAACTCAAGCTCCCAACTTTTCACATATACTGGCTACCCTTTCCACCCTGGGGTGGTTTTTCCCCAGTTAATTAATATACTTTGATTTTATTTTATCTTTATTTATCTTACCATTTTTTGTTGAGTGAATACTGATATTATCAAGTCAGTCATTTAGCACCTTTTCTCTTTCTTTCTTTGCCTGTCAATGGATATTTGGTGGTCATATCCTTGCTAATTCCATTGTTCATTTTGGCAGGTTGAAACAGTGATTAAGGACTTACTTGGTTGGCTCTTTGGCAATTTGGCTTCTCTTTCCTCTTATTGCATCTCATCTTTGTACCTGCATATTTCTTAGAGGAATTCAATCATTTATTTTATTTTGTTTATTCTTTTGGAGTCTTCCAAGTGAGTTCCCTGATTGCTGAGTGCCAGGCCACTCTTGTTTTTCTGTCCAAGAGCCCCTGTGACAATAGCTTTGTTATTTTTTGTCCTATGATAATGGGACTTGCATATTTGAAAAGAGGTGAGTTTCCTTTTTCTTTTGATACCTTTTGAGCTGATTTGGCTCAGATCCATGTTTTGGTGGTATTTTGGTTGTACCATTGGTTTATGGTATTTGGCTGTCATGCTTGTGCTCTGGTTTTGAGTCACAGGCTGGCAAGAAGTAAGACTCAGAGACTGAGGATTGAACAGAGCCCTCTGAGGATGTCATGACTGGAATTAATGTTGAGGTTAGGGTTTGAATGATGGGTTTCAACAGTGAGCTTTCTTACACTTTGATCTGGATTTTTTTGTGATAGTTATTTGAGAAAATTGGCATGGAACACATGTATATAATTATATTATTCTTCATGAGAGTACGACGTCTCTCAATTGAGCACAGAATTAAAACCTAACCTTTGTAGGGAGTCAAATTTTGAAGGCTATAGGACCTCTGCAGGGCTTGTGCTCAGTCAGCTTTTCAATGAATTAGTCATCTCGCGTGGTAGAACTCGTCAAGGTAGTATTTGTTGTATTATACAATACATTTAAAGCAACTAATATAAGATATCTGTTTATAAAATGAAGTAACCTAACTAGATGATAAATGCAAATTAGATATGCATGTAGATAGACTATAAATACCAAAAATTACCTCAGCAAAGATTCTCCCTCAGGGGAGGTTTCTCTATCATTTATTTTATTTTTATTTTATTTTACGATTACTCACTATTTTATGAAATATTTATTATATATCAGGTACGTACTGAAAGGGGAGATTAAAGAATATAGCGTTACCCATTAAATTAGCTTATAATTCTAGTGTTCTCTATTCATTCATAGTAATCGTAATAATAATTATAAAATATATATTGAATTGAGTTATAACAGTATTTTTCTCTCCTGTTTGTTATTTTGGCGCAAGTCGTGAAGGATCGGTTCTCCAAAATCTACAAGAAATGGGGTTATCAGGCAATTTAATTCAAACCCACAATACAATTACAGTAATTTGTTTTTATGGCGTAAGAAACTCCATATCTGACGCCAAAGTCTTCTAAATGTATCTATCCATTTTAGCGTAAACGCCCACTTGATCCATGCCAAAGATAATTCATGTCCTCAGCGTTCTAAATCTGTCAAATCCCAGTCACGACTTGTGCCTGTTACATTTGTGGTCATGATGACCTGTCTGTAGCCCAAACCAACTCATGCACCTAAAGGTCCCTTATTTTTAAATAGTCAGACAAGATCTCCCCATATAAATGTCCCCTCTCGCCTAATTTTTCTGACAAAATAGAAATCCTATCTTTGCCTTCTCTCTCCACAGATTTCGTGGCCTACAAGCTTCCTCTTAATTAATTTTTGTTTCATACTTTGTTCAAGTAACAAAAAAGAGGCAAAACTTGAAAGAATTATTTTCTTGCCTTTTCATCAACTTCAGAAGCTAGTTTTCTGTTCTCTTTCTTGTTTCAAATTTTCTTTTCCTTAGCTTCTTATCTTTTACCTATTAATTCGTAACAATTTGTCATGTTAGGCTTAAAAGCCATTACCAATCTGGGCGCACTGACCGCCTTAATAAACTTACCCTATGTCACGGCAAGCTGGGATCCCTCTACTGGAAACTTGGCACACACTCGCCCCACAGCGTCATGGCTTCAAAAGAATCCACGTAAGGTAGTTTCGATCCTCGTCATTGATGCAACACTTATTCAACGCTTCATACTTCACACCATAGCTTTGGTTTCTACTCCAAACATTCAAGTGGCAGAGTGCGCTCACAATACTCGTTTAGCGTACCCAAAAGGTAGTTTATCTTGATTCATAAATAATGTGGTATAAATTCAGGATATTTTTTGCGTCCGATAGTACAGATTTATGCTTATTTTAAGCCCAATCGTGCCCAAGACTTCAATCACGGCTGTGTAAGAGAATGTTTTCTTTCTTGATTTTATGCTGTGTGAAACTTACTCGCCAAACTTGGAAGCCCTATGGTATGTGTTATGCATTTGAGGCCCTTCCAGGACCGGAGAATCTTGAGGTTGCGGACGGGTTCTTTTCATATGTTTGGCAGTGAGTGTTTCTATGATGTAAGATCGGAAGTGGGAATTTTTCTTATAAAGTTAAACATAAAATTCCAAGTGACTTGGGAGGCTATCCAGGAAGTGAGCTTTCCTAGTTACATGTTTCCCAGCCGATTTTTACTAACGGACTGGACATTATATGTTGTACGAAATAATGATAGTGGCAACGAGAGAAATTGGTTAGTTTTTGAAGCTCCATCAAGCCAGGTCTGTACGATAGTTACTCATCATTTTTGTTCTGCTTAGCAAATCCGAAGACTGGCCAACCGGGATATGAAGAGAATACAAGCGGTGCTTTTAACAATGGTCCAGAGAAAGTACAGAACAGAGACTTATATCATGACGCGCGGTATCCTAGATGCCGTCAAGTAGTTGATTCGACCACACCTTGGCCCAAAGATGTAGGCGATATTTTGCATGTTCCTCGTGATTCCCTTCCTCCTAAATGTGGCGCTGCTTGTAAGTACTGGAATTTAAAATACCAGAGCAGATAAGAGCATAATCAAATGCTTTTTCCTCAGGTGAAATGAACGGAGATCCCGGCCTAGCTCCGGGTACACCAGGTGCATACCAACCCCACAGGGCAGTCGAGTACGAACCATATGCGCCCACCTCTCCCAATTGGCCAACGTGTGCAAAAGGACCAGATGGAAAGATCAAGTATATTAACCGTAATCCTCAGTCACCAAATACTGTCTACTGCAAACAAAATCCCGGCGCAGAGACTTGCGCCAACCCCGACAACCCTTCGATACGCACAACAAAAAAACCTAATTGCATTGACGATCCACACGGTCCAGGGTGTCCTGCTTCAGGTGGAAACGAATCAGGCGAAGTCGATTGTAAAGCCAATCCCCAGGACGCAGGCTGCGGTAGTGGAAGTAAGAATGGAAGCGGTGAACATGTTCCCAATTGCAAAACCAATCCACATGCTGATGGTTGCCCCCAAAGTCAAAAGCAACCTGAGGGGAATAAAAGCAAACCAAAGGAAAAAAGTGCTACGAACCACATCCATAATTAATCTGAGTGATATCGAGGTTCTTAAGCTGCGGGGCGAGCTGGTTTTAAGTGGCTTCAAACCTTTTGTTGCTGGATTTGTAGCAAGCTTTCAGGGAGGAATTAGATTAGCACAGCCGGTTACAACGCCTTCAATTTTCTTCGTTTTCTGCTTTACTCTTTTTCATTTACAACTGATTTAAATGCTTTTCGCATTGTTTTATGTCTATTTTCGCATGTTTCATTATTTACTTAGCGATTGGAAATTCACTCTTTAGAGCCTTGACCACTAGTGGACTATTCTAATTTTTAGGTTGATAATGTTTTTGAGAAGTTTCTTGAATACTGCGTTTTCAAAACTGAGAATTTTTAAGTCATGGAAGCCAAGGGCCTGTTCTGTAACTGCGGGCCAATCATTCCTTTTTAAATTCTTCGTAACAATTTTTTTTGTGTGTTGAAAAAAATTAAAACATTATTAGCCAATCCATCCGTGTGTTCCAAGCGAAGAATAAGAATTGAGACTTTCCGAACCTCACAGGCTTCACTTCGCCATTTCTTATAATCACAACATATTTTTAACACTTCAAAGCCACAAAAGAATCTACCAATGAAATCTTGACTAAATAATAAACAAAAAGAATTATAGCATATTTTCTCAGTTGTACCAATCTTTTGGAGCTACATTAGTGTCAAGCGTTCGAAAATGGTTTTCTGAAAGAGCTGTCGTGATTTGGTGATCCTATCGAGGTTATATGAGAAATTTCCGACAGATGAAGGTTATCACATATCGGAAATGTTACTGCTTTATCTCAATGAATACTAATTTACCCATGAGGCATTCATTGAATATTATATTAAAAAGCAATAAGAGAAGAGGCGAATCCTCTTCTAAAATCAAAAAGCACTCTTAGACCGTAGATACAAAAAGGTCCTCCTGTAGATACAAAAATATCATTGCATAGCTAAAACATGTTGTCAGTTATTTTCTCAACATAAATAGAGTCGATGGCACTTGTTCCATTCACCCATCGACTCTTAACCATTTTGTATCTTAAATTGCACAACAATGAAAAACTACGATGAGGATATTATCAAATTTACTCAGTACTCAGTGCTGAGGACATTGCTGAGGATGTAGTAAACAATTCGACTTGGCAGGTAATGAAAGCAAACTCAGTTACTCAGTGAAGTATGTAGTATTGAAATGCAGAATGTATATAAGAAAGCTATTAAGAAAGCTGTTGTACTTTTCTTCTTCATCCATTGTGATAATATCTTCATACTCATTGATTTCTATCACACTCTTAGGTGTGTTTGTCTGCTTCGTACTCAAACGTTGATAAGTGTATTAACACTATCACATTTGTCAGTGTATACTGTGTCTCGTTTCTCAGGTTATGGGCCCAGAATACGCAAAAATAATGTCTGAATCACAAAGAAATATTCCAGAATTGAACAACTCAAATTTCCTGCAATGGAAGATTCGAATACAAGCATATCTTATGGAACTGGATCTAATAAAATGTATTCTTTCTAATCCAGAGCCACTTCAGGATGCTGTTAAACAAGCTGAGGTTGTTCAGAAAAGACAAAAAACAGCTGTTATTTTAATTGGCAATATGGGAATTTTAAACTGTCAAAGATTTCTTTCAATCATCAATGAAGGAAACCTATATCGGATTTGGCACAAATTGTCAACGCATTTTACTTCAAACTCAGTAGACAATCTGTAAGGTTTGACTATGAAACAATAAGTAAAAATTACTAATATTTTACTTATTGTACTATGAATGTCCTTATAAATGAAATAAATAAGATAAAAATAATTATAATAATAAAGAATTATTATAATTATGGCGTAAAAACAATTATATTTTTAATAAAATATGATAATATAATATAATAAAATAAATATATTAATATAAAATAATTAATATATTCAAAAGCACTTTATTATTGTTACAAACAAATAATAAAGGCGTAAAAAATTGTTTTTTATTGATAAAAAACAATTAATAACAGTAATATTACTAATATTAAAGTTATAAATCAATATAAATACTATTTATATTAATTCAAGAATTATTAAAAGAATAATATAGAGAAAATAACCTACTTTTGACACTTAATATAATAATTTTGAGATATTTTACGCCAAATAATATAAATACAGCTTATACAAATTGTATTTAAAATAAAAAAATAGAGAAATTACAAATATTCTTGATTTTTTACGTGGAAATGAGTTTTAGAGAGATTTTTAACAAAAACAGTTAAACAAATGGTTTAATCACATCAAAATTGATGATTATAATAAAGATGAACTTTGGTCTTTAATAATATAAAAGTTTTATATATAAAGAATAAAGATATTACCTTTTTGTTTGTATTTATTTAATGTTTTTGATGCGTCTGAGGGGAAAACAGAGCAGAAAGAGCTCTATTTATAGTAAATACCTCCCTCCTAGAGTCCAACAGGCTTCTAGTAGAAGTGTACTGATCATATCCACTGGAATTGATCAATATTTTAAGGTTTGGTCATGATTACATCATGATCAAACCTCATTACATCACTATTATGCCATTTTTTAGAGTTATTACTATAACTCTAAGTCTGATGATGTCAAAGGCTTGGCAGAACCCCAAATTTCGCAGATTTTATTAGTTTTAATCATAAAATAATAGTATTCACCAATTTTAACACTTATATGACTGTTAAACTTAATTTAAGGTTACAGTGTGTGATCATAAATGATCAAATTAGGCTCAAACTTTGATCCTTAATGACATTTAAGATTGACACGCTACAAAAATTCAGAGAGTGAATTCTAATATCTTGGAATAACCTTATTACGCTGCCAAGAGGATTTCATTACATCATCAAAAATCTATTTTTGATGATTTTTCTTGTAGCTCATGTTTTCTGTCAAAATTTAATATTTTAAACTAAAAACTATGATTTCAAGGGGTTATACCTTGAATATTATAATAAAAAATACATCATTCTTCACAAATAAACTAGTATAATCCAACTGTCTACTTATTTTTAAGCTTGGATCACTTTCACAACAAAGTGGTCAACAGCTCTGTTGATTTTAATCATTTAACCTTGTTTATAACTTATGAAATAAACTTCATATCTGTGTTCCTACAGTAATTACGTGATGACTTTATTTTTGGTTCATCACTCTATCATGTATAATTAAAGAGATATTAGCTAAAATCCTTGAATATATGCGTTGACCAAAAAAGTGCATATATTCAGTTTAATTCCTTAAGTATTGGTTTTGAAGCTTAGCTTATTAATTGTTTTATGTGTGGAGTTTTATGGAGAATCCAATGGTACCATTTTTTTTAGATGTTGTTACATTAGGTTTTGAAATAAATAAGGATTTGTGGTTTTTATAAGGTATTATTACTTATAACTTATTAAATATTGACTTTACAGATATGCCATAAAAATGGTATATGTGTATTTTACCATGGGGAATCCAATGGTGTAATTTCTTTCACATGTTTATTCATTGGTATTTAAGTTAAACCAAATTCTGTACCAATTTATGGTATTTTTATAGTTTTTAAGGTACTTATTTTTAATGTATAATTATATAAAATATTTCTTGTGACCTTTTTGGGTATGTGGTCATATCTCAAAGGTTCACACAATCAAGCAAGAGTATTTCTTGAATTTTTAGCATTAAAACAAGAAGGCAATCTTGATGAATTTATTATAAATATCACTCACCATCTTGGAAAAATAGCTTCAGTTGGTATTGTTATTGGGACTCCTGGCGATATTAAAGAATCTCTTTTGGCTGAAATTATTGTTAGTAAGTTAAGTACTACATATAATTACACCAAAGAAATTTTACAATGACAATGACCACTCGATATACCAAAAGTTATTGAATATATTGAAAGGCGTCAAATGAATTTCTCAGAATCTTTCGGAATTAAAAAAGAACAGGCATTTCTTACACAAAATCCAAATTATTCCGACAATCACCAAAAACAAAAATACAAGAAAAATACATATCCTAAATGTACTACTGGACAACATAATCCAAAAACAAAGCATTCTGCTTCTGAATGTTGTGAATTAAAAAAGAAGAACATCAAAGCAAATAAAGCATTCACAGAAGATAGGGATTTTTCATCAACCAAAGAAGATTCTCCAACTGTGCATCTTGCTTTTAATGCTATTTTGTCAGGCAATGAAATTATTGCTGATAGTGGTTGTTCTCATCACATGACTTCAGTAAAATTGCATATTTTTAATTATGAAGAACTTCATTCTACAATAACGGTAGCCAATGGTGAACAAGCCCAGATACTTGGAAGGGGATCGATTACTATTCTATCCAATGGAATCTACACCAATCTTCAATGTTTTTATGTTCCTTCGCTCACAGCCACACTTATCAGTGTTGGAAAGTTATGTAACAATGGTTTTAAATTTAGAATAAATAATCAAAATCGTTTTGCATTTCATCATCAAGGAAGACTTCAATTGAACGGTCAAATTATCAACAAAATCTTTTATATTAATGGACAGCTTGTCAGTAAGTCAAAAAGTCAAATAATATCCAAGTACATTCCACAAATTGTTAATCTTGAACTTCTGCATGCTAGGGCTGGTCATCCCAGTATCAAAATACTTCAGCAACTCTTCAAAATTAAAACCAATCCAATAAGCTGTGAAGCTTGTGCCTTATCCAAATCTAATTGACGTCCTTATTCTGGTACATTCCCAAAAGCGATTAAACTTCTGGAGTTTATTCATATGGATTAAAGTGGCAAGATCTCCCCACCAACATTAGGGGGTGCACAGTATTATTTCAAAATCAGCAATCAGTTCACTTCATATAGACACGTTTATCTTTTAAAACTAAAATCTGATGCTTTCAAATATTTCAAAATTTTCTGTTCGCAAGTGTATTTAAAATTCAAAACCTATCCTCTTAATGTTATAATGGATAAAAGTGGTGAATTCACATCCACTCGTTTCAAAAACTATCTGCACCATATACTCCTCAGCAGAATCCCATTGCTGAGCAAGGGAATTGTTCCACGGCTGAGAAAGCATGGGTTCTTCTTAAACACGCCAAACTCCCTAATACTCTTTGGGAAGAGGCTGTGGTCACTGCCGTATTATATGAGAATATTTTACCTTTTAGACGTAATATATTGCCTGCTTACACCATTTGATTATGCACGCCTTTGGGTGTTTGGGTGTCAAGTTTTCATCAATATTCCTACAGAACAGCATACTGGGAAGTTTTCCAACACTTTGACTCCTGGTATTCTTCTTGGGTATCAGCTTGGGCAGAAAAACTGGAGGGTGCTTTTGCCAAATATGTCAATAAAGTATAGTCATGATATCATTTTTCATGAGACTACATTTCCTGGTTGCACCTTCTTCAATCCATTGCCATCTATAGAGGGTGATTTTTCTTCATCTGTGGTTCCTTCTTCGACCAGCAATCCCTTCTCTGGTGCACCAGCTGAATCTTTTTTTGACATTCCAACTCCGATTGAACCGGATATAACATCTCCTTTAGCTGCTCCTCCCTCTTCACCTTCTACTGTGGTTGATGAGGCTGAAGAGTCTTCTCCTCCTATGCGGCAACCTGGGTGGGATATTATTCTTCAACCACTTCATCAGAAAGCTGTCAATGATATTTCTTCTTCCATTTCTTTGGATAATATTGTAGAACACCAGCAAAGACGAACGAAACCATCTTTTGTTAATCAAATTCTTGATGAACTTAACAAGAATATTCCTGAAATAACTCGTTCTAATGAAGAGTTGTTTGCCCTGGCTCTCCCTGATGTTCCTCCAAAAACCTTTTGACAAGCATTAATTTTGGCTGACTCTCAACAATCGCTTTTGGCAATACAAGCTGAGAAACAATCGCTCAAGGACAAGGGTGTGTTGGAAGTGGTTTCTCCTCCTTCCAATGTTCATCTACTCAACTCTGTGTGGGTCTTCAAGAGAGTTTTTGATGGTGATGGTAATTTGATAAAACACAAAGCCCGTTTTTGTGCTCAGGGTTGCTCTCAGATTCCAGGGCTTGAATACAGTGACACTTATGCTCCGACTGGTGCAATGGCTACATTGCGGATGATTCTTTCTCTTGAAGTTACACCCAATTGGCACATCCATCATATTAATGCCAAGACTGCATTTTTGAATAGTCCTCTCACTGAAGATATTTATCTTAGGCCTCCTGCTGGATTGGAGCTCTCTCCCGGTAAATTTTATTGACTAAAGAAGTCCATCTATGGGTTAAAACAATCTCCACGCTGCTGGTATCAAGAACTGGTATCTTTTTTCAATAGTATACATTTTGCTCCTTCTGCTGCAGATGCTTGTCTATTTATTTCACGAAGCAAGGACTGGCCTTGTTTTGTTCATGTTCATGTAGATGACATGACTATTGTGAGTCCCAATGTCTTACGGTTCAAGAAGCTTATTTGTGAGCCTGTGAGGTATGTACCCATAAGGCCACAAGTAGCTTTATACACAGTTGAAAATGTCTTCAACAGACTTTTTAATTGAATTTCAAATACAAAATAACAAAAAATAAGTATAACTTTTTTTTGGATAAACAAAGTTATAAATATTATGTCATTTTTGGATTCTACACCAAAAATAACCTAGGGTACATCCATAAGGTGTTATACCCAAAAACACTTATTTCTTATGTTAATAGAAGATTTAAGAATCTCACAGTACTAATGTAACTTTTTTAAAATTTCTTTAAAATTGTTAAATTTAAGCTTAAATAAGCTTAAATTTAAAGTTGCATAAAGTTTATGCAAACTTACCAAAATTTTAGTTAAAATTGAGGTGTGGTGTATATTTACTGAATTGGCTAAGGATTTACCATACAGAATGTAAATCGTACGTGAGCTCAATTTAAAAGGGTTTAAGGCCATAGTATGGCTTTAAATAAATAAAAGGGCAAAATCCACGCAGAAAGGTGGGACAAAGGAAAAAGACCAAATAGAGCTGGGGTACCCAAATTGTTGGATCTTCAAGGATTCAATTAAGGTTGTCCACCTGTATTGGAGGATTTTAAACCTTATTTAAACTTTAAGATTAGACTTTGATCCATCCTTAAGGTTTAAACTGGTTTTATCCCAGCTTGGACAGGAATTTCAAGCTTCCAGAGGGTAAATCCCAATATGCAAGCTTGAAATCAAAGTTTTAAGAACTGTCAATGCTTAATTAAGTTTAAAAATCTTAAATAAGCTTAAAAATTTAAGGTTTCAAGCATTAAAACCTTATCAAAACTTAAGGTTTGGTGTGTATTGCTATTTTACGTGGGAAAATAGCAATAACTTCAAAAATTCATTAAAAATCCAATTCTCAATAGATTTGCTTGAATTTTTCACACAGCTTACAATTCAATATTATCTACATATAAATTAAATTTTAAGTATCTTTTATAAATAAATTTCCTGGGTAATTAGCCTGGAAATTTACTCTTTTAATTAAAACTCAAAGAAAATTAGAATTTCTTTACAAATTAATTAAAAATTGAGTTTAAGAGATTTCTGCTTGAAACTCTATTTTTAAGTTGTTCATGTGATTAACTCTAATATAAATAAGTTTATTTATATTAAAAACTTAAAATAATTAGTTTAAATGAGGATTAAAGTTAGAAGGAGTTAAGAATAACCCTGTTAACTTTATATTGGAATTAAAATTAAGTTACCTTAAGTTAAGAGCTTTATTTTTAAGCATGTATTTTCAGTTTTGAACTGAGCACGCCCTCTATATCCATTATGAATCATGAGAGCTGCTCTGAAGACATAAAAAGAGTCTTTTTATCACTGTTTTTTTCCATCATCAATTATCAATCCAATCATATTGGAAATTTAAACAGGTATAGTTTTATTAAATATAAAATCTTATTATTAAAGTAATTCTTAATTTATTTTATTCTTTATCAATTAAAATTAAAGAATTGAAACCATAGAATCTAGATTATTGTTGTAATCACCAATAATATATTTTATTATATAAAATTAATCATCTTAAATACCTTTTAAAAATCCACAAATTCCTCTTAAAAACTCCTTAATCATGATTTTTATTATAAAAAGTTGTTTTATCTTTAAAAATATTGATTTTTGGCGTGTTCTTAACTTATAATTATTATTTCATATAATAACTGTTGTTGTTTGACTTGTTATATTAAATAAATATTATAAGTAAGTTTTCTCTAAAGTTCTATATTTTTTTATCTAGTATTAGTTTTTTTATATAGAGTTTTATTCTATAAGAATTATTTCTGCACAGTGTGTGTTTCAATTCTTTTACAAATGATCTTTATATTATTTATAAGTGGTTAATATTCTTATTTTCCACATGTAATTGTCTCATTAAGAGCTTTAAACTTCTTATTGTTATGACTGTCAGTGACTATAACAATAATAGAATAATTATAATTTATTATAATTATTATAATTATTATATTTATTATTATTATTATGTTTTTATAATAATAGTTAAATTCTTTTTTTTATATAATTATTTTTAATAATTATATTTAAATTTGTGGTTCTAATATTTTATTATATTATATATTTCTACTGAGGACGGTCATAGTACTCTTGATTTTGCTACTATTATCAAGAGTTTAATAGACAAACCTTACATTTGGGGGCCTGCTAGCCGTGATTTTAACCAATTTTTGGGACATAAATCATATTCAAGACCTTATTCCACTGTTTTTTGACGTAAAATTGCCATATTTGTCTTCATATTGGCTTTTTTGGGACTTATCCCTTATAAATAATCTTTATAATATTAATAAAGTTTTTTTTTTCTTAAGAATATTTTTTGAAACAATATACTATTTAGTGACTTGGAATAAATTTCTTTTGTCTAACTAGTGGCTTTTTCACATCACAGACTTGAGATTTATTCTTTCAGTTATTCTAGTATAAAGTGAATAATAATACAATTTTGATTAATAAACTTTTTAATTGCATAATTATTATTTCTTTAAAGAAAATAAAAAATCAAATAAAAAACTTAAAAATGAAAAATCTTTATTAAAAAATATTTTTTCTTTTATCTTAGACATTTTCCTTTATTTTTGACGTAATTTGCCATAAATTAAATTAAAACAACTTTATTCAATAAGTTGAGTTTATAAGTTATTTGTATTGTTTGATGAAAGAACTTATATTTTTATTTTTCTCTAGTGTCATTAATTAGAGACAGCTCTTCAGACTCTGAAGCCTCAGAGTCTAGTATTGAAATTCAGACTAGCCCAGCACCAAGGGGTTTAATAACCAAAGAACCCTTCAAAGGTCCAGCAGGTGAATTCAATCCATTCTTAGTCTATTTTTTCTTAAAATTGACGTGCAACAACTCCTACTAGAAGTGGAAGTAATTACTCCATCCAATAAAATGGATCTGGACCAGGACATTCCAGTCATAAATCAAAAAGACAAGAATGTCAGCCCAGAGGAGAGGCACACATGGAGGATTCCAGAACTTCCACCAGTTCCCAAAGGTTAGCCAGCACCTTTGAACCTCTTATTGAGAGTCCAGAAGCTGAAATAACTGCTATTGCTGTTAGACCTGAATCATTTCCAACAGGCAGCAGTGGAGATTTACCAGTCTCAGTACAAGAACTGGTTTATGGCTGCCAAACAGCAAGAATGGGAACTTCTCCCAAGTCTTTGGATAGGCACAATGAACTCTTATCTTCAAGTAAAGAAGCTCATGGGGCCAGAAAAGACAGAAGAACTTCTGAAGGGTTGGACATCAATGCCTTGCAAAGGACAAGTCCAACAGATAAAAGCTTGGTTGAAAAACCAAAGCATGTTATCAGAGGATCAGAAGAAGAAGTTGGCCCAAGGCAAGGAAAACAGCCAAGTGGAAGCTCCCCAAGCATCCACCAGAAAAATTCCGCCTAAACAAGTGCCAAACAAGCCCAAGCAAGCCCCAAAAACCAATCAGAAGGGCAAGCAAAATGCAAAGGAAAAGGCAAAGCCCAAGTGGAACAAGCCTTACCCACAGAATTACAGAATCCCAAAGAAAGAAAAGACAGCCATGGACAATGTGTTTAACATGGCAAGAACTCTGATGGAATTCAAAAACAAGGAGGAGGAAAGTTTGAGCCAATCTTTCCCAAAGAAATAGATCTTGTTAAGCTTGTAGCTCAATTTGAATCTTGTAATAAAGAAGTTATAACAAAGCTCAAAACATTTGAGTATATCCAACAAAAGTTGGGTAATGAGATATTACAAGTAAAAGACCAACAAAAAACCATTATTGGCCTTGAAAATGTAAATAAAGACAATATTGTGTCTTTGACGCGAATTTGTGCAAGAATTGAGTCTAAAGTTACTTTGCTCAATCAACCAGATGACAATTTAATTTCTTTTATAACTGGACAGTTAAGAGAATTGAAATTACAAGTTCAAAACTTGGAAAATTCAACTGATCACAATGTAGCTCTTTTTCAAGAACAATTGGAAAAAAGTGATAAAGCAAGACTTGAATTAAAAGAGGATATTCAATCAAGTATTAATAATATATCACTGAAAAATGAATTGCCAAGGCAATCCACACCAATTCTTGACAGAAATGTGCTTAATGATTTACATCATACCATTCCAAGTAATGAGGTGGAAACTGCTTGCAATTTCAAAGACATCCCAAAATTAGAGGAATGGCCAACCTTCAATGGTGAAGGAGAATATAATCATATGAAATTTATGAAAACAATTGATATGTTTAAAGAAGACTTTAACATACCATATGAATACATAAGTGCCAGATTACACTCATTATTTACCAGATCAGCAAAGAAATGGTATTACAAAATGAGACAAGACCATGGTAAACATTCTTGGCCTTGGTGGAAAGAACAAATTATTTCCAAATGGGCAAATGATTCCTGGAGATTTAGAATGGAAAATTCTTTTGAAGAAGCCATTTTTAATATTGAGAGGGACAGGCCCATGTCTTGGTTTCTTAAACAGAAGGACAGATTAACTGCCCTTCATCCTGATTTGTCTGAAACAATGGTACATAAAAGGATATTAAGAAAGTGTGGTGGTGACCTTGAGCATGCTATAAGAAGCAGATGTATTGAGCCTTGCTCTACAGAAGATCATATCAATGTTATGGAGGACATCACTACTAGAACAAAAATTGGAAGAAATTGGTTCAAATCCCCAATAGACAACAAGACTAATGGGAAACCAATTTCAAAGCCAAATAAGCCACAAGACAGACTTCCTTTGAAATGTCACAAATGTGTAAGTACATCTCATTTAGCTAACACTTGCCCAAAAAAGACAAGAATCAATGAGATAAATGCTGAAAAAGTGGAAGACACAAAAGAACAAACTGATGTATCTTTACATGAAAGTGATTCTGAGCCTTCAGAAGAAGAAGAAGTACCAGAGGAGCTTAGTATAGAAAACATTAATGTTTCTTTTGAAGTCACTGAGGTAAACACTCATTTACCACAGTATAGTGATGAATGTATGGATCTCATACATGTGAAAGATGCTAAAATGCAAAAGACCAAACCTGCCAGAGGTAAAGGTTATACAGCTGATTCATCTTGTATCACTAATATGGTGATAAACAAGACAGAAGCCAAGGTAAACCTTGACTCAGGTGCTTTTTTCACTTGTGTTGGAAAGGATTATTTTGACAAGGTTTATACCAATTGGCAAGATAAATTAATTCCAATTGAAGGTATAACATTCAGCAGTGCTAGCCAAAATATGCACCCCTTGGGTATATTTGAAGCAGCAATCATATTTCCTCATTCTGCAGGAAGTATAAGATTGAAAGTTGAAATTGTTGTTATGAATAATTTTACTTCACAACACTTTATACTTGGGAATGATTATCTCAATATTTATGGTATTGATATTAATGATCATAAAGACAGGTATTTCACTATAGGGGAAAATAAAAGACAAAAATTTGCTTTTCCTCTAGAAAAAAGAGAAATTACTGTCATTAAAGAAGTAAAAAATGTTAATAAGGAAAAATTTGTGTCAAGTCAATTAATTGAAGCACAAATTAGTCCTGAATTAGCTCTAGAAATGAAGGAAGAACTGATTGAAATTTTATTTCAATACAGGGAAGCCTTTGCTTCAGATAATGAACTACTTGGGGCTATAAAAGGCCATGAAGTGGACATTATGCTTAATGTGGAAAGACCTTATCTGCCACTATCAAGAGGACCAGCTTACCCAGCTAGCCCCAGGGCTAGAGAAGCATTAGAAAATCATATTGATGAACTAATAAAACTGGGAGTTTTTAGAAAAGTTGGACATAATGAGGAGGTAGAAGTCCCAACACCAGTAATCATTACTTGGCATAATGATAAGTCAAGGATGGTTGGTGAGTTTAGAGCAATGAATAACTATACTATTCCAGACAGGTATCCAATATCTAGAATTCATGAGAATTTGACTCAATTATCCAAAGCAAGATTCATTACTTCCATGGATGATCCGAAAGGCTTCCATCAGAATTTTTTGACACCTCATGCTAGGAAATTATTGAGAATAATTTCTCATTGTGGGATTTATGAGTATTTGAGAATGCCTTTTGGTATTAAGCACCCTCTCATTATCAGAGAATAATGGATACCATCTTCCCACATGAATTGTCAGAAGGATAGTTAATCATTTATATTTATGACATTATCATTTGTTCAGAAACCTGGCAATTAACTTGAGATACTTTCATTAGTACTTGAGAGAATTCTTCAAGTGAACATGAAAATATCTCTTAAAAAATGTAATTTTGGGTTTCATGAGTTAAAAGCTCTAGGACATGTAGTCTCAGGACTGAGCCTTGGTGTTGACAAAAACAAATTGGCTGCAGTTTTACTGAAACAAATGCCCCAGAACAAAAAAGAAATGATGTCTTTTTTGGGGTTTGACAGTTATTACAGGCAACAACTTAAAGATTTTGCAATCTATGCCAGATCATTATACAGAATTTGTGATCAGAAAGCCGTTTTTGAAATGACACAGGAGAGGATTCACGCATATGATAAAATCAAGTATGCCTTGACCAATGCACCATTATTATTAATGCCAGACTGGAAGCTTCCTTTCAAGCTGTATATTGATGCATGTGGTGAAGGTTTAGGAGCTTCTCTTCATAAAGTTCAAATTGTCAATGACAAACCTTATGAAGGCCCAATTTGTTTTATTTCAAGACAGATTAAACCTACTGAGGCAAGATATGGAGCTAGCCAAATGGAGTGCCTTTGCCTTGTTTGGGCTTTGGAAAAACTTCATTACTATCTTGATGGTAGTGTGTTTGAAGTAATTACTGATTGTAATGCAGTAAAATCACTTCTTAACACGAAAACTCCAAACAGACACATGTTAAGATGGCAGATTGCTATACAGGAGTACAGAGGCAATATGACCATAGTACATAAAGCTGGAAATATTCATAAGAATGCTGATGGCTTAAGTAGATGGGCATTACCAAATACACCTGATAACCCTGCCTATGTTCCTACAAGTGCAGAACCTCAAATTCCAATTGAAGGAATTAATATCACAGATGTTGGAACAGAATTCTTTGATGAAGTTAGAGAAAGCTATAAGCAAGATAAGAATTGTCATATTCTTACTGCTCTACTTAACAAATACTGCAAAGATGTAGCCTTGGCTAATTCTCTGGATAATATTTGGAAAAAATCTTATGATAATGGAAGATTCCATTTGTTTGATGGTATACTATATCATAGATCCAAACACACATGTGTCATGGTCCTATGTAGTAGAATGTTAATTAACACCATACTACTAGAATTCCATGATAACATATATTCTGGACATCTGTCTGAACAGAACCATAGAAAGAATTAAGACATGTGCCTGGTGGCCATCTTGGAGAAAAGATGTCATTGAGTACTGTCACAGTTGTGATAGATTCCAGAAAGCCAATAAAGCTACTGGTAAAAGATTTGGTTTAATGATCCATATTCAAGAACCAAGTACCCCATGGGAAGTGGTTCACATGGATTGGGTAACTGCCTTACCACCTGGAGGTGATAAAAGTTACAATGCATGTCTTGTTATTGTGGACAGATATAGCAAAACACTAATCTTTTTACCATGTCACAAAGATGACACAGCTATGGATACAGCTCATTTGATTTGGAATAGAGTCATATCCCATACTGGTCTATTTAAAAAATATTATCAGTGATAGAGACCCAAAATTCACATTAGCCTTATGGACCAATTTACATAAGCTTTTGAGTACAAAACTATCATTCTCAACAGCCTACCATCCACAAACAGATGGGCTGGCAGAAAGAATGATTCAAACCCTTGAGGACATGATCAGAAGATTTTGTGCTTATGGCCTGGATTTTAAAGATTCTGATGGCTTTACCCATGATTGGTGTACACTTATACCAGCATTGAAATTAGCCTACAAGACCTCCATCCAGGCTTCAACAGGACAAACTCCTGCGATGTTGGAAAAAGGATGGAACCCCAAACTTCCAATTGATACTTTGAAAAACGATCTGGTTGATATTCATCCAACTGCTTCAAGCTTAAAATTATTGTTTGATAAAGTGAGATATCATGCAAATCAAAGCATGAATGATGCCTTTGAATATGATAAACAGAAATTGATAAAAGTCATAAGACCCCAGAATTCAAAGTAGGGGACTTGATACTAGTTTCAACCTTGAGCTTTAATAATATTAAAGGCCCAAAGAAATTAAAAGATTCCTTTGCAGGACCATTCATTATTAAAGCCCTTCATGGGACAAATGCAGTACAAGTAGAACTGTCAGGAGAATTGGAAAACAAACATCCAACTTTCCCTGTCAGTCTAGTAAAGCATTACACTACGAGTGATAAGGATTTATTTCCTTTGAGAAATGAAACACCCTTAGAAGTACCCCCACTAGATCAAAGTGAGGAGAAAAAGGTACTAAAAGTCTTGAAAGAAAGAAGACTTAGGGGAAAAAATGAAAGAGAATACTTAGTCAGGTATAAAAATCCACAACATGAAGATGAATGGATTGTAGAAAACAAAATACCTGATTCCCAAAAGCTTCTCAGAAGATTCAGACATGAGAGAAGACCAATTGCTCAATGAAAAGCTTAAATTGTGTGCTTTACATACTTAGAAAAGTATAAGTAGAGAGGTTGGACAGTGGATTATACCCCCCCAAATAACTTGGGGGTATACTGCAAAGGAAAAATTGTAGTACAATTTTGTTTGGTGGTAGGGAATGTGAGCCTGTGAGGTATGTACCCATAAGGCCACAAGTAGCTTTATACACAGTTAAAGTTGTCTTCAACAGATTTCTTAATTGAATTTAAAATAAAAAATAACAAAAAATAACAGTGACACTTATGCTCCGACTGGTGCAATGGCAACATTGCAGCTAATTCTTTCTCTTGGAGTTTCACGTAATTGGCACATCCATCATATGGATCCCAAGACTGCATTTTTAAATAGTCCTCTCACTGAAGATATTTATCTTAGGCCTCCTGCTGGATTGGAGCTATCTACTGGAAAATGTTATTGACTAAAGAATTCCACCTATGGGTTAAAACAATCTCTGCATTGCTGGTATCAAGAACTGGTATTGTTTTTCAATAGTATACATTTTGCTCCTTCCGCTGCAGATGCTTGTCTATTTATTTCACGAAGCAAGGACTGGCCTTGTTTTGTTCATGTTCATGTAGATGACATGACTATTGTGAGTCCCAATGTCTCACTGTTCAAGAAGCTTATTTGTGAGCCTGTGAGGTATGTACCCATAAGGCCACAAGTAACTTTATACACAGTTAAAATTGTCTTCAACAGACTTTTTAATTGAATTTAAAATACAAAATAAAAAAAAATAGTTATAAATTTTTTTTGGATAAACAAATTTATAAATATTATGTCACTTTTGGATTCTACACCAAAAATAACCTAAGGTACATCCATAAGGTGTTATACCCAAAAACACTTATTTCTTATGTTAATAGAAAATTTAAGAATCTCACAGTACTAATGTAACTTTTTTAACATTTTTTTAAAATTGTTAAATTTAAGCTTAAATAAGCTTAAATTTAAAGTTGCATAAAGTTTATGCAAACTTACCAAAATTTTAGTTAAAATTGAGGTGTGGTGTATATCTACTGAACTGGCTAAGGATTTACCATACAGAATGTTAATCCTGTGTGAGCTCAATTTAAAAGGGTTTAAGGCCATAGTATGGCTTTAAATAAATAAAAGGGCAAAATCCACGCAGAAAGGTGGGACAAAGGAAAAAGACCAAATAGAGCTGGGGTACCCAGCTTTTTGGATCTGCAAGGATTGAATTGAGGTTTTCAACCTTTATTGGAGGATTTTCAACCTTATTTAAACTTTAACATTAGACTTTGATCCAACCTTAAGGCTTAAACTGGTTTTGTCCCAACTTGGACAGGAATTTCAAGCTGCCAGAGGGTAAATCCCAATATGCAAGCTTGAAATCAAGGTTTTAAGAAGTGTCAAAGCTTACTTAAGTTTAAAAAGCTTAAATAAGCTTAAAACTTTAAGGTTTCAAGCATTAAAACCTTATCAAAACTTAAGGTTTTGTGTGTATTGCTATTTTACGTGGAAAAATACCAATAACTTCAAAAATTTATTAAAAATCCAATTCTTAATGGATTTGCTTGAAACTTTCACACAGCTTACAATTTGATATTATCTACAAATAAATTAAATTTTGAGTATTTTTTATAAATAAATTTCCTGGGTAATTAGCCTCGAAATTTACTCTTTTAATCAAAACTCAAAGAAAATTATAATTTCTTTAAAAATTAATTGAAAATTGAGTTTAAGAGATTTCTGCTTGAAACCTTATTTTTAAATTGTTCATGTGATTAAATTTAGTATAAATAAGTTTCTTTATATTAAAAACTTAAAACAATTAGTTTAAATGAGGATTCAAGTTACAAGGAGTTAAGAATAACCCTGTTAACTTTAAATTGGAATTAAAATTAAGATACCTTAAGTTAAGAACTTTATTTTTAAGCATGGTTTTTCAGTTTTGAGCTGAGCACCCCCTCTATATCCATTATGAATCATGAGAGCTGCTCTGAAGACATAAAAAAAGTCTTTTTATCACGGTTTTTGTCCATCATCAGTTATCTATCCAATCATATTAGAAATTTAAACAAATATAGTTCTATTGAATATAAAATCTTATTATTCAAGTAATTCTTAAGTTATTTTATTCTTTACTAATTAAAATTAAAGAATTGAAATCATAGAATTTAGATTATTGTTGTAATCACCAATAATATATTTTATTATATAAAATTAATCATCTTAAATATCTTTTAAAAATCCACAAATTCCTCTTAAAAACTCTTTAATCATAATTTTTATTATAAAAAATTGTTTTATCTTTAAGAATATTGATTTTTGGCGTGTTCTTAACTTATAATTATTGTTTAATATAATAACTGTTGTTGTTTGACTTGTTGTATCAAATAAATATTATAAGTAAGTTTTCTCTAAAGTTCTATATTTTTTTTATCTAGTATTAGTTTTTTATATAGAATTTTATTCTATAAGAATTATTTCTGAACAGTGTGTGTTCTAATTCTTTTATAAATAATATTTATATTATTTATAAGTGGTTAATATTTTTATTTTCCACATGTAATTGTCTCATAAGAGCTTTACACTTCTCATTGTTATCACTGTCAGTGACTATAACAATAATAGAATAATTATAATTTATTATAATTATTATAATTATTATATTTTTATTATTATTATATTTTTATAAAAATAATTGAATTCTTTTTTTTATATAATTATTTTTAATAATTATATTTAAATTTGTGGTTGTAATATTTTATTATATTATATATTTCTACTGAGGACAGTCATAGTACTCTTTATTTTGCTACTATTATCAAGAGTTTCATAGACAAACCTTACATTATTGGTCAACAATATGAGATGGAAGACTTGGGTGAATTGAAACACATTCTGGGCATCAAGGCAGAGCATTCAGTGGACGGTTTACATTTGTCTCAGGCAAATTTGATTGAAAAAATCCTTGTTGAATTTAACATGCAAAATGCGCATTCTGTTTTAACTCCAATGGATACTGGTGTCTGTCTCTCTGTGGCAAGCGAAGAGGATCATTCTCTTTTTCAGGCTCTTCAAGTAAATTATCAACGTGCTTTAGGTCTCATTAACTACCTAGCCATCTTGACAAGGCCGGATATGGCATTTCCTATTTCACTCTTGTCACAACATTTGCAAAAGCCGGGCATTCAGCATTGGAAAGCTTTTAAACGGCTTCTTTGATATCTTGTTGGGACTCAACACCTTGGTCTTACCCCATCTTGAACTGACATACTTATTTGCACCTATGCTGATGCTAGTTATGCTAACTGTCCCTCCACTCGACAATCACATACAGGGCTTTTGGTGTATCTTGGACAAAATCTCATTCATTGGAAATCTGAACGGCAAGCATCCGTTTCTTCTTCTTCTACTGAAGCGGAGTATAAAGCATTGTACAGGGGAGGCCAACAGATTTTGTGGTTTCAACAACTTTTACTTGATATGTCCTTCTCTGTTTCCTCTCCTATGCTCTCTCTCTTAGGGGACAACCAGCCCTCCATATCTCTTGCCAAAAATCCAATATCCTGAAATTGTACTATGCACATTGATGTCAAGTTTCATTGGCTTCGTGAGCAGTTGTCGTTAAACCTTTTTACCTTGTCTTATGTTTCTACCATGGCTATGCATGCTGACCTTCTTACTAAGGCGCTTCATTGTGTTAAGCATCAAGAGCTAGTGAAGCATGTTTGCTCTTCTTCTATTTCCTGCATCAAATTGGGGCGTGAATTGCATAACAATGAAAAACTACGATGAGGGTATTATCAAATGTACTCAGTACTCAGTGCTGAAGACATTGCTGAGGATGTAGTAAACAATTTGGCTTGGCAGTTAATGAAAGCAAACTCAGTTACTCAGTGAAGTATGTAGTATCAAAATGCAGAATGTATATAAGAAAGCTGTTGTACTTTTCTTTTTCATCCATTCTGATAATATCTTCATACTCATTGATTTCTATCACACTCTTAGGTGTGTTTGTCTGCTTTGTACTCAAACATTGATAAGTGTATTAACACTATCACATTTGTCAGGTTAGTATTACTATATGCAATCCATTCTGATCATATCTTCATACTCATTGATTTCTATCACACTCGTAGGTGTGTTTGTCTGCTTTGTACTCAAACGTTGATAAGTGTATTAACACTATCACATTTGTCAGTGTACACTGTGCCTTGTTTCTCATCTTACACTTCTCTAGGTGTGCTCTTTGTCTCTACTGTTCCTCCTTGCTCATTTCAATCAAAGGTATTAATACCTTATCATTCAGGTGTTGCTGTCAAGCTTCAATAGTTTATGGGCCCAGAAGCGCAAACCAGATCTGCTGCTGCCAGAAATGGCATTCCCAAACTACGCCAACTGGGATGCCTCCATCCAAGCCTATTTTTTGTTTATAGGATTTTTAGACTATGTTGATGTTGATATATTGCCTCCTGCTGAGGACAGAGGAGATTTACATCTTAAGTACTGTGAACAAAAGCAAAAGGCAGCCGGTGTGATTTGTCAATCCCTGAACACAAACAATTGTGCAAATTTTCTCAACAGGCACAATGAGAAAGACCCCATTGCATTGTATAATGTAAGAATAAACTACTATCAATCCAATCAAAGCACAAATCAGGCTAGGGTCTTTTGAAACCTTCTTTTAATAAATTGCAAGGACAATGAAATTGATGACTTCATAAGCAAAATAAGAATATGATTAATGTATCTGAACTCAGTCAGAATCAGGGTTGGAAACCCTACTACATCCTCAGTAGTAGACATCTCTGACAAGTTGCTTGCCGAAATCATACTAAGCAAGCTATCTCAGGGATAAAACGGGTTAAAGCACCTGATCTATGAACAGGGACCCCTACTCACTGATAAAATAATAGCAAAGATTGATGACTACATCTGAGACAGTGGCAACCCATCAAACACTTTCAGAAACAACATCAAGAATGAAAGCGCTTTCTTCAACAAAAGAGGACCATTTTGTAAAAACAGAGTACACAATCCACTCACAAAGCACCTGGCCAAGGACTGCCAACAGCTAAAGAAAAAGAAAGGGAAAAGGAACTCATCAGACAAGTCTGAAAAGGTCAAACATACTGAAACCATCCAATTTAATGAAAGTGATTCATCTGATAATGAAAGTCATGTAGTTAAAATTTCCAAAGCCTTTAAGGCTAGCAGTAATTTATTGGATGCTTCCATCTATCTTGATTCTGCCTCCTCTTGCCATATGGTAGTATCTCTAGACTTGTTTCGTAACTTTAATAGGGGATCTTTTAGAGTAGAAACAGCTGGCGGGTCATACACTTCTGCTTTGGGAAGTGGTGATGTATCTTTCATATACAGAGGGAAAATCATCACTCTCAAATGCAAATATATCCTCAACATTAAGGAAAATATAATTAGTATGGGGAAGCTGTGGAAACATGGTTTCCTTATCAAGAAATTACCAAATGATCAATTCTCAATTAAACAAGGAGATTTTACCCTTATGAATGGGTATGTCAAAGACAAAATGTTCCACTTAAATCTCTCATTAACCAAGGTTTATCAATCATGTGTGTCCAAGCTTTCTGAATTTACCCTGCATAACAGAGCTGGACATCCTAACAATGTAGTACTCAAACATATGTTCCCACAAGTAAAGAATCCACCTTTTTGCAAAGCCTGCGCAATTGGAAAATCTCACCAACTGCCATACAAAGGAAAATTAAGAAAAGTGCCCTATGCTGGACATACAGTACATTTGGACTTATCAGGAAAAATATCTCCATTAACCATTTGTGGAGGCCAATACTATTTGAAATTTACCAATGACTTTTCAAAATTTAAAACCATATACATCCTTAAAAACAAATCAGAAACATGTGAAGCAATCAAAGATTACATCAATCAGGTCCAAAAAACTCAAAACAAACCTGTTAAAGTAATGGTAAATGACAATGGTGGAGAATATGTATCAGGAGATGTCCAAGAGTTTATGTCACAGGGGCTCTTCTAAGTGAAGAGGGCCTGGCACTCAGTGAACAGACTTACTTATGGAGGGCTCAAAAGGAAATACTCAAATGATGAGAGTAATGGAGTAAGAGGATAAATTCCTAGTCATAAAATAATAAGTATAAAAGATAAGAGAGACAAAGAAAAAGCAATAATAAAGAGCCAACCACAAATAATCCTGAGTCACTGTTTCAACCTGTTCAGAAAAGAGAAAAGGGATTAATAAGGATATGGCCACCAGGACTCTACTGAACAGGTGAGGGAAGGCTAAGACTAACTTAGTAAATAATAAAATAATATTCCAAAGTGAGAATAAAATAATATTAAATAATAAATCAACTATTTTAATTAACTGGGGGAAAAACCCCCAGGTGGGTGAAGAGGGGCTGGTATATGTGAGAAATACCAGCCTTGGAGTTTGAGTGTTGAGATACTTGTCTGTATGCTGGAAGAAGTTGGATGTGGGATTGAATCCTGTATTGGTGAATCCAATACAGGTTATACAGTCAATACAGGTATTTGCGCCTGTATTGATTACAGGCCTGTATTTGGTGAATCCTGTATTTGGGTCTTGCCTGTATGAAACTGTATTGAGGTTTGAAACTGTATTTGGATCTTGCCTGTATGAAAACTGTATTTGGAGAGTCTTGAATGAAACCCCCTTGCTGATTGGGTTTTGAAGGGTATTCATGATATGATGATTTGCTGATGATGATTGGAAATGCCCCTGCCTCCTTGGCTGTGACATTATCCCCCTCTTGAAAGTGGTGAGCTCTGAGCACCATAAGTATAGTGAGTCTTGATGAGCTTGCAATCAATTCAAACAGTTCTTTCCCCAATTCCTTAAGATTTTCCCCTTAAAACTTCTTCTTCAATCAATACTCAAACCAATCTTCATTTCACTAGTTGTAAGTATTTTCCCCTTGATTTTTGATTCTGAATTGCCTCTGTTTCATTCAAACTGCCTTCAATCTTCATAAAAATTTCTTTAATCTTGTCTTGAGTGTCTTCATCAACTTTTCTTGAGTCCTCATGACTTTTGAAAGGTGGTTGATTTGAGTTTTTTTTTGTCCCAAGACCACTTGAAATCATCATAATTCTGAATTTTAGAGTGTTGGCATAAGGTGGCCAACATTTGAAATTTTGGACCACATGAGTAGTCCTGGCCAAAAACCCTGAAAATGTGAATAAATGGGTTTTTTTGGCCAATTTGCGCAAAAAATGCGCAAATATGCCATATTTGGCATAAATTGGTGAAAGTAATGAAAAAACTGAAATCTTGTGAAAAAATGGCCTCAAGGTGGGTTTTGGCCATTTTGCGCATTTTTGCGCAAAATGCGCAAATGTGCAAAAATGCGCAAAGTGCGCAAATGCGCAAATATGCCATATGTGGCATAACTGGTGAAAATGATGGAAAAACTGATTTTTTGTGAAAAAATGGCCTAAAAGTGGGTTTTGGCCATTTTGCGCATTTTTGCGCAAAATGCGCAAAAATGCGCAAATGCGCAATTATAATGATTTTGGCCAAAAAGGCCTTTTGAAGGCTTTTGACAAGAAAAAAGGCCCTTTTGCGCAAAAGTGCGCAAATGCGCAAATTACCCAATATGCACAAATAAGCATATTATGATAAGAATTGATGAAAAATGGCTGTTTTGATGTTTTGAGGTCTGATATGGCCAATTGTGCCAAAGTGCATATCTTGATGAAATTGGCCAATTGGGCCATTTTGAAACAGTTTCTTCTATGAAATTGATTTTTTTCTTGAATATCTTCTTCTTATCCCCCCCTTGATTGGTCAATTGCCATAAACACCTTGCTGATTGGGTTTTGGCTTTCAATTTTGATCTTGAGGAATGAGTTCAAGGCTGACATTCATATTTGACTCCACTGCCTCTGGTTCCCCGCCTTTTGTGATTTGGAGATGCCTTGGTTATGAAGTTTAAAGAACCCTTGAAGAAATTTTGAAGAGGATTATCTGTAGCTGGTCTTTACCATTACTAGTGTTTGCTCTTGATTATTAAATAAATTCACTCCCCAAACAAGATATGGGGGTTATGATTGCTGCTTTTGAAACAAGAAATGAAAAATAAATCATACAAGTAAAATAAAAATGAAATAAAAAATAAAAATAAAAATGAAAAAGAATTGAGAGAAAAAAGAGAGTAAAGAAGGAAATAAGAAATGCCTGAGGGTTGTCCTTCTTGTGGTGAGTTGCTTGATTTTTGGCCAAAAGATTCTGAAAGATGAAATCAAGCATTTGATGCTCACAGCGTGGCCAAGGTAATGTTTTACAAGAATTAGACCCCTCAGGGATGCATACCAGGAGATGGAACTTACTTTCATAATTTCCACTCCACACCAAGCACCATAAATGAAAATTGAAATCTGCCATAAGATGAATTTGATAATGAATGTCTTGAAAGATGATTTATGGCATGATTAAAGAAAGAAGAGAAAATAAAAGAAAAGATTGGGCCACATCTTGATGAAAAGGTCCAAATCTTGAGGGTATGATGTTGCAAGGCCTTCTGAACCTGTCCAAAGAATTGACAAGTGCTCACAAAGTGGCCAAGGTGATGCTTACAACAAATTTGGGTAGAATACCCCCTTAAAGGTGCATGCCAGGAGAGGAACTTACTTTCATAAACTCCAATCCCCACCAAGCACCATAAATCAAACTCTTGAGGCATTTGGGCCAGGCTTGTCTGGATAAAAAGTGTGAAAATCCTTGACAAGGTCTGGGGAGTTGGTAAGGTTGGAAGCTGGTTCCCAAGTTGTTCTTTCTGGGTATTCATTGAATCCTTTCCACTCCACTAAATACCATAATGAACCTCTCTTGAGTTTTGAGTCCAGAACCTGAGCCACTTCCCATTCTTCTTGCTCTTCCACTATTACTGGAGGTGGTGGCAATTGGTGTCGATTTGGGATAGTTGATTGCTTTACTGGTTCTAACAAGGACACATGGAAAACAGGGTGAACTGACTTCCATTGTTGAGGCAACTTGAGGTGATATGCATGGCTGCCAATCTTCTTGAGAACTTCAAAGGGTCCCAGCCATCTTTCTGAAAGCTTTTTGGTGGGTCTTGTTGTCTTGATGTTCTTGGAAGCTAGCCATACTTTGTCCCCAGGTTGGAAATCAGGTGAAATTGCTCTATTCTTATCTGCATACTTCTTAAAACGCTTTATTGCTGACTCTAATTCTTCTTTGACAACTTGCTGTACTGATTGGAGTTTTGATGATAACTTTCCAGCAGGTGTATCTTGAGAAATGTGAATTGAATCAAAGCTGCGATTTCTTCCATAAATAGTGAAAAATGGAGACTGTTTTGTTGATGAATGTTCTGCATTATTATAGGCAAATTCAGCCAGAGGGAGCCAGGTGTGCCAGTCATCTTGATGGTAACTGACATACATCCGAAGATACTGTTCTAGAATCTGATTTACCCTCTCTGTCTGTCCATCTGTTTCAGGGTGAAAGGCAGTTGAAAGATTTCTTGATATCTTGAGCTGCTGACACAATTGAGTCCAAAATGATGAAACAAATAATGAACCTCTATCACTAACAATACTGATTGGAAGGCCATGTTTGGAAAAGACATGATTAATGAATATTTGAGCTAAATCCAAAGCAGTGATTGTTGAATAAGTTGGAATAAATATTGCCATTTTTGAAAATCTGTCTACAACTACTAAAATTGAATCAAAGTTGCTTGACAAGGGCAATTGGGTGATAAAGTCCATTGATAAGGAATTCCAAGGACCAGATGGAATTTGAAGAGGCTTGAGTAATCCAAACTTCTTATGGTGGATGTTCTTGTTTCTTGAACATTGCTGACATGAGGACACATAGTCCTTGATGATTTGATTCATGCCAGCCCAATAAAAATCCCTCTTGATGAGCTTGAGGGTCTTCTCCTGGCCAGGAGGGCCAGCCAATGGTGAATCATGACTCCTTTGAAGAATGTCCAATTGAACTTCATGATTGCTTGGAATAACTACTCTATCTTTGAACAATAATAATTTTGCTTGAGGTTCAAGAGAATAGTCTGGGACTGATTCTCCTCTTGCTAATTTCTTGAGGATCTCCTTATAGTCTTTGTCTTGCCATACTTGTCTTTGAATCTGATCAACTAAATCTGAAAACATTTCAACTTTTATGGAAAAGAATCTTGACTCTTGAATTTCATTTTGCTTGAGAACTTGATGAAAGTTTTGAGGATTCTTGCTGATGAAATCCACCCCCCTCTCTGGGTACACGTCGTCCCGACGTGACAAGGCATCTGGTAAAGTGGCCAGCCTTCCTGGGCGGTAAGTGATAACAAAGTGAAATTCAGACAAAAATTCAGCCCAACGGGCTTGACGACAAGTAAGGACTTTAGAGGACATAAAATATTGGAGAGAACAATGGTCTGTCAAGACCTCAAAGGAATCAGAAAGAGAAAGGAGAAAGGCTCTCCAGCGCTTGAGAGCCCAAACTATGCCAAGGAGTTCCTTGTCATGAATTTCATAGTTGAGTTCAGCTGGTAAGAGCTTGCGACTATCAAATGCAATGGGATGCTTTCCTGAGTCATTCACCTGAATCAGTACAGCACCCAAGGCATAATCAGAGGCATCAGTCTCTACAATAGTTGGAAGAGAAGGATTAAAGTGAGAGAGGATAGGAGCAGTGGTGAAAGCTTCTTTGAGTATCTGAAACTGACTAAGAGCTTCCTCATTGAAGATAAAGGGAGAATCTTTTTTAAGGAGGGAAGTGAGAGCAGAGATTTTTTTGGAATAATTTTTAATGAAACGACAATAAAAGTTGGCAAAGCCAAGAAAGGATTGAAGAGCCTTGATGTTCTTGGGCTGAGGCCAATTGAGGATTTGTTGAACCTTTGAAGAATCCATCTTGAGGCCATCACTTGAAACAACATAGCCCAAGTATTCCACACTTGAGGCATGGAATACACACTTTGAGGCTTTAGCAAACAGATTATTGTCTCTCAGTCTTTGGAGAACAGAGGCCACATGTTTAACATGTTCATCCAAAGAGCTAGAGAAGACCATAATATCATCTAAGTACACTACAACAAAAACATCCAAATAATCTGAAAAGATATCATTCACAAGATTTTGGAATGAAGCTGGAGCATTGGTTAAGCCAAATGGCATAACCAAATATTCATAACTGCCATATTTGGTTCTAAAGGCAGTTAAGTGCTCATCCCCCTCTTTGATTCTTAAGAGATTATAAGCACCACGCAGATCTATCTTGGAGAAGATAGTAGCACCGTTGAATACGGTAAGAAGCTGATTCATTGGAGGAACAGGATACCTGTTCTTCCTAGTGACAGCATTAAGTTTGCGGTAGTCAACACACAAACGAAGACCACCATCCTTTTTCTTAACAAAAAGGACAGGTGCTCCTGTTGAGGAGGAGCTTGGTCTAATGAAACCTTTCTCTACATTCTCTGAAATGTAGGCCCGCAGTGTTTCTGACTCATTTCTTGATAAAGAGTAGATAACACCAACTGGAGGTAGAAGACCCTCCAGTTCAATATGATGATCACAGGCACGGTGTGGGGGAAGTTTCTCTGCTTTCACTTTGGAGAATACATCCAAATATTTGTGATAAACAGGAGGGACTACCTTCAGCACAGTTTCAATCTCTTCTGGCTCTTCCTCCTCATCCCACTGCTCCTCCAGGGAGGCATGAAAAGATAAAGGAGGAAGGTCCATATCCCCTTGAAAGAGATGAAGTGAAGATATAGCAACATCTTCTCCAACATCTTTTATCTCTTTGAAGACTTCATCTCTTAATGGAAGTAATGACTGAGAGGGAAAAATGGAGGGGTTATGGACAGAAGGAGGAAAGGGAGGTGTCTTAAGTTCACCAACCAGAGCAACACTGTTGACAGCAGTGGAAAAGTCATTACTGGTAGAAGAAATAATACCACTAGAATCCTTATGATTAGAATCATAGGTGATCAATCCATTTTTCCAATCAATAATGGGATTGAAATGGTAAAGAAAATCATAGCCCAATATTAGGTCTTCTCCCTTGGGTGAATCTATGATAAAGAAATCCCATTCAAAGCTTGGGAAGGAAGGTAAATCAACAACCCACTTGGTATAATGGGTGATGAACAAGGAAGTGGATTCACTGGAATCCAGAATGAAAAGAGGAATCTTTTCAGGGAGCTCTGACATGGTCAATGAGTACTTGAGAACAAAATTCTTTGCAATAAAGGAGTTTGTAGCACCAGAATCAATGAGAATACTATAAAAAATATCAGAGATTGAAGAAAAAATAAGAAATTTTAAAGATTTCTTGACACTAGTATTCAGAGTGCACAATTGTGCTCTTGAAGGAAATAAGTGAGAACCATTGAACACATCATGATTCCCACTCAGGCTTTTCCCTGCTTGCTAGGGAGGCCTTCTGATGATCCTTGCCTATTCTCAGGCCTCTTGAAACATTTTTCAAATGGGTGCTTTCCACCACAATAATTGCACAAGCCTTCTTTAATCCTCCTCTCCTTTTCAGAACCAATTAATTTGTTGTCCTTATTGAGGAGAGCAGCATGAGGCTTGTCTTTGGACATTTGAAAATTCTTCCCCTTCTTATTCTTATTGTGATAAGGCTTCTTGGATGATGAACTTTGAGGAAGCTTGGATAAATTGGATCCAATGATTGGAGGCTTCTTCTCTTGATGACTGCCCTTTTCCTTTTGCCTCTCATGATATCTTGTGTCTAATTCTAAAGTGACATCCATAAGTTCTTGAAGAGTGTCAAAAGTTCCAGGGTGAGAAGCCAATTGGTCCAACAATCTTGATGCCAAGCCTCTTCTATACACATGAATGTAAGCTCTTTCCCCCAATCTCCAATTCTTGACATTAAGCTTCTGAAATCTGCTATGTACAAGGAAACATGACCACTTTCCTTCATCCTCAAATTGTCCAACTCTTGTTCAGCTTTCCTGACTTCATTGGGGTCACCAAACAGAGTGAATAATTGAGATTCAAATAATGGCCAATTATTGAGGAGGTAGGAAGGGTCTTCATTGGAAATATTTGAGAGGTAAGGTTCAATCCACTTGCCAGCTCTACCAGTAAGAAAAGAAGTTGAGTACAAAAACTTCTTCCTGTCAGAGAAGAAGTTTGCTGGATCATTATGGAAAATTAGTTGACAGGATTGGACAAATCCTCTCAGCTTATGAGCTTGAGTACCATCAAAAGAATCAGGTGCCTTCATTGATGGAGTCTTGAATGCAGGGACTTTTGAAGTGTCCCTTGGGGCAACTGCTTGAGTGAGTTGTCCCATAAACTGAGTCATTTGCTCCATCATCTTGAGGAAATTTGGTTCAGCTTGAGAGACAGAAGGTTGATTAGAAAAGGCTAGATTTGGAGCCTCAGGAGCTTCAGAAGCACCTGCCAAGGCAGCTGCCACCTCAGTCTCCTCAGATTCTTCCTCTTCCACAGACTCCTCCCCCTCCTCATCTTCAGCTTCCCCCAATCTACTTCTAGGCCCTTGAGGAATGCTTGGATAGCCACCCAACAGTCCAGAGAATGATCTTGATCTTCTAGACTTCACACCTCCTCTTCTGGAGGGTGCTGCTCCTTCCATTGGTGATCCTCTGTCCAAATTTGCCCTCAGTTGATGAACTGATGGTGTGTGGTCAAGAGGAGCCCTTGCTGTAGGAGTGAGAACAGCTTGATGTCTTTGAGATCTTGTATTCTTGGCTGGAGGGCTATGCTGAACTGGCATTATGAAAGAAGAATAAATAAAACTTGATGATACTTTGAATAAAATAAGGCTTGACAAAAACAATCAAATGAAAATCTTGATGAACTTGAAAAATCAATCAGTAATCTTGAAGTGAATCAATATGAATAAATCTTGAAGAGTGAATATGACAAAGTCAAATTCTTATGAATAATCAATTTCAATCAATAAGTCAAATCAAGTCAATTAAGTCTTGAGGAATTCAATCAATATCTTCAAAAGTCAATTCAATTTTCTTGAGGAATCAAATTCAAATCAATCAATTAAATCAAATCTTGAGGATAAATCAGTTATCTTGAGTAGTCAAATCAAGTCAATCAAATCAATTCAATCAAAGTCAATTCAAAATCTTGAGGTGAAATCAATGTCTTGAGGAATCAATCAATAAATCAATAATCTTGAGAAATTTCCAAAATCCAAAATCACTGAATACCCCAAATCAATAAAATCCCTGAATGAATAATCAATTAACCCAAATAATTCCACTCAAATAACCTGATAAACCTGAATTCAGACAAAAAAAAAGAGAAATGAGAATGATAATGATAAAGTGAAATGGTCAGCAGAAATTTTGAAATGAGAAAGAGAATCAATTTTCATTTGAATGAAAAGAATGAGATGAAAATTGATGAGAGAGGAAAAATCATAAAAATCATAAAAATCATAAAATCATAAAATCATGAAAAAATCATAATTGAAGAATGAGAGAAATGAATAAAATGAATGAAAGAAAAGAAGCAATTATGAGTTAATTAAAATAATGTCACAGGGGCTCTTCTAAGTGAAGAGGGCCTGGCACTCAGTGAACAGACTTACTTATGGAGGGCTCAAAAGGAAATACTCAAATGATGAGAGTAATGGAGTAAGAGGATAAATTCCTAGTCATAAAATAATAAGTATAAAAGATAAGAGAGACAAAGAAAAAGCAATAATAAAGAGCCAACCACAAATAATCCTGAGTCACTGTTTCAACCTGTTCAGAAAAGAGAAAAGGGATTAATAAGGATATGGCCACCAGGACTCTACTGAACAGGTGAGGGAAGGCTAAGACTAACTTAGTAAATAATAAAATAATATTCCAAAGTGAGAATAAAATAATATTAAATAATAAATCAACTATTTTAATTAACTGGGGGAAAAACCCCCAGGTGGGTGAAGAGGGGCTGGTATATGTGAGAAATACCAGCCTTGGAGTTTGAGTGTTTAGATACTTGTCTGTATGCTGGAAGGAGTTGGATGTGGGATTGAATCCTGTATTGGTGAATCCAATACAGGTTATACAGTCAATACAGGTATTTGCGCCTGTATTGATTACAGGCCTGTATTTGGTGAATCCTTTATTTGGGTCTTGCCTGTATGAAACTGTATTGAGGTTTGAAAATGTATTTGGATCTTGCCTGTATGAAAACTGTATTTGGAGAGTCTTGAATGAAACCCCCTTGCTGATTGGGTTTTGAAGGGTATCCATGATATAATGATTTGCTGATGATGATTGGAAATGCCCCTGCCTCCTTGGCTGTGACAGTTTATAAACAAAGAAGGAATAAGAATAGAATTCACAGCTCCATACTCACCACAGCAAAACTCTGTATCAGAAACAGGGAACAGGTAAACATTAGAAAAGGATCAATCACTATTGCTCAACTGCAAACTCCCTGCATCTTTTTGGGGAGAAACTGTCCTCACCAACGTCTTCCTTGGAAATATCACACCCTCACTACCAGCTCTCACAAAAACTCCATTTGAGATTTGGTATGGTAAGCCGTTTGACTTATCAAGACTTCAATCCTTTGGGTGTCTTTGTTTTGTCAACATCCCAAAAGTCAAACGACATGGGAAGTTCTCTTCCACAGCAACAAAGGCCATCTTCTTTGGCTATGACAATTAAAAGCATAACTACAGAGCATGTTGCTGAATGAAAAGATCACTTACAGTCATGATGTGATCTTTGATGAAGACAAATTCTCTTTGCCACCCTCCGAAATGGGTATCATCCCCAGCTCCATGGCAGACAAAGACCATTTCACAAAAACTACATCTTTCAACTCAAACAACTCTGTCCCATCAGTTGTAAATGAATAAGCAATTGCACAAAAATCTTCACTTTCAGCTCCTCAGCGACCCGGCTGGGATATCCTCTTAACATCAAACACTGCACCAAGGAACGACTCCTCAAATCTTGATCAGGACAACATTTTGGAAGGGAAACATAGAAGAGCAAAAATGACAATTATCAGTCATCCATCATAAAATCCCAAATCATAGGATGATGCAATGAGACAACTGGATAAAAAGGAATGGGTTAATGTTCTGAACAACGAACTTCAAAATCTGACATCTAGAGGAGTTATCAAGACAGTTCCTCTACCTTCAGGAAAATGGGCTATTGGTTTTTCAGTACAATTCAAGCGCAAATTTGATTCAGATAATAATCTAGTCAAAAACAAGGTTAGGATCTGTGCTCAAGGCTCTTCACAACAGCCTGGAGTGGACTATGTTAACACATTCTCACCCACAGGGAAATTTTGTTCTTTAAGGGCTCTACTATCTGTCGCTAGCAACAGAAAACTTGAGGTACATCATATGGATGCTGTGGCAGCCTTTCTTAATCCATCCTTAAATGAAAAAATCTATGTGAAGATTCCAAAATTTATAAAATGGACAAATGAAAATGAAGTTTGGAAGTTTTGTCAACCCCTTTACGGCTTAAAACAATCATCAAGATACTGGTACCTTGACATTTCCAATTTTTTTGCATCAATCGGACTAAAACCCAGAAACTCTGATCCAGGGCTGTTCATCTCCACATTGAGAGATTGGCAGTGTTTTGTCCACATACATGTGGATGATTTAACAATGACTTCTAACGATATCAATAGATTTAAGACTCTGATAAGTAAATGTTTTGAAATGGAGTATCTGGGTCCAGCCACCTCCCTGTTAGGAATGAAAGTAACAAAAAAGGCTAACTGTTATTTTTTGTCCCAGTGCTCATATATTGTTGATTTATTAGATAACTATGACATGAAGAATTGTAAACCTGTGTCCACCCCCATGGTACCAAACACAAGGCTACAAGAGGCGACTGATAAATAGAGAGAATAATTTGAAATACTAAACATCAACTATTGACAAGCAGTGGGTAAAATAAGCTATCTCCAGGTAGCAACCAGAGGAGACCTTGATTTCATTACCGCTCAGCTATCTCAATATCTTGAACAGCCAGGAATCAAGCACTGGTTGGCATTTAAACACCTACTCCAATATCTACAAGGAGAGAAGCAACTAATGCTTTGGCTAGGCAGAAACTCATTGTCTTTATCCGTTTTCTGTGATGCTGACTTTGCTAACTGTAAGGACACTAGAAAATTGGTCAGCGGTTTCATGACAAAATTTGGTGATTATTGCATTACATGGAGAAGTAGAAAGCAATCCACTGTGTCTACTTCCTCTTGCAAAGATGAGTACAAAGCTCCGTATGAAGGTGGAAAGGAAGCAATTTGGACCGGAATTCTACTGAAAGATCTTAGTGTAAACATTGTTTACCCACTAGAAATTTGTGCAGACAACCAGGGAGCGATTGGACTGGCAGGTAATTCTCAAATAACCAACCAAAACAAACATTTTGATACAATCTTTAACTTGACTCAAGAACAGATAAAGAAAAACAAACTACGACTATCATATATACCTTCTTGTAAAATGCCTGCTGATGGCCTGATGAAGGCTCTAGCAAAACCAGCTCATCTCAGATTTTTTACAAACCTGGGACTCATGAATCCTAAGAGTGAGGGGGAGTATTGAATATTATATTAGAAAGCAATAAGACAAGAGGCGAATCCACTTCTAAAATCAAGAATCACTCTTTGAACTTAGATACAAAAAGGTCCTCCTGTAGATACAAAAATATCATTTCATAGCTAAAACATGTTGTCAGTTATTTTCTCAACATAAATAGAGTCTATGGCACTTGTTCCATTCACCCATTGACTCTTGACCATTTTGCATCTTACACCTCTCTAGGTGTGCTTGTTGTCTCTACTGTTCCTCCTTGCTCATTCTAATCAAAGGTATTGATACCTTATCATTCAGGTGTTGCTGTCACGCTTCAATAGCATTTTCATAATCTAAGCCTATAAATAGACTCAGTTGTTTATACGATTTCATAAGAGAATATCTTTAATAAATTTTCAGACAAAAAAGTAAATTTTTTATTTCAATGTTATGTATTTTTTTGTAAATTAATTTAAAAGAAAAAGATAAGTGAAATAGGTAAGTACCTAAAAGACAAGGCTGAGATGTAATACTATAAAAACAATAGTTCCTTGTAAACAAATATGAATTACTCCAAAGAATTTATTACAAAATAAACAGAGCTTAACATTTATCCTTTTTCTTTATTATGAATGTGAAATAGTAAATAAATCATACCAGCTCCTACAATAAGGAATAAATAAAAAACAAGTAGATAAGGATGAAATATAATTTGAATTGTGAAATATATCTTTATTATTTTATTCTATGATTTCTTTATTCTGAAAAGGAAAACAATAAATTATAAATATAAGAGAAAATGAATGAGCTGAAGATGGAGAGAAAACAAGAGTACTCAGAAACTGAGGAATGAGTTGACTTTCTTGAGGAAGTTCTGAGTAAAGTCAACTAGAGGTTAGTTTAATAATAATAATATATTTTTTCATCCCCCCTTGCAAGGAATGTGTAGAGAGAAAGAATATAACCTTTTCAAAAGATTATGAACTTGAAGAGATTGTAAAATAATTTTTTTGCATATGGACTTTGTGAGAAATTAAGCATTCATTGACATAGGAGAAACATGTTTTAAAAACATCATACCAATTTTAAGTAATTCTTTTAGAAAGTCAAATTTTATATCCATGAGTTTGGTTTCAAAACCACTATGATTTGCATCATACAGTGCCAAATATATTGCTCCCTTATCATCATTGAGCAAGGAGGCCCAAGTGGACATGAGGTTAGTTAAGCTTCATTAAAAATATTGATTAACCAGGTGCTTTATTTGGAAGCTTCATTAAGAGATTTATATTTGACTTTAGTTGTTGAATGAGATATGGTTTGTTTCTTTGATCACCAAGGTATCAGATGAAAATACATACTAACAGTGAAACCAGATATTGACCTTCTTTCAATGGGATTGTTTCCTTAATAAGCATTGGTGTATGTTTTTGTGTGGTTGAAACCATGATTATTAAATGTGAGACAAATATTTTCTGAGTGATATAAGTATTGGAAGACTTTATGTGAGCCTTAGAGGTATTTTCATATACCCAAAAGACCACAAAAGATAAATTAAGATATAAATATAAGTAAAATAAATTTATTTATATTATAAAAATAAAAATTTAAATATAAATAAAAATTTATATTTAAAAATTAAAATTTAATTATAATTTAAAAATAAAATTACAATAAAATTTAAAATTAGGAAAATTCATTTTTACTTGTAAAAATGATGTGAAAATGAATTTTTTGATAAAAATTGTGAAATTAAAATATTTTTGGTAAAGATTTATATAAAATATATTATAGCTTTTTATTCAATAAATAAACATATAAAAATTATTCCACCATTTGATTCCTCATAAAAAATTAGGTGGGGTCACCTCTGAGTGAAAAATTTGTAACTCAACTCTAAATAAGCTTAAATTAAGTTTTTAGTATTTTCAATATAAAAATTGAAAATCCTCAAAACTTTGATTTAATTCACACCACATGTGGTGTTAACCATCAATTTTTGTGTTAAAATTGAGGTGTTGTGTTTAGCTTAGAGGTCATGAGGAATTGAACTATTTTCAATTGAATTCAATTGAAATGTCAAAATGTGTGCATGTATTACATAAGTGAACTTTGATTTACATATGAGGTATCAATTATTACTGTATTTAACTGTAAAAATCAATTGAATTACATATGTAAATTACAAGTATAATACATGATGAGGAATTAAAGGAAAAAATAAATTGGAAACATTAAAATTGGGGGGAAAAGGAACTCTAGCACTAAGGGGAGCCGGACCCCCGAAATACTTTCTGACTGGGGTGAGATGTCAAAATCCACACAAAGGTTCATCACTTTTGGCCTGGAATTGAGTCACAGGGTCTGTGACTCAATTGATGATGGGGTTTTGATACCAACCAGGGTGGATTAACTGCTGCCAAGAGGGTAAAACTACCCTTAAGTTAAAAAAATGTTAGTGAAAACAGTTTTAGCTGGTTTCTACGCCTCTTACACGAATTCTGACGTGTTTTCAAGGCTCTAGACCAGGTATTGCTATAGTAATGGCTGATTTAAGGGTCTAAAATGGCTAAAAATGGCTTAAACCAGCCCTTTTTTGGTCTAAACCAGGGTTCAATGATGCCATAATTGGCTTTTCTGTTGTTAGACTGTTTTTCACGACTGACAAGAGTAAATTCTACTTTTGGAGTAAGAAAATTGATGGCTATAAAATAATGTCTTCTTTTCCCCACTTTTCTCTTCATGTTAGAATCTTCTCCTTTTACAATTAGTTCAAACACTGTTGAACCAATTGATACAAGATTCCAACCACCATTTTTAAATCATTTTAATCCTTTTAACCACATAAAAAAACATTATAATCATTGTTTGTAACTCTTATAATCATTTTTACCCCTGAACCACCCCAAAAGTGAATTAAAGCATCTTTCATCACTCAAAACTTTGTCACTTTGTTTCCAAATTCACTCTGGTCACTTTTGGGTGTTGTGCTATTCCATACCTTTCTGGGCCAGCTTCAAGCACATTGAGGGTGAAAATTTCAAAATATCAAATCTTAAATGGTCAATTTAGAATATCTCAGCTCAAAAGACACTTTCAAAATAACATAAGCTAAAAAGCAACATGGATAGTATTGAATAAAGGAAGACTTTAGCTGATAGCTTACAAATAAGATTCAAAAAAAACAAAAACTTTTAGTTCAATACAGAAAGAAACTCAAAATTACATATATAAGGTAGTAATGTTGCATTAAATTCACCCTAAAACCACCAAAAACATTAGATTACTAAGAATTACAGTCACCAAAATGAATTTTTTGTAATAAGATCAACTAAAAAAGTATTAATACACATCCATTGTATAAAAACATGGAATTGAATCAAACCTTAATTAACTTCATGCATAGAAAGTTCCATATAGGTTTGAAAGAATTGCATCAATGGTCAATCATAATACAAACAAATGATGCAATAATTGTACTAAATCAACTCATATCCAAATTAACACAAAATATATTTTAAGAATGTTACATAATCAAAAGAATGAAAAATGGTGCAATTGACCAAATAAATGGTGCAAGAATCAAGTCAAATGACACCATCCAACATAATAGCCACCAGCAAAAACACCTCAGATTACATAATCACTCAGCAAATGATGCAATTTACCAAACATTTGGTGCAATATCTCTACCAAATGACACCATCTCCAAGTTACTCACCAGCTAAATTCCCTCAAGGCTGTGCATAATAAAATTAAAGTTTAATCAATTAAAAATAAAGCTCTAAAATATGGTGCAATATACCAAACATATGGTGCAATATCTTGATCCAATGACACCATCTCAAAATAACTCACCAGCAAAATTAGCTCAAGGCTGTTCATAAACATCAACAAAGTTCATAATGATGCAATATTCCAAACATATGGTGCAATATCTTTATCAAATGACACCATTTCAAAAACACTCACCAGCTAAAATACCTCAAGGTAAAAAACTTTCAAAGTCCCCTGTTTTTGAGTGCCTATATGGAGGGCCCAAAGAATATAAATAGAGGGCCTCTCTCCCTCATTTTCCCCCATGCTCATGGAAGTATTTCCCCATCAATTGGAAATCTAATCCTCAATCTAAAGGATCCATCCATCCCTATTCTAGTAGGATAACTAGCAAAATGAACTTATAAAGCTCAGTAGCAAAGCTCAGAAGCATATATTAGTAGTCAGAAATTATTTATAAAAGAAAATATTTACAGTATTAATGAAAGAGTTTAATATTGAATAAATAGTATTATCATAATAAATATTAGTAGTCAGAGATTATTGATAAAAGGAAGTATTTACAGTATTAATGAAAGATTTTAATATTGAATAAATAGTATCATCATAATAAATATTAGTAGTAGTCATAGAGTACTGCTCAAAGAGTTTATTATTATTAGAGTTCATATTAATAGCTATCTTATCCTTGTCATTATTAAAACCTGAATCCATTAAGGGATATATATTCTTATCAAATAAGCATTATTAGCTATATTGGTCATAAGATCCCTTAAAGAAATAAAGCAATAAATATAAAAACCCACCCTTCTACAATAAAAGAAAAATAGTATAGTATTATCTCCAGGATATTATATATATTATACTGTTAATGAACCTCATAATAAACAATTAACCTGAATATATAAATCCACACATATAGTTTGAAATATTATACATTTATATAGCTATATATTATCAATACTTAAATTTATATTTAAATATTACCTTTAACCTATAAAATAGTGGCATTAAGCCATTATATATATATATAGTAATCATAAAAGTTATTTATATAATAATTGAGTAGGTTTGATAGAGACTGCTGAAAGTCTTCTCTAGTTGTAAAAGCCACAGAATTAAATAATTGATTTGTGAGCTCTATAGGGAGATTATTTAGTATATTCAGAGGGGCAGCTAATACACCTTAGCACCCTTGGTTACAGGATCATTCAGAAATTCAAAACTGTTTACCTGTGATTTCCCCCTCAAGGACTGCCTTATCCAATCCGACACTAAAAGGAGTTCCACGGCGTGTTTTCTCTTTAATATTATTTTTTAAAGACTTTTTTCTTCAATTAATTGCCTGCAGTTCTTTGCTCAATTAATTCCAATTGAAATTTCTCATGAAGAAATTTCTTTTATAGCCTTAAAATATCTCTTGTAGAATATTTTTGGGATAAATTTTTATTGTTGGTAAAACAATAACTCTTTATAATATTATTTTTTTTATAGTAAGAAGGTTTTAAACAATTAAATTGGCGTGTTTTCTCTCAAAAAAATATTTCTTACTATTTTTAATTGATTTTTTCCTTATAAAAATTTTGAGGACATGAAAAGTACTTGATTTTCAATCAAAGTCTCATACCCACTCCTTACTCTTTAAGGAAAGCGTTCCAATGCTGAAATCCTGGTTTTTTATAGAAATTGGGATAAGTGACTAATCACAAAATTAATATCAGTTCAAGTGTTGGAACTGATTTAATTCAATGATCCAACTTGTTGGGATGAGCCTATGAAGAAGTTGTGATAAGACTATTTACAGCTTAAACTATGACTGTGACACAGTGTATCATAATAAAAATATTATAGAAAATAATATTAGGGATTTGTTAGCCTTGAGGTATATTTTACATACCCAAATGGGGCACAAATATCCTTAATTTTTTTTTTGAAATGTGCATAACCCATAATTCATGCCTATATTCAAAATTCATTATTTTTTATTTCAGAAAAGATGAATAATGTTTTTGTGAGTAAGTAAATCCATGGATTTAACACCAGATTTGGATTCTACCAAAAAAAACACCTAGGGTCGCTCAATAGAGTGAATAAGCTTAAATTAACTGTAAGAGGTGGTAATATGGGAAATACTTCAATACCAAATCATTAATACCACATAAAAGAATTGAGAAAAATTTTATTTTTCTTAATTTCACGCCAAAATAGTGGGAATGTGAGAAATCCCATGTTACATATACACTGAAAATAGTGTTATGCATGTTTGTGGCACTTAATATTATGGTATTCTTACATAAACCTTTGGTACATCCATAGTGGATATCAGTATTGAAGCCTGAATTTCGATTTTTAAAGTGAAAATAGTCAAGGGGGACAAAAGACATCAAAGAAAGCCAGGGTACCCAGCTTCTGAGGCCTCTGAGGCATGAAAAGCTCTGAAGCTTGAATACATGGCTGTTCCTGGCCCAATCAGTATACTAAAACCTTTTGGGAACTTGGTTACCAACATAAAATCTCATGAAATCATAAGAAAATAGCCAATAAGCTGCTATTTTTACATGCCAGGGAGGTAAAGAGCAACTTAGACTCCTGTAACCATGTCAATTCTTAATTTTTTTCCATGTATAAGCCCTAAAAGAGTAATTGAAACCCTTTTTGGACTAGTATCCATTAATTTACCTCATAGCAACCAGCAATATAGTACTATTTGAAATTTTATGTAGAAATGAGGTAAAAACATCAAAAATTCATTACAAATACAATTCTTAATGAATCTTTCTGGAACTTTCAGGACCAGTTAAGAGAAGTATAATTCATATAAAAAAAGAATAATGCTTTTATAAGTAAGATTAATAGTTTTATTTACAGTCCATTTTTGATAATTCTACATGTAATACTGAATCTTCAAAAATTCACAAAAAATACAACCTGTTATGAAATTTCCAATAACACTGATAGCTTTGAGAAATGAATGTTCTTTTTTGAAATAAAAGAATATTTACAATTTTTAATCTTTTCATTCTTAGCCATATTTGGGTTGGTAGTCAAGTAAAAGCATCAATTAAGTAATTATGATAATCTTACATGACAACAGATGATGCAATTATTAATTCAAAAAGGATTACTGTTTTCTCACTCACTGGTTTCTCAGTTTGTTCCATGGCATGCCTCTGTGAGCTGTCTTAGACTTAAAAGAGGCCTCCTCTTGCTGTTCTTTCCTAAATCATCACATTATTCACCAGGACGAATCTTGCATCAATCATTGGCAATTGACTTCACGTCAAGCAGGATAGAAGTCAAGCTCATGTCAAGCAAATGTCAAGCACATTTCATGCTCTGGTCTTACACCAAATCCTGTGACATCCACCAATATTGGTTCCCCTGTGCCTTCAACTGAGATTCCTCACCACCGGATCCTCCTGCAACCATCTGAAAGTTGGGAAAAATTACACAAGACCCGCCTGTTTCCACATGCACACATCAAAGAGGTCTTTCAGCCAGTGTTAATGTAGAGGTGGGGTGTGTGACTTCCCAGGTCATTCATGAAAGGACTCTGCCTCAGTGGGTGACACTTGTAGAGCCCCCCACACAATACTGCATATGCGGGTGCGGGTGCTTGTGCAGGTGTGGATGCACTTGGATGTGTGTGTCCGCATGCAGGTATGTAACTGTGAGACATGTGCATGTGCGGGGGCCAATTTCTGAAAACTACCTGCGCAAAGCACTCATTAGGGCATGTGACCAGCTCCATGCGGCTTACAAACATGCAATCTCCCAGGGACGCAATGTAATGCTGAGGCCCACTTGGATGATGGGCCTATATTCCCCTTCCAATGTGATGATGAAGCAGCTGTGTCATTTTAAATCCTGTGATATGTGAGTGTGTGGATCATTTGATCATTGCAATTGGCTTATTCACACCATACCCATTGGCAAAATAGTAATTTCTTTGTGGCCATGTGAAATAATTGGCTTTAATTTTCACAATGGCATGTTACTGTCAACAAATCTTGATAAAGTTATTTCACAAGCAAAATTCCTAATGAAGATGAGATAATTGTGTTATTGTATCACTATATTTTCATCAAAAAGAATATACTAAATATCATGAAATAAGAGTTTTATCATTACAAGAAGTCCACATTATGTCACTTTGTTGTCATACAATCCACAGTGACCTTCTATTTCTTCTTCAGATATAATCAAGTGTCTATCATCAAAACCAACAGCTTTATAAATATTGAGATGCGGCCAATCTGGTAAGAAAGTCATATCAATTGTCAAAGTTTTTAAGATAAGAAAGGTATTTTTCAGCATGATTGATGGCTCAGAGACTTTAAAAATGCTGTTAATAATACCAAATTGTCATGAGTTTCCCCTCAGAAAACATATCACACCATTGCTGACATTTTTGAATTCAGTTGAAAATAAATTGTTCCCAATATTAATGTTTGAAACTGGAAAATACCAGGGTGAGACAATCCTTGAAGTGGGATGACTTGTGGATTTTACAGTAGTGTCCAAGCTGATCCATTCAACTATTTCCCTTGTGGAATGAAAATTCTTTAAGTACTCAACCAGGCAATCATAATTTTTTTGGTCATGGCGGGATGGTTTGTTATATTTTTGGTGATTGAACAGGGCAGGTGGCTGTGATTTGAAAAGTTGTTTTATTTCACATGGGACAGAGGGGCATCTCAGGAGAACAGAAAGGTCAGAACATCAACAGATATGTTGAAGTAAGATTCTATCTATATCATCTATTCAGAGCTGCAAGAAGTTAGTCTTATTCAGCTCATGTGTGGAATCAATGTGAATATATTTCTCTTATTAATTAACATGCACATTTTGTTATTTGTTGGAATCTTTGCAAATACTCCAATCAAGCACTCATAAACCCATGTGGCTGAGGCTTGTGCTGGGCCCCAGCGTTGGAAGAGTTCTGGAATATGATCAGCAAAATGATGATTTGATTTACCTTTCTGTTTTGGGAACAGGTCTTGATTCAAAAGGAGGAGTTTTTCCCAATTTTCAGAAAATTCAGTTGCATTATCCATTGAAACAGCTCAACTTGTGGCAATGTTGATATCACTAATCAAAATGAATGTATTCTTGGTTAGTTCATTTGAAAGGTTTTCTGATTTACCCGCTTTTCTTTGAGTACTGAGGGAATTGTGTTCATCTAATTACATCTTTTGACTGAGCATTAAAGATGGAATGTAGGCCTTGTATAAGACAGCCCATTCAGCAGCTTTCAAACTACCATGAGAGGGGGTACCCATTTTGTGGGGTACTCTTGTTCATGATGAGGGAATTATGGTATCAGCTATGATTTTTTGGAGATGCTCCTGAGCCTCACCCTTTATCTGGTGATCACTCAGTGCACTGATCTCCAATTCAGAGGGGATTTTGGAAGTGGGGATGTAATCCGCATCAAATGAGGGAATCTCTTCAGAACCACTAGATGGATGTTGCATGTAAGGGGTGGGCATTGGGAAATAATTTTGTTGGGTTGAAGTAGTGGGGAGTGACTCATTTATTATTTTTGCTGCGTCTCTTCTCAGGGAGCGGGCCTCTCTCAATGTGATTTGATCAAGAGAGCTGTTGGAGCTCATGGAATCTGAGTCTGAACTGTTGGTGTCATTAGATTTCCTGCAGGACCTGAGGTATATTTTTGATTTGGACTGAGGAATGCACAATTTGAAATTTGCATGATCCTTCAAAATTCCAAGTATTAAATCGTGCATTATGTCAATATTAACCATTCTGGTTGCATCCCAATGAGGAAGGCCTTCTGAAATTGAATATCACACTCCATACTCAAAGAAAATTGCTTGTCTTTGTTGTGGGGATGCCCAAATCCATTTTGCAATGGTTGTTTCATGATTTAAGTATGTGCATGTGTAGTGAAATTGAGGACCAATTTCTTCAATTTGAGGCTTGTGAATAGTGCAAAAATTACAAAAGTGGTTTCCTGAGGGAGAAATAAATCCAGTAAGCTTGCACATGGCCACCACATCTGCAATGGCTGTGAGGATGGCAACACAGATAAAGGATCCTGAAGGTCCCATTGAGGTGGGTGCAAAATGGTAACCTTGCCAAAGTTCTTTGAGCTTCTTGATAAGGGGAATTAATAAGCAATTAAATTGAAGGGCAGTTGGCTCCTTCAGACCAGAGATGATTCCTGAAACAGTGACATTCTCTGGCTTCAATCTTTCACTTGGGGGAGATTGAGACAAATAAGCATGATAGGTCCGATGCTGGCCAATTGGGTTGACTTTCCATGTGCATTGAACAAGTCTACATAAATCAAGAAGGCCAACGCACCAGGAATGGACATGAATGGGAGGTCATTGATATTTCAAGTGCAAGTGAAGCATCTCCAAACCAATCCATCCCAGATGTCACATTTGGGGGAACCTTCAGGAATTTGGGATTGCTGATGTTGATGCATGATTTCCACAATTCCAGCCCGCTGGAGAAATCTGGAAAGCCAATTTTTGAATGGTTTATAAATGAAATGTTTTGTTGGTATAAATTTTTGCCTCATGTTGGTTGTGTTTTGGGTGCGGGGCTCAAAGGAATTGATGAATTTGGCTAATGATTGTGTGCAAGGGGGATCATGTGCATTTGGTTCATTATGGCTTTGACAGTGGGGTTGGTCAGTGTTGACAGATTCAGTAAGGACATTAAGAAAGAAAAATTGAGGACAACATGTTTAGTTTTAAATCAGTGGCTGCAATTGGAGATGTTCAAGTATGGTACTGAGATCTTGAGGTATATGGAATGAAGGACTGGGGTGACCAACTGAGCTTGAGATAATGGACTTGATCAGCAGGTTCAGGATGGTCTTGAGAATGTGTGAAGCCCTGCGGGGTATATTCTACCTTAAGGATAAAATGGAAGATATTATCATTCCAAGGTCTTGTGGGGGAAGGTTTTCACTGCTGCTGTATGGTTTGTGAGCAGTTGAATTGACACCTGGTGGAGTGGAGAATGTGCTCTTTGTAAATTGAGAATAATCAGCTGGGAAAACTTGATCCAATATACTTTGTGGGCACTCAGATCCTGATGCTGAAGTAGGAATGTTTGGAAGAGATTTGGGTTTAATGGCTGATTTGAGCTTTTTAATGTGCTGTTTATAATGGAAAGGTGTGAACGCAACTCCCTTCCTATCACCCTCAGGGGAAGAGTGTGTTTGAGTTAAGAAGTGTTGACACATGCATATATGCATTGAGGAATAGCGGGGGGTTGACATTGTTGCGGTAATTGTGAATAAGTTTGGTTTGATTATAAATATCTTTGGTTGATGTGAAACTGCTCAGGAGTGTGATTAAATGGGAAAAAAATTGAGTGCTTATTTATGAAAGGGCATATGATTTGAGCCAGTTGAGCATTTTATCGCATTTGTAAGGGTGGCTCAGCTGCAGGGGATAAAGTGTAATATGTCACATCTTGATGGGGGAATCAATTAAGAAATTACCTAGGTAAAATGGCATTCTGCTCAATTCTTGTACATATTCTAGTTTATTTACACATGGTGATACAGCTGGTTTGACCATTGAGGGGGTTCCATTAGTGAAGTGTTACCATTGAATTGAGGGGATTAACATTTAATCCATGTATGCTGGCACACCATTGTACATGGCTTGAGCCCTATTACAGACATAATGATATAACTATATTACATAAGGGGTTGGAGTGGAGCTAAAGTCTTGGTATTTGGTTTGTGTGCAGTGGGATTTTGATCAGTTGGGATGTGATTTGGATTGTCTTGCCTTCCTTAAAAATGTAATGTCTGTTTTGTTGGTAAATCCTTCATGAGCATACCCTTATATAGATATAGAATGCTTGGGAATTTTGATGCATATATTGGCAGTTTGCATAATTCACACAATGTGAAAATCAGCTGGGGGAAATTTTTATTGAATCTGATTACTTATGGATGATGGGTCCCCTTTGAGATCAAGAAAATATGACATTATGTGCTGGTAGGCCATGCGGTGTGGTTTACGACAAAAGCAGAGGAGCTCAAAAATAGGCCAGGAAAATTCCCTCAAAAATTGTTTTATCAGAATTCCACAAGAGACTTCATTCCCACTATTCATCCAATTTCTCTATTATATGTTTGAAATAATTCTATTTCATAATAATACTGAGCTTTTTTGTCAAGTTGAAAACATTACTGTAGTTTTTTAGCCCTCACGCCATCTTCCAACCCACATAAATCCCATTCAGGTTCTGTTCATGACTCAGATAGTGAATCTAGCATATAATATTTTCAAATAACACAGTCACCAATGAGTCCCAACATTCCACTCACAAACCCTATTTCATCCTCAATGAATGTATCAGGTCTCAACGTTAATGTGGGAAATGCAACTTCTCAAACTTCAGGCACTTGTTCCATTTCTAATATTTCTGTCACTCCAATTCCCCCAAATCCCACTAATGCACAAATTCCAAATGCGTGTGTCTGAGGGGCCAGGAAGCACACCAAAGGCTAATCTGCAATCCAAAAATCCACAAGACTTCCTCCTTAATCCTGGTAGGAATCCAGTGGCGTCCCAGGAACCCTTTGAATGAAGTAAACAGCCAACCCTGAATATTCCATCAGGATCTCAGGTTCATGTGGGCCATCAAAAGGCGGTTGATGGTGGGTGGCAAAAAAGACCATTGGAAAATGTTCCTTGGAGCTGACTTTCAGAGGGAAATACAGGCTTGAAAATTCATTAAAGTAAGTCTTTTGGATTTTGGAATATAAATTTTTTCAAAATCTGACATGTTTGTTTCATGGGCAGATATGGCAGCTAAAGGCAAGACAGTCCGATCTCAGGAGCCAAATCAAGAGTGTGATTATGACCAGTATTTATTAGTTATTTGATGTGTTAACTGATGATTTGCATGGAAGATGATGAACTTTATGCCTCTTCACCTCTGGTCCATAAAGAAAAAGTCACTGGACATCATCATCCATATGCCTCCAAACCAAGAATGGGTCATGCCAGTTCATCAAGAGAGAAAATTGTGAATGATGAGGATGAGAACATGTCTATGACTCAAAGTGAAACAAATTATAAACCAAGGAGGAACGATTTCACAGTGTATGAGCAGGGCACACAGTCAAATAATGAGTTCACCCACCCTCAAATGCCCCTCACCCAGATAATGCTTGATAAATCCAAGATGAGACAGCAAACAAACCAGGCTTGCAAAGCTCACAATGTGGCAAAACATGCAAGCCAGAAGAAGCAAAAAAAATGGCTGAAAGCGGAACTTCCAGAAAATGGCCATAGGATGAGATCAGCTGTACACGCCAGTTATCTGTTCCTACTCAAAGTAAGGGATAAGGATTTTTCCTCACTACCAGCACCCCCCAGCACAGAAGAGCGTAAAATTGCAATTCAAGTGGCCGGTCATCTTAGATATGTCCCAAGGATGTTTTCAATGAGCCATTGACACAGGTTCAGTCTCAGGGTTTCCAAAGCTACTGCCAAAATGAGCTCCACAACTTAGGACTGGGAGAGCTTGTGGAAACATCCGTTCAACAAGTTGATGTCTACAGTGTTTTACCGTACCTTCCGTCTTGTACTTGTCAGCACCAAGTATAATAACTACTGTTGGAACAAGGATCATGATAACTACGGGGTCATGGCAGCTTTAATGGAGAAATATTTCACATATTTGAAAAGAAAATGGAAGTCTATTCAAAAGGATGCAGAGTATTTGGTAAAAAAGAAGGAGAATCAAAAGCAATCAAAGATTAATCAAAGGGTTAGTTACTGTATCTCTTCTTGATTGTGAACAAAGTCGGACGATAATCTATTTGATTATGAGCAGACCTGTGAGCTCCGTTGAAAATGGTGTGATATGGCTAAATTTCATATTCTAGCATCACGATTCAATGACCCTTGGGTATGCTCAGATACTGAGGAGGTGGTCAAAAATGGACGTCAAGTTTACCACAAAGTGGGCTTACACTGGCACTCATGCCTATTTAATAAGTTGGTATTAAAAATAAATTGAGACATAGAGTTTTGTAATTGGATTAATAAAAAGGGTAAAAAACTATTGATAGATCACCAGAAATTAGATCAATAGATGATAGGGATATTCCTGAAGAGCTATCTCTTCAGGTATTTGATCACAATTGGGTCAAACGTTGTAGTAAGATGCAGACAGCTGCCCTCATAATCCTTGACATGCTGCTTATTGGCAAGAATGGCGGTGCTCTGAAATAAGTTAGGAAAATAAATGTATACCACATTTACATATGATGGTTTTGTGAATTGTTTGTGCGGGTGTAATAAAATCTGATTATTATTTCTTAAATATGAAACATTTTGCTGAATGAGTTATAAGTCAAACAATAAGAGCTTGTATGTAGTAATGTACTATGGTGTCCCTTATCAATCTTTGTCTATTGCTCATTATCATTGAGGAAATATTGAAAAAGTTCAATCCAGATCATGGTTTTCATAATTGTGGACCTGTGACGGGGTGAAAAGGAGTTATCAACTTGGTCAAAAACAAATGAGGTAAAATTAGGAAGGCTCACACAGTTGATGAGCATTTCTTTTCTTGGACCTATTGGTGATGGGAATATGGAATTTCCATAAAGAAAAAATTCAGATTAGTAATACAATCAGGGTGACAGATGAACATGAAAGGTACCTTGCACATGTTGACCTCAACTGAATGACCTTCACGGGTTGTTGTTTGTAAGGTTTGACTATGAAACAATAAGTAAAAATTACTAATATTTTACTCATTGTACTATGAATGTCCTTACAAATAAAATAAATAAGATAAAAATAATGATAATAATAAAGAATTATTATAAGTATGGCATAAGAATAATTATATTATTGAATGCATATAATAATATAATTTATATTATGAAAAAAATAATATAATGAATAAATATATTAATATAAGATAATTAATATATTTAAAAGCACTTCATTATTGTTACCAACAAATAATAAAGGCGTGAAAATTGTTTTTTATTAATAAAAAACAATTAATAACAATAATATTACTAATATTAAAGTTATAAATTAATATAAATACTATTTAAAATAAGAAGAAATAACCTAAATTTGATACTTAATATAATAACTTTGAATACCTTTATGCAAAAAAGTGTAAATACAACTTATTTAAATTGTATTTACAATAAACTTTAAGAGAAATTATAAATATTCTTAATTTTACGTGGAATTGAGGTTTTTAAGAGAATTGTAAACAAAACAAATTAATAAATGTAATAATCATGTCAAAGATGATGATTATAATAGGATTATCATTGGTATTTAATAATAAAAGAGTTTTATATATAAAGAAACAAAAAATACCTTTAAATTTAAACATTTTAGTGTTTTGTAAGTGTCTGAAGGGAAAATAGAGTCAAAAGAACTCTACTTATAGTAAATACCTCCCTTCTAGAGTCCATCAGGCCTCTAGTACACGTGTACCGAGGCTTTCTACTAGAATTGATCAATATTTCAAGGTTTAGTGATTATTACATCCTGATAAAACCATCTTACCTCATTATTACACCATTATTTAGAGCTATCTTTGTAACTTTCAGTTTGATGACGTCATAGGCTTGGCAGAAGCCTAAACGTTTTAGATTTTATTAGTATTAATCATAATATAATAGTATTCATCAATTTTATAACTTATATGACTGTTAAACGTAAAGTAAGATTACAGTGAGTGATCATAAAAGATCAAGTTTAAGCTTAAGCTTTGATCATCAATAACTTTGAAGCTATACACGCTAAACCTATTCTGGGAGAGGATTCTGATAGCTTGGAATGTCCTCATTACACTTCCAAGAGCATTTCATTATATCTGCAAAACTCTATTTTCAATGATTTTTCTTGTAACTCTTCTTTTCTGTCAACATTTAATATTTTGAACTTCAAACCGTGATTTCAAGGGGTTATACCTTGAATATTATAATAAGAAACACGTCGCTCTTCACAAATGAACTAGTAGAATCTGACTGTCTACTTTTTTTTAAGTTTGGACCACTTTCACAACAAAGTGGTCAACAGCTCTATTGATTTTAATCAATAATCCATTACAGGTTTTAACCTTGTTTATAACTTATGGAATAAAGTTCATTTCTGTGTTCCTAAAGTAATTACGTGGTGACTTTATTGTTGGTTTATCACTCTATCATGTATATTTCAAAAGATATTAGCTAAAATCCTTGCATTCATGCGTTGACCAAAAAAAGTGCATCTATTCAGCTTAACTCCTTAAGTATTGACTTTGGAGATTAGCTTCTTTATTGTTTTATGTGTAAAACTTTATGGGGAATCCAATGTTACAATTTATTTTACATTTTCATTCATTGATTTTTGAAATAATTAAAGATTCATGTTTTTTATAAGGTGTTATTACTTATAACTCATTAAGTATTGACTTTACAGATATGGCATAAAAATGGTATATGTATATTTTACCATGAGGAATTCAATGGTGTAATTTATTTCACATGTTTATTCACTGGTTCTTAAGTTAAACCCAGTTTTATGCCTATTTATGGCATTTTTGTAGCTTTAAGGTAATTATTTTCAAGGTATAATTATTTTAAATATTTCTTGCAACCTTTCAGGGTATGTGGTCAGATCTCAAAGGTTCAAATTACCTACAACCAAAAAAGACTGTACCACAATCTGATATGTGTAGCTAGGGTATCATCCACTGTCCTACCTCTTCAATAGACTTTGTTAGTATTGAAGCTCAATAATTCTTAGTTTTTCTATTTTTTAGGCTTTCTTTCATGTCTGAACCTTCTTAATAGTCTATCAGAATTCGTTATCTCCTTCTCAAGTAGCCATTCATCTCCTTGAGTAGAATTTCTATACCTTACAAGGTATTCTCTTTCTTTTTTGTTTATTTTCCTTCTTTCTTTAAGGACTTTCACATTTTTCTTTTCCTCTCCTTCTTCCAAAGCAGGGATTTAAAGTGGGGATTTATTTCTTAGTGGAAATAGTTCCTTATCACTTGAGCTGTAAGGTTCTATCAGATTACAGGGAAAGCTGGGTGTTTGTTCATTAATTCACCTGTGAGTTCCAATTGCACAGCATTGGGTCCATGAAGTGCCTTTATCACAAATGGTCCTGCAAAGGAATCTTTCAATTTCTTTGGGCCTTTTATGTTATTGAAATTAAGGGTTTAAACTAGGACCAAATATCCTATTTTGAAGTCAGGTGGTTTGTGACTTTTATCTCATCTTTCCTTTGAATATGTGAAAGAATCTTGCTTACATCTGTTTGCATGGTGTCTTGCTTTGTCAAGTATTATCTTAAAACTGCTTTCTGTTGGATGTATATCCACTAAGTCCTTCTTGAGGGTATCATATGGAAGTCTTGGATTCCCGCCTTTTTCTAGAATTGCTGGTGTCTTGCAAGTTGAAGAATGGATTGATGTTTTATATGCCAGTTCAAGGGCTGGTATTAGTGTACACCAATCATGGGTAAAACCATCAGAATCTTTGAATTCTAGTCCATAAGCACAGAATCTTCTCATCATGTCTTCCAAGGTTTGTATCATACTTTCTTCTAGACCATCAGTTTGAGGATGGTAAGCTGTTGAGAATGATAACTTTGTCCCAAACAGGTTATGGAGATTTGTCCATAATGCTGAAGTGAATTTTGGGTCTCTGTCACCTATGATATTTTGGAATAAGCCTGTGTGGCTAATGACTTTGTTTCATATCATTATGGCTGTGTCCATAGCTGTGTCATCTTTGTGACATGTTAGGAACATGGGAGTCTTGCTATACCTGTCAACTAACACTAGCATGCATTATAACTTCTGTCTCCTCCTGGAGGCAATCCTGTTACCCAATCCATATGAACTATTTCCCAAGGGGATTTTGGATCTTGGATTTGGATCATCATTCCAAATTTCTTTCCTGTGGCTCTGTCGGCTTTTTGACATATTTCACAGGTTTGGCAGTATTCTGCAACATGTTTTTTCCAATTGGGCCACCAAGAGCAGGTTTTCACCCTCTCTAGTGTTATTTCTTCTGAGAGATGTCCAGCTGCAACACTATCATGACACTCATGTAAAATAGTGTTTACCAGGGTTCTATCTGTCAAGGCCATAACACATTTGTGTTTTGTTCTATGGTAAAGGATTCCATCAAGCAGGTGGAATATACCTTCATCATATGCCTTTTTCCATGTTTCATCTAGGTTTTATGAAATTGATTGATATTTGCAGTCTTTCATTAATAGTTGGCTTAAGATATGGCAGTTCTTGTCTATCTTATAGCTTTCTTTAACTTGGTTAAAGAATTCTGTGCCAATGTCTGTAACACATATTCCTTCTATATGGTTCTCCTCCTGTGGTACCCATGCTGGATTGTCAGGGGTATTTGCTAGAGCCCATCTGCTAAAACCATCTACATTTTTATGAATATTACCAGATTTATGAACAATAGTCATATTTCCTCTATATTCTTGGATAGAAATTTGCCATCTCAGCATATGTCTATTTGGAGTTTTCATATTTAATAGAGATTTTACAGCATTACAGTCTGTAATCACATCAAATACTGTTCCATCCAAGTAATAACATAATTTTTCTAAAGCCCACACTAAGCAGAGGCATCTCATTTGGCTTGCTCCACGTCTTGCCTCTGTTGGCTATATCTGTCTTGAAATAAAATAAATTGGTCCTTCCACTGGTTTATCATTGATAATTTGTGTCTGGTGTAGTGCAGCACCTAGTCCTTCTCCACAAGCATCAATGTAAAGCTTGAAGGGTTGTTTCCAATCTGGCATTAAAAGAAATGGGGCATTTGTTAGAGAATTTTTCAATTCTTCATATGCTTTGACTCTTTCTTCTGTCATTTAATAGACTGTTTGTTGGACACATAGCTTATACAAGCATTTGGATATTTTTGCAAAGTCCTTTATATGCTGTCTATAGTAACCAGCAAATTGTAGAAATGATTGCATTTCTTTTTTTGGCTTGAGGCATTGGCTTAAGTAGTACTGCTGCTACTTTATTCTTGTCTACGCCTAGACTAAGTCCAGATACAACATGTCCTAGTGCTTTTAGTTCACTGTATGCAAAATGACACTTTTTCCAGGAAATTTTCATATTCACTTGCACTATTTTTTTAGTACCCTTTCTTGTCTTGGAAGGTGATTTTCCCAAGTTTCTGAGCAAACTATGATATCATCAATATAGATAATTAACCATCCTTATGATAATTCTTCAGGAAATATGGTATTCATCATCCTTTAATAATGGGAAGGTGCATTCTTTATACCAAATGGCATCCTTAAGTATTAAAAAATCTCACAGTGGACTATTATCCTTAGTAGTTTCTTTGCATTGTCTGTTAAAACATTTCAATGAAAACCCTTTGAAGCATCCATGGCTGTAATGAACTTAGCTTGTGAAAATTGTGTCAATGTCTCATGTATTCTAGGTTTTGGATATCTTTCTGGAATGGTATAGGTGTTCAGGGCTCTGAAGTCTCCTACAATTCTTGATTTTCCATTATGCGAAGCTATAATGACAGGTGTAGTCACCTCTACCTGTTCAGTATGTCCTACTTTTCTTAATACTCCCAGGTCCATTAATTCTTTAGTGTGTACCTCCAAGGATTCTCTATCCCTTGGACTAGCTGGGTAAGCAGGTCTCCTCAGTAAAGGTGGGTAAGGTTTTTCCACATTAAGAATTATATCCACCTCATGCCCAATTATAGCACCCAGTGGCTCTTTGTCAGTTGCAAAGGCATTTTTGTACTTAAATGAGAGGTCAATGAATTTTTCTTTCATTTTTTCTGTTAATTTTTGATTGAATTCTGCCTCTTTGAGTTTTTCAGATATGAAAAGTTCTTTTTCTGGACTTTTCTCTTCATTCTTAATAACTGTAATTTGTCTTTTGTTACTTAAGAAGCCAAAATTTTGTCTTTTGTTGTCTCCTATGGTAAAATATCTATCTTTTTGGTTAGAGATGTCTATACCATAGATTGACAAGTAGTCATTTCCAAGTATGAAGTGATTACTAGTACAGTTGTCCATTACTACGGTCTCTACTGTAATTCTGACACATTGTGAGGGGTGAGGAAAAATGAGTGGTAAATCAATTATCCCAAGGGGCTTCATGCTTTCACTTGCCCTACTAAAGTTGACACCTTGTATTGGCATAAGTTCTTCTTGCCAATCTGGAACAGTTGTTCTTAAATAGCTGTTACCAACACAGTTACAATATGCTCATGTATCCAAGTTCACTTTTTCCTCTTGGTTATTAGCCATAACAATACTTATACTTGATTTTCCAGCTGTATATCCCATTCCTTTTGCAGGTTTGGTTCTATACATTTTGGCATCTTGTACATTTGTCAGGTTTGTGTCAGATGTTCCAGCTTGTGGTAAGTTTGAGTTAACAACTAGTACTTCATAAATTATATCAATATTATCAATTTGTGCATTAATTATATTAATTTCATCACTTTCAGAAGTTTCTGACTCTTCTGTCTCTTTTTTAGAGTCAGATTTTTCCTCTTTGTCATTGTGGTTTTCTGTTTCCACAATTTCATTAATCTTTGCCTTTTTGAGGCAGCTATTGGCTAAGTGTCCAACTTTTCCCTTTTGAGGAATCAATTCTACCTCTGAGTCCAGCTTCATCTGATTGGATGGAGTTTTCTGATCCTCTTCTGGTAGTCATGATTTAAGAAATGAAAAAAGAAGAGGATTTCAGAACAGGAATTCTTCTTGTGTAATTTATAAATGAGGTACTCACCTTCAGAGTCCTGAATAGTGGGTCCTGGAAAGTCTCATTTTTTAGCTTTCTTTTTCTTAGTTATAATTGGTGTTGGAGAACTTGGGCAAGCTTCTTCCACCAATCTTTCAACAGTGGCTTGGTTGTTTTCTGTTGGATTATCTTCAAACACTAAAAAAGACAAATTAATATAAGTCTTTTATATAAGAAGTGTTATTTTTGGTAAGATATGGCAATTTTCCACATAAAAAATTGCTTTTATATCTTTTTTTCTTAAAAAAATGAAATGAATAAAGAAATAAAAATAACTTTTTTTATTGTTTTTTAATATTTTTGATTATTTTTTATGTTTTTATTCTTAAAGAATAAAATAAAAATAAATATGATTTGTTTATGAAATTAATTTAAAGTATAAATCATTTTTAATTTATAAAATACCTTTTTTAATTATTAGAGCCACTCAAAGAAAGTTCTTGCAAGTCTAAGGATGTGAAAAACCACGTTTAAGACAGTACAATTCCTTTCCAAATGCCTCAATAGTATTTAAAATAAATAAATATAAAATTATTATAAAATTCCATGATTATAATTATAATTTATTATTGGATAAACCCAATTTGAATCTTTTTCAAAGGTATTTAAAGTAAATATCACAGCCAGGCCCCCAAATGTAAGGTTTGACTATGAAACAATAAGTAAAAATTACTAATATTTTACTTATTTTACTATGAATGTCCTTATAAAAAAATAAATAAGATAAAATAATTAGAATAATAAAGAATTATTATAATTATGGCGTAAAAATAATTATATTATTGAATAAATATAATAATATAATTTATATTTTGAAAAAAAATAATATAATAAATAAATATATTAATATGAGATAATTAATATATTTAAAAGCGCTTTATTATTGTTACCAACAAATGATGAAGGTGTAGAAAATTGTTTTTTATTAATAAAAAGAAATTAATAACAATAATATTACTAATATTAAAGTCATAAATTAATATAAATACTATTTATATTAATTATACAGTTATTTGAAGTAATAATAAAGAGGAAATTAGTATAATAAGAAGAAATAACCTACTTTTGATAATTAATATAATAATTTTGAATAATTTTACATCAAAAAATGTAAATACAGCTTGTTTAAATTGTGTTTACAATCAATTTTAAGAGAAATTACAAATATTATTAATTTTATGTGGAATTGAGGTTTTTAAGAGAATTTTAAACAAAACAGTTGAATAAAGGTAATGATCATGTCAAAGATTATTATTATAATAAGATTATTGTTGGTTTTTAATAATATAAGAGTTTTAGATATAAAGAATATAAAAATTACCTTTTGATTCAAAATATTTTAGTGTTTTGTAAGCATCTGAGGGGCAAATAGAGTAAAAAGAGCTCTCTTTATAGTAAATACCTCCCTTCTAGAGTCCAGCAGGCTTCTAGTAGACGTTTAATGATGATTTTTACTATAATTTATCAATATTCTAAGGTTTAGTGATGATTACATCATGATCAAACCATCTTACCTCATTATTACGCCATTATTTAGAGTTATCACTGTAGCTTTAAGTTTGATGACGTCATAGGCTTGGAAGAAGCCTAAGCTTTGTGAATTTTATTATTATTAACCATAATGTAATAGTATTCATAACTTTCATCACTTATATGACTGTTAAACATAAAATAAGATTAGAGTGAGTGCTCATAAATGATCAAATTTAAGCTTAAGCTTTGATCATTACTAGATTTTAAGTTAAACACGCTACAGCTATTCTGAGAGTGGATTCTGATAGCTTGGCATGTCTCCATTACACCTTCAAGAGCATTTCATTACATCATCAAAACTCTATGTTTGATGATTTTTCTTGTAGCTCATCTTTTCTGTTAAAATTGAATATTTTAAACTTCAAACCATGATTTCAGGGGGGTATACCTTGAACATTATGATGAGAGGAAGTCATTCTTCACAAATGAACTAGTCAAATCTGACTGTCCACTTCTTTTTAATTTTGGACCACTTTCACAACAAAGTGGTCAACAGCTCTATTGATTTTAATCAATAATCCAGTACAGATCTTAACCTTTCTTATAGCTTGTTGAATAAAGCTCATTTCTGTGTTTCTAAAGTAATTACGTGGTGACTTTATTTTTGGTTTATCACTCTATCATGTATATTTCAAAAGATATTAGCTAAAATCCTTGAATATATGCATTGACCAAAAAAGTGCATATATTCAGCTTAACTCCTTAAGTATTGAGCTTGGAGATTAGCTCCTTAATTGTTTTATGTGTAGCATTTTATGGGGAATCCAATGGTACAATTCATTTCACATGTTGTATCATTGGTATTTGAAATAATTAAGGATTCATGTTTTTTATAAGGTTTTATTACTTATAACTCATTACATATTGACTTTACAAAAATGCCATAAAAATGGTATATGTGTATTTTGCCATGAGGAAACCAATGGTGTAATTTATTCAACATATTTATTCATTGGTTTTTAAGTTAAACCAAGCTTTATGCCTATTCATGGCAGTTTTGTAATTCTAAGGTATAATTATTTTAAGTATTTCTTGTGACCTTTTTGGGTATGTGGTCATATCTGAAAGGTTCACGTTGTTGGCCAATACAATGAAGTCAATCAACAGCCTGAGCCTCAATGACTGGGCTCCAGTTGGGATCCTGGAAAGGTGGATGTCAGAGTCGGAAAATTTGGGTAGAACGTTGGGGGTCCCCCACCATTAAATAGACAATATTAGTGCAAGTGATGTTGAGGCTTTTTCCAGCTGTGGAAATGGAGGCAATGAGTATGTAAGGTGTGGATATGAAAATTTGATTATATATCAAGTACTTTTCCTGTCCTCAAAATTTGTATAAGGTAAAATATAATCAAAAATAGTATGAAATAGTAGTTTTAAGAAAAAACATGCCAGATTTATTATTTTGAGCTTTATAAGTATTAAAAAATGATATTATAAAGATTTATTGTTTTAACAACAATAAAAAGGTATCCAAAAATACTCCACAAGAGATATTTAAGGCTACAAAAGAAATTTCTTCAAGAGCAATTTCAATTGAAATTAATTGAGTAAAGAACTGCAAGCAATTGATTAAAGAAAAGAGTCTTTCAAAAGATATTTCAAGAGAAAAAACACCCAAAAGTGACCAGAGTGAAGTTGGAAACAAAGTAACAAAGTTAACAGTGATGAAATATGCTTTAACTCCCTTTTGGGGTGGTTCAAGGGGTAAAAATGACTATAAGAGTTACCAACAATGAATATAATGATTTTTTCACGTGGTTGAAGGGTTTAAAATAATTTAAAAAGGATGGTCGTAATTTTATATTGATTGGTTTAACAGTGTTTAAACTAATTATAAGAGGAGAAGATTCTAATATGAAGAGAAAAGTGGGGCAACGAAGAAATTCTTTTATAGCCATCAATTTTCTTACTGCAAAAGTAAAATTTACTCTTGTCAGTCGTGAAAAACACTCTGAAATCAGAAAAGCAAATTATGGCATCATTGAACCCTGGTTTAGACTAAAAAAGGGCAGGTTTTAGCCATTTTAGACCCTTAAAGCAGCCATTACTGTAGTAATACCTGGTCTAGAGCCTTGAAAACACATCATAATGTGTGTAAGAGTCGCAGAAATCAGTAAGTCAAAACTGTTTTTAATAAGATTTTTTTAACTTAAGGGTAGCTTTACCCTCTTGGCAACAGTTAAAACTGACCTGGTTGGTATGAAAACCTCATCATCAATTGAGTCACAGACCCTGTGACTCAATTCCAGGCCAAAGGTGATGAATGTTTGTGTGGAGTTTGACATCCCAGGCCTATCAGCAAGGAATTTGGGGGTCTGGCTCCCCCTTGGAGCTAGAGTACCTTTTCCCCCAGAATTACTCTTTCCAATTTATTTATTTTTTCTTTAATTCCTCATCATGCAATACACTTGTAATTTACACATACAATTCAATTGAGTTTTGAAGTGAAAATCTGTAGTAATTGACACCTCATATGAAGCTTACAGTTCACTTATGTAATACATGCGCGCCTTTTTGACATTTCAATTGAAAATAATTCAATTCCTCACAACTTCTAAACTACACACAACACCTCAATTTTAACACAAAAATTGATGGTTAACACCACATGTGGTGTGAATTCAATTAAGGTTTTGTGTATTTTCAACTTTTTTACAGAAAATATTAAAAACTCAATTTGAGCTTATTTAGAGTTGAGTTACAGCATTTTTACTCAGAGGTGACCCCACCTTATCTTTTATGAGGAATCCAATGGTGCAGTAATTTTCTTAAGGATATTTATTGGATGAGAAGTTTTAATATTGTAAGGTGTGGATATGAAACTTTGATTAAAAATCAAGTACTTTTCCTGTCCTCAAAATTTGTATATGGTAAAAATCAATTAAAAATAGTATGAAATATTATTTTTAAGAGAAAACACGCCAATTTTATTATTTATAACTTTATTAGTATAAAACAATAATATTATAAAAATTTATTGTTTTACCAACAATAAAAATTTATCCAAAAAATACTCTACAAGAGATATTTTAAGGCTACAAAAGAAATTTCTTCAAGAGCAATTTCAATTGGAATTAATTGAGCAAAGAACTGCAAGCAATTAATTAAAGAACAAAGTCTTTAAAAAGAATATTAAAGAGAAAACACGCTCAAAAGTGACCAGAGTGAATTTGGAAACAAAGTGACAAAGTTAACAGTGATGAAAGATGCTTTAATTCACTTTTGGGGTGGTTCAGGGGTAAAAATGATTATAAGAGTTACAAACAATGATTATAATGATTTTTTCACGTGGTTAAAAGGATTAAAATGATTTAAAAGTGGTGGTTGGAATCTTTGATTGATTGGTTTAACAGTTTTAAACTAATTAATAAAAGGAAAAGATTCTAACATGAAGAGAAAAGTGGGGCAAAGAAGACATTCTTTTATAGCCATCAATTCTCTTACTCCAAAAGTAAAATTTACTCTTGTCAGTCGTGAAAAACAGTCTGACAACAGAAAAGCCAATTATGGCATCATTGAACCCTGGTTTAGACCAAAAAGGGCTGGTTTAAGCCATTTTTAGCCATTTTTAGCCATTTTTAGCCATTTTAGACCCTTAAATCAGCCATTACTATAGCAATACCAGGCCTAGAGCCTTCAAAACACGTCAGAATGTGTGTCAGAGGCGTAGAAACCAGTTAAAACTGTTTTTATTATGATTGTTTTATCTTAAGGGTAGTTTTACCCTCTTGGCAACAGCTAAAACTACCCCAGTTGGTATCAAAACCTCATCATCAATTGAGTCCACAGACCCTGTAACTCAATTCCAGGCCAAAAGTGATGAACTTTTGCGTGAATTTTGACATCCCACGCCTGTCAGCAAGGATTTTGGGGGTCTAGCTCCCCCTTAGAGCTGGAGTTCCTTTTCCCCCCCAAATTTAATCTTTCCAATTTATTTTTCCTTTAATTCCTCATCATGTATTATACTTATAATTTACATATGTAATTCAATTCAATTGTACAGTACAATACAGTAATAATTGACACCTCATATGTAAATCAAAGTTCACTTATGTAATACACGCGCACATTTTGACATTTCAATTGAATTCAATTGAAAATACTTCAATTCCTCATAACTTCTAAACTAAACACAACACCTCAATTTTAACACAAAAATTGATGGTTAACACCACATGTGGTGTGAATTAAATTAAGGTTTTGAGGATTTTCAACTTTTGTATTGAAAATACTAAAAACTTAATTTAAGCTTATTTAGAGTTGAGTTACAAAAATTTCACCCAGAGGTGACCCCACCTGATTTTTTATGAGGAATCCAATGGTGAAATAAAATTTATATGTTTATTTATTGGATAAAAAGTTATAATAAATTTTATTTAACTTTTTTCCAAATTTATTTATTTTTTCACAATTTTGTTAAAATTTCATTTTTACTTAAATTTTTCAAGTATAAATGTAATTTTATATTTACAAAATTTAAAGTAATTTTATTTTTAAATTATAATTAATTTTTTATTTTTAATATAATTTTATATTTATATTTTTTATTTTTATTTTAATAATATAGATAAATTTATTTTATTTATATTAATATGTTATTTTTTTATATTTGTGGTCTTTTGGGTATATGAAATTACCTCTAAGGCTCACATTCCCTCCCCCTAAAAAAGAATATTACTTTGTAATATTGGTGTTTCTAGTGTGTCTGAATCTCCTCAGGAGTTTGGTGGCTTCTGGTATATCTTTCTCTTCTAACCATTCATCTTCACAAGTTGGGTCACTGTACCTAACAAGGTATTCCCTTACTTTCTTGGTTCTTAATTTCCTTTCTTTAAGAACTTTGGTTATTTTCTTAATACCAGATGTCTCAATAGGAGGTATAACTTGGGGAATCTTATTCCTCAAGGGAAATTTCTCAGCATCACTAGATTTGTATGGCTTTATCAAGCTTACTGGAAATGTAGGGTGCTTATTGCTAAGTTCTTCAGATAACTCTACTTCAACAGCATTTTCTCCATGGAGGGCCTTAATCACAAAAGGTCCTGCAAAGGAGTCTTTTAACTTTTTACATCCTTTGATGTTATTGAAGTTAGTGGTGGATACAAGAACTAGGTCCCCCACTTTGAAATCTGGGGTTGCATGAGATTTATCCCATTTGTCTTTAGCATATGCAAAAGAGTCCTCCATGCACCTTACTGCATGCTTTCTAGCTTTGTCTAGCATTCCTTTGAAGCTAGCAGCTGTGGGATGTATTTCAATTAAGTCTTTCCTCAAGGAATCTTGGGGTAACTTGGGGTTCCATCCTTTTTCTAGAATAGCAGGAGTTTGATTGGTACTGGAATGGATTGATGTTTTATATGCTAATTCCAGTGCTGGTAACAGAGTACACCAATCATGGGTAAATCCATCACAATCTTTGAATTCAAGGCCATATGCACAAAATCTTCTCACCATGTCCTCTAAGGTTTGGATCATTCTTTCAGCCAGACCATCAGTTTGTGGGTGGTAGGCTGTAGAGAAAGACAGTTTTGTGCCAAATAATTGGTGAAGATTTGTCCATAGAGCTGAAGTGAATTTGGGATCTCTATCACTGATGATATTTGTAAATATCCCAGTCCATGACACTACTCTATTCCATATCAGAAGAGCTGTATCCATGGCTGTATCATCTTTGTGACATGGTAAAAAGATTGGAGTTTTACTGAATCTGTCCACAATTACTAGGCAAGCATTATAGCTCCTGTCACCTCCTGGTGGTAGGCCAGTTACCCAATCCATATGGACAATTTCCCAAGGTCTGTTTGGTTCTTGGATTTTCATCATATTTCCAAGTCTTTTGCCAGTGGATTTATTTGCCTTTTGGCATCTGTCACAGGTTTTGCAATATTCTGCAACATCTTTTTGCCACATTGGCCACCATATGCAGGTCTTTACTTTCTCTCTTGTTCTGTCCTCAGAAAGATGTCCTGAAAAGGGACTATCATGGCATTCTTTCAGTACAAGATTGATTAATGACCTGTCTACAACTGTCATGACACATGTGTGCTTGGTTCTGTGGTAAATTATACCATCCAGTAGGTGAAATCTCCCTTCATTATAAGATTTTCTCCATACTTCATCCAAGGCATGTATTAGAGAGTTGTCTTTACAGTCTTTGTTAAGTAATTGGCATAAGATGCTACAATTCTTATCTTGAGTGTAACTATTTCTGACTTCTTCAAAGAAGGTGGTGTTCAAGTCTGTAACACTTATTCCTTCTATTGGAATTTGTGGTGAAGCTTCTTCTGGAACATAAGCAGGATTATCAATGTTATTTGGTAATGGCCATCTGCTTAGTCCATCTGCATTCTTATGAATATTCCCATCCTTATGAACAATAGTCATATTGCCTCTGTATTCTTGTATGGCTATTTGCCATCTGAGCATGTGTCTGTTAGGTGTTTTCATGTTCAAAAGTGATTTCACAGCTGTACAATCTGTTATTACTTCAAAAACACATCCCTCTAAGAAATAGTTCAATTTCTCTAAGGCCCAGACAAGGCATAGACATTCCATTTGACTTGCTCCATATCTGGCTTCAGTTGGTTTGATTTGCCTGGATATGAAACATATTGGTCCTTCTACAGGTTTGTCATTTATGATCTGAACTTGGTGAAGTGCAGCACCTAGTCCATCCCCTGATGCATCAATATACAGTTTGAAAGGCAATTTAAAGTCTGGCATCAGTAAGAGTGGAGCAGTGGTCAATGCTTCTCTTAGAGACTCAAAAGCTTTGACTCTATCAACAGTCATCTCAAATACTGTGTCTTTGTCACACAACTTATAAAGTGGTCTTGCTATGGATGCAAAGTCTTTAATGTGCTGCCTGTAATATCCTGCAAAACCTAAGAATGACTGAATTTCCTTCTTATTCTGAGGCATGGGTTTTAACAATACTGCTGCAACTTTGTTTTTATCAATTCCAAGGGACAAACCAGATACAACATGTCCTAGTGCCTTAAGTTCTTTAAATCCAAAATGACATTTCTTCAAGGAGATTTTCATGTTTACTGATTGGATTTTTGTCAAAACTCTTGATAATCTGTACATGTGCTCCTCCCAAGTCTTTGAACAGATAATAATGTCATCAATGTAAATGATTAACCATCCCTCTGAGAGTTCTTCAGGGAAGATTTCATTCATCATTCTTTGGAAGTGTGAAGGTGCATTTTTGATACCAAAGGGCATCCTTAAGTATTCATACACTCCACAATGAACAATAATTCTCAAATATTTTCTTGCTCTTGGTGTTACTACATTTTGATGGAATCCTTTAAGGGCATCCATAGTGGTTATATACACTGCTTGAGATATTTGAGTAAGGGCAATTTGGATTTTTGGTATTGGGTATCTGTCTGGAACAGTGTAAGTGTTCAGAGCTCTAAAATCCCCAACCATTCTGGATTTTCCATTATGCCACGCCACTATGACTGGTGTAGTTATTTCTACCTCCTCATTGTGGCCTACTTTTCTTATTACACCAAGGTCTAGAAGTTCTTTGATATGAATTTCTAGAGCTTCTCTTGATTTTGGACTTGCTGGATAAGCAGGTCTTCTTAAGAGTGGTGGATAAGGTCTCTCAATGTTAAGAATGATGTCAACTTCATGACCAATAATTGCTCCCAGGGGTTCTTTGTCTGTAGCAAATGCTCCTCTGTGGTCATACAAAAGGGAAGAAAGTTCATTTTCTTGCTTATCAGTCAGATGAAGGCTTATTTCAGCCTCATTTAACTGTTCAGACTTGAATTTCTCTAACTCTAAGTTGACTGGTGATACTTTGTTTACTGTAATTTGTCTTTTAAAGGGTAAAAAGGCAAATTTCTGGCGCTTATTGTCTCCAATTGTAAAGTATCTGTCTTTGTTATTATGTAAATCTATCCCATACATGATTAAATAGTCATTTCCCAATATAAAATGGGTACTAGAGCAATTTTCCATAACAACAAATTCAACTGTGATCCTTAAATTCCCATTTATGTGTGGGAATATGACATTGGTCTCAAAGATTCCTAATGCTTTCATTGGGTTACTTGCACTGTTGAATTTTATACCATCAATTGGTAACAATTGGTCTTCAAAATTTGGTACACAAGTCTTAAGAAAAGATTTTCCAACACAAGAGCAGAAGGCTCCTGGGTCAAGCAAAAGTTTGGTGGGTTTGTTGTCAATCACCACTTCTGTTATACAGGAGTTACCAGCTGTATAACCTTTTCCTCTGTTTGGTTTTGTCTTCATAAGTTGTGCATCTTGAACTTTTGATAAATCAACTTGACCATTGCTCAATTGTGGTAAGTGGGAATAAGATTCCATGATGTCAAAAGTGCCATTGATATTTTCTATATCTTTTGAAGATTCAGAGAATATGGATGACTTATCATCTGAATTGTCTTCAATTATGTCTTCTTTTTCAACATCTGGTTCTTTTTCAATGTTAATTTCATTGATTTTCCCCCTTTTTGGACATGTATTGGCTAAATGGGTGGTGCTTTGGCAAATATGGCATTTTCTGACTGTATCTGCAGATTTATATTTAATATTACTAGAATTTTCTTTGGGGTTTTTGTCCACAGAATCTTTCCAAGGTGTATTAAACCTTGTTTTAAGATTCACCCTACTAGAACCAATTTTGGTTCTGGTGGTTACTTCTTCCAGTATATTGATAATATCCTCTGCTGAAGATTGTTCAGTAGTCCTGCTTTTGACAGCATGCTCTAAGTCACCTCCACATTGTCTCAGAATTTTTCTATGGATCATAAATTCTGACATGTCAGGATATAATGCTGTTAATCTGTCCTTTTGTTGGCAAAACCATGGTAAAGCTTTGTCTTTATCAGCATTAAATTTGGCAGATTCAAAGGCTGTTTCAACTTTAAACCTCCAAGCATCATTTGCCCATTTGTTGATGATTTGGGTTTTCCACCAAGTCCAACTCTGGTGTCCATGTGCTTGTCTTATTTTGATGTACCATCTGTGAGCTGATCTGGTAAACAAGGTGTTAAACCTGGCTGTTACCAATCTGTCTGGTAATTCAAAATCCTCTTTGATCATGTCAATACCTCTAATGAATTCCATATGGTCATACTCTCCTTCACCACTGAAGTGAGGCCATTCTTTAAGTTTTGGAACTTCTTTCAAGAGTGCTTGTCCCATTGATGGTTCCAAGTTATGAAAAGAAGTGGATAATTCATTTTTTAATTGTGAATTATCAGGGTCCAATACTTGTGGATTTGAAATTCTTGTGCCCTCATTTTGATTTAGAGGTGTAGACATTCTTGGTAAGGTGTTCAGTAATTGTTCAATGTCATTCATTTTACTGTTGCTACACCTTTGGGAATTTCTGTATTCATGTTGGAAGCTTTGTATTAAATTTATTACTTCAATTTTATACATGTCTTCTTTATGTGTAAGTTCTTGCCATAACTCTGTCTGTCTTGTATTATCAGCAGTGACTTGATTCAATTTCATTGATAATTTTGATACTTCTTCTTGTGAAGCATCAAAACACTTTTTCAAGGCAATGGTATATGTCTTTACTTCAGTAAATGAATTTGAAATGTCATCAAGGACTTTCTTGTTATCTGTCTTGATAATATTTATGGCTTGTTTAATTCTTGTTTCAATCATGTCATCAATATTGAATTTAGAATATTTATCTGTTAATTCTTTAATAATGGCAGATTGTTCATTTATTTTAATGTTAGAAGAATTGTCATTATTAGAATTTTTAATTGTTCTTAAAACTTTTTCAAAACACATAAGTGTTTCATTAATTTGGCACAGACTCAGGTTGTTTGTTTTAATGTTGTTACAAATGGATTCATTTTCATCAGAAAGATGTTTTTTCACGTCATTTATAGCATCATACAACTCTGGGATGGAATCAAATATATCAGAAATCATTTCTGGAACTTTAATCTGGCTTCCTCCTTCTTTTGTAATTCCATCATGGTTCTGGCCATCTGAAATACATTTTCCATGGCATCCTGGTGAATCTTTGGAATCCTGTAGCCCTGGCTGTAAGGTTTTGGAGCTTGTGCCTTCCCTTTGCCCTTGTTTGGAGGTTGTGGCTGCTTTTTCACGTTGGAATTGCTGCTGCTGGCCACTGGGGCTGTTTTTGGCACTGATTTTGGTGGTGGAGGGTTGTTTTTCCTCCATTCCAGTGTCAAAAGCATCATGTTTTTCTTCTCCATCAATGGATGCCATCCATTGAGCAATTTGCAAGTGTTGGGATGGCCCAAGAATTTTCTTACTGTCAGGTAAGAATTCATGCAATTCTTCCACAGGTCTGCAAGGATCTGGTACTCCTTGAATTGGAGTGCATTGTTGTATGCACTGTGGCTGGCTTTGTATATGTCCACAGAGGCTTGTTGTGGCGGTGTCAGCTCTTTTTGAAGGTAAAATGGTATTATCAGCTTCAGAATGACCCATTTTAGTTGTTTGGAAGTCATCAACTGACCCTTTTCCTTCTGTACCTGGTTGGCCTCTGCCATAATCACGTCTATTACCTTTTTGGGAGCTGCTTGAGGGGTTGTAGCTGGCTCCTGACCTGGTTGAAGGAATAATTATGGTTAAAAAAGGCTTAAAATAGTATTTTTACGTCAAAAACTTACTATTGGCCAAATTTTTGGCTTTCTGAAGTGTATTACTTATATCCAAGTTAATTAATTCAGAAGATATTGGTTCAGGTTGATTATTTTGAGTCACAATAACAGTACTATTATGATCAGAATTAACAGTACTGGCAGGGATAATGCTGGTTACTGTTGAGGCTGTTTCAATGTTTTCTTGTCTTACCACGTTGTCAGACACTAAAATTAATGAAAAAGCCAATTAATTAAGTAAAAAAAAGGTTATTTCAAAAAAGAAATAAAAATATAAGCCTCACTTATAATATGAAAAAAATTATTTTTTAAGGATTTTTTTTTTTTTTTGGATTATAAGTATTTTTTATATGTTTTTAAATTTTTCAATATAAGAAGAAAAGATTTAAAAAGAGTAAAAAATATGTCACAGGTAAAATATCACGGCTGGGCCCCCAAATGTAAGGTGTGGATATGAAACTTTGATTAAAAATCAAGTACTTTTCCTGTCCTCAAAATTTGTATATGGTAAAAATCAATTAAAAATAGTATGAAATATTATTTTTAAGAAAAAACACGCCAATTTTATTATTTATAACTTTATTAGTATAAAACAATAATATTATAAAAATTTATTGTTTTACCAACAATAAAAATTTATCCAAAAAATACTCTACAAGAGATATTTTAAGGCTACAAAAGAAATTTCTTCAAGAGCAATTTCAATTGGAATTAATTGAGCAAAGAACTGCAAGCAATTAATTAAAGAACAAAGTCTTTAAAAAGAATATTAAAGAGAAAACACGCCCAAAAGTGACCAGAGTGAATTTGGAAACAAAGTGACAAAGTTAACAGTGATGAAAGATGCTTTAATTCACTTTTGGGGTGGTTCAGGGGTAAAAATGATTATAAGAGTTACAAACAATGATTATAATGATTTTTTCACGTGGTTAAAAGGATTAAAATGATTTAAAAGTGGTGGTTGGAATCTTTGATTGATTGGTTTAACAGTTTTAAACTAATTAATAAAAGGAAAAGATTCTAACATGAAGAGAAAAGTGGGGCAAAGAAGACATTCTTTTATAGCCATCAATTCTCTTACTCCAAAAGTAAAATTTACTCTTGTCAGTCGTGAAAAACAGTCTGACAACAGAAAAGCCAATTATGGCATCATTGAACCCTGGTTTAGACCAAAAAGGGCTGGTTTAAGCCATTTTTAGCCATTTTTAGCCATTTTAGACCCTTAAATCAGCCATTACTATAGCAATACCAGGCCTAGAGCCTTCAAAACACGTCATAATGTGTGTCAGAGGCGTAGAAACCAGTTAAAACTGTTTTTATTATGATTGCTTTATCTTAAGGGTAGTTTTACCCTCTTGGCAACAGCTAAAACTACCCCAGTTGGTATCAAAACCTCATCATCAATTGAGTCCACAGACCCTGTAACTCAATTCCAGGCCAAAAGTGATGAACTTTTGCGTGAATTTTGACATCCCACGCCTGTCAGCAAGGATTTTGGGGGTCTAGCTCCCCCTTAGAGCTGGAGTTCCTTTTCCCCCCCAAATTTAATCTTTCCAATTTATTTTTCCTTTAATTCCTCATCATGTATTATACTTATAATTTACATATGTAATTCAATTCAATTGTACAGTACAATACAGTAATAATTGACACCTCATATGTAAATCAAAGTTCACTTATGTAATACACGCGCACATTTTGACATTTCAATTGAATTCAATTGAAAATACTTCAATTCCTCATAACTTCTAAACTAAACACAACACCTCAATTTTAACACAAAAATTGATGGTTAACACCACATGTGGTGTGAATTAAATTAAGGTTTTGAGGATTTTCAACTTTTGTATTGAAAATACTAAAAACTTAATTTAAGCTTATTTAGAGTTGAGTTACAAAAATTTCACCCAGAGGTGACCCCACCTGATTTTTTATGAGGAATCCAATGGTGAAATAAAATTTATATGTTTATTTATTGGATAAAAAGTTATAATAAATTTTATTTAACTTTTTTCCAAATTTATTTATTTTTTCACAATTTTGTTAAAATTTCATTTTTACTTAAATTTTTCAAGTATAAATGTAATTTTATATTTACAAAATTTAAAGTAATTTTATTTTTAAATTATAATTAATTTTTTTTTTTAATATAATTTTATATTTATATTTTTTATTTTTATTTTAATAATATAAATAAATTTATTTTATTTATATTAATATGTTATTTTTTTATATTTGTGGTCTTTTGGGTATATGAAATTACCTCTAAGGCTCACAAATATATTTTATGCAACATTTTACCAAAAGTATTCTAATTTCATTGATTTCATTAAGCATTCATTTTTACTTAATTTTTTTGAGTAAAAATGCATTTTCACAATTTTAAAATTAAATTTAATTTTTATTTGAAATTATAATTAAATTCTTGTTTTTATATATAAATCTTTATTTATATTTTAATTTTCATTTTGATAATATAAATAAATTTATTTTATTTATATTTATATCTTATTTTGTTATTTGTGGTCTTTTGGGTATGTGAAAATACCTCTAAGGCTCACAGAGTACCTCACATTCAGAATTATTGAAGAATTTTTGAAGGGCTTTCTCCTTTCCTCTTGCTTTAATTTTTCCATCAATTTGTGCTGAAAGGATAGAGTGATGGGCTGGGACAATACCAATTCTACCAAAACAATGTTGTCAGATTGATGTAATTGGGAAAGGATGCATATTATAAATTAATCACAAATCAAGAAATTGGGTCCATTGGGAGTAAATAATTGATTTTCATGGACCACATTTTGACTCTTTGTCCTTCAGCTAGCTTTTGAGGAGGTATGCAATTTTACTACTCATCATGCATGTTTCCACATCCACAATAGTTTGGGTTATTGTTGAGGAGTTATCCTGAGTGCTCCTGCCCCCATGGTCTTCCAAATCTGTATCTGCCATTGTGTTAAGAATTATATGATGGCTACAACATATTTTCAGCTTATTAATACTTCTGAAAATTCCTCTGATCCTTCTGTTTTGGATAATAGGAATTCTTTGTATAATGCAGAATATTCTTTCTGCATTGTTGGGTTGAGTGGGAGCAGTTCACAGTGATGGCTAATAGTGGGAAGGGATTTGAGCTGGGATGTTTTGGTGCGGCATAATGCCAAATGCAAAATATTATTGCTACCTTTGGAAAGACTATTCAGGATGAATGGTGACCAGTTATCTTGATCTGAGCTCCGGGGTTGGGTGATGAATGATATGATGCCCAAAAGGTCATAAATGGTGTTTTGAATGGGTGTGCCCGTTAAACATATTCTATGGGATGATAGGAGGCTATTAATGGAACAGTGTGTGGCAGTGTATTCAGAGCAAATATAGCTATAAGATGGGGGAAGCGTTATTGGACATAATAGGAAATCACTGTGCTTCATCCAAAATTATACAATGCCAATTGAATTTTAAAATGTATGATGTAGAGGGATTTGTTTGTTTGAATTATTGGGTGAGAGTATTGTAATGAGTGATGAAAATATCAAATCTTAAGATGTCTGCCTCAGATAATGAGTGACAAGTGGGGCCATGGTAGGTGTTGGCTTGCAGTCCTCCAGCCTGAGCATGCTTTGATATTTCTGATTGCCAGTTGGTGATCAAGCAAGGTGAACAGATGATAATGGTGGGCGTGGAGCGTTGGGTGTTTGTAATTAGCCTCTCCTTAGAAGTACTGTGGGAACTCCTCTGCATGTGGGATAAATTGATGCAGTACCTGGAAGGGGAAATTACAAGAAAAAAGCTCTGAATTGCTATTTGAGACTTGTAACCCTTGCTCTGCTCGTGTGCTAGAATAATCTAGACTACCCTTCCTAATCTTCTGAGTTATCTTTAGTGAGTTCACCAAATAAATTTCATTATTGATAGTGGCTTGATCAGAAAATATTAGACTCAACAATCTCTCATCAGAGTTTTCTCTACTTAAAACAATGGTTAGTTAAAACCTTAAAAAATAAATACTTTTTAAAACTTCCAGAAAATCTGCTTGGATTACACCAAAATAATTTGACAAAAGATAATAAATGAAATAAAAAAGAAAGAAGAACACACTTCTTACTATTAAAAAATCCAAACAAAACTCTTATACATATATATTTTATGTTTTTTTAAGTGAAATAGTACATAAAGCTATGATATGAGAGAGAAATAAAGAGCACTTGATATCACTTATAACAGTATATGATTATCAAGGGAAAAATAACTTGAAATATATTCATGTAAAAGAAGTTAAATTGACTGGGTTTTGAGCTATATTTATTACTTAAAAAATTCAGCCAATATAATATAATATGTGAGATGTTTTGTGAGGTTATAAAAAATACTAATGAATTTATAGCTTATTCTTTCAACAAAATATTTGATCTATATAATGGTAAGCTGTTGGTTTTGAATATTGATGGTAGAATAGGAGTAGTATGAATTTAATGTAGATTAATTAATTTGGTGATAGTTTATGACTGAAAGAAATATATTCTCAGTATAATGTGAAAATTTTTTCTTATAGCTTCTGAATGGATAGGTGATGAATGTGAATAGGGATGTAAAGATGTTGTTTATTATGTTGAAAAATTTTGTTGAGGTTGTTGATGTATTTTCTTTAGTTGTATATGTATCTTGATGAAATTGAATTGGTTTAAGGGGTTCTACTTTAGCTTAAAAGTAGTAAAATTACCTCAAAAAATTCAGGCTTTATTTTAAAATATGGAAAAATTACTTGAAAGTGATGGTTTAATTTTAAAAATCTCTAAAATTGCTTTTAAGGTTTGATCACTAAACTCCAGAGATGCCTTACTCTTGAGATTCAAGTATTAAGATCCTAATTATTATGATTACTAGTCTGCCTGCTAGTGAGGGATGAATTAAAATCTTTTCACACTATTGGTTCTCTTGATCTATGTCAACAATGAACCTCAATTAATAAGCTTACTTTATCAAACAGATTTCTAATTTAACCTATCAGATAAGGGATTTGGAAAAAATAAGTAGGAGTTACAATTTCCAGATGGGAAAAAGTCTGGAGAGGAAAAAAGTTTGACTATTTATATTCTTTAGGGGGAATAAGGTTAGGGTTTAGGGTTTTCACAAACTGTTTCATGCATATGCATATGAATACTAGCTCCTCTTCAATGTACCTTGGATTGCTAAGCATTCTATAAGCCCATAGTTAATTTACTACTACCAAGATAAGGTTTTATACATTCACTCCACTCGTCACTCTTGTCACCCTTTACACTAAACATCATTAATTATATATTTTTTAGTAATAATCAAAACTACTATCAACTCAATAATTTACAAAATTAAAGTTTAAAGCAATTCCCTTCCAGTATCATCAGCTCAATAGATACTTAAAATAATCCACACTACTACTATTCTATATCAAAAAATAGACTGACATCAAAATAAAATAAATGTACCTTCACTAACTCAGAATAATAATAAGTTTTTTTAATTCAAATAGAGCTCATCCCAATACTCTTCTTAACAAAAGCAACTAAATAAGGCTTCCAAAAGATATTTTGAATTAAACCAACCACAACTGCAAAATTTCCACCAATAAGAGAAATTAATTCCCATGTAATACTACAATAATACAGGTCTCATAATTTATATTATTATTATTATTTATTAAAATTGAAAAAAATTAGGATCCAAAAATTAAATAACAGGGTTTTTCTTTTCTTGAATTCGAATGTTCATTAAATCAGTAAAATAATGACTTGACTTGTTTATTTTTGTGTTTTTTATAGAATATGAGTATTTAAGGTTACACAATCATGCTCTTTTGATTATGATATTTATTCCTTTTTTTTATATTGGTCCATTAAACTAAGCTGGTATAGGTATACCACATCCCCCTCTCCATTTAATTCTGTCCCCAGCATGTCCAGTGCTGTTTTAGGGACAAATCCCTTTCTTTACCATTTTTCTTCCTTAATTCACATCTTCATCCTTCCAAAATGACAACAAATAAGAAAATCCTGTAATACTTAAGAGAATTCCCATGAAACATTTCATTCTTGGCTGTTTATATTGATTTTGAATCTCCATTTTGTCTTGTTTCAGGTATCAGGCTTGAATTTTTATTTTTTTTATATTTTATTTAGTGATTAAGGATTCATTCCCTCCCCATTTAATAAAAAAAATACTTTCTACATAATTATTGTTTTTACTCTGTATTCAAAATATGTGTATAATAATAATACATGTATGAAATTTAATAATGAAATTTTCCCAACTAAATACACAAACAAAGACACAAGAATAAAATTTATTGAAGGGCCAATTTCCCCCAAAAACTTGACATCATAAGGACTGATGAGAAGAAATAAGTACCACCCCTTATTTTTTGTAATAATATCATTATTACTTCTTGAGGGACAATTCCCCTCTCCATTTGATTTTTTTAACTACTAATAATTTTTAACTAATCTAATTATTTCCCAAGACTTTCCATAAAAAGGTAATAAACATGAAAATTGTTAAAAGCAAGAAATAGAAAATATTGGCACAGTTTAAGGTCTTATCCAGGACCTTGGATTTAGTCCTGAGGTTATAATGAAGATGAAATATATTGATGTGCCAGTTTAAGGTCATACTCAGGACCTTTGATTTAGTCCTGAGACTGAGATTAGTATAAATTATGTTTATTAGGCAGTGTAAGGTCATACTCAGGACCTTATTTTTAGTTTTTAGAGTAATGAAAACATGCTATAATTTAAGATAATGATTGAACACCTTATCCTCCTTTTTTTATTAATGATAGTTTTTATTTATTATGTCCAGATAAAAATAATGGTTAAATGACTAAACAAAAATGAAATTTATACTTCATTCTTCATATCATGGAAGAGAAGCAAAATATTAAAATGAAATTTTATCTTTATATATTTATTCTTTTCACTTTCTTATGTTTTAGTTTGTTTTTTTATTTTATTCTTTTTGATAATATCTGTCTTTTTACTTTGATATTATGATTTTTATTATTATTTTATATCTATTCAATAATGTTTTATTATAAATAAATAAATTAAAAAAAACAATAAAAGAAATTCACATTTATCATAGTACCAAAAATAAAATAAAAAAAATAAGCTCCACATTGATGCGCCACTGCAGCTACTGTTTCTTTTCTGCATCGCGCACAAGTTGTTTTGCTCAAATATATATATATATTTATTCATTTATTTTACTTTATTGTGAGTTTACTCTCTTTTTTTTAAAAAAGATAATCCAATCATTTAATAATAAAAACAACTAATTATAATGTTTTTTTTACATATTTTACAGTCATAGCATTGCAAGGAGAAACTAAAATCAAACAAATCTTTGTGGAGAATAGCTGCATTACTGTAGAATTTCTTAAAATTCTAAGGTCGCACGGTGTGTTTTTCTATTATAATATATTTTATTTTATTAAAACTTTTTTTTAATGTTATGCTTTTATTATTTTAGTAAGTTTTCTTTTTTATTTTTAATTATTAATTTCAAATATTTTCTTTTTTTTGAAAAAAAAATAATTTGTTCACAATTTTTTACAATCCAAGCATTGTAAAAGGAAAATAAAATAATATAGAAGGAATCTACTGAGAATTGCTGCACTACTGCAGCATCTGTTCTTTTATTTAGTCGCGGACTGAGATTCCTTTTATTGCTAATATTCTAATTTGTTTTTGCAATTGTATATCTAGATGAGCAGCGCTGAGCTGCTACAGAATTTTCTTTGATCCTCTGTCATTGTACATTGAGTTTTCTTTTATTTTTTAAAAAAAGAGACATTATTCAAATATTTAATATATATAAAAAAATTGATTCACAATGGTTTTTTTTTCATAGGTAATTTTTTGGATGGAAGGGGTTGATGCAGTGGTGGCTGATAACCCGTGGGTATACTGCAACAATTAATCCCAATCTTCTTTGCCACCATCTGTGGCTTTCCTTTACAGGTAATTCATGATTATTTACTATATTTGTTTTTTTATCTGAATTCTCCGCTATCTCCATCTCACTGCCAATCAGTGATCTTCAATGCCACTGATGTATGCTAGTGAGTGCTTTTCTATTTTTTTTTTCTTTTTTTTTTCATAAATATTCTAATTAATTTTCCTTTCTATCTTATTCATTTCTCTAGGAAATAAACTTTCAATCTGGCATTGATAACCTCAGCGCCACCTAAAATTTTAAGTCCAAATCCCAACAGCACCACCAACTTTTGAATTTTGGGGTTAGTTATTTTTCTACTTATCTTTTTTATTCTTAGTTTCCGTTGCTTTATGACCCCTTTTTTTAGTTTAATTTCTTTAATTAACCAGTTTTTTTTCTATGTGTTGCAATAGAAACTCAAATTACAGTTAATTTCTTGAATTGTATGTGGGAACTAAAAAAATATGGGGTGACTTATTCTTTTGCTTGTATTGTGCTGATTACTATTCTTTTTTTCAATTTTCTAAGATTGTCTGATGTTGATTCGCGTCAAGGTAGGTGGGTTTATAAATAGTCAATTGTTTCTTCACTACCCCAGCTTTGTTTCTCTACCTTTATATTTCTTTTTTTGTTTTTTGTAATCTTAATAGATATTTTCTTCATTATATTATATTATTATTATTATTTTTAAACATTATTATGCAATTTAAATTGGAAATCCAACCTATTGCTGATGGTGACCAAGAAGGCACTATATCTCTTGACTCCATCAATTATAGCTTCATGATTCCTTCTCGTGGGCTACCTACCTTCAATTTATACACTTGCTCCAAACATGAAGATCCAACTCCAATCAATCCTAAAGTTAGCAATGTTGGCCTTTCACCAAGCTTTCCTCCAGCTCTCTCGAGAAACACTCAACCCACCACACCAGAGTCAGACAGCAAAAACCCTTTTTTGGACAATATTACTACTCCTCCCTTGATTCAATCACTATGAGCGAATTTTAGCTATTATTTCCGCCTTTTTGATGGTGAAATGAACAAATTACATTCTCAAATGGGAAACTTTTATGTTAATCGCACACCAAATTATTTTTAATTTCAACAAGAGCACCAAATCATGAAAACTTGGTGCAATCATGCTTACATTGGTGGAGGCATACGATTAACTAATTTCAAGTTTTCTTTATATATGTTTTTATTATTATTAATTAATTTTTATATTATATATATATATTTTTCTTAAAAAAAGTGCTGCTGTAAGATTGGCTGAGCAGTAAGAAACTCCACCATTATATTTTTGCCAAATAGTAAAGTATGTAATCCTTTTTTATTCTTAATACTCAAATCTAATTGAATATATCTTTACTAATACACAGTTTTATTTATTTATTTTATTCTATTTTTTGTATAGCATCCTAGTTTTAGTAATCCCAAAAGCACTTAGCAGCGCTTTTCCTTTTTTTTGATTTATTGAGGAAAAAGAATCTTTAAAAAATCAAATAATCAAAAAAAAATAAAAAAAAATAAAATTCTTCCTTACTTATTCACAGATATAAAATTATATTTTTGACCATTTTTAGTAAATTGCTTGACCCTTCTATTTCTAGTAATCTTCTTTTCCTCAATGATTGGCGTTGGATAATCTGTAGTATCATTCTGATATTGAGATTGAGTATTTGGAATTTCTTCAGGGTAAGTGTACTTATTATTAAAGTAATCAGGATTATTTAGCTTTATATTTTGGGCTAAACGTTTTGCTTCTGGCTTTGGTCTTTAAAATTAAAAAACCATTTAATAATTCTAGTATATGTTTTTTATTCTGTGAGCTGATTCTGATTATCTCCACCATTCTCTTCAGGTAAATTCTCTATATTGGTCCAGGATTCTCCAATATTTTCAGCTAAGTCCTTGATTAAATTAGCTTTTCTTTCATCTTTTATTAATAATTCTTCATAATTTGTTTCCATTAGCTTGCACCTATTTACATTGAACTGATGATCTTCATCCTTCTTTTCCTCTTCAAATAGCTTGTTAAATTTCTGAACCAAGGAAAAATAATCACAAAATTCTTTTCCTAAGACTAAATGATTTTCATTCCCCACCAACATGAATAACATGTAGATTGTTTCATCTGTAGGTAGTACTATCTGAACTCTGTTAATATACCTTTTATTGAGTTTATTTTATAACTTTCCTTTTGATTTCTTTCTATTAGGACTTATTCCAATGTGTAAAGCCATTTTCATTGGTATAATATTTATGTCTAAGTTCAGATTCATTATTGTCATAACAGAATATTCCTCCCAACCTACTCTTACATATACTGGTGAAAAGCTAGGAGAAATAGGATTCAAGCTATCATAAAATTCATTTTCTTGTTCAAAAGACTCACCTTGATCACTTCCAATGAATGTTTCTTCCATTTTAATATAGCTTATGTTCAATTTTGGTTTGGGTTGAGGTGATATGATTTGTTTTCTTTCATATGATTTGTGTTCCTTCAGTTCATTTTATTGATAAAGATTTGTTTTCAATTTGGTTGAAACAGGTTGAACCTCATCCACATTCAAAGGTATAGCATTATCTTTTAATATAGTTGGTAAAGCACCTTTAAATTGGAAATAAACACTAATAACCTCATTTTTATTCCTTGTCATTTTCTCAACAGCCTTTGCTAGCATTTTCTTGACTTTATGATATTCTTTATCCTTTTCTACCACTGTAGGTTCTAGATTTTCATGTTGTTGGTTGACTTTGATTGGTTTTGAAAACTTCAATTTGTTGAAAAGGGTTTTTATTTTGCTAGGTGGGATTGACTTAATTGATAGATTCTTCCCTTGACTTGGAATATTACTCTGATTCTGATTATTCAATTCTTCTTGGATATAGAACTTAATATTTTTTCCTGTCATTTGAAGTGACAACATTTGATATCTCTCTTGGTTTAATTTTAGAATTATCCTCATCTGCATCTTTCCAGTCTGAAGCTTTCACCATGTTACATAATTCCATCCCTTTTGGTGATACTTAATTCCATCCTTTTGCATCAGGTGAGCAAATTGGAATACAAAGTATTTTACAATCTGATTATCTATAGCTCAATATCTCTCCTTGATCTTGAGAATGCTCAAGTCTAATTCCATTATGTAAGGTGTGGATATGAAACTTTGATTAAATATGAAGTATTTTTCCTGTCCTCTAAATTCGTATAAGGTAAAATTATTTAAAGAAATAGTGTTTTCAAAGAGAAAACATGCCAATTTGTTTGCTATGAGATTTTTAAGTATAAAAACATAATATAATAAGAATTTATTATTTTACCAACAATAAAGATTTATCCAAAAATACTCTACAGGAGATATTTAAGCCTACAAAAGAAATTTCTTCAAGAGAAATTTCAATTGTAATCAATTGAGCAAAGAACTGCAAGCAATTAATTAAAGAACAAAGTCTACAAAAAGATATTTAAAGAGAAAAAACGTCCAAAAGTGACCAGAGTGAATTTGGAAACAAAGTGACAAAGTTAACAGTGATGAAGGATGCTTTAATCCACCTTTGGGGTGGTTCAGGGGTAGAAATGATTATAATGATTTTTTCACGTGGTTAAAAGGTTTAAAATGATATGAAAAGGGTGGTTGGAATCTTCTATTTATTGGTTTAACAATGTTCAAACTGATTATAAAAGGAAAAGATTCTAACATGAAGACAAAAGTGGGGCAAAGAGGACATTCTTTTATAGCCATCAATTTTTTTACTCAAAAAGAAAAATTTACTCTTTTCAGTAGTGGAAAACACTCTGACAACAGAAAAGCCAATTATGGAATCATTGAACCCTGGTTTAGACCAAAAAAGGCCTGGTTTTAGCCATTTTTTGCTATTTTTGACCATTTTAGACCCTTAAAGCAGCCATTACTATAGTAATACCTGGCTGGGAGCCGTCAAAACAAGTCAGAATGAGTGTAAGAGATGTAAAAACCAGTTAAATCTGGTTTTACTAAGATTGTTTTCTTGTAAGGGTAATTTTACCCGCTTGGAAACAGTTAAAACTACCCTGGTTGGTATCAAAACCTCATCATCAGTTGAGTCACAGACCCTGTGACTCAATTCCAGGGCAAAAAGTGATGAACCTTTGCATGGATTTTGAGATCCCACGCCTGTCAGCAAGGACTTTTGGGGTCTGGCTGCCCCTTGGAGCTAGATTTCCTTTTCCCCCCAAAATTTAATCTTTCCAATTTATTTTTTCCTTTAATTCCTCATCATGTATCATACTTACGATTTACATATGGAATTCAATTGAGTTTTACAGTACACTACTGTAATAATTGACACCTCATATGTAAATCAAAGCTCACTTATGTAATACATGCCCACATTTTGACAATTCAATTGAAAATACTTCAGTTCCTCATAGCTTCTCAAATATACACAACAACTCAATTTTAACACAAAAATTGATGATTAACATGACATGTTATGTGAATTGCACTAAGGTTTCAAGGAGTTTCAACTTTTATACAGAAAATGCAAAAACTTAATTTAAGCTTATTTAGAGTCAAGTTACAAAAATTTCACTCAGAGGTGACCCCACCTAATTTTTCATAAGGAATCCAATGGTGAAATAAATTTAATATGTATCTTTTTTAGATAAAAATTTATGATAAAATCTATTTAACTCTTTCTCTAAAATCATTTTATTTTGGTTAATTTTGTTAAATAATCATTTTTACTTAATTTTTTCAAGTTAAAATGTGTTTTTACAGTTTTCAAATTTAATGTATTTTTATCTTTAAATTATAATAAAATCTTTGATTATGTATATTAGTTTATATTTATATTTGTATTTTTATTTTAATAATGTAAATCAACTTATTCTATTTATGTTTGTATATTAATTTTTTGTTTGTGGTCTTTTGGGCATGTGAAAATCCCTCTAAGGCTCATGCATTATCAGCTAAAAATGGCCTACCAATTACTATATGAACTGCACCTTTGGAACCAAAAAAAATGAATCTTCCTGTCCTAACCAGATGGTAGAGCTAACAGAGTACTTTCAGCAAGTCCAACAACTGCTGTACTATGGCCTCCAATACCTTTTAGACGCATATTCAAGGCTCTCATGGTTAATCTTGCTGTGAGCCTTAGAGGTAATTTCATATACCCAAAAGACCACAAATACAAAATTAACATAGAAATATAAATAAAATGTATTTATTTATATTATTAAAATGAAAATCAAAATATAAATATAAAATTATATTCACAATTAAAAATTTTTAATTACAATTTAAAAATAAAATTACATTAAATTTTGAAATTGTAAAATTACATTAAATTTTGAAATTGTAAAATTACATTTATATTTGAAAAAATTAAGTGAAAATGAATTTTCAACAAAATCGTAAAAAAATAAACAAATTTGGAATAAAGTTAAATAAAAGTTATTATAACTCTTTATCCAATCAATAAACATATAAAAATTATTTCACCATTGGATTCTTTATAAAAAATCAGGTGGGGTCACCCCTGAGTGAAAAATTTGTAACTCAACTCTAAATAAGCTTAAATTAAGTCTTTCTTATTTTCTGTATGAAAATTGAAAATCCTCAAAACTTTAATTTAATTCACATCACCCAAAATTGTGTTAAACTTGAGGTGTTGTGTATATTTTAGAAGTTATGAGGAATTAAAGTATTTTCAATTGAATTCAATTGAAATGTCAAAATGTGCGCGTGTATTACATAAGTGAACTTTTATTTACATATGAAGTATCAATTATTACTGTATTGAACTGTACAACTCAATTGAATTACATATGTAAATTATAAGTATAATACATGATGAGGAATTAAAGGAAAAATAAATTGGAAAGATTAAATTTGGGGGGGAAAGGAACTCCAGCTCTAAGGGGGAGCTAGACCCCCAAAATCCTTGCTGACAGGCATGGAATGTCAAAATTCACACAAACGCTCATCACTTTTGGCCTGGAATTGAGCTACAGGGTCTGTGGACTCAATTGATGATGAGGTTTTGATACCAACTGGGGTAGGTTTAGCTGTTTCCAAGAGGGTAAAACTACCCTTAACATAAAATAATCATAGTAAAAACAGTTTCAACTGGTTTCTATGTCCTTTAAACACATTCTGACGTGTTTTGAAGGCTCTAGACTAGGTATTGCTATAGTAATGGCCGATTTAAGGGTCTAAAATGGCTGAAAATGGCTGAAAATGGCTTAAACCAGCCCTTTTTTGGTCTAAACCAGGGTTCAATGATGCCATAATTGGTCTTTCTGTTGTCAAACTGTTTTTAACGACTGACAAGAGTAAATTTACTTTTGGAGAAATAAAATTGATGGCTATAAAAGAATGTCTTCTTTGCCCCTCTTTTCTCTCCATGTTAGAATCTTTTCCTTTTATAATTAGTTTAAACATTTTTAAACCAGTCAACAAAAGATTCCAATAACCTTTCTTAAATCATTTTAAACCTTTTAACCACGTGAAAAAATCATTATAATCATTGTTTGTAACTCTTATAATCATTTTTACCCCTGAACCACCCCAAAAGTGAATTAAAGCATCTTTCATCACTGTTAACCTTGTCACTTTGTTTCCAAATTCAGTCTGGTCACTTTTGGGTGTGTTTTCTCTTTAATATTTTTTAAAGACTCTTTTCTTCAATCAATTGCTTGCAGTTCATTTCTCAATTAATTCCAATTGAAATTTCTCTTGAAGAAATTTCTTTTGTAGCCTTAAAATATCTCTTGTAGAGTATTTTTTGGATATATTTTTATTGTTGGTATAACAATAAATTTTTATAATATTATTGTTTTATCCTAATAAAGTTATAAACAATAAAATTGGCGTGCTTTCTATTAAAAATAGTATTTTTTACTATTATCCACATCTTACATTTGGGGGCCCAGCCATGATGTTGTACCTGTGATGTCAGCCTGTGACTCAAAACCAGAGCACAAGCATGACAGCCAAAATACCATGAACCAATGGTATAGCCAAAATACCACCAAAACATGGAACTGAGCCAAACTAGCTCAAAAGGTATCAAAAGAAAGAGGAAACTCACCTCTTCCTGAAAATATAAGCCCCATCACCATAGGACAAGAAATAACAAAGTTATTCCTGCTCAAAGTTATTGCTGAGCATAAACCTTAATTTTCACCTCTCATCTAAAATCTAGAAGGAGAGGCTTAACCCCATCAAATGGGTACTCAAAATGAAGCTCTAAGCCAGGGCTATCCAATGGTACCAGCCAAACTGAGCTAGCACCAGTATTACTTGAGTTATGGTCAAATTCAGACCAAATAAGGGTGAACAAAACATTCACCTCTCATCTAACTTTTACAGTTTTAATGTGAGATACCTGAAGTGGGGTCTTTTTGGAAAGAGCAAAATCAGGGCTATCTGATGGTGCCATCCATTTCCTCATAACTCAACTACAACAGAAGTTATTGGCCAAACAAGCTTAATACAGTTTTTGACCAGACCACGCCAATGTACAAAAATACTTGTACATGGGATAACTTTGTCATATTTAATGATAACCATGTCAAGTTGGGTACCATTGTGTAGAGCTCATACAGAGCTATTCAATGAACCAACTTTGAGCTTGATATCTCAAAAACTGACAGAGGTATGACCATTTTAAGGTCAAAATCCCACCTGCTGTCAGATACAGCCTTACCATGGGATAATATTCCATAACCATGAATATGAGGTGTCAAATAGACAAAGAAGCATGTTTTTACTTCAATACCTCATATGTCAGTCAATACTGGGGTCCCATACAGTTTCTGTACAGCATTCTACGCGTCATACACGTCAGAATCAGGCTGTGAGGTCCCCAGATGAAAAGTTTCACCCTGTATTGGTGAAAACTGCCCAGATGTGGTTTCAAAACCACATCTGAGCCCAATACAGGGTATACAGGCTGTTTGCAAACCACAAGCCTGTCATGGAGAGTGAGAAATCTTCACTTCCTCTATGTGGAAAGGTCTAGCAGCCTTTCCACCTCAATTTCAGGATAAAAGGAGGGCTTTTCACTGCCAAAACCCTTTCCTCATCCTGCTCTTGAATAACCTACGTAGTAAACTGTCAAAAACAGTTTTACTCTTGGTTAAATAATCAGGTATAATTATAATCTTTAATTATTGTAGACTTTATTATTGTAATCCAACAGATAAAGCCTGCACCCAGGGTTCTCAATAGCGCTCACCACCACTATTCCTCAATAGTAGAACCCTTTTATCTCATTATAAACTCTTAGAAATCTTTTTTAAATCATTTTTTGCCGTGTCACATACACAGTTAAAGTTGTAATTAGCCTAGTTATACCTTTATCATAGTATCACCCTGACATTTTGGGGGCCTGGCTGTGTTTTTTTGACTTTTTTGGACCTTACAAGTAAGTCTTTTCTCCATTTTATGACTTATTAACACATTGTTTTATCCTTTTTTAGGCGTAATTTCTGTTTAAAAAATATATATTTTATATATTTTTACCTTTTTTTTTACACATACTCATATTATAAGAGTATTTTTTACATGGGTAACACCCACAGTAATTTATTATTTCTGGCGTGTTTTGCATATAAAAACACATAAGCCACTAATAAAGTCCTGTATTCTTGACTGAATAAGGACACCTCTGACTGAAAAACCATCAGTTGAGGCGTGGTCAAGTGTATTGTTAATTCAATAACACTTGTATATAAACCACTTTCACAGAATACACTTGCAAACCACAAGTGTATCTGAGGGATACTGACACACAAACAGTGTGACAGGACACCATAAGCTGTATTTTTGACGTGAAATTGTTAATTCAATTACACTGTCATTATACAAGGGCATACTTTAATAATATACAAGCCCAGAGGCCATTCTTAGACGTGCAAAACCAGCCTTTTAAGAAGTCTTAACTGACATAAGCCCTCTTTTTCCTGTTTTGATTCAGTGGAAGAAAACTACATCCCACTTGAAACCCAGTCACAGGCCAACACACCAGTGACACCCTCAGAACCAGAGGGCAGCAAGGGTAAAGGAAAAAGGCTTAGTGAAGGCCTCATTACAGCCAAGAAGTGGACACCAATAGCCACTCAGAGGAGTAGAAAACCACGAAACTCTTCTTCAATACAAGGTAAAGCAACCTTAACCACTTCTACAGGGAAGATTACAATTATTAACCCAGTTGTAACCTCCAAAGGCAAACTGCCCAAATCAGCAGATAACAAATTTGTAAAAGGCACAGTCAAAGGTAAATACCCTAAGAACATAAAGTTTTTGACTGCTTGCAAACACTGATATGTCCCCTGCATACCTCAGAGACCTTGGCTTCCAAAGGAACCAGCTAGAGGATAGAGCAGGAATGTCTAGAACCAGAATACCTGAAAGAAGACACATTGGACACAGTGGTGGATGGCAAAACAATGAGGGAGATAATCTAAACCTTGCCATTCACACTCCAATTCAACAGAAACCTCAAACCAGAGGACTGGAAGGATATGGATCAAGTTCTTCAAATCCACCAACTCCTCAAAGATTTGTTTCAATGGAGCATGGACAACAAGAGGTTCAACCTAGCAACTCACTGGGCAGAACTGAGATCAAGTTGCCAGAAGATCTGTCTCAAAGAGATAGACTTCAAAGACCTTATGGTAATCACCAAGGGTTGGAATCCTACCAGGCAGCACAGACTCCTGGAGGGAAGGGCACAGAGGATAAGGGAGAATCCAGCCACTATCCAGGCTATAGAAGAACAGTTAACTCAGACAGGGCCTACTCAGATTCCTTAAGGTTCACAAGGAGCAAGCCAAATCAGCTCTCCAGTGGCTTCACACCATTCAGAAACCAGCAGATCAGTGGCCAGGAGTCACCATTCTTCACAATTCCAGGAAGTTTCCAGGAGAAGACAAGGCAACAAGGGCAAGAACAAAGCCTCCTTCAACCAGAGGAGGAAAGAGTCAGACCCCATGATCCAGAAGCTGTTAGATTTGGTAAAAGAAGTACACAAGAACCAGAAGTAGTTGTAAACCACTCTAGAACCAGTAGTCCTAGTAATCAAAACATTACCCCCACTCAGACTGAAAATAACATTATCACATGTGAGAGTAACATCAACAGTGACACACTGTGGTTACAAATGTCCCAATATGTGGAGCAATCTGCAAAGCAGGCTACAGAATTTGCAGCTGCCCAAGAGAGGATGAGAAAAACTCAAGCCTCATTGGAGCAGATAGTTAAAAACCTTCAGGAAGGATATGCTCAACTGAGCAAAGCCTCTGAAGAAACCAACAAGAGACTTAATCAAGTCTCTGAAGAACAACACCATAGTAGCAGGGACAGGGAGTGTCTGAGCCAAGACATCAACAAATTGTTTGATGCCTACCATAGCTTAAAGCCCCAACCACAAGGCCAAGCTATGGAGAATCCATATCAACCAGATGACATCAAACCAGATGCCATGTTGTTGAATAAGGCAAGATCTCCATCACAATACCAGGATGGAGATGGCATGTCTTATTCAGATAAGGAAGCCTTGAAACAGCTTCCTGAGGCCTCAAGCTGGCCCAAATTTTCTGGATCAGGAGAATATGATCATATGGAACTCATAGATTATATTGATGGACTCTTCATTGATGTACCAAGCATACCAGATTACTGGATTACTGCTAGACTGAATACTGCATTTAAAGGTCATGCAAGTATATGGTACACTGAAATGAAAGAAATCCATGGCAGAAGAAATTGGCCATGGTGGAAGAGTCAAATAATCCAAAAGTACAGTAATGGAACTTGGATATGGCAAAAGACCATGTCATTTGAAAATGACAAATACTCTGTGGACAAAGATCCATATGAGTGGTGTCTTAGACAGTCTAAAAGACTTAAAGCCATTGATCCTCAAATGAACATTCAAATGAGGAATCATAAACTTCTGACACAACTGCCAGGAAAACTAGAGCATGCAGTAAAGTGCAGATGCAACCAAAATTGCACTCTAGATGATATAGCCAATACCTTACAAGACATAAGGAAAAGGACTAATATAGGGAAATTCACCCCATATAGAAGCAATAGTTTCAAAGAGAAACAACCTTTCAGGGTAGAGTTTAAAGACAAACCCAGAGAAAGAGTGGCAGAAGTGGCAAAGAAGAAGAATTCTTGTCACAATTGTGGTTCAACAGACCACTATGCCAACAACTGTCCAAAAGCAAAGAAGAAAGTCTATGCTATAGAAAAAGTCCCTGAAGAAGAACCTCCAACAGAGGATTCTGAATCAGACTCTATGGGTAATGCCATCAGAGAACCATCTGATGAGGATCAAGACCCAAGAGAGGAATTTCTAGTGGAATACCAAGAGGAAACCCCACTAGAAATCCAGGATATACAGTTGGAAGCAGGCATGCCACAAGACACTGCCAACAAGAACTTGTGTAAACACACACAAGATGCACAAACATTCCTGGTTACACCAACCAAAGGAATGGCATATATACATGGAACAGCCACAAAAATGACTGTATGTATTGGCAATGCTCAGCACCCACTGATCATTGACAGTGGAGCACACTGCTCCATAGTGGCCAGAAATTATCTGGATAACCACTTCCCAAACTGGGAAAAAGAACTCTTGCCCACCAGGGCAAAGAACTTTAAGAGTGCATCTGGGAAGATGACCTCTATTGGGACAATTATCAAAGAGATAACTATACCCCACAGAAAAGGTAATATCAGACTCAACCCAGAGTTTGTAGTGCTTGAAGATGCCCACATCCAAGGGGTTTTACTGGGAACAGATTACCAGAGGATGTATGGCATAGATATGTACAATAGTAAAAATAGGCATATTACCATTGGTACTAACAAGGAAAAGAAATTTTCTCTTGATATATACCAGATATCTTCTCAGGACCCACTGGAAGAACTTCTGAAAGAATTCAGAGAGGGACAGTTTAGCACTACCCTCACCAGTAAACAAAAGCTAAGTTTACTGAAGATGCTGAGGAAGAATAGACCAGCATTTGCCATTGGTGAAGAACCATTAGGCAAGATCAAAGGCCATGATATAGAACTATATCTGGATGTAGAAAGGCCTTATCCACCCATGTTAAGGAGACCTCCTTACCCAGCAAGTCTGGAGACCAGGAAAGAGATTGAGAAACATATCAATGAACTCCTGGACATGGATGTCATTAGGAAGATTGGACATAATGAAATAGTGGAAATTACCACTCCTGTCCTAATCACCTGGCATGATGGCAAGTCTAGACTGTGTGGAGACTTCAGAGCCCTGAACAACTACACAAAAGCAGACAGGTATCCTATACCAAGGATACCTCATGCCTTGGATAAATTGGCCAAAGCCAAATACATAACCAAGATGGATTGTATGAAGGGCTTCCACCAAAATGGAGTTAAACCAAACTCCATGAAATTACTCAGAATTATATGCCATATGGGCATATATGAGTACACCAGGATGCCATTTGGCATCAAGAATGCACCAGCCCACTTCCAAAGGATGATGGACACCATATTTCAAGAAGAAATAATGGAAGGCTGGATGATAGTATACATTGATGATATCATTATATACTCAGAGACATGGGAAGACCATGTACAATACATAGACAGAGTGCTAAGTAAATGTACACCCATCAATCTGAAAATTTCACTCAAAAAGTGTAATTTTGGCCAACAAGAGCTACTAGCTCTAGGACACAAAGTCTCAGGCCTTAGTCTGGCAATTGACCAGAACAAAGTAGCAGCAGTACTGCAAAAGCCAGTACCAAAGAACATCAAAGAGATGCAATCTTTCCTTGGATTTGCTAGCTACTATAGAAACCACATCAAGAACTTTGCCCACATAACCAGTAGTTTATACAAGTTATGCTCAAAGGATGTAGTTTTTGAAATAACCAAGGAAAGGAGGGATGCATATGAGAGGATCAAATATGAACTCACTAATGCACCTGTGCTCATCTTGCCTGACTTTGAACTACCATTCAAGTTATATATAGATGCAGCATGCAGCCAAGGCTTGGGAGCAGCCCTTCACCAAAGACAAATTGTGGATGGTGAACCAAGAGAAGGTGTAATATGTTACATCTCCAGGCAGCTGAAAGATTCAGAAGCCAGGTATGGGGCCACCCAGACAGAATGTTTATGTCTAGTCTGGGCTCTAGAAAAACTCCATGACTATTTGGAGGGTGCAGTCTTTGAAGTCTACACAGACTGCACAGCCTTGAAGTCTTTACTAAACATGAAGACTACTAATAGACACATGCTGAGATGGCAAATAGCCATCCAGAAGTATAGAGGGAACATGACCATCATATACAAGGAAGGTAAAAGCCATACCAATGCAGATGGCCTTAGCAGATGGCCACTGGATAATGTCAAAAGCAATCCAGCTTATGACCCTGAAGTTGCTGCAAAAATTCCTATCCATTTTATGGAAATAGATAGGAAGAAGAACTTCAGATTCTCTGAATGGGCACCAGGGAGTGGTACCCTTGACAGTGGAAACACTGATTCAGAAGGGACAGAAACCCCCATACTGGGGATAAGTTCCTCAGAACTGCACAATGAATTCTTCAATGCAGTACTGAAATCTTATGCTAAACACAAACAGTGTAGCATACTACTCCAACTCCTTCAACAAAAATACAGGAGCCCAGAACTGGAAACCCAGCTGGAGGAACCCTGGTTGAGGGCCTATAAGGACAATAAATTCTTCCTTATAGATGGCCTGATTTATCACAGAGACAAGCACACCAGTGCACTCACAGTGATAGACAGAGACCAAATCTCTTTAATCCTGCAGGAATGCCATGACTGCCCCTACATGGGACACATGAGTGAGGACAGGACTAAGGAGAGGGTAGCAAGCACAGCTTGGTGGCCCAAGTGGGAGCAAGAGTTGAGTGAATACATCAACACTTGTGAAAGATGCCAAAAGGCAAATAGAAAACATGGGAAGAAATATGGGTTGTTTCAACACATAGAAGAACCCAAACACCCATGGGAAACCATCAACATGGAATGGGTCACAGGACTTGTCCCAGGAGGCAAAGAAAACTACAATGCCTGCTTAATCATAGTTGATAGGTTCAGCAAGAGCATGAGATGTCTACCATGCCATAAAGAGGACACAGCCATGGACACTGCTCTGTTATTTTGGAATAACATCATATCCACCTGTGGAGTCCCTAAGATCATAATTAGTGACAGGGACCCAAAATTTACATCTGAATTTTGGACCAATTTATATGACATGCTTGGCACCAAGCTTGCTTTTTCCACAGCTTACCATCCACAAACAGATGGCCTAGCTGAGAGGATGATCCAAACAATGGAGGACATCCTCAGGAGGTTCTGTGCCTATGGCATGGAATACAAGGACCATGAGGGATATACCCATGATTGGGTCACCCTCTTACCAGCAGTCCAACTGGCTTATAATACAAGCCAGCACTCTACCACAGGAAAAACACCTGCACTGGTAGAGAAAGGGTGGAATCCCCTGTTACCTGTGGATCACTTGAAGAAAAATCTTTTGACCATCCACCCCACAGCCAAAGAATTCCATGATATGTGGAAGAAAGCCTGTGATACTGCTGCCAAATGCATAGCTGAGGCCAAAGAGTATAACAAGCAAAGGTGGGACAAGTCACATATGGAACCTGACTTCAAGGAAGGGGACCAGGTGTTAGTGTCTACACTGAACTTTAACAATCTCAAAGGACCTAAGAAAATGAGAGACTCATTTGTAGGGCCCTTCACTATCATGAAGTTGATAGGGAAGAATGCAGTAGAGGTCAAGCTCACTGAGGAGTTTTCTAGGAAACACCCAGTCTTTCCAGTGAGCCTGGTCAAACCATACTTCCAAACAGAGGAGGATAAATTCCCCTCCAGGAAGAAAAACATCACTCCACCAGAAATAGTGGAAGTAGAAGACTCTCCTGGACCTGTGAGTAAAATCATCAGGCCCAGAAAAATCAGACTTAATGGAAAGGACCAAAGACAATACCTAGTCAGATTCAAAAACCAGACAGCTGATAAAGACAAATGGTTGGCAGAGGATGCCATACCAGATGGGAACCTTCATTTAAGGAGATTCAGAGCCTCTAGGAGGACTGAACAGTCTCATCAATGATGAGCCTTTTTTAGAGGGAAGGTATGTCAGCCTGTGACTCAAAACCAGAGCACAAGCATGACAGCCAAAATACCATAAACCAATGGTATAGCCAAAATACCACCAAAACATGGAGCTGAGCCAAACTAGCTCAAAAGGTATCAAAAGAAAGAGGAAACTCACCTCTTCCTGAAAATATAAGCCCCATCACCATAGGACAAGAAATAACAAAGTTATTCCTGCTTAAAGTTATTGCTGAGCATAAACCTTAATTTTCACCTCTCATCTAAAATCTAGAAGGAGAGGCTCAACCCCATCAAATGGGTACTCAAAATGAAGCTCTAAGCCAGGGCTATCCAATGGTACCAGCCAAACTGAGCTAGCACCAGTATTACTTGAGTTATGGTCAAATTCAGACCAAATAAGGGTGAACAAAACATTCACCTCTCATCTAACTTTTACAGTTTTAATGTGAGATACCTGAAGTGGGGTCTTTTTGGAAAGAGCACAATCAGGGCTATCTGATGGTGCCATCCATTTCCTCATAACTCAACTACAACAGAAGGTATTGGCCAAACAAGCTTAATACAGCTTTTGCCCAAACCACGCCAATGTACAAAAATACTTGTACATGGGATAACTTTGTCATATTTAATGATAACCATGTCAAGTTGGGTACCATTGTGTAGAGCTCATACAGAGCTATTCAATGAACCAACTTTGAGCTTGATATCTCAAAAACTGACAGAGGTATGACCATTTTAAGGTCAAAATCCCACCTGCTGTCAGATACAGCCTTACCATGGGATAATATTCCATAACCATGAATATGAGGTGTCAAATAGACGAAGAAGCATGTTTTTACTTCAATACCTCATATGTCAGTCAATACTGGGGTCCCATACAGTTTCTGTACAGCATTCTACGCGTCATACACGTCAGAATCAGGCTGTGAGGTCCCCAGATGGAAATTTTCACCCTGTATTGGTGAAAACTGCCCAGATGTGGTTTCAAAACCACATCTGAGCCCAATACAGGGTATACAGGCTGTTTGCAAACCACAAGCCTGTCATGGAGAGTGAAAAATCTTCACTTCCTCTACGTGGAAAGGTCTAGCAGCCTTTCCACCTCAATTTCAGGATAAAAGGAGGGCTTTTCACTGCCAAAACCCTTTCCTCATCCTGCTCTTGAATAACCTACGTAGTAAACTGTCAAAAACAGTTTTACTCTTGGTTAAATAATCAGGTATAATTATAATCTTTAATTATTGTAGACTTTATTATTGTAATCCAACAGATAAAGCCTGCACCCAGGGTTCTCAATAGCACTCACCACCACTATTCCTCAATAGTAGAACCCTTTTATCTCATTATAAACTCTTATAAATCTTTTTTAAATCATTTTTTGCCGTGTCACATACACAGTTAAAGTTGTAATTAGCCTAGTTATACCTTTATCATAGTATCACCCTGACATGTGACATATTTTTTTTACTCTTTCTAAAACCTTTTTCTTATATTGAAAACTTTTAAAAACATATAAAAAATACTTATAATTCAAAAAACCCATAAAAACAATTTTTTTTCATATTATAAGTCAGGCTTATATTTTTATTTCTTTTTTTGAAATATCCTTTTTTTACTTAATTAATTGGTTCTTTCATTAATTTTAGTGTCTGACAACGTGGTAAGACAAGAAAACATTGAAACAGCCTCAACAGTAACCAGCATTATTGCTGCCAGTACTGTTAGTTCTGATCATAATAGTACTATCATTGTGACTCAGAATATTCAACCAGAGCCAATTTCTTCTCAATTAGTCAACTTGGAAATAAGTAATACTCTTCAGAAAGCCAAAGATTAGGCCAATAGTAAGTTTTTTGACGTAGAATTACTATTTTAAGCCTTTTTAACAATAATTATGCCTTCAACCAGGTGAGGAGCCAGCTATAACCCCTCAAGAAGCTCCCAGAAAGGTAATACACGTGATTATGGTAGAGGCCAATCAGATACAGAAGGAAAAGGGTCAGTTGATGACTTCCAAACAACTAAAATGGGTCATTCTGAAGCTGATAATACCATTTTACCTTCAAAAAGATCTGACACCGTCACAACAAGCCTCTGTGGACATATACAAAGCCAGCCACAGTGCATAAAACAATTCACTTCAGTTCAAGGAGTACCAGATCCTTGCAGACCTGTGGAAGAATTGCATGAATTCTTACCTGACTGTGAGAAAGTTCCTGGGCAATCCCAATACTTGCAAATTGCTCAATGGATGGCATCCATTGATGCAGAAGAAAAACATGATGCTTTTGACACTAGAATGAAGGAAAACAACCCTCCACCACCCAAACCAGTGCCAAAAACAGCCCCAGTGGCCAGCAGCAGCAATTCCAACGTGAAAAAGTAGCCACAAGCTCCAAACAAGGGCAAAGGGAAGGCAACAGCCCCAAAAACTTACAGACAGGGCTACAGAATCCCAAAGATTCAACAGGATTCCATGGAAAATGTATTTCAGATGGCCAGAACCATGATGGAATTACAGAAGAAGGAGGAAGCCAGATTAAAATATCAAAAATGATTTGTGATACCTTTGATTGTATTCCAGAGTTGTATAAAGCTATTTCCGACGTAAAAAGTCATCTTTCTGATAAAAATACATCAATTTGTGACAATCTTGAAACAAATAACTTAAGCCTGAGTCAAATAAATGATACACTTGAATGCTTTGAAAGAGCTTCAAGAACAATAAAAACATCCAATAATGATAATTCTTTTGGCATTAATATAAATGAACAATCTTCCATTATTAAAGAATTAACAGAAAAATATTCTAAATTCAATATTGATTACATAATTACAACAAGAATAAAAAAAGCCATAAACACTATCAAAGAAGATAATAAGAAAGCTCTTGATGATATTTCAAGATCATTTGCAGAAATAAAAACACAAATACAATTGCCTTGAAAAAGAATTTTGATACCTCAAGAGAGGAAATATCAAAATTAACAATAAAGTTAAATGAAGTTATATCTGATAATGATAAACAAACAGAATTATGGAATGTGATTACATATAAAGAGGATGATAATAAAAAGAATGTCATAGACTCTATACAAAGCTTACAACATGAGTTAAGAAATTAACAAAGGTGTAATAACAGTAAAATGAATGATATTGACCAACTGCTAAACACTTTACCAAGAATGTCTACACCTCTGAATCAAAATGAAGATGCAAGAATTCCCAATCCACAAGTATTGGATATTGCAAATTCACAGTTAAAAAATGAATTCTCTACCTCTTTTCATAACTTGGAACCATCAATGGGCCAAGCACTCTTGAAAAAAGTTCCAAAACTTAAAGAATGGCCTCACTTCAGTGGTGAAGGAGAGTATGACCATATGGAATTCATTAGAGGTATTGACATGATCAAAGAGGATTTTGAATTACCAGACACATTGGTAACAGCAAGATTTAACACCTTGTTTACCAAATCAGCTCACAGATGGTACATCAAAATAAGACAAGCACATGGACACCAGAGTTGGACTTGGTGGAAAGCCCAAATCATTAACAAATAGGAAAATGATGCTTGGAGGTTTAAAGCTGAAAAAGCCTTTGAATCTGCCAAATTTAATGCTGATAAAGACAAAGATTTACCATGGTTTTGCCAACAAAAACACAGATTAACAGCATTATATCCAGACATGTCAGAATTTATGATCCATAGAAAAATTCTGAGAAAATGTGGAGGTGACTTAGAGCATGCTGTCAGAAGCAGGAATACTGAACAATCTTCAGCAGAGGATATTATCAATATATTAGAGGAAGTAACCACCAGAACCAAAATTGGTTCTAGTAGGGTGAATCTCAAAACAAGGCTTAATACACCTTGGAAAGATTCTGTGGACAAAAACCCCAAAAAAAATTCTAATAATGTTAAGTATAAATCTGCAGATACAGTCAGAAAGTGCCATATTTGCCAAGGAACCACCCATTTAGCCAATACATGTCCAAAAAGGGGGAAAATCAAGGAAATTGACATTGAAAAGGAACCTGATGTTGAAAAAGAAGACATAATTGAAGACAATTCAGATGATAAGTCATCCATATTTTCTGAATGTTCAAAAGATATAGAAAATATCAATGCCACTTTTGACATCATGGAATCTTATTCCCACTTGCCACAATTGAGCAATGCTCAACATGATTTATCAAAAGTTCAAGATGCACAACTTATGAAAAAAAACCAAACAGAGGGAAAGGTTATACAGCTGTTAACTCCTGTATAACAGAAGTCGTGATTGACAACAAGCCCACCAAACCTTTGCTTGACCCAGGAGCCTTCTGCTCTTGTGTTGGAAAATCCTTTCTTAAGACTTGTGTACCAGATTTTGAAGACCAATTGTTACCAATTGATGGTATAAAATTCAATAGTGCAAGTAATCCAATGAAAGCATTGGGAATTTTTGAGACCAATGTCATATTCCCACACATATATGGGAATTTAAGAATCACAGTTGAATTTGTTGTTATGGAAAATTGCTCTACTACCCATTGTATATTGGGAAATGACTATTTAATCGTGTATGGGATAGATTTGCATAACAACAAAGACAGATACTTTACTATTAGAGACAATAAGCACCAAAAATTTGCCTTTTTACCATTTAAAAGACAAATGACAGTAAACAAAGTATCACCAATCAACTTAGAGTTAGAGAAATTCAAGTCTGAAAAGTTAAATGAGGCTGAAATAAGCCTTAATCTGACTGATAAACAAAAAAATGAACTTTCTTCCCTTTTTTATGACCACAGAAGAGAATTTGCTTCAGACAAAGAACCTCTAGGAGCAATTATTGGTCATGAAGTTGACATCATTCTTAACTTTGAAAGACCTTATCCACCACTCTTAAGAAGACCTGCATATCCAGCAAGACCAAAATCAAGGGAAGCTTTAGAAATTCATATCAAAGAACTTCTGGACCTTGGTGTAATAAGAAAAGTAGGCCACAATGAAGAAGTAGAAATAACTACACCAGTCATAGTGGCATGGCATAATGGAAAATCTAGAATGGTTGGGGACTTTAGAGCTCTGAACACTTACACTGTTCCAGACAGATACCCAATACCAAAAATCCAAATTGCCCTTACTCAAATATCTCAAGCAGTGTATATAACCACTATGGATGCCCTTAAGGGATTCCATCAAAATGTGGTGACACCAAGAGCAAGAAAATACTTGAGAATTATTGTTCATTGTGGAATGTATGAATAATTGAGGATGCCCTTTCGTATCAAAAATGCACCTTCACACTTCCATAGAATGATTAATAAAATCTTCCCTGAAGAACTCTCACAGGGATGGTTGATCATTTACATTGATGATATTATTGTCTGTTTCAAAACTTGGGAGGAGCACATGTACAGATTTTCCAGAGTTTTGACAAAAATTCAATCAGTAAACATGAAAATCTCCTTGACACTACAAACATTTTTCATACCATGCTAAAATAATGACAAATTTCAACAAAGTATTTATAAATTGATATGAAGAAGTACTTACTTGAGAAGCTCAGAGGTGGACTGGAGGGCACTGTGTGTAGGTGTGGTGAGAATGCGCAAGAAACCCCATGCACAAGCTAACTGCTAACCAATATACCTCATGGTAAAACAGTTAATACCGTGCAAAATAACTGATATACTGCACGGTAAAACGGTTAATCTTTGCAGTGTGAAGAAATGTAATTTTGGATTCAAAGGACTTAAAGAACTAGGAAATGTTGTATCTGGTTTGTCCCTTGGAATTGACAAAAACAAAGTTGCAGCAGTATTGCTAAAACCCTTGCCTCAGAACAAAAAGGAAATTCAGTCATTCTTAGGTTTTGCAGGATATTACAGGCAGCACATTCAAGATTTTGCATCCATAGCAAGACCTCTTTATAAATTGTGACAAAGACACAGTATTTGAAATGACTGTTGACAGAGTCAAAGCTTTTGAGTCTCTAAGAGAAGCCTTGACCACTGCTCCACTCTTACTGATGCCAGACTTTAAATTGGCTTTCAAATTGTATGTTGATGCATCAGGGGATGGACTGGGTGCTGCACTTCACCAAGTTCAGATCATAAATAATAAACCTGTAGAAGGACCCATATGTTTCATATCCAGGCAAATCAAACCAACTGAAGCCAGATATGGGGCAAGTCAAATGGAATGTCTATGACTTGTCTGGGCCTTGGAGAAACTGAACTACTTCTTAGAGGGATGTGTTTTTGAGGTGATAACAGATTGTACAGCTGTCAAATCACTTTTAAACATGAAACACCCAACAGGCATATGCTCAGATGGCAAATAGCCATACAAGAATTTAGGGGCAATATGACTATTGTTTATAAGGATGGGAATATTCATAAGAATGCAGATGGACTAAGAAGATGGCCATTACCAAATAATATTGATAATCCTTCTTATGTGCCAGAAGAAGCTTCACCAAAAATCCCAATAGAAGGAATAAGTGTTACAGACTTGAACACCACCTTCTTTGAAGAAGTCAGGAATAGTTACACTCAAGATAGGAATTGTAGCATCTTATGGCAATTACTTAACAAAGACTGTAAAGACAACTCTCTAATACATGCCTTGGATGAAATGTGGAAGAAATCTTATGATGAAGGAAGATTTCACCTGCTGGATGGTATAATTTACCACAGGACCAAGCACACATGTGTCATGACAGTTATGGACAGGTCATTAATCAATCTTGTACTAAAAGAATGCCATGATAGCCCCTTTTCAGGACATCTGTCTGAAGACAGAACAAGAGAGAAAGTAAAGACCTGCATATGGTGGCCAATGTGGCAGAAAGATGTTGCAGAGTATTGCAAAACCTGTGACAGATGCCAAAAGGCAAATAACTCCACTGGCAAGAGACTTGGAAATATGATAAAAATCCAAGAACCAAGCAGACCTTGGGAAATTGTCCATATGGATTGGGTAACTGGACTACCACCAGGAGGTGACAGAAGTTATAATGCTTTCCTAGTAATTGTGTACAGACTCAGTAAGACTCCAATCTTTTTACCATGTCACAAGGATGATAAAACTATGTATACAGCTCTTCTGATATGGAATAGAGTAGTGTCATGGACTGGAATATTTACAAATATCATTAGTGATAGGGATCCCAAATTCACTTCAGAACTATGGAAAAACCTTCACCAATTATTTGGCACTAAGCTGTCTTTTTCTACAGCCTACCACCCACAAGCTGATGGACTGGCTGAAAGGATGATCCAAACCTTAGGGGACATGGTGAGAAGATTTTGTGCATATGGCCTTGAATTCAAAGATTGGGATGGATTTACCAATGATTGGTGTACTCTGCTGCCAACACTGGAATTAGCATATAAAACATCAATCCATACCAGTACCAATCAAACTCCCGCTATCCTAAAAAAGGATGGAAACCCAAATTACTCCAAGATTCCTTGAGGAAAGATTTGATTGAAATACATCCCACAGCTGCTAGTTTCAAAGGAATGCTAGCCAAAGCTAGGAAGCATGCAGTAAGGTTCATGGAAGCCTCCTTTGCATATGCTAAAGACAAATGGGATAAATCACATGCAACTCCAGATTTCAAAGTGGGGGACCTAGTTCTTGTATCCACCACTAACTTCAATAACATCAAAGGATGTAAAAAGCTGAAAGTATCCTTTGCAGGACCTTTTGTTATTAAGGGCCTCCATGGGGAAAATGCTGTTGAAGTAGAGTTATCTGAAGAGCTTAGCAATAAACATCCTACATTTCCAGTGAGCTTGATAAAGCCATATAAATCTAGTGATTCTGAAAGGTTTCCCTTGTGGAATAAAATTCCCAAGCTATACCTCCTGTTGAGCCATCTGGCAGTAAGAAAATTACCAAAGCTCTCAAATAAAGAAAGTTGAGAACCAACAAAGTTAGGGAATACCTTGTTAGGTACAGTGACTCAACTTGTGAAGACAAATGGTTGCCAGAAAAAGACATACCTGAAGCTACTAAACTTCTCATAACGTTCAGAAACACTAGAAATAACAATATGACAAAGTAATATTCTTTTTTTAGGGGGAGGGAATGTGAGCCGTAGAGGTAATTTCATATACCCAAAAGACCACAAATACAAAATTAACATATAAATATAAATAAAATAAATTTATTGATATTATCAAAATGAAAATCAAAATATGAATATAAAATTATATTCACAATTAAAATTTTTTAATTACAATTTAAAAATAAAATTACATTAAATTTTGAAATTGTAAAATTACATTTATACTTGAAAAAATTAAGTAAAAATGAATTTTTAACAAAATTGTAAAGAAATAAACAAATTTGGAAAAAAGTTAAATAAAAGTTATTATAAATCTTCATCCAATAAATAAACATATAGAAATTATTTCACCATTGGATTCCTCATAAAAAATCAGGTGGGGTCACCTCTGAGTGAAAATTTTGTAACTCAACTCTGTATAAGCTTAAATTAAGTTTTTAATATTTTCTCTATGTAAATCAAAAATCCTCAAAACTTTGATGTAATTCACATCACATATAGTGTTAATCACCCAGAATTGTGCTAAAATTGAGGTGTTGTGTATATTTTGGAAGTTATGAGGAATTAAAGTATTTTCAATTAAATTCAATTGAAATGTCAAAATGTGCGCATGTATTACATCAGTGAACTTTGATTTACATATGAGGTATCAATTATTACTGTATTGAACTGTACAACTCAATTGAATTACATATGTAAATTATAAGTATAATATATGATGAGGAATTAAAGGAAAAATAAATTGGAAAGATTAAATTTGGGGGGGGAAAAGGAAATCCAGCTCTAAGGGGGAGCTAGACCCCCAAAATCCTTTCTGACAGGCATGGAATTTCAAAATTCACGCAAATTTTCATCACTTTTGGCCTGGAATTGAATTACAGGGTCTGTGGACTCAATTGATGATGAGGTTTTGATACCAACTGGGGTAGTTTTAGCTGTTGCCACGAGGGTAAAACTACCCTTAAGATAAAATAATCATAGTCAAAACAGTTTTAACTGGTTTCTATGTCTCTTACACACATTGTGACGTGTTTTGAAGGCTCTAGACCAGGTATTGCCATAGTAATGGCTGATTTAAGGGTCTAAAATGGCTAAAAATGGCTTAAACCACCCCTTTTTGGTCTAAACCAGGGTTCAATGATTCCATAATTGGCTTTTCTGTTGTCAGACTCTTTTTCTCGACTGACAAGAGTAAATTTCACTTTTGGAGTAAGGAAATTGATGGCTATAACAGAATGTCTTCTTTGCCCCTCTTGTCTCTTCATGTTAGAATCTTTTCCTTTTTTAATTACTTTAAACATTGTTCGACCAATCAATAAAAGATTCCAAACACCTTTCTTGAATCATTTTAAGCCTTTTAACCACATGCAAAAATCATTTTCAATAAAATAAATGTACCTTCACTAGCTCAGAATAAGAATAATTTTTTTAATTCAAATAGAGCTCATCCCAATACTCTTCTTAGCAAAAGCAACTAAATAAGGCTTCCAAAAAACATTTTGAATGAAACCAACCACAACTGCACAGTTTCCATCAATAAGAGAAATTAATTCCCATGTCATACTACAATGATACAGGTCTCATAATTTATATTATTATTATTTTTTATTAAAATTTGAAAAAATTAGGATCCAAAAATCAAATAACAGGGTTTTTCTTTTCTTTAATTAAAATATTCATTAAATCAGTAGAAGAATGACTTGACTTGTTTATTTTTGTGTTTTTTATAGAATATGAGTATTTAAGGTTACACAATCAGGTTATGGTGATTATGATATTTAGTTATTTTTTTAGATATTGGTCGATTAACCTAAACTGGTATTGGTATACCACAGTACCAATGAGTGAAATGGCCTCAATGGTTTTAACTAATCCCATATCATCAGCAAGCAGTCCTTCAACAGGGTTATTGGTCCAAAGGGATTGGAATGAGCTGATGACGTTGTTTGCAATGATGTGCCTGGCATTAAAAGGGGATCCAGGGGGAGAGGTGGCCCAAAGATTATGGAAAGATTGTCCATTGGGGATTTCTTGATCCCAGAGAAAGGCTAGTTGGGTTTTTTGATGAGGGAAGAGGGGGGTCTTAATTATGGAATGGGGGGGTCATCATGGGAAGGTCTGATCAACTGGGTAACTGTACCAGTCTTTGCTTGGAAGACAAAGAAAAGAAATCTGGATATGAAGGCTAGTCAAGATTGATGCAGGGTGTGGATATGAAACTTTGATTAAAAATCAAGTACTTTTCCTGTCCTAAAAATTTGTATAAGGTGAAATATAATTAAAAATAGTAAGAAATAGTATTTTTAAGATAAAACAGGCAAAACGTATTGTTTTTAACTTCATAAGTATCAAACAATAATTTTACAAAGATTTATTGTTTTACCAAAAATACTCTACAAGAGATATTTAAGGCTACAAAAGAAATTTCTTCCAGAGAAATTTAAATTGGAATTAATTGAGCAAAGAGCTGCAAGCAATTAATTAAAGAACAAAGTCTTTAAGAAGATATTTAAAGAGAAAACATGCCCAAAAGTGACCAGAGTGAATTTGGAAACAAAGTGACAAAGCTAACAGTGATGAAAGATGCTTTAGTTCACTTTTGGGGTGGTTCAAGAGGTAAAAATAATTATAAGAGTTACAAAAAGTGATTATAATGATTTTTTTCACATGGTTAAAAGGTTCATAATGATTAAAAAAGGGTGGTTGGAATCTTTTGTTGACTGGTTTAACAATGTTTAAACTAATTATAAAAGGAAAAGATTCTAACATGGAGAGAAAAGAGGGGCAAAGAAGACATTTTTTTACAGCCATCAATTTTCTTACTCCCAAAATAAAAAGGGCCAGTTTTAGCCATTTGAGACCCTTAAATCAGCCATTACTATAGTAATACCTGGTCTAGAGCCTTCAAAGCACGTCAGAATGTGTGTAAGAGTCGTAGGAATCAGTCAAAAATGTTTTTACTAAGATTTTCTTAACTCAAGGGTAGTTTTACCCTCTTGGCAACAGTTAAAACTGCCCTGGTTGGTATGAAAACCTCATCATCAATTGAGTCACAGACCCTGTGACTCAATTCCAGGCTAAAGGTGATGAAAGTTTGCGTGGATTTTGACATCCCACACCTGTCAGGAAGAAATTTGGGGGTCTGGATCCCCCTTTGAGCTAGAGTTCCTTTCCCCCCAGAATTAATCTTTGCAATTTTTTTTCTTTAATTGCTCATCATGTAATACACTTGTAATTTACATATACAATTCAATTGAGTTTTACAGTACACAACTGTAATAATTGATACCTCATATGTAAAGTACAGTTCACTTATGTAATTCATGCACACATTTTGACATTTCAATTGAAAATACTTCAATTCCTCATAACTTCTAAACACACACAACACCTCAATTCTAACACAAAAATTGATGGTTAATACCACATGTGGTGTTAATTAAATTAAGGTTTTGAGGATATTCAACTTTTGTACAGAAAAATGCTAAAAACTTAATTTAAGCTTATTTAGAGTTGAGTTACAGAAAATTTACCCAGAGGTGACCCCACCTTATATTTTACGGGGAATCCAATGGTGAAGCAATTTTGTTAAGTTTATTTATTGGATAAAAGGTTATAATATATTTTATGTAGTTTTTTACCAAAAACATTTCAATTTCATTAATTTTATTACAAATTCATTTTTACTTAATTTTTTCAAGCAAAAATTCATTTTCAGAATTTCAAAAATTTAATGTAATTTTTTATTTTAAATTATAATTAAATTTTTTATTTTTATATATAGATTTGTATTTATATTTGGATTTTTATTTTTATAATATAAATAAATATTGATTTTACTTATATTCATATCTTATTTTGTTATTTGTGGTCTTTTGGGTATATGAAAACACCTCTAAGGCTCACATTTTCTGCCCCTAACAAAGAATGTTAATTTGTAATATTGTTTTTTCTAGTATTCCTGAATATTGTGAGAAGTTTGGTAGCTGCTGGTATGTCCTTTTCCTCTAAGCATTCAGCTTCACAAGTTGGGTCACTGTACCTAACAAAGTATTCCCTTACTTTATTGGTTCTCAACTTTCTTTATTTGAGAACTTTGGTAATCTTCTTAATGCCAGATGATTCAATAGGAGGTATAACATGGGGAACTTTATTCCTCAAAGGAGCATTTTCAGCTTCAATAGATTTATATAGCTTTACCCACCTCACTGGAAATGTAGGATGCTTATTGCTAAGCTCTTGAGATAGTTCTACTTGAACAGAATTTTCTCCATGGAGGGCCTCAATTACAATAGGTCCTGCAAAGAAATCTTTGAGCTTTTTAAATCCTTTGATGTTATTGAAGTTAGTGGTGGATACAAGTACTAAATCTCCCACTTTGAAATCTGGAATGGGATGGGATTTGTCCCATTTGCCCTCAGCATATGTGTAACATGGGACTATGAAACTGAAGATAATACTACTATTAATCAACAGTACTATGTCTGTTCTTATGAAATATAATAATAAAATATTATTATAACCACAATTAAATAATTAAATAATTATTTCTTTCACATGTTAAGCACTACTAGTGATTTTAACAGTGAGCAAGTAATTGTCTACAAGAATCAATTACAAGAAAAATTTAATAATAAAAACTTCTTTTATTAAAATAATAAAATCATTTTAATATATAATTATCTTTTGCAAGAATAATTATAAAGATAATCCTTGAAGAAAACTATTACCAGAGAGAAAATTCAAGAATTAAAGATAAATGACTCACTAATACTCCAAAGAACTTATTGATAGATGAAAGTAGAGAAATTTGACGTAGAATTGTGGATTTAAGAGATCAAAATGATTTATAGCAGGATTAAAACAATATATAGTTGGATTCTATGATTTCACGTATTTCTGTTGATTCTCAAAGATTTAAAACACTTAAGAATAGTTTAACTAATACTTACTTGTTGGTAACACAGATATAAAATGATAATAAGATGATGATGATGCGGAAAAAACAGCAAGAGAAGGCCTCTTTTAAGTCAACAACAGCTCACAGAGGGGTGCCATGGAGCAAACTGAAAAGCCCGTGAGTGAGAAAGCATTAAACCCTTTTGGATTAGTACCTACATCATCTGTTGTCACGTAAAATTGTCATAATTGCTTAATTGATGCTTTTACGTGACTACCAACCCCAATATGGTTAAGAATAAGAGGAGTAACATTTGTAAATCTTCTTTTATTACCAAGTAATCATTGATTTCCCAAAGTTATCAATGTTATTGACAATTTCTTCACAGGTTGTATTTACTGTGAATTTTTGAAGATTCAGTGTTTCATGTAGAATAACCAAAAATGGACTGTAAGTAAAACTTTGGATTTTACTCGTAGAACTGTAATTATTTTTGGTTGTATCATAAAAACCACAGCTCTCCATTAGTCCTGAAAGTTTCAGAAAGATTCATTAAGAATTGTATTTTTAATGAATTTTTGAAGTTCTTACCTCATTTCTACGTAGAATTGCAAATATCAGTGTTTGACTGGTTGCTATGAGGTCAATCAATGGATACTAGTCCAAAAAGGGTTTTAATTACTCTTTTGGGGTTTATCCATGGAAAGTCATTAGTAATTGACATGGTTACAGGAGTGTAAGTAGCTTTTTACCTCCTTGGCACGTCAAAAAAGCAGGTTATTTGCTATTTCCTGGTGTTTTACAGTAGCTTAAACTTGGTAACCAAGTTCCCAAAGAGGTTTAGTTTACCAATTGGGTCAAGATTAGCCATGGAACCAAGCTTTGGAGCTATCCACGCCTCTGGGGCCTCAGAAGTTGGGTACCCTGGCTCTCTTTGATGTCTTGTGTCCCCTTGCTTATTTTTCACGTCAAAATAGAAAATTAAACTTCAAGTGAGATATCCACTATGGGTGTACCAAAAGTGCATGTAGGAATACCATAATATTAAGTGCTCCAAACATGTATAACACTATTCATAGTGTATATGTAACATGGGATTTCTCACTTTCCCATTATTTTGGCGTAAAATCAAGAAAAACAAAGGTTTTCACGGATCTTTTATGTGGTATCAATGATGTGGTGTTGAAGTATTTTCCATATTACCACCTCAAGGAGTTAATTTGAGCTTATTCACTCTGTGGAGCTACCCTAGGTGAATTTTTGTGTAGAATCCAAATCTGGTCTTAAATCCATGGATTTACTTACTCAATAAAAAGTTATTCATCTTTTCTGAAATCAAAAATGATGAATTTTGAATATATGCATGATTTATGAGTTATGTATAATTCAAAATTTCTTTTTAAGATAATTGTGGCCTGTTTGGGTATGTAAAATATACCTCAAGGCTCACATTCCCTCCCACCAAAAAATAAAATTGTACTACAATTTTATTATTGATAAAAGAATAAGGCCCCAAAGGGGGTTAATGTCCACTGTCCAACCTCTTTACATCACTCAGATCAAGTAATTTAAAGCACATTTATAGACATATTGAGGCTTGTGGCCTTCTTTCATGTCTGAATCTTCTTAAGAGTTTATCCGAGTCAGGTATTTCTGATTCTGCCATCCATTCATCTTCATGTACTGGATTTATATATCTGACAAGATATTCTCTTTGATTTTTACCCCTAAGTCTCCTTTCTTTAATGACTTTCTTTATCTTTTTGTATTCATTCTGTTCCACAGGTGGTACAGTTAAAGGAGTTGGGTTTGTTAAAGGAAACAATTCTTTATCAGCTGGTTGATAAGGCTTTATCAAGCTGACTGGAAAGGTGGGGTGTTTATTTTCCAATTCACCACTCAATTCCACTTGAACTGCATTGGTTCCATGTAAAGCAACAATAACAAAAGGTCCTACATAAGAATCTTTAAGCTTCTTTGGGCCTTTGATATTGTTATAATTCAAGGTTGAAGCTAAAACTAAGTCCCCTACTTTGAAGTCTGGTACTTTATGACTCTTGTCCCACTTCTGTTTTGCATAATCAAAAGCATCATTCATACTTTGTTTTGCATGAAGTCATACTTTATCAAGCATTATTTTGAAGCTGGAAGCTGTAGGATGAATTTCAATCAAGTCTTTCCTCAGTGTGTCTGCTGGGAGTCTTGGATTCCATCCTTTCTCTAACATAGCAGGAGTTTGTCCTGTGGAAGAATGGACTGATGTCTTATATGCCAATTCTAATGCAGGTATCAGAGGGCACCAGTCATGGGTAAAGCCATCTGAGTCTTTGAATTCTAATCCATAAGCACAGAATCTCCTGATCATTTCCTCTAAAGTTTGAATCATCCTCTCTGCTAGCCCATCTGTCTGAGGGTGATATGCTGTAGAGAATGATAACTTAGTCCCAAACAATCTATGAAGATTTGTCCAAAGTGCAGATGTGAATTTAGGATCTCTGTCACTTATGATATTCTTAAATAATCCTGTATGAGAAATAACTCTACTCCATAAAATAAGAGCTGTATCCATAGCAGTGTCATCTTTATGACATGGTAAGAATATGGGAGTTTTGCTATATCTGTCTACTATGACTAAACAAGCATTATAACCTGTTTCACCACTTGTAGGAAGTTCTGTTACCCAATCCATGTGAACAACTTCCCATGGGTATTTTGGTTCTTGAATATGGATCATAAGTCCAAGTTTCTTGCCTGTAATCCTGTTTGCCTTTTGGCATCTGTCACAGGTATGGCAATATTCAATGGTTTCTTTTCTCCAAGATGGCCACCATGCACAGTTCTTCACTTTTTCAAGTGTTCTGTCTTCTGACAGGTGTCCAGAGTAGATACTATCATGACATTCATGAAGAATGTTATTGATACGTAATCTACTGCACAATGTCATAACACAAGAATGTTTTGTTCTGTGGTAAATGATCCCATCAAACAAGTGAAATCTTCCTTCAGAATAGGAATTTTTCCAAACTTCATCAAGTGCATTAACTAAAGATGTGTCCTTGCAGTCTTTATCTAATAAAGAAGTCAAGATATGGCAATTCTTTTCTTGTTTATAAGATTCTCTGACCTCCTCAAAGAATTCAGTCCCAATATCAGTTATGTTAATTCCTTCAATTGGAATCTGTGGTTCAGCTTCCAAAGGTACATAAGCTGGGTTATCAGGAGTGTTGGCTAAAGCCCATCTACTAAGTCCATCAGCATTCTTGTGAATGTTTCGTCCTTTATGAACTATAGTCATGTTTCCTCTATATTCTTGAATAGCTATTTGCCATCTCAACATATGTCTGTTGGGAGTTTTCATGTTAAGAAGTGATTTTACTGCATTACAGTCAGTTATCACTTCAAAAACACTGCCATCAAGGTAATAGTGTAATTTCTCAAGTGCCCATACCAAACATAAGCACTCCATTTGGCTTGCACCATATCTGGCTTCTGTTGGTTTGATTTGTCTTGAGATATAACAAACTGGTCCTTCTGTAGGTTTGTCATTAATAATTTGGACTTGATGTAGGGCTGCCCCTAATCCATCTCCACATGCATCAATGTACAATTTGAAAGGAATATTCCAGTCAGGCATGAGGAGTAAAGGTGCTTCTGTAAGGCTTTCTTTATCTTCTCATAAGCTTTAATTCTCTCCTGTGTCATCCCAAATACAGTCTGTTGATCACAGATTCTATAGAGTGACTTGGCTAGAATTGCAAAGTCTTTCAAGTGTTGCCTATAGTAACTAGCAAATCCAAGAAAAGACATCATTTCTATTTTATTCTGGGGTATTGGCTTAAGTAGCACTGCTGCCACTTTATTATTGTCAATACCCAAGCTCAAACCAGAAACCACATGTCCTAATGCTTCAAGTTCTTCAAAACCAAAGTTGCATTTCTTAAGTGAAATTTTCATATTCACTTCTGCAACTTTGTGGAGTACCTTTGCAAGTCTTTCAAGGTGCAAAGACCATGAGTCAGAACATATGATAATATTATCAATATAAATGATAAGCACTCCTTCAGACAATGCTGTGGGGAAGATGGTATTCATCATTCTTTGATAATGAGATGGAGCATTTTTAATGCCAAATGGCATTCTAAGATACTCAAAAATACCACAGTGAGTGATAATTCTAAGTAATTTCTTATCTTTAGGCGTCAAAACATTCTGAGGAAACGTTTTAATGCATCTATTGATGCTATATACTTGGCTTTAGATAATTGAGTCAAGGTTTCTTGGATTCTAGGGATTGGATACCTATCTGGAACTGTGTAGGTATTCAAAGCTCTAAAATCTCCAAATATTCTCGACTTATCATTATGCCAAGCAATGATAACAGGTGTTGTCACTTCAACCTCCTCATTATGGCCTACTTTTCTTAGTACACCAAGTTGAGATAATTCTTGGATATGTTTCTCCAAGGCTTCTCTAGCTCTGGGACTGGCTGGATAAGCTGGTCTTCTAAGTACTGGGGGATATGATCTGTCAATACTAAGAGTAATATCAACTTCATGTCCTCTTATAGCACCTAATGGTTCATTATCAGAGGCAAATGCAGTATTGTACGTGTATAACACATGAATAAGTTCATTCTTCATTTGTGGTCACAATGATGGATTAATTTGTGCTTCAACAAGTTGTGTGGACACAAACTCTTCTTTATAAGTATCTTTCTCAGAAGATACTACTGATATTTGCTTTGGCATATTGAAGAAGGCAAATTTCTGTCTTTTGTTATCCCCAATTGTGAAATATCTGTCTTTATGGTTATTGATGTCAATACCATAAATACTTAGGTAATCATTTCCAAGAATGATATGTTGAGATGTGCAGTTGTCCATTACTACAACCTCAGCTTTCATTCTTATACTTCCTGTAGGATGGGGAAATACAAGAGTAGTTTCTAGTATACCCAAAGGGTACATATTGGTACTGGCACTACTAAATTGTATACCTTCTATTGGTAATAGATGGTTTTTCCATTCAGGAAGTATAGCTTGGAGATAATCTTTGCCTACACAAGTGCAAAATGCTCCTGTATCCAAATTGACTTTGGCTTCAACATTATTCATCAGAATTGATGTGATACAAGATGCTCCAGCAGTATAACCTTTTCCTTTAGCAGGTTTGGTTTTACACATTCTGGCATCCTGAACATTAATAAGGTTGTAGCAATCTTCACTATACTGTGGCAAGTCGGTATGGACTTCAGTGACTTCAAAGAAAGCTGTGATGTTTTCAATGGGATAGTCCTCCACTGGTGTATCTTCAGAGATTGCAGAATCTTGATCAGATTCCTCCTTCTCTTCAGTACATTGAGCTTCTTCAATGACTTGAACTTCATTGATTTTTGCCTTTTTGGTGCAAGTGTTGGCTAAATGTGAAGTGCTTCCACATTTATGACACTTTAAGACAGGTTTTTCTGGTCTTTTGTCCTCTCTGGGAATCTTGGAGGTCATCTTGGATTCTGCTGGGATTTTAGACCAAGTTTTACCAATTCTTGTTCTGGCAATGATATCTTCCATAGCATTAATGTAGTCTTTTGTTGAACAGGGTTCTACACATCTGCTTTTGATAGCATGTTCTAATTCTCCTCCACACTTTCTTAATATTTTCATATTAATCATAGTGTCAGACATATCTGGTTGTAAAGCAGATAATCTGTCTTTTTGTTTGAAGAACCAAGTAAGTGGTTTATCTTTCTCTAAGTTAAAAATGGCACTCTCAAAGGCATTTTCTATCTTAAACCTCCAAGAATTGTTGGCCCATTTGATGATCACTTCAGATTTCCACCAAGACCAATCATGTTTACCATGATCAATCCTCATTTTGTAATACCATTTCTTTGCAGTTCTGGTAAACAGACATTGTAATTTTCCCACTATGATTTCATCAGGTATAGTAAAGTCTTCTTGCAACATATCAATAGTCCTGATGAATTCAATATGGTTGTATTCTCCTTCACCAGAGAATGTTGGCCATTCTTCTATCTTGGGAATATCTCTTGCAGACTAGGCATTTTCTCCTAAGAATGGGGTGAGACTTTCTTTAACAGAACGTTTCTCTTAAGTTAAAGGTGTAGAATGTCTTGGAATATGTGGTTCATGATTCTTATGAATTTGTTCCACATTTGCAATTATTTCATTCTTCAACTTCTGCCATTCACTGTCACTTTTTGCTAAGTGTATAGCAAATTGATTGGTATTCTCAACTATCTTCAAGACATGGTCTCGCAGAGTCTTAAGTTGATCATTCATTTTAAAAATGGAAAGATCTTCCATCTCCCCATGCTGAACTTGGCACATGTTTTCAATTCTTATGAAATAATTGGTAATTGAGTCCAGTTTGGCATTTGTCACTTGGTGCAATTCAATGTATTTCTTGTCATTTTTCTTTAATTCAACTATATCTGATGCAATTTTAGTTAACTTGCCATCAAGTTTACCAATTTCTACATTAATACAAGTCTGAACACCAATTATTTCCGTGGAAAGTTTCTGTTCATCCTTTCCTGCTCTTTGGCTGTAAATTCCATCAGAGTCCTGGCCATATTGAAGACACTGTCCACGGCTGAAGGCTCCAATTTGGGGATCCTGTACCCTTGTGGGTAAGGTCTGTGCCAATTGGCTTTGCCTTTTCCTTTGCCTTGATGGTTCTTGGGACCTTTCTGCTTCTTCTGAGGTCCCTTGGGCTTGTCCTTGGACACTTCTGGAGCTGGTTTGGAGCTGGTGGACGCCACTGGTGCCTCTGTCTCCAAAGCTGGAGTCATTTCCAACTCTTTCTTCTGGTCTATGATAAAAGACTTTGGTTCTTCAACCAGTTCTTTATCTTTTTGACCTTGTCTTTGCAAGAAAGGGGGCTCCAACCTCCTGGGAGTTCTATGGTCTTCTCCTGACCCAGAAAACTCTTGATGTGTAAGTAGGAGCTCATGGCCCCCTGCCAAAGGCTTGGGCAGATTTCCCATTCTTCCTCCTTGGCTGCTCTGAATCAATTTTTGTACTGGCATTGATATATTTCTATTGCTGCCACTTGGAAATGGTTCAGTCCTGGAAATAATATCATGAATTAGTTCAGGCTCAGAATTCACGTCAAAATCTGTTGGTACAGACCTTGGGGAATGGGGGGCAACTCTGGCATCCTCCAGATGTGTCTTTCTTGTGGAAGATTTGGCACTTCTGGATTTGGTCTTGCCTCTTCCTTGTCCACATCCATCTGGTTGGACTGAATAGTTGCTTCCATTTCTGGTATGCACCATTTTTATGTCAATTTAAAGATAAAAACACACCTTTTGGTGGTAATTTATTCTTTTCTGAGTTAAATAGGGTGCCTCTTTTAGCAATTTGCACCTCAATACTTTCTTCAGATTCTGCTTCTGAAGATTCAGGACTAGTGATGCATCTTTTACTGAGTCTGTTGCCAGCTGCACAGTATTTGATTAAAGACACTTAAAGAAAAAATATGATAAAAGAAATTATTTTTGTGATTTAAGATGTTTTAAAAGATTTTTTATAAGTTTTATTATTTTTTTGATATTAAAAAAAATGATATTCTTTTTAAAGAAAAAGGTATTAAAATTTAAGAATTTGAATAAAAAATTAAGTCAGAGTAACTCAAAGAATAATTTTATAAGTTTTTGGATGTGAAAAAGCCACGTGTAAAAACAGTACAAAATTAAACCAAATTCCTCAATGATATAAGATTTTAAGAAAATTTCAAAAATAAAAATAATTTTTTCTTTAAATTGAAGAAAAAAAAAAGTTAAATTAATATATTTTAGAACTTAAAAATATATTAATTAAGGGTACAAGGGTCAAAAAACATGGCCAGGCCCCCAAATGTAAGATGTGGTAGGTATGGTGGTTTTTCAGAACACAAAAATGAAGTCTAGAATATGATTATATCCAAAAATCTGGTTACAATCACGGCCAGGCCCCCAAATGTAAGATGTGACTATGAAACTGAAGATAATATTACTATTAATCAACAGTACTATGTCTGTTCTTATGAAATATAATAATAAAATATTATTATAACCACAATTAAATAGTTAAATAATTATTTCTTTCACGTGTTGAGCACTACTAGTGATTTTAACAGTGAGCAAGTAATTGTCTACAAGAATCAATTACAAGAAGAATTTAATAATAAAAACTTTTATTAAAATAATAAAATTATTTTAATATATAATTATCTTTTGCAAGAATAATTATAAAGATAATCCTTGAAGAAAACTATTACTAGAGAAAAAATTCAAGAATTAAAGATAAATGACTCACTAATACTCCAAAGAACTTATTGATAGATGAAAGTAGAGAAATCTGACGTAGAATTGTGGATTTAAGAGATCAAAATGGTTTATAGCAGGATTAAAACAATATATAGTTGGATTCTATGCTTTCACGTCTTTCTGATTGATTCTCAAAGATTTAAAACACTTAAGAATAGCTGTAACTAAGACTTACTTGTTGGTAATAATGGTTTAAATGATAATAAGATGATGATGTGGAAAAAACAGCAAGAGGAGACCTCTTTTAAGTCAACAACAGCTCACAGAGGCGTTCCATGGAGCAAACTGAATAACCAGTGAGTGAGAAAGCATTAAACCCTTTTGGATTAGTACTTACATCATCTGTTGTCACGTAAAATTGTCATAATTGCTTAATTGATGCTTTTACGTGACTACCAACCCCAATATGGTTAAGAATAAGAGGAGTAACATTTGTAAATCTTCTTTTATTCCAAAGTAATTATTGATTTCCCAAAGTTATTAATGTTATTGACAATTTCATCACAGATTGTATTTACTGTGAATTTTTGAAGATTCAGTGTTTCACATAGAATAACCAAAAATGGACTGTAAGTAAAACTTTGAATTTTACTAGTAAAACTGTAATTCTTTTTGGTTGTACAATAGGGCATACAGCTCATCATAAGTCCTGAAAGTTTCAGAAAGATTAATTAACAATTGTATTTTTAATGAATTTTTGAAGTTCTTACATCATTTCTACATAGAATTGCAAATATCAGTGTTTGACTGGTCGCTATGAGGTAAATCAATGGATACTAGTCCAAAAAGGGTTTTAATTACTCTTTTGGGGTTTATCCATGGAAAGTCATTAGTAATTGACATGGTTACAGGAGTGTAAGTATCTTTTTACCTCCTTGGCACGTCAAAATAGCAGGTTATTTGCTATTTTCTGGTGTTTTACAGTAGTTGTAACTTGGTAACCAAGTTCCCAAAGAGGTTTAGTTTACCAATTGGGTGAAGTTCAGCCATGGAACCAAGCTTTGGAGCTATCCACGCCTCTGGGGCCTCAGAAGTTGGGTACCCTGGCTCTCTTTGATGTCTTTTGTCCCCCTTGCTTATTTTTCACATCAAAATAGAAAATTAAGCTTCAAGTGAGATATCCACTATGGGTGTACCAAAATTGCATGTACGAATACCATAATATTAAGTGCTCAAAACATGTATAACACTATTCTTAGTGTATATGTAACATGGGATTTCTCACTTTCCCATTATTTTGGCGTAAAATCAAGAAAAACAAAAATTTTCATGGATCTTTTATGTGGTATTAATGATGTGGTGTTGAAGCATTTTCCATATTACCACCTCAAGGAGTTAATTTGAGCTTATTCACCCTATGGAGCTACCCTAGGTGAATTTTTGTGTAGAATCCAAATCTGGTCTTAAATCCATGGATTTACTTACTCAATAAAAAGTTATTCATCTTTTCTGAAATCAAAAATGATGAATTTTGAATATATGCATGATTTGTGAGTTATGTATAATTCAAAATTTCTTTTTAAGATAATTGTGGCCTATTTGGGTATGTAAAATATACCTCAAGGCTCACAATATGCAAAAGAGTCTTCCATGCACCTCACTGTATGCTTTCTAGCTTTGTCTAGCATTCCTTTGAAGTTAGAATCTGTAGGATGTATTTCAACCAATTCTTTCCTCAAGGAATCTTGAGGTAATTTGGGATTACATCCTTTGTCTAGAATAGCAGAAGTTTGATTGGTACTGGCTTGAATATATCTCTTATATGCCAATTCTAGTGCTGGTAAAAGAGTACACCAATAATGGGTAAATCCATCACAATCTTTACATTCATTGCCATATGCACAAAGGCTTCTCACCATATCTTCTAAGGTCTGGATCATCCTTTCAGCCAAACCATCAGTTTGTGGGTGGTAGGATGTAGAGAAGGATAATTTTGTCCCAAATAGTTGGTGAATATTTGTCCATAGTGCTGTGGTGAATTTGGGATCTATGTCACTAATGATGTTTGTGAATATGCCAGTCCATGATACTACTCTATTCCATATCAGAGGAGCTGTATCCATGGCTGTATCATTCTTGTGACATGGTAGAAAGATCGGAGTCTTACTAAATTTTCAACAATCACTAGGCAAGCATTATAACTTCTGTCACCCCCTGGTTGCAGACCAGTTACCCAATCCATATGGAAAATTTCCCAAGGTCTGCTGGGTTCTTGGAACCTAATCATATTTCCAAGTCTTTGTAAGATTTGTCTATGAAACTGATGATAGTATTACTATTAATCAACAGTACTATGACTGTTCTTATGAAATATAATAACAATATGTTATTCTAACCACAATTAAATAATTCAAGAATTATTTTTTTCATGTGTTAAACACTACTAGTGATTTTAACAGTGAGAAAGTAATTGTCTACAAGAATCAATTACAAGAAGATCTTAATAATAAAGCTTCTTTTATTCAAATAATAAAAATTATTTTAATATATCATTATCTTTTGCAAGAATAATTATAATGATAATTCTTGTAGAAAACTAATTTTAGAAAAAAATTTTAAGAATTAAAATAAATCACTCACTAATATTCCAAAGAACTTATTGAAAGATAAGATACAGAGATATAGTTGAATTCTATGATTTAACGTTTTTCTGATTGATTCTGAAAGATTTAAAACATATAATAATAGCAATAAATAATACTTACTTGTTGGTAGTAATGATTTACATGATAATAAGGAGATGATGATTGGAAAAAACAGCAAGAGGAGGCCTCTTTTAAGTCAACAACAGCTCACAGAGGCATGCCATGGAGCAAACTGAAAAACCAGTGAGTGACAAAACAATAAACCTTTTTGGATTATTGATTGCATCATCTGTTGTCATGTAAGATTATCATAATTACTTAATTGATGCTTTTGCGTGACTACCAACGCCAATATGGTTAAGAATAAAAGGAGTGAAATCTGTAAATCTTCTTTTATTCCCAAAGAATCATTGATTTCTCAAAGCTATCAATGTTATTGGCAATTTCATCACAGGTTGTAATTACTGTGAATTTTTGAAGATTCAGTGTTTCACGTAGAATAGTAAAACAATGGACTGTAAGTAAGAATTTTAATTTTACTAGTAAAACCATAATTCTTTTTGGTTGTACCATAGATAATACAGCTCTCTATTAGTCCTTAAAGTTTCAGAAATATTTATTAAGAATTGTATTTTTAATGAATTTTTGAAGTTTTTACCTCATTTCTATGTAGAATTGCAAAGATCAGTGTTTCACTGGTTGCTATGAGGTAAATCAATGGATACAAGTCCAAAAAGGGTTTTAATTACTCTTTTGAATCTTCAAGTTTCTTTGGGCCTTTGATATTATGAAAATTTAAGGTTGAAACTAGAACTAAGTCCCCTACTTTGAAGTCTGGTACTTTATGACTCTTGTCCCACTTCTGTTTTGCATAATAAGAAGCATCATTCATACGTTGTTTTGCATGATGTTTCACTTCATCAAGCATTACTTTGAATCTGGAAGCTGTAGGATGAATTTCAATCAAGTATTTCCTCAGTGTGTCTGCTGGGAGGCTTGGATTCCATCATTTTTCTAACATAACAGGAGTTTGTCCTGTGGAAGAATGTACTGATGTCTTGTATGCCAATTCTAGTGCAGGTATTAGAGTGCACCAGTCATGGGTAAAGCCATCTGAGTCTTTGAATTCTAACCCATAAGCACAGAATCTCCTGACCATGTCTCCTAAAGTTTGAATCATCCTCTCTGCTAGCCCATCTGTTTGAGAGTGATATGCTGTAGAGAATGATAGCTTAGTCCCAAAAAATCTATGAAGATTGGTCCAAAGTGAAGATGTGAACTTGGGATCTCTATCACTTATGATATTCTTAACCAATCCTGTATGAGAAATAAATCTACTCCATAGAAGAAGAGCTGTATCCATAGCAGTCTCATCCTTATGACATGGTAAGAATATGGGAGTCTTGCTATATCTGTCTACAATGACTAAACAAGCATTATAACCTTTGTCACCACTTGTAGGAAATGCTGTTACCCAATCCATGTGAACAACTTCCCAAGGGGATTTTGGTTCTTGAATATGGATCATAAGTTCAAATTTCTTGCCTGTACTCCTGTTTGCTTTTTGGCATCTGTCACAGGTATGGCAATATTCAATGGTTTCCTTTCTCCAAGATGGCCACCATGCACAGTTCTTCACTTTTTCAAGTGTTCAGAGTAGATACTATCATGACATTCATGAAGAATGGTATTGATACGTAATCTACTGCACAATGTCATAACACAAGAATGTTTTGTTCTGTGGTAAATGATCCCATCAAACAAGTGAAATCTTCCTTCAGAATAGGAATTTTTCCAAACTTCATCAAGTGCATTAACTAAAGATGTGTCCTTGCAGTCTTTATCTAATAAAGAAGTCAAGATATGGCAATTCTTGTCTTGTTTATAAGATTCTCTGACCTCCTCAAAGAATTCAGTCCCAATATCAGTTATGTTAATTCCTTCAATTGGAATCTGTGGTTCAGCTTCCAAAGGTACATAAGCTGGGTTATCAGTAGTGTTGGCTAAAGCCCATCTACTAAGTCCATCAGCATTCTTGTGAATGTTTCCTTCTTTATGAACTATAGTCATGTTTCCTCTATATTCTTGAATAGCTATTTGCCATCTCAACATATGTCTGTTGGGAGTTTTCATGTTAAGAAGTGATTTTACTGCATTACAGTCAGTTATCACTTCAAAAACACTGCCATCAAGGTAATAGTGTAATTTCTCAAGTGCCCATACCAAACATAAGCACTCCATTTGGCTTTCACCATATCTGGCTTCTGTTGGTTTGATTTGTCTTGAGATGTAACAAACTGGTCCTTCTGTAGGTTTTTCATCAATAATTTGGACTTGTTGTAGGGCTGCCCCTAATCCATCTCCACATGCATCAATGTACAATTTAAAGGGAATATTCCAGTCAGTCATGAGTAGTAAAGGTTCTTCTGTAAGAGCTCTCCTTATCTTCTCATAAGCTTTAATTATCTCCTGTGTCATCTAAAATACAGTCTGTTGATCACAGATTCTATAAAGTTATTTGGCTAGAATTGCAAAGTCTTTCAATTTTTGCCTATAATAACTGGCAAACCCAACAAAAGACATCATTTCTATTTTTTTCTGGGTTATTGGCTTAAGTAACACTGCTGCTACTTTGTTTTTGTCAATACCCAAGCTTAAAGAAGAAACAATATGTCCTAATGCTTTGAGTTCTTCAAAACCAAAATTGCATTTCTTAAGTGAAATTTTCATGTTCACTTCTGCAAACCTTTGAAGTACTCTTGCAAGTCTTTCAAGGTGCAAAGACCGTGAATCAGAACATATGATAATATCATCAATATAAATGATAAGCCATCATTCACACAATTCTGTGCGAAAGATGGTATTCATCATTCTTTGATAATGGGATGCAGCATTTTTAATGCCGAATGGCGTTCTAAGATACTCATAAATACCACAGTGAGTGATAATTCACAGTAATTTCTTAGCTTTAGGCGTCAAAACATTTTGATGGAAGCCTTTCAATGCATCCATTGATGTGACATACTTGTCTTTAGACAATTGAGTCAAGGTTTCTTGAATTGTAGGGATTGGACACCTATCTGGAACTGTGTAGGTATTCAATTCTCTGAAATCTCCAAATATTCTTGACTTATCATTATGCCAGGCAATAATAACAGGTGTTGTCACTTCAACTTCCACATTATGGCCTACTTTTCTTAGTACACCAAGTTGAATCAACTCTTGGATATGTTTTTCCAAGGCTTCTCTAGCTCTAGGACTGGCTGGATAAGCTGGTCTTCTAAGTACTGGAGGATATGGCCTGTAAATATTAAGAGTAATATCAACTTCATGTCCCCTTATAGCACCTAATGGTGCATTATCAGAGGCAAACTCATTATTCTATGTGTATAACACATTAATAAGTTCATTCCTCATTTTTGGTGATAATGATGGATTAATTTGTGCTTCAACAAGTTGATTAGACACAAATGCATCTTTATAAGTATCCTTAACAGAAGATACCACAGATATTTGTTTTGGCATATTGGAAAAAGCAAATGTTTGTCTTTTGTTATCCCCAATTGTGAAATATCTGTCTTTGTGGTTATTGATGTTAATACCATAAATATTTAAGTAATCATTTCCAAGAATGATGTTCTGAGATGTGCAATTACCCATCACCACAATCTCAGTTTTCATCCTTACACTTCCTGCTGGGTGTGGAAATAAAAGATTAGTGTCTAATATACCCAAGGGGTACATATTGTTACTGGCACTACTAACTTTCACACCTTCTATTGGTAATAGATGGTTTTTCTATTCAGGAAGTATAACTTGTGGATAATCTTTTCCCACACAAGTGCAAAATGCCCCTGTATCCAAATTTATTTTGGGTTCAATATCACTTATCAAAACTGATGTGATAAAGGATTCTCCAGCAGTGTAACCTTTTCCTCTAGCAGGTTTTGTGTTACACATTCTGGCATCTTGGATATTTATCAGGTTGCAGCAATCCTCACTGTACTGTGGCAAGTGGGTATGGACTTCTGTGACCTCAAAGAAAGCTGCAATGTCTTCAATCGGATAGTCCTCCACTGGTGTATCCTCAGAGACTGCAGAATCTTGATCAGACTCCTCTTTCTCTTCAGTACACTATATTTCTTCAATTACTTGAATTTTATTGATTTTTGTCTTTTTGGTGCAAGTGTTTGCTAAATGTGAAGTGCTTCCACATTTATGACACTTTAAGACAGGTTTTTCTGGTCTTTTGTCCTCTCTGGGAATCTTGGAGGTCATCTTGGATTATGCTGGGATTTTAGACCAAGTTTTACCAATTCTTGTTCTGGCAATGATATCTTCCATAGCATTAATGTAGTCTTCTGTTGAACAGGGTTCTACACATCTGCTTTTGATAGCATGTTCTAATTATCCTCCAAACTTTCTTGATATTTTCATATTAATCATAGTGTCAGACATATCTGGGTGTAAAGCAGATAATCTGTCTTTTTGCTTGAAGAACCAAGTAAGTGGTTTACCTTTCTCTGAGTTAAAAATGGCACTTTCAAAAGAATTTTCCATTTTAAACCTCCAAGAATTGTTGGCCCATTTGGTAATCACTTCAGATTTCCACCAAGACCAATCATGTTTTCCATGATCCATTCTCATTTTGTAATACCATTTCTTTGCAGTTCTGCTAAACAGAGAGTGTAATTTCCCCACTATTATTTCATCAGGTATATTAAAGTCTTCCTGTAACATATCAATAGTCCTGATGAGCTCAATATGGTTGTATTCTTCTTCACCAGGGAATGTTGGCCATTCTTTTAATTTGGGAATATCTTTAACAGAGACAACATTTTCTCCTAAAAGTGGGGTAAAACTTCCTTTAACAGAAAGTTTTTCTTCAGTCAAAGGTGTAGAATGTCTTGGCATATGTGGGGTCATAATTCTTATGAATTTGTTCTACATTTGAAATGATTTCATTCTTTAACTTCTGCCTTTCACTGTCACTTCTTGCTAAATGTGTAGCAAACTGATTGGTATTTTCAACTATCTTTAAGACATGGCCTTGTAGAGTTTTAAGTTGATCATTCATTTTAAAAATAGAAAGATCTTCCATTCATCATTCTTAATCTGACATGTACTCTCAATTCTGCTACAAGCATTGATAATTGAATCAAATTTGGCATTTGTCAATTCATACCATTCAGTATATTTCTTGTCATGTTTTTTCAATTCATTAATATCTAATGCTATTTTAGTTAACTTTGAATCAAGTTTACCAATTTCTACATTAACACCTCTTTGTACATGATCTATTTGCGTGGAAAAGTCCTGTTCAGCCTTTCCTGCTCCTTGGCTGTGAATTCCATGAGAGTTCTGGCCATGTTGAACACACTGTCCACGGCTGAAGGCTCCAATTTGGGGATCCTGTACCCTTGTGGGTAAGGTCTGTGCCAATTGGCTTTGCCTTTGCCCCTGCCTTGATGGTTCTTGGGACCTCTCTACTTCTTCTGAGGTCCTTTGGGCTTGTCTTTGGACACTTCTGGAGCTGGTTTGGAGCTGGTAGACGCCACTGAGGCTTCTGTCTTCAAAGCTGGAGTCATTTGCAGTTCCTTCTTCTGGTCTATGGATCAAAGACTTTGGTTCTTCAACCAATTCTTTATCTTTTTGACCTTGTCTTTGCAAGACAGGGGGTTCCATCCTCCTAAGAGTTCTATGGTCTTCTCCTGACCCAGTGTCACAGGGGCTCTTATGGAAGCAAGAGGGCCTGGCACTCAGGAATCAAGAACTCACTTGGATGGCCCCAAATGACAATAAGAAATACTACGGAATATATTTCTTAAGAAGGAATAAGAGAAAGGACAAAGATGCCAAAGACAACAAAGAATAATAAGAATGAAGCCAGAGGCCAAAGATAAGAGAAAGCCAAAAGCCAAGAAGCCAGCCAAGTGAATCCTCAATTAACTGTTTCAACCTGCCAGAAAGAACAATGGAATTAGTAAGGGATATGAACACCAATATCCACTGACAGGCGAGGAAAGAAAAGAGAAAAGGTACTAATGACTGACTTAAGATTATCAGTATTAACTTTAGAAGGTAAAAGAAAATAAGGATAAAAATAAATCCAATATATTCATTAACTGGGGAAAACGTCCCGAGGTGATGAAAGGTAGCCGGTATATGTGAAAACTGAAAGATTGATCCTGGAAGGTGGATCAATGACTGTATTGTCCGAATCGGGAAATACAGTTCTGGCCATCTTGAAATTTGAACTGTGTGATGAAGTTCCCACAGTGGAATATGGAATGGCCCAATTGGGCCAGAATTGAGTTGTCCAAGGAGTATTGAATACTTGATGCCTTGACAACTGATTGAAATAATGTGATACCTCTTGAGTATTTCCCTTGAAGAATCCTGAATGAATTTTGCCAACCCAACTCCTGCGGATACAGGTGGTTGGGATCCCTGAAGAGTCTTCTGATTTCCGCCATAACTTGTCAGACTGATGAGCTGATTGATCCTCCTTTGAAATGGGTGTTGGGATTTGAGACCTTGATTTGGAAAGGTGGAATTGGGTCCTGAGAACGTCACCATTGGATTTCTGAGCAAAAATGGCGCATGATGGTATATAATACTGTATATGTACCATGCCTGCAACCTTGAGTACAGATGGTATGAAGGAAAGTAAGAAATCCCCTGGAGTTGAGGGGAAAGACACACTGAGCTGATCGGATGGCCTCTGGTGGTTGCCAGAGGCCATGCCTGAACTATTGGTCCATGGTGGTCCATGGCCAAAATTGGGTCCTACGGGATTTATGGCCAAAATGGTGTCCATGAGCTTTTTGGTCATTTTTGGGTCCAAGAGGATGGTGGCCAAAATTGGCTCAGGTGGGCTCAATTGTGGTTTGGGACCTACCTGGCCCTTGGGCCTAGGTGGCTGGCCCCTTTTGGCCTCATTGGATTAGGCCAAAAGGGTCCTAAATGGCCTACGGACCGCGGACCACGGCTTACGGACTGCGGACCGTGAATCACAGCCCACGGGCCGTAGGAGCCGTAGGGGGCTTAAATGGCCCAAAAAGGCCATTTAGGCCAAAGCCCAAATAATGAAAGGGGTGGCCTTGAATCCAAAAATGATGGCTAGGGGGCCTGGAGGCCCCTAGAAGACAAAATGACTCCCCAGGCCCAAAATCAAAGATGAAGGCCTCGGGGTTGGTGAAGTGGGAACTGGCCAAGAAGGCCAATGACGGCAGGATATGGCCTGAAGTCATAAAAGATTGTTGAGGCCATAAAATGGCCATTGGAAGGTGGTATGGCGTGGATGCCATACAACATCCAAGGGGGCCAATTGGCCAGGAAAGATATGACGTGACCAATTGACCCCAACTTGGCTCCAGGTTGAATTGGCGCAGCCATCAAGGAGGAGGGCCAAACTCATGGTTGTGACAGTACTCCCCTACCTTGAATGGTGAGCTCCTGAGCACCAAGATACGGTAAAAGCCTGTGGAGGCTGTTGAGACATGTTGGACATGAGGATTCCAGAGGCATTGATCTTGAAAAGAAATCTTTTGAACTGATAATTAATGTTGGCATATGAATTGAGGTTGACGTAGTCTTCTCTTGACATTTGGCTTTGAAAATGTTGAAGGATTGAATTTGAGGTAGAATTTTGGCATAAAGATTATAATAAAAGAGATTTAAAGAAAAGTAAAGATAAAGAAAACAGAAAAAGAAAATAAAAGGAAGGAAAACATTTGAAGGGGGTCCAATCTTCATCACAGATTTTGACAGTTGATTTTGGGAGTGGCCAAGGACCTGGATAAAAGAATTTGATGCCAGGTGCTCACAGAGTGACCAAGGTGATGTTTTGAAAAGATTGTAGTCCCCTCAGGGAAGTGCACACCAGGAGAAGAACTTACTTTTACAAGTTGCCAATCCCGCCAGTGCCATAAATAAGAATATAAATTGGATGAAGGAATGTCTTGAATTGGAAAACTTGGAAAGGAAAATGAAAATGAATGGTCTATTTGCCCAAGTGAAAAATGGCCATAATTTTGGAATTGATGTTGAAAGCCAGGCCAACAAATCTGTGTCCAAATTGCAAAGTGCTCGCAGAGTGGCCAAGGTGATGCTTACAACAAAGAAGAGTAGAATACCCCTAGAGGTGCATACCAGGAGTGGGACTTACTCTTCATAATTCCTCTCCCCACCAAGCACCATAAAATGATCAAGCTCTTGAAGAATCGGGTCCTGGCTTGTCAGGATACAAAGAATGGAAATCTTTGACAAGTGCAGGACAATTCTTGAGGTTTCCGGCTGGTTCCCAAGTGGATCTTTCTGGGTCTTGGCTGAAACCTTTCCATTCCACCAGATACCATAATTTTCCTCTCTTGAGCTTTGAATCCAGTATTTGAGAGACTTCCCATTCCTCTTCTTCTTCAATGATAATTGGAGGAGGAGGCTCTTGATGCCGATCTGTGATTGCTGATGTCTTGACTGGTTCCAAGAGTGAGATATGGAAGACTGGGTGGATGGATTTCCATTGAGATGGAAGCTTGAGGTGGTGAGCATTGGATCTGATCTTCTTCAAGATTGGAAAAGGACCCAACCATCTTTTGGATAGTTTTTTGGTGGGTCTGGTTGATTTGATATTCTTGGAAGAAAGCCATACCATGTCACCAGGATTGAAAACAGGTGGACTTGCTCTACCTTTATCTGCATACCTCTTAAACTGGTTTATGGAAGCTTCAAGTTCTCTCTTGACATCTTGCTGTACTGATTGGATTTTTGTTGATAATTTTCCAGCAGGATTATCTTGAGTGACTTGAACTGAATCAAATTGTGGATCTCTTCCATAAACAGTGAAAAACGGTGATTGCTTGGTTGAGGAGTGCTCAGAATTATTGTAGGCAAATTCAGCCAGAGGGAGCCAGGTGTTCCAATCATCTTGATGATAACTGACATACATCCAAAGATACTGTTCTAGTATCTGATTTACCCTCTCTGTCTGTTCATCAGTTTCTGGATGATAGGCAGTCGACAAGTCTTTTGAAATCTTGAGCTGCTGCAAAGATTGGTCCAGAAGGAAGAGACAAAGAGTGAACCTCTATCACTGACAATGTGAGCCTGTGAGGTATGTTTAACATACCCATAAGGCCACAAATGATTTTATAAACAATTAAATTTGTCTTAAACAGACTTTTTAGTTGAATTTAAAATAAAAAATAATAAAAAATAAGTATAACTTTTTTTTGGATAAACAAAGTTATAATTATTATGTCATTTTTGGATTCTACACCAAAAATAACCTAGGGTACACCCATAGGGTGTTATACCCAAAAACACTTATTTCTTGTGTTATTAGAAGATTTAAGAATCTCACAGTACTAATGTAACTTTTTAACATTTTTTTTAAAATTGTTAAATTTAAGCTTAATTAAGCTTAAATTTAAAGTTACATAAGGTTTATGCAACTTTACCAAAATTTTAGTTAAAATTGAGGTGTGGTGTATATTTACTGAATTGGCTAAGGATTTGCCATACAGAATGTAAATCCTGCGTGAGCTCAATTTAAAAGGGTTTAAGGCCATAGTATGGCTTTAAATAAATAAAAGGGCAAAATCCACGCAAAAAGGTGGGACAAAGGAAAAAGACCAAATAGAGCTGGGGTACCCAACTTTTTGGATCTGCAAGGATTCAATTAAGGTTGTCCACCTGTATTGGAGGATTTTCAACCTTATTTAAACTTTAAGATTAGACTTTGATCCAACCTTAAGGTTTAAACTGGTTTTATCCTAAATTGGACAGGAATTTCAAGCTGCCAAGAGGGTAAATCCCAATAAGCAGGCTTGGAATCAAGGTTTTAAGAACTGTCAAAGCTTAATCAAGCTTAAAAAGCTTAAATAAGCTTAAAACTTTAAGGTTTCAATCATCAAAACCTTATCAAAACTTAAGGTTTTGTGTGTATTGCTATTTTACGTGGAAAAATAGTAATAACTTCAAAAATTCATTAAAAATCCAAATATTAATGGATTTGCTTGAAAATTTCACACAGCTTAGAATTTAATATTATCAATATATAAATTAAATTTTAAGTATCTTTTATTAATAGGTTTCCTGGGTAATTAGCCTGGAAAATTACTTTTTTAATTAAGCTTAAAGAAAATTATGATTTCTTTAAAAATTAATTAAAAATTCAGTTTAAGAGATTTCTGCTTGAAACTCTGATTTTATGTTGTTCATGTGATGAACTTTAATATAAATAAACTTATTTTATATTAAAACTTAAAATAATTAAACTAAATGAGGATTAAAGTTACTTGGAGTTAAGAATAACACTGATAACTTTAAATTGGAAGTAAAAATAAGTTGCCTTAAGTTAAGAACTTAATTTTTAAGCATGGTTTTTCAGTTTTGACCTGAGCACGCCCTCTACATCCATTATGAATCATGAGAGCTGCTCTGTAGACATAAAAAGAGTCTTTTCATCACTGTTTTTATCCATCATTCATAATCATTCATAATCAATCCAATCATATTAGACATTTAAACAGGTAAAGTTTTATTAAATATAAAATCTTATTATTAAAAGTAATTCTTAAGTTATTTTTATTCTTTATTTATTAAATTAAAGAATTGAAGTCATAGAATTCAGATTATTGTTGTAATCATCTATAATAACTTTTATTATATAAAATTTTCATCTTAAATATCTTTTAAAATCCACAAATTCCTCTCAAAAACTCTTTAATCATAAATTTTAGTATAAAAAGTTGTTTTATCTTTGATTTTATTGATTTTTGGCGTGTTTTTAACTTATAATCATTATTTAATATAATAACTGTTGTTTCATAACTTGTTGTATTAAATAAATATTATAAGTAAGTTTTCTTTAAAGTTCTATATTTTTTTTATCTATTATTAGTTTTTTTATATAGAATTTTATTCTATAAAGAATTATTTCTGCACAGTGTGTGTTTAATTCTTTTTATAAATAATATTTATATTATTTATAAGTGGTTAAATATTTATATTTTCCACGTGTAATTGTCTCATTAAGAGCTTTACACTTCTTATTGTTATAACTGTCAGTGACTATAACAATAATAGAATAATTATAATTTATTATAATTATTATATTTTTTTTTATTATTATATTATTATAATAATAATTAAATTTATTTTTTTATATAATTATTTTTAATAATTATATTTAAATTTGTGGTTATAATATTTCATTATATTATATTTTTCTACTGAGGACAGTCATAGTACTCTTGATATTGTTACTATTATCAAGAGTTTCATAGACAAACCTTACATTTGGGGGCCTGGCCGTGATTTTAAACCAATTTTTGGGACATAAATCATATTCTAGACCTTATTTTACTGTTTTTTGACGTAAAATTGCCATATTTGTCTTAATATTGGCTTTTTTGGGACTTATCCCTTATAAATAATCTTTATAATATTAATAAAGTTATTTTTTCTTAAGAATATTGTTTGAAACAATATACTATTGAGTGACTTGGAATAAATTTCTTTTGTCTAACTAGTGGCTTTTTCACATCACAGACTTGAAATTTATTCTTTGAGTTATTCTAGTATAAAGTGAATAATAATATAATTTTGATTAATTAACTTGTTAATTGCATAATTATTATTTCTTTAAAGAAAATAATAAATCAAATAAAAAATCTTTAAAAATAAAAATCTTTACTAAAAACATTTTTTCTTTTTATCTTAGACATTTTTCTTTATTTTTGACGTAATTTGCCATAAATTACATAAAAACAACTTTATTCAATAAGTTGAGTTTATAAGTTATTTTTATTATTTGATAAAATAACTTATATTTTTAAATTTTCTCTAGTGTCTTCCATCAGAGAAAGTTCTTCAGACTCTGAAGCCTCAGAGTCCAGTATTGAAATTCAAACCAGCCCAGCACCAAGGGGTTTAATAACCAAAGAGCCCTTTAAAGGTACTGCAGGTGAATTCAATCCACTTTTACTCTAATTTTTATTAAAATTGACGTGAAATGACTCCTACTAGAAGTGGAAGCAACTACTCCATCCAATCAAATGGATCTGGACCAGGACATTCCAGCCATAAATCCAAAAGGCAAGAATGTCCTCCCAGAGGAGAGGCACAAATGGAGGATGCCAGAACTTCCACCAGTTCCCAAAGGTTAGCCAGCACCTTTGAACCTCTTATTGAGAGTCCAGAAGCTGACATAACTGCTATTGCTGTTAGACCTGAACCATTTCCAACAGGCAACTGTGGAAATTTATCAATCCCAATGGAAAAACTGGTTCCTGGCGTCAAAACAACAAGAGTGGGAACTCCTTCCAAGTCTTTGGATAGGCACCATGAACTCTTATCTTCAAGTGAAGAAGTTCATGGGGCCAGAAAAGACAGAAGATCTTCTATTGGGTTGGACACCAATGTCTGTCAAAGGACAAGTCCAACAGATAAAAGCTTGGTTGAAAAACCAAAGCATGTTATCAGAAGACCAGAAGAAGAAGTTGGCCCAGGGCAAGGACAACAGCCAAGTGGAAGCTCCTCAAGCATCCACCAGCAAAAATCCGCCTCAACAAGTGCCAAACAAGCCCAAGCAAGCCCCAAAGACCAACCAGAAGGGCAAGCAAAAGGCAAAGGGAAAGGCAAAGCCCAAGTGGAACAAGCCCTACCCTCAGAATTACAGAATTCCAAAGAAGGAAAAGACAGCCATGGACAATGTGTTCAATATGGCAAGAACTTTGATGGAATTCAAAAACAAGGAGGAGGAAAGATTGAACCAATCCTTTCCAAAGAAATAGACCCTGTAAAGCTTGTAACTTACTTTGAATCTTGTAATAAAGAAATTATGGCAAAATTTAAAGCATTTGATCATGTCCAACAAAAGCTGGGCAATGAGATAGTACAAGTTAAAGACCAACAAAAAACCATTATTGGCCTTGAAAATGTTAATAAGGCAAATATTTTGTCTTTGACGCAAATTTGTGAAAGACTTGAGCATAAAGTTACCTTACTAAATCAACCAGATGAGAATTCAATTTCTTTTATAACTGGACAGTTAAGAGAATTGAAAATACAAGTTCAAAACTTGGAAAATTCAACTGGCCACAATGCAGCTCTTTTTCAAGAACAATTGGAAAAAAGTGATAAAGCAAGACTTGAATTGAAAGAAGATATTCAATCAAGTATTAATAATATATCACTAAAAAATGAATTGCCAAGGCAATCCACACCATTTCTTGACAGAAATGATCTTAACTTGAATAATGATTTACATCATACAATTTCAAGTAATGATGTGGAAACTGCTTGCAATTACAAAGACATTCCAAGATTAGAGGAATGGCCAACCTTCAGTGGTGAAGGAGAATATAATCATATGGAATTTATGAAAACAATTGATATGTTCAAAGAAGACTTTAACATACCAGATGAATACACAAGTGCCAGATTACACTCATTATTTACCAAATCAGCTAAGAAATGGTATTATAAGATGAGACAAGACCATGGAAAACATTCCTGGCCTTGGTGGAAAGAACAAGTTATTTCCAAATGGGCAAATGATTCCTGGAGATTTAGAATGGAAAATTCTTTTGAGGAAGCCATTTTTAATATTGAGAGGGACAGGCCCATGACTTGGTTTCTTAAACAGAAGGACAGATTAACTGCCCTTCATCCTGATATGTCTGAACCAATGGTACATAAAAGGATATTAAGAAAGTGTGGTGGTGACCTTGAGCATGCTATAAGAAGCAGATGTATTGAGCCTTGCTCTACAGAAGATTATATCAATGCTATGGAGGATATCACTACTAGAACAAAAATTGGAAGAAATTGGTATAAACCCCCAATAGACAACAAGACTAGTGGGAAACCAATTTCAAAACCAAATAAACCACATGACAGACCTCCTTTGAAATGTCATAAATGTGGAAGCACATCTCATTTAGCAAACACTTGTCCAAAAAAGACAAGAGTCAATGAGATAAGTGTAGAAAAAGCGGAAGACACAAAAGAAACTGAGGTAGCTTTACATGAAAGTGATTCTGAACCTTCAGAAGAAGAAGAAACATCAGAAGAACTTAGTGTAGAGAATATTAATGTTTCTTTTGAGGTCACTGAGGTACACACTCACTTACCACAGTACAGTGATGAATGTATGGATCTCATACATGTGCAAGATGCCAGAATGCAGAAAACCAAACCTGCCAGAGGTAAAGGTTATACAGCTGGGTCATCTTGTATCACTAATATTGTGATAAATAACACAGAAGCCAAGATACATCTTGACTCAGGTGCTTTTTGCACTTGTGTTGGGAAAGATTATCTTGACAAAATTTATACCAATTGGCAAAACAAGTTGATGCCAATTGAAGGTGTGAAATTCAGCAGTGCTAGCCAGAATATGCATCCTTTGGGTATATTTGAAGCTACAATAATATTTCCTCACCCTGCAGGAAGTATGAGATTGAAAGCTGAATTTGTTGTTATGAATAATTGTACTTCACAACACTTTATACTTGGGAATGATTATCTCAATATCTATGGTATTGATATTAATAATTATAAGGACAGATATTTCACTATAGGGGAAAATAAAAGGCAAAAATTTGCTTTTTCTCCAGAAAGAAAAGAAATTACTGTCATTCAACAAGTGAAAAATGTTAATAAAGAAAAATTTGTGTCAGATCAATTAAGTGAAGCACAAATTAGTCCTGAATTAACACCAGAAATGAAGGAAGAACTTATTGAAATTTTATTTCAATTTCAAAAAGCCTTTGCTTCTGATGATGAACCACTTGGGGCTATAAAAGGCCATGAAGTGGATATCATGCTTAACGTGGAGAGACCTTATCCCCCACTATTAAGAAGACCAGCTTACCCAGCTAGCCCTAGGGCTAGAGAAGCATTAGAAAGTCATATTCATGAACTAATGAAACTGGGAGTTCTTAGAAAAGTTGGACACAATGAGGAAGTGGAAGTCACAACTCCAGTAATCATTACTTGGCATAATGATAAGTCAAGGATGGTTGGAGATTTTAGGGCATTGAACACCTATACTATTCCAGACAGGTATCCAATCCCTAGAATCCATGAGACTTTGACTCAGTTATCCAAAGCAAAGTTTATTACTTCCATGGATGCTCTTAAAGGCTTCCATCAGAATGTTTTAACACCTCATGCAAGGAAATTATTGAGAATAATAGCTCATTGTGGTATTTATGAATATTTGAGGATGCCTTTTGGTATTAAAAATGCACCCTCTCATTATCAAAGAATGATGAATACCATATTCCCACATGAATTATCAGAGGGATGGTTAATCATTTATATTGATGACATTATCATTTGTTCAGAAACCTGGCAATCACATTTAGAGAGACTTTCATTAGTACTTAAGAAAATTCTACAAGTGAACATGAAAATTTCTCTTAAAAAATGTAATTTTGGGTTTCATGAGTTGAAAGCTCTGGGACATGTAGTATCAGGACTAAGCCTTGGTGTTGACAAAAACAAAGTGGCTGCAGTTTTACTGAAACAAATGCCCCAGAACAAAAAAGAGATGATGTCTTTCTTAGGATTTGCCAGTTATTACAGGCAACACCTTAAAGATTTTGCAATCCATGCCAGATCATTATACAGAATTTGTGATCAACAGACTGTTTTTGAAATGACACAGGAGAGAATTCAAGCATATGATAAAATCAAGTATGCCTTGACCAATGCACCATTATTATTGATGCCAGACTGGAAACTTCCTTTTAAGCTGTACATTGATGCATGTGGTGATGGTTTAGGAGCTGCTCTTCATCAAGTTCAAATTGTCAATGACAAACCTTATGAAGGTCCATTTTGTTTTATTTCAAGACAAATTAAACCTACTGAGGCAAGATATGGAGCTAGCCAAATGGAGTGCCTTTGCCTTGTTTGGGCTCTGGAAAAACTTCATTATTATCTTGATGGTAGTGTGTTTGAAGTAATTACTGATTGTAATGCAGTAAAATCACTTCTTAACATGAAGACTCCAAACAGACACATGTTAAGATGGCAGATTGCTATACAGGAGTATAGAGGCAATATGACCATAGTACATAAAGCTGGAAATATTCATAAGAATGCTGATGGCTTAAGTAGATGGGCATTACCCAATACACCTGATAATCCTGCCTATGTTCCTACAAGTGCAGAACCTCAAATCCCAATTGAAGGAATTAATATCACAGATGTTGGAACAGAATTCTTTGAAGAGGTTAGAGAAAGCTACAAGCAAGATAAGAATTATCATATTCTTACTGCTCTACTTGACAAAGATTGTAAAGATGTAGCGTTGGCTAATTCTCTGGATGATATTTGGAAAACATCTTATGATAATGGAAGATTTCATTTGTTTGATGGTATACTATATCATAGATCTAAACACACATGTGTCATGGTCCTATGTAGTAGAATGTTGATTAACACAATACTACTAGAATGCCATGATAACATTTATTCTGGACATCTGTCTGAAGACAGAACAATGGAAAGAATTAAGACATGTGCCTGGTGGCCATCTTGGAGAAAAGATGTCATTGAGTACTGTCATAGTTGTGATAGATGCCAGAAAGCCAATAAAGCTACTGGTAAAAGGTTTGGTTTAATGATCCATATTCAAGAACCAAGTACCCCGTGAAAAGTGGTTCACATGGATTGGGTAACTGCTTTACCACCTGGAGGTGATAAAAGTTACAATGCATGTCTTGTTATTGTGGACAGATATAGCAAAACACCAATCTTTTTACCATGCCATAAAGATGACACAGCTATGGATACAGCTCTTCTAATTTGGAACAGAGTCATATCCCATACTGGTCTCTTTAAAAATATCATTAGTGATAGAGACCCAAAATTCACATCAGCCTTATGGACTAATCTACATAAGCTTTTGGGTACAAAATTATCATTTTCAACAGCCTACCATCCACAAACAGATGGACTGGCAGAAAGAATGATTCAAACCCTTGAGGACATGATCAGAAGATTTTGTGCTTATGGCCTGGAGTTTAAAGATTCTGATGGCTTTACCCATGATTGGTGTACTCTTATACCAGCATTGGAATTAGCCTACAAGACCTCCATCCATGCTTCAACAGGCAAGACTCCTGCAATGTTGGAAAAAGGATGGAACCCCAAACTTCCAGTTGATACTTTGAAAAAAGATTTGGTTGACATTCATCCAACTGCTTCAAGCTTTAAGCTGCTGCTTGATAAAGTGAGACATCATGCAAATCAAAGCATGAATGATGCCTTTGAATATGCTAAGCAGAAATGGGATAAAAGTCATAAGACACCAGAATTCAACGTAGGGGACTTAATACTAGTTTCAACCTTGAACTTTAATAATATTAAAGGTCCAAAGAAATTGAAAGATTCCTTTGCAGGACCATTTATTATTAAAGCCCTCCATGGGACAAATGCAGTACAAGTAGAACTGTCAGGAGAGTTAGGAAACAAACACCCAACTTTCCCTGTCAGTCTTGTAAAGCATTACACATCAAGTGATAAGGAATTATTTCCTTTGAGAAATGAAACACCCTTAGAAGTACCCCCACTTGAACCAAGTGAGGAAAAGAAAGTACTGAAAGTCTTAAAAGAAAGAAGACTTAGGGGTAAAAATGAAAGAGAATACTTAGTCAGGTACAGAAATCCACAACATGAAGATGAGTGGGTTGAAGAAAGTAAGATACCTGATTCCCAAAAGTTTCTCAGAAGATTCAGACATGAGAGAAGACCAATTCCTCAATAAAAGTTTGAATTGTGTGCTTTACATACTTGAACAGTATAAGTAGAGAGGTTGGACAGTGGATTATACCCCCCCAAATAACTTGGGGGTACACTAAAGGAAAATTGTGGTACAATTTTTTTTGGTGGTAGGGAATGTGAGCCTGTGAGGTATGTTTAACATACCCATAAGGCCACAAATGATTTTATAAACAATTAAATTTGTCTTAAACAGACTTTTTAGTTGAATTTAAAATAAAAAATAATAAAAAATAAGTATAACTTTTTTTTGGATAAACAAAGTTATAATTATTATGTCATTTTTGGATTCTACACCAAAAATAACCTAGGGTACACCCATAGGGTGTTATACCCAAAAACACTTATTTCTTGTGTTATTAGAAGATTTAAGAATCTCACAGTACTAATGTAACTTTTTAACATTTTTTTAAAATTGTTAAATTTAAGCTTAATTAAGCTTAAATTTAAAGTTACATAAGGTTTATGCAACTTTACCAAAATTTTAGTTAAAATTGAGGTGTGGTGTATATTTACTGAATTGGCTAAGGATTTGCCATACAGAATGTAAATCCTGCGTGAGCTCAATTTAAAAGGGTTTAAGGCCATAGTATGGCTTTAAATAAATAAAAGGGCAAAATCCACGCAAAAAGGTGGGACAAAGGAAAAAGACCAAATAGAGCTGGGGTACCCAACTTTTTGGATCTGCAAGGATTCAATTAAGGTTGTCCACCTGTATTGGAGGATTTTCAACCTTATTTAAACTTTAAGATTAGACTTTGATCCAACCTTAAGGTTTAAACTGGTTTTATCCTAAATTGGACAGGAATTTCAAGCTGCCAAGAGGGTAAATCCCAATAAGCAGGCTTGGAATCAAGGTTTTAAGAACTGTCAAAGCTTAATCAAGCTTAAAAAGCTTAAATAAGCTTAAAACTTTAAGGTTTCAATCATCAAAACCTTATCAAAACTTAAGGTTTTGTGTGTATTGCTATTTTACGTGCAAAAATAGTAATAACTTCAAAAATTCATTAAAAATCCAAATCTTAATGGATTTGCTTGAAAATTTCACACAGCTTAGAATTTAATATTATCAATATATAAGTTAAATTTTAAGTACCTTTTTTAATAGGTTTCCTGGGTAATTAGCCTGGAAAATTACTTTTTTAATTAAGCTTAAAGAAAATTATGATTTCTTTAAAAATTAATTAAAAATTCAGTTTAAGAGATTTCTGCTTGAAACTCTGATTTTATGTTGTTCATGTGATGAACTTTAATATAAATAAACTTATTTTATATTAAAACTTAAAATAATTAAACTAAATGAGGATTAAAGTTACTTGGAGTTAAGAATAACACTGATAACTTTAAATTGGAAGTAAAAATAAGTTGCCTTAAGTTAAGAACTTAATTTTTAAGCATGGTTTTTCAGTTTTGACCTGAGCACGCCCTCTACATCCATTATGAATCATGAGAGCTGCTCTGTAGACATAAAAAGAGTCTTTTCATCACTGTTTTTATCCATCATTCATAATCATTCATAATCAATCCAATCATATTAGACATTTAAACAGGTAAAGTTTTATTAAATATAAAATCTTATTATTAAAAGTAATTCTTAAGTTATTTTTATTCTTTATTTATTAAATTAAAGAATTGAAGTCATAGAATTCAGATTATTGTTGTAATCATCTATAATAACTTTTATTATATAAAATTTTCATCTTAAATATCTTTTAAAATCCACAAATTCCTCTCAAAAACTCTTTAATCATAAATTTTAGTATAAAAAGTTGTTTTATCTTGGATTTTATTGATTTTTGGCGTGTTTTTAACTTATAATCATTATTTAATATAATAACTGTTGTTTTATAACTTGTTGTATTAAATAAATATTATAAGTAAGTTTTCTTTAAAGTTCTATATTTTTTTTATCTATTATTAGTTTTTTTATATAGAATTTTATTCTATAAAGAATTATTTCTGCACAGTGTGTGTTTAATTCTTTTTATAAATAATATTTATATTATTTATAAGTGGTTAAATATTTATATTTTCCACGTGTAATTGTCTCATTAAGAGCTTTACACTTCTTATTGTTATAACTGTCAGTGACTATAACAATAATAGAATAATTATAATTTATTATAATTATTATATTTTTTTTTTATTATTATATTATTATAATAATAATTAAATTTATTTTTTTATATAATTATTTTTAATAATTATATTTAAATTTGTGGTTATAATATTTCATTATATTATATTTTTCTACTGAGGACAGTCATAGTACTCTTGATATTGTTACTATTATCAAGAGTTTCATAGACAAACCTTACAGACAATGCTTGACGGAATGCCATGCTTTGAAACGATATTCTTGATAAATAAAGGGGCCAAATCCAGTTAAGTGATTGAAGACATTGTTGGAATCAAAACTGCCATTTTTGAGAATCTGTCCACTATGACCAGAATTGAATCAAAGGAATTAAACAGTGGCAGTTGAGTGATGAAGTCCATTGAAAGACAAATCCAAGGACCATTTGGAATTGGAAGAGGTTTGAGGAATCCAAACTTCTTATGGTGAATATTCTTGTTTCTTGAACACTGTTGACAGGATGAAACATAATCCTTGATAAATTGAGTCATGCCGGACCAGTGGAAATCCTGCTTGACAAGTTTGAGAGTCTTCTCTGGGCCAGGGTGTCCAGTTAGAGGAGAATTGTGACGCTTTTGAAGAATACTGAGTTGAATTGTAGAGTCATTGGGGACTACCACCCAATCTTTGAAGAGAAGAAGTTGGGAAGAGGAATGAAGAGAATAATCTTGGACAGATTTACCTTTACCCAAATGTTCAAGGATACTTATGTATTGAGGATCTTGCCATAATTTCTTCTGGATTGAATCAATCAAATTTGAGAAAGATTCCACCTTGACTGCAAAAAACTTTGAGGGTTGAACTTCACCTTGCTTAATGATTTGCTGAAGATTCATTGGATCCTTGCTGATGAAGTCCTCCCCCCTCTCTGGATAAACGTTTTCCCGACGTGATAAGGCATCCGGAAGAGTAGCTAGGCGGCCAGGGCGGTAAGTGTTTGAAAAATGAAATTCGGAAAGGAATTAAGCCCAACGGGCTTGAAGGCGAGTGAGTACTTTAGAGGTCATGAAGTATTGTAGGGAAGAGTGATTGGTAAGAACTTCAAAAGGGGAAGACAGTGAAAGAAGAAAAGCCCTCCAGCTCTTGAGAGCCCAGACAATGCCAAGGAGATCCTTGTCATGAATTTCATAATTGAGCTCTGCTGGAATAAGCTTGCGGCTGTTGAATGCAATGGGTTGCTTTCCTGAATCAGAGACCTGACTCAGTACAGCACCCAGAGCATAATTGGATGCATCGGTCTCTACAATGGTGGGTAGAGAAGGATTGGAGCCGTGGTGAAATCCTCTTTGAGTTGGTGAAACTGACTAAGTGCTTCCTCATTGAGGGGAAAAAAGGAATCTTTCTTGAGGAAACTGGTGATTCAACTGATCTTCTTTGAATAATTTTTGATGAAACAGCGGTAGAAGTTGGCAAAGCCAAGGAAAGATTGAAGAGCCTTGAGGTTTCTTGGAGGCGGACAATTGAGAATCTGCTGGACTTTTGCTTGGTCCATCTTGAGGCATTCAGAAGAAACTACATAATCAAGATATTCCACACTTGAAAAATGAAAAAGGCATTTGGACGCCTTAGAAAAAAGGTTATTGGCTCTGAGTGTGGAAAGAACAGTGGACAAATGAGTGACATGTTCTTCCTCAGATTTGGAAAAGACCATAATGTCATCCAAATAAACCACAACATAAACATTGAGAAGATCTTGAAAGATATCATTGACAAGATTTTGAAAAGAAGCAGGAGCATTGGTGAGCCCAAATGGCATGACCAAATACTCATAACTGCCATATTTAGTTCTAAAACAAGTCAAGTGTTCATCACCCTCCTTGATTCTGAGCAGGTTATATGCACCACGCAAATCAATCTTGGAGAAGATAGAAAAACGATTAAAGACATTAAGAAGCTGATTCATAGGAGGAACAGGATACTTGTTCTTCCTAGTAACAGCATTGAGTTTGCGGTAATCAACACACAAACAGAGGCCCCCATCTTTCTTTTTGACAAAAAAGAACAGGTGCTCCTGTTGAAGAGGAGCTTGGCCGGATGAAACCTTTCTCTACATTCTCTGAAATGTAGGCCCTGAGTGTATCTGACTCTTGTTTGGATAAAGAGTAGATCACCCCAACTGGAGGTAGAGATCCTTCCAGCTCAATATGATGATCACAGGCGCGGTGAGGAGGAAGTTTCTCTGCTTTCACCTTGGAGAATACATCCAAGTATTGGTGATAGACAGAAGGAACAACCTTCATCACGGTTTCTACTTCTTCTGGCTCTTCCTCTTCATCCGACAACTCCTCCAGGGAGTCATGATAAGATGAAGGAGGAAGGTGCATATTCCCAAATAAGAGGTGAAGCAAAGATACAGAATTATCTTCTCCAACATCTTGAGTCTCTTTGAAGACTTCAGCTCTAGGAGGTAGTAATGACTGTGGGAAATTAAGGGAAGGAATATGGACAGAAGAAGGAAATGATGGTGTTCTAGAATCACCAACCAGAGCTGCACATGATTTGGCAGAAGAGAAGTCATTACGGAAGGAACTAGAAGGATCAGGATTAAAGGTGATCAGCCCTTTCCTCCAATCAATAGAAGGATTATAATTATTGAGAAAGTCAATGCCCAATATGAGGTCTTCTCCCTTGGGAGTATCAATGACTAAAAAGTCCCATTCAAAGCTTGGGAAGGAAGGGAGCTCAACCATATATTTAGTATGGTGAGTGACAAATAAGGAAGGAGACTCAGAGAAGTCAAGAATGATAAGGGGAATCTTCTCTGGAAGTTCTGACGTAGTCAATGAGTACTTGTGAACAAACTGCTTTGCAATAAATGAGTGTGTAGCACCAGAATCAATGAGAATACTGTAAAAAACATCAGAAAGAGAAGAAAAAGCAAACAATTTAGGAGAATTTTTGACACCAGTATTCAGAATGCACAATTGTGCTCTGGATGGAAAACTGTGAAGACCATTGAACACAACATGATCTTCACTCAGGCTTTTCCCTGGCTGGGAAATTGTCCTGATGGTTGGGTAAGCTTGTTTTGAGGCCTTTTGACACAGGACTCAAGACTATGCTTCCCACCACAATAAGTGTACAAGCCTTCCTTGATTCTTATTTCTTTTTCAGAACCTTTCAACTTGAAGTCCTTATTCAACAAGGAAGAATGGGGCTTGTCACTCTTTTGAGCATGAAAATTCTTCTTCTTATGACTTGAGCTTGAAGAATGTTGATGATGAGAAGAATTTGACTTTGAGGCTTCAGGCTTCTTCTCTTGATGATGATTATTCTCCTTTTGCCTCTCATGGTACCTGGTATCGAGTTCCAGGGTAACATCCATTAAGTCTTGAAGAGAATCAATATTTGAAGGATGGGAGGCCAATTGATCCAGAATCCTGGATGCCAATCCCTTCCTAAAATGATGGATGAGAGCTCTTTCTCCCCAATCCCCAATTCTTGAAGCCAAACTTCTGAAATCGGCTATGTATAGTGAAACATGGCCACCTTCTCTCATTCTAAGGCCATCCAACTCTGCTTCAGCTTTTCTAACTTCATTTGGGTCCCCAAATAAAGTGAAGAGTTGGGATTCAAACAATGGCAAAGAATTGAGAAGATAACTTGATTCTTGATTGGTGAGATTAGAAAGATAAGGCTCAATCCATTTTGCAGCCCTGCCAATAAGAAATGAAGTGGCATAAAGAACCTTCTTCCTGTCTTGAGAGAAGTTTGCCGGATCATTATGAAAGATAAGCTGTCATGACTGAATAAAGCTTCTGACTTTGAAGGGCTGAGTCCCATCAAAGCATTCTGGTGCCTTCATAGATGGAGTCTTGAAGGCTGGTGGTATTGCTGATTCAGAAGAAGAAGCTGCTTGAAGATTGGCCATAATCTGAGTCATTTGCTGCATAATGGCCAATAAGGATGGTTCAGATTGATGAGAGACATGCTGATCAGACTGGGCTAGAGTTGGTCTTCCAGTACCTTGGGATTCCCCCACTGGAGCAGGAACACCTTCAGTACCTTCAGACTCTTCCTCTTCCACACAATTCTCCTCCTCCTCTTCACCATCTTCACCTGGACCTTTGAAACTAGTCCTTGAAATGCCTGGAATCCTGCCAACTACTCCTGAAAAAGAATTTGATCTTCTTGGCACTCTTCCTTCCTTCCAGGATGGTGCTGCTCCTCTATCTAATTGGGCCCTCAGTTAAGGATCTTCTGGGGTGCCATCAAGAGGAACTCTTGGAGTAGGAGTAAGAACAGCTTTAGTTCGAGCCTGAGATCTGGTCTGTCTTGCAGGAGGTGAATGTTGGAGTGGCATGATTAAATAAGAATAAAATTTAAATAAAATGAATCAAAAACTTGAATAAAAACTTGGGGCAAAACCGAAATAGTCTTGAGGATCAAATCAAATCAAATCTTGAGGAATGAATCAATGAATCAATGAAAATCTTCAAGTACGTCAATCAATCAAATCAAATGAGTATTGAAGTCAAAATCAATGTCGGTGAAAAATCTTGAAGTCAATAAAATCAATCAATCAATCAATAAATGAAATCTTGCAGTGAAAATCAATCATTCAAAGGAATTCTTGAGTCAAAATCAAATTATGTCAAAATCTTGATGTGAAATTCAGCAAAATCAATCACAAATCTTCAGGTCAGTCAATTATCTTAAAGTCAATAGCAATTATGTCAAATCAGTCAATCAAATCAATTATCAAGTGAATTCTTCCTGCAAATCAAAATTCTTGAGGAATAAGATCAAAATGAATCCTGATATGAAGAACATGTCTGAACAATTTGATGAATAATCTGAGAATCAAATGATAATACGCCTGAATGAAGGATAAAATTGAGATTGATGATTAAGATTGAGATTAAACAGATAAACAGAAAAGAAAAAGAGTCATAATTTCAATGAATGAATGAGTGAAATTGATGAATAATGAATGAATAAAATGATGAAAAGTGAATGAATAGAATGAAGGGGAATTATGAGTTAATTAATATAATGTCACAGGGGCTCTTATGAAGCAAGAAGGCCCGGCACTCAGGAATCAAGAACTCACTTGGAGGGCTCCAAAAGATGATATGAAATACTACGGAATATATTTCTTATACAGGAATAAGAGAAAGGACAAAGATGCCAAAGATAACAAAGAATAATAAGAATGAAGCCAGAGGCCAAAGATAAGAGAAAGCCAAAAGCCAAGAAGCCAACCAAGTGAATCCTCAATTCACTGTTTCAACCTTCCAGAAAGAACAATAGAATTAGTAAAGGATATGACCACCAATATCCACTGACAGGAAAGGAAAGAAAAGAGAAAAGGTGCTAATGAATGACTTAAGATTATGAGTATTAACTTTAATAAGGTAAAAGAAAATAAGGATAAAAATAAATCCAATATATTAATTAACTGGGGAACAAGTCCCCAGGTGATGAAAGGTAGCCAGTATATGTGAAAACTGAAAGATTGATCCTGGAAGGTGGATCAATGACTGTATTGTCCGAATCGGGAAATACAGTTCTGGCCATCTTGAAATTTGAACTGTGTGATGAAGTTCCCACAGTGGAATATGGAATGGCCCAATTGGGCCAAGACCATACAGGTTGATTGAATGAGGCCTGTATGGATGAATTGAGTTGTCCAAGGAGTATTGAATACTTGATGCCTTGACAACTGATTGAAATGATGTGATACCTCTTGAGAATTGCCCTTGAATAATCCTGAATGAATTGTGCCAACCCAACTGATGCGGATACCGGTGGTTGGGAGCCTTGAAGAGTCTTCTGATTTCCGCCATAACTTGTCAGACTGATGAGCTGATTAATCCTCCTTCAAAATGGGCATTGGGATTTGAGACCTTGATTTGGAAAGGTGGAATTGGGTCCTGAGAACGTCACCATTGGATTGCTGAGCAAAAATGGTGCATAATGGTATATAATAACTTATATGTACCATGCCTGCAACCTTGAGTACGGATGGTATGAAGGAAAGGAAGAAATCCCCTGGAGTTGAGGGGAAAGACAAGCTGAGCTGATCAGGTGGCCTCTGGTGGTTGCCAGAGGCCATACCTGAACTATTGGTCCATGGCCAAAATTGGGTCCTACGGGATTTATGGCCAAAATGGTGTCCATGAGCTTTTTGGTCATTTTTGGGTCCAAGAGGATGGTGGCCAAAATTGGCTCAGGTGGGCCCAATTGTGGTTTGGGACCCACCTGTCTGGCCCCTTTTGGCCTCATTGGATTAGGCCAAAAGGGGCCTAAATGGCCCAAAAAGGCCATTTAGGCCAAAACCCCAATAATAAAAGGGGTGGCCTTGAATCCAAAAATGATGGCTAGGGGGCCTGGAGGCCCCTAGAAGACAAAATAACCCCCAGGCCCAAAACCAAAGATGAAGGCCTGGGGGTTGGTGAAGTGGGAACTGGCCAAGAAGGCCAATGACGGCAGGATATGGCCTGAGTTCATAAAAGGTGGTTGAGGCCATAAAATGGCCATTGGAAGGTGGTATGGCATGGATGCCATACAACACCCAAGGGGGCCAATTGGCCATAAAAAATATGACGTGACCAATTGGCCCCAACTTGGCTCCAGGTTGGATTGCCGCAGCCATCAAGGAGGAGGGCCAAACTCATGGTTGTGACACCCAGAAAGCTCTTGATATGTAAGTAAGAGTTCATGGCCCCCTGCCAAAGGCTTGGGTATATTTCCCACTCTTCTTCTTTGGCTGCTCTGATCCAATTTTTGTACTGGCATTGATATATTTCTATTGCTGCCACTTGAAAATGGTTCAGCCCTGAAAATATTGTCATTAATCAGTTCAGGCTCAGAATTCATGTCAAAATCTGTGGGTACAGACCTTGGAGAATGGGGGGCAACTCTGGCATCCTCCAAATGTTTCTTTCTTGTGGAAGACTTGGCACTTCTGAATTTGGTCTTGCCTCTTCCTTGTCCAAATCCACCTGGTTGGACTGAATAGTTGCTTCCATTTCTGGTATGCACCATTTTCATGTCAATTTAAAAATAAAAGGTGAAAATATAAGATAGAATACACACCTTTTGGTGGTAATTTAGTCTTTTCTTAGTTAAATAGGGTGCCTCTTTTAGAAATTTGCACCTCAATACTGTCTTCAGATTCTGCTTCTGAAGATTCTGGACTAGTGATATATCTTTTACTTAGTCTGTTGCCAGCTGCACAGTATTTGATCAAAAACACTAGAAAGAATTATAAAAGAGAAAAAATTATTTTTTATACTTTTTGAAATATTTTTAAAGATTTTTCATACATTTTATATTTTTTAATATTAAAAAATTATTCTTTTTAAAGAATTTTTTTTTTTAAAATTTAAGATTTTGAATGAAAATTAATTCAGAGTAACTCAAAGAATAATTTTATAAGTTTTTGGATGTGAAAACGCCACTAGAAAAACAGTATAAAATTAAACCAAATTCATTTCAAAAATAATAATAATTTTAACTTCCAAATGAAATAAAAAAAATCATTAAATTAATATATTTTAGAGCCTAAAAATATATTCATTAAGGGTACAAGGTTCAAAAAACATGGCCAGGACCCCAAATTTAAGATTTGTCTATGAAAATCAACAGTACTATGACTTTTCTTATGAAATATAATAACAATACATTATTATAACAACAGCTAAACAATTGAAGAATTATTTCTTTCACGTGTTAAACACTACTAGTGATTTTAACAGTGAGCAAGCAATTGTCTACAAGAATCAATTACAAGAAGATTTTAATTAAAAAATATCTTTTATTAAAATAATAAATATTATTTGAATATATAGTTATCTTTTGCAAGAATAATTATAATAATATTTCTGGAAGAAAACCAATTTCAGAAAAAAAACTTTAAGAATTAAAATAAATCACTCACTAATACTCCAAAGAACTTATTGAAAGATAAGATAGAGAGATTTGACACGGAATTGTGGATTTTAAGGATCAAAATGATTTTATAACAGTATTACAACAATATATAGTTGGATTCTATGATTTCACGTCTTTCTGATTGATTCTGAAAGATTTAAAACACAAAAGAATAGCTATAACTAATACTTACTTGTTTGTAATAATGATTTAAATGATAATAAGATGATGATGATTGGAAAAACAGCAAGAGGAGGCCTCTTTTAAGTAAACAACAGCTCACAGAGGCGTGCCATGGAGCAAACTGAAAAACCAGTGAGTGACAAAACAATAAACCTTTTTGGATTATTGATTGCATCATCTGTTGTCATGTAAGATTATCATAATTACTTAATTGATGCTTTTATGTGACTACCAACCCCAATATGGTTAAAAATAAAAGGAGTAAAATCTGTAAATCTTCTTTTATTCCAAAATAATCATTGATTTCTCGAAGGTATCAATGTTATTGACAATTCCATCACAGGTTGTAATTACTGTGAATTTTTGAAGATTCAGTGTTTCACGTAGAATAGTCAAAAATGGACTGTGAATAAAATGTTTAATTTTACTAGTAAAGCCATGTTTCTTTTTGGTTTTACCATAGTTAATACAGCTCTCTATTAGTCCTGAGGGTTTCAGAAATATTCATTAAGAATTGTTTTTTAATGAATGTTTGAAGTTTTTACCTCATTTCTAAATAGAATTGCAAATATCAGTGTTTCACTGGTTGGTATGAGGAAAGTCAATGGATACAAGTCCAAAAAGGGTTTTAATCACTCTTGTGAACCTTTAAGATATGACCACATACCCAAAAAGGTCACAAGAAATATTTTATATAATCATACATTAAAAATAAGTACCTTAAAAACTATAAAAATACCATAAATTGGTACAAAATTTGGTTTAACTTGAAAACCAATGAATAAACATGGGAAATAAATTACACCAATGGATTCCCCATGGTAAAATACACATATGACATTTTTATGGAATATCTGTAAAGTCAATATTTAAGAAGTTATAAGTAATAATACCTTATAAAAACCACAAATCCTTATTTATTTCAAATACTAATGAAACAACATGTAAAATAAATGGTACCATTGGATTCTCCATAAAGCTCCAAACATAAAACAATTAATAAGCTATTCTTCAAAACCAATACTTAAGGGATTAACCTGAATATATGCACTTTTTTGGTCAACACATATATTCAAGGATTTTAGCTAATATCTCTTGAATTATACATGATAGAGTGATGAACCAAAAATAAAGTCATCACGTAATTACTGTAGGAACACAGATATGAAGTTTATTTCACAAGCTATGAAGAAGGTTAAAATGTGTAAGGAATTATTGATTAAAATCAACAGAGCTGTTGACCACTTTGTTGTGAAAGTGTTCCAAACTTAAAAATAAGTAGACAGTTGGATTCTACTAGTTCATTTGTGAAGAATGATGTATTTAATATTATAATATTAAAGGTATAACCCCTTGAAATCATAGTTTGAAGTTTAAAATATTAAATTTCAACAGAAAAGATGAGTTACAAGAAAAATCATCAAAAATAGAGTTTTGATGATGTAATTAAATCCTCTTGGAAGCAGAATAAGGTCATGCCAAGCTATCAGAATTCACTCTCTGAATTGCTGCAGCGTGTAAATATTAAAAGTTATCAAAGATCAAAGTTTGAGCTTAATTTGATCATTTATGATCACACACTGTAACCTTAAATTAAGTTTAACAGTCATATAAGTGTTAAAATTGGTGAAAAATATTAGTTTATGATTAAAACTAGGAAAACCCACAAAATTTGGGGTTCTGCCAAGCCTTTGACATCATCAGACCTAGAGTTATAGTGATAACTCTAAATATTGGCGTAATAATGATGTAACAAGGTTTGATCATGATGTAATCATCACCAAACCTTAAAATATTGATCAATTCCAGTGGATATGATCCGTACACGTCTACTAGAAGCCTGTTGGACTCTAGGAGGGAGGTATTTACTATAAATAGAGCTCTTTCTGCTCTGTTTTCCCCTCAGACGCATCAAAAAACATTAAATAAATACAAACAAAAAGGTAATATCTTTATTCTTTATATATAAAACTTTTATATTATTAAAGACCAAAGTTCATCTTTATTATAATCATCAATTTTGACGTGATTAAATCATTTGTTTAACTGTTTTTGTGAAAAATCTCTCCAAAACTCATTTCCACATAAAAAAAATCAAGAATATTTGTAATTTCTCTATTTTTTATTATAAATACAATTTTTATAAGTTGTATTTATATTATTTGGCATAAATTATCTCAAAATTATTATATTAAGTGTTAAAAGTAGGTTATTTTCTCTTATATTGATAATTCTCTCTATATTATTCTTTTAATAATTCTTTAATTAATATAAATAGTATTTATGTTAATTTATAGTTTTAATATTAGTAATATTATTGTTATTAATTGGTTCTTATTAATAAAAAACAATTTTTTACGCCTTTATTATTTGTTTGTAACAATAATAAAGTGCTTTTAAATATGTTAATTATTTCATATTAATATATTTATTTTATTATATTATATTTTAAAATATAAATTATATTATTATATTTTTATTAATAATATAATTATTTTTACGCCATAATTATAACAATTCTTTATTATTATAATTATTTTATCTTATTTATTTCATTTATAAGGACATTCATAGTACAATAAGTAAAATATTAGTAATTTTTACTTATTGTTTCATAGTCAAACCTTACAACTCTTTTGGGGTTTATCCATGGAAAATCATTAAGAATTGACATGGTTACAGGAGTCTAAGTAGCTCTTTACCTCCTTGGCATGTCAAAATAGCAGGTTATTTGCTATTTTCTTAAGATTTACAGTAGTTGTAACAAGGTAATCAAGCTCCCAAAAGGTTTTAGTTTACCAATTAGGTAAAGATCAGCCATGGATCCAAGCTTTGGAGCTGTCCATGCCTCTGAGGCCTCAGAAATTTAAGCTTCAAGTGAGATATCCACTATGGGTGTACCAAAACTCCATGTAAGAATACCATGATATTTAGTGCTCAAAACATGCATAACACTATTCTTAGTGTATATGTAACATGGTATTTCTCACATTCCCATTATTTTGGTGCGAAATTAAGAAAAACAAAAATTTTCATGGATCTTTTATGTGGTATTGATGATGTGGTATTGAAGTATTTTTCATTTTACCACCTCAAAGAGTTGATTTGAGCTCATTCACTCTATGGAGCTACCCTAGGTGAATTTTTGTGTAGAATCCAGATCTGGCCTTTAATTCATGGATTTACTTACTCAATAAAAAGTTATTTATCTTTTCTGAAATCAAAAATGATGAATTTTGGATATATGCATGACTCATGAGTTATGCATAATTCAAAATTTATTTTTAAGATAATTGTGGCCTATTTGGGTATGTAGAATATACCCCAAGGCTCACAGTCTTTTTACAGTGGATTTATTTGCCTTTTGACATCTGTCACAGGTTTTGCAATACTCTGAAACATCTTTCTGCCACATTGTCCACCATTTTCAGGCTTTTACTTTTGCTCTTGTTCTGTCCTCAGAAAGATTTCCTGCGAAAGGGCTGTCACGGCATTCTTTAAGTGCAAGATTTATTAAGGACCTGTCCACAACTTTCATGACACAAGTATGCTTTGCTCTGTGGTAAATCATACCATCCAGTAAGTGGAATATTGATTCATCATATAATCTTCTCCATATCTCATCTAAGGCATGTATCAAAGAATTGTCTTTACAGTCCCTAGTAAGTAATTGGCATAAAATGCTCCAACTTTTGTCCTCAGTATAACTGTTTCTTACCTCCTCAAAGAATGTGTTGTTCAGGTCTGCGACACTGATTCCTTCTATGAGGATTTGTGGGAAAGCTTCCTCTGGAACATAAGCAGGATTATTGATATTATTTGGTAATAGCAATCTGCTCAGTCCATCTGCATTCTTATGAATATTCCCACCTTTATGAACAATGTTCATATTGCGCCTATGCTCTTGTAGGCTATTTGCAATATGAGAATATGCCTGTTAAGAGTATTCATGTTTGAAAGTGACTTAACAGCAGTACAATGTGTTATTACTTCAAAAACACGACCTCCCAGAAAGTAGTTTAGCTTTTCCAACGCCCAGACAAGGAATAAGCATTCTGTTTGACTGGCTTCATATCTGACTTCAGTTGGTTTGATGTGCCTGGATATGAAAAATATGGGTCCTTCCACAGGTTTATCATTGATAATCTGAACTTGGTGAAGTTCTGCACCAAGCCCATCTCCTGATGCATCAATATAAAGCTTAAAGGGAAGCTTAAAGTCTGGAATTAGTAAGAGTGGAGCAGTGGTCAAGGATTGTCTCAAAGATTAAAAGGTCTTGACTCTGTCAACAGTCATTTCAAATACTGTGTCTTTGTCACATAATTTATAAAGAGGTCTTGCTATGGATGCAAAACCCTTAATATGTTGCCTGTAATATCCTGCAAACCCTAAAAATGACTGAATTTCTTTCCTGTTTTGAGGTATGGGTTTCAGAAATACTTCTGCAACCTTGTTTTTGACAATTCCAAGGGATAGACAAGGTACTACATATCCCAGTGCTTTAAGTTCTTTAAATCTAAAATGGCATTGCTTTAAATGAATTTTCATGTTCACAAATTGTATTTTTGTCAAAACTCTGGATAATCTGTTAATATGTTCTTCCCAAGTTTTGGAACAGACAATAATGTCACCAATGTAAATGATTAACCATCCTTCTGAAAGTTCTTCAGGGAAGATTTCATTCATCATTCTTTGGAAGTGTGAAGGTGCATTTTTGATACCAAAAGGCATCCTCAAATATTCATAAACTCCAAAATAAAAAATAATTCTCAAGTATTTTCTTGCCCTTGTTGTCACTACATTCTGGTGAAACCCCTTGAGGGAATCCATAGTGGTTATATACACTGCTTGAGATATCTGGGTAAGATAAATTTGGATTTTTGGTATTGGGTAACTGTCTGGAACAGTGTAAGTGTTCAGAGACCTAAATTCCCCAACCATTCTAGATTTTTCATTATGCCATGCCACAATCACTGGTGTAGTAATTTCTACTTCCTCATTATGGCCATCCTTTCTTATTACACCAAGGCCTAGAAGTTCTTTAATATCAGTTTCTAGAGCTTCTCTTGATTTGAGACTTGCAGGTATGCAGGTCTTCTTAAGAGTGGTGGATAAGGTCTCTCAATATTGAGGATGATGTCAGATTCATGACCAATAATTGCCCCCAAGGCTCTTTTTCTGATGCAAATGCTTCTTTGTGGTTGTATAAAAGGGAAAAAAGTTCATTTTCCTGACTATCAGTCAAATGAAGGCTTGTTTCAGCTTCATTTCACTGTTCAGATCTAAATCTTTCCAACTCTAAGCTGACTGGTGTTACTTTACTTCCTGTAATTTGTGTTTTAAATGGTAAAAAGGCAAATTTTTTATGCTCTTTTTCTCAAATAGTAAAGTATCTGTCTTTGTTTTTATGTAAGTCTATCATATACATGATCAAATAGTCATTTCCCAATATAAAATGGGTACTAGAGTAATTTTCCATCACAAAAGACTCAACAATGATTCTTCAATTTCCATTAATATGTGGAAATATTAAATTGCTTTCAAAGATGCCCAATTATTTCATTGGATTACTTGCACTATTGAATTTCATGCCATCAATTGGTAACAATTGGTCTTCAAAATTTGGTACACAATTCTTAAGACAAGATTTTCCAACACCAGAGCAAAAGGCGCCTGGGTCAAGTAAATGTATAGTGGTTTTGGTGTCAATTACAACTTCTGTTATACAGGAGTTACCAGCTGTATAACCTTTTCCCCTGCTTGGGTTGGTTTTCATAAGTTGTGCATCTTGAATTTTTGACAAATCAAGTTGACCATTGCTCAATTGTGGAAAGTGGGAATATGATTCCATGATGTCAAAGGTGGCATTGATATTTTCTATATCCTGCAAAGATTCAGAAAATCTTGATGACTTATCATCTGAATTTTTCTCAATATTATTGGCTTTCTCAACATCAGGTTTGTAAGATGTGACTATGAAACTGATGATAATATTACTATAAATCAACAGTACTATTTCTGTTCTTATGAAATATAATAATATAATATTATTATAACCACAATGAAATAATTAAAGAATTATTTCTTTCACGTGTTAAACACTACTAGTGATTCTAACAGTGAGCAGTAATTATCTACAAGAATCAATTACAAGAAGATTTTAATAATAAAACTTCTTTTATTAAAATAATAAAATTATTTTAACATATAATTATCTTTTGTAGGAATAATTATAATGATAATTCTTGAAGAAAACTAATTTTAGAGAAAAACTTTAAGAATTAAGAATAAATCACTTACTATTATTCCAAAGAACTTATTGAGAGATAATATAGAGAGATTTGATGTAGAATTGTGGATTTTAAGGATCAAAATGGACTTATAACAGTATTACAACAATATATAGTTGGATTCTATGATTTCAAGTCTTTCTGATTGATTCTGAAAGATTTAAAACACTTAAGAATAGCTGTAACTAATACTTACTTGTTGGTAATAATGGTTTAAATGATAATAAGATGATGATGTGGAAAAAACAGCAAGAGGAGACCTCTTTTAAGTCAACAACAGCTCACAGAGGCATTCCATGGAGCAAACTGAATAACCAGTGAGTGAGAAAATAATAATCCTTTTTGGATTACTGATTGCATCATCAGTTGTCACGTAAGATTATCATAATTGCTTAATTGAGCTTTTACGTGACTACCAACCCCAATATGGTTAAGAATAAAAGGAGTAACATCTGTAAATATTCTTTTATTCCAAAATAATAATTGATTTCTCAAGGTTATCAATGTTATTGCCAATTTCATCACAGGTTGTAATTACTGTGAATTTTTGAAGATTCAGTGTTTCACTTAGAATAGTCAAAAATGGACTGTAAGTACAACTTTGAATTTTACTAGTAAAACTGTAATTCTTTTTGGTTATACCATAGATAATACAGTTCTCCATTAGTCCTGAAAGTTTCAGAAGGATTCATTAAGAATTGCATTTTTAATGAATCTTTGAAGTTCTTACCTCATTTCTATGTAGAATTGCAAATATCAGTGTTTCACTGGTTGCTATGAGGTAAATCAATGGATAAAAGTCCAAAAAGAGTTTTAATTAGTCTTTTGGGTTTATCCAAGGAAATTCATTAAGAATTGACATGGTTACAGGAGTCTAAGTAGCTTTTTACCTCCTTGGCACGTCAAAATAACAGGTTATTTGCTATTTTCTTAAGATTTACAGTAGTTGTAACATGGTAACCAAGTTCCCAAAAGGTTTTGGTTTACCAATTCGGCCAGGATCAACCATAGATCCAAGCTTTGGAGCTGTCCACGCCTCTGAGGCCTCAGAAGTTGGGTACCCTGGCTCTCTTTGATGTCTTTTGTCCCCCTTGCTTATTTTTCACGTCAAAATAGAAAAAAAGTCCATGTAAGAATACCATGATATTAAGTGCTCAAAACATGAATAACACTATTCTTAGTGTATATGTAACATGGTATTTCTCATATTCTCATTATTTTGGCGTGAAATTAAGAAAAACAAAAATTTTCACAGATCTTTTATGTGATATTGATGATGTGGTATTGAAGTATTTTACATTTTACCACCTCAAAGAGTTAATTTGAGCTTATTCACTCTATGGAGCTACCATAGGTGAATTTTTGTGTAGAATCCAAATCTGGTCCTAAATCCATGGATTTACTTACTCAATAAAAAGCTATACATCTTTTCTGAAATAAAAAATGACGAATTTTGGATATATGCATGACTTATGAGTTATACCTCAAGGCTCACAAGGTTCTTTTTCAATGTCAATTTCATTGATTTTCCCCTCTTTGGACATGTATTGGCTAATTGGGTGGTGATTGGCAAATATGGCACTTTCTCATTATATCTGCAGATTTATACTTATTATTAAAATTTTCTTTGGAATTTTTGTCCACAGAATCTTTCCAAGGTGTTTTAAACCTTGTTTTGAGATTCACCCTACTAGAACCAATGCCGGTTCTGGTGGTTGCTTCTTCTAACATATGAATAATATCTTCTGATGAAGATTGTTGAGTAGTCCTGCTTTCAACAGCATGCTCCAAGCCACTTCCAAATTGTCTAAGAATCTTTCTGTGGATCATAAATTCTCACATGTCAGGATACAATGCTGTTAATTCACCTTTCTGTTGGCAAAACCATGGTAAAGCTTTGTATTTATCAGAATTAAATTTGACAGATTCAAAGGATGTTTCCACTTTAAACCTCCAAGCATCATTGGCCCATTTTTTAATAATCTGGGTTTCCCACCAAGTCCAACTTTGGTGTCCAGGTGCTTGTCTTAATTTGATATACCATCTGTGAGCTGATCTGGTAAACAAGGTGTTAAATCTTGCTGTTACCAATCTTTCTGGTAATTTAAAATCTTCTTTAATCATGTCAATACCTCTGATGAATTCCATATGGTTCTATTCTCCTTCACCACTGAAGTGAGGCCATTCTTCAAGTTTTGGTACTTCTTTCATGAGTGCTTGGCCCATTGATGGTTCCAAGTTATGAAAAGAAGTGGAAAGCTAATTTTTTCCTGTGGGATTTCAACCTCCAATACTTGTGGATTTGGAATTCTTGTGCCCTCATTCTGATTCAAAGCTGTAGAAATTCTTGGTAAGGTGTGAAGTAATTGTTCAATATCATTCATTTTACTATTTTCACACCTTTGGGAATTTCTGAATTCATGTGGAAAACCTTGTATTGAATTCATTACATTAGTTTTATGATTATCTTCTGTTTCTGTTAACTCTTTCCATAGTTTGGTTTGTCTAGTATTATCAGAAGTGATCTGATTCAACTTCATTATTAATTTTGATATTTCCTCTTGTGAGGTGTCAAAACACTTTTTCAAGGCAATTGTATATGTCTTTACTTCAGTAAATGATTTTGAAATATTCTCAAGAACACTTTTATTCTCCTCTTTGATAGTACTTACAGCTTGTTTTATGTTTGTTTCAATTATGTCATCAATATTGAATTTTGAATCTTTGTCTGTCAATTCTTTAATAATGGTAGATTGTTCACTTAATTTATTTCCAAATGAATTGTCCTTATTGGAAGCTTTAATTGTTCTTAAAACCTTTCAAAACACAAAAGTGTATCTTTTATTTGGCTCAGACTTAAGTTGTTTGTTTTAAGATGGTTACAAATGGATGAATTTTCATTAGAAATATGAGTTTTTATGTCATTTATAGCTTCATAAAATTCTGGGATAGCATCAAAGATATCAGAAATCATTTCTGATATCTTAATCTGGCTTCCTCCTTTTTCTGTAATTCCATCATTGTTCTGGACATCTGAAATACATTTTCCATGGCATCCTGCTGAATCTTTGGGATCCTGTAGCCCTGGCTGTAAGGTTTTGAGGCTAGTGCCTTGCCTTTGCCCTTGTTTGGAGCTTGTGATTGCTTTTTAACGTTGGAATTGCTTCTTCTGGCCATTGGGGCTGTTTTTGGCACTTGCTTGGGTGGTGGAGGGTTGTTTTTCATCCATGCTGCTGTTAAAAGCATCATGTTCTTCTTTACCATCAATGGATGCCATCCATTGAATAACTTGCAAGTGTTGAGATGGCCCAGGAATTTTCTCACAGTCAGGTAAGAACTCATGCAGTTTTTCCACATATATGCAAGGATCTGGTACTCTTTGTGTCAAAATGAATTTCTGTACGCCTTCTTTCTGGCTTTGTAGATGTCTACTGTTACTTCTTGTGGTGGTTTCAGCTCTGTTTGAAGTTAAAATAGTATTATCAGCTTCAGAATGACCCAATTTTTTAATTTGGAGGTCATCAACTGACCCTTGTCCTTCTGTAACTGACTGGCTTCTGCCATAATCACGTCTATGACCATTTTGGCAGCTGCTTGAGGGGTTATAGCTGGCTCCTGATCTGGCTGAAGGCATAATTATGGTTAAAAAGACTTAAAATAGTAATTTTATGTCAAAAAACTTACTATTGGCCTAATCTTTGGCTTTCTGAAGAGTATTACTTATTTCCAAGTTGACTAATTGAGAAAAAATTGGCTCTGGTTGAATATTCTGAGTCACAATGATAGTACTATTATGATCAGAATTAACAGTACTGGCAGGAATAATGCTGGTTACTGTTGAGGCTGTTTCAATGTTTTCTTGTCTTACCACGTTGTCAGACACTAAAATTAATGAAAGAACCAATTAATTAAGTAAAAAAAAGGATATTTCAAAAAAAAGAAATAAAAATATAAGTCTCACTTATAATATGAAAAAAAAAATTTTTTATGGGTTTTTTGAATTATAAGTATTTTTTATATGTTTTTGAAAGTTTTAAATATAAGAAAAAGGTTTTAGAAAGAGTAAAAAAAATATATCACAGGTAAAATATCATGGCTGGGCCCCCAAATGTAAGGTGTGGATAGTAGTGAAAAATATTATTTTTAATAGAAAACACGCCAATTTTATTGTTTATAACTTTATTAGGATTAAAAAAATAATATTATAAAATTTTATTGTTATACCAACAATAAAAATATATCCAAAAAATACTCTACAAGAGATATTTTAAGGCTACAAAAGAAATTTCTTCAAGAGCCATTTCAATTGGAATTAATTGAGCAATGAACTGCAAGCAATTGATTGAAGAACAGAGTCTTTGGAAAAATATTAAAGATAAAACACGCCCAAAAGTGACCAGAGTGAATTTGGAAACAAAGTGACAAGGTTAACAGTGATGAAAGATGGTTTAATTCACTTTTGGGGTGGTTCAGGGGTAAAAATGATTATAAGAGTTACAAACAATGACTATAATGATTTTTTCACGTGGTTAAAAGATTCAAAATGATTTAAAAAGGGTGGTTGGAATCTTTTTTTGATTGGTTTAACAGTGTTTTTAAACTAATTATAAAAGGAAACAATTCTAACATGTAGAGAAGAGTGGGCCAAAGAACACATTTTTTTACAGCCATCAATTTTCTTACTCCAAAAAAAGAAATTTGCTCTTGTCAGCTGTGGAAAACACTGTGACAACAGAAAAGCCAATGATGGAATCATTGAACCCTGCTTTAGACTAAAAAAGGGCTGGTTTTAGCCATTTTAAACCCTTAAATCAGCCATTACTATAGTAATAACTATTCTAGAGCCTTAAAAAACCGTCAGAATGTGTGTAGGAGTCTTAAAAATCCGTTAAAACTGTTTTTACTAACACTCTTTAGGCTTAAGGGTAGCTTTACCCTCTTGGCAACAGTTAAAACTGCCCTGGTTGGTATCAAAACCTCATCATCAATTGAGTCACAGACCCTGTGACTCAATTCCTGGCCAAAAGTGATGAACCTTTGAATGGATTTTGATATCCCACACCTGTCAGCAAGGACTTTGGCGGTCTGGCTTCCCCTTGGAGCTAGAGTTCCTTTTCCCTCCAGAATTAATCTTTCCAATGTATTTTTTCTTTAATTCCTCATCATGTAATACACTTTCAATTTAAACATACAATTCAATTGAGTTATTACAGTACACAACTGTAATAATTGATACCTAATTCTTAAATCACAGTTCAAATATGTAATACATCTGCCCATTTTGAAATTTCAACTGAGAATACTTCAATTCCTCATAACTTGTAAACAACACACAACACCTCCCTTTCAACACAGAAATTGATGGTTAACACAACATGTGATGTGATTTAAATCAAGATTTTGAGGATCTTCAACTTTTGTACAGAAAATACTAAACACTTAATTTAAGCTTATTTAGAGTTGAGTTAAAGAAATTTCACCTGGAGGCAACCCCACCTTATTCTTTATGAACAATCCGATGGTGAAGTGACTTTCTTATGTTTATTTATTAGATAAAAATTTATGATATATTTTATGCAACGTTTTACCAAAAATATTACAATTTCATTGATTTTATTAAAAATTCTTTTTTACTTAATTTTTTCAAGTAAAAATGCATTTTCACAATTTCAAAAATTTAATCTAATAGTTTATTTTAAATTATAATTAAATCCTTATTCTTATATATAAATTTGTATTTATATTTCAATTTTTATTTTGATAATATAAATGAATTTATTTCACTTATATTTATATCTTATTTTGTTATTTGTGGTCTTTTGGGTATATGATAATACCTCTAAGGCTCACAATTGAAGTGGGAGTTGTGGGAGTAAAGAGTTGACACTGAAGATGAGAATGCCTGTCATATTCTTTAGGCATTTGAAGCTTGAAATCTTGTTTTCTAAAACTTTCAATTATCAATAGAATGTTTGGATACCATGTGAAGAACATCAATGCTAAATTGGGTTTCTGAGATGAGGAAGATTCATCTGGGTCAGTCATAAATACTCCCCCAAAAAATAATGTTTGAGTAGGATTGGATTGGCAATTTTCAATCCATGCCCAACCAGGACTGCAGTCCATGAAGGTTTGTGGTGCCCCAAGGAATGGTATCAATGTTTTAGCAACAGTGTTAGGGAGAGAGCCAATAGGATTCAGCTGATTGGGGAGATATGAAAATAGATTATGTTGATTGTGCCATAGAATAATCCAAGAAGGAAAGTGGGAAATATCATGATTTAAGGTTATATCACTATTTATTTGAATAAAAAGATTAATAATCCCAATGCAAAGTGCTTGTGAAGCAGTTGACATTATGGCTATTATGAATTATTTCAGGACAGTGGGAAATTTTCTGATCAGGAAGGGTTAGCTAAAGGGAATGAAGAGAAAGAAGCACAGGTGGTAGACATTATATGAGTGGCAGCAATGGGCCCAAAGGGGGATGGCTTGTGGTTATGTGCATGGTAATTTGGAACATGGGCCTCTTGGATTCATAATTTTCATATCCAAGTTGGGCATATATCAAGGAAAGGTGGCAAGAATGTGGGTAAACCAATATGACTTCTGGATCTGCAATGTATTACCCAAGGTTTGGTGGTTCAAGGGTCACATTAACATATCCAAAATTGGGTGGGTTGTAGTAACTTCTTGTACAACAGTGGCATATTGGAGGCCTGCAGCCATGTTTGCTGGTGTGACAGCAAACAGTAAGTGTATCTTCCCCAGGTTAATTGCCGTACAGTGACCTACTGGGAAATGGTGGCGGTGGAATGGAAAATTTCACTGTGCAGATATTTTTTGTGGATGGGTGAGGTATTTACAGTGGCATGCCACCATACATGAGTTTTGTTGTGTGCAAAATTTCTTGTGGACTGAAACAGACTGGGATTCCAGGGGGGAACGGGTGACTTTTGGCTGGAAGACAGATGCCAAAACTTCCATGGTGCGTGTGCAAATTTCCGGCGTATGACCCAAGGTAGCGGGTCCCTGCGCAAAACAATGCAGCATCAGGGATCATAGGGGCGGAGCATTTTAATGCTTATGAGGCTGTAGATAATCTGCGCTGGTGGGCCTCAGGTTTTCATGCGCAGGCGGGTGAGCATCTGTGGATAAGCGGGCCACCTGCACAAAGGAATGGTTGGCCGGTGGACAGGCGGTGAAAGGTCCGCCAAGTGGGTGAAAATTGCCTGCATATGACCCATGTGGGGGTGAATCTGAAAGTGTGTTTCATCCCAGCAATTTTTGGAAGTGAAATTCATATGCAGGCAGCAGTAAGACTTTGCTGTGACCTGGGCACCAGAGTGGATCAACCATTTGCATATTACCCAAATTCTTCCTCATCCCAAGATGCACCCCTTACCATAGCTTGGAATACACCAGCATCTGGGCGGTAGTTAGGAGAAGCTCTTCAACCTGCATCCAAGGGATGCCTTTGAGAAATTTGACTCAATGCCTTGGCATGATTGCATTTTACATTCTTGTAAAGCATTTTCTCAGCCCTGCTGCATACATGTACTCTACACCAAAGGCATATGTGCTAAAATGTTGGCTGATCTACAAATAGGGATGGCTTAATACTACTTCAGCATGCATGCATATTACCAATGGGTATCAATTACGATTGTTTGCATAGGTGCCAATCATGTGCCACATTCTCAGGATGCTGATTCACCTGATTTTCACACACCAGCTCAGCATGTCATGTAAAAAAGCTCAGTGTGAAAGTTTTCTGTAGAGCCAAGGTTGGTGTCAGCCTGTGACTCAAATCCAGAGCACAAGCATGACAGCCAAAAGACCATAAACCAATGGTATAGCCAAGATACCACCAAAACATGGATCTGAGCCAATCAGCTCAAAAAGGTATCAAAAGAAAGGGGGAACTCATCCCTTTCCAAATATACAAGCCCCATCATCATAGGACAAAGAATAACAAAGTTGTTGCTGAGCATAAACCTTAATTTTCACCTCCCATCTGAAATACAGAGTAAGAGGCTTAACCCCATCAAATGGGTATGCCCAATGAAGCTGTAAGTCAGGGCTATCCAATGGTACCAGTCAAACCAAGCTAGCACCAATATTACAGAAGTTATGGTCAAATTCAGGCCAAATAAGGGCAAACAAAACATTCACCTCTCATCTAACTTCTACAGTTTTGGTGTGAGACAGCTAAAGTGGGGTCTTTTTGGAAAGAGCAAAATCAGGGCTATCTGATGGTGACATCCATTTCCTCATATCTCAACTAGAGCAAAAGGTATGGGGCAAACAAGCCCAATAAATCTTTTGCCTAAAACACACACATGTACAAAATATCTTGTACATGGGATACCTTTGCCATATTTGATGATAGCCACATCAAAAAGGTACCATTTTGTAGAGCACATAAAGGGCTACACACCAAACCAATTTTGAGTTTGATATCTCAAGAACAGACAATGTTATGGTTGGTTTAAGGTCAAAATCCCACATTCTGGCCAATACAGCCTTAGCATGGGATAATATACCATAACCATGATTCTGAGGTGTCAAAAAGACAAAGAAGAATGTTTATACTTCAATAACTCATAGTTCAGTCAATACTGGGGTCCCATAAAGTTTCTGTACAGCATTCTATGCATCATACATGTCAGAAGAAGGCTATGTGGTCCCCAGATGAACATTTTCACCCTGTATTGGTGAAAACTGCCAAGATGTGGTTTCAAAACCACATCTGAGCACAATAAAGGCTATAAAGGCCTTTTCAAACCACAAGCCTGTCTCAGAGAGTGAAAAAATCTTCACTTCCTCTACGTGGAAAGGTCTAGCAGCCTTTCCACCCCATTTTGGGATAAAAGGAGGGCTTGTCACATCCTGCTCTTAAATTCCTACATAGTACAACTGTCAAAAACAGTTATACCCTTGGAAAATAAACAGGTATAATTATAATATAAATTATTGTAGTCTTTATTATTTTCATCACAGGTGAAGCTGGGCTTTCAACAGCGCTCACCACCAATATTTTATAATATTAAAGCCCCTTTTAATCTCATTATAAGCCCTTATTATCAATAAATACTTTATTTCTTAGTCTTTTATCATGTGTCACAGTCACAGTTAAAGTTGTAAATAGCCTATTTACCACTTCTACATAGACTCAAACTGACAGTGAGAACAGGTTTTGCAATAGTTCATTGGAAGGCTCACTTTGGAGAACTTCACCAAAGCACATGAAATGCTCACCCTTGGCAAAAGGTCCTCCGAAGTTGCGCAAAATGCTCAATATTTATGCTTACAAGGATGAAATAGCAATTGCTCAGCAGGGGTGCTGTGAGCCTTTGAGATATGACCACATACCCAATAAGGTCACAAAAAAGACTAAGAATAATTATACCTTTAATATAATTATATGAAAATTACTTAGAATAATTATACATTAAAAATAATTACTTAAATATACAAAAAATACCATAAATTGGTACAAAAATTAGTTTGACTTAAAAAACAATGAATCAACATGTAAAAGAAATTATACCATTGGATTACTCATGGAAAAATACACATATACCATTTTTATGGCATATCTGTAAAGTCAATATTTAATGAATTATAAGGTATAATACCTTATAAAAACCATAAAACCCTGTTTATCTCAGGAACTAATGAAACAACATGTGAAATAAATTGTACCAGTGGATTCCCCACGGAAATCCACACATAAAACAATTAATAAGCTAATTTCCAAAGTCAATACTTAAGGAATTAACCTGAATATATGCACTTTTTTGGTCAACGCATATATTCAAGGATCATAGCTAATATCTTCTAAACTATACATGATAGAATGATGAACCAAAAATAAAGTTACCACGTAATTACCGTAAGAACACAGATATGAACTTTATTTTACAAATTATAAACAAGGTTAAAACCTATGATGAAATATTGATAAAAATCAACAGAGCTGTTGACCACTTTGTTGTGAAAGTGGTCCAAACTTAAAAAAAAGTATACAGTTAGATTCTACTAGTTCATTCGTGAAGAATGATGTAATTTTTATTGTTAAGTTCAGGGTATAACCCCCTGAAATCAAGGTTTGAAGTTTAAAATATTGAATTTTGACAGAAAAGATGAGTTACAAGAAAAATCATCAAAATTAGAGTTTTGATGATGTAATGAAAAGCTCTTGGAAGTATAATGGGGTTTTTCCAGGCTATCAGAAATCACTCTCTGAATGGCTGTAGCGTGTAAATTTCAAAAGGTATTGAAGATCAAAGTTTGAGCTTAAATTGAGCAGTTATGATCACCTACTGTAACCTTAAATTAAGTTTAACAGTCATAAGAGTGATAAAATTGGTGAATACTATTAGTTTATGATTAAAACTAATAAAATCCACGAAATTTGGGGTTCTGCCAAGCCTCTGATGTCATCAAACTTAGAGCTATAGTGATAACTCTAAATAATGGTGTAATAATGATGTAATATGGTTTGATCATGATGTAATCACCCTCAAAACTTAAAATATTGATCAATTGCAGTGGATATGATCAGTACACGTCTACTAGAAGCCTGTTCGACTCTAGGAGGGAGGTATTTACTATAAATAGAGCTCTTTTTACTCTATTTTCCCCTGAGACGCATCAAAAAACATTAAATCAATTAAATCAAAAGGTAATTTTCTTTATTCTTTATATATAAAAGCATTATATTATTAAAGACCAAAGACCATCTTGCTATAATCATCTATTTTGACGTGATTAAATCATTTATTTAATTGTTTTTGCTAAAAAACTCTCTAAAACTCATTTCCACGTAAAAATCCAGAATAATTTGTAATTTTCTTTATTTTTATTGTAAATACAATTTGAAAAAGTTTTATTTATATTTTTTGGCGTAAAATACTTCAAAATTATTATATTAAGTGTTAAAAGTAGGTTATTTTCTCTTATTATAATAATTTCTCTATTATTACTCTCTTAATAACTCTTTAATTAATATAAATAGTATTTATATTAATTCATAACTTTAATATTAGTAATATTATTGTTATTAATTGTTTTTTATTAATAAAAAACAATTTTTTACACCTTTATTATTTGTTGGTAACAATAATAAAGAGCTTTTTAATATATTAATTATTTTATATTAATATATTTATTTATTATATTATATTTTCATAATATAAATTATATTATTATATTTATTTAATAATATAATTATTTTACGCCATAATAATAATAATTATTTATTATTATTATATTTTTAATCTTATATATTCAATTTATAAGGACATTCAGAGTACAATAAGTAATAAATTAGTAATTTTTACTTATTGTTTCATAGTCAAACCTTACAGGTGCATTTGATATTGTTAGATCAATGGGTCAACAGCTATGAAATTCAAACATTTGGCAGCTGAGAATTTCAATTATGACCCTGAAGCTGACCTGGGCCATTGGTCAGCCAAAGCTCATGCTGTATTCACTTTTCATATAGCCACCCAAGCCTTTGTTCAAACTCAATCACCCAGCTGTAATGCTGGTATGCTCCCCACAGTCACCTGTGAGCAAATGCAGCACGTCCTTTTCTGCATGGGGCATTTGTGGATTGCACCCACCATGCAAATTCAACAATGCCCCCACAAATGCCCACCTGGGCAATTGGGTGGCTATTAAAGGAAACAAAGGGGATCTGACTAAGTCCAAAAATTCAATCAATTTCCAAACTCAGCCGGAAGCCCTTTGTTCCTCTACCTCACATGGGAATTTCCCTTCTAAGTTGCAGTGTCAGGCTGAGTCTATGTTGAAGCAGTATTTAGGCTATTTACAACTAGAACTTTGACTGTGACACATAGAAAATGATTTAAAATAAGAGTGTTTTGCTTAAAATAAAGATTTATAATATAATTAAAGGGTTCTACTATTAAATAATAGTGGTGGTGAGTGCTATTGAGAACCCTGGGTGCAGTCTTACCAGTTGGATTACTATAATAAGAGCTACAATAATTGGAATTATAATTATACCTCATTATTACCCAAGACTAAAACTGTTTTGGACAGTTTACTATGTAGGGTATTCAAGAGCAGGATGAGGAAACAATTCTGGCTGTGAAAAGCCTCCATTTTATCCTGAAATGTGGTGGAAAGGGTGCTAGACCTTTCCATGTAGAGGAAGTGAAGATTTTTCACTCTCTAGGAAAGTTTTGTGGCTTGAAAAGACCTGTATTAGCCTGTATTGGGCTCAGATATGGTTTTGCAACCACATCTGGGCAGTTTTCACCAATACAGGGTGAAACTTTCATCTGGGTACCTCACAACCTGATTCTGACATGTATGATGCATAGAAGGCTGTACAGAAACTCTATGGGACCCCAGTATTGACTGACTCATGAGGTATTGAAGTAGAGACAAGCTTTTTAATCTAGTTGACACCTCATATTCATGATTATGGTACATTATCCCATGGTAAGGCTGTATATAACAGCAGGTGGGAATCTGACCTTAAAACAGCCATAGCTTTGTCAATTCTTGAGATATCAACCTCAAAGTTGGCTCAGTATGTAGCCCTATCTGTGCTCTACACAATGGAACCTCATTTGATATGGGTATCATTAAATATGGTAAAGGTCTCCCATGTACAAGATTTTTGTGCATTTGCCTGGTTTAGGCAAAAAGCTGTATTGAGCTTATTTGCCCCATAACGTTTGCTCTAGTTGAGCTATGGGGAAATGAATGATACCATCAGATAGCCCTGATTGTTCCCTTTCCAAAAAGACCCCACTTTAGGTATCTCACGCTAAAACTGCAAAGGTTAGATGAGAGGTGAATGTTTTGTTCACCCTTATTTGGCCTGAATTTGGCCTTAACTCAAGTAATACTGGTGCTAGCTCAGAGTGGGTAGTACCATTGGATAGCCCTGGCTTAGAGCTTCATTTTGAATACACATTTGATGGGGTTAAGCCTCTCCTTCTGGATTTAAGATGAGAGGTGAAAATTAAGGTTTATACTCAGCAATAACTTTGAGCAGGAATAACTTTGTTATTTTTTATCCTATGGTGATGGGACTTATATTTTAATAAAGGGGTGAGTTTCCTCTTTCTTTTGATAACTCTTGAGCTGATTTGGCTCAGCTCCATGTTTTGGTGGTATCTTGGCTATACCACTGATTTATGGTATTTTGGCTGTCATGCTTGTGCTCTGGTTTTGAGTCACAGGCTGACATGCAGCATTGACTGCGACTGAGCTTCCATTTTCCCGACACACCCTTACCTTTTTTTCTCACCTGCTCCAGATTTTCCCAGCCCACCCACTCTGTGCGTATTCCCTTCTTCTTCCTGCCTTTCCCTTATTTTCTATTGCACTCCACTAACTACTCCCCTTCCATTTGGCTTTATTTTTTTCCTGTTTATATGTCCAGAACCCCCTTCTATCCACCTTATGCATATCCTCCATTTGAAACTTTTGTTGATATTATGTTCCAATATAAATACTAAACCTTCTTCATAACTTTATTTCAGACTTTCACAAATGTCCAAAAAGAGTGTTATTACTGTGATTATTTTTTAAATTCATACTTCATTGTACATATTTGTTTTTTTTGACGGCTTAATTTCTATTCAGATACTAACCTAAATTTTTTTGTTTTTAGATGTCATGCACTTTGTGCACTAAGCAGGGTATCCCCTGCATTTGCTCCTTGACAGGAACGAACAATTGTGATGCTTTCCGACAAGCACCCAAGAAATGCTTGTTTGTTGTGCAACCCTTAGGACCACACGGCCAGAGGGGTGCCTGCCCAAGACACAATTGTGAGGACTCCTTTGTGGTCAGCAATGGTGAAAGCATTTCGGAGCAGGAATGGAAGCTGTGACCCCATACAGGCAGATAGGAGCAATTCCAGATGATTAGCCCTGTCCCCTCAAGTATCAATTGTCCACCCCTACTCCTAGGCCACCATCCAATGGTCACTTCACTCCTTGACCGGAGAAAAGTGATTATCCAGCCAGCAAAGCTGTAAGGTGTGGATATGAAACTTTGATTAAAAATCAAGTACTTTTCCTGTCCTCAAAATTTGTATAAGGTAAAAATCAATTAAAAATAGTATGAAATATTATTTTTAAGAAAAAACACGCCAATTTTATTGTTTATAACTTTATTAGTATAAAACAATAATATTATAAAAATTTATTGTTTGACCAACAATAAAAATTTATCCAAAAAACACTCTACAAGAGATATTTTAAGGCTACAAAAGAAATTTCTTCAAGAGAAATTTCAATTGGAATTAATTGAGCAAAGAACTGCAAGCAATTAATTAAAGAAAAAAGTCTGTAAAAGGATATTAAAGAGAAAACACGCCCAAAAGTGACCAGAGTGAACTTGGAAACAAAGTGACAAAGTTTACAGTGATGAAAGATGCTTTAATTCACTTTTGGGGTGGTTCAGGGGTAAAAATGATTATAAGAGTTACAAACAATGATTATAATAATTTTTTCACGTGGTTAAAAGGTTTAAAATGATTTAAGAAAGGTTATTGGAATCCTTTGTTGACTGGTTTAACAATGTTTCAACTAATTATAAAAGGAAAAGATTCTAACATGGAGAGAAAAGAGGGGCAAAGAAGACATTCTTTTATAGCCACCAATTTTCTTACTCCAAAGGTAGAATTTACTCTTTTCAGTCGTGAAAAACAGTCTGACAACAGAAAAGCCAATTATGGCATCATTGAACCCTGGTTTGGACCAAAAAAGGGCTGGTTTAAGCCATTTTTAGCCATTTTTAGCCATTTTAGACCCTCAAATCAGCCATTACTATAGCAATACCTGGTCTAGATCCTTCAAAACACGTCAGAATGTGTGTAAGAGGCGTAGAAACCAGTTAAAACTGTTTTTGCTAAGTTTGTTTTATATTAAGGGTAGTTTTACCCTCTTGGCAACAGCTAAAACTACCCCAGTTGGTATCAAAACCTCATCATCAATTAAGTTCACAGACCCTGTAACTCAATTCCAAGCCAAAAGTGATTAACTTTTGCGTGAATTTTGTCATCCCATGCCTGTCAGCAAGGATTTTGGGGGTCTAGCTCCCCCTTAGAGCTAGAGTTCCTTTTCCCCCCAATTTTAATCTTTCCAATTTATTTTTTCCTTTAATTCCTCATCATGTATTATACTTATAATTTACATATGTACAGTGCCCTGCCAATTATATGCAAACAAAAAGCATACAGGCAGGGCACTGTATCTTTTTGTTTTTTTTTTTTGCTGCACAGTTTGTGTCTCACTCAGGGGCCTTTTTTTTCTAAGTCAAACACCAAACATTTTTTTTTAATTTCATGTAATCGCTACTACAACTACTCAAGCATGTGTTAAACAAATAAAAATACATTATAATAAAAAAAAAAAAAAGAAAAGAAAACGTGAGACCTGATAACAAAACCAAAAGAAAGCGAAAATACAATCAGCGATTGTATTTTCAATGTGAGCAAGCGAAAAAAAACTTACCGATAATGAATGGAGGTTCTAGTAAGAAGTTGGACCTCCATTCATTTCAATGACCATGGCCATGCGTCGTGGCATTGAGTAGAGGAGGTCCTTGAGGAGGTCAAGATGAAAGTCGGTCCATGCAGCGTTAATTGCATGTCGTAGCTCGTCCACCGTCTGAGGTTGGTAGAGCTTACTGATTTGACTCTTCATTGTCTTCCATACGTTTTTGATGGGGTTCAAATCGGGTGAATGTGCTGGCCAATCGAGTTTCTGGATGTCGTGACGATTTCGCCAATCCGTGCTCGCTCGTGCCGTGTGGATCGGGGCGTTATCCTCCATCAGTAGGATCCGTTTGCGACCACGTATCCAGGGGGCCTGCTCCATCTAGGCTATGAAGGGGAGCAGGCCCAGTCGATAAACTTGCTGTACCATCTCGGCCGATGTCATATGACCGTTGAGAAAGACCAGGGGTGCTCGCATTGCTGTGCAGAAAGCACCCCATACCATGAGCGTCTGGCAACTGAATCGATGGTTGACGGTGAGGTTCTCAAGATGCCATTTCTCTTGAGGCGTCCTCCAGACTCGCACCCGATCGACCTTCTTCCCAAGCTCGAAAGCCGACTCATCCGTCCAATTATCGTCCAATGGCGAGGCGACGTTGGAAATCTTGAGGCCGGAGGTAGGGTTTTTTGGGAGCGATCCGCAAACGTTTACCCGGCTTGTGGATCTCGCGCTGGATGGTGCGAGTCAATACGTGGTGAGTCATCAGGTCGGTGACCTGTGCGACCGTTAAGCGACGACCACGAGTGATGATTCGGTCAAGTTCTCGTTGGTCCCAATCAGTCATTATCGGTGGTCAGCCGGTTTTTTTTTGGGTCCTCACAGTGCCGATCACCTGGAATTTGGCGACTGTATCGTAGACGGTCGAGAGCAGTATCCCAACTAAATCCAAAATCGCTCAAAATGGGAGGCCTGCTTGTCTGTAACAACCACTCATCAGGGGTAAGGGTATTCATTCATACACCCACTCAAACACCCCAAATCAGCAGATCCACCATTTGTATCAGCAGTCAATTTCAGCAATCTTCATTCTGAACATGCATACAGCTTGGTACCTCAATACAGCCTGTCAACACCTGTACAGGTTGGATTCACCCAATACAGTTTCAATACACCAATATGGAACTGTATGATCACTCAAATCCACCACACCTCTTGTACAGGTTCTGTACAGCCGTACAGGACCTGTATTGGCCAGACTGAATTCAATCATCAAATATTCTCATGACAATTCTTCCTCTGGATCAGGGCTGGTGATTCTCACATATACCAGCCCCTCTTTCTCCCCCCTGGGGAATTTTCCCCAGTTAATTAATTTAGTTTATTTATTATTTTATAATTATTCTTATCCTTATTTTGGGTATTATAATTATTTGATTTTACGTTAGTCTTTGCCTTTTCTCTCTTTGCCTGTACAGTATGAGTTGGGTGGCCATATCCTTATTAACCCTTCTCTTTCCATTCTGACAGGTTGAAACAGTGGACTTGGACTTGTTTGTGGTTGGCTCTTCTATTTCTTACTCTTATATCTTGTTGATGCTTTTCTTATATTTATTCTTTTAGCAATTCATCTTTAACACTCTTTATTGTGTTCCTTCTTACCATATCATTGAGCCCTCCATAAGTGAGTCCCAGTTTACTGAGTGCCAGGCCATCTTCACTTCGAAGAGCCCCTGTGACATTCAATTAATTAACTCATATTTGATTCTTCTTTTCATTCATTTATACTCATTTCTCTCATTCATCAATTATGATCTTTTTTATGATTTAATGATCTTAATGATTATGATTTTTCTCATTCATTTCATTCTTATGAAAATTGATTCTTTTTCCTTTCTTAATCATTGCTGACCATTTCATCACTTCATTTTATTTTTATCAATCAAATTTTTCTGTGTCCTTATTCAGGTTTTATCTAGGAATTATTGATTGGTTTAATTGATTGGATTATTCATTGGGATTCATTTGGGTTATTGATTCAGGATTTATTGGATTTATTGACTTTGAACTCTCAAGATATTGATTGATCCTCAAGAATTGATTTTGAATATTGAATTGATTTCTGAAGATTTTGAACTGATTGATTGATTCCTCAAGACTTGATTTCATATTGAAGACATTTATTGATTGATTATTCATTGAATATTGATTGATTTATTGATTTACTCAAGATTATTGATATTTGATTTGAATTGATTTTGATGGATTGAATTGATTTGACTGTTGATTGAATTTTATTCCTCAAGATTTGAATTGATTCCTCAAGATTCATCAAGATTTATTGTGATTGATTTGGCCAAATTTGATTATTCTTCTTAATACCATCAAGTTATTTTAATTCCTTTCAAAATGCAAGTTCAGCATAGTTCCCCAGCCAAAAATACTAGATCCCAAAGAATTCAAGCTGTTCTCACTCCTGCAGCAAGGGCTCCTCTTGACCACACACCATCAGTTCATCAACTGAGTGCAAATTTGGACAGAGGACCACCAATGGAAGGAGCAGCACCCTCAAGAAGAGGTGGAATGAAATATAGAAGATCAAGATCTTTCTCTGAACTTTTGGGGGGCTACCCTGGCATGTCTGAAGGTGCAAGAGCAAGACAAGGGGAAGTTGAAGATGAAGAGGGGGAAGAGTCTGTGGAAGAGGAAGATTCTGGGGAAACTGAAGTGGCAGATGCCTTGGCAAATGCTCCAGAGGTGCCTCAGGGTTCTAATCTAGCCCTTTCTAGTCAACCTCTTGTCTCTCAAACTGATCCAAGTCTCCTCAATATGATGGAGCAGATGACTCGATTCATGGGGCAACTCACTCAAGCAGTTGCTCCCAGGGACAATTCCAAAGCCCCTGCTTTCAAGACTCCATCCATGAAGGCACCTGATTCTTTTGATGGTAATCAAGCTCATAAGCTGAGAGGATTTATCCAATCCTGTCAACTAATTTTCCATAATGATCCAGCAAACTTCTTCTCTGACAGGAAGAAGGTTTTGTACTCAACTTCTTTTCTTACTGGTAGAGCTGGCAAGTGGATTGAACCTTACCTCTCAAATATTTCCAATGAAGACCCTTCCTACCTCCTCAATAATTGGACATTGTTTGAATCTCAATTATTCACTCTGTTTGGTGACCCCAATGAAGTCAGGAAAGCTGAACAAGAGTTGGAAAATTTGAGGATGAAGGAAAGTGGTCATGTTTCCTTGTACATTGCAGATTTCAGAAGCTTAATGTCAAGAATTGGAGATTGGGGGGAAAGAGCTTACATTCATGTGTATAGAAGAGGCTTGGCATCAAGATTGTTGGACCAATTGGCTTCTCACTCTGGAACTTTTGACACTCTTCAAGAACTTATGGATGTCACTTTAGAATTAGACACAAGATATCATGAGAGGCAAAAGGAAAAGGGCAGTCATCAAGAGAAGAAGCCTCCAATCATTGGATCCAATTTCTCCAAGCCCCCTCAAAGTTCATCATCCAAGAAGCCTTATCACAATAAGAATAAGAAGGGGAAGAATTTTCAAATGTCCAAAGACAAGCCTCATGCTGCTCTCCTCAATAAGGACAACAAATTAATTGGTTCTGAAAAGGAGAGGAGGATTAAAGAAGGCTTGTGCAATTATTGTGGTGGAAATCACCCATTTGAAAAATGCTTCAAGAGGCCTGAGAATAGGCAAGGATCATCAGAAGGCTTCCCTAGCAAGCAGGGAAAAGCCTGAGTGGGAATCATGATGTGTTCAATGGTTCTCACTTATTTCCTTCAAGAGCACAATTGTGCACTCTGAATGCTAGTGTCAAGAAATCTTTAAAATTTCTTATTTTTTCTTCAATCTCTGATATTTTTTATAGTATTCTCATTGATTCTGGTGCTACAAACTCTTTTATTGCAAAGAATTTTGTTCTCAAGTACTCATTGACTCTGTCAGAGCTCCCTGAAAAGATTCCTCTTTTCATGTTGGATTCTAATGAATCCCCTGCCTTGTTCATCACCCATTATACCAAGTGGGTAGTTGACTTGCCTTCTTTCCCAAGCTTTGAGTGGGACTTCTTTATCATAGATTCACCCAAGGGAGAAGACCTCATATTGGGCTATGATTTTCTTTACCATTTCAATCCCATTATTGATTGGAAAAATGGATTGATCACCTATGATTCTAATCATAAGGATTCTAGTGGTATTATTCCTTATACTAGTAATGACTTTGCCACTGCTGTCAACAGTGTGGCTCTGGTTGGTGAACTTAAGACACCTCCCATTCCTTCTTCTGTCCATATCCCTTCCATTATTCCCTCTCAGTCATTACTTCCATTAAGAGATGAAGTCTTCAAAGAGATAAAAGATGTTGGAGAAGATGTTGCTATATCTTTACTTCATCTCTTTCAAGGGGATATGGACCTTCCTCCTTTATCTTTTCATGCCTCCCTGGAGGAGCAGTGGGATGAGGAGGAAGAGCCAGAAGAAATTGAAACTGTGTTGAAGGTTGTTCCTCCTGCTTATCCCCAATATTTGGATGTATTCTCCAAGGTGAAAGCAGAGAAACTTCCTCCACACCGCGCCTGTGATCACCATATTGAATTGGAGGGTCTTCTACCTCCAGTTGGTGTTATCTACTCTTTATCAAGAAATGAGTCAGAAACACTGCGGGCCTACATTTCAGAGAATGTAGAGAAAGGTTTCATTAGACCAAGCTCCTCCTCAACAGGAGCACCTGTCCTTTTTGTTGAGAAAAAGGATGGTGGTCTTTGTTTGTGTGTTGACTACCGCAAACTTAATGCTGTCACTAGGAAGAACAGGTATCCTGTTCCTCCAATGAATCAGCTTCTTACCGTATTCAACGGTGCTACTATCTTCTCCAAGATAGATCTGCGTGGTGCTTATAATCTCTTGAGAATCAAAGAGGGGGATGAGCACTTAACTGCCTTTAGAACCAAATATGGCAGTTATGAATATTTGGTTATGCCATTTGGCTTAACCAATGCTCCAGCTTCATTCCAAAATCTTGTGAATGATATCTTTGCAGATTATTTGGATGTTTTTGTTGTAGTGTACTTAGATGATATTATGGTCTTCTCTAGCTCTTTGGATGAACATGTTAAACATGTGGCCTCTGTTCTCCAAAGACTGAGAGACAATAATTTGTTTTCTAAAGCCTCAAAGTGTGTATTCCATGCCTCAAGTGTGGAATACTTGGGCTATGTTGTTTCAAGTGATGGCCTCAAGATGGATTCTTCAAAGGTTCAACAAATCCTCAATTGGCCTCAGCCCAAGAACATCAAGGCCCTCCAATCTTTTCTTGGCTTTGCCAACTTTTATCGTTGTTTCATTAAAAATTATTCCAAAAAAATCTCTGCTCTCACTTCCCTTCTCACAAAAGATTCCCCCTTCATCTTCAATGAGGAAGCTCTTAGCCATTTTCAGATACTCAAAGAAGCTTTCACCACTGCTCCTATCCTCTCTCACTTTAATCCTTCTCTTCCAACTATTGTAGAGACTGATGCCTCTGATTATGCCTTGGGTGCTGTACTGAGTCAGGTGAATGACTCAGGAAAGCATCCCATTGCATTTGACAGTCGCAAGCTCTTACCAGCTGAACTCAACTATGAAATTCATGACAAGGAACTCCTTGGCATAGTTTGGGCTCTCAAGCGGTGGAGAGCCTTTCTCCTTTCTCTTTCTTATTCCTTTGAGGTCTTGACAGACCATTGTTCTCTCCAATATTTTATGTCCTCTAAAGTCCTTACTCGTCGTCAAGCCCGTTGGGCTGAATTTTTGTCTTAATTTCACTTTGTTATCACTTACCACCCAGGCAGGCTGGCCACTTTACCAGAGGCCTTGTCACGTTGGGACGACGTGTACCCAGAGAGGGGGGTGGATTTCATCAGCAAGAATCCTCAAAACTTTCATCAAGTTCTCAAGCAAAATGAAATTAAAGAGTCAAGATTCTTTTCCATAAAAGTTGAAATGTTTTCAGATTTAGTTGATCAGATTCAAAGACAAGTATGGCAAGACAAAGACTATAAGGAGATCCTCAAGAAATTAGCAAGAGGAGAATCAGTCCCAGACTATTCTCTTGAACCTCAAGCAAGATTATTATTGTTCAAAGATAGAGTAGTTATTCCAAGCAATCATGAAGTTCAATTGGACATTCTTCAAAGGCGTCATGATTCACCATTGGCTGGCCATCCTGGCCAGGAGAAGACCCTCAAGCTCATCAAGAGGGATTTTTATTGGGCTGGCATGAATCAAATCATCAAGGACTATGTGTCCTGATGTCAGCAATGTTCAAGAAACAAGAACATCCACCATAAGAAGTTTGGATTACTCAAGCCTCTTCAAATTCCATCTGGTCCTTGGAATTCTTTATCAATGGACTTCATCACTCAATTGCCTCTGTCAAACAACTTTGACTCCATCTTAGTAATTGTAGACAGATTCTCAAAAAATGGCAATATTCATTCCAACTTATGGATCAATCACTGCACTGGACTTAGCTCAAATATTCATTAGTCATGTATTTTCCAAACATGGTCTTCCAATAAGTATTGTTAGTGATAGAGGTTCCTTATTTGTTTCATCATTTTGGACTCAATTGTGTCAGCAGCTCAAGATATCAAAAGATCTTTCAACTGCCTTTCACCCTGAAACAGATGGACATACAGAGAGGGTAAATCAGATACTAGAACAGTACCTTTGGATGTATGTCAGCTATCATCAAGATGACTGGTACACCTGGCTCCCTCTGGCTGAATTTGCCTATAATAATGCAGAACATTCATCAACCAAGCAATCACCTTTTTTCACCATTTATGGAAGAAATCCCAGCTTTGACTCAATCCATATTTCTCAAGACTCACCTGATGGAAAGTTATCAACAAAACTCCAATCAGTACAGCAAGTTGTCAAAGAAGAATTAGAGTCAGCAATAAGGAGATTCAAGAAGTATGCAGATAGAAATAGGGCAATTCCACCTGATTTCCAACCTGGGGACAAAGTATGGCTGGCTTCCAAGAACATCAAGACAACAAGACCCACCAAGAAGTTATGAGAAAGATGGTTGGGACCCTTTGAAGTTCTTAAGAAGATCGGCAGCCATGCATATCACCTCAAGTTGCCTCAGCAATGGAAGACAGTTCACCCTGCATTCCATGTGTCCTTATTAGAACCAGTCAAGCATTCAACTATCCCAAATCGTCACCAATTGCCGCCACCACCAGTTTTAGTGGAGGAGCAAGAAGAATGGGAAGTGGCTCAGGTTCTGGACTCAAAACTCAAAAGAGGTAAATTATGGTATCTTGTAGAGTGGAAAGGATTCAGTGAAGACCCAGAAAGAACCACTTGGGAACCAGCTTCAAACCTTACCAGCTCACCAGATCTTGTCAAGGATTTCCATTCATTGTATCCAGACAAGCCTGGCCCAAATACCTCAAGAGTTTGATTTTATGGTGCTTGGTGGGGAGAAGAAGTTATGAAAGTAAGTTCCTCTCCTGGCATGCACCTTTAAGGGGGTATTCTTCCCATATGTTGTTGTAAGCATCACCTTGGCCACTTTGTGAGAACTTGTCATTTCTTTGGACAGGTTCAGGAAGCATACAACATCAATACCCTCCATTTGGACCTTATCAAGATATGGCCCAATGTTTTCTTTCTTTATTTTTCATTTCTTTCTTTATTATCATTTCATTTTATGCCAATCATCATAATTCAAGACATTCATTACTTCAAGTCATTTACGGCAATTCATTTCAGAAATCATTTATGGCAATTCATCTCAGAAGTCATTTATGGCAATTCTTTTCAATTTTATGGTGCTTGGTGGGGAGTGAAAGTTATGAAAGTAAGTTCCATCTCCTGGTATGCATCCCTGAGGGTTCTACTTCTTGTAAAACATTACCTTGGCCACTCTGTGAGCATCAAAATGCTTGGTTTTCATTTTTTCAGACACTTATTGGCCAAAATCAAGCAACTCACCACAAGAAGGACCAACCATCAGGACTTTTTCTTTATTTCTTTCTTTACTCTCATTTTTCTCTTATTTATTTTCATTTCTTTTCTTTCTTTACTTGTATAATTTCTTTTTATTTCATTGGAAGCAGCAGCATCGCCTTCCAAATCACGTATTGGGAGGTGCGTTTATTATTTTATCTCATTTATTAGTTGTTATAAGAGCATGAATAGGAGTAAAACCAACCGTAAACAGGAACAAGACACTGGATTTCACTCCACCCAAATCGTCAAGTCCACGTCAAATCAAAAGTTCGACCTCAAGGGAATTGGGCCACAAGTCAATCATGGCCCCCCTCAAAGCCTCTCAATGTCCAGGTCCAAGGCCCCTTTGGGGGCTGGAGTCATCACCCAGGGCCTCCCCTGCAACTTTGGGGAAGGCCAGGGTTTGGTGGTCCTGGACCCCACCAATGGATCCAGGCCATATAGGGTGAAATCCTCTTTTTTGGGCCATTTTAGGTCCCATGACCCCCTTGGGTCCCCAGCAAATTTGGGCCCTGGGGGCTTCCAATAACCCCCACGGACCGCGGACCGCGGCGTACGGTCCACGGACCACCGACCGCGGCGTACGGTCCACGGACCACCGACCGCGGCGCACGGCCCGCGGACCATAAGACACCCAAAGACCAAAAAAAAGCCAAAAGGGCCAAAAAATGTGCAAAACCACAATTTGGCCATAAAAGACCATGGACCAAAGTTTCACCCAAAGACACCAAGGATCCAAAAAAGGCCAAAATGGCCATAAATTCAAAGATCCTCAAGATCCTCCATAGAGAAGGCACCAGCCCAAAATCACTATGAAGGGCTGGTTGAGGCATTTTGAAGGCCATTGGGGACAAGACCCCTGAATTCTTGTCACCATCAATTTCTTTGACTGGGCTGGCCAGATGAGTACACTTCATATACTCATCTGGCATCATTTTTTGAGCACAAGAGCTCAGTGGCCATAATTTTGGGATACAACCCAAGGCCACGCCCCAAGGACGTCAGTTGTTTCAATCAGAAGAAAGAAAAGTTCGAAGTGGGGTATTTACTCAAAGTTAAAGAAGGGGGAAATAAATTTCATTGACAGAGAAGAGATGGAGAAGGATTTCGAGATAATGGTCAAAGGAAAACTTTTCAAAGAATTGTGTGGGGTAGTGAGATGCCACTCAACAATGGCAGGGTATTATGGTGTTCAGGAGCCCACCAGTTTCAAGAGGGGGATACTGTAACAACCACTCATCAGGGGTAAGGGTATTCATTCATACACCCACTCAAACACCCCAAATCAGCAGATCCAGCATTTGTATCAGCAGTCAATTTCAGCAATCTTCATTCTGAACATGCATACAGCTTGGTACCTCAATACAGCCTGTCAACACCTGTACAGGTTGGATTCACCCAATACAGTTTCAATACACCAATATGGAACTGTATGATCACTCAAATACACCACACCTCTTGTACAGGTTCTGTACAGCCGTACAGGACCTGTATTGGCCAGACTCAATTCAATCATCAAATATTCTCATGAAAATTCTTCCTCTGGATCAGGGCTGGTGATTCTCACATATACCAGCCCCTCTTTCTCCCCCCTGGGGACTTTTCCCCAGTTAATTAATTTAGTTTATTTATTATTTTATAATTATTCTTATCCTTATTTTGGGTATTATAATTATTTGATTTTAAGTTAGTCTTTGCCTTTTCTCTCTTTGCCTGTACAGTATGAGTTGGGTGGCTATATCCTTATTAACCCTTCTCTTTCCATTCTGACAGGTTGAAACAGTGGACTGGGACTTGTTTGTGGTTGGCTCTTCTATTTCTTACTCTTATATCTTGTTGCTGCTTTTCTTATATTTATTCTTTTAGCAATTCATCTTTAACACTCTTTATTGTGTTCCTTCTTACCATATCATTGAGCCCTCCATAAGTGAGTCCCAGGCCCTCTTCACTTTGAAGAGCCCCTGTGACATTGTCGCATCCCAACGATACGTCCCCTGGTTTCTATATCGAGGTCAGGCATCTCGATCTGTTTTTTAAAAAAAAAAAATAAGTATTGTTTTTTGCTAATCTGAGATAGACGACTGCTTACAAAACGATTGTCCTCCTCAGTGTCGCAAGTTTTGAAGCAGGTGAGGTCGTTGTTGGCCAGCACTGGTGAGTGCTGGCCATCTTTTATGTGGTGAGAAGTTGCTGTTGTCATCATTAAGATGACGAATAAGAGAGAAAGCGCCAAAAAAAAAAACAAAAGACAAATAAAAAAAAGAAAAAAGAAAAGGTGAGTTGAAGGCCGGAGCCGGACTGCGACCTCTGACAAATCAGAGTGGTCCACGGCAACTCGCGTGCGCAGCAGCCGCAAGCGTACAGCTGCCCTGCCCGCGTTCGCATACTTTGGGAAGAGCACTGTAATTCAATTGAACTGTACAGTAAAATACAGTAATAATTGACACCTCATATGTAAATCAAAGTTCACTTATGTAATACACCCGCACATTTTGACATTTCAATTGAATTCAATTGAAAATACTTCAATTCCTCATAACTTCTAAACTAAACACAACACCTCAATTTTAACACAAAAATTGATGGTTAACACCACATGTGGTGTGAATTAAACCAGAGTTTTGAGGATTTTCAACCTTTGTATTGAATATACTAAAAACTTAACTTAAGCTTATTTAGAGTTGAGTTACAAAAAATTCACTCAGAGGTGACCCCACCTAATTTTTTGAGGAATTAAATGGTGAAATAATTTTTATATGTTTATCTATTGGATCAAAAGTTATAATAATTTTTATTTAACTTTTTTCCAAATTTATTTAATTTTTTACAATTTTATTAAAAATTCATTTTTACTTAATTCTTTCAAGTATAAATGTAATTTTACAATTTCAAAATTTAACGTAATTTTATTTTTAAATTGTAATTAAATTTTTGATTTTATATTTATATTTATATTTTGATTTTTATTTTGATAATATAAATAAATTTATTTTATTTATATTTATATGTTAATTTTGTATTTTGTGGTCTTTTGGGTATATGAAATTACGTCTAAGGCTCACAAAAGCATGGCAAGCGCAAGAGGAAATTCAAGCTTGGAAAAATTGTTACCATGTCTTGTGACCGATGGGATTCAAATTCCAAATTAAGATTTCTTTCTCCTCCTTAACTCATTTTTCTTCACACAATCATACTAACTATTTTTCTTTCCCCATAGAACAAAACCCACCAAATCCCCCGTGACAAGACACTCCTGTTCCCTGTATGCCTCACAAGCAAACTCTGCAGCAACTGACTCCATGCCCCAGTAGCACCAGAGGTCAGAGGACCTTTCCACGGTTAGCAGAAAACCATTCTTTTGCTGATTTCCACTTTTGACTCAAGTGAACTGACTCTGCCTCCTTTTGAGAACCCTCCCAGCACAATGATCCACCTATTCCAGGCTTGAGTCAATGTGTGAGCCTTTTAGATATGACCATATATCCAAAAAGGTCACAACAAATTTCTGTAATAATTATACTTATACTAATTATCTCAAAAACTAGTAAAAAGACCATAAATAAGTATAAAATTGGAATTAACTCAGAATCGAATGAGTAAAGATGTGAAATAAATTACACAATTAGATTCTTCATGGTAAATTACAAATATTTCATTTCTATGGCATATCTGAAAAGTCAATAATTACTGAAGAATAAGTAATAATATCTTAAAAAAGGTATAAAACCTTATTTAACTCAGAGGACAATAAAACAACATGCGAAATAAATTGTACCATTGGATTCTCCATAAACAACCACACATAAAGCCATTGTAAATCTAATATCTAAAGTCAATATTTAAGGAATTAAGCTGAATATATGCACTTTTTTGGTCAATGCATATATTCATGGTTTTTAGCTAATATCTCTTGAAATATACAAGATAGAGAGATAAAATAAAGATAAAGTCACCATGTTATGACTGTAGGAGCACAGATATGAGGTTAATTTCACAAGTTCTAAACAAGGTTAAAACTTGCAATGGATTATTGATTAAAATCAATGGAGCTGTTGACCACTTTGTTGTGAAAGTGGTCCAAACGTAAGAAGAAGTAGACAGTCAGATTCTACTATTTCATAATTAAAGAACGATGTTAGTTCTATTATAATATTCAAGGTATAACCCCTTTGTATCATGGTTTGAAATGTAAAATATTAAATTTTGGCAGAAAAGATGAGTTACAAGAAAAATCATCAAGAATAGAGTTTTGATGATGTAATACAATTCTCTTGGAGGTTTGATAGGGAAATATCAAGCTATCAGAATCCACTCTTAGAATAGCTTTAGTGTGTATAACTTATAGGTTATTGATGATCAAAGTTTAAGCTTAAATTTGATCATTTGTGATCACTCACTGTGATCTTATTTTATGTTTAACAGCTATACAAGCTATAAAGCTGGTGAATACTATTAGCTAAGGATTAATACTAATAAAATCCACATAGTTTAGGTATATTCCAAGCCTATGATGTCATCAAACTTAGGGTTATAGTGATAACTCTAAAGAATTGCATAATAATGAGGTCAGATGGTTTGATCATGATGTAATCATCATTAAAGCTTAAAATACTGATTACTTTCAGTGGACACCATCATTACACATCTACTAGAAGCCTACTGGACTCTATAAGGGAGGAATGTACTCTAAATAGAGCTCTTTTTACTTTATTTCCCCTCAGATGCATCAAAACATTAAAACAATTAAATAAAAAGGAAAAATATTTACTATTTATATATAAATCTTTCATATTATTAAAGACAAAAGTTAATCTTCATTATAATTATCATCCTTGCCATGATTACTTTAATAATTCTACTGTTTTGCTATATTTCTCTTAAAAATCTCAAATCCACGTAAAATCTAGAAAATTTGTAATTTCTCTTATTTTTATTTGTAAATGAAATTTAAATAAGTTGTATTTACATTATTTGGCACACATTTATCCAAAATTATTATATTAAGCCTCAAAAGTAGGTTATTTTCTCTCTATTATTACTATTAATAATTTCTTCACTTAATATAAATAGTATTCATATTAATATATAACTTTAATATTAGTAATACTATTGCTATTAATTTTTTTCAATTAATAAAGAACAATTTTTTATGTTTTTATTATTTGTTGGCAACAATAATAAAGTGCTTTTTAATATATTCATTATTATATATTAATATATATATTTATGATATTACTTTTTTTATAATATAAATTATATTATTTTATTTATTCAACAATATAGTTTGTTTTAAGCCTTAATCATAATAATTCATTATTATTCTAATTATTTTTATCTTATTTACTTTATTTATAAAGACCTTCAGAGTACAATAAGTAAAATATTAGTAATTTTTACTTATTATTTCATAGTCAAATCATACATTTGGGGGCCTGGCCATGATACTTACTTTAAAAGACCTTTAAAGAGATTCTAATTGGGTTTATTCAATAATAAACTATAATTATAGCTATAAAATTAAAAAATAATCTTATGTTTATTGATTTTAAAAGCTATTGAGGCATTTGGAAAGCAATTGTACTGTCTTACACATAGTATTTCACATGATTAGACTTGCAAGAACTTTCTTTGAGTGACTCTAGTGATTAAAAGTGATGTCTTATAAATCAAAAATAATTTTATATTGTAAATTATTTTCATAATACAATCATATGAATTTCCATTTTATTCTTCAGACATAAAAAACATAAAAATAATAAAAAAAAGTTATTTTTATTCATTTTTTTCATTTCATTTATTTAAAGATGTAAAAGCAATTTTTACATGGAAAATTGCAATATCTTACCAAAAATAACACTTCTCATATAAAAGACTTATATTGATTTGTCTTTTTTAGTGTTTAAAGACAATCCAACAGAAAACAACCAAGCCACTGTTGAGATATTGGTGGAAGAAACTTGCCCAAGTTCTCCAACACCAATTGTCATTAAGAAAAAGAGAGCTAGAAAATTAGACTTTCCAGGACCCACTATTCAGGACTCTGATGGTGAGTACCTTCTTTGAAAATTGCCATAAGAAGAATTCTTATCCTGAAATCTTCTCATTTCTTATTTCTTAAATTATGAATACCAGAAGAGGCTCCCAATACTCCATCCAATCAGATGGAGCTGGACTCAGAGGTAGAATTGATCCCTCAAAAGGGAAAAGAAAGGGCAATATCCCCAGTGGAACAGAATCCACACAAGAAAGTGCCTTATCCCAAAGGCAAGTCCCAGAAATGCCCATGATAGCTGAACCAGAGTTAGAACTAAGTATGAGTAACTCAAACAGGAAAAAATCACATTCAGAGGGCTCAGAGAGACATTTACATGAGCCAGTACAAGCAGTACGACACAGTGTACAAAGACAAGGACTTGGAAATGCTTCCAAAAATACACCAAGGAGTGATTAACTCCTGGAACACCCTCAAAATGATCCTTAAATAGGAAAAAATAGTGAGAGACTCCAATGGATGGAATCCACTATCATCCAAACCTCAAATCAAAAACATTGAGGAGTACCATGCCAAAAAGAACGAGGCAGCCAAGGAAGAAGCCCTATTAGTTTCTACCAGCAACTCCCAAGCCAACCCACTTCCCCAAGAAGGGAAGAAGAACAAGAAAAAGAACTTGAGAAAACCATATCCCCCAAGCTACAGGATTCCAAAAATCCAAAAAGACGCTATGGACAATGTCTTCAACATGGCCAGAACCTTGATGGAATTCAAGGACAAGGAGGAGCAAAGAATGAGACTGCCTCATTTCCCAAAGAAATAGCCTTGTCCCCAGATGGTGTAAATACTTTAACAGAAATTAAAAATAGTATTTTACCTCTAAAAGAAATTAAAAATAGTTTATTATTATTACAAGAAATAAATAATAATTTATCTCCTTTGAAAAAAATTGTTGTACAGAACAAAAAAGAAATTGACAACATTAAATTTATTGTTGAAAATAACAAACCAAAGGTTTTAATTGACAGTACTCGAAAATTAATACAAGGACAACGAGAATTGTATAAATACATGAAAGATATCAAAGATAAAACTTTGACAATCACTTATGATGTGAGTATTGATAATCTTAAACAAAAATTAAACAAATTAAGTGTTTCTGTAGAAATATTGGAAGAAAAGACTTCATCACACCAAAAATTACTTTTAGAAAATGTGGAAAAAAGTGATGGAGCAAGAATGCTTCTGAAAGATGATATTCAAAGTGAAATAAGGCTTATTACTGAACAAATGGATAAAATTAATGTGGCTAACTTAAATATGCCAAAGCTATCAACCCCATGTTCTCAAATAAGAATCCCTGTTAAAACAAAAGAGGAATAAAACAATCTATTCATAACAGACTTGAGTCATCAATACAATAACAAAGTCTTAATGAAGGAAACACCTCCATTAAAAGAATGGCCGACATTCACAGCAGGAGGCAAATATGACCATATGTAATTTATTAAAGCAATTGAAATGTTACAAGAAGATTATTCCATAAAAGATGAATTTATCACTGCCAGATTACACTCACTATTTGAGAAATCTGCAAAAAGATGGTATTATGGAATAAGGCAGACAAATGATAGAAAATGCATTTGAAAACTCCTTCTTTGACCCAGACAAAGAAAAGCCTTTGACTTGGTTCTTAAAAAAAGTTGAAATATTAAATGCACTGTACCCAGAAATGTCACAAAAAATGGTACACATGAAAATACTTAAGGAATGGGGAGGAGAATTGGAACATGCCCTGAGAAGCAGGTGTATAGGAAAATGCTCCACAGAAGAGTATATCAATTCATTAGAAGACATAGTGACAAGGACAAAAACTGGCAGAAGTTGGAAGAAATTGGACATTAAAAGTCCAAACAAGACATTTATCAAAAACGATAAACCAATAGAGACTCTCAATCCAAATACATCCAACAATAATGAACAAAGAAAGTGCCACAAATGTGGAGGTATTGGAAAATTAGTTAATAATTGCCTTCAAAAAGCATAAACCAATGAAATTATGGAAACAGAGGACCACAATGATAAAGAAGAAGAATCTGATTCTGCGAAGGACACTGAAGAATCAGAAACTTCTGAAAGTGATGAAATTATCATAATTAATGCACAAATTAATAATATTGATTTAATTTAGAAGGTACCAGATGTCAATTCAAACTTACCACAAGTTGGAACATCTGATACAAGCCTCACAAACATACAAGATGCTAAATTTCATAGAACCAAACCAGCAAAAGGGATGGGATTTACAGCTGGAAAATCATGTATAAGTATTGTCATGGTGGGAAACTGTAAGGTTTGACTATGAAACAATAAGTAAAAATTACTAATTTATTACTTATTGTACTCTGAATGTCCTTATAAATTGAATAAATAAGATTAAAAATATAATAATAATAAATAATTATTATTATTATGGCGTAAAATAATTATATTATTAAATAAATATAATAATATAATTTATATTATGAAAATATAATATAATAAATAAATATATTAATATAAAATAATTAATATATTTAAAAAGCTCTTTATTATTGTTACCAACAAATAATAAAGGCGTAAAAAATTGTTTTTTATTAATAAAAAACAATTAATAACAATAATATGAGTAATATTAAAGTTATGAATTAATATAAATACTATTTATATTAATTAAAGAATTATTAAGAGAGTAATAACAGAGAAATTATTATAATAAGAGAAAATAACCTACTTTTAACACTTAATATAATAATTTTAAAGTATTTTACGCCAAAAAAATATAAATACAACCTTTTCAAATTGTATTTACAATAAAAATAAAGAAAATTACAAATTATTCTGGATTTTTACGTGGAAATGAGTTTTAGAGAGATTTTTAACAAAAACAATTAAATAAATGATTTAATCACGTCAAAATAGATGATTATAGCAAGATGGTCTTTGGTCTTTAATAATATAATGTTTTTATATATAAAGAATAAACAAATTACCTTTGATTTAATTGATTTAATGTTTTTGATGCGTCTGAGGGGAAAATAGAGTGAAAAGAGCTCTATTTATAGTAAATACCTCCCTCCTAGAGTCCAACAGGCTTCTAGTAGACGTGTACTGATCATATCCACTGGAATTGATCAATAGTTTAAGGTTTGAGGGTGATTACATCATGATCAAACCATATTACATCATTATTACACCATTATTTATAGTTATCACTATAACTCTAGGTTTGATGACATCAGAGGCTTGGCAGAACCCCAAATTTCGTGGATTTTATTAGTTTTAATCATAAACTAATAGTATTCACCAATTTTATCACTCTTATGACTGTTAAACTTAATTTAAGGTTACTGTAGGTGATCATAACTGCTCAATTTAAGCTCAAACTTTGATCTTCAATAACTTTCAAGATTTACACGCTACAGCAATTCAGAGAGTGAATTCTGATAGCCTGGCATAATCTTATTATGCTGCCAAGAGCTTTTCATTACATCATCCAAACTCTAATTTTGATGATTTTTCTTGTAACTCATCTTTTCTGTCGAAATTCAATATTTTAAACTTCAAACCTTGATTTCAGGGGGTTATACCCTGAATTTAATAATAAAAATTACATCATTCTTCACGAATGAACTAGTAGAATCTAACTGTATACTTTTTTTTAAGTTTGGACCACTTTCACAACAAAGTGGTCAACAGCTCTGTTGATTTTTATCAATATTTCATCATAGGTTTTAACCTTGTTTATAATTTGTAAGATAAAGTTCATATCTGTGTTCTTTCAGTAATTACGTGGTAACTTCATTTTTGATTCATCATTCTATCATGTATAGTTTAGAAGATATTAGCTATGATCCTTGAATATATGCGTTGACCAAAAAAGTGCATATATTCAGGATAATTCCTTAAGTATTGACTTTGGAAATTAGCTTATTAATTGTTTTATGTGTAGAGTTTCGTGGGGAATCCACTGGTACAATTTATTCTACATGTTGTTACATTAGTTCTTGAGATAAATAAGGTTTTCTGGTTTTTATAAGGTATTATACCTTATAATTCATTAAATATTGACTTTACAGATATGCCATAAAAATGGTATATGTGTATTTTTCCATGAGGAATCCAATGGTATAATTCATTTTACATGTTGATTCATTGGTTTTTAAGTTAAACCAATTTTTGTACCAATTTATGGTATTTTTTGTATATTTAAGTAATTATTTTTAATGTATAATTATTCTAAGTAATTTTAGTACAATTATATTAAAGGTATAATTATTCTTAATCTTTTTTGTGACCTTATTGGGTATGTGGTCATATCTCAAAGGCTCACATTCCCTACCACCAAAAAAGATTGTACCACAATCTGATATGTATGATTAGTGTATTATCCACTGTCCTACCTCTTCAATAGACTTTGTTAGTGTTGAAGCTCAATAATGCTTAACTTTTTTATTTTTCAGGTTGTCTTTCATGTCTGAACCTTCTTAGTAGTTTATCAGAATTTGTTATATCTTTCTCAAGTAGCCATTCATCTTCTTGGGTTGAGTTTCTATACCTTACAAGGTATTCCCTTTCTTTTTTGTTTCTTGTCCTTCTTTCTTTAAGGACTTTTACTATTTTCTTTTCCTCTCCTTCTTCCAAGGGGGGAATCTCAAGTGGGGGTTTATTTCTTAGTGGAAATAACTCCTTGTCACTTGAACTGTAAGGTTTTATCAGACTTACAGGGAAAGTTGGGTGTTTGTTCATTAGTTCACCTGTGAGTTCTAATTGCACAGCATTTGGTCCATGAAGTGCTTTTATCATAAATGGTCCTGCAAAGGAATCTTTCAATTTCTTTGGGCCTTTTATGTTATTGAAATTAAGGGTTGATACTAAAACCAAGTCTCCTATTTTGAAATCAGGTGGCTTATGACTTTTATCCCATCTTTCTTTTGCATATTTAAAAGAGTCTTGCATGCATCTGTTTGCATGGTGTCTTGCTTTGTCAAGCATTATCTTGAAACTGCTTGCTGTTGGATGTATATCCACTAAGTCCTTTTTGAGGGTATCATAAGGAAGTCTTGGATTCCAACCTTTCTCTAGCATTGCTGGTGTTTTGCCAGTAGAAGAATGGATTGATGTCTTATATGCCAATTCAAGTGCTGGTATTAGTGTACACCAATCATGGGTAAAACCATCAGAATCTTTGAATTCTAGCCCATAAGCACAGAATCTTTTGATCATATCCTCTAGGGTCTGTATCATTCTTTCTGCTATACCATCAGTTTGAGGATGATAAGCTGTTGAGAATGATAACTTTGTCCCAAACAAGTTATGGAGATTTGTCCATAATGCTGAAGTGAAATTTGGGTCTCTGTCACTTATAATATTTTGGAATAAGCCTGTGTGGCTAATGACTTTATTCCATATCATTATGGCTGTATCCATAGCTGTGTCATCTTTATGACATGGTAAGAACATGGGGGTTTTACTGTACCTGTCAACTAACACTGGGCATGCATTATAACTCCTGTCTCCTCCTGGAGGTAAGGCTGTTACCCAATCCATATGAACTATTTACCATGGGGATTTTGGTTCTTGGATTTGGATCATCATTCCAAATTTCTTTCCTCTGGCCCTGTTGGCTTTTTGACATCTGTCACAGGTTTGGCAGTACTCTGCAACATCTTTCTTCCAATTTGGCCACCAAGAGCAGGTTTTCACCCTCTCTAGTGTCCTATCTTCTGAGAGATGTCCAGATACAACACTATCATGACACTCATGTAGAATAGTGTTTATTAGTGTTCTGTCTGTTAAGGCCATAACACATGTGTGTTTTGTTCTATGGTAAAGGATTCCATCAAGGAGGTGAAATCTTCCTTCATCATATGCCTTTTTCCATATTTCATCTAGTTTTGATGAAAGTGATGGATCTTTGCAGTCTTTCATTAGAAGTTGGCTTAAGATATGGCAATTTTTGTCTGTCTTATAGCTTTCTTTAACTTGGTTATAGAATTCTGTGCCAAGGTCTGTAACACATATTCCTTCTATATGGTGCTCTTATTGTGGTACCCATGCTGGATTGTCAGGGGTAGTTGCTAGAGCACATCTGCTGAGACCATCTGCATTTTTGTGGATATTTCCAGATTTATGAACAATAGTCATATTTCCTCTATATTCCTGGATAGCAATTTGCCATCTCAGCATATGTCTATTTGGAGTCTTCATATTTAATAGTGATTTCACACCATTACAGTCTGTGATTACATCAAATACTGTGCCATCCAAATAATAATGCAGTTTTTCTAAAGCCCACACTAGGCATAAGCATTCCATTTGGCTTGCTCCATACCTTGCTTCTGTTGGCTTTATTTGCCTTGAAATGAAACAAATTGGTCCTTCCACTGGTTTATCATTGATAATTTGTGTTTCGTGAAGTTCAGCACCTAGTCCTTCTCCACAAGCATCAATGTACAGTTTGAAGGGTAGTTTCCAATCTGGCATTAGAAGAAATGGGGCATTTGTTAAGGAATTTTTCAATTCTTCATATGCCTTGACTCTTTCTTCTGTCATCTCATAGACTGTTTGTTGGTCACATAGCTTATACAAGGATTTAGCAATCTTTGCAAAGTCCTTTATATGCTGTCTATAGTAACCAGCAAATCCTAGAAGTGATTGCATTTCTTTTTTGGTTTGAGGCATTGGTTTAAGCAGTACTGCTGCTACTTTATTTTTGTCTATGCCTAGACTAAGTCCAGATAACACATGTCCTAGTGCTCTTAATTCACTATATGCAAAATGACATTTTTTCAAGGAAATTTTCATATTCAATTGGACTATTTTCTGTAGTACCCTTTCTAGTCTTGCAAGGTGATTTTCACAAGTTTCTGAGCAAACTATAATATCATCAATATAGATAATTAACCAACCTTCTGATAATTCTTCAGGAGATATGGTATTCATCATTCTTTGATAATGGGAAGGTGCATTTTTTATCCCAAATGGCATTCTTAAGTATTCAAAAATTCCACAATGGACTATTATTCTTAGTAGTTTCTTGGCATTGTCTGTTAAGACATTTTGATGAAAACCCTTAAGAGCATCCATAGCTGTGATGAACTTAGCTTGTGACAATTGGGTCAATGTCTCATGGATTCTGGGTATTGGATATCTGTCTGGAATGGTATAGGTATTCAGGGCTCTGAAGTCTCCTACCATCCTTGATTTTCCATTATGCCAAGTTATAATGACAGGTGTAGTAACTTCTACTTGTTCATTATGTCCAACCTTTCTTAATACTCCAAGGTCCATTAATTCTTTAATGTGCACCTCTAAGGCTTCTCTAGCTCTTGGGCTGGCTGGATAAGCAGGTCTTCTTAATAAAGGTGGGTAAGGCTTTTCTACATTAAGAATTATATCCACTTCATGTCCAATTATGGCACCTAGTGGTTCTTTGTCAGTTGCAAAGGCATTTTTATACTTAAATAAGAGGTCAATCAATTTTTCTTTCATTTTTTCTTGAAATTCTTGATTGAATTCTGCCTCTTTAAGTTGTTCAGATATGAAAAGTTCCTTTTCTGGAATTTTTTCTTCCTTCTTAATAACTGTGATTTGTTTTTTGTTATTTAAGAAGCCAAACTTTTGTCTTTTGTTATCTCCTATGGTAAAATATCTATCTTTTTGGTTGGAGATATCTATGCCATAGATTGATAAGTAGTCATTCCCAAGTATGAAATGATTACTAGTACAGTTGTCCATTACTACAAACTCTACTTTAATTCTGACACATTGTGAGGGATGAGGAAAAATTAGTGTTAAATCAATTATTCCAAGGGGCTTCATGCTCTCACTTGCACTACTAAATTTGACACCTTGTATTGGCATAAGTTTTTCTTGCCAGTTTGGGACAATGGTTTTTAAATAACTTTTGCCAACACAAGTGCAATATGCTTCTGTATCCAAGTTAACTTTTCCTTCTTGGTTATCAACCATAACAATACTTATACTTGATTTTCCAGCTGTATATCCCATTCCTCTTGCAGGTTTGGTTCTATACATTTTGGCATCTTGTATGTTTGTCAGGTTTGTGTCAGATGTTCCAACTTGTGGCAAGTTTGAATTAACATCCAGTACTTTATAAATTATGTCAATATTATTAATTTGTGCATTAATTATATTGATTTCATCACTTTCAGAGCTTTCTGACTCTTCTGTCTCTTTTTCAGAGTCAGATTCCTCTTCTTTGTCAATGTGGCTTTCTGTTTCCACAATTTCATTAATCTTTGCTTTTTTAAGGAAATTATTGGCTAAGTGTCCAATACCTCCACATTTATGGCATTTTCTTTGCTCATTATTGTTGGAGGTATTGGGCTTAAAGGATTCTTTTGATTTATCTTTTTTGATAAATGGTTTATTTGGGCTTTTAATGTCCAATTTTTTCCAAGTCCTGCCAATTTTTGTTCTTGTCACTATATCTTCTAGTGCATTTATATACTCTTCTGTGGAGCATGGTTCTATACACCTGCTTCTTAGGGCATGTTCTAGTTCCCCTCCACATTTTTTAAGTATTTTCATGTGCACCATCTTTTGTGACATTTCTGGGTACAGTGCATTAAGTCTTTCAACTTGTTTCAAGAACCAAGTTAAAGGTTTGTCTTTCTCTGGGTCAAAGAAAGAGTTTTCAAATGCATTTTCTATTTTATACCTCCAGGCATCATTTGCCCACTTGGTGATTATTTCTTGTTTCCCCCAAGACCATGTATTTTTGCCATTTGTTTGTCTTATGCCATAATACCATCTTTTTGCAGATTTCTCAAATAATGAATGTAATCTTGCAGTGATTAATTTATCTGGTATGGCATAGTCTTCTTGTAACATGTCAATTGTTTTAATAAATGACATGTGGTCATATTCACCTTCTCCTGTGAATGTTGGCCATTCTTTCAATTGAGGTGCTTCCTTCATTAAGACTTGGTTATTATCTTGGTGACTCAAGTCTGTTATGAAAGGATTTGACAATTCCTCTTTGGTTCAACAGGGCTTCTTAGATGAGAAAATGGTGTTGTTAACTTTGGCATATTTAAATTAGCCTCATTAATTTTATCCATTTTTTCAGTGATAAGCCTTATTTCACTCTGAATATCATCTTTCAGATGCATTCTTGCTTCATCACTTTTTTCCACATGGTCCAAAAGTAATTTTTGGTGTGATGAAGTCTTTTCTTCAAATGTTTCTACAGAAATACTTAATTTATTTAATTTTTCTGTAAGATTGTCAATACTCACATCATAATTGATTGTCAAAGTTTTGTCTTTGATATCTTTCATGTATTTATACAATTCTTGTTGTCCTTGTATTAATTTTTGAGTATTGTCAATTAAATTCTTTGGTTTATTATTTTCAACAATAAACTTAATGTTGTCAATTTCTTTCTTGTTTTGCACAACAATTTTTGTTAAAGAAGATAAATTGTTATTTATTTCTTGTACTGATAATAAACTATCTTTAATTTCTTTTAGAGGTAATATACTATTTTTAATTTCTGTTAAAGTATTTACAACATCTTTGGACAAGGTTATTTCTTTGGGAAATGAGGTTGTCTCATTCTTTGCTATTCCTTGTCCTTGAATTCCATCAAGGTTCTTGCCATGTTGAAAACATTGTCCATGGAATCCTTTTGGATTCTTGGGATTCTGTAGCTTGGGGAATATGGTTTCCTCCAATGCTTTTTCTTGTTCTTCTTCCCTTCTTGGGGAAGTGGGTTGGCTTGGGGCTTGCCGGTAGAAGCTACTGGGGCTTCTTCCTTGGTTGCCTCCCTCTTTTTGGCATGGTAGTCCTTGATTTTTTTGATTTGAGGTTTGGATGACAGTGGATTCCATCCATTGGAGTATTTCACTATCTCCTCCTCTTTGAGGAACTTTTTCAGGATGTGCCAGGAGTTCATCACTCCTTGGTGTATTTGAGGCAACATTTCCCAATCTTTGTCCTTGTACAATGTGCAATACTGCTTGTACTGGCTCATGTAGATGTCTATTTGAGCCCTCTGAATGTGATTTGTACCTGTTTGAGTTACTCATACTTAGTTCTAATTCAGGCTCAGATATCATGGGCATTTCTGGGACTTGCCTTTGGGATAAGGCACTTCCTTGTGTGGATTCTGTTCCACTGGGTATATTGCCCTTTCTTTTCCCTTTTGAGGGATCAATTCTACCTCTGAGTCTAGCTCCATCTGATTGGATGGAGTATTGGGAACCTCTTCTGGTAGTCATAATTAAAGAATAAGAAAAAATAAAAGTATTTTAGAATAAAAATTCTTTTATGGCAATTATAAAAGAGGTGCTCACCTTCAGAGTCTTGAATGGTGGGTCCTGGAAAGTCTAATTTCTTAGCTTTCTTTCTTTTGGTGATAACTGGTGTTGGAGAACTTTGACAAGTTTCTTCCACCAACCTCTCAACAGTAGCTTGGTTGTCTTCTGTTGGGTTATCTTCAAACACTAAAAAAGACAAATAAATATAAGTCTTTTTATAAGAAGTGTTATTTTTGGCAAGATATGGCAATTTTCCACATAGAAATTGCTTTATATCTTTAAAAAATTGAAATAAATAAAGAAATGAATAAAAATGAATAAAAATAACTTTTTTTATTGGTTTTTAATATTTTTTATATATTTTTATTTTTATTTTTAAAGAATAAAATAAAAAATGAATATGATTCTTATAAAATTAAATTATAATAAAATTATTTTTGATTTATAAAATATCTCTTTTAATCACTAGAGTCACTCAAAGAAAGTTCTTGCAAGTCTAAGGATGTGAAAAACCACGTGTAAGACAGTACAATTGCTTTCCAAATGCCTCAATAGCTTTTCAAATCAATAAAATATAAAATTATTATATAATTTTATGATTATAAATATAATTTATTATTAGATAAACCCAAATAGAATCTTTTTAAAGGTCTTTTAAGTAAATATCAAGGCCAGGCCCCCAAATGTAAGGTTTGACTATGAAGCAATAAGTAAAAATTACTAATTTATTACTTATTGTACTCTGAATGTCCTTATAAATTGAATAAATAAGATTCAAAATATAATAATAATAAGTAATTATTATTATTATGGCATAAAATAATTATATTATTAAATAAATATAATAATATAATTTATATTATGAAAATATAATATAATAAATAAATATATTAATATAAAATAATTAATATATTTAAAAAGCTCTTTATTATTGTTACCAACAAATAATAAAGGCGTAAAAAATTGTTTTTTATTAATAAAAAACAATTAATAACAATAATATTACTAATATTAAAGTTATGAATTAATAGAAATACTATTTATATTAATTAAAGAATTATTAAGAGAGTAATAATAGAGAAATTATTATAATAAGAGAAAATAACCTACTTTTAACACTTAATATAATAATTTGAAAGTATTTTACGCCAAAAAAATATAAATACAACCTTTTCAAATTGCATTTACAATAAAAATAAAGAAAATTACAAATTATTCTGGATTTTTACGTGGAAATGAGTTTTAGAGAGATTTTTAACAAAAACAATTAAATAAATGATTTAATCACATCAAAATAGATGATTATAGCAAGGTGGTCTTTGGTCTTTAATAATATAATGTTTTTATATATAAAGAATAAAGAAATTACCTTTGATTTAATTGATTTAATGTTTTTGATGCGTCTGAGGGGAAAATAGAGTGAAAAGAGCTCTATTTATAGTAAATACCTCCCTCCTAGAGTCCAACAGGCTTCTAGTAGACGTGTACTGATCATATCCACTGGAATTGATCAATATTTTAAGGTTTGAGGGTGATTACATCATGATCAAACCATATTACATCATTATTACACCATTATTTAGAGTTATCACTATAACTCTAAGTTTGATGACATCAGAGGCTTGGCAGAACCCCAAATTTCGTGGATTTTATTAGTTTTAATCATAAACTAATAGTATTCACCAATTTTATCACTCTTATGACTGTTAAACTTAATTTAAGGTTACAGTAGGTGATCATAACTGCTCAATTTAAGCTCAAACTTTGATCTTCAATAACTTTGAAGATTTACAGGCTAAAGCAATTCAGAGAGTGAATTCTGATAGCCTGGCATAATCATATTATGCTGCCAAGAGCTTTTCATTACATCATCAAAACTCTAATTTTGATGATTTTTCTTGTAACTCATCTTTTCTGTCGAAATTCAATATTTTAAACTTCAAACCTTGATTTCAGGGGGTTATACCCTGAATTTAATAATAAAAATTACATCATTCTTCATGAATGAACTAGTAGAATCCAACTGTATACTTTTTTTTAAGTTTGGACCACTTTCACAACAAAGTGGTCAACAGCTCTGTTGATTTTTATCAATATTTCATCATAGGTTTTAACCTTGTTTATAATTTGTAAAATAAAGTTCATATCTGGGTCCTTTCAGTAATTACGTGGTAACTTCATTTTTGATTCATCATTCTATCATGTATAGTTTAGAAGATATTAGCTATGATCCTTGAATATATGCGTTGACCAAAAAAGTGCATATATTCAGGATAATTCCTTAAGTATTGATTTTGGAAATTAGATTATTAATTGTTTTATGTGTAGGTTTTCGTGGGGAATCCACTGGTACAATTTATTTTACATGTTCTTTCATTAGTTCTTGAGATAAATAAGGTTGTCTGGTTTTTATAAGGTATTATACCTTATAATTCATTAAATATTGACTTTACAGATATGCCATAAAAATGGTATATGTGTATTTTTCCATGAGGAATCCAATGGTATAATTTATCTTACATGTTGATTCATTGGCTTTTAAATTAAACCAATTTTTGTACCAATTTATGGTATTTTTTGTATATTTAAGTAATTATTTTTAATGTATAATTATTCTAAGTAATTTTAGTAGAATTATATTAAAGGTATAATTATTCTTAATCTTTTTTCTGACCTTATTGGGTATGTGGTCATATCTCAAAGGCTCACAGAAACCAAGAGGCAAAAGTCAACTTAGATACAGGAGTATATTGTACCTGTTTTGGTAAAGATTATTTGAAAACAATTTTACCAGATTGGGGAGAAAAAATAATACCAATACAAGGAGGCAAATTTAGTAGTGCAAGTGAAAGCATGAAGCCCCTTGGAATAATTGACTTAACACTCATTTTTCCTCATCCTTCACAATGTATCAGATTGAAAGTAGAATTTTTAGTAATGGATGACTGCACTAGTAACCATTTTATACTTGGAAATGACTACTTGTCAATTTATGGTATAGATATCTCTAACCAAAAAGATAGATATTTTAGTATAGGAGACAATAAAAGACAAAAATTTGGCTTTTTCCATAACAAAAGACAAATTACAGCGATGAATAATGAAGAAAAAAGCCCAGAAATGGATTTCTTCATAACTGAACAGCTAAAAGGAGAAGAATTAAATCATTAATTGACAGTAAAAATGAAAGAAAAATTGATTTACCTCTTATTTAAATATAAAGATGCCTTTGCAGCTGAGAAGGAACCACTAGGTGCCATAATTGGACATGAGTTAGACATAATCCTGAATGTAGAAAAACCTTATCCACCTCTATAAAGAAGATAAGCTTATCCAGCCAGCTCAAGGCCTAGAGAAGCTTTAGAGGTACACATTAAAGAACTAATGGATCTTGGAGTATTAAGGAAAGTAGGAAACAATGAACAGGTAGAGGTCACTACACCTGTCATTATAGCTTGGCATAATGGAAAATCAAGGATGGCAGGGGACTTTAGAGCCCTAAACACCTATACTATCCCTGATAAATATTCAATACCCAGAATACATGAGACATTAACACAATTATCTCAGGCTAAGTTCATCACAGCCATGGATGCCCTAAAGGGGTTTCATAAAAATTTCTTAAAAGATAATTCCAAGAGGCTACTAAGGATAATATTTCACTGTGGAATTTTTGAATATCTCAGAATGCCATTTGGTATAAAAAATGCACCATCCCATTAGCAAAGCATGATGAATACCATTTCTCCTCAAGAATTATCAGAAGTATGGCTTATTATTTATATTGATGATATCATAATTTCCTAAGAGACTTGGGAGAGTCTTGCAAAAATTAGTACAAGTAAACATGAAAATCTCTCTTAAAAAGTGTCATTTTGCATAAAGTGAACTGAAAGCACTAGGACATGTTGTATCTGGACTAAGCTTGGGCATAGAAAAAAACAAAGGAGCAGCAGTAATATTGAAACCAATTCCCCAAACTAAGAAAGAAACACAATCATTTCTAGGATTTGCTGATTATTACAGACGCCATATAAAAGAGTTTGCAAGAATTTCTAAGTCATTGTATAAGCTATGTGACCAACAGAGAGTCCATGAAATGACTGAAGAAAGAGTCAAGGCATATGAAGAATTGAAAAATTAGTTAAAAAGTGCCCCATTTCTTTTAATTCCAGATTGGAAACTACCCTTTAAACTATACATTGATGCTTGTGGAGAAGCACTAGGTGCTGCACTACACCAGACACAAATCATCAATGACAAACCTATTGAAGGACCAATTTGCTTCATTTCAAGACAAATAAAGCCAACAGAAAGCAAGGTATGAAGCAAGCCAAAGGGAATGCCTCTGCCTAAAGTGGGGTGTGCAGAAATCACACTACTACTTGAATGGGATGGTGTTTGATGTAATTACAGATTGCAATGCTGTAAAATATTTATAACGTGAAATCCCCAAAGAGACATATGTTAAGATGGCAAATTTTCATCCAAGAATATACAGGAAATATGACTAAAGTTCATGAATCTGGTAATATTCATACAAATGCAGATGGTTTTAGCAGATGGGCTCTGGCAAATACACCTGAAAATCCAGCATGGGTACCACAGGAAGGGCACCATATATAAGGCATATGTGTAACTTATATAGGAACAGAATTCTTTAACCAAGTTAAAGAAAGCTATGAAATGAATAATAACTGACATATCTTTGGCAACTTCTAATGAAAAACTGTAAAGATCCATCACTTTCATCAAAATTAGATGAAACATGGAAAAAAGCATATGATGAAGGAAGATTCAACCTCCTTGATGGAATCCTTTACCATGGAACTAAACATACATGTGTTATGGCTTTAACAGATAGAACTCTAATAAGCACTATACTACATAAATGTCATGATAGTGTTGCAGGTTGACATCTCTCAGAAGACAGAACACTAGAGAGGGTAAAAACATGCTCTTGGTGGCCAAGTTGGAAGAAAGATGTTCCAGAATACTGCCAAACCTGTGACAGATGCCAAAAAGCAAACAGAGCCACAGGTAAAATATTTGGAAGGATGATCCAAATCCAACAACCAAAATCCCCTTGCAAAATAGTTCACATGGATTGGGTAACAGCATTACCTCCTGGAGGAGACAAAAGTTACAATGCATGCCTAGTATTAGTTGACAGACACAGCAAAACCGCAATGTTTTTACCATGCCATAAGGATGATAAAGCTTTGAATACAGCCATAATGATATGGAATAAAGGTATTAGCCACACAGGCTTATTTCAAAACATTATAAGTGATAGAGACCTGAAATTCACTTCAGCATTATGGACAAACCTCCATACATTGTTTGGAACAAAAGTATCATTCTCATTAGCTTACCACCCCCAAAATGATGGTCTAGCAAAAATAATGATACAGACATTAGAAGACATGATCAGAAGATTGTGCACTTATGAACTAGAATTCAAAGATTCTGATGGTTTTACCCATGATTGTTGTACATTAGTACCAGCTCTTGAACTGGAATATAAAACATCAATCCATTCTTCAACTGGCAAGACACCTGAAATGCTAGAAAAAGGCTGGAATCCAAGCCTCCCTTGTGATACACTCAAAAAGGACTTAGTGGATATACACCCAACAGCAAGTAGCTTCAAGCTAATGCTTGAAAAAGCAAGACACCATGCAAAAAGATGTATGAAAGATTCTTTCAAGTATGCAAAAGAAAGATGGGGAAAAGTCATAAACCACCTGACTTCAAAAGAGGAGACTTGATCCTAGTGTCAACTCTAAATTTCAATAATATAAAAGGCCCAAAGAAATTGAAAGATTCGTTTGCAGGAATATTTAGATAAAAGCAGTACATGGACCAAATGCTGTGCAATTAGAGCTCACTGGAGAAATAATGAACAAACACCAAGCTTTCCCTGTAAGTCTAATAAAACCTTACAGCTCAAGTGAAAAGGAATTAATTCCACTAATAAATAAACCCCCACTTGAAATACCCCCTTTTGAAGCAGCAGAAGCAAAGAAAATTGTGAAAGACCTTAAAGAAAGAAGGACAAGAAACAAAAAAGAAAGGGAATACCTTTTAAGGTATAGAAATCCTACTCAAGGAGATGAATGGCTACTTGAGAAGGATATAACAAATGCTGATAGACTATTAAGAATGCTCAGAAATGAAAGAAATCCTAAAGAATAGAAAAACTAAGAATTATTGAGCTTCAAGACTAACAAAGCTTATTGAAGGGGTAGGACAGTACATGATACCCTAATTAACTATATCAGATTGTGGTACAATCCTTGTTGGTGGTAGGGAATGTGAGCCTTTGAGATAGGACCAAATATCTAAAAAGGTCACAACAAATTTCTGTAATAATTATACTTATAATAATTATCTCAAAAACTAGTAAAATACCATAAAGAAGTATAAAATCTGAGTTACCTCAGAATTTAATGAGTCAAAATGTAAAATAAACTACAAAATTAGATTCTTTATGGTAAAATACACATATGTCATTTTTATGGCATTTCTGAAAAGTCAATGATTACTGAAGAATAAGTAATAATACCTTAAAAAAGGTGTAAAACCTTATTTAACTCAGAGGCCAATGAAACATGTAAAAGAAGGTTTAACATTGGATTCTCCATAAAAGGTCACACATAAAACAACTATGAAGCTAATCTCTAAAGTCAATATTTAAGGAATTAAGCTGAATATATGAAATTTTTTGGTCAATGCATATATTCATGGCTTTTAGATAATATCTCTTGAAATATACAAGATAGAGAGATAAGCCAAGAATAAATTCAGCATGTAATTACTCTAAGACCACATATATGAAATTTATTTCAAAAGATATAAACAAGGTTAAAACTTGTAATGGATTTTTGTTTAAGATCAACAGAGCTGTGGACCACTTTCTTGTGAAAGTAGTCCAAACTTAAAAAAAAGTAGACAGTCAAATTCTACTAGCTCATAAGTGAATAATGATTTATTTTTTATTATAATTTTCAAGGTATAACCCCTTGAAATCATGGTTTGAAGTTTAAGATATTCAATTCCGACAGAAAAGATGAGCTACAAGAAAAATCATCAAAAATAGAGTTTTTATGATGTAATAGAATGCTTTTGGGAGTTTAATAAGGAGATACCAAGCTAGCAGAATCCACTCTCAGGATGGCTTTAGCGTGTATAGATTGAGAGTTCTTAATGATCAAAGTGTAAGCTTAAATTTGATCATTTATGATCAATGATTATGATCTTATTTTAAGTTTAACAGTTATACAAGTTACAAAAATGGTGAATACAATTAGCTAAGGATTAATAATAATGAAATCTACGAGGCTTAGGATTCTTCCAAGCCTATGATGTCAGCAAACTTAGGGTTATAGTGATAACTCTAAATAATGGCTTAATAATGGATAAGATGGTTTGATCACAACGTAATCATCACTAAACCTTAAAATACTGATATTTTCTAGTGGATACCATTGGTACACGTCTACTAGAAGCCTACTGGACTCTAGAAGGGAGGAATTTACTATAAATAGGGATTTTTTTACTCTATTTCCCTCTCAGATGCATCAAAACATTAAAACAATTAAATCAAACGGTAAAATCTTTATTCTTTATATATAAATGTCTTTTATTATTAAAGAACAAAGGTAATATTTATTATAATTTTAATCTTTGACATTATTTGTTCAAATTTTCAACTGTTTTGCTATATGTCTCTTAAAAATCTCAAATCCACGTAAGATCAAGATAATTTGTAATATCTCTTATTTTTATTTGTAAATACAATTTAAATAAGTTTTATTTAAATTTTTTGGCATAAAGGTATCAAAAAATATTATATTAAGAGTCAAAAGTAGGTTATTTTCTATTATTACTATTGATAATTTTTTCAATTAATATAAATAGTATTTATATTAATATATAGCTTTCATATTACTAATCGTATTGTTATTAATTGTCATTTATTAATAAAGAACAATTTTTTATGCCTTTATTATTTGTCGGTAACAATAATAAAGGGCTTTCAAATATATTAATTATTATATATTAATATATTTATATATTATATTTTTTCTTCTAATATAAATGACATTATTTTATTTGCTCAATAATAAAAGTGTTTTTATGCCTTAATTATAATAATCCTTTATTATTAATTTTTTTATCCTATTTACTGTATTTATAAGGACATTCAGAGTACAATAAGTAAAATATTAGTAATTTTTACTTATTGTTTCATAGTCAAACCTTACACAATGCTCCAAACCTCAGTTCCCATCACATGAGGATGCTTTGACTCGTGATCCCAAACCTGAGCAGGCTCCAATGCAATCCATGGAGGAACCTTGTCAGCCTGTGACTCAAAACCAGAGCACAAACATGACAGCCAAAATACCATAAACCAATGGTATAGCCAAAATACCACCAAAACATGGAGCTGAGCCAAATTAGCTCAAAAGGTATCAAAAGAAAGAGGAAACTCACCTCTTTCTTAAAATATAAGTCTCATCACCATAGGACAAGAAATAACAAAGCTATTCCTGCTCAAAGTTATTGCTGAGCATAAACCTTAAATTTCACCTCTCATCTAAAATCTATAAGAAGAGGCTTAACCCCATCAAATGGGTATTCAAAATGAAGCTCTAAGCCAGGGCTATCTAATGGTACTAGTCAAACTGAGCTAGCACCAGTATTACTTGAGTTATGGTCAAATTCAGACCAAATAAGGGTGAACAAAACATTCACCTCTCATCTAACTTTTACAGTTTTAGTGTAAGATACTTAAAGTGAGGTCTTTTTGGAAAGAGCACAATCAGGGCTATCTGATGGTGCCATCCATTCCCTCATAGCTCAACTTCAACAGAAGTTATTGGCCAAACAAGCTTAATACAGCTTTTGCCCAAACCACGCCAATGTACAAAAATACTTGTACATGGGATAACTTTGCCATATTTAATGATAACCATGTCAAGTTGGGTACCATTGTGTAGAGCTCATATAGAGCTATTTAATGAACCAATTTGGAGCTTGATATCTCAAAAACTGACAGAGTTATGACCATTTTAGGGCAAAATCCCACCTGCTGTCATATACAGCATTACCATGGGATAACATCCCATAACCATAAATATGAGGTGTCAAATAGACGAAGAAGCATGTTTTTACTTCAATACCTCATATGTCAGTCAATACTGGGGTCCCATACAGTTTCTGTACAGCATTCTACGCGTCATACACGTCAGAATCAGGCTGTGAGGTCCCCAGATGAAAATTTTCACCCTGTATTGGTGAAAACTGCCCAGATGTGGTTTCAAAATCACATCTGAGCCCAATGCAGAGTATACAGGCTATTTGCAAACCACAAGCCTGTCATAGAGAGTGAAAAATCTTCACTTCCTCTATGTGGAAAGGTCTAGCAGCCTTTCCACCTCAATTTCAGGATAAAAGGAGGGCTTTTCACAGCCAAAAACCTCTCCTCATCCTTCTCTTGAATAACCTACGTAGTAAACTGTCAAAAACAGTTTTACTCTTGGTTAAATAATCAGGTATAATTATAATCTTTAATTATTGTAGACTTTATTATTGTAATCCAACAGATAAAGCCTGCACCCAGGGTTCTCAATAGCGCTCACCACCACTATTTCTCAATAGTAGAACCCTTTTATCTTATCATAAACCTTTATAAACCTCTTTTAAAATCATTTTCTGCCGTGTCACATACACAGTTAAAGTTGTAATTAGCCTAGTTATACCTTTATCATAGTATCATCCTGACAAACCTTTTGGTAAGTCCCCACTTCACTTTTTTTACTCTTCTCAACTTTCCCTCACCCCTCCTTCAACCATCTCCAGCTCATCCCACTACACCCCCCTCTGTAATCATCATTGACAATATGCCTGTCAGATTCCCCCTTCCATTGCCTCTGAGAACCCAAATGCGTCCTTCCCCCCGGCACTGAGCTCCCCTCATTTGCATGATGGGGCTTGGCAGGAATTTACCAACTTATGCCTGACCCCCATGATTCATCAAGCAATTGTCCACAAATCAATCAACAGAGTCTTGTTGGAGCATCGCCAATTGCTCCACATGATTTTTTTCATGTATGCACATCATCAAAATGTGATGCACCAGGAATTTTGGGAGGAACTAAACTGCCTCCTTGGCCAGCCACTGGAGGCTTATCCAAATGAGGACATCACCGGGATAGTCTCAAAATTTGACAAAAGAAAATTTGCATTCATCTCACTTATTTCCTTTTGTGATACAATATTTTAAATAAGTTAGTTTTAATAAATACACAATTTTTTCCATTTTGGTTATATTATTTTTCCCCAGGAGCTTTCCTTTTTTGCCAATTGTGCAAATCACCTATTGTGTGTGAATAATTTGTGTAAGTGCCCCACCAAATGTTTCAGACTGTATTTCTTTGTGTGAACCGTTTTTTGAAGAAATGCGCAAATAGTCACCATTACCACCTCCTATATTTTCTGCTTCCATCGTTCTAAACCATATGAGATCTTAACTGTGAAAATGCAGGGGCTTTCTGCATGTGAGCAATGAACCAGAGACATTACCTTTCCTATCATCACATGCTATTAATCTTAGTCGAGTAAGTAATTTTTAGAATTGTCAGGAGGCTTCCCCAGTGTAAGGAATTGTCTGACCTGTTGGAAACCTTCACAAGCGTAAGGATTTGTGCATGAAACGTCAAAAGCTATCACCGGCTTAAGGAATTTTCTGAATTGTTGGTAACCTGTACAGGCATAAGTATTTGCGTGTACATTGTTTAAAGCATGCACCAGTGTAAGGATTTGCGCATAAAGCGTTTAAAGCGTGCACCAGCGTAAGGATTTGCATGTGAAGCATTGAAAGCCTGCACCGGTGTAAGGAGTTGTCTGAATTTCCAAGAACCTGTACAGGCATAAGGATTTGCGTGTGAAGCTTTGAAAGCCTTCACCAGTGTAAGGAAATGTTGGAATTGTTGGGACGCTTCCCCAGAATAACAAAACGTTGGAATTGTTGGGAGCGAGCCCAGGCGTAAGGAAGCGTTAAAAATGTTGGGTGACTGCCCCGGAATAAGAATTTGCGTGTGAAGCATTAGGAGCCTGGACAAGCCTAAGGAATTGTTGGCATTTCTGGGAGGCTTCCCTGGCATAGAGATTTACAGCGCAAGGTTTTGCATGAAAAGTGTCCGGATCCTGGACAGGTGTAAGGATTTGCATGTGAAGTGTCAGGATCCTGGAAAAGTGCAAGGATGTGTGTGCAAAGAAGCGCAAGCAATCAGGACTCATGTGCGGTGGTATGCCACTGTATAACCCCAATTACAACCCATCTAAACCAGGTGTATACTGTCCTGCGCATTATCACACCCCAACTCCCAGATGCATCCAGATCCCCTCATTCTTCTAATTGAGATGAGATTGGATTACCATCCCTGATGTGATGGCACGCTCCCTCACCAATCTCACAATAGCTGTGGAATTTCCGCCACATTGTTTTTCCTAACCTCCTTGAGCATTGTGCGGACATACCCATTAGTGTCGTGCTTTCGTTGTCATGTGCTGGATCAGTATAATGAACAAATGTACTGCTGGCCCACACTACCTGAATGATCCCATGACATTCTAATAGATCAATCCAAAAATGCTCATTTGGGAAAATCAATTTTCCCCCTGTACACCACTTTGATGCATCTCTTTGAATTTGGCCAGTCTGCTTATAAGCTTGAAACCACCATCCCAAAGCATACAACAATGCATCCTTATCAACATGAGGCAAATTTTTGAATCTGTTCATGGTGAAAGTGAGTGCAGAAGCAAACTCAAAGTCCCCCTGATTTGCAGAAATACCCGCTTCATAGTTGACTTGATCAAAGGATGGAACCGCCAATGACTTATAGCAAGTTTGAGTATTTTGAAACAATTTATTCCCAACATATTGTAAGGATTGAGCTAGAATGAAACCCACTGAGTTAAGATTTGCACCTCGGTTCTGCCATTCATCTGCTGCATTTTCAATTTTGCCAAGACTTCCATAAAGAACAAATTGTTCATTCTCTGTGCTGCATTTGTGCCACCCAATTGCAAACATAAATACCTCCAGTAATGCCCCATTTATTGCAATTGGGTCAGTGAATTTTATTTTGCAAAATAAGAATTGTGATAATTCATCCCATTAATTGACCTTTACTTCACTCATTGTTGTGAATAGTCTGAATTCAACCAGGGCAATGAGTAATCTGGTTGAAGATAAAATTGCCACGGGGCCAAAGTGAATGCGTTTGATCTGATTGACATCCAGAACCCTTGGAATTTCACTTGGGGTCCTATTGGCTGATACTAGCATTTAAATTTGTGCTGTTGGTTGTGTGGAGGAAAAAAACGTATTCTTTCAGGTGATTTTGGCCTCATTTGTCTTTTGGGATGTCCCACTATTCATGAGTGGTTGAGGGATCACTTTGAGTCAAAGCAGACAAGATATCAGATTATGCTTCCTTTCATTTGAATCCCAAATGGTGCCCAATGCCCAATGAGCTTTCTTTGGCACACATCTTTGACTTTGCTGTTGGAGCCCATATGGCATTGGCTTGATCTAAACCAACTAAATCCAATGTTTTTCCATGGGGCTCAATTAGGGTGCCACATGACTGCCAACCCATATATATCTATATATATATTCTGAGAATAAGTGAGCCACTCAAACTTTCCTTCCTCACCCTGACGCTTTCTGGCAAGTTCCGTTTTACACTCCTTTCCTTTTTTTGTGAATAACATGCTTGCACAAGAAAATGAAATGAAACCAATTGATTAGTTACCATTGTGTGAATTATTGATTTCAGTTAATGAATATTTTTGTTTGCCGCTAAAGAAGAACAATTACATCTGAATTCTGCAAATCCACAATCTCAAGTACCTGAACCTTGAATAATGCAGTGGATACTGCATTATTCAATTTGATATATTGATGTTCCCATTCAAAACGTATCAAATCCAACCATGTGGAATATCGCAAGCAAGCACAAATGCAGCAGGCACTCCCCCGCAGATCCCTAATTATCCCAGTCCTCTTCAAAGAACCAGTGACATTTGGCCTATTATGAGCTGGCGGGAAGTGATACAACCCACTTCCCGCATTGCCCCTGCGTGTGCTAATCGCAGGAAAAGCTGCTTGACTCAGTTTGTGTCTTTTTGGAGTATTTTTACTTTTGTATGGAGGCATGCCTCCATACAAAGGTAGTTAATATTGTTATTCATACTGTGGCATACAGGAAGTAGTAGGATACGTCGTCACAATTATTAATCTCATGAATAACTTTTTAAAATTAAATTCCAATCTATCTCATACAAAGCTATTTTAAAACGGGTCAATCTTGGTTTTAAGCTTAGCTGACCTGGGTACAGTCAATTTGACCTCATCACTTGAACCCAGATGATGCTTCTCCACCCAGGCATCACCAAAGTCTAACACCAAACATTGTTCAAATTCAAATCTAAGAGGTACAGTGGGGTTGAAAGACTCTGATGAGAAGAAACTCTTATTAAGTAAATTACATTTATACTTATTAGTATGTAGCCACAGCGGCTCTACTAGATTTTTAACCTCTGAAGGTCTTTTGGAAATGTCAATGAGTGATAAAGCCCCTTTCACTGAGCTTGTTCTCCAGTCATCTGAGCATACCATCAAGCCACAAACCCCTGGTGCACAGAATGCCGCTAATATACCATAGCAAATTTGATTTATTCCAAGATTCTTGTGACACGTCAAAAGATCTTTGATGGCCTCATTTTTTTTGAGCTCATGAGTTTGCCTTTCATGCCATAAACTTTGACCTTTGTATGTGCACGTACCATGCTTTATGCAATCATAAAGTGGATAAATGTATCCATTAGATCCTCCAGGTTCTTGTGCTGCTTTGTCAATATCTTGTTCTCAGAACTTCCACCTTCAATGCTCACTTGTGTTGCATGTTGCTGTGATTTACTCAAGCAGGAAGTTAGGTATTCACCTGCTCCCTGTTTGAGTCCAAGAGGATCAGTTGAACTTTCTGTTGGTGCCAAATACTGTTTGGGTGCAATCACATTGTATGAGACTAAACTAATGGATTCAAACAAGACATTCTCCAAAAAAATGTTTAATTGAATTGGAGGGGTAAAGAAGACTCTGGACCATTTGAAGAAGGAGTGTTCAGGCTTTGGGAGATTATCTGGAGGTTTTGCTGATTCCTTCATCAATTTGAGATTCCAAATGTTATTATTAAAAAATGCTTTGGTTTCTGTTGCCTTAAAAAAGTCTAAGCCTGTTTATTGCAATGTATATCACTTGAGTCATCGGCCAATTCATAATGTATCATTCACAAAGATAAAAATTACCTGCAATCTCAAGCTCCTCAAGCCAAGGAAACATTTTAAGCTCTTGGTTACTGATAACTTGATGTCACAACCACGCGTTTGACCCCCCTCCTTGAGGGTTGCGGCAATCCAACCTGGAGCAAAGTTGGGGCCAATTGGTCACGTCATATCATTTATGGCCAATTGGCCCCCTTGGGTGTTCTATGGCTGTTACTCCATAACCCATTCATGGCCTCAGGCCATATCCTGCCGTCATTGGCCTCCTTGGCCAATTTCCACCTCACCAACCCCCAGGCCTTCATCTTTGATTTTGGGCCTGGGGGGTCCTTTTATCTTCTAGAGGCCTCCAGGCCCCATAGACATCACCATTGGTTTCTGGCCAACCCCTTTCATTAGTGGGGTTTTGGCCTAAATGGCCTCTTTGGAAAATTTAGGCCCCCTACGGCTCCTACGGCCTGTGGGCCATGATTCACGGTCCACGGTCCATAGGCCAATTAGGCCCCTTTTGGCCTAATCCAATGAGGCCAAAGGGGGCAGCCACCTAGCCCCCAAGGCCAGGTGGGTCCCAAACCACATTTGGACCCACCTGAGCCAAAATGGGCCATCAATCCCTTGGATCCAAAATTGGCCAAAAGACCTTCTGGACACCAATTTGGCCATAAACCCTGTAGGACCCATTTTTGGCCATGGCCTCTGGCAACCGCCAGAGGCCACCAGATCAGCTCACTCAGCCTTCCCCTCAACTCATGGGGAATTCTTTCCATTCCTTCATACCATCCGTACTCAAGGTTGCAGGCATGGTGCATATATGGTATTATATACCATTATGCACCATTTTTGCTCAGAAATCCAATGGTGACGTTTTCAGGACCCATTCCCATCTTTCCATATCAAGGTCTCAAAACCCAACGCCCATTTTGAATGAGGATTATTCAGCTCATCAGTCTGACAAGTTATGGCAGCAATCAGAAGACTCTTCAAGGACCCCAACCACCTGTATCTGCAGGAGGTTGGTTGGTACATTATTCAGGATTATTCAAAAGGGAAATTTTCAAGAGGTATTACATCAATTCAAGCCATTGTCAAGGCATCAAGTATTTCAATACTCCTTGCACAACTCAATTCATCGGTACAGGCCTCATTCAATCAACATGTATGGCCTAGGCCCAATTGGGCCATTTCACATTCCACTGTGTGAATTCCATCACACAGTTCAAATTTTAAGATGGCCAAAACTGTATTTCCCGATTTGGAAAATACAGTCATTGATTCACCTTCCAGGATCAATCTTTCAAGTTTTCACATATACTGGCCACCTTTCATCACCTGGGAACTTTTTCCCCAGTTAATTAATATATTGGATTTATTTTTATCCTTATTTTCTTTTACATTATTAAAGTTAATACTGATAGCCTCAAGTTAGTCATTAGCACATTTTATTCTTTCTTTCCTCGCCTGTCAGTGGATATTGGTGGTCATATCCTTTACTAATTCCATTGTTCTTTCTGGCAGGTTGAAACAGTGAATTGAGGATTCACTTGGTTGGCTTCTTGTTCTTTGGCCTTTGGCTTCCTTCTCATTATTCTTTGTTATATTTGGCATATTTGTCCTCTCTTTTATTCCTGCTTAAGAAATATATTCCATAGTATTTATTATCATCTTTTGGAGCCCTCCAAGTGAGTTCTTGATTCCTGAGTGCCAAGCCACTCTTACTTCCATAAGAGCCCCTGTGACATTATATTAATTAACTCATAATTTCTATTCATTCTATTCATTTATTCTTCATCATTTTATTCATTCATTCTTCATCAATTTCATTCATTCATTCATTGAAATTATGACTCTTTAACACTTATGAATTTAATGATTCTTTGTCACCTCTCAATTTTCTCTCATTCATTCTTCATTCTGAAAATTGAAAGCTGACCAAAATGTTATTTTTGTTTATCCTTTTAATCTTAATCTCAATCATCAATCTCATTTTCTTCCTTCATTCAGGCGTCTTATCATTTTGATTTTTCAAATTGCTCATCAAATTATTCAGACACGTTCTTCATATCAGGATTCATTTTGAGTTATTCCTCAAGAACTTTGATTTTCAGGAAGAATTCACTTGATTATTGTTTTGATTGACTATTTTGACATAATTGATATTGACTTAAAGATAATTGATTGACCTGAAGATTTCTCATTGATTTTGCTGAATTTCACATCAAGACTTTGACATAAATTGACTTTTACTGAAGAATTCATTTGACTGATTGATTTTCACTGAAAGATTTGATTTCATTGATTTTCTTTGATTGATTTTATTGACTTCAATATTCTCATTTATATTGATTTTGACTTCAAGACTCATTTGATTTTGATTGAATTGACGTACCTGAAGATTTCAATTGATTCATTGATTTCCTCAAGATTTGATTTGATTTGATCCTCAAGACTATTTTGGTTTTGCCTCAAGTTTTTATTCAAGTTTTGATCATATTCATTTTAATTTTATTTTTTATTCTTATTCAATCATGCCACTCCAACACTCACCTCCTTCAAGACAGACCAGATCTCAGGCTTGAACTCAAGCCATTCTTACTCCTACTCCAAGAATTCCTCTTGATGGCACCCCAGCAGTTCCTCAATTGAGGGCCCAATTAGATAGAGGACCCCACATGGAAGGAGCAGCACCATCCAGGAAGGAAGGAAGAGTGCTAAGAAGATCAAATTATTTCTCAGGAGTAGTTGGCAGTTTTCCAGGCATTTCAAGGACTAGTTTCAAAGGTCCAGGTGAAGATGGTGAAGAGGAGGAGGAGATTTCTGTGGAAGAGGAAGAGTCTGATGGTACTGAAGGTTCTCCTGCTCCGGTGGAGGCATCCCAAGGTACTGGAGGACCAACTATAGCCCTGTCCAATCAGCCTGTCTCTCATCAATCTGAACCATCTTTATTGGCCATTATGCAGCAAATGCTCAGATTATGGCCAATCTTCAAGCAGCTTCTTCTTCTGATGCATCAAGACCACTGGCTTTCAACACTCCATCTATAAAGGCACCAGAATGCTTTGATGGAACTCAGCCCTTCAAAGTCAGAAGCTTTATCCAGTCTTGTCAATTAATTTTTCATAATTATCCGGCAAACTTCTCTCAAGACAGGAAGAATGTTCTTTATGCCACTTCATTTCTTATTGGCAGGGCTGAAAAGTGGATTGATCCTTATCTTTCCAATCTCACCAATCAAGATCCCAAATACCTTCTTGATTCTTGGAATTTATTTGAATCACAACTCTGTACATTGTTTGGGGACCCGAATGAAGTCAGAAAAGAAGAAGCAGAGTTGGATTCCTTAAGAATAAAAGAAGGAGGGCATGTATCACTATACATTGCTAATTTTAGAAGTTTAGTCTCAAGAATTGGGGATTGGGGTGAAAGAGCTCTCATCCATCATTTCAGGAAGGGATTGCCATCCAGGATTCTGGATCAATTGGCCTCCCATCCTTCAAATATTGATTCTCTTCAAGACTTAATGGACGTTACCCTGGAACTTGATACCAGGTACCATGAAAGGAAAAAGGAGAAGAATCACTATCAAGAGAAGAAACTTTAAGCCCCAAGATCAAGTACTTCTCATCCTCAAAATTCTTCAAGTTCAAGTCACAAGAAGAAGAAGAATTTTCAGAAGAGGGACAAGCCCCATTCTTCTTTGTTGAATAAGGACTTCAAGCTCATGAATTCTGAAAAAGAAAGAAGAATCAAAGAGGGTCTTTGTACCTATTGTGGTGGGAAGCATAGTCTTGAGTCTTGCTTCAAAAGACCTCAAAACAAGCTTACCCAACCGTCAGGTCAATTTCCCAGCCAGGGAAAAGCCTGAGTGGAGACCATGTTGTGTTCAATGGTCTTCACAGTTTTCCTTCCAGAGCACAATTGTGCATTCTGAAAACTGGTGTCAAAAATTCCCTTAAATTCTGTGTTCTTTGCTCTTTCTGATATTTTTATCAGTATTCTCATTGATTCTGGTGCTACACACTCATTTATTGCAAAGCATTTTGTTCACAAGTACTCATTGACTACGTCAGAACTTCTAGAGAAGATTCCTCTTATTATTTTGGAGTCCTCTGAGTCCCCTTCCTTATTTGTGACTCACCATACTAAATATATGGTTGAGCTCCCTTCCTTCCCAAGCTTTTAATGGGACCTTTTAGTCATTGATACTCCCAAGGGAGAAGACCTCATATTGGGCTTTGACTTTCTCAATCATTTTAATCCTTCTATTGATTGGAGGAAAGGGCTGATCACCTTTAATCCTGATCATTTGGACTATTCTGATCCTTCTAAATCTTTCCGTAATGACTTTTCTTGTGCTAAATCATGTGCAGCTCTGGTTGGTGATTTTAGAACACCATCATTTCTGTCTTCTGTCCATATTCCTTCCCTTAATTTCCCACAGTCATTACTATCTCCTAGAGATTAAGTCTTCAAAGAGATTCAAGATGTTGGAGAAGATAATTCTGTATCTTCACTTCATCTCTTATTTGGGAACATGGACCTTCCTCCCTGGAGGAGTTGTGGGATGAAGAGGAAGAGCCAGAAGAAGTAGAAACCGTGTTGAAGGTTGTCCCTTCTGTCTATCACCAATATTTGGATGTATTCTCCAAGGTGAAAGCAGAAAAACTCCCTCCTCACTGTGCCTGTGATCATCATATCAAGCTGGAGGGGTCTCTACCTCCAGTTGGGGTGATCTACTCTTTATCCAAACAAGAGTCAGATACACTCAGGGCCTAAATTTCAGAGAATTTAGAGAAAGGATTCATCCGGCCAAGCTCCTCTTCAACAGGAGCACCTGTCCTCTTTGTCAAAAATAAAGATGGTGGCCTCCGTTTGTGTGTTGATTACCGCAAACTCAATGCTTTTACTAGGAAGCCAAGTATCCTGTTCCTCCTATGAATCAGCTTCTCAATGTTTTAAATGTTTCTTCTATCTTCTCCAAGATTGATTTGCATGGTGCATATAGCCTGCTCAGAATCAAGGAGGGTGATGAACACTTGACTTGTTTTAAACCTAAATATGGCAGTTATGAGTATTTGGTTATGCCATTTGGGCTCACCAATGCTCCTGCTTCTTTTCAAAATCTTGTTCATGATATCTTTAAAGATATTCTTGATGTTTATGTTGTGGTTTATTTGGATGACATTATGGTATTTTCCAAATATGAGGAAGAACATGTCACTCATGTGTCCACTGTTCTTTCCAGACTCAGAGCCAATAACCTTTTTGCTAAGGCGTCCAAATGCCTTTTTCATTTTTCAAGCGTGGAATATCTTGGTTATGTAGTTTCTTTTGAAGGCCTCAAGATGGACCAAGCAAAAGTCCAGCAGATTCTCAATTGACCGCCTCCAAGAAACCTCAAGGCTCTTAAATCCTTCCTTGGCTTTGCCAATTTCTACTGCCATTTCATCAAGAATTATTCAAAGAAGATCAGTTCAATCACCAGTTTCCTCAAGAAAGATTCCTTTTTTCCCCTCAATGAGGAAGCTCTTAGTCAGTTTCACCAACTCAAAGAGGATTTCACCACTGCTCCAATCCTTCTCTACCCACCATTGTAGAGACCGATGCATCCAATTATGCTTTGGGTGCTGTACTGAGTCAGGTCTCTGACTCAGGAAAACATCCCATTGAATTCAACAGCCGCAAGCTTATCCCAGCAGAGCTCAATTATGAAATTCATGACAAGGAACATCTTGGCATTGTCTGGGCTCTCAAGTGCTGGAGGGCTTTTCTTCTTTCACTGTCTTCCCCTTTTGAAGTTCTCACCAATCACTCTTCCCTTCAATACTTCATGACCTCTACAGTACTCACTCTCTATCAAGCCCGTTAGGCTGAATTCCTTTCTGAATTTCATTTTTCATTCACTTGCTGCCCTGGGCGCCTAGCTACTCTTCCAGATGCCTTATCACGTCGGGACAAAGTTTATCCAGAGAGGGGGAGGATTTCATCAGCAAGAATTCAATGAATTTCCAACAAATCATTAAGCAAGATGAAGTTCAACCCTCAAAGTATTTTGCAGTCAAGGTGGAATCATTATCAAATTTTATTGATTCAATCCAGAAGAAACTATGGCAAGATCCTCAGTACAGAAGTATCCTTGAAGATTTGGGTAAAGTGAAAGCTGTCCAAGATTATTCTCTTGATTCCTCTTCCCAGATTCTTCTCTTCAAAGATTGCGTGGTAGTCCCAAATGACTCCGCAATTCAGCTCAGTATTTTTAAAAAGAGTCAAGATTCTTGTCTAGCTGGCCACCCTGGTCAAGAGAAGACTCTCAAACTTGTCAAGTGGGATTTCCACTGGTCCGGCATGACTCAATTAATCAAGGATTATGTTTCATCCTGTCAATAGTGCTCAAGAAACAAGAATATTCATCATAAGAAGTTTGGATTCCTGAAACCTCTTCCAATTCCAAATGGTCCTTGGATGTGTCTTTCAATGTACTTAATCACTCAACTGCCGCTGTCCAATTCCTTTGATTCAATCCTGGTCATGGTGGACAGATTCTCAAAAATGGAGGTTTTTATTCCAACAATGTCTTCAATCACTTCCCTGGATTTGGCCCATTTATTCATCAAGAATATTTTTTCAAAGCATGGCCTTTCGTCAAGCATTGTCAGTGATAGAGGTTCACTCTTTGTTTCTTCTTTTTGGACCAATCTTTGTCAGCAGCTCAAGATTTCAAGAGACTTGTCAACTGCTTATCATCCAGAAACTGATGGACAGACAGAGAGGGTAAATCAGATACTAGATCAGTATCTTTGGATGTATTGCAGTTATCGTCAAGATGATTGGAACACCTGGCTCCCTCTGGCTGAATTTGCCTACAATAATTCTGATCACTCTTCAACCAAGCAATCCCCGTTTTCTACTGTTCATGGAAGAGATCCACAATTTGATTCAGTTCACATGACTCAAGATACTCCTGCTGGAAAGTTATCAACAAAAGTCCAATCAGTACAGCAAGATGTCAAGAGAGAACTTGAAGCTGCCATAAACCGGTTTAAGAGGTATGCAGATAAAGGTAGAGCAAGCCCACTTGTTTTCAATCCTGGTGACATGGTATGGCTTTCTTCCAAGAATAGCAAATCAACCAGACCCACCCAAAACTATCCGAAAGATGGTTGGGTCCTTTTCCAATCTTGAAGAAAGTCAGTTCTCATGCTTACCACCTCAAGCTTCCATCTCAATGGAAATCCATCCACCCAGTCTTTCATATCTCACTCTTGGAACCAGTCAAGACATCCACAATCCCAAATCGGCTGCAAGAGCCTCCTCCTCCAATTATCATTGAATAAGAGGAGGAATGGGAAGTCTCTCAAATACTGGATTCAAAGCGCAAGAGAGGAAAATTATGGTATCTGGTGGAATGGAAAGGTTTCAGTCAAGACCCAGAAAGATCCACTTGGGAACCAGCCAAAAACCTCAAGAATTGTCCTGAACTTGTCAAAGATTTCCACTTGTTGTATCCTGACAAGCCAGGACCTAATTCTTCAAGAGCTTGATCATTTTATGGTTCTTGGTGGGGGGAGGAATTACCAAAAGTAAGTCCCACTCCTGGTATGCACCTTTTGGGGTATTCTACTCTTCTTTGTTGTAAGCATCACCTTGGCCACTCTGTGAGCACTTTGCAATTGGACACAGATTTGTTGGCCTGGCTTTCAACATCAATTCCAAATCATGGCCATTTTTCACTTGGGCAAATGGACCATTTTACTCTTATTTTCCTTTCCAAGTTTTCCAATTCAATACATTCCTTTATCAAAATCATATTCTTATTTATGGCACTGGCGGGAGTGGCAACTACTAAAAGTAAGTTCCTCTCCTGGTGTGCACTTCCCTGAGGGGTCTACAATCTTTTCAAAACATCGCCTTGGCCACTCTGTGAGCACCTGGCATCAAATTCTTTTATCCAGGTCCCTGGCCACTTGCAAATCAACCACCAAACTCCATGATGGAGATTGGACTCTCCCTCAAAATTCATTTTTCTTTTCCTTTCTTTATATCTGTTTCTTTATCTTTCTTTTTCTTTTTCTTTAAATTTCTTTTATTGTAATATTTATGCCAAAATTCTACATCAAATTCAATCCTTCAACATTTTCGAAGCCAAATGTCAAGAGAAGACTGAATCAACCTCAATTCATATGCCAACATTATGATCAGCTCAAAATTTTCTTTGCAAGATTCAAATACCCCTGGAATCCCTCTGTCCAATCCCTCTCAACAGCCTCAACAGGCTTCTACCTTATCTTGGTGCTCAGGATCTCACCATTCAAGGTAGGGGGTACTGTCACAACCACAAGTTTGACCCTCCTCCTTGAGGGTTGCAGCAATCCAACCTGGAGCCAAGTTGGGGACAATTGGTCACGTCATATCATTTATGGCCAATTGGCCCCCTTGGGTGTTCTATGGCTGTTACTCCATAACCCATTCCAAGGGCCATTCATGGCCTCAGGCCATATCCTGCCGTCATTGGCCTCCTTGGCCAATTTCCACCTCACCAACCCCCAGGCCTTCATCTTTGATTTTGGGCCTGGGGGGTCCTTTTGTCTTCTAGGGGCCTCCAGGCCCCCTGACCATCACCATTTGGTTCTGGCCAACCCCTTTCATTAGTGGGGTTTTGGCCTAAATGGCCTTTTTGGGCCATTTAGGCCCCCTACGGCTCCTACGGCCCGTGGGCCGCGCTCCGCGGTCCATAAGCCAATTAGGCCCCTTTTGGCCTCATCCAATGAGGCCAATTAGGCCCCTTTTGGCCTCATCCAATGAGGCCAATTAGGCCCCTTTTGGCCTCATCCAATGAGGCCAATTAGGCCCCTTTTGGCCTCATCCAATGAGGCCAATTAGGCCCCTTTTGGCCTCATCCAATGAGGCCAAAAGGGGGCAGCCACCTAGCCCCCAAGGCCAGGTGGGTTCCAGACCACATTTGGACCCACCTGAGCCAAAATGGGGCATCAATCCCTTGGACCCAAAATTGGCCAAAAGACCTTCTGGACACCAATTTGGCCATAAATCCTGTAGGGCCCATTTTTGGCAATGGACCACCATGGACCAATATCTCAGCCATGGCCTCTGGCAACCACCAGAGGCCACCAGATCAGATCATTCAGCCTTCCGCTCAACTTATGGTGAATTCTTTCCATTCCTTCATACCATCCGTACTCAAGGTTGCAGGCGTGGTGCATATATGGTATTATATACCATTATGCACCATTTTTGCTCAGCAATCCAAGGGTGAGGCTTTCAGGACCCATTTCCATCTTGACATATCAAGGTCTCAAAATCCAATGTCCATCTTGAAGGAGGATTATTCAGCTCATCAGTCTGACAAGTTATGGCGGCAATCAGAAGACTGTTCAAGGACCCCAACCACCTGTATCCGCAGGAGTTGGGTTGGTACATTATTCAGGATTATTCAAAAGGGCAATTCTCAAGTAGTATTACATCAATTCAATAAGCTGTCAAGGCATCAAGTATTTTAATACTCCTTGGACAACTCAATTCATCCATACAGGCCTCATTCAATCAACCTGTATGGCCTAGGCCAAATTGGGCCATTTCACATTCCACTGTGTGAATTCCATCACAGAGTTCAAATTTCTAGATGGCCAGAACTGTATTTCCCAATTTGGACAATGCAGTCATTGGTTCACCTTCCAGGATCAATCTTTCAAGTTTTCACATATACTGGCCACCTTTCATCACCTGGGCACTTTTTCCGCAGTTAATTAATATATTGGATTTATTTTTATCCTTATTCTCTTTTACATTATTAAAGTTAGTACTGATAACGCTAAGTTGGTCATTAGAACTGCGAGCCTTAGAGGTAATTTCATATACCAAAAAGACCACAAATACAAAATTAACATATAAATATAAATAAAATAAGTTTATTTATATTATTAAAATGAAAATTAAAATATAAATATAAGATTATATTCACAATTAAAAATTTAATTACAATTTAAAAATAAAAATTACATTAAAATTTTGAAATTGCAAAATTACATTTATACTTGAGAAAATTAAGTAAAAATTAATTTTTAACAAAATTGTAAAAAAGTTAAATAAAAATTATTATAACTTTTTATCCATTAAATAAACATATAAAAATTATTTCACCATTGGATTCCTCACAAAAAATCAGGTGGGGTCACCTCTGGATGAAATTTCTGTAACTCAACTCTAAATAAGCTTAAATTAATTTTTACTCTTTTCAATACAAAAGTTGAAAATCCTCAAAACTTTAATTTAATTCTCACCACATGTGGTGTTAACCATCAATTTTTGTGTTAAAATTGAGGTGTTGTATTTAGTTTAGAAGCTATGAGGAATTGAAGTATTTTCAATTGAATTCAATTGAAATGTCACAATGTGCGCGTGTATTACATAAGTGAACTTTGATTTACATATGAGGTATCAATTATTACTGTATTGAACTGTACAACTCAATTGAATTACATATGTAAATTATAAGTATAATACATGATGAAGAATTAAAGGAAAAATAAATTGGAAAGATTAAATTTGGGGGGGAAAAGGAACTCCAGCGCCAAGGGGGAGCTAGACCCCAAAATCCTTGCTGACAGGCGTGGGATGTCAAAATTCACGAAAACGTTCATCACTTTTGGCCTGGAATTGAGTTGCAGGGTCTGTGGACTCAATTGATGATGAGGTTTTGATACCAACTGGGGTAGTTTTAGCTGTTGCCAAGAGGGTAAAACTACCCTTAAGATAAAACAATCATAGTAAAAACGGTTTTAACTGGTTTCTACGCCTCTTACACACATCCTGACGTGTTTTTAAGGCTCTAGACAAGGTATTGCTATAGTAATGGCTGATTTAAGGGTCTGAAATGGCTAAAAATGGCTTAAACCAGCCCTTTTTTGGTCCAAACCAGGGTTCAATGATGCAATAATTGGCTTTTCTGTTTTCAGACTGTTTTTCACGACTGACAAGAGTAAATTTTAGTTTTGGAGTAAGAAAATTGATGCCTATATACAAATGTCTTCTTTGTCCCATTTTTATCTTCATGTTAGAATCTTTTCCTTCTATTCATTAGTTTAAACACTGTTAAACCAATCAATAAAAGATTCCAACCTCCATTTTTAAATCATTTTAATCCTTCTCACCACGTTAAAAAATCATTATAATCATTGTTTGTAACTCTTATAATCATTTTTACCCCTGAACCACCCCAAAAGTGAATTAAAGCATCTTTCATCACTGTAAGCTTTGTCACTTTGTTTCCAAATTCACTCTGGTCACTTTTGGGCGTGTTTTCTCTTTAATATTCTTTTTAAAGACTTTGTTCTTTAATTAATTGCTTACAGTTCTTTGCTCAATTAATTCCAATTGAAATTGCTCCTGAAGAAATTTCTTTTGTAGCCTTAAGATATCTCTTGTAGAGTATTTTTTGGATAAATTTTTATTGTTGGTAAAACAATAAATTTTTATAATATTATTTTTTTATACTAATGGAGTTATAAACAATAAAGTTGGCTTGTTTTCTCTTAAAAATAATATTTCTTACCATTTTTAATTGAATTTTTACCTTATACAAATCTTGAGGACAGGAAAAGTACTTGATCTTTAATCAAAGTTTCATATCCACACCTTACAAGCACCTTTTATTCTTTCTTTCCTTGGCTTTCAGTGGATATTGGTGGTCATATTCTTTACTAATTCCATTGTTCTTTCTGGCCGGTTGAAACAGTGAATTGAGGATTCACTTGGTTGGCTTCTTGGTCTTTGGCTTTTCTTTTATCTTTGGCCTTTGGCTTCCTTCTCATTATTCTTTGTTATCTTTGGCATATTTGTCCTCTCTTTTATCCCTGCTTAAGAAATATATTCTATAGTATTTCTTATCATCTTTTGGAGCCCTCCAAGTGAGTTCTTGATTCCGGAGTGCCAGGCCACTCTTACTTCCATAAGAGCCCCTGTGACATGTTCATACCAATGGGAAGGAATTTATCAGCATCATTCTTTGGTAAATTATCCCATTGATTTTTGTAAATACTATTGATATTATCAAGCCCCCTTTTCCATTATTCTTGAGTAATATTGGAATGATAGTTCAAAATGTCTCCAAGCTCTTCAATGCAAGATAAAAATAACCTTGAAAATTAGAGGATGATGAGACTTTGGGCTCAGGGCAAGCATATCAGTCATATCTTGACCCATTTTATCATGTTTAATTTTCTCCCTCTCTTGAAAAGCTTGAATATTTTAAGGAGAGTTGGGATGGGTTTCGTCATGGATTGCTTCATTGAGTATGGGCGGGCTTTCAGTATGCAGAGGTTCATTGTCAATGTGGTCCACTTTAACATTCATCATGTAATCACCTTGATCCCAGGAATTGTTTGCTGCTTCAAAGGTATGGACTTTTTGTTGGTTTTTTTGGTGGCATTTATATTTGGTCTTTTTACTAATCCTTTTCCAGGATCTCCAATTATCACTCAAGATCCTTCAGGTAGAGATTCTCTCACCTCCACACCTTCCCATTTATTTTAAGCAGCCATTTTTAACGTTTTTGTATTGAATTAGTAATGGAATTATGGTTCAAATCTATTTTGAGGAAGCTCATTGCTTCAGAAATATTTTGACGCACATAATCAGGAATTTTACTATAATTTTGAATTTTTTCAAGCCTTGGGATTGTTTGAGCAATGTTCAAGACTGTCACATGATGGAATGTGATCTACAACTTGACAGTATTAATCAGTCTCTCAACCGGTTTAATAGCCTTTTCGGCAAGAGCTCCCTTTGCTGAGGTCTAGCATACAGCATTGTGACAATAAACTGGTAACTAACTTCATGGGTTTGATTCCAGTTGGAGACAAGAGGAGGTCTCAATCAAACAACCAGAAATTGCTGGGTTTTCCGCTCCATTGGCATACAAGTGTTCTGCCCCTTGGGGGTGCCTTGTAGGCTGCTTTTGTGACTAATGTAACTCCATGAGGGTGACATGGGTAATACCATCATTTACATGCACTTCGGGACGCAGTGCTTTAAACCCGGGGGTACTGTTGCATGGTGAAATGTGATCTACAAATTGCCAGTATTAATTGGTCTTTCAACCGGTTCAATAGCCTTTTTGGCAAGAGTTCTCTTTGCTGAGGTCTGGCAGACAGCATTGTGACAGAGACAAGTTGCTCCTTGGATATAATTTCAACCTCCCCACTGAAATTTACACCATATTTCCCAGCATCTTCTGTTGGTGCACAAGGTTCAATAGTATTTTCCTTCTCATAGACTTTAAAATTTGGTTTCTGAGAGCTTGGAGGCTGATCTGAAATAAAGGCTATGACAAAATTATCAGGTTTGGAGAGACTACAAATATTCAAGATAAATATATGCTCACATTTGGGAAGAACTGGTGGAGCTGCATTACTTTCATGTGCCAGGCTCTCTACTTCAATGCCTAATTCATGACTACTGACCATATCAGAGCTTTCACTTCTGCTCTCTGGGGCTGAAATTCATAGTTCATTCAATTCAGTTGAATTTCCTGGGTTTTGGGCCATAGCGGAGGTAATTCATCAAGTAAATAGATGGTGATGAGTTGATTGATAACTTGTTTAAAATTTTTTGAATAAAACAATCAAAATTGAAGAAAAAAGGTGGCAGTTTTGAAATTGGGGGAAGTAAAATAAGCTTAAGATAATTGATTCTTTTTTAGGTAATATCAATATTGGAGAATTTTAGAAAGTTTGAAAGAAGTTAAATATCAATTTAAATCAGTTCAATATTTGGTGAATCCTCTAGAAAAAAGACATTTTGGACCCACAAGCTGACCAAAAGAAACCTGCCCATCAACGTCCTGGGAACCTTCCATCAATATCTATTGAAATTGTATCAGATTTGCAAAAAATAATTTGTCGGGAAATTGAAGGAGGAATTGTGTTGCAAATTATTTCACTTCATTCAAATGAAATCACTTCCCTGTGAGAAATTGAATAAAGTGGACTAATGAGAAACCTACTAAAGTCAACTTTTGAACTATTCACCACTCATGAGGTAAGGACTAAGCAAAGTGTTCCATTTGAATGATATGAAATAAAATAGTTTTGTTGGGGAAACAGGGGACACATTTCTTGTCTTAAATAGTCCACTTATTAGGTTTTAATTTATGAGTCTCATGATTTAAACCCTAATCACAAAATTGTGAATATCCCCACAAATTTCCCCCCAAATGATGCTGGCAGAGGAGGCCACTCAGAATATTTCTGTGATTGCGTTCATTGTGTATGCCAACAAGCCACCGTACCCTATGGATCTAATACGGAAGTGTGAGGATGGTAAGCGGCAGAGAAGACAAGGCGGGGGGCGCGGAGATGAGGTGCCAGTGTCATAAGGATTTTAAGCGGCGGAGAAGATAAGGCGGGGGTGTGAAAGCATAAGGAGGTATGAGGGCGGCATCAGAGGCATGTTGGGAGGGAATTACATGAGTGTGAGGATTGTAAGTAGTGGAGCAGAAATGGAGGGGGGGTGAAGAGATGAGGTGCCGGCATCGGAAGGATATCTTGAGGGCGCAGCAGGAGCATGAGCATGTTAAGTGGCAGGGGTGCAGAAGCATGAGGGTGGGTGAGGGCAGATATGGGGGCGCCGCCGTAGAGACATATCTTGAGGGCGGTGCGGGAGCATAAGCATGTTAAGGATTGGAGAGGATTAGGTGGGGATGCAGAAGTCAATTCATGCGTGAGAGTAGGCATGGTAAAGGGGTGATATGATCAGGCGGCAGGGCAGAAGTCATCTTATGAACAAATATGAGCATGCCGAGCTGCTGGCTTGCACAATGAGGTGTAATTACCCAAACCTTGCGAATGGTGTTGATATGGGTTTGAGCTTTGAGTGAAATACTCATGTGACACATGTAACGATTGATGTTGTCTTGACGCAGACATGACGTGACCCACTAAATCCAGTGACTATAATGTGACACTAACGCGACTGAAGCAAGATTTTATACTGACAGCGGGGGATGTGAAGTCAATTTCCGGAAATTGACGCAACATTTGCCCTGGTGATTACCAACAAGTAGGTATTAGTTAATCTTTTCTTAAGTGTTTTATTCTTTCAGAATCAATCAGAAAGACGTGAAATAATAGAAATCAACTATATTGGTATCATCCTGTCATAAATCAATTTTGATCCTTTAAATCCACAATTATACGTCAACATTTCTCTACTATTATTGTGAGCCTAAGAGGTATTTTCACATACCGAAAAGACCACAAATAACAAAATAAGATACAAATATAAATGAAAATGAATTGATTTATATTATCAAGACAAAATTCAAAACATAAATACAAATTCATATACAAAAATAAAAATTTAACTATAATTAAAAATAAAAATTATATTAAATTTCAAAATTATGAAAATACATTTTTACTTGAAAAAATTAAGTAAAAATGAATTTTTAATAAAATCAGTGAGATTAAAATATTTTTGGTAAAAAGTCAAATAAAATATATTATAACCTTTTATCCAATAAATAAACATAAGAAAGTGACTTCACCATTGGATTCTTCATAAAGAATAAGTTGGGGTCACCTCTGGGTGAAATCTCTGTAACTCAACTCTAAATAAGCTTAAATTAAGTTTTTAAAATTTTCTGTACAAAAGTTGAAAATTCTCAAAACCTTAATTTAACTCACACCACATGTGGTGTTAACCATCAATTTTTGTGTTAAAATTGAGGTGTTGTGTGTAGCTTAGAAGTTATGAGGAATTGAAGTATTTTAAATTGAAACATTAAAATGTGCTGTGTATTACATAAGTGAGCTTGAATTGACATGTGAAGTGTCAATTATTATGTTTGTGGAATGTAGAAAACTCAATTGAATTATATGTGTAAATTACAAGTGTATTACATGATGAGGAATTAAAGAAAAAATAAATTGGAAAGATTAATTCTTGGGGGAAAGGTACTCTAGCTCCAAGGGGGAGCCAGACCCCAAATTCCTTGTTTACAGGCATGAGATGCCAAACTCCATGCAAAGTTTCATCACTTTTGGCCTGGAATTGAGTCACAGGGTCTGTGACTCGATTGTTAATGAGGTTTTGATACCAAGCAGGGCAGTTTTAACTGTTACCAAGTGGGTAAAACTACCCTTAACTTAGAAAGTTGTGAGTAAAAACAGTTTTAACTTGTTTCTATGTCTCTTACACACATTATGATGTGTTTTGAAGGCTCTAGACCAGGTATTTCTATAGTAATGGCTGATTTAAGGGTCTGAAATGGGTAAAAGCAGCCCTTTTTTGGCCTAAAGCAGGGTTCAATGTTGCTATAATTGGCTTTTCTGTTTTCAGTGTTTTTTTCACTACTGACAAGAGTCAATGTTACTTTTGGAGTAAGAAAATTGATGGCTATAAAGGAATTTCTTCTTTTCCCCACTTTTCTCTTCATGTTAGAATCTTTTCCTTTTATAATTAGTTTAAACACTGTTAAACCAATCAATTAAAGATTCCAAACACCCTTTTTATATCATTTTAAATCTTTTAACCACCTGAATAAATCATTATAATCATTTTCTGTAACTCTTATACTCATTTTTACCCCTTGAACCACCCCAGAAGTGAATGAAAGCATCTTTCATCACTGTTAACTTTGTCCCTTTGTTTCCAAATTCACTTTAGTCACTTTTGGGCTTGTTTCCTTTTTAAATAACTTTTTAAAAGACTTTTCTCTTTGATTGATTGCTTGCAGTTCTTTTCTCAATTAATTCCAATTGAAATTTCTCTTGAAGAAATTCCTTTTGTAGCCTTAAATATCTCTTGTAGAGTATTTTTGGATACATTCTTATTGTTGGTAAGACAATAAATCTTTATAATATTATTTTTTTATACTTATAAAGTTAAAAAGATAAAATTTCCATTTTTTCTCTTAACCATACTTTTTCATACTATTTTTTAATCATATTTTACCTTATAAAGATTTTGAGGACAGGAAAAGTACTTGATTTTTAATCAAAGTTTCATATCCACACCTCAGAATTATCTTCCAATAGTGTTTTTGGAGTATTTGTGAGCTCTTTGTCTCAATTCTTAAAGTTCTTCTCCAGTAATAGTTGGCTTCAAGAAATAATTTTATTATTTTAACAAAGAAGTTTTTTTTATTTAATTCTTCTTGTAATTGATTCTTGTAGACAGTTGCTGCTTACCGTTATAATCACTAGTAGTGTACAACAAGTAAAAGAAATAATTGAGTAATTAATTATTTAATTGTAGTGATAATAATTTTGATTATCATATTTTGTAAGAATAGTCATAGTATTATTGATTAATAATAATATTATCAACAGTTTCATACACACATCTTACATTTGAGGGCCTGGCCATTCTTTTATCCATAGCCTTGGATTTCATGATATTCTAGAATTCATTTTTTGGTTCTAAAAAACCACCTTACCTACCACATCTCAAATTTGGGGGCGTGGCTGTTTTTTTTGAACCTGGTACCCTTAATTGATATATTTTTAAGCTCTAATATATGTGTATTTAATTATATTTTCTTTCAATTTAAAGTTAAAATTATTTTTTCTTTGTACAATTTTCTTTAAAATCTTTTTCATTGAGGAATTTGGTTTAATTTTATATTGCTTTATATGTGGCTTTTTCACATCCAAAAACCTATAAAATTATTCTTTGAGTTACTCTTAATTAATTTTAAATCAAAATTTTGAATTCTTAACTTGTTTTTCTTGAAAAATATTAATTTTTTTATATAAAAAATAATAAAAACATATAAGAAATCTTTTGAAATATCTTTTAAGTATAAAAAAATAAGTTTTCTCTTTTAATTTCTTTCTCTAGTGTCTTTAATCAAATACTGTGCAGCTGGGAAGAGACTCAGTAAAAGATATATTACCAGTACAGAATCTTCAGAAACATAATTTTAAGACAGTATTGAAGTTCAAATTAATAAAAGAGGCACTTTGCTTCAAACAGAAAAAGAAAAACAACCACCAAAAGGTGTGTATTTTTGACTTTATTCTTAATTTTTTGTCTGAAATTGACGTATAATGGTGCATACCAGAAATGGAAGCAACTGATCAGTCCAAACAGAGGGATGTGGGCAAAGAAGAGGCAAGACCAAGTCCAGAAGTGGAAAGTCTTCCTCAAGAAAGTGTCACAACCAAAAAGATTGATCCTCCTCCATGAGTGTTGCGGCAATTCTAACCTGGAACCAAGTTGGGGCTAATTGAACACACCATATCTTTGATAGCAAATTGATCCCCTCTGGTGCTCTATGGCCATTTGGCCATATCCTGCCATCATTGGCCTCCTTGGCCAATTTCCACCTCACCAACCCTCAGGACTTCATCTCTGTTTTGGGCCTGGGGGGTCCTTTTGTCTTCTAGGGGCCTCCAGGCCCCCTAGCCATCTCCATCCAACGTAAATGGCGTTTTTGGGCCATTTAGGCCCCCTACAGCTTCTACGGCCCATGGGCTGTACGTCACAGTCCACAGTCCGCGCTCTGTAGGCGTATTAGGCCCCTTTTGGCCTCATCCAATGAGGCCAAAGGGGGAAACCATCTAGCCCCCAAGGCCAGGTGGGTCTCAAACCACAATTGGGCTCACCTGAGCCAATTTTGGCCCTCAATCCCATGGACACCCAATTTGGCCATAAATCCCTCAGGACCCAAATTTGGCCATAGACCATCAGGAACCACTTTTCAGCCCCCAGCCTCTGGTAACCCCCAGAGGCCACCTGATCAGCTGAGCCAGCTTTTCCCTCAACTTAAGGGGAATTCTTTCCATTCCTCCATGCACCCTGTACTCAAGGCTGCAGGAGTGGTGCATATATGGTATTATATACCATTATGCACCATTTTTGCTCAGCAATCCAATGGTGAGGTTTTGAGGACCATTTTCCACCTTTCCGACTCAAGGTCCCAAAATCCAATGCCCATTTTGAAGGAGGACCTTTCAACTCATCAGTCTGGCAATCAGAAGATCATTCAAGGATCCCAACCCCCTGACTCTGCAGGAGTTGGGTTGTTACTTTCATTCAGGATTATTCCAAGGGCATTCTCAGAGGTTATACATCATTTCAATCAGTTTTCAAGGCATTGAGTATTTCAATACTCCTTCGACAACTCAATTGGTCCATACAGGTGAGAATTCAATCAACGTGTATGTCCTTGGCCCAATTGGGCCAATTCAGTCTTCCACTGTGGGAATTAGATCACACAGTTCAATTTCAAGATGGCCAGAACTGTATTGGCCCAATTCAGACAATACAGCCGGTGATCCACCTTCCAGGATCAGTCTTTCAGTTTTTCACATATACTGGCCACCTTTCAACACCTGAGGACTTTTCCCCCAGTTAGTTAATATATTGGATTTATTATTATCCTCATTTTTTTTTACTTTATTAAATTTAATACTGATAATCTCAAGTCAGTCATTTAGCACCCTTTCTCTTTTTCTTCCTTGCCTGTCAGTGGATATTGGTTGTCATATCCTTTACTCATTCCATTCCCTTTTCTGGAAGGTTGAAACAGTGAATTGAGGATTCACTTGGTTGGCTTCTTGGCCTTTGGCTTCTTTATTATCTTTGGCCTTTGGCTTCTTATCTTTTCTTTTATCTTTGGCATACTTGTCTTTTCCCTTTTGTCTTCTTTAAAGAAATTGATCTCTATAATCCCTTATATCTATGGAGCCCTCCAAGTGAGTTCTTGATTCCTGAGTGCCAGGCACTCTTGCTTCCACAAGAGCCCCTGTGACAGAAAGACACATCTGAAAGATGCCAGAGTTTCCCCCCATTCCCCAAGGTCTGCACCCACAAACTTTGATGTTAACGCTGAGTCTGAACTAATTCATGACAATATTTCAAAGGCTGAACCATTTTCAAGTGGCAGCAATGGAGATTTATCAATACCAATACAAGAATTGATACAGAGCAGGAAAAGAGGAGGTGTGGAAAATATGCCCAAGCCTTTGGCAGTGGGCCATGAACTCCTACTTACACATCAAGAGCTTTCTGGGTCAGGAGAATACCATAGAACTCTGATGAGGATGGAGGCCATTGTCTTTCAAAGACAAGTTCAAAGAGATAAAGAACTGGTTGAAAAATCAAAGTCTTTTATCCATCAACCAGAAGAAGGGACTGGAAATGACTCCAGCTTTGTAGAAAGAAGGCCCAGTGGTGTCTACCAGCTCCAAACCACCTCCAGAAGTGTCCCCAGCAGAGAGGTCCCAAAAGCTATCAAGGAAAGGGAAAAGGCAAAGCCAATTGGCACAGGCCTTACCCACAGGGGTACAGGATCCCCAAATTAGAGCCTTCAGCCATGAACAATGTCTTCAATATGGCCATAAATCTCATGGAATTTACAGCCAAAGAGCAGGAAAGGATGAACAGGACCTCTCCACACAAATAATGAAAGAAATAAAATTTGTTAAATCTAGTATTGATGTAGAACTTGGTAAATTTGATGTATAGTTAAATAAGATAACATCAGATATAAGTTAATTAAAGAGAAATGACAAAACCTATACTGAGTGGTATAAGTTGAGAAATGTCAGACTTTATTCAATTACCAATACATGTGACAGAATTTAAAGTAAATGTCAAGTTCAAGAAGATTAAATAGGAGATATTTCCATTTCACATATAAATGAAGAACTTTCAATTCTGAGAAGTCAGGTTTTGGAAATTATTAATAATACCAATCAGTTTGCCACACTTTTGGAACAAGATGACAATGAGAGAAAGAAATTAAAGAATGAAAAATTGCAAATGTGGAGCAAATTCATAAGAATTATGAACCACATATGCCAAGACATTCTACACCTTTGACTGAAGAGAAATGTTCTGTAAAAGGAAATTTGAACCCCTTTTTAAGAGAAAATGCTATCTGTGCAAAAGATATTCCCAAACTGGAAGAATGGCCAACATTCTCTGGTGAAGGAGAATAAAATTATATTGAGTTCATCACAAGAACTAATATGTTGCAATAGGATTTTCACATACCTTATGAAATTATAGTGGGCAAGCTACACTCCTGTTTTACCAGAACTGCAAAGAAATAGTATTACAAAAAGAGACAAGATCATAGTAGACATGATTGGCCTTGGTGGAAATCTGAAATAATCACCAAATGGGCTAACAATTCTTGGAGATTTAAAATGGAAAATGCTTTTGAAAGTGCCATTTTTAACTCAGAAGAGGATAAACCACTTACTTGGTTGCTCAACCAGACAGACAAATTATCTGGTTTACACCCAAATATGTCTGACTCTATGATTAATATGTAAATATTAAGAAAATGTGGAGGAGAACTAGCATGCTATCAAGTGCAGATGTGTAGAACCCTGTTAAACAGAAGACCACAAAATGCCATGGAAGATATCATTACTATAACAAGAACTGGTGTAACCTGGACTAGAGTCCCTGTGGAATCCACAATGGTCTCTAAAACTTCCAAAGAAGATAAGAGGCCTGCAAGACCTGTCTTGAAGTGTCATAAATGTGGAAGCACCTCACATTTGACCAACATTTGCACCAAGAAGACAAAAATTAATGAGGTTCAAGTCATTGAAGAAGTTCAGTGTACTGAAAAGAAAGAAGAATGTGACCTAGATTCTGCAGTCTCTGAAGATACAACAGTAGAAGACTATCCCATTGAAAACATTACAGCTTTCTTTGAGCTTGCACAAGTCCATACTCACTTGCCACAGTACAGTGAGTATTGTCATAACCTGATCAAGATCCAGGATGCCAGAATGTGTAAGCCCAAACCTGCTAGAGGTAATGGATACACTTCTGGAAAATCTTGTGACACATCAATCCTGATATATGATATTAAAGCCAGAGCAAATTTGGATACAGGGCCATTTTGTACTTGCAGACGCAAATATTGTCTTCAAGCCATACTCCCTGGATGGAAGAATTACCTATTACCAATACATGGTGCACAATTTAGAGGTTCCAGAAATAATATGTAACATTTGGGCATATAGGACACTAATCTTGTATTCCCACATCCAGTGGGAAGTGTAAGAATGAAAACAGAAAAACTATTAATGGACAACTTCACATCTAATTACATCATTCTTGGAAATGATTGATTGAATATTTAGGTTATTGACATCAATAACCATAAAGAAAGATATTTTACAATTGGAGAAAATAAAACACAAACATTTGCTTCTTCCAATATTCCAAAGAAAATATCTATAATATATTCTGTTAAAGATACTTATAAAGAAGAATTTGCAGATAATTAACTTGTTGAAACACAAATTAATTCATCACTATCATTCAAAATGAGGCATGATATTATTGATATATTTTACACATATATGAATGCCTTTGCTTCTGATAATGATATATTACGCGCTATTAAAGGGAATGAAGCTTATATTACTCTTAATATTGACAGACCATACCCTCCAGTACTTAGAAGACCGGCTTATCAAGCCAGTCCCACAGCTAAGGAAGCCTTGGAAAAACATATCCAAGAGTTGGTTCAACTTGGTGTACAAATAAAAATAGGCCATAATGAGGAAGTTGAAGTGACAAAACCTGTTATTATTGCTTGGCATAATGATAAATCAAGGATGGTTGGAGATTGACTCAATTATGTAAAGCCAAGTATATAACATCCATGGATTCATTGAAAAGCTTTCAGTATGTTAGAATGCCATTTGGTATTAAAAATGCACCATCCCATTATCAAAGAATGATGAATATCATCTTCCTCACAGAATTATCTGAAGGATGGGTTATCATTTATTTTGATTATATTATCATATGTTCTGACTAATGGTCTTTGAGCTTTGTAAGACTTTCAAGAGTACTTGACAAAGCTACAGGGGTGAAGATGAAGATTTCACTCAAGAAATATAACATTGGCTTTGAAGAACTTAAAGCTCTAGGAAATATTGTTTCTGGTTTGAGCTTGGGTATTGACAAAAATGAAGTGGCAGAAGTCTGACTTAAGCCAATAGCCAGAATAAGAAAGAAATGATGTCTTTTCTTGTATTTTCCTGTTATTAAAGGCAACCCCTGGAAGACTTTGCAATTATACCCAAATCATTCTATAGAATCTGTGATCAACAGACAGTATTTGAGATGACACGGTAAAGGATTAAATCTTATGCGAAGATAAGGAAAGCTCTCACAGAAGCACCTTTAATCCTAATGGCTAACTGGAATATGCCTTTTAATTTGTACATTGATGCATGTGTAGATGGATTAGGGGAAGCCCTACATCAGGTCCAAATTATTGATGACAAACCTATAGAGGGACCAGTTTGTTACATCTCAAGACAAATCAAACCAACAGAAGCCAGATATGGTCCAAGCCAGTTGGAGTGCTTATGTTTGGTATGGGCACTTGATAAATTACACTATTATCTTTATTGCAGTGTCTTTGAAGTGATAACTGACTGGACTGCGGTGAAATCACTTCATAACATGAAAAATCCCAACAGACATATGTTTAGATGGCAAATATCCATTAAAGAATATAGAGGTAACATGAATATAGCTCATAAGGCAAGAAACATTCACAAGAATACTGAGGGACTTATCATGTGGGAATTAGCCAATACTCCTGATAACCCAGCTTATGTACCTGTGGGAGAAAAACCAAAGATTCCAATTGAAGGAATGAAAATAACTGATATTGGGACTGAATTCTTTGAAGAGGTCAGAGAATCTTATAAGCAAGACAAGAATTGCCATATCTTGACTTGCATGTTAGATAAAGACTGAAAGGATACATCTTTAGTCAATGCACTGGATGAGGTTTGGAAGAATTCCTATTCTGAAGGAAGAATTCACTTGTTTGATGGAATAATTCAACACAGAACCAAAAATTCTTGTGTAATGACATTGTGTAGCAGATTTCTTATCAATACCATTCTTCATCAATGCCATGATAGCACCTACTCTGGACACCTGTAAGAAGACAGAACACTTGAAAAAGTGAAAAACTGCGCATGGTGGCAATCTTGGAGAAAATAAACCATTGAACATTGCCATACCTGTGACAGATGCCAAAAGACAAACAGGCATATTGGCAAGATATTTGGACTGATGACTCATATTTTGGAACCAAAATCCCCTTGGGAAGTTTCTCATATGGATTGGTTCACAGCACTTCCTCCAATTGGTGATAAAGCATATAACGTTTGTTTAGTCATTGTAGACAGATATAGCAAGACTGCCATATTGTCACCATGTCATAAAGATGACACTGCTATGGATACAGCTCTTCTTCGATGGATTAGAGCTATTTCCCTTACAGGATTATTTGAGAATATCATAAGTGACAGAGATCCCAAGATCACATCTGCACTTTGGACCAATCTTCACAGATCTTTTGGGACTAAGCTATCACTCTCAACAGCATATCACCCCCAAACAGATTGACTAGCAGAGAGAATTATTCAAATTTTGGAAGACATGATCAGGAGATTCTGTGCTTATGGGTTAGAATTCAAAGACTCGGATGACTCTACCCATGACTGGTGCACTTTAATACCTGCATTAAAACTGGAATATAAACATCAGTCCATTCTTCTACAGGCCAAACTCCTGCTATGTTAGAAAAAGGATGGAATCCAAGACTCCCAGAAGACACACTAAGGAAAGACTTGATTGACATTCACCCCACAGCTTTCAGCTTCAAGATAATTCTTTTCAAAGTGAAATATCATGCAAAACAGAGTATTAATGATGCTTTTGACTATGCAAAACAGAAGTGGGACAAGAGTCACAAATTACCAAACTTCAAAATAGAGGACTTAGTTCTAGTTTCAGCCTTCAGTTTTAATAGTATCAAAGGCCAAAGAAACTTAAAGATTCTTATGTAAGACTCTTTGTAACTTTTTCCTTACATGGAATCAATGCAGTTCATGTGGAATTGAGTGGTGAATTAGAAAATGAACACCCCACCTCTCCACTACTCTTTATGAAATGTTATCAACCAGCTGACAAGGAATTGTTCCTTTTAGGAACCCAACTCCTTTGACTGTACCACCAGTGGAACAAAGTGAAGACAAAGAGATAAAGAAAGTAATTAAAGAAAGGAGATTTAGTGGTAAAAATCAAAGAGAATATCTTGTCAGCTATAGAAATCCAGTACAAGAAGATGAATGGCCAGAAGAATCAGAAATACATGAATCAGATAAACTCTTGAGAAGATTGAGACCTTAAAGAAGGCCACAAGGCTTAATATTTCTAAAAATGTGCTTTAAATTACTTTATATGAGTAATGTAAAGAGGTTGGACAGTGGACATTAGCCCCCTTTGGGGCATTTTTCTTCTTGATACCATTGATAAAGCCGTAGTACAACTTTATTTTTTGGTGGGAGGGAATTTGAGCCTTGAGGTAAATTTTACATACTAAAATAGGCCAAAAATATCTTTAAAAATGAATTTTGAACTATTCATAACACATAACTCATGCATACATTCAAAATTCATTATTTTTTATTTCACAAAAGATGAGAATGTTTTTGTGAGTAAGTAAATCCATGGATTTAGCACCAGATTTGGAATCTACACAAAAATTCACCTAGGATAACTCCATATAGTGAATAAGCTTAAATTAACTATAAGAGGTGGTAATATGGAAAATACTTCAATACCACATAAAAGAATTGTGAAATGTTTTGTAATTCTCAATTTCACACCAAAATAATGGGCATGTGAAAAATCCCATGTTACATGTACACTAAGAATAGTGTTATGCATATTTGTGGAACTTAATATTATGGTATTCCTACATACACCTTTGGTACACCCATAGTGGACGTTTGTCTGGAAGCCTGAATTTGTATTTTTGACATGAAAATAGTCAAGGGGGACAAAAGACATCAAAGAGAGCCAGGGTACCCAACTTCTGAGGCCTCTGAGGCATGAAAGCTCTAAATATTGGATCCATGGATGATCTTGGCTCAATTAGTATACTAAAACCTTTTGGGAACTTGGTTACCAATTTAAAATTTCATGAAATCCCAAGAAAAGCGCAAATAAGCTGCTATTTTGACGTTCCAAGGAGCAACGTAGACTCTTGTAACCATGTCAATTCTTAATTATGTTCCATGGATAAACCCTAAAATATTAATTGAAACCCTTTTTGGACTAGTATCCATTGATATACCTCACAGCAACCAGCAATATAGTACTATTTGCAATTCTATGTAGAAATGAGGTACAAACTTCAAAAATTCATTCAAAATCCAATTCTTAATGAATCTTTCTGAAACTTTCAGGACCAATTAAGAACAAAATAATTCATAGAAAAACCAAGAATAGTAATACTTTTATAATTTATATTGAAATTTTTATTTACAGTCTATTTTTGATAATTCTACATGTAATACTGAATCTGCAAAAATTCACAGAAAATACAACCTGTGATGAAATTTCCAATAACATTGATAAATTTGATAAATTAATGTTTATTTTGAAATCAAAGAAGAGTTTGAGTTGTTACTCCTTTTATTCTTAACCATATTTGGGTTGATAGTCATGTGAAAGCATCAATTAAGTACTTATCATAATCTTACATGACAGTAGATGATGCAATAATTAATCCAAAAAGTATTTCTGTTTTCTCACTCACTGGTTTTTTTTGTTTTCTCCATACCACGCCTCTGTGAGCTGTCTTAGACTTAAAATAGGCCACCTCTTGCAGTGTTTTCCAAAATCATCACATTATTCAATTATACCATTATTACCAACATGTAAGTATTAGTTAATATTTTCTTAAGTGTTTTATTCTTTTAGAATAAATCAGAAAGACTTGAAATCATAGAAGTCAACTATATATTGTTGTAATCCTGTTATAAATCAATGTTGATCCTTTGAATTCACAATTATTTGTCAAATTTCTCTGCTATTATCTTTCAATAAGTTCTTTGGAGTATTAGTGATTGTTTTGTCTTATTTCTTCAAGTTTTCTTCTAGTAATAGCATCATTCAAGAATTCTATTTATAATTCTTCTGGTAAAAGATAATTACATATTGAAATGATTCCATTCTTTTAATACAGAAGTTTTTATTATTAAATTCTTCTTGTAATTGATTCTTGTAGACAATTTCTGCCTACTTTTATAATGACTAGTAGTGCATAACTAGTAAAAGAAATAATTAAGTAATTAATTATTTAATGGATAATAATAATTTTCATCATTATATTTCATAAGAACTGTAAGATGTGACTATGAAACTGATGATAATATTACTATTAATCAACAGTACTATGTCTGTTCTTATTAAATATAATAATAAAATATTATTATAACCACAATTAAATAATTAAAGAATTATTTCTTTCACGTGTTAAACACTAGTAGTGATGTTAACAGTGAGCAGTAATTGTCTACAAAAATCACTTACAACAAGATTTCAATAATAAAACTTCTTTTATTAAAATAATAAAACTATTTTAATATAAAATTATCTTTTTCAAGAATAATTATAAATATAATTTTTGAAGAAAACTAATTTTTTTAGAGAAAAACCTTAAGAATTAAAGATAAATCACTCACTAATATTACAAAGAGCTTATTGAAAGATAATATAGAGAGATTTGATGTAGGATTGTGGATTTAATGGATCAAAATGTATTTATAACAGTATTACAGCAATATATAGTTGAATTCTATGATTTCACTTCTTTCTGATTGATTCTGAAAGAATTAAATCACTTCAAAATAGCTTTAAATAATACTTACTTGTTGGTAAAAATGATTTAAATGGATAATAAGATGGTGATGTGGAAAAAACAGCAAGAGGAGGCCTCTTTTAAGTCAACAACAGCTCACAATGGTGTGCCAAGGAGCAGACTGAAAAACCAGTGAGTGAGAAAACAATAAACCCTTTTGGATTATTGATTGCATCATCTGTTGTCATGTAAGATTATCATAATTACTTAATTAATGCTTTTTACGTGTGACGAACCCCAATATGGTTAAGAATAAAAGGAGTAACATCTGTAAATCTTCTTTTATTTCAAAAAAATAATTTATTTCTCAAAGTTATCAATTTTATTGGAAATTTGATCACAGGTTGTAATTACTGTGAATTTTTGAAGATTCAGTGTTTCACGTAGAACAGTCAAAAATGGACTGTAAGTAAAGCTTTTAATTTATTAGTAAAACCATAATTCTTCTTGGCTGTACCATAGATAATACAGTTTTCCATTGGTCCTGAAAGTTTCAGAAAGATTCATTAAGAGTTGTATTTTTAATTAATTTTTGAAGTTTCTACCTCATTTCTACATAGAATTGCAAATATCAGTGTTTAACTGTTTGCTATGGGGTAAATCAATGGATACAAGTCCAAGATGGGTTTTAATTACTCTTTTGGGGTTTATCCATGGATAGTCATTAATAATTGACATGGCTACAGGAGTCTAAGTAGCTCTTTACCTCCTTGGCACATCAAAAGAGCAGCTTATTAGCTATTTTCTTGAGATTTACTGTAGTTGTAACATGGTAACGAAGTTCCCAAAGTGTTTTAGTTTACTGATTGGGCCAAGGTTGGCCATGGATCCAAGCGTTGGAGCTTTCCACGCCTCAGAGGCCTCAGAAGTTGGGTACCCTGGCTCTCTTTGATGTCTTTTGTCCCCCTTGCCTATTTTTTACGTCAAAATAGAAAATTAAGCTTCAAGTGAGATAACCACTATGGGTGTACCAAAGGTCCATGTAAGAATACCATGATATTAAGTGCCCAAAACATGCATAACACTATTCTTAGTGTATATGTAACATGAGATTTCTCACATTCCCATTATATTTGTGTGAAATTAAGAAAAACAAAAATTTTCATGGATCTTTTATGGGGTATTGATGATGTGGTATTGAATTATTTTCCATATTACCACCTCAAAGAGTTAATTTGAGCTTATTCACTCTATGGAGCGACCCTAGGTGAATTTTTGTGTTGAATCCAAATCTGGCCTTAAATCCATGGACTTACTTACTCAATAAAATGATATTCATCTTTTCTGAAATCAAAAATGATTAATTTTGGATATATGCATGACTTATGAGTTATTCATAATTCAAAATTTATTTTTAAGATAATTGTGGCCTATTTGGGTATGCAAAATATACCTCAAGGCTCACAAGAGCAGTCATAGTACTGTTGATTAATAGTAATATGATTGACAGTTTCATAGACACATATTACAGGGTTTTACTATAGAAAAATAGTGGTGGTAAAACGTATTGAAAGCCCTGGGTGCAGCTTTACCAATTGGGTAATTCTAATACAGACTAAAATACTTTGAATTATAAGTATAACTGATTATTTTCAAAGAGTAGAACTTTTTTTGACATTTTTGCTATAGAAGAATTCAAGAGAAGGATGGGGATTGATCTTTTGCATAGAGAAGGGCCCCTTTTTATCCTAAAATTGGGTTCAAAGGTTCTCTAGAACGTTTCATGTAGAGGAAGTGAAGAATTTTTACTTCCAAGGGCTTGCTTTTGGTTTTCTCACAGCCTGTATACTTGGTATTGGGCTCAAATGTAGTTTCATAATGACATTTGGGCAGTTTTCACCAATACAGGGTGAAACGTTTCATCTGGGCACCACATAGCCCTCTCCTGATGCATAGAATTCTGTACAGAACCTGTATGAGACCCCAGTATTGAATTAACTATGAGTATTTGAAGTATAAACATGTTAATTTGTCTATTTGACACTTCATAATCATAGATATGGGAAAATATCTCACAGTAAAGGTGTGTTGGCCAAAATGTCGGAATTTAACCTTAATACTGCCATAGCTTTGTCAGTTTTTGAGATGAAAAGCTAAAAGGTGGTTCATTGAGTAGCCCTGGATGAGATCCACACAATGGTTTCTCATTTCTTATGGGTATCATGAAATATAAAACACTATACCATTTTCAATTTTTATTATCCAGATATGTATTTTTCTCCCGATCTGTATGGAAGTAGTTTGCACCACATATCTTGTTCTAGTTGAGTTATGGGAAAATGGATTGCACCATCATATATCCCTGATTGAGATCCATCCAAAAATTCCGCAGTTTAAGTATCTCACACTAAAACTGTAGAAGCTCGAAGGGAGGTGAATACTTTATTAACCCTTATTTGACCTTTTTTGGCCATAGCTTCTGTATTTATGGTGCTAGCACAACTTTGCTTGTACCACTGAATAGCCCTAATTAATCTTTTTAGTTGTAAGAGCATTTGATGGGGCTCAGTCTCTTTTTCTGGATTTTATATGAGAGTTGAAATTAAGGTTTATGCTCAGAAACTGCTTTGAGCTTGAATAGCTTTTTTATTATTTATGCTATTACTATGGGACTTGTATTTTTGGAAAGAAGAAAGTTTCCTCTTTTGTTTGATATATTGTGAGCTGGTTTGGGTAAGCTCTCCCTTTTTGTGGTATTTTGTTCTATTTTGGCTTTCATGCTTGTGCTCTGGTTTTGAGTCACAGGTTGACACAACTGCACCTCTGTAATTAACATTTAACATTTTGAATTATTCATGTTCTTTGTCAGCTTATTTCAAAAGTTTTAAGTGAGGTTTTAGGGGAGTTTTTGAGGGAGTGAGTCTTTTAATCTCATACTTTTTGGCTCATTCATTTATGTAGTGTTCTTGATCAACACTGAAGCCATCTTGAAGGTGGTTTAATTATATTCCTAACAGTCAGTGAGCCTCTCCTAAATCTTTTTGAATTTCCCTTTTGAAATATTCAAGGTTTGGTCAAAAAATTGCAAGATTTTCCACATGAATATAAAGCCAAATGGGATGTTTACCTTTACTCCAAAACCCACAAGTATCAGCAAGGGAATAGTGAAATAAAGATGAGATGAGCCACTATGAGAGATGTTTATACCATGCTAAAGATGCTTGTTTAAGGCCATATAATGCCTTATTAAGATGAAGCACTTAAGTATTTTTTGCCTTCAATGCATTGAGTTATTTTGATAAAGATTTCTTCTTGTAGAGGTGTATTGAAAAATGCACTTTGTACATTCATCTGATGAAATTTATCTTTATTTATTGTTGCAAAGGAGATAGGAGTCTGTAACAACAATAGTCTACCAGTTGATTACAAGATGGTTTGATAGTCTTATCCTTCTTTTTGATGAAAACCATGAGCACATGGATGTGCTTTATGCTTAGTGATTTATCCAGAGTTGTCTTGTTTTTCTTTAAAAACCAATATACTAGTGATTGGATAATATTTAACTGTTTTATCTCTAAGGGTGAAACATTTAATTTACTAATATTGAGCAGTTCTTTCTGGATTGAAAGACACCATTTTTCTTTAATTGAAGTCTTCATTGCTTCTTTAAATGGATTGGGAATGGAAAATGTTTGTTTTATTAAAATTGCCTAGGTTGTCTTCTATGAAATGGTAAAATATTGTTACTATTGATTTTGCTTTAGATGAGGGTGGGTGTCTAGGACCAATCACCTTAATACGTTGGGGTTGTTGCTCTAGTGCATCAACAATAGAATCTTCATCTTCATTCTCTGATGCAGTTAATTAAACACTGTTGTCACAATTCTGTCTTCCAGACCTCAACAAATGGAAATCTTGCCAAAAAGGCTATTAAAATGGTTGAAAGACCAGTTAATACTGGAAAGTTGTATATCACATTCCACCATATGACAGCTGTGAGGACTATTTTCTGGTGGATAATTCAGTCATTCTCTTTCCAAAGTTTCAATTAATCCTGGAAACAAATTAAAAATTTCATTGTTATTCTGGTGTTGAGTGGCTAATGAAGGAAATTTTTCTGCATCAAAAAAGACATGTTTACAAATTCATAAAAAGTAAAAGTTTTTCATATTATAAGCAAGGCTTCATTTTCATTTCTCTTCTGAAAAATCCTTTTTTTAATCAATTAATTGCTTTTTTATTAATTATAGTGTCTGACAACTTGCTAAGACAAGAAAATATTGAAACAGAATTGACAGTTACTAGTATTATCCCTGCAAGTAATGTCAATTCTGAGCATAATAGTACTGTTATTATAGCTCAGAACAATAAAAAAGAAGCAATTTCTTGAGAATTAATCAAGTTGGACATAAGTAATACTCTCCAAAAAGCTAAGAGATTTTCCAATAGTAAGTTTTTTGAGGTAAAATTATTATTTTAAGCTTTTTTAATCATGATTATGCCTTCAAAAAAATCAGGAGCAAGCTATAACCCCTCAATAACCTCCCAAAAAGGTTATAGACGTGATCATGGCAGAAGCCAATCAGTTACAGAAGGACAAGGGTCAGTAAATGAAGCCCAAACTGAAAAATTATGCCATTATGAAGCTGATAACACTGTTTTACATTTGAAAAGATCTGACACCACCACAAGAAGCCTCTGTGGACATATATAAAGCCAGCCAGAAGGCTTACAACAATTCCCTTCAGCACAAATAGTACTAGATCCTTGCATATCTGTGCAAAAACTGCATTAATTCTTAGCTGACTGTGTGAAAATTCCTGGGCCATCCCAACACTTGCAAGTCACTCAATGGATGGAATCCATTTATTGAAAAGACAAAACACAATCCTTTTAACAGCAGAATGGAGGAAAAATAACTCTCCACCACCCAAGCAATTGCCAAAACCAGCCCCAATAGCCAAAAGCACCATTTCTAATGTGAAAAAGAAGCCACAAGCTCAGAACAAGGGCAAATTAAAGGCACCAGCCACAACTCCATACAGCCAGGGCTACATAATCCCAAAGATTCAGAAGGATACCATGGAAAATGTGTTTCAGATGGCCATAACTATGATGGAATTACAGAAAAAGGAGCAAGATAGCTTAAAAAATCAGAAATAATTTCTGAAATTCTGTATTCCATTTCAAATTTGTACATAGCTGTAAATGATGTAAAAAGTCATATTTCTAATAAAATTTCATCAATTTGTAACAGTCTTAAGACAAATAATCTAAGTTTGAGCCAAAGAAATGAAACACTCATGTTTTTTTTGAGAAAGATTTAAGAACAATATAAACTTCCAATAATGAAAAGTAATTTGCTAATAAGATAAATGAACAATATGCCATTATAAAAGAACTGACAGATGAATATCCTAAATTCAATATTGATGACATAATTGAAACAAGAATAAAACAAGCCATAAAAATCATCAAATAAGATTTTAAGAAAGTCCTTGATGAGATTTCAAATTTATTGACTGAAGTAAAGACACATACGATTGCCTTTAAAAAGTGTTTTGACACCTCACAGGAGGAAGTATCAAAATTAAAAATGAAATTGAATCAAGTAATTTCTTATAATACTAGAGATTTAGAATTGTGCCAAGAATTGACACATAAAGAAGGTATGTATAAAATGGAAGTAATAAATTTAATACAAGGCTTCAAATATGGATTCATAAATTCCCAAAGCTGTAGCACCAGTAAAATTAATGACATTGAACAATTACTGCACACCTTACCAAGAATGTCTACACCTCTGAATCAAAATTAAGGTACAAGAAATTACAACCCAAAAGGATTGAATTTGGAAAGTTTATATTCAAAAAATGAGTTTTTCACTTCTTTCCATAACTTTGAACCATAAATGGGACAAGCACTTTTTAAAGAAGTACCAAAACTGAAAGAATGGCCTCACTTCAGTGGTGAAGAGGAATATGACCCTATGGAATTGATCAGAGGTATTGAAATGATTAAAGAACATTTTGAATTACCAGAAAGATTAGAAACAGCCAGATTTAAAACCTTGTTTACCAAATCAGCTCATTGATTGTATATCAAATTAAGACAAGCACGTGGATACCAAAGTTGGACTTGGTGGAAAACCCAAATTATTAATAAATGGACCAATTATGCTTGGAGAGCTGAATTAGAAATAGGCTTTTGAACTTCCAAATTTAATTCTTACAAAGACAAAGTTTTACCATGGTTTTTCTAACAGAAAGACACATTAACAGGATTATATCCTGAAATTTCAGAATTTATGATTCACAGAAAAATTCTGAGACAATGTGGAGGTGACTTGGAGCATTCTGTCAAAAGTAGAACAACTGAAGAATCTTCAGCAGAAGATATTATAGATTTATTGGAAGAAGTAACCACTAGGACCATAATTAGTTTCAGTAGGGTGAATCTTAAAGCAAGTTTTAACACACACCGTGGAACAATTCTCTGAGCAAAAATCCCAAATAAAATTGTAATAATATGAAGTATATGTCTGAAGATGTAATCAGAAAGTTCCATATTTTCCAGAGCACCACACATTTAGCCAATGCATGTCTCCAAAAGGGAAAAATCAATTAAATTGACATTGATAAGGAACCTGATGTTGAAAAGGATGGTGTAAACGGAGAAAGTTCAGATGATAAATCATCAATATTTTTGGAATCTTCAAGAGATATAGAAAATATCAATGTCACATTTGACATCATGGAATGTTATTCCCACTTGCCAAAACTGAGCAATGGTCAACTTTATTTGTCAAAAGCTAAAGATGTGCAACTTATGAAAACCAAAACCAAATAGGGGAAAGGCTATACAGCTTATACTTCTTGTATAACAGAAGTGGTAATTGGTAAAAACACCACTAAACTCCTACTTGACCCAGGAGCGTTCTGGTCTTGTATTGGCAAATATTTTCTTAAAAACTGTGTACTAAATTTTGAATATCAATTATTAACAATTGATGGCATAATATTCAACAGTGCCAGTAATCCAATGAAAGCCTTGGGAATATATGAAACTACTGACATATTTTCACATATCAATGGAAATTTAAGAATAGATGTTGAATTTTTTGTTATGGAGAACTGCCCTAGTACCTATTTCATATTGGGAAATGATTACTGAATCATGTATTACATAGATTTACATAACAGCAAAGACAGATACTTTACCATTGGGGACAATAAGCATCAAAGATTTGCCTTCTTACCTTTTAAAAGACAAATCACAGTAAGTGAAGTATCACCAGTCAACTTTGAGTTTGAGAGATTCAATTCTGAGAAGTTAAATGAAGCTTAAGTAAGTATTCATATTACTAATAAGCAGGAAAATGTACTGTCCACCCTTCCATATGACCATAAAAAAGCCTTTGGGAAAAATTATTGGTCATTAACTGGCCATTCCTTTTAATATTGAGAGACCTTACCCACCACTCTTTGCAAGGCCTGCATATCCAGAAAGTCCTGGAGCTCCATATTAAAGAGCTTCTGTACCTTTCTGTAATGAGAAAGGTTGGCCACAATGAGGAAGTAGAAATAAATACACCAGTAATAGTGGCATTTCATAATAAAAAATCCAGAATGGCTAGGGACTTTAGGGCTCTGAAAACCTACACAGTTCCAGACAAGTAACCCATACCAAAAATCCAAATTTCTCCACTCAAATTTCTCAAGCAGTATACATAAGCACTGTGGATTCCCTTAAACAATTCCATCACAATGTTGTGACACCAAGAGCAAGAATATATTTAAGAATTATTTTTCATTGTGGGGTGTATGAATATCTTAGGATTCCTTTTGGTATCAGACATGCACCTTCACACTTCCAAAGGATGATGAATGAAATCTTCCCTGAAGAACTTTCAGAAGGATGGTTAATAATTTACATTGATGAAATTATTTTCTGTTCCAAAACTTGGGAGGATCATATATACAAATTATCCAGAGTTTTGAGAAAACTTCAATCTGTGGCATGAAAATTTGTCTAAATAAATACCACTTTGGATTTAAAGAACTCAAAGCCCTAGGTCATGTATTATCTTTTCTATCCCTTGGAATTGACAAAATTAAGTTTTTAGCATTACCACTGAAGACTATGCCTCAGAACAAAAAGGAACTTCAGTCATTTTCGGGATTTTCAGGATACTACAGGAAGCACATCAAAGACGTTTCATCCATGGCAAGCCCTCTTTATAAAATGTGTGACAAAGACACAGTATTTGAGATGACTGTTGACAGAGTCAAAGCATTTGAATCTTTGAGACAAGCCCTGACCGCTGCTCCACTCTTACTGATTCTCAATTATCAGCTGCCCTTTAAGCTTTATATTGATGCATAAGGGGATGGGCTATGTGCTTCCCTTCATCAAGTGCAGATTATAAATGACAAGCCTCTAGAAGTGTCACAGGGGCTGTTCTAAGTGAAGAGGGCCTGGGACTTACTTGTTGAGGGCTCAGGATATGGTAAGAAAAGATTACACTGAAGAGTGTTGAGAGATGAATTACTAAATAAATGAATATAATAAAAAGCAGCAACAAATGATAAGAGTAAGAATGAAAGAACCAACCACAAACAAGTCCAAGTCCACCGTTACAACCTGTCAGAATGGAAAGAGAAGGTTTAATAAGGATATGGCCACCCAACTCATACTGTACAGGGAAAGAAAGAAAAAAGGGTAAGACTAACTTAAAATCAAATAATTATCATACCCAAAATAAGGATAAGAATAATTATCAAATAATAAATCTACTAAATTAATTAACTGGAGAAAAGTCCCCAGGGGGGAGAATGAGGGGCTGTAATATGTGAGAATCACCAGCCCGGATCCAGACAGAGAGTTTTCTTTAGAAGATTTGATGATTGAATTGAGTCTGGCCAATACAGGATCTGTACAAGAGGAGTTGTGGTATTGAGTGATCATACAGTTTGTAAATGGTGTATCCAAACTGTATTGGGTAATTCCAACCGTACAAGTATTAGAGGCTTAATTGATGAACCAGACTCTATGCATGTTTCAGCAAGGAAGATTGCTGAAACTGAATGCTGATACACAAAGTGGATTTGCTTGTTTGAGGTGTTTGAGTGGGTGTAAGTATGAATACCCTTACCCCTGATTAGTGGTCATTACAGTATCCTTCTCTTGAAACTGGTGGGCTCCTGAACACCATAATACCCTGCCACTGTTGAGTGGCCTCTCAATACTGCCCCATTTTTTTCAAAAAAAATTCTTTTTGATTTTAATTTCCTCTTGACCATTATCCTTAAAATCCCCTCTTCATTTCTTCACTGTCCTCCTTGATTTGAATTATCTTCCCACTTCTTTTAGCTTGAGTAAGTGCTTCCAACTTTGAAAAATGCCTCTTCTTTGGATTCAGTCCTTTCCTTCCCTTCAAGGCATGGCCTTTGGGTTGTATCTCAAGATGAGTGCCGTAGAGCTCTTCTGCTCAAAGATTTCTGGCCAATGAGTATATGTACATATACCTCATTGTGAATGGGCCAAATTGATATTTTGGCCCTTCTTGCCTTAATTGAAATCCCTTCAACATTCTTCAAAAGGGGGGTTCTTTTCCCCATTGTCCATGAAAATGCCTCAAAAATGGATTTGGGCCCAATTGGTCCCACCATTGATTTGAGGTAATGGCCCTTTCTATGGTGATTTTTGGTTCTTTTGGATTTAGGGCATTTCTTGGCCAAATTTGGGGTCCTATGGTCCACCGTCCGTGGGCCGTGGGCCATGGGGGCCATTGAAGACCCCCAGAACTAAAATTAACCCTTGAGCCCAAATTGGCTGGGGCTTCAAGGGTCCCATGGTCTGGGCCCATTAGAAGGGTCCAGAGCCATAAAGAATCTGACCTCCCCAAAGCTGCAGGGGAGGTCCTGGGTGGTGACTTCAGTCCAAAAAGACATGCACTCACCACCTTAAGGACTTTGAGGGGAGCCATCATTGAGCTATGGTCCCCACTTCCTTGAGCGCATTTTCTTCAGACTTGAAGTGATTTGATTTGACTTTTGAATCTTCTTCTTGCATACTCCTTAGTCATGAGTTCCAAACTTACTGAACTCACTTCATCTTCCCCTTCTGCGCCACCACCATCTGTCCTTCATGGTTCTGGCATTCTCAGTCAATTTCTTTCACCATCAATGGCTTCTTCTGGTCATTTTGATCCCACCCAAACTTATGATGGTTACAAGGAAGTTGAAGTTCTTGATCCTTCTTGTACTGAATTTTTGGAAAAGGGAAAGGATTGTTTTGAACATTACAATCCCAGATCTTCAAAATACCACTACTGCTCTATTGGGAAGAAGCCATGCTGCCGTACTGGGAAGCAAGCTTCCAACATCAGGAGGTATTTATGGAGTAAGAAAGATGAGCCTTTTGGAAAAGAGTTCCCAGTTTCTGAGGCTCCTACTCTTTATGGTACTTCAGGGTATTCTTCTTGTGAGTAAAATGATCTTCTTTCTTGAAACGGATACTGATATCAAGATTCAGTAACTGGTTCTAGGCAGAGGGATGTGTCCAGGTGGGCCAATGTTGGGGGGCCCATCCCAGTTGGTGGTAGGCCAATAAACTCCAGCTCAGAAGTCCCAATTTCTATGATGAACACTGAAGGCATAGTGAAAAAAAAACAGATGAATTGCCAATTCCCCACCTGATCCAGATGCTGAAGGTAGTGATGAGTTGGATGGCAAAAAAGTTGAGGTGATTCCTAATTCTGCTGGTCATCCATCCAATACTTCCCCTTCCCAGCCTCCTGCCAAGAGGTTCCAAAGTCAAGTCATTCCTAGTACCCCCAGAAATTTCCAGCCCACTCTTTCTACCATTCCTCCTGCTTCACCACACTCTTCCCACACCACGCCTGCCTTGAATCAAGAATTAAGACCATCCCCCGTCCAACAGTTCAGGAACTCACCTATGGTCACTTCACAACAACTCCAACCTGTGGCCAGTACCAGTAGAAGAAGAGAAGAACTTTCTCCTTTGCCATTTCCTGCTGCTCAAGTGTTTCAGCTTAGGGATCAATGGCCTATTGGAGTTACCAGAGAAGACCCAAATATGGAAAGTGATAATCAAAATTCTGTGGCCAGGTTATTTTGGACGGTTGATAGAAATAGTAGGGAGGTGATTATGTATGCTGATTATAGGACTATTCCATGGGATGCTTCTGAGGAGATGGCTGCAAAATTTTCCTGGTATGAAGATTAGTTGATCAATGATTTTGTTGCAGCGGCTCTTATGGAAGCAAGAGTGGCCCGGCACTCAGGAATCTAGAACTCACTTGGAGGACTCCAAAAGAATAAAGGAATAAAAGAATAGATTTCTTCAGAGAAGAATAAAAGGTAAATACAAGTATTCCAAAAGATAAAAGAAAAGGAAGACAAAAGCCCAAGAGCTGACCAAATGAAGACTAAATTCACTGTTTCAACCTGCCAGAAAGCACAATGGAATTAGTAAAGGATATGACCACCAACATCCACTGACAGGCAAAGAAGAAAAGGTGCAAATGAATGACTTAAGATTATCAGTATTTACTTTAATAAGGTAAAAGCAAATGAGGATAAAAATAAATCCAATATATTAATTAACTGGGGAAAAAGTCCTCAGGTGATTAAAAGTGGCCAGTATATGTGAAAAGCTGAGAGGCTGATCCTGGAAGGTGAATCATCCATCTGTGTCATCTTAATTTGGTCAATACAGTTCTGGCCTTCTTGAGAATTGAGCTGTGTGACTGGATTCCCACAGTCAAATATGAATTGGCCCAATTGGGCAAAGGCCATACAGGATGCTTTATTACTACCTGTATGGACCAATTGAGTTGTCCAAGGAATGCTGAATACTTGATGCCTTTACAATGATTGGAAATATTGATAACCTCTGAGTGTGAGCCTTTGAGATATGACCACATACCCAAAAAGGTCACAAGAAATATTTTATATAACTATACATTAAAAATAAGTACCTTAAAAACTATAAAAATACCATAAATTGGTACAAAATTTGGTTTAATTTAAAACCCAATGAATAAACATGTGAAATAAACTACACCATTGGGTTTCCCATGGTAAAATACACATATACCATTTTTATGGCATATCTGTAAAGTCAATATTTAATAAGTTATAAGTAATAATACCTTATAAAAACCACAAATCCTTATTTATTTCAAAGTCTAATGAAAAAACATGTAAAGTAAATGGTACCATTGGATTCTCCACAAACCTCCACACATAAAACAATTAATAAGCTAAGCTTCAAAACCAATACTTAAGGAATTAACCTGAATATATGCACTTTTTTGGTCAACGCATATATTCAAGGATTTTAGCTAATATCTCTTGAATTATACATGATAGAGTGATAAACCAAAAATAAAGTCATCACGTAACTACTGTAGGAACACAGATGAGAAGTTTATTTCACAAGTTATAAACAAGGTTAAAATCTGTAAGGAATTATTGATTAAAATCAACAGAGTTGTTGACCACTTTGTTGTGAAAGTGGTCCAATCTTAAAAATAAGTATACAGTTGGATTCTACTAGTTCATTCGTGAAGAATGATGTTTTTTTTATCATAATATTCAAGTTATAGCCCCTTGAAATCATAGTTTGAAGTTTAAAATATTAAATCTCAACAGAAAAGATGAGCTACAAGAAAAATCATCAAAAATAGGGTTTTGATGATGTAATGAAATGCTCTTGGCAGCATAATAAGATTATGCCAAGCTATCAGAATTCACTCTCTGGATTGTTGTAGCGTGGAAATCATAAAGGTTATTGAGGATCAAAGCTTGAGCTTAATTTGATCATTTATGATCACACACTGTAACCTTAAATTAAGTTTAACAGTCATAAAAGTGTTAAAATTGGTGAATACTATTATTTTATGATTAAACCTAATAAAATTCGCGAAATTTGGGGTTCTGCCAAGCCTTTGACGTCATCAGACTTAGAGTTATAGTGATAACTCTAAAAAATGGCGTAATAGTGATGTAATGAGGTTTGATCATGATGTAATCATCACCAAACCTTAAAATATTGATCAATTTCAGTGGATATGATCAGTACACGTCTACTAGAAGCCTGTTGGACTCTAGGAGGGAGGTATTTACTATAAATAGAGCTCTTTCTGCTCTGTTTTCCCCTTAGATGCATCAAAAACATTAAATAAATACAAACAAAAAGGTAATATCTTTATTCTTTATATATAAAACTTTTACATTATGAAAGACCAAAGTTCACCTTTATTATAATCATCAATTTTGACGTGATCAAACCATTTGTTTAACTGTTTTTGTTAAAAATGTCTCTAAAACTCATTTCCACCTAAAAAATCAAGAATATTTGTAATTTCTCTATTTTTTTATTGTAAATACAATTTGTATAAGTTGTATTTATATTATTTGGCGTAAAATATCCCAAATTTATTACATTAAGTGTGAAAAGTAGGTTATTTTCTCTTATATTAATAATTTTCTCTATATTATTCTTTTAATAATTCTTTAATTAATATAAATAGTATTTATATTAATTTATAACTTTAATATTAGTAATATTATTGTTATTAATTGTTTTTTATTAATAAAAAACAATTTTTTACGCCTTTATTATTTGTTTGTAACAATAATAAAGTGCTTTTGAATATATTAATTATTTTATATTAATATATTTATTTTATGATATTATATTTTATAATATAAATTATATTATCTTATTTTATTAATAATATAATCATTTTTACGCCCTAATTATAATAATTCTTTATTATTATAATTATTTTTATCTTATTCATTTCATTTATAAGGACATTCATAGTACAATAAGTAAAATATTAGTTATTTTTACTTATTGTTTCATAGTCAAACCTTACATTTGGGGGCCTGGCCATGATATTTACTCTAAAGGACCTTTAAAAAGATTCTAATTGGGTTTATCCAATAATAAATTATTGTTATAATCATAAAATTATATAATAATTTTATATTTATTGATTTTAAAAGCTATTGAGGCATTTGGAAAGCAATTGTACTGTCTTACACATGGTTTTTCACATCCTTAGACTTGCAAAAACTTTCTTTGAGTGACTCTAGTGATTAAAAAAGATATTTTATAAATTAAAAATAATTTTATATTATAAATTAATTTTATAAAAAGAATCATACTCATTTTTATTTTATTCTTTAAAAATAAAAACATAAAAAATAATAAAAATATTAAAAACCAATAAAAAAGTTATTTTATTCTTTTTAATTTCATTTCTTTAATTATTTTCATTTTTTTCTCATTTCCATAAAAAAAAGATATAAAAGCAATTTTTACGTTGAAAATTCCCATATCTTACCAATAATAACACTTTTATATAAAAGACTTATATTTATTTGTCTTTTTTAGTGTTTGAAGACAACCCAAAAGAGGATAACCAAACCACTGTTGAAAGATTGGTGGAAGAAACTTGTCAAAGTTCTCCAACACCAATAATTACCAAAAGAAAGAAAACCAAGAAATTGGACTTTCCAGGACCCACCATTCAGGACTCTGAAGGTGAGTACCTCATTCATAATTTGCCATAAGAAATTTCCTGTTCTGAAATCCTCTTATTTCTTATTTTTCTTATAATATGACTACCAGAAGAGGCTCCCAATACTCCATCCAATCAGATGGAGCTGGACTCAGAGGTAGAATTGATTCCTCAAAAGGGAAAAGGAAGGGCAATATCCCCAGTGGAATAGAATCCACACAGGGAATTGCCTTATCCCAAAGGCAAGTCCTAGAAATGCCCATGATATCTGAACCTGAATTGTAACTAAGTATGAGTGACTAAAACAGGTACAAATCACATTCAGAAGGCTCAAATAGACATTTACATGAGCCAATACAAACAGTAATACACAGTGTACAAGGACAAAGATTGGGAAATGTTTCCTCAAATACACCAAGGAGTGATGAACTCTTGGCACATCCTGAAAAAGTTCCTCAAAGAGGAGGAAATAGTGAGATACTCCAATTGATGGAATCCACTATCATCCAAACCTCAAATCAAAAAGATCAAGGAGTATCATGCCAAAAAGAAGGAGGCAACCAAGGAAGAAGCCCCAGTAGCTTCTACCAGCAAGCTCCAAGTCAACCCACTTCCCCAAGAAGGGAAGAAGAACAAGAAAAAGAATTGGAGAAAACCATATTCCCCAAGCTACAGGATCCGCAAGATCCAAAAAGATTCCATGGACAACGTCTTCAACATGGCCAGAACTTTGATGGAATTCAAAGACAAAGAGGAACAAAGAATGAGACAACCCCATTTCCCAAAGAAATAACCTTGTCTCCTGATGTTGTAAATACTTTAACAGAGCTTAAAAATAGTATCTTACCTCTTCAAGACATTAAAAATAGTTTATTATCTTTCCAAGAAATAAATAACAATTTATCATCTTTAACAAAACTTGTTGTACAAAATAAGAAAGAAATTGATAACATAAAATTTATGATTGAAAATAATAAACCAAAAGTATTAATTGACAATACTCAGAAATTAATACAAGTACAACAAGAGTTGTATAAATACATAAGTGATATTAAAGAAAAAACTTTGACAATCAATTATGATGTTAGTATTGACAATCTTACAGAAAAATTAAACAAATTAAGTATTTCTGTAGAAAAATTTGAAGAAAAGACTTCATCACACCAAAAATTACTTTTGGACCATGTGGAAAAAAGTGATGAAGCAAGAATGAATCTGAAAGATGACATTCAAAGTGAAATAAGGTTTATTAATGAAAAAATGGATAAAATCAACGAGGCTAATGTAAATATGCCAAAATTATCAACACCATTTTCTCACATAAGAAGCCCTGTTAAACCAAAAGAAGAATTAACAAATCCATCCATAATAGACTTGAGTCACCAAGACAATAACCAAGTCTTAATGAAGGAAGCACCTCAATTAAAAGAATGGCCAACATTCACAGGAGAAGGTGAATATGACCACATGTCTTTTATCAAAACAATTGACATGCTACAAGAATATTATGCCATACCACATGAATTACTCACTGCAAGATTACATTCATTGTTTGAAAAATCTGCAAAAAGATGGTATTATGGCATAAGGCAAACAAATGGCAAAAATACCTGGTCTTGGTGGAAACTAGAAATAATCACCAAGTGGGCTAATGATGCCTGGAGGTACAAAATAGAAAATGCATTCAAAAATTCTTTCTTTGACCCAGACAAAGACAAACCTTTAACTTGGTTCTTGAAACAAGTTGAAAGACTTAATGCATTGTACCCAGAAATGTCACAAAAAATGGTGCATATAAAAATACTCAAGAAATGTGGAGGAGAGCTAGAACATGCCCTAAGAAGCAGGTGTATAGAACCATGCTCCACAGAAGAGTATATTAATGCACTAGAAGACATAGTGACAAGAACAAAAATTAGCAGGACTTGGAAGAAATTGGACATTAAAAGCCCAAATAAACCATTTATCAAAAAAGATAAATCAAAAGAATCCTTCAAGCCCAATACATCCAACAATAATGAGCAAAGAAAATGCCATAAATGTGGAAGTATTGGACACTTAGCCAATAATTGCCTTGAAAAGGCAAAGATTAATGAAACTGTGGAAACAGAAAACCACAATGACAAAGAAGAAGAATCTGACTCTGAAAAAGAGACAGAAGAGTCAGAAAGCTCTGAAAGTGATGAAATCAATATAATTAATGCACAAATTAATAATATTGACATAATTTATGAAGTACTGGATTTTAACTCAAACTTACCACAAGTTGGGACTTCTGACACAAACCTGACAAATATACAAGATGCCAAAATGTATAGGACCAAACCTACAAGAGGAATGGGATATACAGCTGGAAAATCAAGTATAAGTATTGTTATGGTTGATAACCAAGAAGGAAAAGTTAGCTTAGACACAGGAGCTTATTGCACCTGTGCTGGTAAAAGATATTTAAAAACCATTGTCCCAGACTGGCAAGAAAAACTTATGCCAATACAAGGTGTCAAATTTAGTAGTGCAAGTGAGAGCATGAAGCCCCTTGGAATAATTGATTTTACACTAATTTTTCCTCATCCCTCACAATGTGTCAGAATCAAAGTAGATTTTGTAGTAATGGACAACTGTACTAGTAATCACTTCATACTTGGAAATGATTACTTATCAATCTATGGTATAGATATCTCCAACCAAAAGGATAGATATCTTACCATAGGAGACAACAAAAGACAAAAGTTTGGCTTCTTAAATAAAAAATAACAAATCACAGTTATTAAGAATGAAGAAAAAATTCCAGAAAAGGAACTTTTTATATCTGAACAACTTAAAGAGGCAGAATTCAATTAATAATTAACAGACAAAATGAAAGAAAAATTGATTGACCTCTTATTTAAGTATAAAAATGCCTTTGCAACTGACAAAGAGCCACTAGGTGCCATAATTGGACATGAAGTGGATATAATTCTTTATGTGGAAAAGTCTTACCCACCTCTACTAAGAAGACCTGCTTACCCAGCTAGTCCAAGGGCTAGAGAAGCCTTGGAGGTACACATTAAAGAACTAATAGACCTTGGAATATTAAGAAAGTTAGGACATAATGAACAGGTAGAAGTTACTACACCTGTCATTATAACTTGGCATAATGGAAACTCAAGGATGGTAGGAGACTTCAGAGCTCTGAGCACCTATACCATTCCAGACAGGTATCCAATACCCAGGGTCCATGAGACATTGATACAATTGTCACAAGCTAAGTTCATCACAGCCATGGATACCTTAAAGGCTTTTCATCAAAATTTCTTAACAGACAATGCCAATAAACTACTGAGGATAATAGCTCACTGTGGAATTTTTGAATACTTAAGAATGCCATTTGGCATAAAAAATGCACCTTCCCCTTATCAAAGAATGATGAATACCATATTTCCTGAAGAATTATCAGAAGGATGGTTAATCATCTATATTGATGATATCATATTTTGCTCAGAAACTTGGGAAAGTCACCTTACAAGACTAGAGAGGGTACTACAGAAAATAGTCCAAGTGAATATGAAAATTTCCTTGAAAAAGTGTCATTTTGCATACAGTGAACTAAAAGCACTAGGACATGTTGTATCTGAACTTAGTCTAGGCATAGACAAGATTAAAGTAGCAGCAGTATTACTTAAACCAATGCCTTGAACCAAAAAAGAAATGCAATCATTTCTAGGATTTGCTGGTTACTATAGACAGCATATAAAGGACTTTGCAAAAATTGCTAAATCCTTGTATAAGCTATGTGACCAACAAACAGTCTATGAGATGACAGAAGAAAGAGTCAAGGCATATGAGGAATTGAAAAATTCCTTAACAAATGCCCCATTTCTTCTAATGCCAGATTGGAAGCTACCCTTCAAGCTGTACATTGATGCTTGTGGAGAAGGACTGGGTGCTGCACTACACCAGACACAAATTATCAATGATAAACCAGTGGAAGGACCAATTTGTTTTATTTCAAGACAGATAAAGCCAACAGAAGCAAGATATGGAGCAAGCCAAATGGAATGCCTCTGCTTAGTGTGGGCTTTAGAAAAATTACATTACTACTTGGATGGAACAGTATTTGATGTGATTACAGACTGTAATGCTGCAAAATCTCTATTAAATATGAAAACTCCAAATAGACATATGCTGAGATGGCAAATTGCTATCCAAAAATATAGAGGAAATATGACTATTGTTCATAAATCTGGAAATATTCATAAAAATGCAGATGGTCTTAGCATATGGGCTCGAGCAAATACCCCTGATAATCCAGCATGGGTACCACAAGAAGAACACCATATAGAAGGAATATGTGTTACAGACATTGGCACAGAATTCTTTAACCAAGTTAAAGAAAGCTATAAGATAGACAAAAATTGCCATATCTTAAGCCAGATTCTAATGAAAGACTGTAAAGACCCATCAATTTCATCAAAACTAGATGAAATATGGAAAAAGGCATATGAGGAAGGAAGATTCCACCTCCTTGATGGAATCCTTTACCACAGAACAAAACACACATGTGTTATGGCCTTAACAGATAGAACCCTGGTAAACACTATTTTACATGAGTGTCATGATAGTGTTGCAGCTGGACACCTTTCAGAAGACAGGACACTAGAGAGGGTTAAAACCTGCTCTTGGTGGCCAAATTGGAAGAAAGATGTTATAGAATACTGCCAAACCTGTGACAGATGTCAAAAAGCCAACAGAGCCACAGGAAAACAATTTGGAATGATGATCCAAATTCAAGAACCAAAATCCCATTGGGAAATAGTTCATATGGATTGGGTAACAGCATTACCTCCAGGAGGAGACAGAAGCTATAATGCATGCCTAGTATTGGTTGACAGGTATAGCAAAACTCCCATGTTCTTACCATGTCATAAAGATGACACAGCTATGAACACAGCCATAATGATATGGAATAAAGGTATTAGCCATACAGGCTTATTCCAGAATATTATAAGTGACAGAGACCCAAAGTTCACTTCAGCATTATGGACAAATCTCCATAACTTGTTTGGGCCAAAGTCATCATTCTCAACAGCTTACCATCCTCAAACTGATGGTTTAGCAGAAATAATGATACAGACCCTAGAGGACATGATCAGAAAATTCTGTGCTTATGGGCTAGAATTCAAAGATTCTGATGGTTTTACCCATTATTGGTGTACACTAATACCAGCTCTTGAACTAGCATACAAGACATAAATCCATTCTTCTACTGGCAAAACACCAGCAATGCCAGAAAAAGTTTGGAATCCAAGACTTCCTTATGACATCCTCAAAAAGGACTTAGTGGATATACATCCAACATCAAGCAGCTTTAAGATAATGCTTGACAAGGCAAGACACCATGCAAAAAGATGTATGCAAGATTCTTTCAAATATGCAAAAGAAAGATGGGATAAAAGTCATAAGCCACCTGATTTCAAAATAGGAGACTTGGTCCTAGTATCAACCCTTAATTTCAATAACATAAAAGGCCCAAAGAAATTAAAAGATTCCTTTGCAGGACCATTTATGATAAAACCACTTCATGGACCCAATGCTGTGCAATTGAAACTCACAGGTGAACTAATGAACAAGCACCCAGCTTTCCCTGTAAGTCTGATAAAACCTCACAGTTCAAGTGACAAGGAGTAATTTCCACTAAGAAATAAACCCCCACTTGAAATTCCCCCCTTGGAAGAAGGAGAGGAAAAGAAAATAGTAAAAGTCCTTAAAGAAAGAAGGACAAGAAACAAAAAAGAAAGGGAATACCTTGTAAGGTATAACAATTCAACTCAAGAAGATGAATGGCTACTTGAGAAAGATATAACAAATGCTGATAAACTACTAAGAAGGTTCAGACATGAAAGAAAGCCTGAAAAATAGAACAGTTAAGCATTATTGAGCTTCAAGACTAACAAAGTCTATTGAAGAGGTAGGACAGTGGATGATACCCTAATTACACATATCAGATTGTGGTACAATCCTTTTTGGTGGTAGGGAATGTGAACCTTTGAGATATGACCACATACCCAAAAAGGTCACAAGAAATATTTTATATAATTATACATTAAAAATAAGTACCTTAAAAACTATAAAAATACCATAAATTGGTACAAAATTTGGTTTAACTTAAAAGCCAATGAATAAACATGTGAAATAAACTACACCATTAGATTCTCCATGGTAAAATACACATATACCATTTTTATGGCATATCTGTAAAGTCAATATTTAATAAGTTATAAGTAATAATACCTTATAAAGACCACAAATCCTTATTTATTTCAAACACTAATGAAAAAATATGTAAAATGATTGGTACCATTAGATTCTCCATAACGCTCCAAATATAAAACAATCAATAAGCTAAGCTTCAAAACCAATACTTAAGGAATTAACCTGAATATATGCACTTTTTTGGTCAACGCATTGTCACAACCATGGCAATTCACCTCCTTGGATCACCATATGGCATATCAAGCCATAGTTCTCTTATGGCCAATTGGCCATATCCATCACCAGTGGCCAATATGGCCACGTCATCATCTTATGGACCTTTTATGGCCATTTGTGTTTTGGAGCCTTCATGGCCCTTCACCTCAATCCAGAACCCATATCGGCAATTTATGGCCAAATGGGTACTTCTGGTCATTTCCCTCAAAACCAGGGAAAATGGCCCAAATGGCTCTTTTTGGCCATTTGGGCTCAAAATGCGCATTTGCGCATATTTGTGCACTTTGCGCATTTGCGCACTTTTGCGCATTTTTGCGCACTTTGACGCAAAGTGTCCAAAAGACACTTTCCCGCCTTTTGGCCCAACTTTTGGCTCAGAACCCAAAAGTGGCCAAAAACCCCAAAAGGCCCAGAAACACCTTCCCAAGCTCTGAAGCCATCCGATCCATCCTTTTCCCCTCTGCCTTTCCATCTCAAGACCTTTGGACGTAATCTTCTTGCCAATGAACCAATATGCCATAAATGATGTTATATATCATTGTACATCATTTTTCAACAGCAATTCAATGGTGGCAATATCAAATGTTCATTTCAACATCCCAACATCTCATCACGTCATCAAGGGACCCAATCATTTAGAGGAATCATCAAGGCTCAAGAGCAAGTGTTTCAGCGTCAAAGACCAATGACGCCATCAAGCAGTCATTGGTTATTCTCACTCCAAGTATCCCTTCCAATGGAATACTGTCAATTCATTCTCAAAAGTGTATTCAAGAGGCAGTGCCAAAAGAAGTTGTCAAGTGTCAAAGCTCCACTCAATTTATCTTGGCAACCATATTCATTTCGATACAGTCTGGATCCATCAAGAACTGTATTTCATTTTCAAGCATGGGAAGTTCATTCAACCCAATTCAATTTCATTATTATACAGCTGTATCAATTCCCAAAACAATCAATACAGCCTCAAGGATCAATACAGATCAGTTTTCAGCCTGAAGAACTCAAGCTCTCAACTTTTTACAGATACCGGCTACCCTTTCCACCCTGGGGGGTTTTTCCCCAGTTAATTAATATACTTTGATTTTATTTTATCTTTATTTTCTTTTCATTTTAGTTAAGCAAATACTGATATTATTAAGTCAGTCATTTAGCACCTTTCTCTTTCTTTTTCTTTGCCTTTCAATGGATATTTGGTGGTCATATCCTTACTAATTCCATTATTCATTTTTGGCAGGTTGAAACAGTGATTAAGGACTTACTTGGTTGGCTCTTTGGCCATTTGGCTTCCCTTTCCTCTTTTGCATCTCATCTTGTACCTGCATATCTTTTAGAGGAATTTATTCTTTCTATTTTATTCTTTATTCTTTTGGAGTCTTCCAAGTGAGTTCCCTGATTGCTGAGTGCCAGGCCACTCTTGTATTTCCACTAGAGCCCCTGTGACATTATATTAATTAACTCATAATTTCTTTTTCATTCTGTTCATTCTTTCTTTATAATTTCATTCACTCATTTCATCGAAGTTATGATTCTTTTAGGCTTATGAACTTAATGATTCATCGTCATCTCTCAATTTTCTTTCATTCATTCTTCATTTTGAAAATTGAAAGCTGACCCATTTTTATTTTGTTATTCTTTTAAAATCTTTTCAAATCATCAAATTTTCATTTCATTCATAATTCAGGCGTCATCTTGATTTCTTTGATTTTCAAATTTTTCATCAAGATATTCAGACACATTCTTCACATCAAGATTCATAATTGATTCATTCTTCAAGAATTTTGGTTTTTTAAGAAGAATTCACTTGATTTTGATTGATTGATTGATTTGACATATTTGATATAGACCTCAAGAAAATTGATTGACCTGAAGATTTCATTGATTTTGCTGATTTTTCACATCAAGAATTTTGACATAAATTGATTTTTCTTCAAGATTTCATTTGATTGATTGATTGTTGCAAGATTTTGACTTTTGATTGATTTGATTCATTGTTTTATTGACTTGAAGACTTCATTTTGATTTGATTCATTGAGTTACTTCAAGACATTGATTTGATTTTGACTTCAAGACTTCATTTTATTTTGATTTTATTGACGTACTTGAAGATCTTCATTTTTTATTCATTGATTCTTTCCTCAAGATTTGATTGTTGACTCTTTTCGCTTCAAGAAAATTTTGGCTTTAATTCATTTATTTCATTTTTATTCCTGATATCATGCCTGTTCAACACTCACCTCCGGCAAGACAGACAAGATCTCAGGCCAGAGCTCAAGCTGTTCTCACTCCAACTCCAAGAGCTCCTCTAGATGGCACCCCAGCAGTTCCTCAACTGAGGGCCCAATTAGATAGAGGACCCCGCATGTAAGGAGCAGCACCATCCAGGAAGGAAGGAAGAGGGCCCAGAAGATCAAGTTCATTTTCAGGAGTAGTTGGCGGATTTCCAGGAACTTCAAGGACTATTTTCAAAGGTCCAGGTGAAGATGGTGAAGAGGAGGAGGAGAATTCTGTGGAAGAGGAAGAGTCTGATGGTACTGAAGGTGTTCCTGCTCCGGTGGAAGCATCCCAAGGTACTGGAAGGCCAACTCTAGCCCAGTCTACTCAGCCTGTCTCTCATCAGTCTGAACCATCTCTATTGGCAATCATGCAGCAAATGACTCAGATTATGGCCAATCTTCAAGCAGCTTCATCTTCTGAAGCATCAAGACCACCAGCCTTCAAGACTCCATCTATGAAGGCACCGGAATGCTTTGATGGGACTCAGCCCTTCAAAGGTAGAAGTTTCATTCAGTCTTGTCAATTGATATTCCATAATGATCCGGCAAATTTCTCTCAAGACAGAAAGAAAGTTCTCTATGCCACATCATTTCTTATTGGCAGGGCTGCAAAATGGATTGAGCCTTATCTTTCCAATCTCACCAATCAAGACTCAAATTATCTTTTCAACTCTTGGCCTTTGTTTGAATCTCAACTCTTCACTCTATTTGGTGATCCGAATGAAGTCAGAAAAGCAGAAGCTGAGTTGGATTCTTTAAGAATGAAAGAAGGTGGGCATGTATCCTTATACATTGCTGATTTCAGAAGTTTAGTCTAACGAATCAGGGATTGGGGTGAAAGAGCTCTTATCCATCATTTCAGGAAGGGATTGCCATCCAGGATTTTGGATCAATTGGCCTCCCATCCTTCAAGAATTGACTCTCTTCAAGACTTAATGGACGTTACCCTGGAACTTGATACCAGGTACCATGAGAGGCAAAATGAAAAGAGTCATCATCAAGAGAAGAAGCCAGAAGCCTCAAAGTCAAGTTCCTCTCATCCTCAAAATTCTTCAAACTCAAGTCAAAAGAAGAAGAAGAATTTTCAGAAGAGGGACAAGCCCCATTCTTCTTTATTGAATAAAGATTTCAAGCTCATGAATTCTGAAAAAGAAAGAAGAATCAAAGAGGGTCTTTGTACCTATTGTGGTGGGAAGCATAGTCTTGATTCTTGTTTCAAAAGGCCTCAAAACAAGCTTACCCAACCATCAGGCAAATTTCCCAGCCAGGGAAAGGCCTGAGTGAAGATCATGTTGTGTTCAATGGTCTTCACAGTTTTCCATCCAGAGCACAATTGTGCATTCTGAATACTGGTGTCAAGAAATCTCTTAAATTTTTTGTTTTTTCTTCTCTTTCTGATGTTTTTTACAGTATTCTCATTGATTCTGGTGCTACCAACTCATTTATTGCAAAGCAGTTTGTTCACAAGTATTCATTGACTACGTCAGAGCTTCCAGAGAAGATTCCCCTCATCATTTTAGACTCCTCTGAGTCTCCTTCTTCATTTGTGACTCACCATACTAAATATATGGTTGAGCTCCCTTCCTTCCCAAGCTTTGAATGGGACTTTTTAGTCATTGATACTCCCAAGGGAGAAGACCTCATATTGGGCTTTGACTTTCTCAATCATTTTAATCCTTCTATTGATTGGAGGCAAGGATTGATCACCTTTAATTCTGATCATAAGGACTATAATGATCCTTTAATTTCTTTCAGTAATGACTTTTCTTCTTCCAAATCATGTGCAGCTCTGGTTGGTGATTCTAGAACACCATCATTTCCGTCTTCTGTCCATATTCCTTCTCTTAATTCCCATCAGTCATTACTATCATCTAGAGATGAAGTCTTCAAAGAGATTCAAGATGTTGGAGAAGATAATTCTGTATCTTCACTTCATCTCTTCTTTGGGAATATGGACCTTCCTCCTTCATCTCATCATGACTCCCTGGAGGAGCTCTGGGATGAAGAGGAAGAGCCAGAAGAAATAGAAACCATGATGAAGGTTGTTCCTTCTGTTTATCACCAATACTTGGATGTATTCTCCAAGGTGAAAGCAGAGAAACTTCCTCCTCACCGCGCCTGTGATCATCATATTAAGCTGGAGGGGTCTCTACCTCCAGTTGGGGTGATCTACTCTTTATCCAACCAAGAGTCAGATACACTCAGGGCCTACATTTCAGAGAATGTAGAGAAAGGTTTCATCCGGCCAAGCTCCTCTTCTAAAGGAGCACCTGTTCTTTTTGTCCAAAAGAAAGATGGTGGCCTCCGTTTGTGTGTTGATTACCGCAAACTCAATGCTGTTACTAGGAAGAACAAGTATCCTGTTCCCCCTATGAACCAGCTTCTCACTGTTTTCAATGGTTCTTCTATCTTCTCCAAGATTGATTTGCGTGGTGCATATAACCTGCTAAGAATCAAGGAAGGTGATGAACATTTGACTTGTTTTAGAGCCAAATATGGTAGTTATGAGTACTTGGTTATGCCTTTCGGGCTTACCAATGCTCCTGCTTCTTTTCAAAATCTTGGCAATGATATTTTTTATGATCTTCTTGATGTTTATGTTGTGGTTTATTTGGATGACATTATGGTCTTTTCCAAATCTGAGGAGGAACATGTCACTCATGTGTCCACTGTTCTTTCCAGACTCAGAGCCAATAACCTCTTTGCTAAGGCGTCCAAATGCCTATTCCATGTTTCTAGTGTAGAGTATTTAGGTTATGTTGTTTCTTCTGAAGGCCTCAAGATGGACCAAGCAAAAGTCCCGCAAATTCTCAATTGGCCGCCTCCAAGAAACCTCAAGGGGCTTCAATCATTCCTTGGCTTTGCCAATTTTTACCACTGTTTCATCAAGAATTATTCAAAGAAAATTAGCTCACTCACAAGTTTCCTCAAGAAAGATTCCCATTTTCCCCTCAATGAGAAAGCTCTTAGACAGTTTCATCAACTCAAAGAGGCATTCACCACTGCTCCAATCCTTTCTCACTTCAATCCTTCTCTACCCACCATTGTAGAGACCGATGCATCAGATTATGCCTTGGGTGCTCTACTGAGTCAGGTCTCTGACTCAGGAAAACATCCCATTGCATTTGATAGCTGCAAGCTTCTCCCAGCTGAGCTTAATTATGATATTCATGACAAGGAACTCCTTGGCATAGTCTGGGCTCTCAAGCGCTGGAGAGCTTTTCTTCTTTCCATTTCTTCCCCTTTTGAAGTTCTCATCGATCATTCATCTCTTCAATATTTTATGTCTTCCAAGATTCTCACTCGCCGTCAAGCCCACTGGGCTGAATTTTTATCTGAATTTCATTTCTCAATCACTTACCGCCCTGGCCGCTTGGCCACCCTTCCAGATGCTTTGTCACGTCGGGACGACGTTTACCCAGAGAGGGGGGAGGATTTCATCAGCAAGAATCCAATGAACTATCAGAAGATAATCAAGCAAGATGAAATTCAAGCCTCAAAGCTTTTTGCAGTCAAGGTGGATTCATTTTCAAATTTGATTGATTCAATTCAGAAGGAAGTGTGGCAAGACTCTCAATATAGAAGTGTCCTTGAAGATTTGGGTAAAGGTAAATCTGTCACAGATTATTCTCTTGATTCTTCCAAACTTCTCCTTTTCAAAGATTGGGTGGTGGTCCCAAATTACCCCACAATTCAACTCAATATACTTCAAAAGCGGCATGACTCTCCTCTAGCTGGACACCCTGGCCAAGAGAAGACTCTCAAACTTGTCAAGCGGGATTTCCACTGGTCCGGCATGACTCAATTCATCAAGGATTATGTCTCATCCTGTCAACAGTGTTCAAGAAACAAAAATATTCATCACAAGAAGTTTGGACTCCTCAAGCCTCTTCCAATTCCAAGTGGTCCTTGGATTTGTCTTTCAATGGATTTCATAACTCAATTGCCACTGTCCAATTCCTTTGACTCAATCCTTGTCATAGTGGACAGATTCTCAAAAATGGCGGTTTTTATTCCAACAATAGCTTCAATCACTTCATTAGATTTGGCCCATTTATTCATCAAGAATATTTTTTCAAAGCATGGCCTTCCTTCAAGCATTGTTAGTGATTGAGGTTCTCTTTTTTTTTCTTCCTTTTGGACCAATCTTTGTCAGCAGCTCAAGATTTCAAGAGATCTGTCAACTGCTTATCATCCAGAAACTGATGGACAGACGGAGAGGGTAAATCAGATACTAGAACAATACCTTTGGATGTATGTCAGTTATCATCAAGATAATTGGAACACCTGGCTCCCTCTGGCTGAATTTGCCTACAATAACTCTGACCACTCTTCAACAAAACAATCACCGTTTTTCACTGTTTATGGAAGAGATCCTCATTTTGACTCAGTTCACATCACTCAAGATACTCCGGCTGGAAAGTTATCAACAAAAATTCAATCAGTACAGCAAGATGTCAAGAGAGAACTTGAAGTTGCCATAAACAGGTTTAAGAGGTATGCAGATAAAAGTAGAGCAAGTCCACCTGTTTTCAATCCCGGTGACAGGGTATGGCTTTCTTCCAAGAACATCAAATCAACCAGACCCACCAAAAAGCTGTCTGAAAGATGGCTGGGTCCTTTTCCAATCTTGAAGAAAGTCAGTACTCATGCCTACCACCTCAAGCTCCCATCTCAATGGAAGTCCATCCACCCAGTTTTCCATATTTCCCTTTTGGAACCAGTCAAGACGTCAACAATCCCAAATAGGCATCAAGAGCCTCCTCCTCCAATAATCATTGAAGAAGAAGAAGAATGGGAAGTCTCTCAAATACTGGACTCAAAGCTCAAGAGAGGAAAATTATGGTATTTGGTGGAATGGAAAGTTTTCAGTCAAGACCCGGAAAGATCCACTTGGGAACCAACTGAAAACCTCAATAATTGTCCTGAACTCGTCAAAGATTTTCACTCATTATATCCTGACAAGCCAGGACCCAATTCTTCAAGAGCTTGATTTTTTATGGTGCTTGGTGGGGAGAGGAATTACCAAAAGTAAGTCCCACTCCTGGTATGCACCTTTAGGGGTATTCTACTCTTTTGTTGTAAGCATCACCTTGGCCACTCTGTGAGCACTTTGCAAATTTTGGACACAGATCTTTGGCCGGGCTTTTCAACATTTATTTCCAATCTTATGGCCATTTCACTTGGGACATTGGGCCATTCACTTTTCAATTCATTTCCAAGATTCCAAATTCAAATTCATTCCTTCAGCATTTTTGTTTTTATTTTTATTGCACTGGCGGGAGTGGTAACTACTAAAAGTAAGTTCCTCTCCTGGTGTGCACTTCCCTGAGGGGTCTACAATCTTGTCAAAACATCACCTTGGCCACTTTGTGAGCACCTGGCATCAAATTTCTCTTTCCAGGTCCTTGGCCAATTCCAAAATCAGTTATCAACCTCTGTGATGAAGATTGGAACCTCCTCAAGATTCAATTCAATTTTCTTTCTTCTTTTCTCTTTCTTTTATTTTCATTTTAATTCTTTATTTTTATTTTATTTTCATTTGAAATTTTCTTTTATCACGTCGATCATCACGTCAAAATTTTTCATTTATTGTAAAATTCAATTCAAATCATGAAGCCAATGTCAAAAGAAGATCAAGCAAGTCCTGCGTCAAATGTCAAATTTTTAATATCAGTTTTAAAAATGTTTTATCTTAATCAGTCCTCTTGAATCACTCTCTCAAAATCTTTCCAATAGCCTCAATGGGCTTCACCTTGTATTAGTGCTCAGGAGCTCACCATTCCAAGGTGGGGGGTACTGTCACAACCATGGCAATTCACCTCCTTGGATCACCATATGGCATATCAAACCATAGTTCTCTTAGGGCCAATTGGCCATATCCATCACCAGTGGCCAATATGGCCACGTCATCATCTTATGGACCTTTTATGGCCATTTGTGTTTTGGAGCCTTCATGGCCCTTCACCTCAATCCAGAACCCATAGCGGCAATTTATGCCCAAATGGGTACTTCTGGTCATTTCCCTCAAAACCAGGGAAATGGCCCAAATGGCTGTTTTTGGCCATTTGGGCTCAAAATGCGCATTTGCGCACTTTGCGCATTTGCACATTTTTGCACACTTTGCGCATTTGCGCATTTTTGCGCACTTTGACACAAAGTGTCCAAAATACACTTTCCCGCCTTTTGGGCCAGCTTTTGGCTCAGAACCCAAAAGGCCCAGAAACACCTTCCCAAGCTCTGAAGCCATCCGATCCATCCTTTTCCCCTCTGCCTTTCCATCTCAAGACCTTTGGACGTAATCTTCTTGCCAATGAACCAATATGCCATAAATGATGTTATATATCATTGTACATCATTTTTCAACAGCAATTCAATGGTGGAAATATCAAATGTTCATTTCAACATCCCAACATCTCATCACGTCATCAAGGGACCCAATCATTTAGAGGAATCATCAAGGCTCAAGAGCAAGTGTTTCAGCGTCAAAGACCAATGACGCCATCAAGCAGTCATTGGTTATTCTCACTCCAAGTATCCCTTCCAATGGAATACTGTCAATTCATTCTCAAAAGTGTATTCAAGAGGCAGTGCCAAAAGAAGTTGTCAAGTGTCAAAGCTCCACTCAATTTATCTTGGCAACCATATTCATTTCGATACAGTCTGGATCCATCAAGAACTGTATTTCATTTTCAAGCATGGGAAGTTCATTCAACCCAATTCAATTTCATTATTATACAGCTGTATCAATTCCCAAAACAATCAATACAGCCTCAAGGATCAATACAGATCAGTTTTCAGCCTGAAGAACTCAAGCTCTCAACTTTTTACAGATACCGGCTACCCTTTCCACCCTGGGGGGTTTTTCCCCAGTTAATTAATATACTTTGATTTTATTTTATCTTTATTTTCTTTTCATTTTAGTTAAGCAAATACTGATATTATTAAGTCAGTCATTTAGCACCTTTCTCTTTCTTTTTCTTTGCCTTTCAATGGATATTTGGTGGTCATATCCTTACTAATTCCATTATTCATTTTTGGCAGGTTGAAACAGTGATTAAGGACTTACTTGGTTGGCTCTTTGGCCATTTGGCTTCCCTTTCCTCTTTTGCATCTCATCTTGTACCTGCATATCTTTTAGAGGAATTTATTCTTATTATTTTATTCTTTATTCTTTTGGAGTCTTCCAAGTGAGTTCCCTGATTGCTGAGTGCCAGGCCACTCTTGTATTTCCACTAGAGCCCCTGTGACACGCATATATTCAAGGACTTTAGCTAATATCTCTTGAATTATACATGATAGAGTGATGAACCAAAAATAAAGTCATCCCGTAATTACTGTAGGAACACAGATATGAAGTTTATTTCACAAGCTATAAACAAGGTTAAAATATGTAAGGAATTATTGATTAAAATCAACAGAGCTGTTGACCACTCTGTTGTGAAAGTGGTCCAATCTTAAAAATAAGTAGACAGCTGGATTCTACTAGTTCATTTGTGAAGAATGATGTATTTTTTATTATAATATTCAAGTTATAACCCCTTGAAATCATAGTTTGAAGTTTAAAATATTAAATCTCAACAGAAAAGATGAGCTACAAGCAAAATCATGAAAAATAGAGTTTTGATGATGTAATGAAATGCTCTTGGCAGCATAATACGGTTATGCCAAGCTATCAGAATTCACTCTCTGGATTGTTGTAGCGTGTAAATCGTAAAGGTTATTAAGGATCAAAGTTTGAGCTTAATTTGATCATTTATGATCACAGACTGTAACCTTAAATTAAGTTTAACAGTCATATAAGTGTTAAAATTGGTGAATACTATTAGTTTATGATTAAAACTAATAAAATTCACGTAATTTGGGGTTCTGCCAAGCCTTTGACGTCATCAGACTTAGAATTATAGTGATAGGTCTAAAAAATGGCGTAATAGTGATGTAATGAGGTTTGATCATGATGTAATCATCACCAAACCTTAAAATATTGATCAATTTCAGTGGACATGATCAGTACACGTCTACTAGAAGCCTGTTGGACTCTAGGAGGGAGGTATTTACTATAAATAGAGCTCTTACGGCTCTGTTTTCCCCTCAGATGCATCAAAAACATTAAATAAATACAAACAAAAAGGTAATATCTTTATTCTTTATATATAAAACTTTTACATTATGAAAGACCAAAGTTCACCTTTATTATAATCATCAATTTTGACGTGATCAAACCATTTGTTTAACTGTTTTTGTTAAAAATGTCTCTAAAACTCATTTCCACGTAAAAAATCAAGAATATTTGTAATTTCTCTATTTGTTTATTGTAAATACAATTTGTATAAGTTGTATTTATATTATTTGGCGTAAAATATCTCAAATTTATTACATTAAGTGTCAAAAGTAGGTTATTTTCTCTTATATTAATAATTTTCTCTATATTATTCTTTTAATAATTCTTTAATTAATATAAATAGTATTTATATTAATTTATAACTTTAATATTAGTAATATTATTGTTATTAATTGTTTTTTATTAATAAAAAACAATATTTTATGCCTTTATTATTTTTTTGTAACAATAATAAAGTGCTTCTGAATATATTAATATATTTATTTTATTATAATATATTTTATAATATAAATTATATGATCATATTTTATTAATAATATAATTATTTTTACACCATAATTATAATAATTCTTTATTATTATAATTATTTTTATCTTATTTACTTCATTTATAAGGACATTCATAGTACAATAAGTAAAATATTAGTTATTTTTACTTATTTTTTCATAGTCAAACCTTACACTGAGAATTGCCCTTAGAATAGGCCTGATGAGAAGATGACAACCCAACCTCTGCAGGGCCAAGTGGCTGGGGTCCTCAAATGGTCTTCTGGTAGCCACTAGGGAATTGGCAGACTGAATAGCTGAAAAGTCCTTCTTCAAAATTTGTGGTGGATTTGGGACTTGATTTGGAATCATGTAATTGGGTCCTGACAGTGTGACCATTGGATTTCTGAGAAAAAATGGTGCATAATGGTATATTATACCATATATGCACCACTCCTGCTCCTTGAGTACAGAGTGCATTGAAGAAAGGGAAGTCTTCCCCTGAACTGGAGGGGAATCCTTGCTTGGATATGATGGTTGCCAGAGGCCATGGACTGATTTATGGCCAATTTGGGTGCTAAGGCAGTTTTTGGCCACTTGGGGTTGATTGGGCTTTTGGAGTCAAAAACTGGCTCAGGTGGTCCCACTTGTAGTTTGGGACCCACCTGGCTTTGGGGGCTACTGAAATGCCCCCTTGTCCCCTTTTGCCTCATTGGAATTGTGCCAAGAGGGGCCTAACAGTCCCACAGACCACAGGCGGTGGCGTACGGACCGTGGGCTGTAGAGGCCGTAGGGGGCTTAAATGGCCCAAACTCCCCTAATATAAAGGGTTGGGCCAAGGGTACTGGTGGTGGCTAGAGGGGCCACAGGCCCCTGGAAGACTGAAAAGACCCACCAAGCCCAAAAACAAGGGTAATGACCTGGGGGTTGGTGAGGTGGAGAATTGGCCAATGAGGCCAATGAAGGCAGGATATGGCCTGGGGCCATATTTGGCCAGTGGAAGGGCTCTATGGCAAGAGGCCATAGAGCACCAAAAGGTTAAAATTGACCATAAACATATTATATGGCCAATTGATCATAACTTGGGTTCATGTTGGAATTGCTGCCACACCGGTTGAGGGGGGTGACTATTTGTGGTTGTGACAGATTTCCAGAAAACCTTTGACTGTTTGGGTAGAGATAACTAGTTTCCTTTTCCTTGCTTGTGTTTGGTTTGAATTCTATCCCCATTCTTATAACTACTAAAATAAAAAATAAAAATGAATGGAACCTCCCATGTCAGCCTATGACTCAAAACCAGAGCACAAGCATGACAGCCAAAATACCATAAACCAATGATATAGCCAAGATACCACCGAAACATGGAGCTGAGCCAAATAAGATCAAAAGGTATCAAAAGAAAGAGGAAACTCACTCCTTTTTGAAAATATAAGTCCCATCACCATAGGACAAAGAATAACAAAGTTATTGCTGAGCATACACCTCAATTTTCACCTCTCATCTAAAATCCAGAAGGAGAGGCTTAACCCCATCAAATGGGTATTCAAAATGAAGCACTAAGCCAGGGCTATCCAATGGTACCAGCCAAACTGAGCTAGCACCAGTATTACTTGAGTTATGGCCAGATTCAGGCCAAATAAGGGTGAATAAAACATTCACCTCTCATCTAACTTTTGCAGTTTTAGTGTGAGATACCTAAAGTGGGGTCCTTTTGGGAAGAGCACGATAAGGGCTATCTGATGGTGTTATTCATTCTCCCATAGCTCAACTGGAACAAACGTTATGGAGTAAATAAGCTCAACACAGCTTTTTGCCTAAACCATGCAAATGTACAAAACTCTTGTACATGGGATAACTTTTCCATATTTGATTATACCCATATCAAAGGAGGTACCATTGTGTAGAGCACATACAGGGCTACACACAGAACCAATTTTGAGGTTGATATCTCAACAATTGACAAAGTTATGGCTGTTTTAAGGTCAGATTCCCACCTGCTGTCATATACAGCCTTACCATGGGATAATGTCCCACAATCATGAATATGAGGTGTCAAACAGACAAAGGAACTTGTTTTTACTTCAATAACTCATATGTCAGTCAATACTGGGGTCCCATACAGTTTCTGTACAGCATTCGATGTGTCATACACATCAGAATCAGGCTGTGAGGTCCCCAGATGAAATTTTTCACCCTGTATTGATGAAAACTGCCCAGATGTGGTTTCAAAACCACATCTGAGCCCAATAAAGGCTATAAAGGTCCTTGCAAACCACAAGCCTGTCTCAGAGAGTGAAAAAATCTTCACTTCCTCTACGTGGAAAGGTCTAACACCCTTTCCACCCCATTTCAGGATAAAAAGGAGGCTTTTCACAGCCAGAATTGCTTGCCTAATCCTGCTCTTGAATTCCTACATAGTACAACTGTTGAAAACAGCTATACTCTTGGAAAATAATCAGGTATACTCTTAATTTAGAAGTATTGTAGTCTTCATTATTGTAATACAACAGGTAAAGCTGCACCCAGGGCTTTCAACAGCACTCACCACCACTATTGCAAAATAGTAAAGCCCTTTTATTTCATCTATAAACCCTTGTTATCAATAAATACCTTTATTTTATTACTTTATTTTAGTGTCACAGTCAAAGTTAAAGTTGTAACTAGCGTAATTACTGCTTCTACATAGACTCAACCTGACATTGCAATACATGATTTGGGAGGGGATGCTGCTGCTCTTTCAGAAAGAAAGAAAGGAAATATACCAGTAAAAAAGAAAGAACAAGAGAGAAAAAGAGAGTAGAGAAGAGAAAATAAGGAAATTCCTGAAGTTGTCCTTCTTGTGGTGATTTGCTTGATTTTTTGGCCAAGACTTGTCTGAAAGATAAAAACTAAGCATTTGATGCTCACAGAGTGGCCAAGGTACTTTTTTACAAGAAGTAGCACCATCAGGGATGCATACCAGGAGATGGAGCTTACTTTCATAACTTCCACTCCCCACCAAGCACCATAAAACAGATAAGTTTGCGATAATTGACTTTGAAAAATTAATTTCATAATTTGAAAAGGATAGCAAGATAAAAGATAAAAAAAGAAACAAGAAATTTGGCCATATCCTGATGAAAGGTCCAAATTTGAGGGTATTGATGTTGCAAGGCCTTCTGAATTCGTCCAAAGAGTTGGCAAGTGCTCAAAAAGTGTCCAAGGCTATTCTTACAACAACATTTGGGTAGAATACCCCCTTAAAGGTGCATTCCAGCAGAGGAACTTACTTTCATAACCTCTTCTCCACACCAAGCACCATAAAATCAAACTCTTGAGGTATTTGGACCAGGCCTGTTTGGATACAATGAATGAAAATCCTTGACAAGGGCTGGTGAGTTGGTAAGGCTGGAAGCTGGTTCCCAAGTTGTTTCTTCTGGGTTTTCACTTAATCCTTTCCACTCTACAAGATACCATAATTTACCTCTTTTGAGTTTGGAGTCCATAACCTGAGCCACTTCCCATTCTTCTTGATTCTCCACTAGAACTGGTGGTGGTGGCAATTTATTACAATTTGGGATACTTGACTGCTTGACTGGCTCTAATAAGGACACATGGAATACAGGGTGAACTGAATTCCATTTTTAATGCAACTTGAGGTGATATGCATGACTTCCAATCTTCTTAAGAACTTCAAAAGGCCCTAGCCATCTTTCTGAAAGTTTCTTGGTAGGTCTTGTAGCCTTGATGCTCTTAGGAGCTAACCATACCTTATCCCCAGGTTGGGAATCAGGTGGAATTGACCTATTTCCATCTGCATACTTCTTGAATATCCTTATTGCTGACTATAATTCTTCTTTGACAACTGGCTGTACTGATTAAAGTTTTGTTGATAACTTTCCAGAAAGTGAGTCTTGAGAAATATGAATTTAGTGAAAGCTGGGATTTCTTCCATAAATGGTGAAAACAGGTGATTGCTTTGTTGATGAATGTTCTGCATTATTGTAGGCAAATTCAGCCAGAGGGTGCCAGGTGTGCCAGTCATCTTGATGTTAACTGACATACATCCAAAGATATTGTTCTAGAATTTTATTTACCCTCTCTTTCTGTCCATCTATTTCAGGATGGCAATCAGTTGAAAGATTGCTTGGTATCTTGAGCTTCTGACATAAATTGGTCCAAAATGATGAAACAAATAAAGATCCTCTATCACTGACACTACTGACTGGAAGGCCATGTTTGGAAAAGACATGGCTGATAAATATTTGAGCTAATGCCAGGGCAGTGATTGTTCCATAAGCTGGGATGAAGATTGCCATTTTTGAGAACCTATCCACAACTACTAGAATTGAATCCAAGTTGTTTGACAAGGGAAATTGAGTGATAAAGTCCATTAATAAGGAATCTCAAGGACCAGATGGAATTTGAAGAGGCTTGAGTAATCCAACCTTCTTATGATGAATGTTCTTGTTTCTTGAACATTGCTGACATGAGGACACATAGTCTTTAATGAATTGATTCATGCCAGCCCAATAAAAGTCCCTCTTGATGAGCGTGAGGGTCTTCTCCTGGCCAGGATGGCCAGCCAATGGTGAGTCATGACGCTTTTGAAGAAGATTTAGTTGGATTTCTTCATTTCATGGGATAACCACTCTATTTTTGAATAATAATAACTTGGATTGAGGTTCAAGAGAATAATCTGTATCTGATTCACCTCTTCCTAGTTTCTTCAATATTTCTTTATATTCTTTTTCTTGCCATACTTCTTTTTGAATCTTGTCAACTAAATCTGACAATATTTCCACTTTTATTGAGAGGAATTTTGAGTGTTGAATTCCATCTTCCTTGATTACATGATGAAACTTCTGAGGATTCTTGTTGATGAACTCCACCCCCCTCTCTGGGTACACATTGTCCCAATGTGACAAGGCATCTGGTAAAATAGCCAGCCTGCCTGGGCAGTAAGTGATAGTGAAATGAAACTCAGAGAGAAATTTAGTCCAATAGGCTTGACAATGTGTAAGAACTTTGGAAGACATAAAATCTTTGAATATATAGTAGGTTTCTATGAAAAAAAGAAATCTTTTACCTTTGCTTTTAATAACTCAATATTTTTGTTGCATCTGAGGGGGAAATAGAGTAAAAAGAGATCTATTTATAGTAACTTTCTCTCTTCTAGAGTCCAACAGGCTTCTAGTAGATCTTAACCAATGGTATCTACTGTAATTAATCAGTATTTTATGGTGGAGTAATCATTACATCATAATTAAACAATCTTATCTCAACATTACACCATTATTTATATTTATCACTACAACTCTAATTTTGATGACATAATAGGCTCTGCAGAAGCCTAAAGTTTGTTGATTTTATTTTTATTCATCATAATCTAATAGGTTTCAACAGCTTTGTCACTTATATGACTGTTAAGCTTAAAATAAAATTACAGTGAGTGATCATAAATGATCAATTTTAAGCTTAAGCTTTGATCATTGAGTCCTTTCAAGTCATACATGCTACAGCCATTCAGAGAGTGAATTCTGATAGCTTTGAATTTGATTCTTAAAATTGAAATAGAATTTCATTACATCATCAAAACTCTAATTTTGATGATTTTTCTTGTAGCTCATCTTTTCTGTCGAAATTTACTATTTTAAACTTCAAACCATAATTTCACGGTATTGTACCTTGCGTATAATGATATAAAATATATCCTTTTTCATTTATGAATCTCTAGAACCTGAGAATCCTATTCTTTTTAAGTTTATACTATTTTCACAACAAAGTGGTCAGCAATTATAGCAATTTTATTTAATAAACCCTTACAAGCTATAGCCTTGTTTATAACATGTCAAATGAATCTGCTATATTTTTTCTTATATTAATTAGGTGTAAAAACTATTTTTGTTTCAACTCTCTATCATGTATATTTAAATAGATATAAGCTAAAAAGCATGAATATATGCACTGATCATTAAAGTGCATATATTCAGGTTATTACCTTAAGTATTGACTTTGCAGATATGTCATAAGAACTTTATATGTGTATTATTTTATTTTTAATTCAATGGTTGAATTTATTTTACTTTTTTTTGATTGGTGTCTGAGATAAAGAAGGACTTATGCCTTTTTATGCATTTTTGCTCATTACACAGTAAGTATTATCTTTACAGATATGACATGAAAATTTTATATCTGTATTTAAGCCTGAGAAATCTATTTTTATAACTTATTTCACATTTTTATGCCTTTTATTATGAGGTAATAAATAATTTGTGTTTATTTATGGCATTTTTCCCTATTTTAAGATAATATTTTCAATTCTTATTATTAAAATGATTATTATGAGGTTATTATGTGACCATTTTGGATATATGGTCACATCTAAAAGGCTCACATTCCCTACTACCAAAAAAGATTGTACCACAATCTGATATACTTAATTAGTGTATCATCCACTGTCCTACCTCTTTATATGACTTTGTTAGTCTTGAAGCTCAATAATGCTTAATTTTTCTATTCTTTAAATCTTCTTTCATTTCTGAATCTTACAAGTAGCTAATAAGCATCAGTAATATCTTTCACAAGTAGCCATTCATCCTCTTGAGCTGGGTATCTATATATCACAAGGTATTCCCTCTCTTTTTTGTTTCTTGTCTTCCTTTCTTTAGGGACCTTTACAATTTTCTTCTCTTCTCCTTCTTCTAGAGGTGGAATTTCAAGTGGTGGTTTATTTCTTAGGGAAAATAACTCTTTGACACTTGAGCTGTAAGTTTTTATCAGGATTACAGGGAAAGCTAGGTGTTAATTCATTAATTCACCTGTGATTTCTAGTTGCACAGCATTAGGCCCATTTAGTGCTTTTATCATAAATGGTCCTGCAAAGGAATTTTGAAATTTCTTTTGGCCTTTAATATTATTAAAGCTTGGAGTTGATACTAAGACCAAGTCTCCACTTTAAAATCTGGTGGATTATGACTTTTGTCCCATCTTTCATTTGAATATTGGAAATAATCTTGCATGCATCTGTTGCAATGATGTATTGCCTTGTCAAGCATAATTTTGAAAGTTCTTGCTGCTGGATGTATATCTACTAGCTACTCTTTGAGAGTTTCATAAGGAAGTCTTGGATTCTAACGTTTTTCTAGCATTGCTGGTTTTTTTCCAGTTGAATAATGGATTGATGTCTTATATTCCAGTTCAAGAGCTGGTAATAAGGCACACCAATCATGGGTAAAACCACCAGTGTCTTTGAATTCTAGGTCATAAGCACAGAATATTCTGATCATGTCTTCAAAAGTTTGTATCATTCTTTCTGCTGAGCCATCCTTTTGAGGGTGGTAAGCTGTTTAGAATGATAGTTTTTTCCCAAACAAGCTGTGGAGGTTTGTCTGTATTGATGAAGTGAATTTTGGATCTATAACACGTATGATGTTTTAGAATAATTCAGTATGAGTAATGACTATATTTCATATCATTATGGCTGAGTCCATAGCTGTGTCATCTTTCTGATATGGTAAGAGCATTGGGGTTTTACTGTACCTATCAAGTAGTACCAGGCATGCATTGAAACTCCTGTCTCCTCCTTGAGGTAAGGCTGTTTGTCAGGCTGAGTCTATGATAAAGGTGTATAATTGTATTGATAAGCTTTGAATATGACTGTGACACAGTGAAAATAGTTTAAAAGGAGTTTCATCTATAATAAGAAAAGGTTGTAATGATGATACAAAGGGCTTTACTATAATATAATAGTGCTGGTGAGTGTTGCTGAAATCCCTGGGTGTAGTCTTACCAGTTGGGTTACTATAATAAAAGCTACAATACTTAAGTTTAAAGTATAACCTGGTTGTTTTCAAATATTATAACTGTTTTTTCCAATTTTACTACATAGGAATTCAAGAGAGGGATGAGGAAACCTTTTCTGGATGTGAAAAGGCCCTTTTTTATCCTAAAATTGGGTGAAAAGGTTTTTAGACCTTTCCACATAGAGGAATTGAAAAATTTTCACTTCCAAGTACTGTCTTGTGGTTTTTACAAAGCCTGTATTGCCTGTATTGGGCTCAGATGTGGTATTGAAACCACATCTGGGCAGTTTTCACCAATACATGGTGAAAAGTTTCATCTGGGGACCACATAGACTGATTATGACGTGTATTACATGTAGAATGCTGTACAGAAACTGTATGGGACCCCTGTATTGATTTAACTATGAGTTATTGAAGTATAAAAATGCTTCTACGTCTATTTGACACCTCATAATCATGGTTATGGGATATTAGCTCATTATAATGCTGTATTGGCCAAACTGTGGGATTTTGACCTATAAACAGCCATACCTTTGTCAGTGTTTGAAATATCAACCTCAAAATTGGTTCAGTGAGTAGCCCTGGATGTTTCCTACATGATGGTACCTCATTTGGTATGGTTATCATTAAATATGGCAAAGCTATGCCATGTACAAATTTTGTTATATACACATTTATGATTTGTCCAAAAACTGTATGGAGCTTTTTGCTCCATATCTTTTGTTGTAGATGAGATATGGGGAAATGAATGGCACCATCAGATAGCCCTTATTGTGCTCTTTCCAAAAAGACCCCACTTCAGGTATCTCACACTAAAGCTGTAGAAGTTAGAAGAGAGGTGAATATTTTAATTGCCCTTATTTCACCTTATTTTGGTCATAACTTCTTCAATTCTGGTGCTAGCTCAGTATGTCTAGTACCATTTAATACCCTGACTTGGAGCTTCATTTTAAATACCCATTTGATGGGTTTTAGCCTCTCCCTCTGAATTTAAGATGAGAGGTGAAAATTAAGGTTTATGCTCAGCAAGAACTTTGAACAGGAACAACTTTGTTATTCTTTGTCCTATGATGATGGGACTTGTATATTTGGGAATGGGTGAGTTTCCTCTTTATTTTGATAATTTTTGAGCTGATTTGGATCAGCTCCATTTTTTGGTGGTATCTTGGCTGTACCATTGATTTATGCTATTTGGCTGTCATGCTTGTGCTCTGGTTTTGAGTCACAGGCTGACACTGTTACCCAATCCATGTGAGCTATTTCACATGGGTATTTTGGTTCTTGGATTTAGATAATCATTCCAAACTTCATTCCTGTGGCTCTTTTTACATTTTAACATCTGCCATAGGTTTGGCAATACTCTCTAACATCTTTTCTTCAATTTATCCACCAAGAGCAGGTATTTACCCTCTCTAGTGTCCTATCTTCTGAGAGAAGTGCGGATACAACACTATCAAGGCATTCATTTAGGATATTGTTTATAATATTTATATCTTTCAAGGTCATAACACATGTGTGTTTGATTGAATGGTAAAGTATGTCATCAAGGCGGTGGAATATTCCTTCATCATATGGCTTTTTCCAGATTTCATCTGGCTTGGAGGATAGTGATGGTTCTTTGCAAGCCTTCTTCAAAAGTTGGCATAAGATATGAAGTTTTTTTTCCATCTTTTAGCTTCTTCTAACTTTATTCAAGAATTATGCGCCAATATCTGTACCACATATGCATTCTATATGATGTTCTTCCTGTGGTACCAATGCTTGGCTTTCAGGTGTGTTTTCTAAAGCCCATCTGCTAAGGAAATCTGCATTTTTATGAATATTTTTCTATTTATTAACTAAAGGCATATTTGCTCTATATTCTTGGATAGACATATGCCTTCTCAGAATGTGTCTATTTGGTGTTTTCATGTTTAATAGTGATTTTGCAGCATTTCAATCTGTAATTACATCAAGCACTGTTCCATCCAAGTAGAAGTACAATTTTTCTAGCACCCACATTAAGAAAATAAATTACATGTGGCTCGCTCCATATTTTCCTTCTGTTAATTTAATATTTCTTGAACTAAACCAAATCGTACCTTCAACAAGTTTTTCATTAATGCTTTGTGTCTGGTGTAGTTCAGCACATAGTACTTGTCCACAAGAATCAATTTACAGTTTGAAAGGTAGTTTTCAATCTGGCATTAGAAAAAATGGGAAATTTTCGATGGCATTTTTCAATTCCTCATCTCCTTTCACCCTATCTTCAGTCATTTCATAGACTGTCTGTTGGTCACAGAGCTTATATAAGGATTTGGCAATTCTTGCCAAGTTGTAAGATGTGTCTATGAAACTGATGATAATATTACTATTAATCAACAGTACTATGACTTTTTGTATGAAATATAATAATAAGAATTATTATAACAACAATTAAATAACTAAAGAATTAATGATTTCTTTTACTTGTTATATACTACTAGTGATTATAACAGTAAGCAGTAATTGTCTACTAGAATCAATTACAAGAATTATTTAATAATGAAACTTCTTTTTTAAAATAATGAAATTATTTTAATGTATAATTATCTTTTGCAAGAATAATTAGAAGCATAATTCTTGAAGAAAACAATTACCAGAAAAAAACTTTAAGAATTAAGATGAATCACTCACTAATACTCCAAAGAGCTTATTTAAAGATGAGAGTAGAGAGATTTGATGGATAATTGTGGATTGAAAAAATCAAAAATGGATATATAACAGTATTACAGAAATATATAGTTGGTTTCTACAATTTGAAGTCTTTCTGATTGATTCTGAAAGATTTAAAATGCTTAAGAAAAGATTTAACTAATACCTACTTGTTGGTAATAAAGGTATATTGGAATAATGTGATGATTTGGAAAAAACAGCAAGAGGAGGCCTCTTTTAAGTCTAAGAAATCTCATAGAGGCGTGCTATGGTGCAAACTAAAAACCCAGTTAGTAAGAAAACAATAAACCTTTTTGGATTATTGATTGCATCATCTGTTGTCACATAAGATTAACATAATTACTTAATTGATTCTTTTACGTGACTACCAACCCATTTATGGTTAAGAATAAAAGGAGTAACAACTGTAAATATTCTTCTATTCCAGAAGAATCATTGATTTCTCAAAGTTATCGATGTTATTGGAAATTTCATCACATAGTGTATTTTATGTGAATTTTTGAAGATTCAGTAATTCACATGGAATCATCAAAAGTGGACTTGAATTAAAGCTTTGAATTTTACTTATCAAAGTATGATCATCTCTGGTTTTTATATGAATTATACTGTTCTTAATTGGTCACAAAAGCTTCAGAAAGATTCATTAAGAATTGTATTTTTAATGAATATTTGAAGTTTTTACCTCATTTGTATGTAGAATTGTAAATAATACTATATTGCTGGTTGCTATGAGGTAAATCAATAGATACTAGTCCAAAAAGGGCTTTAATTACTCTTTTGGGGTTTATCCATGCAAATTCATTAATAATTGACATGTTTAAAGGAGTATAAGTTGCTCTTTACCTCCTTGGCACATCAAAATAGCAGCTTATTTGCCATTTTCTTAGGGTAATCAAGTTTTGACTTGGTAACCAAGTTCAAAAAGTCTTTAGTATACTAATGGGGCCAAGGTCAGCCATGGATTCATGCTTTAGAGCTGTCTACACCTCAGAGGCCTCAGAAGTTGGGTACCCTGGCTCTCTTTGATGTCTTTTGTCCCCCTTGACTATTTTTTACATCAAAAATAGAAATTCAGGCTTCAAGTGAGATATCCACTATGGGTGTTCCAAAGGTGCATGTACGAATACCATAATATTAAGTGCCACAAACATGCATAACACTATTCTCAGTGTATATATAACATGGAATTTCTCACATTCCCATTATTTTGGCGTGAAATTGAGAGAAACAAAAATTTTCATGGATATTTTATGTGGTATTGAAGTATTTTCCATATTACCACCTCAAAGAGTTGATTTGAGCTTATTCACTCTATGAAGCTACCCAAGGTGAGGTTTTGTGTAGAATCCAAATCTGGACTTAGATCCATAGATCTACTTACTCAATCAAACTTTATTCATCTTTTCTGAAATCAAAAATGATGAATCTTGAATTGTGCATGACTTATGGGTTATGCATAGTTCAGAATTTCTTTTTAAGATAATTGTGGCCTGTTGGCGTATGAAGAATATACCTCAAGGCTCAAATTCACTCTGTGAGCCTTTAAGATATGACCTCATATCCAAAAAGGTCACAGCAAAATTTCCGTAATAATTATACTTATGATAATTATCTCAAAAATTATAAAATACCATAAATAAGTACAAAATCTGAATTAAATCAGAATCTAATGAGTAACCATGTGAAATAAGCTAAACCATTAGATTTCCCATGGTAAGATACGCATATGTCACTTTTATGGCATATCTGAAAAGTCAATAATTACTGAAGTATAAGTAAAGATACCTTAAAAAAGGTACAAAACCTCATTTATTTCAGAAGCCAATGGAGCAACATGTGGAATAAGCTGGACCATTGGGTTCCCCATAAAAGCCTACATGTAAAACAATTATAAACCTAATCTCTAAAGTCAATACTCAAGGAATTAAGCTGAATATATGCACTTTTTTGGTCAATGCATATATTCATGGTTTTGAGGTGATATCTCTTTAAATATACAAGATAGAGAGATGAACCAAAAATGAAGTCACCATAGAATTACTTTACAAATACAGATACCAACTTTATTTCACAAGTTATAAACAAGGTTAAAACCTGTAATGGATTATTGAATAAAATCAATAGAGCTGTTGACCACTTTGTTGTGAAAGTGGTCCAAACTTAAAAATAAGTAGACAGTTAGATTCCACTAGCTCCTTTGTGAAGAATGATGTAATTGTTATTACAATATTCAAGTTATAACCCCTTGAAATCATGGTTTGAAGTTTAAAATATTAAATTTTGACAGAAAAGATGAGTTACAAGAAAAATCATCAAACATAGAGTTTTGATTATATAATGAAATTCTCTTGGCTGTTTGATAAGGACATGCCAAGCTATCAGAATCCACTCTCATAATAGCTGTACCCTGTATAACTTGTAAGTTATCAATGATCAAGGTTTAAGCTTAAATTTGAGCCGTTATGATCACTCACTGTAATCTTATTTTAAGCTTAACAGTCATATAAGTGATACAATTGATGAATACTATTAAATTATTATGAATACTAATAAAATCCACAAAGTTTAGGCTTATTCCAAGCCTATGACCTCATCAAGCTTGAAGCTACAGTGATAATTCTAAGTAATGGAATAATAATGAGGTAAGATGGTTTGATCATGATGTAATCATCACTAAACCTTATAATATTAATCAATTCTAGTAGAAAGCATCAGTTCACGTCTACTAGAAGCCTGATGGACTCCATAAGGGAGGTATTTACTATAAATAGAGCTCTTTTTACTCTATTTTTCCCTTAGACGCTTAAAAAATACTAAATAATTAAAACAAAAAGGTAATTTCTTAATTCTTTAGATATAAAACTCTTATATTATTAAAGACAAAAGGTCTTTCTTATTATAATCATCATTGTTGACGTTATTACTTCAATTATTTAACTGCTTTGTTAAAATTTCTCTTAAAAAACCTTCAATCCACATGAAATCAAGATAAACTGTAATTTCTCTTAGTTTTTATTGTAAATATAATTTGAATAAGTTGTATTTATGATTTTTTGGCGTAAATTCATTCAAAATTATTATATTAAGTATTACAACTAGGTTATTTCTTCTTTTTATAATAATTTTCTCTGTCAGCCTGTGACTCAAAACCAGAGCACAAGCATGACAGCCCAAATACCATAAACCAATGGTATAGCCAGAATACCACCAAAACATGGAGCTGAGCCAAAAAAGCTCAAAAAATATTAAAAGAAAGAGGAAACTAACCTCTTTCTGAAAATATAAGTCCCATCACCATAGGACAAGAAATAACAAAGTTATTGCTGAGCATAAACCTTAATTTTCACCTCTCATCTAAAATCTAGAAGGAAAGGCTCAACCCCATCAAATGGGTATTAAAAATGAAGCTCTAAGCCAGGGCTATCCAATGGTACCAGCCAAACTGAGCTAGCACCAATATTACTGCCGTTATGGTCAATTTCAGGCCAAATAAGGGTGAACAAAACATTCACCTCTCATCTAGCTTCTACAGTTTTAGTGTGGGATACTTGAAGTGGGGGCTTTTTGGAAAGGGCACAATCAGAGCTATCTTATGTTTTCATCCACTTCCCCATATCTCAACTACAGCAGAAGTTATGGGGCAAAAAAGCTCAATACAGCTTTTTGCCTAAAACACACAAATGTACAAAATCCTGTACATGGGATAACTTTGCCATATTTAATGATACCCATATCAAATGAGGTACCATTTTGTACAGAATATACAGGGCTACACACTGAACCAATATTCAGGTTGATATCTCAAGAATTGACACAGGTATGGCTGTTTTAAGGTCAGATTCCCACCTGCTGTCATATACAGCCTTACCATGGGATAATGCCCCATAATCATGAATATGAGGTGTCAAATAGACAAAGAAGCTTGTTTTTACTTCAATACCTCATATTTCAGCCAATACTGGGGTCCCATACAGTTTCTGTACAGCATTCTACGCGTCATACACATCAGAATCAGGCTGTGAGGTCCCCAGATGAAAATTTTCACCCTGTATTGGTGAAAACTGCCCAGATGTGGTTTCAAAACACATCTGAGCCCAATACAGGCTATACAGGTTGTTTTTAAACCACAAGCCAGTCCTAGAGAGTGTAAAATTTTCACTTCCTCTACGTGGAAAGGTCTAGCACCCTTTCCACCCCATTTCAGGATAAAAAGGAGGCTTTTCACAGCCAGAATTGTTTCCTCATCCTTCTTTTGAATATCCTACGTAGTAAACTGTCAAAAACAGCTTTACTCTTGGTTAATAATCAGGGTATAATTATAATTTGAATTATAGTAGCTCTTATTATAGTAATCCAACTGGTATGACTGCACCCAGGGTTCTTGATAGTGCTCACCACCACTATTCTTCAATGGTAGAACCCTTTTATCATATTATAAACCATTATATTAAATTAAAACTCTTATTTTAAAATTATTTCCGCATGTCACAGTCATAGTTCTAGTTGTAAATAGCCTAATTACTGCTTCAACATAGACTCCAGCTGACATTCTCTCTATTATTAATTGAATAATTCTTTAAGAAATATAAAGAGTATTTATATTAATTTTTAATTTCAATATTAGTAATATTATTGTTATCAACTGTTTTTTATTTATGAAAGACAGTTTTTTACGCCTTTATTATTTGTTGGTAACAATAATAAAATGCTTTTAAATATATTAATTCTCTTATATTAATATATTCACTTATTATATTATTTTTTTATGATATAAACTATATTATTATATTTATTCAATAATATACTTATTTTTACACTATAATTATAATAATTCTTTATTATTATAGTTATTTTTGTGTTATTTATTTTATTTATAAAGACATCAATAGTACAATAAGTAAAATATTAGTAATTTTTACTTATTGTTTCACAGTCAAACCTTACACCCTCCCACCATAAAAAAATGTACTACAATTGTATTGATGGTATAAAGAAGAAAAAGACCCCAAAGGGGGTTAATTTCCACTATAAAAACTCTTTAAATTACTCAGATCAAGTAATTGAAAGAACATGTATAGACATATTCAGGCTTGTGGCCTTCTTACATGTCTAAATCTTCTTAAGAGTTGTTCTGAGTCAGGTATTTCTGATTCTGCAAGCAATTCATCTTCATGTACTGGATTTCTATATCTGAGAAGATATTATCTTTGATATCTACCCCTAATTCTATTTTCCTTAATGAATTTCTTTATCTTTTTGTCTTCATTCTGTTCCACTGGTGGTACAGTTAAAGGGGTTGGTTTCCTTAAAGGAAACAATTCTTTGTCTGCTGGTTTATAATATTTTATCAAGCTGACTGGAAAGGTGGGGTGTTTATTTTCCAATTCACCACTCAATTCCACTTGAACTGCATTGTTTCCATGTAAGACAACAATAACAAAAGGTCCCACATAAGAATCTTTCAGTTTCTTTGGGCCTTTGATATTATTAAAATTGAAGGTTGAAACTAGAACCAAGTCCCCTATTTTGAAGTGTGGTACTTTGTGACTCTTATCCCACTTCTGCTTTGCATAGTCAAAAGCATCATTAATACTCTTTTTTTGCATGAGATTTCACTTTATCAAGCATTATCTTGAAGCTGGAATCATTAGGATGAATTTCAATCAAGTCTTTCCTCAGTGTGTCTGCTGGGAGTCTTGGATTCCATATTTTTTCTAACATAGCAGGAGTTTGTCCTGTAGAAGAATAGACCTATGTCTTATATGCCAGTTCCACTTCAGATATTAGAGTGCACCAGTCATGGTTAAAGCCATCTGAGTATTTGAACTATAACCCATAAGCACAGAATCTCCTGATCATGTCCTCTAAAGCTTGAATCATTCTTTCTGCTAGTCCATCTGTTTGAGGGTGATATGCTGTTGAGAATGATAACTTAGTCCCAAGCAATCTGTGAAGATTGGTCCAAAGTGCAGATGTGAATTTGGGATCTCTGTCACTTATGATATTCTTAAATAACCATTTATGAGAAATAACTCTACTCCATAAAAGAAGAGGTGTATCCATAGCAGTGTCATCTTTATGACATGGTATGACAATGGGAGTTTTGCTATATCTGTCTACAATGACTAAACAAGCATTATAGCCTTTGTCACCACTTGGTGGAAGTGCTGTGACCCAATCCATGCAAACAACTTTCCAAAGATATTTTGGTTCTTGAATATGAATCATTAGTCCAAATTTTTTGCCTGTGCTCCTGTTTGCTTTTTGGCATCTATAACAGGTATGGAAATATTCAATGTTTTCTTTTCTCCAAGATGGCCACCATGCACAGTTCTTCATTTTTTCAAGTGTTCTGTCTTCCAACAGGTGTCCATAGTAGCTGCTATCATGGCATCCATGAAGAATGGTATTGATAAGCAATCTGCTACACAATGTCATTACACAAGAATATTTGGTTCTGTGGTAAATTATCCCATCAAACAAGTTAAATCTTCCTTCAGAGTAGGAATTCTTCCAAACCTCATCCAGTGCATTGACTAAAGATGTATTGTTTCAGTCTTTATCTAACAATCAAGTCAAGATATGGCAATTCTTGTCTTGCTTATAAGATTCTCTGACCTCTTCAGAATATTCACTCCCAATATCAGTTATGTTAATTCCTTCAATTGGAATCTTTGGTGGTGCTTCCAGGGGTACATAAGCTTGATTATCAGGAGTATTGGCTAATTCCCACCTGCTAAGTCCATCAGCATTCTTATGAATGTTTTCTGCCTTATGAACTATAGTCATGTTACCTCTATATTCTTTAATGGCTATTTGCCATCTCAACATATGTCTGTTGGGAGCTTTCATGTTATGAAGTGATTTCACTGCATTACAGTCAGTTATAACTTCAAAGACACTGCAAAAAATATAATAGTGTAATTTATCAAGTGCCCATACCAAACATAAGTACTGCATCTGGATTGGACCATATCTTTCTTTTGTTGGTTTGATTTGTCTTGGGATGTAACAAACTGGTCCCTCTGTAGGTTTTTCATCAATAATTTGGACCTGCTGTAAGGCTTCCCCTAATCCATCTACACATTCATCAATGTACAATTTAAAAGGTATATTCCAGTCAGCCATTAGGATTAAAGGTGCTTCTGTAAGAGCTTTCTTTATCTTCTCATAATCTTCAATTCCTTCCTGTGTAATCTCAAATACTGTCTGTTTATCACAGATTCTGTAGAGTGACTTGGCTAGAATTGCAAAGTCTTTTAGGTGTTGCCTTTAATAACTGGCAAATCCAAGAAAAGACATCATTTTTCTCTTATTCTGGGGTATTGGCTTAAGTAACACTGCTGCTCCTTTATTTTTGTCAATACCCAAGCTTAAACCAGAAACAATATGTCCTAAAGCTTTAAGTTATTCAAAGCTAAAATTCAATTTCTTGAGTGAAATCTTCATATTAACTCCTGTAGCTTTTTCAAGTACTGTAAGGTTCAACTATGAAACAATCAGGAAAATTACTAATATTTTACTTATTGTACTATGAATGTCCATCTAAATAACAGAAATAAAATAAAAATAAATATAATACTAAAGAATTATTATAATTATGGCATAAAAATATAATTATACTATTAAGTAAATATAATAATATAATCTATATTATGAAAAAAAAATATGATAAATAAATACATTAATATATGATAATTAATATATTTAAAAGCACTTTATTATTGTTACCAACAAATAATAAAGGCGTAAAAAATTGGTTTTTTAATAGAAAAAAATTCATAACAATAATACTAGTAATATTGTAGTTATATATTAATATAAATACTATTTATATTAACTAAACAATGATTGATAGTAATAATAAAGAGAAATTATTATGATAAGAGAAAATAGCCTACTTTTGACCCTTAATATATTGATCTGGAATGAATTTACACCAAATAATGTAAATAAAACTTATTTAAATTGTATTTCCAAATAAAAATAAGAGAAATTACAATTTTACATGGAAATTAGATTTTTGACAGAATTATAACAAAACAAAAGAACAATTGAAGTAATAACATCAAAGATGATGATTATAAGAAGGATAAATTTGGTTCTTTGATAATATAAGTGTTTTATATATAAAGAATAAAATATTTTACTTTTGGATTTAATTGTTTAATTGTTTTGATGTGTCTGAGGGGAAAATAGAGTAAAAAGAGCTCTATTTATAGTAAATTCCTCCCTTATATAGTCCAGTAGGGTTCTAGTAGACTTTTACTGATGGTATCCACTGAAAATGATCAGTATCTTAAGGTTTAGTGATGATTACATCATGATCAAACCATCTTATCTCATTATTACGCCATTATTTAGAGTTATCACTATAACTCTAAGTTTGATGACATCATAGGCTTGTCAGAAGCCTAAACTACAGCGATTTCTTATCATTAATCCTAATCTGATACTTTTCACCAGTCTTATCACTTATATAACTGTTGAGCTTAAAATAAGATTACAGTGAGTGATCATATATGATCAAATTTGAGCTTAAACTTTGATAATTAATAACCTTTAAGTTATACATGCTAAAGCTATTCTGAGGGTGAATTCGGATAGATTGGCATGTCCTCATCAAAATTTCAAGAGCATTCCATTACATAATCAAAACTCTATTTTTGCTGTTTTTTCTTGTAACTCATCTTTTCTGTCAAAAATCAATGTTTTAAACTTCAAACCTTTATTTCAAGGGGTTATACTTTGAGTATCATAATAAAAATTACATCATTCTTCCCGTATGAGCTAGTAGAATCTGACTGTCTACTTCCTTTTAAGTTTGGACAACTTTCACAACAAAGTGGTCAACAGCTCCAGTGATTTTGTTTAATAAACCAGTACAAGCTTTAAACTTGTTTAGAACATGTAGAAAGTTTTATATCTGTGTTCTTACAGTAATCATGTGGTGACTTTATTTTTGGTTTATCTCTCTATCTTGTATATTTCAAGAGATATTAGCTAAAAACCATGAATATATGCATTGACCAAAAAAGTGCATATATTCAGCTTAATTCCTTAAGTATTGAATTTAGAGAATATTCCTATAATTGTTTCATGTGTGGTGCTTTATGGAGAATCCAATGGTACAATTTAATCTACATTTTGCTTCATTGGTTTCTGAGTTAAATAAGTTTTTGTGTATTTTCTAGGGTATTATTACTTATTCTTCAGTGGTTATTGACTTTACAAATATGCCATAAAATTGAAATATCTGTATTTTACCATGAGGAATCTAATTTTGTAAGTTATCTCACATTTTTTCCAATTAGATTCTGAGTCAATTCATATTTTGTATCCATTTGTGGTATTTTCACTAGTTTTAAGATAATTATTATAAGTATAATTATCATAGTATTTTTCTTGTGACCTTTTTGGATATGTGGTCTTTCCTCAAAGGCTCACATTCCCTACCACCAAAAAATATTTCACCACAATCTGATATAGTTAACTAAAGTATCATCCACTGTCCTACCTCTTCAATAGACTTTGTTAGTCTTGAAGCTCAATAATGCTTGATTTTTGTATTCTTTAGGCTTTCTCTCATGTCTGAACCTTCTTAATAATTTCTCAGCATTTGTTATATTCTTCTCAAGTAGCCATTAATCTTCTTGAGTAGGATTTCTATACCTTACAAGGTATTCTCTTTCTTTCTTGTTTCTTGTCCTTCTTTCTTTCAGGACTTTCACAATTTTCTCTTCTTCCCCTTCTTCTAAAGGGGGTATTTCAAGTGGGGGTTTATTTCTTAGTGGAAATAATTTCTTGTCACTGAAGCTGTAAGGTTTTATCAGACTTACAGGGAAAGTTGGGTGTTTGCTCATTAGTTCTCCTGTGAGCTCTAATTTCACAGCATTGGGTCCATGTAGTGCCTTTATCATAAATGGTCCTGCAAAGGAATCTTTCAATTTCTTTGGGCATTTTATATTATTGAGATTTGGAGTTGACACTAGGACCAAGTCTTCTATTTTTAAGTCAGGTGGTTGATCAATTTTATCCCATCTTTCTTTTGCATAATTGAAAGAATCTTGCATACATCTGTTTGCATTGTGTCTTTCTTTGTCAAGCATTAACTTGAAGCTACTTGCTGTTGGGTGTATATCCACTAAGTTCTTTTTGAGGTATCATATGGGAGTCTTGGATTATAGCCTTTTTCTAGCATTGTAGGTGTCTTGCCAGTTGAAGAATGTATTGATGTTTTGTATGCCAGTGCAAGAGCTGGTATTAATGTACACCAATCATGGGTAAAACCATCAGAATCTTTGATTTCTAGGCCATAATCACAGAATCTCCTGATCATGTCTTCTAAGGTTTGTATCATTCTTTCTGATAGACCATTAGTTTGGGTTGGTAAGCTGTTGAGAATTATAATTTTTTTCCAAACAGGTTATGGAGGTTTGTCCATAATGCTGAAGTTAATTTTGGGTCTCTATGACTTATGATATTTTGAAATAAGCCTGTATGGATAATAACTTCATTCCATATCATTATGGGTGTGTCCATAGCTGTATCATATTTGTGACATGGTAAGAACATTGGAGCTTTGCTTTATCTTTCAACTAATACTAGGCGTGAATTGTAACTTCTGTCTCTTCCTGGATGTAATGCTGTTACCCAATCCATGTGAACTATTTCCCAAGGGGATTTTGGTTCCTGGATTTGGATCATCATTCCAAATTTCTTTCCTGTGGCTCTGTTTGCTGTCTGGAATCTGTCACAGGTTTGGCAGTATTCTGAAACATCTTTCTTCCAATTTGTCCACCAAGAGCAGGTTTTCACCCTCTCTAGTGTGCTGTCTTCTGAGAGATGTCCAGCTGCAACACTATCATGACATTCATGTAGTATAGTGTTCATCAGAGTTCTATCTGTTAAATCTATAACACATGTATGTTTAGTTCTATGGTAGAGGATTCCATCAAGGAGGTGGAATCTTCCTTCATCATTTGCTTTTTTCCATATTTAATCTAGTTTTGATGAAAGTGATGGGTCTTTACAGTCTTTCATTAGAAGTTTGCATAAGATATGGCAGTTTTTGTCCATTTTATAGCTCTCTTTAACCCAGTTAAAGAATTCTGTCCCTATATCTGTAACAAATATGCCTTCTATATGGTGCTTTTCCTGTGGTACCCATGCTGGATTTTTACCTTGACGCTTTCTTCAGTCATTTCATAGACTGTCTGTTGGTCACAGAGTTTATACAAGGACTTAGAAATTCTTGCAAAATCTTTTATATGCTTTCTGTAATAACCACAAGATCCTAGAAGTGATAACATTTCTTTTTTGATTGGGGGCATTGGCTTCAATAGTACTGCTGCTACTTTGTTTTTATGTATTCCCAAACGTAGTCCAGATACAACATGTCCTAGTGCTTTCAGCTCACTGTATGCAAAATGGCACTTTTTCAAGGAAATTTTCATGTTTACTTTTACTATCTTTTGCAAGACTCTTTCTAGTCTTGCTAGGTTACTATCCCAAGTTTCTGAGCAAACTATTATATCAGAAATATAGATGATTAACCATCTATCTGATAATTCTTCAGGAAATATGGTATTAATCATTCTTTGATAATGGGATCATGCATTTTTTATACCAAATGGCATTCTCAAATATTTGAAAATTCCACAGTGGGCTATTATCCTCAGTAGTCTTTTGGCATTTTCTGTTATTATATTTTGATGAAAACCCTTTAGAGCATCCATGGCTGTGATGAACTTTGCCTGAGATAATTGTGTTAATTTCTCATGGATTCTGGGTATTGGATATCTGTCAGGGATAGTATAGGTGTTTAGAGCTCTAAATCACCCTACCATCCTTGATTTTCCATTATACCAGGTTATAATGACAGGCTTAGTCACCTCTTCCTGTTCATTATGTCCTACCTTCCTTAATACTCCAAGGTCCATGAATTCTTTAATGTGTACCTCTAAAGCTTCTCTAGCTCTTGGGCTAGCCAGATAAGCTGGTCTTATTATCAGAGGTGGATAAGGTTTTTCTACATTAAGGATAATGTCTACCTCACGTCCAATTATGGCACCTAGTGGTTCCTTGTCAGTTGCAAAGGCATTTTCATATTTACATAAGAGGTCAGTCAATTTTTCTGTTAATTCATGATTGAATTCTGCCTCTTTTAGTTGTTCAGATATGTGATAGAAACTGGCAAAGCCAAGAAATTATTGAAGAGCTTTGATTTTCTTGGGCTGAGGACAATTGAGGATTTGCTGAACTTTTGAAGAATCCATCTTGAGGCCATCACTTGAAACAAAATAGCCCAAATATTCCACACTTTAGGCATGGAATACACACTTGGAAGCTTTGGAAAACAAATTATTGTCTCTCAGTATTTGGAGGACAGAGGCCACATGTTTGACATATTAGTCCTCAGAACTGGAAAAGACCATAATATCATTTAAATAAACTAAAGCAAAAATATCCAAGAAGTCTGCAAATATATCATTCACAAGATTCTGGAAAGAAGCTGGAGTATTAGTAAGGACAAATGGCATGACCAAATACTCATAACTACAATGTTTGGTTCTGAAGGCAGTTAATTGCTCATCCCCTTCTTTTATTCTCAGGATATTATATGCACCACACAGATCTATCTTGGAGAAGATAGTGGAACCATTGAATAAAGTGAGAAGCTGGTTCATAGGAGGAACAGGATACCTGTTCCTAGTGAAAGCATTGAGTTTGTGATAGTCCACACACAAATGAGGACCCCCACCCTTTTTCTTAACAAAAAGGACAGATGGCATGATGGAAGTTCTATGGACAGAAGAAGGAAGGGAAGGTGTCTTAATTGCACCAACCAGAGCAACACTGTTGACAGAAGTGGCCAAGGCATTACTAGAAGAAGATTTAATACCACTAGAATCTTTATGACTAGAATCAGAGGTGATCAATCTATTTTTCCAATCAATAATGGGATTAAAATGGTAGAGAGATCATAGCCCAATATTAGGTCTTCTCCTTTTGGTGAATCTATGATAACAAAGTACCATTCAAAGCTTGGGAATGAAGGCAAATCAACTACCCACTTGGTATAATGGGTGATGAACAAGACAGGGGATTCATTTGAATCCAGAATGAAAAGAGGAATCTTTTCAGGGAGCTCTGACATACTCAATGAGTCCTTGAGAACAAAATTCTTTGCAATAAAAGAGTTTGTAGCACCAGAACCAATTAGAATACTATAAAAAATATGAGAGACAGAAGAAAAAATAATAAACTTTAAAGATTTCTTGACACTAGTATTCAGAGTGCACAATTGTGCTCTTCAAGGAAATAAGTGAGAACCATTAAACACATAATGATTCCCACTCAGGCTTTTCCCTGCTTGCTAGGGAAGCCTCTTGATGAACCAGGCTTGTTCTGAGGTCTCTTGAAGAATTTTTCAATTGGGTGCTTTCCACCAGACTAAGTACATAACCCTTCTTTGATACTCCTCTCCTTTTCAGAACTGATTAATTTATTGTCCTTATTGAGGAGAGTAGGATGGGGCTTTTCCTTTCCAGCTTGAAATTGCTTGCCCTTCTTATTCTTCTTATGGTGAGGCCTTTTTGAAGATGAGTCCTGAGGAGGCCTTAAAGGGTTGTATCCAGTGACAGGAGGCTTCTTTTCTTGATGACTACCCTTCTCTTTCTGTCTCTCATGGTATCTGGTATCTAATTCCTGGGTAATTTCCATGAGTTCTTGATGAGTATCAAAGTTACCAGGGTAGGAAGCCAACTGGCTCCAAAGTCTTGATTCCAATCCTCTTCTATAAACATCAATATAAGCTCCTTCTCCCCAATCTCTGATTCTTGACATTAAACTTCTGAAATCAGCAATGTACAAGCATACAGGACCACTTTCCTTCATCCCCAAATTAGCCAGCTCTTGTTCAGCTTTCCAGACTTCGTTGGGATCACCAAACAGAGTGAATCATTGGGTTTCAAATAACTGCCAATTATTGAGGAGATAGGAAGGATATTCATTGGAAATATTGGAGAGGTAGGATTTAATCCATTTTTCAGCTCTACCAGTGAGAAAAGAAGTTGAGTACAGAACTTTCTTCCTGTCAGAGAAGAAATTTGCTGGATCATTGTGGAAAATCAATTGACAGGATCCAATAAATCCTCTCAGTTTATGCGCTTGAGTACCATCAAAAGGGTCAGTTGCCTTCATTGATGGATTCTTGAATGCAGGGGCTTTGCAATTGTCCCTGGGGGCCGCTGCTTGAGAATTTTTTCCCATAATATTAGCCATTTGCTCCATGATCTTGAGGAGACTTGGATCAGATTGAGAGACAAGAAATTGATTAATAGGGGCTAAATTAGAACCCTGGGGTACCTCTGGAGCATTTGCCAAAGCATCTGCCACTTCAGTTTCCCCAGAATCTTCCTCTTCCACAGACTCCTCTCCCTCTTCATCTTCAACTTCCCCTAGTCTTGCTCTTGCACCTTCAGACATGCCAGGATAAACCCCCAATAAGCCAGAGAAATATCTTGATCTTCTTGATTTCATTCCCCCTCTTCTGGAGGGTTCTGCTCCTTCCATTGGTGGTCCCCTGTCCAAATTTGCACTCAGTTGATGAACTGATGGTGTGCGGTCTAGAGGAACCCTTGCTGTAGGAGTGAGGACAGCTGGATTTCTTTGAGATCTAGTATTCTTGGCTGGAGGGCTATTCTGAACTGGCATTGTTGGAAAATTAAGAATAAAACTTGATGATACTTCACAAAAGGAATCAAAGCTTGGCCAAATCAATAATCAATAAAATCTTGATGATCTTGAGGAATCAATCAACAGTATTGAGATGAAATCAAATCCAATCAACAATCAATCAATAAATTCAACCAATATTAACAATCAATTCAAATAAAATATCAATAATCTTGAAGAATTCAATAAGCAATCAATCAATTAATAAATGTCTTCAATTTCAAATCAAGGTATTGAGGAATCAATTAGTCAAATCAATATCTTCAGGAATCAAAATCAATCAATACTCAAAATTCAATTCTTTAGGATAAGTCAGTTATCTTGAGGAATTCAAAAGTCAATCAGTCCAATCCAAATAAAATCCTTAATTGCTTAAACAATGACCCAAATGAAACCCAATCAATCAACCAATCAATTAATCAATAAATAACTCCTGATAGTACCTGAATAATCACACAAGGAGAAATTTAATTTGAGATAAAAATGAAGTGAGATGAAATGGTCAGAAATGATTAAGAAATAAAAAAGAATCAAATTTCATATGAATATAATGAATGAGATGAAAATTGATGAGAGAAAAATGATAATCATGGGAAATCATAAGATCATAAAAGAGTCATAATTTGATGAATGAGAGAAATGAATTTAAATTAATTAAAAGAAAGAATCAAATATGAGTTAATTAATTTAATGTCACAGGGGCTCTTCTAAGTGAAGAGGGCCTGGCACCCATTAAACTGGGACTTACTTATGGAGGGCTTGGGATATGGTAAGAAAAGAGTACACTGAAGAGTGTTAAGAGATGAATTACTAAATAAATGAATATAAGAAGAAGCTGAAACAAATGATAAGAGTAAGAATAAAAGAGCCAACCATAAACAAGTCCAAGTCTACTGTTTCAACCTGTCAGAATGGAAAGAGAAGGGTTAATAAGGTTGTGGCCACCCAACTCATACTGTACAGGAAAAGAAAGAAAAAAGGCTAAGACTAACTTAAAATCAAATAACTATAATACCCAAAATAAGGATAAGAATAATTATAAAATAATAAGTATACTAAATTAATTAACTGGGAAAAAGTCCCCAAGGGGGAGAAAGAGGGGCTGGTATATGTGAGAATCACCAGCCCTGATCCAGTCAGAGAATTTTCTTGAAAATATTTGATGATTGAATTAAGTCTGGCCAATACAGGCCCTGTAGGGATGTACAGGATCTGTACAAGAGGAGTGGTGCTATTGAGTGATCATAAAGTTCTGAAATGGTGTATCCAAACTGTATTGGGCAATTCCAACCTGTACAAGTATTAACAGCCTGTATTGATGAGCCAGGCTGTATGCATGTTTCAGCAAGGAAGATTGCTGAAGCTGAATGCTGATACACACAGTGGATTTGCTGCTTCCAGGTTTTTGAGTGTGTGTAAGTATGAATACCCTTACCCCTGATTAGTAGTTGCTACAAGAAGGACCCATATGTTTCATATCTAGGCAGATCAAACCGACTGAAGCCAGATATGGGGCAAGTCAAATGGAGTGTTTACTCCTTGTCTGGGCCTTAGGGAAGCTTAATTACTTTCTGGAAGAATGTTTTTTTTGAAGTTATAACAGATTTTACTTCTTTAAATCACTTCTAAACATGAACACACCCAGTAGACATATGCTCAGATGGAAAATAGCCATACAATAATATAGGGGTAATATTACCATTGTTCACAAAGATGGTAATATTCACAAAAATTCAGATTGACTAAGCAGATGGCCATTACCAAACAACATTAATGATCCTACGTTTGTACCAGAAGAAGCTTCCCCCCAGATCTTAATAGAAGGAATCAGTATTACAGACCTAAACACCATTCTTTGAGGAAGTAAGAAACAGTAATACCCAAGATAATAATTGTAGCATCCTATTCAAATCACTTACTAAAGACTCTAAAGATAACTCCTTAATACATGCCTTAGATGAAATATGGAATAAGTCATATGATGACGGAAGATTTCATTTACTGGATGGCAGACTTTACCATAGTACTAAATACACATTTCAAATGACAATTGTGAAAAGATCTGTAATCAATCGTGTAAGGAAAGAATTCCATGTCAGCCCCTTCTCAGGACATAACAGGGGAGAAATTAAAGACCTGTATATGGTGGCCAATGTGGCAAAATGAAGTTTCAGAGTATTTCAAAACCTGTGACACATGTAAAAAGGCAAATGAATTTGCTTCCAAAAGACTTGGAAATATGATCAAAATCCAATAACCCAGAGGACCTTGGGCAATTTTCCATGTTCATTGGGTAACTGGCCTACCACCATTGGATGATAAAATCTATAATGCATACCTAGTGATTGTTGAGAGGTTCAGTAAGACTCCAATTGTTCTTCCATGTCACAAAGATGATACAGCCATGGATACAGCTCTTCTTCAATGGAATATAGTAGTATAATGAACTGGCATATTCACACAAATCATTAGTCACAGGGATCTCAAATTCACCTCAGCCCTCTGGACAAACCTTCACCAATTATTTGGAACAAATTTATCCTTCTCTACAGCTTACCACCCACAAACTGATGGTCTAGCTGAAAGAATGATCCAAAACTTGGAAGGTATGGTCAGAATATTCTGTGCTTTTGGCCTAGAGCTCAAGATTGTGATGGATTCACCCATGATTGGTGTACCCTTCTACCTTCATTATAATTTTCATGTAAAACATACATTCATTCCAGTACCAATCAAACTACTGCTGTTCCAGAAAAAGGATGGAATCCCAGACTACCCCAATATTCCTTGAGGAAAGATTTGGTTGAGATACATTGTGAGCCTTAGAGGTATTTTCAGATACCCAAAAGGCCACAAATAATAAAAGAAGACACAATTATAAATAAAATAAATTTATTTATATTATCAAAACAAAAATGAAAATATAAATATAAATTTATACCCAAAAAATGAAAATTGAATTATAATTTAAAAATAGAATTACCATGAAGTTTAAAATTGTGTAAACACATTTTTACTTGAAAAGATCAAGTAAAAATGAATTTTCAATAAAACTTGTGAAATTAAAATATTTTTGATAAAAGGTTATATAAAATATATTGTAACTTTTTATCCAATAAATAAACATAAAGAAATTATCACACCATTGGTGTCAGGATGATACTATGATAAAGGTATAACTAGGCTAATTACAACTTTAACTGTGTATGTGACACGGTAAAAAATGATTTAAAAAAGATTTATAAGAGTTTATAATGAGATAAAAGGGTTCTACTATTGAGAAATAGTGGTGGTGAGTGCTATTGAGAACCCTGGGTGCAGGCTTTATCTGTTGGATTACAATAATAAAGTCTACAATAATTGAAGATTATAATTATACCTGATTATTTAACCAAGAGTAAAACTGTTTTTGACAGTTTACTACGTAGGTTATTCAAGAGCAGGATGAGGAAAGGTTTTTGGCAGTGAAAAGCCCTCCTTTTATCCTGAAATTGAGGTGAAAAGGTTGTTAGACCTTTTCACGTAGAGGAAGTGAAGATTTTTCACTCCTCATGACAGGCTTGTGGTTTGCAAACAGCCTGTATACCCTGTATTGGGCTCAGATGTGGTTTTGAAACCACATCTGGGCAGTTTTCACCAATACAGGGTGAAAATTTTCATCTGGGGACCTCACAGCCTGATTCTGACGTGTATGACGCGTAGAATGCTGTACAGAAACTGTATGGGACCCCAGTATTGACTGACATAAGAGGTATTGAAGTAAAAACATGCTTCCTCGTCTATTTGACACCTCATATTCATGGTTATAGGGTATTATCCCATGGTAAGGCTGTATATGACAGCAGGTGGGATTTTTACCTTAAAATTGTCATAACTCTGTCAGTTTTTGAGATATCAGGCTCAAAGTTGGTTAATTGAATAGCCCTGTAGGAGCTCTATACAATGGTACCCAACTTGACATGGTTATCATTAAATATGGCAAAGTTATCCCATGTACAAGTGTTTTTATACATTGGCATGTTTTGGGCAAAAGCTGTATTAAGCTTGTTTGGCCAATAACTTCTGTTCTAGTTGAGATATGAGGAAATGGATGACACCATCAGATAGCCCTGATTGTTCTCTTTCCAAAAAGACCCCACTTTAAGTATCTCACACTAAAACTGTAAAAGTTAGATGAGAGGTGAATGTTTTGTTCACCCTTATTTGGTCCGAATTTGACCATAACTCAAGTAATACTGGTGCTAGCTCAGTTTGGCTAGTACCATTGGATAGCCCTGGCTTAGAGCTTCATTTTGAATACCCATTTGATGGGGTTAAGCCTCTCCTTCTAGATTTTAGATGAGAGGTGAAAATTAAGGTTTATGCTCAGGAATAACTTTGTTATTTCTTGTCCTATGGTGATGGGACTTATATTTTCAGGAAGAGGTGAGTTTCCTCTTTCTTTTGATACCTTTTGAGCTAATTTGGCTCAGCTCCATGTTTTGGTGGTATTTTGGCTATACCATTGGTTTATGGTATTTTGGCTGTCATGCTTGTGCTCTGGTTTTGAGTCACAGGCTGACATACCCTCCCTCTAAAAAAGGCTCATCATTGATGAGACTGTTCAGTCCTCCTAGAGGCTCTTAATCTCCTTAAATGAAGGTTCCCATCTGGTATGGCATCCTCTGCCAACCATTTGTCTTTGTCAGATGTCTGGTTCTTGAATCTGACTAGATATTGTCTCTGATCCTTCCCATTAAGTCTGATTTTTCTGGCCCTGATGATTTTACTCACAGGTCCAGGAGAGTCTTCTACTTCCACTATTTCTGGTGGAGTGATGTTTTTCTTCCTGGAGGGGAATGTATCCTCCTCTGTTTGGAAGTATGGTTTGACCAGGCTCACTGGAAAGACTGGGTGTTTCCTAGAAAACTCCTCAGTGAGCTTGACCTCTACTGCATTCTTCCCTATCAACTTAATGATAGTGAAGGGCCCTACAAATGAGTCTCTCATTTTCTTAGGTCCTTTGAGATTGTTAAAGTTCAGTGTAGATACTAACACCTGGTCCCCTTCCTTGAAGTCAGGTTCCATATGTGACTTGTCCCACCTTTGCTTGTTATACTCTTTGGCCTCAGCTATGCATTTGGAAGCAGTATCACAGGCTTTCTTCCACATATCATGGAAGTCTTTGGCTGTGGGGTGGATGGTCAGAAGATTTTTCTTCAAGTGATCCACAGGTAACAGGGGATTCCACCCTTTCTCTACCAGTGCAGGTGTTTTTCCTGTGGTAGAGTGCTGGCTTGTATTATAAGCCAGTTGGACTGCTGGTAAGAGGGTGACCCAATCATGGGTGTATCCCTCATGGTCCTTGTATTCCATGCCATAGGCACAGAACCTCCTGAGGATGTCCTCCATTGTTTGGATCATCCTCTCAGCTAGGCCATCTGTTTGTGGATGGTAAGCTGTGGAAAAAGCAAGCTTGGTTCCAAGCATGTCATATAAATTGGTCCAAAATTCAGATGTAAATTTTGGGTCCATGTCACTAATTATGATCTTAGGGACTCCACAGGTGGATATGATGTTATTCCAAAATAACAGAGCAGTGTCCATGGCTGTGTCCTCTTTATGGCATGGTAGACATCTCATGCTCTTGCTGAACCTATCAACTATGATTAAGCAGGCATTGTAGTTTTCTTTGCCTCCTGGGACAAGTCCTGTGACCCAGTCCATGTTGATGGTTTCCCATGGGTGTTTGGGTTCTTCTATGTGTTGAAGCAGCCCATATTTCTTCCCATGTTTTCTATTTGCCTTTTGGCATCTTTCATAAGTGTTGATGTATTCACTCAACTCTTGCTCCCACTTGGGCCACCAAGCTGTGCTTGCTACCCTCTCCTTAGTCCTGTCCTCACTCATGTGTCCCATGTAGGGGCAGTCATGGCATTCCTGCAGGATTAAAGAGATGTGGTCTCTGTCTATCACTGTGAGCGCACTGGTGTGCTTGTCTCTGTGATAAATCAGGCCATCTATAAGGAAGAATTTATTGTCCTTATAGGCCCTCAACCAGGGTTCCTCCAGCTGGGTTTCCAGTTCTGGGCTCCTGTATTTTTGTTGAAGGAGTTGGAGTAGTATGCTACACTGTTTGTGTTTAGCATAAGATTTCAGTACCGCATTGAAGAATTCATTGTGCAGTTCTGAGGAACTTATCCCCAGTATGGGGGTTTCTGTCCCTTCTGAATCAGTGTTTCCACTGTCAAGGGTACCACTCCCTGGTGCCCATTCAGAGAATCTGAAGTTCTTCTTCCTATCTATTTCCATAAAATGGATAGGAATTTTTGCAGCAACTTCAGGGTCATAAGCTGGATTGCTTTTGACATTATCCAGTGGCCATCTGCTAAGGCCATCTGCATTGGTATGGCTTTTACCTTCCTTGTATATGATGGTCATGTTCCCTCTATACTCCTGGATGGCTATTTGCCATCTCAGCATGTGTCTATTAGTAGTCTTCATGTTTAGTAAAGACTTCAAGGCTGTGCAGTCTGTGTAGACTTCAAAGACTGCACCCTCCAAATAGTAATGGAGTTTTTCTAGAGCCCAGACTAGACATAAACATTCTGTCTGGGTCGCCCCATACCTGGCTTATGAATCTTTCAGCTGCCTGGAGATGTAACATATTACACCTTCTCTTGGTTCACCATCCACAATTTGTCTTTGGTGAAGGGCTGCTCCCAAGCCTTGGCTGCATGCTGCATCTATATATAGCTTGAATGGTAGTTCAAAGTCAGGCAAGATGAGCACAGGTGCATTAGTGAGTTCATATTTGATCCTCTCATATGCATCCCTCCTTTCCTTGGTTATTTCAAAAACTACATCCTTTGAGCATAACTTGTATAAACTACTGGTTATGTGGGCAAAGTTTTTGATGTGGTTTCTATAGTAGCTAGCAAATCCAAGGAAAGATTGCATCTCTTTGATGTTCTTTGGTACTGGCTTTTGCAGTACTGCTGCTACTTTGTTCTGGTCAATTGCCAGACTAAGGCCTGAGACTTTGTGTCCTAGAGCTAGTAGCTCTTGTTGGCCAAAATTACACTTTTTGAGTGAAATCTTCAGATTGATGGGTGTACATTTACTTAGCACTCTGTCTATGTATTGTACATGGTCTTCCCATGTCTCTGAGTATATAATGATATCATCAATGTATACTACCATCCAGCCTTCCATTATTTCTTCTTGAAATATGGTGTCCATCATCCTTTGGAAGTGGGCTGGTGCATTCTTGATGCCAAATGGCATCCTGGTGTACTCATATATGCCCATATGGCATATAATTCTGAGTAATTTCATGGAGTTTGGTTTAACTCCATTTTGGTGGAAGCCCTTCATACAATCCATCTTGGTTATGTATTTGGCTTTGGCCAATTTATCCAAGGCATGAGGTATTCTTGGTATAGGATACCTGTCTGCTTTTGTGTAGTTGTTCAGGGCTCTGAAGTCTCCACACAGTCTAGACTTTCCATCATGCCAGGTGATTAGGACAGGAGTGGTGATTTCCACTATCTCATTATGTCCAATCTTCCTAATGGCATCCATGTCCAGGAGTTCATTGATATGTTTCTCAATCTCTTTCCTGGTCTCCAGACTTGCTGGGTAAGGAGGTCTCCTTAACATGGGTGGATAAGGCCTTTCTACATCCAGATATAGTTCTATATCATGGCCTTTGATCTTGCCTAATGGTTCTTCACCAATGGCAAATGCTGGTCTATTCTTCCTCAGCATCTTCAGTAAACTTAGCTTTTGTTTACTGGTGAGGGTAGTGCTAAACTGTCCCTCTCTGAATTCTTTCAGAAGTTCTTCCAGTGGGTCCTGAGAAGATATCTGGTATATATCAAGAGAAAATTTCTTTTCCTTGTTAGTACCAATGGTAATATGCCTATTTTTACTATTGTAAATATCTATGCCATACATCCTCTGGTAATCTGTTCCCAGTAAAAACCCTTGGATGTGGGCATCTTCAAGCACTACAAACTCTGGGTTGAGTCTGATATTACCTTTTCTGTGGGGTATAATTATCTCTTTGATAATTGTCCCAATAGAGGTCATCTTTCCAGATGCACTCTTAAAGTTCTTTGCCCTGGTGGGCAAGAGTTCTTTTTCCCAGTTTGGGAAATGGTTATCCAGATAATTTCTGGCCACTATGGAGCAGTGTGCTCCACTGTCAATGATCAGTGGGTGCTGAGCATTGTCAATACATACAGTCATTTTTGTGGCTGTTCCATGTATATATGCCATTCCTTTGGTTGGTGTAACCAGGAATGTTTGTGCATCTTGTGTGTGCTTACACAAGTACTTGTTGGCAGTGTCTTGTGGCATGCCTGCTTCCAACTGTATATCCTGGATTTCTAGTGGGGTTTCCTCTTGGTATTCCACTAGAAATTCCTCTCTTGGGTCTTGATCCTCATCAGATGGTTCTCTGATGGCATCACCCATAGAGTCTGATTCAGAATCCTCTGTTGGAGGTTCTTCTTCAGGGACTTTTTCTATAGCATAGACTTTCTTCTTTGCTTTTGGACAGTTGTTGGCATAGTGGTCTGTTGAACCACAATTGTGACAAGAATTCTTCTTCTTTGCCACTTCTGCCACTCTTTCTCTGGGTTTGTCTTTAAACTCTACCCTGAAAGGTTGTTTCTCTTTGAAACTATTGCTTCTATATGGGGTGAATTTCCCTATATTAGTCCTTTTCCTTATGTCTTGTAAGGTATTGGCTATATCATCTAGAGTGCAATTTTGGTTGCATCTGCACTTTACTGCATGCTCTAGTTCTCCTGGCAGTTGTGTCAGAATTTTATGATTCCTCATTTGAATGTTCATTTGAGGATCAATGGCTTTAAGTCTTTTAGACTGTCTAAGACACCACTCATATGGATCTTTGTCCACAGAGTATTTGTCATTTTCAAATGACATGGTCTTTTGCCATATCCAAGTTCCATTACTGTACTTTTGGATTATTTGACTCTTCCACCATTGCCAATTTCTTCTGCCATGGATTTCTTTCATTTCAGTGTACCATATACTTGCATGACCTTTAAATGCAGTATTCAGTCTAGCAGTAATCCAGTAATCTGGTATGCTTGGTACATCAATGAAGAGTCCATCAATATAATCTATGAGTTCCATATGATCATATTCTCCTGATCCAGAGAATTTGGGCCAGCTTGAGGCCTCAGGAAGCTGTTTCAAGGCTTCCTTCTCTGAATAAGACATGCCATCTCCATCCTGGTATTGTGATGGAGATCTTGCCTTATTCAACAACATGGCATCTGGTTTGATGTCATCTGGTTGATATAGATTCTCCATAGCTTGACCTTGTGGTTGGGGCTTTAAGCTATGGTAGGCATCAAACAATTTGTTGATGTCTTGGTTCAGACACTCCCTGTCCCTGCTACTATGGTGTTGTTCTTCAGAGACTTGATTCAGTCTCTTGTTGGTTTCTTCAGAGGCTTTGCTCAGTTGAGCATATGCTTCCTGAAGGTTTTTAACTATCTGCTCCAATGAGGCTTGATTTTTTCTCATCCTCTCTTGGGCAGCTGCAAATTCTGTAGCCTGCTTTGCAGATTGCTCAGCATATTGGGACATTTGTAACCACAGTGTGTCACTGTTGATGTTACTCTCAGATGTGATAACGTTATTTTCAGTCTGAGTGGGGGTAATGTTCCTATTACTAGGACTACTGATTCTAGAGTGGTTTACAACTACTTCTGGTTCTTGTGTACTTCTTTTACCAAATCTAACAGCTTCTGGATCATGGGGTCTGACTCTTTCCTCCTCTGGTTGAAGGAGGCTTTGTTCTTGCCCTTGTTGCCTTGTCTTCTCCTGGAAACTTCCTGGAATTGTGAAGAATGGTGACTCTTGGCCACTGATCTGCTGGTTTCTGAATGGTGTGAAGCCACTGGAGAGCTGATTTGGCTTGCTCCTTGTGAACCTGAAGGAATCTGAGTAGGCCCTGTCTGGGTTAACTGTTCTTCTATAGCTTGGATAGTGGCTTGATTCTCCCTTATCCTCTGTGCCCTTGCCTCCAGGAGTCTGTGCTGCCTGGTAGGATTCCAACCCTTGGTGATTACCATAAGGTCTTTGAAGTCTATCTCTTTGAGACAGATCTTCTGGCAACTTGATCCCAGTTCTGCCCAGTGAGTTGCTAGGTTGAACCTCTTTTTGTCCATGCTCCATTGAAACAAATCTTTGAGGAGTTGGTGGATTTGAAGAACTTGATCCATATCCTTCCAGTCCTCTGGTTTGAGGTTTCTGTTGAATTGGAGTGTGAATGGCAAGGTTGATATTATCTCCCTCATTGTTTTGCCATCAACCACTGTGTCCAATGTGTCTTCTTTCAGGTCTTCTGGTTCTAGACATTCCTGCTCTATCCTCTGGCTGGTTCCTTTGGAAGCCAAGGTCTCTGAGGTATGCAGGGGACATATCAGTGTTTGCAAGCAGTCAAAAACTTTATGTTCTTAGGGTATTTACCTTTGACTGTGCCTTGTACAAATTTGTTATCTGCTGATTTGGGCAGTTTGCCTTTGGAGGTTACAACTGGGTTAATAATTGTAATCTTCCCTGTAAAAGTGGTTAAGGTTGGTTTACCTTGTATTGAAGCAGAGTTTTGTGGTTTTCTACTCCTCTGAGTGGCTATTGGTGTCCACTTCTTGGCTGTAATGAGGCCTTCACCAAGCCTTTTTCCTTTACCCTTGCTGCCCTCTGGTTCTGAGGGTGTCACTGGTGTGTTGGCCTGTGACTGGGTTTCAAGTGGGATGTAGTTTTCTTCCACTGAATCAAAACAGGAAAAAGAGGGCTTATGTCAGTTAAGACTTCTTAAAAGGCTGGTTTTGCACGTCTAAGAATGGCCTCTGGGCTTGTATATTATTACAGTATGCCCTTGTATAATGACAGTGTAATTGAATTAACAATTTCACGTCAAAAATACAGCTTATGGTGTCCTGTCACACTGTTTGTGTGTCAGTATCCCTCAGATACACTTGTGGTTTGCAAGTGTATTCTGTGAAAGTGGTTTGTATACAAGTGTTATTGAATTAACAATACACTTGACCACGCCTCAACTGATGGTTTTTCAGTCAGAGGTGTCCTTATTCAGTCAAGAATACAGGACTTTATTAGTGGCTTATGTGTTTTTATATGCAAAACACGCCAAAAATAATAAATTACTGTGGGTGTTAACCACGTAAAAATACTCTTATAATATGAGTATGTGTAAAAAAAAGGTAAAAATATATAAAATATATATTTTTAAACAGAAATTACGCCTAAAAAAGGATAAAAAAATGTGTTAATAAGTCATAAAAAGGAGAAAAGACTTACTTGTAAGGTCCAAAAAAGTCAAAAAAACACGGCCAGGCCCCCAAAATGTCAGGATGATACTATGATAAAGGTATAACTAGGCTAATTACAACTTTAACTGTGTATGTGACACGGTAAAAAATGATTTAAAAAAGATTTGTAAGAGTTTATAATGAGATAAAAGGGTTCTACTATTGAGAAATAGTGGTGGTGAGCACTATTGAGAACCCTGGGTGCAGGCTTTATCTGTTGGATTACAATAATAAAGTCTACAATAATTAAAGATTATAATTATACCTGATTATTTGACCAAGAGTAAAACTGTTTTTGACAGTTTACTACGTAGGTTATTCAAGAGCAGGATGAGGAAAGGTTTTTGGCAGTGAAAAGCCCTCCTTTTATCCTGAAATTGAGGTGAAAAGGTTGTTAGACCTTTTCACGTAGAGGAAGTGAAGATTTTTCACTCCTCATGACAAGCTTGTGGTTTGCACACAGCCTGTATACCCTGTATTGGGCTCAGATGTGGTTTTGAAACCACATCTGGGCAGTTTTCACCAATACAGGGTGAAAATTTTCATCTGGGGACCTCACAGCCTGATTCTGACGTGTATGACGCGTAGAATGCTGTACAGAAACTGTATGGGACCCCAGTATTGACTGACATATGAGATATTGAAGTAAAAACATGCTTCTTCGTCTATTTGACACCTCATATTCATGGTTATAGGGTATTATCCCATGGTAAGGCTGTATATGACAGCAGGTGGGATTTTTACCTTAAAACTGTCATAACTCTGTCGGTTTTTGAGATATCAGGCTCAACGTTGGTTCATTGAATAGCCCTGTATGAGCTCTATACAATGGTACCCAACTTGACATGGTTATCATTAAATATGGCAAAGTTATCCCATGTACAAGTGTTTTTATACATTGGCGTGTTTTGGGCAAAAGCTGTATTAAGCTTGTTTGGCCAATAACTTCTGTTCTAGTTGAGATATGAGGAAATGGATGACACCATCAGATAGCCCTGATTGGGCTCTTTCCAAAAATACCCCACTTTAAGTATCTCACACTAAAACTGTAAAAGTTAGATGAGAGGTGAATGTTTTGTTCACCCTTATTGGGTCTGAATTTGACCATAACTCAAGTAATACTGGTGCTAGCTCAGTTTGGCTAGTACCATTGGATAGCCCTGGCTCAGAGCTTCATTTTGAATACCCATTTGATGGGGTTAAGCCTCTCCTTCTAGATTTTAGATGAGAGGTGAAAATTAAGGTTTATGCTCAGCAATAACTTTGAGCAGGAATAACTTTGTTATTTCTTGTCCTATGGTGATGAGACTTATATTTTCATAAAGAGGTGAGTTTCCTCTTTCCTTTGATATCTTTTGAGCTGATTTGGCTCAGATCCATGTTTTGGTGGTATCTTGGCTATACCATTGGTTTATGGTATTTTGGCTGTCATGCTTGTGCTCTGGTTTTGAGTCACAGGCTGACAATTGGATTCCTCATGAAAAATAAGGTGGGGTCACCTCTGGGTAAATTTCTGTAACTCAACTCTAAATAAGCTTAAATTAAGTTTTTAGTATTCTCTGTAAAGAATTTGAAGATCCTCAAGACATTAATTTCATTCACTTCACATGTGGTGTTAAACATCAATTTTTTTGTTAAAATTGAGGTGTTGTGTGTAGTTTAGAAGTTATGAGGAATTGAATTATTTTCAATTGAAATTTTGAAATGTGCGCATGTATTACATAAGTGAACTTTAATTTACACATGAGGTATCAATTACTACATTTGTTTACTGTAAAAACTCAATTGAGTTACATATGTAAATTTTAAGTATAAGACATGATGAGGAATTAAAGAAAAAATAAATTGGAAAGATTAATTCTGGGGGGAAAGAATCTTGGCTCCAAGGGGGAGCCAGACCCCCAAATTCCTTGTTGACAGGCGTGAGATTTCAAAATCAACACAAAGGCTCATCACTTTTTGCCTGGAATTGAGTCACAAGGTCTGTGACACAATTGATGATGAGGTTTTGATACCAGCCAGGGCAGTTTTAACTGTTTCCAAGAGGGTAAAACTACCCTTGAGATAAAAAATCATTGTAAAAACAATTTAACTGGATTTGAAGTCTCTTACACACATTTTGACATGTTTTGAAGGCTTAAAACAAGGTATTACTATAGCAATGGCTGATTTGAGGCTCCAAAATAGCTGGAAATAGCAAAAAATGGCTAAAACCGGCCCTTTTTGAATTTAAACAAGGGTTCAATGATGCCATAATTGGCTTTTCTGTTGTCAGAGTTTTTCCATGACTGACAAGAGAGAATTATACTTTTGCAGTAAGAAAATTGATGGCTATAAAAGAATGTCTCCTTTGCCCCACTTTTCTCTTCATGTCAGAATCTTTTCCTTTTTAGAATTAGTTTAAACATTGTTAAACCAATCAATAAAATATTGCAAAAACCCTTTTTAAAAAATTTCAAACTTTTTAACCACATGAAAAAATCATTATACTCATTTTTTGTAACTCTTATAATCATTTTTACCCTTGAACCACCCCATAAGTGAATTAAAGCATCTTTCATCACTGTTAGCTTTTTCACTTTGTTTGCAATTTCACTCTGGTCACTTTTGGGAATTTTTTTTCTTTAAGAATATTTTTGAAGACTTTTTTATCATATTAATTTATTGCAGTTCTTTTCTCAATTGATTAGAATTTAAATTTCTCTTGAATAAATTTCTTTTGTAGAGTATTTTTGTATAAATTTTTATTGTTGGTAAATCAATAAATCTTTATTTGCCTTATTTTCTCTTAGAAATCTCAAATCTTAACATTTCTAATCATGTTTTACCTTATCTAAGTTTTTAGGACAGAAAAAGTACTTGATTTTTAATCAAGGTTTCATATCCACACCTTGCAAGTGTATAACAAGTAAAAGAAAAAATTAATTAATCCATTATTTAATTTTGGTTACAACAAATCTGAATCCATGGCTGATCATCACCCAATTGTTATACTAAAAGCTTTTGGGAACTTTGTTACCAAGTTAACCTCTCATCAAATCATAAGAAAATTGTAAATAAGCTGCTATTTTGACATGAAAAGGAGGTAAAGAGAAACTTATACTCCAGTAATCAATTCAGTTCTTGATCGCTTTCCATGGATAAAATTTAAAAGAGTAATTAAAACCTTTTTTGGACTAGTATCCATTGATTTAATTAATAGAAACCTGCTACAATGTGCTAGTTGCAATTCTACATAGAAATAAGGTAGAAACTTCAAGAATTCATTAAAAATACAATTCTTAATTAATCTTTTTGAAGCTTTCAGGGCCAATGGAAAATGATATGATTCATAAAGAAACCAAGGAGAATCATGGTTGCATAAGTAAAACTCAAATTTTTACCTACAGTCCATTTTTCATGATTCCATGTGAAACACTTACTCTTCCAAAATTCACAGAAGATACTACCTGTGATGGAATTTCCAATAAAATTGATAACTTTGATAAATTAATTTTCATTTTTAAAGAAAAGAATATATACAGTTATTACTCCTTTTCTTCTTAACCATAAATGGGTTGTGTCACAACCATGGGAAAGACCCCTCCCAATCAGTGTTTTATGGCAATTCAAGCCTCCACAAATTTATGGCCAATTGGCCATATTGTGACTTATAGGCCAATTAGCCTTGTATGTACTTTAATGGCATTTGGCCCACACCCATCTTCTCTGGTCATTCATGATCCTCAGGCCATATCCTGTCTAATTGGTACCTTTGGCCAATTCCTTACCCTCCAAACCCCAGGCCGTTTCCCTTACTTTGGTCCTGGGGGTCATTTTGTGTTCCAGGGGTCCTTTGCCCCTGGCCCACCCCCTTTTATTAGGAGGTTTTGGGCCTAAATGATCATTTGTGGCCATTAAGCCCTCTAGGGCCTTTACAGCCCATGGGCTGTGGGATCAATTAGGCCCCTGTTGTTCTAATTCCAATGAGGCCAAAAGGGGCCAAGGTGGCAGCCCATCAGCCCACAATTCCAGGTGGGCCTAACTGAGCCACAATTCTGGCCCAAATTGGCCCAAGGACCCAAGAACCACAGATTGGCCATAAAGGGCAATGGACCCCAGATTTCCACCCATGGCCTCTGGGAATCACCCAAGGCCAACAGCTCAGTTTCAGCAAGGCTTCCCCTCAATTCAAGGGAAGACCTTTTCCTCAGTTACAGACCCTGCATTGCAGGAACCAGGAATGTGGAATATATGGTATTATATACCATTATGCACCATTTTTCCTCATAAATCCAATGGTGATGGCTTCCTGACCCCATTGCGTCATTTCAAATCAATTCCCCAAATCCATCACTCCACTTTGAAGGAAGGTTTCAATGGGGCAGTCTCGCAATCCATGATGGCCATCAGAAGACCATTTGGGGACACCAATCACCTTGTCCTTCAGGTGGAGGTTATTTCATTTCAACAGTAGTCCCCCAAGGTAATACTGGCCCAGGATTCTTCAAGGGAAATTTTGAGAGGTTTTCTATCATTCAAGTCAGTTGTCAAGGCATCAAGTACTCCAGCACTCCTTGGACAACTCAAGTGGTCCATATAGGTGGTATTCAGACAACCTGTATGGCATTGGGCCATTTGGGCCAATTCATATTCCACTGTGGGAATTCATAAGACACAGTTCATTTCACAAGATGGCCAGATCTGTATTGAGCCAAAACAGTCAGTACAGCTTGGTAATAAACCCTCCAGGATCAGTATTCAACTTTTCACATATAGTGGCCACCTTTTCTTTTCTGCAGACTTTTTCCCCAGTTAATCAGTATATTGGATTTATTTGTATTCTTATTTTATTTTTCATTATTAAAGTAAATACCAATCAAGCTTAATCCAGTCATTTTCACCTTTTTCTTTTCCTATCAGTGGATATTGGTGGTTATATCCTTTACTAATTCCATTGTTCTTTCAGTCAGGTTGAAACAGTGAATTGAGGATTCTATCACAGGGGCTCTTCTAAGTGAAGAGGGACTGGCACTCAGGAAACTGGGACTCACTGCAGAGGGCACAAGAATAGGATGAGGCAAAACACTTAAGAGTGTAATGAGAGTAAGATTGCTAATTAATAGTAATATAAGAAAGATCAGCACCAAAGAATAATAGTAAGAAATAAAAGAGCCAACCACAACAAGTCCAAGTCCACTGTTTCAACCTGTCAGAAAGAAAGAGGAGGGTTAATATGGATATGGCCACCACACCTCATACTGAACAGGCAAGGAGAAATGCAAAGACTAACTTAATACCAAATAAATATAATATCCAAAAAATAAGAGTAAGAATATTTATAAGATTATAAATTAACTGAATTAATTAGCTGGGGAAAAGTCCTCAGGGGAGAGAAAGAGGGGCTGGTATATGTGAGAATCACCAGCCCTAATCCAGACAGAGAGTTTTCATGAGAGGGATTGATGATTGAATTGAATCTGGCCAATACAGGTCTTGTATAGGAGGAGTGGTAGTGTTGAGTGATAATACAGTTTCAGGATGGTGTATCCAAACTATATTGGGTAATTTCAACCTGTACAGGTATTGAAAGGCTGTATTGATTCACCAGACTGTATGCATGTTTCAGCAAGGAAGATTGCTGAAACTGATTTCTGATACACACAGTGGATTTCTGATTTGAGGTATTTGAGTGGGTGTAAGATTGAATACCCTTACCCCTGACTAGTGGTTGTTACAGATTCATTTGGTTGGATCTTTGGCCTTTGGCATATCTTTACTTGCTCTTATTTTCTTTTAAACAAACGTATTCTTATTTTATTTATTTATCCTTTGGGAGCCCTCAACGTGAGTTCTTCATTCCTGAGTGCTAGGAAACTCCTTTTTTCCCCAAGAGTCCCTGTGACAGGTTGGTAGTAACATAGAAGCCTTAATTAAGTAATTATGATAATCTTACATGACAACAGATGATGCAATCATTAATCCAAGAGGGATTATTTCTTTCTCACCCACTAATTCTTCAATTTGCTCCATAGCATTCCTCTTTCAGCTGTTTTTGACTTAAAAGAGGCCTCCTCTCACCTTTTTTAAATCATGTTATTATCCAATTATACCTAATACTTACCAAAAAAGTAAGTATTAGTTGAATCTTTTTTTAAATGCTTTAATCTTTCAGAATCAATAAAAAAGATATGAAATCATAGAAATAAACTATAATTAGTTTTAATGCTGTTAGAAATCAATTTTGATCCTTTAAATCCATAATTTATCCATTGAATCTCTCTACCAATTCTTTTCAAGGCTTATTGGAGTATTAGTGAGTATTTTTAATTAATTCTTAAAGTTGTTCTCTAGTATTAGTTTTCTTCAATAATTATATTTATAGTTATTTGTAAGGTGTGGATATGAAAATTTGATTAAATATCCAGTACTTTTCCTGTCCTCAAAATGTTTATAAGGTACAATATGATCAAAAATATTAAGAATCAAGATTTTTAAGATAAAACATGCCAAATTTATTGTTTTTTCAACTTCATAAGTATAAAACAATGATATTATAGAGATTTATTGTATTACCAACAATAAAAACTTAACCAAAATTACTCTACAAGAGATCTTTAAGGCTGTAAAAGAAATTCCTTGAAGAGCAATTTCAATTGGAATCAATTGAGCAGAGTACTGCAGGCAATTATTATAAGAACAAGTTCTTTAAAAAGATTATAAAAGAGAAAACACGCCCAAATGTGACCAGAGTGAATTCGGAAGCAAAGTGACAAAGTTAACAGTGATGAAAGCTGCTTTAATTCATTTATGGGGTGGTTCAAGGGTGAAAATGATTATAATGATTTTTTCACGTGGTTAAAAGGTTTGAAATGTTTTAAAAAGGGCTGTTCCAATCTTTTATTGATTGGTTCAACAGTGATTAAATTAACTATAAAAAGGAAAAGATTCTAACATGAAGAGAAAAGTGGGGCAAAGGAGACATTCTTTTATAGCCATCAATTCCCTTACTTCAAAAGTAAAATTTGCTCTTGTCAGTCGTGAAAAATACTCTGAAAACAGAAAATCCTATTATGGCATCATTGAACCCTGGTTTGGATCAAAAAAGTGCTGGTTTTAGCCATTATTTGCTATTTTCAGCCATTGCTATACTAATACCTGGTTTTAAGCCTTTAAAACACTTCAGGATGTGTGTAAGAGACTTCAAAGGCAGTTAAAACTGATTTTACAATGATTCTTTTATCTTAAGGGTAGTTTTACCCTCTTGGCAACAGTTAAAACTGCCCTGGTTGGTATCAAAACCTCATCATCAATTGAGACACAGACCCTGTGACTCAATTCCAGGCCAAAAGTGCTGAACATTTGCATGTATTTTGACATCTCATTCCTGTCAGCAAGGAATTTGGGGGTCTGGCTCCCCCCCAGAATTAATCTTTCCAAGTTATTTTTTCTTTAATTCCTCATCATGTATCATATTTATAATTTACATATGTAATTCAATTGAGTTTTTACAGTAAACCACTGTAATAATTGATACCTCATATATAAATTAAAGCTCACTTAATTATGTAATACACATGCACATTTTGACATTTCAATTGAGAATACATCAATTCCTCATAACCTCTAAATTACACACAACACCTCAATTTTAACACAAAAATTGATGGTTAAAACCACATTTGATGTGAATTAAGTTGAGTTTTTGAGGATTTTCAACTTTTGTACAGAAAATACTAAAACCTTAATTCAGCTTATTTAGAGTTGAGTTACAGAAATTTTACCCAGAGGCAACCCTGCCTTATTTCTTATGAGGAGTCCAATGGTTAAATAATTCTCATATTTTTGTTTGTAGGATAAAAAACTATAATACTTTTAATTCAACTTTTTTCCAACAATATTTCAATTTTGGTATTTTTGTTGAAAATTCATTTTTACTCAATTTTTTCAAGTAAAAATGTGTTTTCACAATTTTAAATTTCAATGTTATTTAATTTTCAAATTATAATTAAATTTTCATTATTGTGTATAACTTTATATTTATATTCTAATTTTTGTTTTTATAATATAAATAAATTTTCATTTATTCATGATTGTATCTTGTTCTATCATTTGTGGTCTTTTGCGTATCTGAAAATTCCTCTAAGGCTCACATTTTTCTTGAAAAAAAATGCTTCTTTTAATTGATTCTTGTACACAATTACTGCTTACTGTTATAATCACCAGTAGTTTATAGCAAGTAAAAGAAATAATTACTTATTTATTTATTTATTTATTTAATTGTAGTTATAATAATTTTATTATTATATTTCATAAGCACATTCATAGTAATTTTTATTAATGTTAATATTATCAACAGTTTCATAGACATATCTTACATCCATGGCTTCCAATATACAAAGATCTATAAAATCCTTTTATCAATGCAAAATATTTTCTTGAATGAGTCACCTCAAAAAAGTAAAGAAAAGATTTTATGGAACTTAAAAATGGAATATAATTGCAAGATAAAAAATAAAAGGAGGTTGTTTAAGGAGTAATCTCAAACTAATAAATTAATCAATTTAAATTAAGCCACAAAATATTAAGCAATTTGAATGTATTTTTCATAAGTATCACAAAAATATACTTAAAACAGGCCTATAATCTGATATGTAATATTTACTTAGGGGGTCTCAAAATGTTCTTTCAAAAGATTTCCACACAAACCTTTGACATGGGATGTAAATATTTTAAGTAAAAAATTTCATTTTTACATCACTGAACTCACTACTTGAAGCAATATATAAATGTTTTCCTATGAAGAAATTATTTCTTTGTGTATATGTCAAAGCATTCAAATATGACTTATTGGCATGATAAACTCAGATTCTATTTTCCAGGAAGAAAATATTCCAGAATAAGTATTATACCCAAAATGTGTCCTGGTATTTTAATCAAAAAATATAAATTATTGAAGAAAGAACATATGTTTCCCTCTACATTCTTATGACTCATTGGTGTAAGTACCCAAATGTAAGGTTTGACTATGAAACAAACAGTAAATATTACTAATATTCTACTTATTTTACTCTTAATGTCAGTATTAAAGTAATTGATAAGCTCAAGAATAATTAAAGTTCTGGCTTAAAGTATTTATATTTTTAAATAAATATAATAGTATAAGTTATATTATAAGAAAAGATTATAATGAAAGTCAATATATTAATATATAATAATTGATATATTTATTGAAGTTTCTTATTGCTACAAACAATTAATAACTGCGTGAAAAATTGTTCTTTATTAATAAAACCAGTTCATAACCATAATGTTACTAATATGAAAGTTATATATTAATATAAATACTATTTATATTAATAAAGAATTATTAAAAATAATAATAAAGAGAAATTATTATAAAAATAGAAATTTAACCCACTTTCAACACTTAATATAATAATTATTAACTATTATAGGCCAAATAATTTAAATTAAACTTATTCAAATTGTATTTACAAATAAAAAAATCAAGAAAATTACAGAATTTGGTTATTTTACATGGAACTAAAGATTTAGTGACAAATTTAACAAAAAAAATTTAAATAATACTTTAAGCATTTCAAAATTGATTATTAATATAAATATGAATTTAATTCTTTTATAATATAATAGAACTATATAAAACAAATAAAGTTATTACCTTTGTTTTTAATATTTTCAGTTTTTTTGTTTCATCTGAGGGTGAAATAAAGGTAAAAAGAGCTCTATATATATGAAAATCCTCCCTCCTACAGTCCAGAATGCTTGCAGTAAAGGTGTAATAGTTTTATCTACTGGAATTGATCAGTATTTAAAGCTTTAGTGATTATTAAATCATAATTAAACCATCTTATCCCATTATTATGCCATTATTTAGAGTTATCATTATTACTTTATCTTTGCTGACATCATAGGCTGGAAAAAGCCTAAGCTTTGTGGATTTTCTTAGTATTAATCATAATATACTATTATTCACCAGTTTTATCACTTATATAACTTTTGAGTTTAAAATAAGGTTACAGTGAGTGATCATAAATGATCAATTTGAAGCTTAAGCTTTGATAATTAATAAATTTTGAATTTTAAATGCTACAGCCATTCAGAGAGTGAATTCTGATAGCTTGTAGTCTCACTATTGATCTTCCAAGATTATTTCATTACATCATCAAAACTCTATTTTTGAGGATTTTTCTTGTAACTCATCTTTTCTGTCAAAATTTATTATTTTAAACTTCAAAACATGATTTCAAGGGGTTATACCTTGAATATAATGATAAGAATTACATAATTCTTCACATATGAGCTATTAGAGTCTGAATATCTCCTTTTTTCTAAGTTTGGACCACTTTTAAAACAAAGTGGTCAACAACCTTTTTTATTTTGCTCAATAAACCATTTTAAGCTATAACATTGTTTATCACTTGCCAAATGAAGCTTATATCTATATTTTTACATTAATTAAGTTGTAACTTTATTCTTGGTTAAAATTTTTGTAATTCATATTTCAAGAGATTTGAGCTAAAAACCATGAATTAATGTGCTTATCATAAAATTGCATATATTTAGGTTATCTCAATAAGTATTGACTTTTCAGATATGACATAAAAATTTGATATGTGTAGTTTTTCATGGGGAATACAATGGTTTAATTTATTTCACATGCTTATTCATTGGTTTCTGACATAATCAAAGTTTTATGCTTTTTTATGGCATTTTTACTTACTTTAAGATACTAATTTCAATTGTTATTATTAAAATAAGTATTGTCAAGTTATTTTGTTACCATTTTGAATAGGTGGTCAGATCTCAAATGCTCACACCAAAGCTTCTCTTGAGACTTTGAGAGCACAAAGTCCTGGTGATATATATTGAATATAAATGTCCTTTTTTCCTCTTCAGGAAATACTTTTCAACTGACTTTCAGGAATTTATCCCAGATTCTTGAATCCTGTTTTTCTGATTAGAAAAAAAGGGAAAGATATGGTTTCTGTCTTGATAATAGCTCTTGTTTTATAAGAAAGCTTAATTAAATTGTATCTGTTTCATCAATACCTGATTAATATGTAATGGAATTCATTGTTGAAAACTTTCCTCTATCTCATTAAAGATTCTCTCAAAAGAAGGGAAAGGAGTATTAGCTTATTCAATTTGTTTTTCAACATATGTCAAATGGAGAAATTTTATATGTTCAAATCTTATTATATGTGTAAAGATCTAAAAGAACAGAAATAAAAATATTGAGTATTAATTTTATGAATTATTTGAGCTTGGATACAAAGTAAAGTACATTGTTTCTAATCTAAAACTTTGTTTATCATATATTTTTGAGTACATGAGCTTTGAAAATTGATATTAAACACTGAAATAAAAATGAGTGGTTGCATATGTGCCACAAGTTTCTTCAAAAATCCTATTTTTCAATTTAATTTCTTGCCTATCTTCCAATTTGTATTCAGCCTATATCCTATGTCAATTTCCAAATGTAGCACCTGCTGTCAGGTGTAGCCATCTTGACCAAGATGAATGCTACCTCATTCAACCTGTTTTTGATATTTTGAAACTTTTTATATCTTATGAATTATATATAAAGGTCCAATGGAACATAGTTGGTGGAACCTGTTTTTCAAAACTTACCTAGGGTTACAGCTTATCTGGGTAGAGCTTACATGTAGCCTTACTCTAAATGACTGATTTCTTGATATAGCCATAAAGCCTCACAAACTCATTACAAAAACTTTCATCCAAAAAAATATAGAGTCTTTAAACCTTCCTCCTCCTTTCCAGAAAGGTGCTTCCTTTTTCTCTAATGGTTCAGACACTCTGTATCATTCCATCCTGGTCCACTTTATTTAGTCATAACTTCTTGTAGAATTCTACTTGCTATTTCTCCATTCTTATTTTTGTCCTCATTAAAGCTGATATATATGCTTGTGATGATAATTATTTCAAAATCATTCATAGATTTAGAATCTCACTTACATAACTTAAGAAATTTCTACTAATTTATCTGCCTCTATCAACTATCAAAAGGTTTTGCCACCTTAGGTCATTCTTCCTTGAGGTGGACTTTGTTTTCTTTGTTCTTCTATTACTCCTCTGAGATTTTGAAATTCCTCCACTAGTTGTAGTCATAAATTTAGTTTTCCCCTTCAAGACCAACACTTTGCCCAATTGGCAAGCATGTAAGCAGAGTGCTTGGATAATGTGAAACAGCTATTAGTGTGTCGATGCCAATGCTGCTTTGCAATGCTGCCTAAAGACAACAGACCTTGGAGGAGACCTCAGTTTGTCTGTTGAAGGTATTATCATAAGTTAAAATGGCTTCAAATCATAAATTGCCATCTGTGAATCAGCAGATTCTTACTGCAAATTTTGAGATCCTGTTTAAATCCAGCAGAAATAGAGTGAGAGTGTCAAATGCCTGCAAGTTTTCTACAAATTGCTCTGCACATTGAATATGCATATTGGACCAGGCCAAGCGTTGAATAGGGGATCAAAGGCTGCTGCTGGAGGACTCTCCTCTGTTATCTTTTAACTCATCTGGATTTTTCTAGATTTCTTCGGCTTCGTTCTCTTCATTCTGGAAAACCTCAACAAAATTTGATTTCTTCAATTCTTCTTTAGGCTGCGTGGCGATTAACTTGATGGAATGTGACGTTTGTGAAACAATAGGTCGTAAAAAGTTCTTCTGCGAAGTTTGGTAGGCGTCGGCTTGCTTTTTCTTGTCTCGGCCCATGAGAATTTCTGACCAACTCAACTCCTTTTGCTTGCAATCCGTCTTGGCTGGCTGCTCCTTCATCGTTGTCGCAGTCTCAATGAGCGTTTGTTGATCCACAACTCATCTCTCAAGCGTCTTGGTGCTGCTCACGAGACAACTGTTCAAAGAGCAGCTCAACTGCTTGATGCACCCGAGGGCGTTCAAGAACGACGGATTCTCAAAGCTAAACGTGCCGCCCTCATTATTCATGCCAAACACATAGAAGCACAAAGAGAAAAGCTTATTGAAAATTGCGAGTCAAATAGGTTCACACTTCAAGCAAAGAAAAAGCAACTTGCCACTCGTCAGATTCGACTGAGAGAGGCACAAGCATATCTGAAATATCAAACGTCAAAAATATCAAAAGAGCCGAATCATATCATTCTATCCCCATCACCACCGGTTTCCTCTTGTGGGAGATCTCTTGCAACACCTCAATTCATCGCTCTTCAAAAGTCTTGGGATGAGGTTTTGCAGAATCTAGTCGACGTTCGCCGAAAATTAATTTCTCAACTGTTTGCTATATATACTATCACGCTCCACCGCCCGAGGGCTACCCCCCGTTATCCAAACATTAATCATACTGGATCTTCCCCCTCAAATGGGCTTTTGAGCTTTCAAGAATGGCGGATATTGGGGCTTTGCTTGCCCGTGTCAACAGAAATCAAGAGTATGTTTTCATACTATCAAAAGACATGCGTATATCCACGAAATATATCAAATTCTTTATTAATGACTGCTGACCAATCCAGCCTATCATCATGAAGAAATCTCAGCTGCAGCATTGTATGCCTCACATCTTGTCAGGCTTTCCGCAATGTATTTGGGAATTAAACTCCCGTTTCAAATGACATTGGGGCCCATTCTCAGTGTGCGCGCACCTCGTTATAGTATTTGGAGTCATAAGTTGGTCTAGAATTTCCAAATTCATTTGAGCAGAGCCTTGACTTTATTTTCCATTATTATCCTAGGCATCCGTCTTCCTACCCACTTCATATTCCTACCGCCATTACATCTACATCTTACTCAGGCTCTTCAGTTACTCAAGTCGCCTTTCTCACTGGCCTCTGTATGCTGGCTCATAACGCATACTACCTCGCCTTGGCTCAAAATCCCACCCTAGTCAAACATTCTCATTCCTCTTCAATCGGTGCTTTAAATTTCAAACCATGTGAACTACTTCAAAACCTTTACCTATGCTACCATAGTCCGCAGCTCGGTCATTTCAGTCATGCCACCGGTAAAATCCGCCTGCCCAGGCCCGATGACTTCGCAAATTCCGAAATGCCTGACTTACAAGAAACAATCAAAGAAGTGCTACAAACCAAACTAGAAGATACTGTTGACGAAGAGTGGAATTTAGTTTAAATCAATTATAAGCACAACTGATGTTCTTTAATTCACTTTAAATATCCAGACAGTAATTCTGATGTTTTCTTTTGTAAATTATCAAGCTCTCAAGTGTTATATAGGGATTTAAGCCCATTCCCTTCGAGCTGTTGGAAATTTCAATTTCATGAGCGAGGGATAATTGCTAGATTTGGACCTTCAGTTGACTGCTTGTTTTTCAATGATTTTCTTTTGTATACACTTGTATCCCACTTGTAAGAATTTTAAATTGACATGTAACTAAGGCGACTTTTCTTTATTTCTCCTGTGTGCAATCAACATTAAGATAGTTGGATGATTCGGTCAATTTATTTAATGTTATGTATTAGCTGTATCAAGTGGAAAGACCTCGTTTGCATTTTGCCGTTTTGAAGGTAAATATTAACCAATTCCCACAACTACATTATTTACAAGGCAATTGAAAGTCTTGAGCGATTGCATCTTGAAAGTAGAAAGAAGCTTCTTTAGGCTGTCATTTTGTCAAGCATGAGCCAAGCTTCAGGCTAAGAGAATAAAAGCTATAACCTTGTGATGAGTAAGGTTTTTCTCACAGTATCTTGAATAGAGCTGGAGGGAATATGGTATAAAGCCATCTTTTTAATGTAAGTAGGACTGCAAGCATCACCTGGACTTAGGGCCCAGGTGCATCAATTCTCAATTGAAGGACTTTAATAATCATGTAATAACCAAAAAGGAAATGAGAAAAACCCCTAGATACCCCTGATGTAAGATTTGACTATGAAACTGATGATAATATTACTATTAATCAACAGTACTATGTCTGTTCTTATGAAATATAATAATAAAAATTATTATAACCACAATTAAATAATTATAAAATTATTTCTTTCACGTGTTATACACTACTAGTGATTATAACAGTGAGCAGTAATTGTCTACAAGAATCAATTACAAGAAGAATTTAATAATAAAAACTTCTTTTATTAAAATAATAAAATTATTTTAATATATAATTATCTTTTACAAGAATAATTATAGAGATAATTCTTGAAGAAAACTATTACTAGAGAAAAACTTTAAGAATTCAAGATAAATGACTCACTAATACTCCAAAGAACTTATTGATAGATAAAAGTAGAGAAATTTGACGTGGAATTGTGGATTTAAGGGATCAAAAGGATTTATAACAGTATTACAACAATATATAGTTGGATTCTATGATTTCACGTCTTTCTGGTTGATTCTGAAAGATTTAAAACACTAAAGAATAGCTGTAACTAATACTTACTTGTTGGTAATAATGATTTAATAAATTGATAAGATGATTCTTGGAAAAAACAGCAAGAGGAGGCCTCTTTTAAGTCAAAAACAGCTCACAGAGGCGTGCCATGGAGCAAACTGAAAAACCAGTGAGTGAGAAAACAATAAACCCTTTTGGATTATTGATTGCATCATCAGTTGTCACGTAAGATTATCATAATTACTTAATTGATGCTTTTACGTGACTACCAACCCCAATGTGGTTAAGAATAAAAGGAGTAACATCTGTAAATCTTCTTTTATTCTAAAATAATCATTGATTTCTCAAAGGTATCAATGTTATTGCCAATTTCATCACAGGTTGTAATTACTGTGAATTTTTGAAGATTCAGTGTTTCACGTAGAATGGTCAAAAATGGACTGTAAGTAAAACTTTTAATTTTACTAATAAATCCATGATTCTTTTTGGTTGTACCATAGATAATACAGTTCTCTATTAGTCCTGAAAGTTTCAGAAAGATTCATTAAGAATTGTATTTTTAATGAATTTTTGAAGTTTTTACCTCATTTCTACATAGAATTGCAAATAGCAGTATTTTGCTGGTTGCTATGAGGTAAATCAATGAATATATGTCCCAAAAGGGTTTTAATTACTCTTTTAGGGTCTAGTCATGGAAGGCCATCAAGAATTGACGTGGTTAAAGGAGTCTAAGTAGCTTATTACCTCCTTGGCACATCAAAATAGCAGGTTATTTGCTATTTTCTTATGATTACAGTAGGTGTAACTTGGTAACCAAGTTCCCAAAGAGTTTTAGTTTACCAATTGGGCCAAGATGAGCCATGGATCCATGCTCTGGAGCTATCCATGCCTCTGAGGCCTCAGAAGTTGGGTACCCTGGCTCTCTTTGATGTCTTTTGTCCCCCTTACTTATTTTTCACGTAAAAATAGAAAATTAAGCTTAAAGTGAGATATCCCCTATGGGTGTACCAAAAGTCCATGTAAGAATACCATGATATTAAGTGCTCAAAACATTCATAACACTATTCTTAGTGTATATGTAACATGGGATTTCTCACTTTCCCATTATTTTGGCTTAAAATCAAGAAAAACAAAAATTTTCACGGATCTTTTATGTGGTATTAATGATGTGGTTTTGAAGTATTTTCCATTTTACCACCTCAAATACTTAAATTGAGATTATTCACTCTATGGGGCTACCCTAGGTGAATTTTTGTGAAGAATCCAAATCTGGTCTTAAATCCATGGATTTACTTACTCAATAAAAAGTTATTCATCTTTTCTGAAATTGAAAATGATGAATTTTGGATATATGCATGACTTATGAGTTGTGCATAATTCAAATATTCTTTTTAAGATAATTGTGGCCTATTTGGGTATGTAAAATATACCTCAAGGCTCACACCTGAAGTAGGCCAAGGCAATAACTGAGAAAAATAATCTCAATTGAAATTTAAAGAATAACAAAATAAGAAAAGAAAAGATAATTTCAAATAATAAATACAGATAGAAAGTAACAAATGAAATCAATCTGATGCTTTCAACTAAAAACTAACAAGTAACAAAATATAAAAAAAGACAAATACAATCAATCCATCATTTTTTGAACCCTTAAGAAAACAAAAAATGTGAAATCACATTAATCAGCTGGTTCTCATGAATAACTTTTTAAAGACCACATTCTTTGTCTTTTCATTTGGGACTTTCACTGGGAGCCTGTGAGGTATGTATAACATACCCATAAGGCCACAAATAGTATTTTAAGTCAAAAATTGACTTGATAAATGGTTTTAAACCAAAAAAAATTAAAAGTGACTATAACTTTATTTTTGATAGAAAAAGTTATAATTATTATCTCATTTTTGGATTCTACACCAAAAAAATCTAGGGTAGACGCATGAGGTGTTATACCCAAAAGTGGCTATTTTTACTGTTATTGGAAGATTGAAGGATTTCACAGTACACTTACACAATTTAATAACCTTTGATAAAATTTTCAAATTGTCAATTTTGACCTTCATTTCAAAGTTGCATAAGGTTTATGCAAATTTACAAAAATTATGTTAAAATTGAGGTGTTGTGTATATTTACTGAATTGGCCAAGGATTTACCATACAGGCTGTAAGCCATGTGTGAGCTCAATTGAAATGGATTTAAAGCCATGATATAGCTTGAAATAGGTAAATGGGGAAAATCCACACAAAAGGTGGGACAAGGGGAAAAATGGCAAAAGGTGCCAGAGTACCCAGATTTTGGGATCTGAAAGAGCACAAATAAGTTTGTCCTCCTGTATTGAAGTATTTTTAACCTTATTTAAAATTTAACATTAGACTTGAAGTGAAAATTAAAGTTTAAACAGGTTTATCACCAGTTTTGATAGGAATTTGAAGCTACCACAGGGTAGATCCCTGTATGCAGGCTTGTAATCAAGGTTTCAAGAACTTTGAAAGTTTAATTATTTTTAATTAAGATTTAAATTAATTTTAAAAGTTTGAACAACTTATAAAAAGGTTAGGTTTAGTTTATATTGCTATTTTGACATGGAAAAGAGCAATGAATTCCAAAATTCATAGAAATTTAATCTCTAATTGAATTTGCTTGTACATTTCACAAAGCTTACAGCTCAATGTTCTCTGTGTATAAATCAAATTTCAAGTATCTTTTTTAAATTAGGATTCTTGAGTATTTTTCCTGGAAAATACCTCTTTTAATTATTCTTAAAGAAAACTAAAAGTTCTTCAGAAATTGATTGAAAATATAGTTTAAGAGATTTTTGCTTGAATCTTTATTTTAGTCTTCTTCATATGAAGAAATTTAATGAAAATATTAGCTGATAAGTAATAATTTTATAGCTAATATTAATAAAGGAGGATTGAAGTTTTGTGGAGTTAAGAGTAACACTGGTAAATTTAAAATAAGACTGAAAAAAAGTTATCTTACATTAAGAACATTATTTTTAAGCATGATTTCTCAATTTTGATCTGGGAATTCCCTCTATATGTCTCATTGATCATGAGAGCTTCTCTGAAGGCATAAAATAGGCATTTTTCATCACTGTTTTTATCCATAATCATCACAATCAATCAATCACACTTTTTGAATCATTAATTTTTCATTAAATAGAAAATCTTGTATTATTGAATAATTCTTAACTTGTTTTATTCTTTGAAACTTTGAACTAAAGATTTTAAATCATAGAGTTTAGATTATATTTTTTGTAATCACCAATAATTCATTCTATTATATAAAACTATTTTCTTGAATTTTCTTTTAAATCCACAAATTCCCTCTAAAAAAAACTTCAATAATATTTTATCACAACTTTTTTTTCATTTCTTTGGAATATTAGTTTTTGGATCTGTTTTTAAATTATAAACATTGTTTCATACTATAGCTGTTTTTTTGACTTATTGCATCCAATAAATATTATATGTAAGTTCTTCCCTAAATTTCTATATTTTCTTATCTAGAATTAGTTTTTATATCAAATTTCTTTATAAGATTTATCTTTGCACAGTGTGTGTAATGAATTCTTTCATAAATAAGATTAATATTATTTATAACTTGTTGAATATTCTTATTTTACATGGTAATTGTATCACTAAGAGCTTTGAAACTTCTTATTATCATTGCTGTCAGTGAATATAATAATAATAGAATAAATAGAATTTATTATCATTATTAAGAACTTTTTTATTATTAAATTCTTCAATAATAACATGTATTTTAATCCATTTATAATTATTCTTAATGATTATATTATTTTTTTTATTATATTTTATACTGAGGACAGTAATAGTAATCTTGATTAGTATCAATATTATCAAGAGTTTCATACACAAACCTCACATTCCACTTTTGATGTGTTACAATGACTTTTGTTGAGTAAATTTATTTTCAGCTTGAGAGTGCCACATAAAGATATCCATAAAAGAGAAATGGTTCTTGAAAATTTTCTAAAACTGTATTAAATGTTTTTCCTTGTGACTTTTTCAGAGATGATAAAATGAAAGTTGTATGAGAACTATGATTCCTTATTTCAAAAGGAAATCTTGAGCAATCATGACTGATGACCAAAGGAATTCCAAGAATTTGAGGAATTTTTCTTTTGCATCTTCCAACAAGTATTGCTATAAAATATGTGATGTCCTAAGCCCCTACATAACAAGCAGGTACCATTCCATAACAATTTTCCTTATAAATGTGCCACAAAACAGCAATTGGAAAAGGATCTTTAAGATGGATCAAAAGAGACAGAAAGTAAGAAATTGTGGGAGAGTGTCACATGGTGGAATGTGATCTAAAATTTGCCAGTATTAAAAAGTCTTTCAACCAGCTTAATAGACTTCTTGGCAAGAGTTCCCTTTGTTGAAGTCTGGAAGAAATAATTGTGACAGTAAGCCAGTTATCAAGATCATGGGTTAGATTCTGGCTGGAGACAAGGAGAGGTCTCAATCAAAAAACCAAAGATTGGTGGGTTTTCCACCCCATTGGGGGTTCCTTGTAGGCTCCTATTGTGACTATTGTAGCTCCATGAGGGTGATATGGGTAATACAATGAGTTACATGCTCTTCAGGACACAGTACTCTAAGCCTGGCAGTACTGTCACACGGTGAGATGTGACCTACAACTTGCCGGTATGGACCAGTCTTCCAACTGGATTAATAGAATTTTTGGAAAGAGTTACCTTTGTTGAGGTCTGGAAGATAGCATTGTGGGAGAGAGTTTGAAAATCCTTTCTGATATAAATCTTCAGCCAAATCTGACCCTCAACCAAAGCTTATGTGAGTGAATTTCCATCCAGGAATTGTTACAGAGCTTCTTCCAAGTGAAGAGGTGTGAGCCTTTGGGATATGACCACATATCCAAAAAAGGTCACAAGACAGCTTTATAATAATTATACTCTTAATAATTATATTGAAACCAGTAAAAATAACATAAATAAGCATAAATTTTGAATTAACTCAGAATCTAATGATTAAACATGTGAAATAGCATACACCATTAGGTACCTCATGGTAAATTACACATATATTGTTTTTATGGAATATCTGTAAAGTCAATAATTACTGAATAATAAGTAAGAATACTCTGAAAAAGGCATAAGATCTTACTTAGCTCAGAAATCAACAAAAACAAATTTGAAATAAATTGCAAAATTGGATTCCCCATGAAAAACTTCACAAAAAAAATTATTTTATGTCATTTCTCTAGAGTTAATACTTAAGGAATTAAGCTGAATATATACACTTTTTTGGTCAGCGCATACATTCATGGTTTTTAGCTAATATCTCTTGAAATATGAATTATAGAGAGTTAAGCCAAAGATAAAGTTAACACGTACTTACTGTAGGAACACAGATACAAACTTTATTTGACAAGGTATAAACAAGTTTATAACTTATAAGGGTTTATTGAACAAAATTGCTAGAGCTGTTGACCACTTTGTTGTGAAAGTGGTTCAAACTCAAAACAAAGTGTATATTGAGATTATAATAGTTCATAAATGAAGAATGATGTATTTTATATCATAATATTCAAGGTAAAACCCCCTTAAATCAAGGTTTGAAGTTTCAAATATTAAATTTTGACAGAAAGGATGAGGTACAAGAAAGATCATCAAGCATAGAGTTTTGATTATGTAATGAAATTATCTTGGAAGTTTAATAAGGACATGCCAGGATATCAGAATTCCCTCTCTGGATAGCTGTAGAATGTATAACTCAAAAGGTATTAATGATCAAAGCTCAAGCTTAAAACTGATCATTTATGATCACTCACTGTAATCTTATTTTACATTTAACAGCTGTATAGGTGATATAACTAGTGAATAATATCAGATTATGATTAATACTAATAAAATGAATGAAGCTTAGGCTTCTGTAAAGACTATGATGTCATCAAGCTTAGAGTTATAGTGATAACTCTAAATAAAGGTGTAATAATAAGATAAAATGATTTGATCATGATGTAATCATCACTAAACCTTAAAATACTGATCAATTCCGGTTGATACCATAAGCACATGTCTACTAAAAGCCTACTGGACTCTAAAAGGGAGGAATTTACTATAAATAGAGCTCTTTATACTCTATTTTCCCATCAGACACATCAAAAACAATAAAACAATTAAATCAAAAGGTAAAATATCTATTCTTTATATATAAATCTTCTATATTATCAAATAACAAAGGTAATATTTATTATACTCAACAATCTTGATGTGTTACTCCAATTGTTCAATTGCTTTTGTTATTATCCTCTTGAAAATCTCATTTCCACATAAAATCAAGAATATTTGTAATTTCTTTTATTTTTATTCTTAAATACAATTTAAATAAGTTGTATCCACATTATTTGGAATAAATTCTCTCAAAATTAATATATTAAGTGTTCAAAGTAGGTTTTTTTCTCTTATTATAATAATTTCTCTCTATTATTATTCCTAATAACTCTTATATTAATATAAATGGTATTTATATTAATACATAAATTTAATATTGGTAATATTATTGTCATTAATTTTTTTTATCAACAAAGAAACATTTATTATGTCTTTATTATTTGTTGGAAACAATTATAAAGTGCCTTTAAATATAGGGTATTGGTAAAAACACGTAAGAGCTTGCGTGTTTTTACTAAAAACTTATGTGTTTTTACCATCAATTGGTAAAAACACGTAATTTTGTGGTAAAAACGCGTAAGGGATGGCTTTTAAATGAAATATGGCTATTTATGGCATTTATGATGCCATTAATTCCATTTGTGGCATTAAAAATTCCATTTATGGCATTAACAGTGCCATTAATGGAATTATCAATGAAATATTTCTGATGCCATTAATGCCATAAATGGTATTAACAATGCCATAAATGGTATTAACAATGCCATAAATGGTATTAACAATGCCATAAATGGCATTAACAGTGCCATAAATGGCATTATCAATGAAATATTATTGATGCCATTAATGCCATTTATGGCATCAACAATGCCATTTGTGGCATCAAAAATGCAACATTTCTGATGCCATTAATGCCATAAATGGCATTAATAATGCCATAAATGGCATTAATAATGCCATAAATGGCATTAATAATGCCACATTAACAATGTCATTAATGGCATTACTAATACCATGAATGGCATTATCAATGCAATAAATGGAATAATGCCATTTATGTAACACCATAAATGGCATTGTTAATTCCATTTATGTAATGCCACAAATGGAATTTTTGATTCCATAAATGGCATTTTTGATGCCATTTATGTTATAGTTAAGGCCATTAATTCCATTTTTAAGGCCAATGTTAAGGCCATTCATGCCATTTTTAAGGCCATTTATGGCACTTTTAAATGCATATATGGCATTGTCAAGGCCATCAAATTCAATTTATGGCATTGCTGTAATGCCATTGATGCCAATTTTCTGGCCATAAATGGCATCTGTATGTCATTCTTGATGCCATTTATGGCATTATTATGTCATTAGTAATGCCATTTATGGCACTTTTTATGTGATAAATGACACTGTTAATGCCAAAAATCAAATTTTAACTTCCACTCATCATAAATTAAATTTTGAATTCAATTTATGTCATAAATGGCATTTTCAATTTAATTACAAACATGAACAAAAAAACGTAAAAAAACATGGACTTTTTGGGCCTACAAATGTTCTTGCAAAAAAAATACCAAAATGTTGGGCTTCTGGTTTATTATTCTCAACATTTTCACCTTCATTTTAAAAAAAAAAATTATTGAAAGTCATAAGTGGGAACATTTTTAATGAATTTTTTTAAAAAGATGGGCCATTTTACCAAATTGCCCAAAATAGAAAAATAGGGCAAAAAAAAAAAATTTGAAAAAATTTGGGGACCTTCACATCCCATGTTGGAAAAATATGGCAAAAAAAAATGTTAAAAATTCTCAAAAATGAGCCTGAGGAATTTTTATAAAAAAATTAGGTTACTTACGTGTTTTTACCATAAAATTACGTGTTTTGGCCATAATTTGGTAAAAACACGTAAGTTTATGGTAAAAACATGTAAGGGCTTAAGTGTGTTTACCAACACCCTAAATATATTAATTATTGAATATTAATATCTTTATTTATTATATTATTCTTTAATATATAATCTATATTATTATATTTATTTAATAATTTAATTATTTTTACGCCATAATTATAATAAATATTTTTTATTATAATTACATTTATGTTATTCATTCCATTTTTAAGGACATGAAGAGTACAATAAGTAAAATATTAGTAATTTTTACTTATTGTCTCTTAGTCAAACCTTACATTTGGGGGCCTGGCCCTGATATTTACTGAAAAAGACCTTTAAAAAGATTCTAATTGGGTTTATCCAATAATAAATTAAAATTATAATCATAAAATCATATAATAATCTTATATTTTTTGATTTTAAAGGCTATTAGGTACTCACCTTCAGAGTCTTGAATGGTGGGTCCTGGAAAGTCTTATTTCTTAGCTTTCTTATTCTTAATGACAATTGGTCTTGGGGAACTTGGGCAAGTTTCTTCCACCAATAAGTCAAAATTGGTCTGATTTTCCTCTTCTGGGCTGTCTGAAAACACTAAAAAGACAAATAATTATAAGTCTTTTTACAAAAATTGTTATTTTTGACAAGATATGGCAATTTTTCACGTAAAAATTGCTTTTATATATTTTAGAATTAATGAAATGAATAAAGAAATAAAGAAAAATGAATAAAATAACTTCTTTATTGCTTTTTAATATTTTTTATATTTTTATTTTTGAAGAATAAAATAAAAATGAAGATGATACTCTTATAAAATTATTTTTAATTTATAAATATCTTTTTTAACGACTAGAGTCACTCAAAGAAAGTTCTTGCAAGTCTAAGGATGTGAAAAGCACATGTAAGACAGTATAATTGCTTTCCAAATGCCTCAATAGTTTGAAAATCATTAAATATAAAGTTATTATACAATTTTGTGATCATAATTATAATTTATTGTTGAATAAACACAATTAGAATCTTTTTAAAGCTCTTTTTAAGTAAGTATCAGGGCCAGTGTGAGCCTTAGAGGTATTTTTATATACCCAAAAGACCACAAATGATAAATTAAAATACAAATATAAATAAAATAAATTTATTTATATTCTAAAAATAAGAATTGAAATATAAATACAAATTTATATTTAAAAATCAAAAATTAATGATAATTTAAAAATCAAATTACAATAAAATTTAAAATTATGAAAATTCATTTTTACTTGTAAAAATTAAGTAAAAATGAATTTTTAATAAAAATTATGAAATAAAAATATTTTTGGCAAAAAGTTATATAAAATATATCATAACTTTTTATCCAAAAATTAAACATATAAAATTTATTTCACCATTGGATTCCTTATAAAAAATTAGGTGGGGTCACCCCTGAGTGAAATATTTGTAACTCAACTCTAAATAAGCTTAAATTAAGTTTTCAGTATTTTCAATACAAAAATTGAAAATCCTCAAAGCTTTAATTTAATTCAAACCACATGTGGTGTTAACCATCAATTTTTGTGTTAAAATTGAGGTGTTGTGTTTAGTTTAGAAGTTATGAGGAATTGAAGTATTTTCAATTGAATTCAATTGAAATGTCAAAATGTGCATGTGTATTACATAAGTGAACTTTGATTTACATATGAGATATCAATTATTACTGTATTGTACTGTACTATTCAAGTAAATTACATATGTAAATTACAAGTATAATACATGATGAGGAATTAAAGGAAAAATAAATTGGAAAGATTAAATTTGGGGGGAGAAAAGGAACTCCAGCTCTAAGGGGGAGCTAGACTCCCAAAATCCTTGCTGACAGGAGTGGGATGTCAAAATTAACGCAAAAGTTCATCACTTTTGGCCTGGAATTGAGTCACAGGGTCTGTGACTCCCTGCAAGTACTGTTAATTCAGACCATAAGAGTACTGTTATTGTGACTCAAAATAACCAACCTGAACCAATATCTTCTGAATTGATCAACTTGGATATAAGTAATACCCTTCAGAAAGCTAAGAATTTGGCCAATAGTATGTTTTTAATGTAAAAATACTATTTGAAAGCCTTTTTAATCATAAAATATGCCTTCAACTAGATCAGGAGCCTGCTATAACCCCTCAAGCAGCTCCAAGAAAGGTAATAGATGTGATAATGGCAGAAGCCAATCAGGTGCAGAAGGAAAAGGGTCAGTTGATGACTTCCAAACAACTAAAATAGGTAATTCTGAAGCTGATAATACCATTTTACCTTCAACAAGAGCTGACACCGCCAAAAGAAGCCTCAGTGGGCATATACAAAGCCAGCCACAAAGCTTACAAAAATGCACTGCAGTACAAGGAGTACAAGATCCTTTCAGATCTGTGGAAAAACTGCATTAACTCTTACCTGACTGTGAGAAAATTCCTGGGCCATCCCAATACTGGCAAATTGCTCAATGGATGGCATCCATTGATGGAGAAGAAAAACATGATGATCTTAACAGAAGAATGAAGGAATAAAAACCCTCCAACTCCAAAGCAAGTGCCAAAAACAGCACCAGTGGCCAACAGCAGCAATTCCAATGTGAAAAAGCAGCCACAAGCTCCAAACAAGGGAAAAAGAAAGGCACCAGCCACCAAACCTTACAACCAGGGCTACAGGATGCCATGGAAAATGTATTTCAGATGGCAAGAACAATGATGGAATTACAAAAGAAGGAGGACGCCAGATTAAGATATCAGAAATGATTTCTGATATTTTTGATTCTATTCTAGAGTTGTATGAAGCTATAACTGATGTAAAAAGTCATCTTTCTGATAAAAATACATCAATCTGTGACAATCCTAAAACAAATAATTTGAGTCTGAGCCAAATCAATGAAACACTTTTATGTTTTGAGAAAGTTTCAAAAACAATTAAAGCTTCTAATAATTATAATTCTTTTGGCAATAAGATAAATGAACAATCTTACATTATCAAAAGATTAACAGACAAATATTCTAAATTCAATATTGATGAGATAATTGAAACAAGAATAAAACAAGCCATAAGTACTATCAAAGAGGATAATAAAAAATGTCTTGATGATATTTCAAAATCATTTACTGAAGTAAAGACACATATAATTTCCTTGAAAAAGTGTTTTGATACCTCAAAAGAGGAAATATCCAAATTAACAATAAAGCTAAATGAAGTTATCTCTGATAATAATAAACAAACAGAATTATGGAATGAGCTGAAATATAAAGAGGATGATCATAAAAAGAATTTAATAACCTTTATAAAAAGCTTACAACATGAATTAAGAAATTCACAAAGGTGTAACAACAGTAAAATGAATTATATTGAGCAACTACTAAACACCTTAACAAGAATGTCTACACCTCTGAATCAAAATGAGGGTACAGGGATTCCCAATCCACAAGTATTGGATATTGAAAATTCACAGTTAAAAAATGAATTTTCCACTTCTTCTCATAACTTGGAACCATCAATGGGCCAAGCACTCTTGAAAGAAGTTCCAAAACTTAAAGAATGGCCTTGCTTCAGTGGTGAAGGAGAATATGACCATATGTAATTCATCAGAGGTATTGACATGATCAAAGAGGATTTTGAATTACCAGATAGATTGGTAACAGCCTGTCACAGGGGCTCTTCTAAAATGAAGAGGGCCTGGCACTCAGTGAACAGACTTACTTATGGAGGGCTCAGAAGAAAATACTCAAATGATAAGAGTAATGGAGTAAGAGGATAAATTCCTAGTCATAAAATAGTAAGCATAAAGATAAGAGAGACAAAACAAAAGCAATAATAAAGAGCCAACCACAAATAATCCTGAGTCACTGTTTCAACCTGTTCAGAAAAGAGAAAAGGAATTAATAAGGATATGGCCACCAGGACTCTACTGAACAGGTGAGGGAAGGCTAAGACTAACTTAATAAGTAATAAAATAATATTCCAAAGTGAGAATAAAATAATATTAAATAATAAATCAACTATTTTAATTAACTGGGGGAAAAACCCCCAGGTGGGTGAAGAGGGGCTGGTATATGTGAGAAATGCCAGCCTTGGAGTTTGAGTGTTGAGATACTGGCCTGTATGCTGGAAGAAGTTGGATGTGGGATTGAGTCCTGTATTGGTGAATCCAATACAGGTGATACAGTCAATACAGGTATTTGCGCCTGTATTGATTACAGGACTGTATTTGGTGAATCCTGTATTTGGGTCTTGCCTGTATGAAAACTGTATTGAGGTCTGGAACTGTATTTGGAGACTGTTGAATGAAACCCCCTTGCTGATTGGGTTTTGAGGGGTATCAATGAAGTAATGATTTGCTGATGATGATTGGAAATGCCCCTTCCTCCTTGGCTGTGACATTATCCCCCTCTTGAAAATGGTGAGCTCTGAGCACCATAAGTACAGTGAGTCTTGATGAGCTTGAAAACAATCCATACAGTTCTTTCCCCCCAATTCCCTAAATTTATCCCATTCAACTTTCTTCTTCAAACAATACTCAAACAAATCTTCACTTGATCACTTGTAGGTATTTTCCCCTTGATCTTGATTCTGAATTCCCTCTTTCACTTCAAAATACTTTCATTCTTCTTAAAGTTTCTTCATTCTTGTCTTGAGTGTCTTCACCAAAACTTTTCTTGAGTCCTCATGGCTTTTGAAAAGTGGGTGACCTGGGTTTATGTCCCAAGAACACCTGATATCATCATAACTTTCATCTTGAGAGTGTTGGCATAAGGTGGCCAATACTTGAGGTTATGGACCATTTCAGAGGTCCTGGCCAAAATCCTTGATTTTGTGTTTAAAAGGGGATTTTAGCCAATTTGCGCAAAAATGCGCAAAATGCGCAAAGTGCGCAAATGCGCATATATGCCATAATGGCATATAATATTGAAAAAATTGAAAAACTTGATTTTTGATGAAAAATTGGCCTTATAGAGTGTCCTGGCCATTTTGCGCATTTTTGCGCAAAATGCGCAAAATTGCGCATATATGCCATAATGGCATATAATATTGAAAAAAGTGAAAAAAAAACTGATTTTGATGAAAAATTGGCCTTATAGAGTATCCTGGCCATTTTGCGCATTTTTGCGCAAAATGCGCAAAAATGCGCAAAGTGCGCAAATGCGCAATCATGATGAAATGGGCCAAAAAGGCCTTTTGAAGACTTTTGACAAGATAAAGGGCCTTTTGCGCAAAAGTGCGCAAAAAGTGCGCAAATGCGCAAAGTGCGCAAATGCGCAAAAATGCGCAAAATGCGCAAAATTGCGCAAAATGCGCAAATTTTACAATATGCCTAATTAAGCATATTTTGATGGAAAATGATAAAAAATGAGCTATTTTGAAGTTTTGAGGTCTGATGTGGCCATTTGTGCCAAAGTGCATAAATCCATGAAATTGGCCAATTGGGCCATTTGAAGCAGTTTTTCTTCTTTTAATCTTGATTTCTTCTTGAATGTCTTCCTTCTTATCCCCTCCTTGACTGGTCAATTGCCATAACTGCCTTGCTGACTTGCAATTGCCCATAACTCTCTTGGTCTTGAATTTGAAATTTTGACTTGAAGATGAGTTCAAGGCTGACTTCCCTTTGTGATTCCAATCACTCTGATTCCCCACCTTCTGTACCTTATGGTCCTGGTGTTTTTGATAACTTGAGGGAGCTTTCTGAAGAGAGTATGGCCCCTACAGAGATTTGGGACATCAATAAAACCTATAATGGTTTTAAATCTGTCAGAGTTATTGAACCACCCTGCACCAATTGTAAGAGGAAAGGGATTCCTTGTGTGGAATCTGCTACTGCTAGGTCCACCAGGTGTCAATTTTGCAATCTTGGAAAAAGAAATTGTTCTCAAGCCCACTATAGCTTTCCTGAAGATGCCAGAAGATTATGGAGCAGCATCAAGAAGGGTGGAAGATTTGGATTGGAAGCTCCTGTTGATGAACCTCCCACCTCTGATGCCACCTCTGGTCACTCCAATTGTGAGTTGATTGGCCATAAAATTGATGGGTTACTGACTTCTATGTTTTATTTTCTTCTTCTTCAGTGACTGGATCTAGAATGAGAGGTGTCCAACAATGGAATAATACCAGTGGTTCCTGGGCAGCCATTGGAGGATCAATTCACCCCCAAGGAAATCCCATTGGAGTGGCCCCAGAGGTTCCCATTTTGGTTACCAGAAAGGATGGAAGACTTGGAAAATTGAAGAGAAATTTGGTGGTTCAAGATGAAAATGATACTGATGCTGAAGGTAGTGATGAGATTGATGGAGAAGAGCTTGAAATGACTACCCCAATCCAGAAAAGAAGAATCCAATCCACCTCACAATCCCCAGTCCAAGCCAGTACCACCCATAATGAAGTGATCAGGTCCCCCCAACCACCTCAGCTTCCAATTAGATCCCCAACCAGGCCCTCCACACTTGCCTCCACCTCTACCAATATCCAACCACCAGTGGCCAGCACTTCTAGAGACCCAATGTCTCCAGAGCCTGAATCAATCTTTGAAAACCGTCGCCGCTGGAATATTACTGGCAACTTCACTGATCAGAAAAGGGTGAACAAGAAGGTGGTCACCAATCTATTTGCTGAAGTTGATGCTTTGACTGAGGTGTTTGTTGATAAGGCTATGAAGAGTGCTATTCCAGGGGAGCCCACTGCTGCTTTGGCCAGGGAGGCAGTTGCTTATGAAGATGCCATGGTTGCTAAGTTTAGAGAAGCCTTGAAGAAATTTTGATTAGGATTATCTGTAGCTGGTCTTTACCATTACTAGTGTTTGCTCTTGATTATTACATAAATTGACTCCCCAAACAAGATATGGGAGTTATGATTGCCGCTTTTGAAACAAGAAATGAAAAATAAATCATACAAGTAAAAGAAATAAAATAAAAAATAAAAATGAAAAAGAATTGAGAGAAAAAGAGAGTAAAGAAAGAAATAAGAAGTTCCTGAGGGTTGTCCTTCTTGTGGTGAGTTTCTTGATTTTGGCCAAAATGTTCTGAAAGATAAAACCAAGCATTTGATGCTCACAGCGTGGCCAAGGTAATGTTTTACAAGAATTAGACCCCTCAGGGATGCATACCAGGAGATGGAACTTACTTTCATAACTTCCACTCCCCACCAAGCACCATAAATGAAAATTGAAATATGCCATAAGATGAATTTGATAATGAATGTCTTGAAAGATAATTTATGGCATGATTAAAGAAAGAAGAGAAAATAAAAGAAAAGATTGGCCAAATCTTGATGAAAGGTCCAAATCTTGAGGGTATTATGTTGCAAGGCCTTCTGAACCTGTCCAAAAAATTGACAAGTGCTCACAAAGTGGCCAAGGTGATGCTTACAACAAATTTGGGTAGAATACCCCCTTAAAGGTGCATGCCAGGAGAGGAACTTACTTTCATAAACTCCAATCCCCACCAAGCACCATAAATCAAACTCTTGAGGCATTTGGGCCAGGCTTGTCTGGATACAAAGTGTGAAAGTCCTTGACAAGGTCTGGAGAGTTGGTAAGGTTGGAAGCTGGTTCCCAAGTTGTTCTTTCTGGGTCTTCATTGAATCCTTTCCACTCCACTAAATACCATAATGAACCTCTCTTGAGTTTTGAGTCCAGAACCTGAGCCACTTCCCATTCTTCTTGCTCTTCCACTATTACTGGAGGTGGTGGCAATTGGTGTCGATTTGGGATAGTTGATTGCTTCACTGGTTCTAACAAGGACACATGGAAAACAGGGTGAACTGACTTCCATTGTTGAGGCAACTTGAGGTGATATGCATGGCTGCCAATCTTCTTCAGAACTTCAAAAGGTCCCAACCATCTTTCTGAGAGCTTCTTGGTGGGTCTTGTTGTCTTGATGTTCTTGGAGGCTAGCCATACTTTGTCCCCAGGTTGGAAATCAGGTGGAATTGCTCTATTTCTATCTGCATACTTCTTGAATCTTCTTATTGCTGACTCTAATTCTTCTTTGACAACTTGCTGTACTGATTGGAGTTTTGTTGATAACTTTCCAGCAGGTGAATCTTGAGAAACATGGATTGAGTCAAAGCTGGGATTTCTTCCATAAATGGTGAAAAAAGGTGATTGCTTTGTGGATGAATGTTCTGCATTATTATAGGCAAATTCAGCCAGAGGGAGCCAGGTGTGCCAGTCATCTTGATGGTAACTGACATACATCCGAAGATACTGTTCTAGAATCTGATTTACCCTCTCTGTCTGTCCATCTGTTTCAGGGTGAAATGCAGTTGAAAGATCTCTTGATATCTTGAGCTGCTGACATAATTGGGTCCAAAATGATGAAACAAATAATGAACCTCTATCACTAACAATACTGATTGGAAGACCATGTTTGGAAAAGACATGACTAATGAATATTTGAGCTAAGTCCAAAGCAGTGATTGTTGAATAAGTTGGAATAAATATTGCCATTTTTGAAAATCTGTCTACAACTACTAAAATGGAATCAAAGTTGCTTGACAAGGGCAATTGAGTGATAAAGTCCATTGATAAAGAATTCCAAGGACCAGATGGAATTTGAAGAGGCTTGAGTAATCCAAACTTCTTATGGTGGATGTTCTTGTTTCTTGAACATTGCTGACATGAGGACACATAGTCCTTGATGATTTGATTCATGCCAGCCCAATAAAAATCCCTCTTGATGAGCTTGAGGGTCTTCTCCTGGCCAGGATGGCCAGCCAATGGTGAATCATGACGCCTTTGAAGAATATCCAATTGAACTTCATGATTGCTTGGAATAACTACTCTATCTTTGAACAATAACAAATTTGCTTGAGGTTCAAGAGAATAGTCTGGGACTGATTCTCCTCTTGCTAATTTCTTGAGGATCTCCTTATAGTCTTTGTCTTGCCATACTTGTCTTTGGATCTGATCAACTAAATCTGAAAACATTTCAACTTTTATGGAAAAGAATCTTGACTCTTGAATTTCATTCTGCTTGAGAACTTGATGAAAGTTTTGAGGATTCTTGCTGATGAAATCCACCCCCCTCTCTGGGTACACGTCGTCCCGACGTGACAAGGCATCTGGTAAAGTGGCCAGCCTGCCTGGGCGGTAAGTGATAACAAAGTGAAATTCAGACAAAAATTCAGCCCAACGGGCTTGACGACGAGTAAGGACTTTAGAGGACATAAAATATTGGAGAGAACAATGGTCTGTCAAGACCTCAAAGGAATCAGAAAGAGAAAGGAGAAAGGCTCTCCAGCGCTTGAGAGCCCAAACTATGCCAAGGAGTTCCTTGTCATGAATTTCATAGTTGAGTTCAGCTGGTAAGAGCTTGCGACTATCAAATGCAATGGGATGCTTTCCTGAGTCATTCACCTGACTCAGTACAGCACCCAAGGCATAATCAGAGGCATCAGTGTCTACAATAGTTGGGAGAGAAGGATTAAAATGAGAGAGGATAGGAGCAGTGGTGAAAGCTTCTTTGAGTATCTGAAACTGGCTAAGAGCTTCCTCATTGAAGATGAAGGGAGAATCTTTTTTGAGAAGGGAAGTGAGAGCAGAGATTTTTTTGGAATAATTTTTAATGAAACGACGATAAAAGTTGGCAAAGCCAAGAAAAGATTGGAGGGCCTTGATGTTCTTGGGCTGAGGCCAATTGAGGATTTGTTGAACTTTTGAAGAATCCATCTTGAGGCCATCCCTTGAAACAACATAGCCCAAGTATTCCACACTTGAGGCATGGAATACACACTTGGAGGCTTTAGCAAACAAGTTATTGTCTCTCAGTCTTTGGAGAACAGAGGCCACATGTTTAACATGTTCATCCAAAGAGCTAGAGAAGACCATAATATCATCTAAGTACACTACAACAAAAATATCCAAATAATCTGCAAAGATATCATTCACAAGATTTTGGAATGAAGCTGGAGCATTGGTTAAGCCAAATGGCATAACCAAATACTCATAACTGCCATATTTGGTTCTAAAGGCAGTTAAATGCTCATCCCCCTCTTTAATTCTCAGGAGATTATAAGCACCACGCAGATCTATCTTGGAGAAGATAGTAGCACCGTTAAAGAAGGTAAGAAGCTGATTCATTGGAGGAACAGGATACCTGTTCTTCCTAGTGACAGCATTAAGTTTGCGGTAGTCAACACACAAACGAAGACCACCATCCTTTTTCTTAACAAAAAGGACAGGTGCTCCTGTTGAGGAGGAGCTTGGTCTGATGAAACCTTTCTCTACATTCTCTGAAATGTAGGCCCGCAGTGTTTCTGACTCATTCTTTGATAAAGAGTAGATAACACCAACTGGAGGTAGAAGACCCTCCAGTTTGATATGATGATCACAGGCACGGTGTGGAGGAAGTTTCTCTGCTTTCACTTTGGAGAATACATCCAAATATTTGTGATAAACAGGAGGGACTACCTTCAGCACAGTTTCAATCTCTTCTGGCTCTTCCTCCTCATCCCACTGCTCCTCCAGGGAGGCATGAAAAGATAAAGGAGGAAGGTCCATATCCCCTTGAAAGAGATGAAGTGAAGATATAGCAACATCTTCTCCAACATCTTTTATCTCTTTGAAGACTTCATCTCTTAATGGAAGTAATGACTGAGAGGGAAAAATGGAAGGGATATGGACAGAAGGAGGAAGGGAAGGTGTCTTAAGTTCACCAACCAGAGCAACACTGTTGACAGCAGTGGATAAGTCATTACTAGTAGAAGAAATAATGCCACTAGAATCCTTATGACTAGAATCATAGGTGATCAATCCATTTTTCCAATCAATAATGGGATTAAAATGGTAAAGAAAATCATAGCCCAATATTAGGTCTTCTCCCTTGGGTGAATCTATGATAAAGAAATCCCATTCAAAGCTTGGGAAGGAAGGTAAATCAACAACCCACTTGGTATAATGAGTGATGAACAGGGAAGTGGATTCACTGGAATCCAGAATGAAAAGAGGAATCTTTTCAGGGAGCTCTGACATGGTCAATGAGTACTTGAGAACAAAATTCTTTGCAATAAAGGAGTTTGTAGCACCAGAATCAATGAGAATACTATAAAAAATATCAGAGATTGAAGAAAAAATAAGAAATTTTAAAGATTTCTTGACACTAGTATTCAGAGTGCACAATTGTGCTCTTGAAGGAAATAAGTGAGAACCATTGAACACATCATGATTCCCACTCAGGCTTTTCCCTGCTTGCTAGGGAAGCCTTTTGATGACCCTTGCCTATTCTCAGGCCTCTTGAAGCATTTTTCAAATGGGTGCTTTCCACCACAATAATTGCACAAGCCTTCTTTGATCCTCCTCTCCTTTTCAGAACCAATTAATTTGTTGTCCTTATTGAGGAGAGCAGCATGAGGCTTGTCTTTGGACACTTGAAAATTCTTCCCCTTCTTATTCTTCTTATGATAAGGCTTCTTTGATGATGAACTTTGAGGAGGCTTGGAGGAGTTGGATCCACTGATTGGAGGCTTCTTCTCTTGATGACTGCCCTTTTCCTTCTGCCTCTCATGGTACCTGGTATCTAATTCCAAGGTGATATCCATGAGTTCTTGAAGACTATCAAAAGTTCCAGGGTGAGAAGCCAATTGGTCCAACAATCTTGATGCCAAGCCTCTTCTATACACATGAATATAGGCCCTTTCCCCCCAGTCTCCAATTCTTGACATTAAACTTCTGAAATCAGCTATGTACAAGGAAACTTGACCACTTTCCCTCATCCTCAAATTGTCCAACTCTTGTTCAGCTTTTCTGACTTCATTGGGATCACCAAACAGAGTGAATAACTGGGTTTCAAACAACTGCCAGTTATTGAGGAGGTAAGAAGGGTCTTCATTGGAGATATTTGAGAGGTAAGGTTCAATCCATTTGCCAGCTCTACCAGTAAGAAAAGAAGTTGAATAAAGCACCTTCTTCCTGTCAGAGAAGAAGTTTGCTGGGTCATTATGAAAGATTAATTGACAGGATTGAATGAATCCTCTCAATTTATGAGCTTTAGTACCATCAAAAGAATCAGGTGCCTTCATTGATGGAGTCTTGAATGCAGGGACTTTTGAAGTGTCCCTTGGGGCAACTGCTTGAGTGAGTTGTCCCATAAACTGAGTCATTTGCTCCATCATCTTGAGGAAATTTGGTTCAGCTTGAGAGACAGAAGGTTGATTAGAAAGGGCTAGATTTGGAGTCTCAGGAGCTTCAGTAGCACCTGCCAAGGCAGCTGCCACTTCAGTCTCCTCAGATTCTTCCTCTTCCACAGACTCCTCCCCCTCCTCATCTTCAGCTTCCCCCAATCTACTTCTAGGCCCTTGAGAAACACCAGGATAACCACCCAATAGTCCAGAGAATGATCTTGATCTTCTAGACTTCACACCTCCTCTTCTGGAGGGTGCTGCTCCTTCCATTGGTGGTCCTCTGTCCAGATTTGCACTCAGTTGATGAACTGATGGTGTGCGGTCAAGAGGAGCCCTTGGTGTAGGAGTGAGAACAGCTTGATGTCTCTGGGATCTTGTATTCTTGGCTGGGGGACTATGCTGAACTGGCATTATGAAAGAAGAATGAATAAAAACTTGATGATACTTTGAATAAAATAAGGCTTGACCAAATCAAATTAAATGAGAATCTTGATGATCTTGAAGAATCAATAAACAGTCTTGAAGTGATTCAATATGAATAAATCTTGAAGAGTGAAGATGACAAAGTCAAATTCTTATGAATAATCAATTTCAATCAATAAGTCAAATCAAGTCAATCAAAATCAAATCAATTAAGTCTTGAGGAATTCAATCAATATCTTCAAAAATCAATTCAATTTTCTTGAGGAATCAAATTCAAATCGATAAATCAAATCAAAACTTGAGGATAAATCAGGTATCTTGAAGAATCAAATCAAGTCAATCAAATCAAATCAAATCAATCAGGTCAATTCAAAATCTTGAGGTGAAATCAATGTCTTGAACAATCAATCAATCAATCAATAATCTTGAGAAATTTCAATCAAAACCACTGAATACCCCAAATCAATAAATCCCTGAATAATGAATCAATTAACCCAAATAATTCCACTCAAATAACCTGATAAAAACCTGAATTCAGACAAAAGAGAAATTAAGATGATAGAGAATAAAGTGAATTGGTCAGCAGAATAGAGAAATTAGAAAGAATAAATTTTCATGAGGATGAAATGAGAGAGATGAAAATTGATGAAAATCATAAAATCATTAAAGTTCATAATCATTAAAAGATCATAATAGAAGAATGAGAGAAATGAATAAAATGAATGAAAAGAAAGAAGCAATTATGAGTTAATTAAAATAATGTCACAGGGGCTCTTCTAAAATGAAGAGGGCCTGGCACTCAGTGAACAGACTTACTTATGGAGGGCTCAGAAGAAAATACTCAAATGATAAGAGTAATGGAGTAAGAGGATAAATTCCTAGTCATAAAATAGTAAGCATAAAGATAAGAGAGACAAAACAAAAGCAATAATAAAGAGCCAACCACAAATAATCCTGAGTCACTGTTTCAACCTGTTCAGAAAAGAGAAAAGGAATTAATAAGGATATGGCCACCAGGACTCTACTGAACAGGTGAGGGAAGGCTAAGACTAACTTAATAAGTAATAAAATAATATTCCAAAGTGAGAATAAAATAATATTAAATAATAAATCAACTATTTTAATTAACTGGGGGAAAAACCCCCAGGTGGGTGAAGAGGGGCTGGTATATGTGAGAAATGCCAGCCTTGGAGTTTGAGTGTTGAGATACTGGCCTGTATGCTGGAAGAAGTTGGATGTGGGATTGAGTCCTGTATTGGTGAATCCAATACAGGTGATACAGTCAATACAGGTATTTGCGCCTGTATTGATTACAGGACTGTATTTGGTGAATCCTGTATTTGGGTCTTGCCTGTATGAAAACTGTATTGAGGTCTGGAACTGTATTTGGAGACTGTTGAATGAAACCCCCTTGCTGATTGGGTTTTGAGGGGTATCAATGAAGTAATGATTTGCTGATGATGATTGGAAATGCCCCTGCCTCCTTGGCTGTGACACAGCCCGGTTTAACACCTTGTTTACCAAATCAGCTCACAGATGGTATATCAAATTGAGACAGGCACATGGACACCAAAGTTGAACTTGGTGGAAAACCCAAATTATCAACAAATGGGCCAATGATGCTAGGAGGTTCAAGGTTGAAACAGCCTTTGAATCTGCAAAATTCAATTCTGATAAAGACAAAGCTTTACCATGGTTTTTCCAGCAAAAGGATAGACTAACAGCATTATACCCCAACATGTCAGAATTTATGATTCATAGAAGAATTCTAAGATAATGTGGAGGTGACCAAGAGCATGCTGTCAAAAGCCGGACTACTGAACAATATTCAGCAGAAGATATTATCAATATATTAGAAAAAGTAACCACCAGAACTAGAATTGGTTCTAGTAGGGTGAATCTAAAAACAAGGTTTAATACACCTTGGAAAGATTCTTTGGACAAAAACCCCAAATAAAATTCTAATAATTTGAAATATAAATCTGCAGATACAATCAGAAAATGTCATTTCTGCCAAAGCACTACACATTTGTCCAATACATGTCCAAAAAGGGGGAAAATCAATGAAATTGACATTGAAAAAGAACCTGATGTTGAAAAAGATGATGCAATTGAAGATAATTCAGATGATAAATCATAAATATTTTCTGAATGTTCAAATGATATAGAAAATATCAATGCCACCTTTGAAATCATGGAATCTTATTCAAACTTGCCTTAGTTGAGCAATAATCAACTTGATTTATCAAAAATCCAAGATGCACAGTTAATGAAAACCAAACCAAACAGAGGAAAAGGCTATACAGCTGGTAACTCCTGTATAACAGAGGTGGTAATTGACAAAAAACACACTAAACTACTGCTTGAACCAGGAGCATTCTGCTCTTGTGTAGGTAAATCCTTTCTTAGGACTTGTGTACCAAATTTTGAGGATCAACTGTTGCCAATTGATGGCATAAAATTAAATAGTGCAAGTAACCCAATGAAAGCATTGGGAATATTTGAAAATAGTGTCATATTTCCACATATCAATGGATATCTAAGAATCACTGTTGAATTTGATGTTATGGAAAATTGCTCTAGTACCCATTTCATATTGGGAAATGATTATTTGATAATGTATGGCATAGATTTACATAACAAAAAGGACAGATACTTTACTATTAGAGACAATAAGCACCAAAAATTTTCTTTTTACCATTTAAAAGACAAATTACAGTGAACAAAGTATCACAAGTCAACTTAGATTTAGAAAAATTAAAGTCTGAACAGTTAAATGAATCTGAAATAAGCCTTCATTTGAGTGATAAACAAGAAAATGAACTTTCTGTTCTTTTATATGACCACAAAGAAGCATTTGCTTCAGATAAAGAACCTCTAGGGGCAATTATTGGTCATGAAGTTGACATTATTATTAATATTGAGAGACCTTATCCACAACTCTTAAGAAGACCTGCATATCCAGCAAATCCAAAATCAAGAGAAGCTCTAGAAATTCATATCAAAGAACTTCTAGACCTTGGTGTAATAAAAAAAGTGGGCCACAATGAGGAGGTAGAAATAACTACACCAGTCATAGTGGCTTGGCATAATGGAAAATCTAGAATGGTTGGGGACTTTAGAGCTCTGAACACTTACACTGTTCCAGACAGGTACCCAATACCAAAAATCCAAATTTCCCTCACCCAAATATCTCAAGCAGTGTATATAAGCACTATGGATTCCCTTAAAGGATTTCATCAAAATGTAGTGACACAAAGAGGAAGGAAATATTTGAGAATCATTGTTCATTGTGGAGTGTATGAATATCGGAGGATGCCTTTTGGAATCAAAAATGCACCTTCACACTTCCAAACAATGATGAATGAAATTTTCCCTGAAGAGCTTTCAGAAGGATGGTTGATGATCTACATTGATGATATTATTTTCTGTTTCAAGACTTGGGAAGAACATATGTACAGATTATCCAGAGTTTTGACAAAAATTCAATCTGTTAACATGAAAATTTCTTTGAAGAAATGTCATTTTGGATTTAAGGAGCTCAAAGCACTGGGACATTTAGTATCTGGTATATCACTTGGGATTGACAAGAATAAAGTTGCAGCAGTCTTACTGAAACCTATGCCTCAAAACAAAAAGGAAATTCAATCATTTTTGGGTTTTGCAGGATATTACAGGCAACACATTAAAGATTTTGCATCAATAGCAAGACCTCTTTATAAATTATGTGACAAAGACACAGTATTTGAAATGACTGTTGAGAGAGTAAAAGCCTTGACCACTGCCCCACTCTTATTGATGCCAGACTTTAAGTTGCCTTTTAAGCTTTACATTGATGCATCACGGGATGGTCTTGGTGCTGCACTTCATCAAGTCCAGATTCAAAATGATAAACCTGTTGAAGGACCCATATGTTTCATATCCAGGCAAATCAAACCAACTGAAGCCAGATATGGAGCGTTTATGCCTTGTTTGGGCTTTAGAAAAACTCAATTACTTTCTAGAAGGATGCGTTTTTGAAGTAATAACAGATTGTACCACTGTTAAACCACTTTTAAATATGAAAACACCCAACAGACATATGCTCAGATGCAAAATAGCTATACAAGAGTATAGGGGGAATATGACTATTGTTCATAAAGATTGGAATATTCATAAAAATGCAGATGGACTAAGCAGATGGCCATTACCAAATGATATTGATAATACTGCTTATGTACCAGAAGAAGCTTCCCCCCAGATCCCAATAGAAGGAATAAGCGTTACAGACTTGAACACCACCTTCTTGGAAGAAGTTGGAAGCAGTTACACTAAAGATAATAATTGTAGCATCTTATGCCAATTACTTAACAAAAACTGTAGAGGCAACTCTCTGATACATGCCTTGGATGAGGTATGGAAGAACTCTTATGATGAAGGAAGATTTCATCTACCGGATGGTATAATTTACCAAAAGACCAAGCACACATGTGTCATGACAGTTGTAGACAGGTCATTAATCAATGTTGTACTAAAGGAATGGCATGACAGCCCCTTTTCAGAACATCTGTCTGAAGACAGAGCAAGAGAGAAAGTAAAGACCTGTATATGGTGGCCAATGTGGCAGAAAGCTGTTGCAGAGTATTGCAAAACCTGTGACAGATGTCAGAAAGCAAATAAATCCTGTAAGATGTGTCTATAAAACTGTTTATAATCTTACTCTTAATCAACAGGACTATGACTGTTCTTATAAAATATAATAATAAAGTATTATTATAGCCACAATTAGATAATTAAAGAATTATTTCTTTCACATGATAAGCACTACTAGTGATTTTAACAGTGAGCAGTAATTGTCTACAAGAATCAATTATAAGAAGATTTTAATAATGAAACTTCTTTTTAATAAAATAATAAAATTATTTTAATAAATAATTATGTTTTACAAGAATAATTATAATGGTAATTCTTGAATAAACTAACTTTAGAGAAAAACTTTAAGAATTAAAGATAAATCACTCACTAATATTCCAAAGAGCTTATTGAAAGATACGATAGAGAGATTTGATGTGGAATTGTGGATTTAAAGAATCAAAATGAGTTTATAGAAGTATTACAACAATATATAGTTGAATTCTATGATTTCACGACTTTCTTATTGATTCTGAAAGAATTAAAACACTTAAGAATAGCTGTAACTAATACTTACTTGTTGGTAACAATGATATAAAATGATAATAAGATGATGATTGGAAAAAACAGCAAGAGTAGGCCTCTTTTAAGTCAACAACAGCTTACAGAGGCATGCCATGGAGCAAACTGAAAACCCAGTGAGTAAGAAAACAATAAACCTTTTTGGATTATTGATTTCATCATCTGTTGTCACGTAATATTAACATAATTACTTATTTGATGTTTTTACGTGACTACCAACCCCAATACAGTTAAGAATAAAAGGAGTAACACCTGTACATATTCCTTTATTTCAAAAATAATCATTAATTTCTCAAAATTATCAATTTTATTGGTAATTTCATCACACTTTGTAATTACTGTGAATTTTTGAAGATTCAGTGTTTCATGTAGAATAATCAAAAATGGACTGTAAGGAAAACTTTTAATTTTACTAGTAAAACTGAAATTCTTTTCTGGTTTTACCATAGATAATACAGTTCTGCATTAGTCTTGAAAGTTTCAGGAAGATTCATTAAGAATTGTCTTTTTAACAAATTTTTGAAGTTTTTACCTCATTTCTACATAGAATTGCAAAAATCAGTTTATGACTGGTTGCTAGGAGGTAAATCAATGGATACAAGTCCAAAAGGTTTTTGAATTACTCTTTTGGGTTTATTCATGGAAAGTCATTAAGAATTTACATGGTTACAGGACTCCAAGTAGCTCTTTACCTCCTTGGCACATCAAAATAGCAGGTTATTTGCTATTTTCTTATGATTTACTGTAGGTGTAACATGGTAATCAAGTTCCCAAAGTGTTTCAGTTTACTAATTGGGCCAAGATCACCCATGGATCCAAGCTTTGGAGCTATCCACGCCTCTGAGGCCTCAGAAGTTGGGTACCCTGGCTCTCTTTGATGTCTTTTGTCCCCCTTTCCTATTTTCCACGTCAAAATAGAAAATTAAGCTTAAAGTGAGATATCTACTATGGGTGTACCAAAGGTCCATGTAAGAATACCATGATATTAAGTGCCCAAAAGATGCATAACACTATTCTTAGTGTACATGTAACATGGGATTTCTCACATTCCCATTATTTTGGCGTGAAATTAAGAAAAACAAAAATTTTCACAGATCTTTTATGTGGTATTGATGATGTGGTATTGAAGTATTTTCCATACTACCACCTCAAAGAGTTAATTTGAGCTTATTCACTCTATGGAGCTACCCTAGGTGTAATTTTGTGTAGAATCCAAATCAAGCCTTAAATCCATGGATTTACTTACTCAATAGAAGGTTATTCATATTTTCTGAAATCAAAAATGATGAATTTTGAATATATGCATGACTTATGAGTTATGTATAATTCAGAATTTATTTTTAAGAGAATTGTGGCCTATTTGGGTATGTAAAATATACCTCAAGGCTCACATTCCCTCGCACCAAAAAATAAAATTTTACTACAATCTTATCAATGGTATAAAGAAGAAAAAGGCCCCAAAGGGGGTTAATGTCCACTGTTTAACCTCTTCAAATTACTCAGATCAAGTAATTCAAAGCACAATTATAGAAATATTCAGGCTTGTGGCCTTCTTTCATGTCAAAATCTTCTTAAGAGTTTATCTGAGTCAGGTATTTCTGATTCTGCCATCCATTCATCTTCATGTACTGGATTTCTATATCTGACAAGATATTCTCTTTGATTTTTACCCCCTAAGTCTCCTTTCTTTAATGACTTTCTTTATCTTTTTGTCTTCATTCTGTTCCACTGGTGGTACAGTTAAAGGAGTTGGGTTCCTTAAAGGAAACAATTCTTTATCAGTTGGTTGATAAGTTTTTATCAAGCTGACTGGAAACGTGGGGTGTTTATTTTCCAATTCACCACTCAATTCCACCTGAACTGCATTGGTTCCATGTAAGGCAACAATAACAAAAGTTCCTACATAAGAATCTTTAAGTTTCTTTGGGCCTTTCATATTATTAAAATTCAAGGTTGAAACTGGAACTAAGTCCCCTACTTTGAAGTCTGGTACTTCATGACTCTGGTCCCACTTCTGTTTTGAATAATCAAAAGCGTCATTCATACTTTGTTTTGCATGATTTTTCACTTTATCAAGCATTATCTTGAAGCTGGAAGGTGTAGGATGAATGTCAATCAAGGCTTTCCTCAGTGTGTCTGCTGGGAGTCTTGGATTCCACCCTTTCTCTAACATAGCAGGAGTTTGTCCTGTGGAAGAATGGACTGATGTCTTATATGCCAATTCTAATGCAGGTATCAGAGTGCACCAGTCATGGGTAAAGGCATCTGAGTCTTTGAATTCTAATCCAAAAGCACAGAATCTCCTGATCATGTCTTCTAACACTTGAATCATTCTCTCTGCTAGCCCATCTGTTTGAGGGTGATATTCTGTCAAGAATGATAACTTAGTCCCAAACAATCTATTAAGATTGGTCCAGAGTGCAGATGTGACCTTGGGATCTCTGTCACTTATGATATTCTTAAATAATCATGTATGAGAAATAACTCTACTCAATAGAAGAAGAGCTGTATCCATAGCTGTGTCATCTTTATGACAAGGTAAGAATATGAAAGTCTTGCTATATCTGTCTTCAATGACTAAACATGCATTATAACTCTTGTCACCACTTGGAGGAAGTGCTGTGACCCAATACATGTGAACAAATTCCCAAGGGGATTTTGGTTCTTGAATGTGTATCATAAGTCCAAATTTCTTGCCTGTACTCCTGTTTTCTATTTGACATCTGTCACAGGTATGGCAATATTCAATGGTTTCTTATCTCCAAGATGGCCACCATGCACAGTTCTTCACTTTTTCAAGTGTTCTGTCTTCTGATCTGTGTCCAGAGTATATGCTATCATGGCATTCATGAAGAATAGTATTGATAAGCAATCTGATAAACAAGGTCATTACACAAGAATGTTTGGTTCTGTGGTAAATAATCCCATCAAACAAGTGAAATCTTCCCTCAGAATAGGAATTTTTCCAAACTTCATCTAGTGCATTAACCAAAGATGTATCTTTGCAGTCTTTGTCTAATAAAGAAGTCATGATATGGAAATTCTTGTATTGTTTATAAGATTCTCTGACTTCTCCAAAGAATTTAGTCCCAACATCAGTAATGTTAATTCCTTCAATTGGAATTTGAGGTTCAGCTTCCTAAGGTACATAGGCTGGGTTATCAGGAGTGTTGGCTAGTGCCCAACTGCTAAGTCCATCAGCATTCTTGTGAATGTTTCCTCTATATTCTTTAATAGCTATTTGCCATCTCAACATATGTCTGTTGGGAGTCTTCTTTTTAAGAAGTGATTTCACAGCATTACAGTCAGTTATCACTTCAAAAACACTTCCATCAAGATAATAGTGTAATTTCTCAAGTGCCCATACCAAACATAAGCATTCCATTTGGCTTGCACCATATCCGGCTTCTGTTGGTTTGATTTGTCTTGAGATGTAACAAACTGGTCCTTCTGTAAGTTTTTCATTAATAATTTGTACTTGATGGAGGGCTGCCCCTAATCCATCTCCACATGCAACAATGTACAATGTAAAAGGAATATTCCGGTCAGGCATGAGGAGTCAAGGTGCTTCTGTAAGGGCTTTCTTTATCTTCTCATAAGCTTTAATTCTCTCTTGCGTCATCTCATATACAGTCTGTTGATCACAGATTCTATAGAGTGACTTGGCTAGAATTGCAAAGTCTTTCAGGTGTTGCCTATAGTAACTAGCAAATCCAAGAAAAGACATCATTTCTTTTTTATTTTGGGGTATTGGTTTAAGTAACACTGCTGCCACTTTTTTTTTTGTCAATACCCAAGCTTAAACCAGAAACAACATGTTGTAATGTTTTGGGTTCTGCAAAACCAAAATTGCATGTCTTAAGTGAAATTTTCATATTCACTTCTGCAACTTTGTGAAGTACTCTTGCAAGTCTTTCAAGGTGCAAAGACCATGAGTAAGAACATATGATAATATCATCAATACAAATGATAAGCCATCCTTCACACAATTCTGTGGGAAAGATGGTATTCATCATTCTTTGATAATGGGATGGAGCATTTTTAATTCCAAATGGCATTCTAAGATACTCATAAATACCACAGTAAGTGATAATCCTAAGTAGTTTCTTAGCTTTAGGTGTCAAAAAATTTTGATGGAAGCCTTTCAATGCATCCATTGATGTTATATACTTAGCTTTAGACAATTGAGTCAAGGTTTCTTGAATTCTAGGGATTGGATACCTATCTGGAACTGTGTATGTCAGGGTGAGTCTATGATAAAGGTGTATATAAGTATTTACAAGCTTTAACTATGACTGTGACACAGTAAAAATAGTTTTTAAAAGATGATAAAGTTGATAATAATTGATTAAATTAAGATATTAAGGGCTTTACTATAGAGATATAGTGGTGGTGAGCGCTGTTGAAAGCCCTGGGTGCAGCTTTTACCTGTTGGGTTACAATACTTAATTTTAAAGTATACCTGATTATTTTCCATGAGTATAGCTGTTTTTGGACAGTTGTACTACGTAGGAATTCAAGAGCAGGATGAGGAGACAATTCTGGCTGTGGAAAGGCTCCTTTTTATCCTGAAATGGGGTGGAAAGGGTGCTAGACCTTTCCACGTAGAGGAAGTGAAGATTTTTTCACTTTCTAGTACTGGCTTGTGGTTTTCAAACAGCCTGTATAGCCTTTATTGGGCTCAGATGTGGTTTTGAAACCACATCTGGGCGGTTTTCACCAATACAGGGTGAAAATTTTCATCTGGGGACCTCACAGCCTGCTTCTGACATGTATGACGCGTAGAATGCTGTACAGAAACTGTATGGGACCCCAGTATTGACTGAAATATGAGGTATTGAAGTGAAAACATGCTTCTTTGTCTATTTGACACCTCATATTCATGGTTATGGGATATTATCCCATGGTAAGGCTGTATATGACAGCAGGTGGGATTTTGACCTTAAAACAGCCATAACTTTGTCAATTCTTGAGATATCAACCTCAAAATTGGTTCAGTGTGTAGCCCTGTATGTGCTCCACACAATGGTACCTCATTTGATATGGGTATTATTAAATATGGCAAAGTTATCCCATGTACAAGAGTTTTGTACATTTGCGTGTTTTAGGCAAAAAGCTGTATTGAGCTTGTTTGCCCCATACCTTCTGCAGTAGTTGAGATATGGGAAAGTGGATGACACCATCAGATAGCCCTGATTGTGCTCTTTCCAAAAAGACCCCACTTCAGGTATCCCACACTAGAACTGTAGAAGTTAGATGAGAGGTGAATGTTTTGTTCACCCTTATTTGGCCTGAAATTGACCATAACTCCAGTAATATTGGTGCTAGCTCAGTTTGGCTGGTACCATTGGATAGCCCTGGCTTAGAGCTTGATTTTGCGTACCCATTTGATGGGGTTAAGCCTCTCCTTCTAGATTTTAGATGGGAGGTGAAAATTAAGGTTTATGCTCAGAAATAACTTTGAGCCGGAACAACTTTGTTATTTCTAGTCCTATGGTGATGGGACTTATATTTTCAGGAAAAGGTGAGTTTCCTCTTTCCTTTAATACCTTTTGAGCTGATTTGGCCAACTCCATGTTTTGGTGGTATCTTGGCTATACCATTGGTTTATGGTATTTTGGCTGTCATGCTTGTGCTCTGGTTTTGAGTCACAGGCTGACATACCCTCCCTCTAAAAAAGGCTCATCATTGATGAAACTGTTCAGTCCTCCTAGAGGCTCTGAATCTCCTTAAATGAAGGTTCCCATCTGGTATGGCATCCTCTGCCAACCATTTGTCTTTATCTGCTGTCTGGTTCTTGAATCTGACTAGGTATTGTCTTTGATCCTTCCCATTGAGTCTGATCTTCCTGGCCCTGATTATCTTACTCACAGGTCCAGGGGAGTCCTCCACTTCCACTATCTCTTGTGGTGTGGGGTTCTTTCTCCTGGAGGGGAATTTACCCTCCGCTGTCTGGAAGTATGGTTTGACCAAAGTCACTGGAAAGACTGGATGTTTCCTTGAAAACTCCTCAGTGAGTTTGACTTCCACTGCATCTTTTCCTATCAACTTAATGATAATAAAAGGTCCTACAAATGAGTCCCTCATCTTTTTAGGTCCTTTGAGATTGTTGAAGTTCAGTGTAGACACTAACACCTGGTCCCCTTCCTTGAAGTCAGGTTCCATATGTGATTTGTCCCACCTCTGCTTATTGTATTCTTTTGCCTCAGCTATGCATTTGGAAGCTGTGTCACAGGCCCTCTTCTACATATCATGGAAGTCTTTGGCTGTGGGGTGGATAGTCAGGAGATTTTTCTTCAAGTGATCCACAGGCAACAGGGGGTTCCACCCTTTCTCCACCAGTGCAGGTGTTTTACCTGTGGTGGAGTGCTGGCTTGTATTATAAGCCAGTCGGACTGCTGGTAAGAGGGTAACCCAATCATGGGTGTATCCCTCATGGTCCTTGTATTCCATGCCATAGGCACAGAATCTTCTGAGGATGTCCTCCATTGTTTGGATCATCCTTTCAGCTAGGCCATCTGTTTGTGGATGGTAAGCTGTGGAAAACGCAAGCTTTGTACCAAGCATGTCGTATAAGTTAGTCCAAAATTCAGATGTGAATTTTGGGTCCCTATCACTAATGATGATCTTAGGAACTTCACAGGTAGATATGATGTTATTCCAAAACAACAGAGCAGTATACATGGCTGTGTCTTCTTTATGGCATGATAGACACCTCATGCTCTTGCTGAACCTATCAACTATGATCAAACAGGCATTATAGTTCTCTTTGCCTCCTGGGACAAGTCCTGTGACCCAGTCCATATTGATGGTTTCCCATGAGTGTTTGGGTTCTTCTATGTTTGGAAGCAACCCATACTTCTTCCCATGTTTCCTATTTGCCTTTTGGCATCTTTCACAAGTGTTGATATATTCACTCAACTATTGTTCTCACTTGGCCACCAAGCTGTGCTTGCTACCCTCTCTTTTGTCCTGTCCTCACTCATGTGTCCCATATAGGGGCAGTCATGGCATTCTTCCAGGATCAATGAAATGTGGTCTCTGTCTACCACTGTGAGTGCACTTGTGTGCTTTTCTCTGTGGTAGAGCGGGCCATCTATAAGGAAAAGCTTGTTATCCTTATAGGCCCCCAAACAGGGTTCTTCCAGCTGGGCTTCCAGTTCTGGACTCCTGTACTTTTGTTGAAGGAGTTGGAGTAGTATGCTACACTGTTTGTGTTTGGCATAAGACTTCTGTACTGCACTAAAGAATTTATTGTGCAGTTCTGAGGAACTTATTTCCAGTATGGGAGTTTCTGTTCATTCTGAATCAGTGTTTCCGCTGTCAAGGGTAACACTTTCTGGTGCCCATTCAGAGAATCTGAAGTTTTTCCTCCTATCTATTTCCATGGAATGGCTGGGGATTTTAGCTGCAACTTCAGGGTCATAAGCTGTATTGCTTTTGACATTGGCCAGTGGCCATCTGCTGAGGCCATCTGCATTGGTATGACTTTTACCTTCTTTGTATATGATGGTCATGTTCCCTCTATACTCCTGGATAGCTATTTGCCATCTCAGCATGTGTCTATTTGTAGTCTTCATGTTTAGTAAAGACTTCAAGGCTGTGCAGTCTGTGTAGATTTCAATGACTGCACCCTCCAAATAATAATGAAGATTTTCTAGAGCCCAGACTAGACCCAGGCATTCAGTCTGGGTGGCCCCATACCTGGCTTCTGAATCTTTCAGTTTGCTAGAGATGTAGCAAATTACTCCCTCTCTTGGTTCACCCTCCGCAAGTTGTCTTTTGTGAAGGGCTGCTCCTAAGCCTTGGCTACATGCTGCATCTATATATAACTTGAATGGTAGTTCAAAGTCAGGCAAGATGAGCCCAGGTGCATTAGTGAGTTCATATTTGATCCTCTCATATGCATCCCTCCTTTCCTTGGTTATTTCAAAAACTTCATCTTTTGAACACAACTTGTATAAACTACTAGTTATATGGGCAAAATTCTTGATGTGGTTTCTATAGTAGCTAGCAAACCCAAGGAAAGATTGCATCTCTTTGATGCTCTTTGGTACTGGCTTTTGCAGTATTGCTGCTACTTTATTCTGTTCAATTGCCAATCTAAGAGCTGAGACTTTGTGTCCTAGGGCTAGTAGCTCTTGTTGGCCAAAATTACACTTTTTAAGTAAAATTTTCAGATTGATGGGTGTACATTTACTTAGCACTCTGTCTATATATTGTACATGGTCTTCCCATGTCTCTGAGTATTTAATGATATCATCAATATATACTACCACCCAGCCTTTCAATATTTCATCTTGAAATATGGTGTCCATAATCCTTTGGAAATGGGCTGGTGCATTTTTGATGCCAAATGGCATCCTGGTATACTCATATATGCCCATATGGCATATTATTCTGAGTAGTTTCATAGAGTTTGGTTTAACTCCATTTTGGTGGAAGCCTTTCATACAATCCATTTTGGTTATGTATTTGGCTTTTGCCAGTTTATCCAAGGCATGAGGTATCCTGTGTATAGGGTACCTGTCTGCTTTTTTGTAGTTATTCAGAGCTCTGAAATCTCCACACAGTCTAGACTTGCCATCATGCCAGGTGATTAGGACAGGGGTGGTGATTTCCACTATTTCATTATGTCCAATCTTCCTGATGACATCCATATCCAGGAGTTCATTGATATGTTTCTCAATTTCTTTCCTGGTTTCCAGGCTTGCTGGATAAGGAGGTCTCCTAAGCATGGGTGGATAAAGCCTTTCCACATCCAGATATAGCTCTATATCATGGCCTTTGATCTTGCCTAATTATTCTTCACCGATGGCAAATGCTGGTCTGTTCTTTCTCAGCATCTTCAATAAACTTAGTTTTTGTTTACTGGTGAGGGTAGTGCTAAACTGTCCCTCTCTATATTCCTTCAGAAATTCTTCTAGTGGATATTGAGAAGATATCTGGTATATATCAAGTGAAAATTTCTTTTCCTTGTTAGTACCAATGTTGATGTGCCTATTTTTACTGTTGTAAATGTCTATGCCATACATCCTCTGGTAAGCTGTTCTCAGTAAAAATCCTTGTATGTGGGCATCATCAAGCACTACAAACTCTGGGTTGAGTCTGATATTACCCTTCCTGTGGGGTATAACTATCTCTTTGATAATTGTCCCAATGGAAGTCATCTTCCCTGATGCACTTTTAAAGTTCTTTGCCTTAGTGGGCAAGAGCTGTTTTTCCCAGTTTGGGAAGTGGTTATCCAGATAATCTCTGGCCACTATGGAGCAGTGTGCTCCACTGTCAATGATCAATGGATGTTGAGAATTGTCAATACATACAGTCATCTTTGTGGCTGTTCCATGTATGTATGCCATTCCTTTGGTTGGTGTAACCAGGAATGTTTATGAATCTTGTGTGTGTTTGCACAAGGTTTTGTTGGCAGTGTCCTGTGGCATGCCTGCTTCAAACTGTATGTCCTGGATTTCTAGTGGGGTTTCCTCTTGGTATTCCACTAGAAATTCTTCTCTTGGGTCTTGGCCATCATCAGATGGTTCTCTGATGGCATCACCCATAGAGTCTGATTCAAAATCCTCTGTTGGGGATTCCTCCTCTGGGACTTTCTCAATGGCATAGACCTTTTTCTTTGGCTTTGGACAGTTGTTTGCATAGTGGTCTGTTGAACCACAATTGTGACAAGAATTTTTCTTCTTTGCCACTTCTGCCACTTTCTCTCTAGGCTTGTCTTTAAACTCTACCCTGAGAGGTTGTTTATCTTTGAAACTATTGCTCCTATATGGGGTGAATTTCCCTATATTAGTCCTTTTCCTTATGTCTTGTAAGGTGTTAGCAATGTCATCTAGAGTGAAAATTTTGGTTGCATCTGCATTTTACTGCATGCTCTAGCTCTGCTGGCAGTTGTGTCAGAAGTTTATGGTTCCTCATTTGGATGTTCATCTGAGGATCAATGGCTTTCAGTTTCTTGGACTGTCTAAGACACCACTCATATGAATCTTTGTCCACAGAGTACTTGTCATTTTCAAATGACATGGTCTTTTGCCATATCCAAGTTCCATTACTGTACTTTTGGATGATTTGACTCTTCCACCATGGCCAGTTTCTTCTGCCATGGATTTCTTTCATTTCTGTGTACCATATACTAGCATGACCTTTAAATGCTGTATTTAATCTAGCAGTAATCCAGTAATATGGTATGCTTGGTACATCAATGAAGAGTCCATCAATATAATCTATGAGCTCTATATGATCATATTCTCCTGATCCAGAGAATTTGGGCCAGCTTGAGGCCTCAGGAAGCTGTTTCAAGGCTTCCTTTTCTGAATCAGACATGCCATCTCCATCCTGGTATTGTGATGGGGATCTTGCTTTATTCATCAACATGGCATCTGGTTTGATTTCATCTGGTTGATATGGATTATCCATAACTTGGCCTTGTGGTTGGGGATTTAAGCTATGGTAGGAATTAAACAATTTGTTAATGTCTTGATCCAGACACTCCCTGTTGCTTGTGCTGTGGTGTTGTTCTTCAAAGACTTGATTCAGTCTTTTGTTGGTTTCTTCAGAGGCTTTTCTCAGTTGAGCATATCCTTCCTGAAGGCTCTTAACTATCTGTTCCAAGGAGGCTTGAGTCTTTCTCATCCTCTCTTGGCCAGCTTCAATTTCTGCAAACTGCTTTGCAGATTGCTCAGCATATTGAAAAATTTGTAACCACAGTGTATCACTGCTGATGTTACTCTCAGATGTGACAATGTTATGTTCAGTCTGAGGGGGGGTAATGTTTCTATTACTAGGACTACTGATTCTAGAGTGGTTTACAACTACTTCTGGTTCTTGTGTACTTCTTTTACCAAATCCAACAGCTTCTGAATCATAGGGTCTGACTCTTGCCTCCTCTGGTTGAAGGGGGTTTGTTCTTGCCCTTGTGTCCTTGTCTTCTCCTGGAAACTTCCTGGAATTGTGAAGAATGGTGACTCTTGGCCACTGATCTGTTGGTTTCTGAATGGTGTGAAGCCACTGGAGAGCTGATTTGTCCTGCTCCTTGTGAGCCTGAAGGAATCTAAGTAGGCCCTGTCTGGGTTAACTGTTCTTCTATAGCTTGGACAGTGGCTTGATTCTCCCTAATCCTCTGTGCCCTTGCCTCCAGGAGTCTGAACTTCCTTCTAGGATTCCAACCTTTGGTGATTACCATAAGGTCCTTGAAGTCTATCTCTTTGAGACAGATCTTCTGGCAACTTGCTCCAAGTTCTGCCCAGTGAGATGCCAGGTTGAACCTCTTGTTGTCCATGCTCCATTGAAACAAATCTTTGAGGAGTTGGTGGAGCTGAAGAACTTGGTCCATATGCTTCCAGTTGTCTGGTTTGAGGTTCCTGTTGAATTGGAGTGTGAATGGCAAGGTTCATATTATCTCCCTCATTGTTTTGCCATCCACCACTGTGTCCAAGGTGTCCTCTTCCAGGTCTTCTGGTTCTGGACAAGCCTTCCCTGTCCTCTGGCTTGTTCCTTTGGAAGCCAAGGTTCCTGAGGTATGCAGGTGACATAACAGTGTTTGCAAGCAGTCAAAAACTTGATGTTCTTAGGGTATTTACCTTTGATTGTGCCTTGTACAAATTTGTTGTCTGCTGATTTGGGGCATTTACCTTTAGAGGTTACAACTGGGTTAATTATAGTAATCTTCCCTGTACAAGTTGTTAAGGTTGGTTTACCTTATATTGAAGCAGAATTTTGTGGTTTTATACTCCTCTGAGTGGCTATTGGTGTCCACTTCTTTGCTGTGATCAGGCCTTCACTATGCCTCTTTCCTTTGTCCTTGCTCCCCTCTGGTTCTGAGGGTGTCACTGGTGTGTTGGCCTGTGACTGGGTCTCAAGTGGGATATAATTCTCTACCACTGAATCAAAGTAGGAAACAGAGGGCTTATGTCAGTTAAGACTTCTTAAAGTGCTGTTTTTACGTCTAAGAATGGCCTCTGGGCTTGTATATTACTACAATATGCCCTGTATAATGAAAGTGTGACTTAATTAACAATTCCACGTCACAATTACAGCTTTTGGTACCCTGTTACACTGTTTGTGTACCAGTATCCCACAGATTCACTTGTGGTTTTCAAGTGTGATCTGTATAAGTGGCTCTGTATAAGTGTGATTGAGTCAATAATACACTTAACCACATCTCAACTGTTGGTTTTACAGTCAGAGGTGTACTTATTCAATCAAGAATACAGGACTTATTGATGGCTTATGTGTTTTTATATGTGAAACACACCAAAAATAAAGGTTTTTGTGGGTATTAACCACGTGACAGGTACTCTTATAATATGAGTAGAAAGTGGTACATAGACCAATAAATGAATAAAATATATGATATATATATATTTCAAGAAAACATACGCCTAAAAATGCAAAGCAATAGTCAGAAAGTGAGAAATAAGTGAAAAACTTACTTGTAAGGTCCAAAAAAAATTACAAAGCACAACCAGGCCCCCAAAAGGTCAGGCTGAGTGTATTATAAAAGTATTATAAGGTATTTACAGCTTTCAACTATGACTGTGACATGGTAAAAAAGGATTTAAAAGAGGTTATAAGAGTTCAAAATGTTTTGATTTAAATATAAGGGGGCTTTACTATATAAAATATAGTGGTGGTGAGTGCTGTTGAAAGTCCTAGGTGCAGCTTTACCTGTTGGGCTACAATAATTAAAATTATGATTATACCTGGTTATTACCCAAGAGTAAAACTGTTTTTGACAGTTTACTACATAGGGTATTCAAGAGCAGGATGAGGAAACAATTCTGGCTGTGAAAAGCCTCCTTTTTATCCTGAAATGGGGTGGAAAGGGTGCTAGACCTTTCCATGTAGAGGAAGTGAAGATTTTTGACCTTCCAGGACAGGCTTGTGGTTTACAAACAGCCTGTATACCCTGTGTTGGGCTCAGATGTGGTTTTGAAACCACATATGGGCAGCTTTCACCAATACAGGGTGAAAATTTTCATCTGGGACCACATAACTTTCTTCTGATGTGTATGACGGGTAGAATGCTGTACAGAAACTGTATGGGACCCCAGTATTGATCTACCTATGAGGTATTGAAGTATAAACATTCTTCTTTGTCTATTTAACACCTCATAATCAGAGTAAAACTGTATTATCTCATAATACTGCTGTATCAACCATACTGTGGGATTATGACCTTCAAATGGTCATAGCTCTGTCAGGTTTTGAGATATCATGCTCAAATTTGGTTCATTGTGTATCCCTGTATGAGCTCTACACAATGATACCTCATTTGATATTGCTATAATTAAATATGACAAAGTTATCCCATGTAGAAGACTTTTTGTACATAGGCGTGGTTTAGGGAAAAGCTGTATTAGACTTGTTTGCCCCATAACTTCTGTTATAACTGAGCTATGAGGAAATGAATGGAACCATCAAATAGCCCTGACTGTGCTTTTCTCAAAAAGACCCCACTATAAGTATCTCACACTGAAACTTTAGAAGTTAGATGTGAGGTGAATGTTTTGTTCACCCTTATTTGGCCTGAATTTGACCATAACTCCAGTAATATTGGTGCTAGCTCAATTTGGCTTGTAAAATCGGATATCCCTGATTAGCGCTTCATTTTGAATACCCATTTGATGGGGTTAAGCCTCTTCTTCTGGATTTCAGATGAGAGGAGAAAATTAAGGCTTATGCTCAGCAACAACTTTGAGCAGGAATAAATTTGTCATTCTTTGTCCTATGTTGATGGGAGTTATATTTTCAGAAAGAGGTGAGCTTCCTCTTTCTTTTGATACCTTTTGAGCTAATTTGGCTCAGCTCCATGTTTTGGTGGTATCTTGGCTATACCATTGATTTATGGTATTTTGGCTGTCATGCTTGTGCTCTTGTTTTGAGTCACAGGCTGACATACCCTCCCTCTGAAAAAGGCTCATCATTGATGAAACTTTTCAGTCCTCCTAGAGGCTCTGAATATCCTTAAATGAAGGTTCCCATGTGGTATGGCATCTTCTGCCAACCATTTGTCTTTATCAGCTGTCTGGTTCTTGAATCTGACCAAGTATTGTCTTTGATCCTTCCCATTAAGTCTGATCTTCCTGGCTCTGATGGTTTTACTCACAGGTCCAGGGGAGTCCTTTACTTCCACTATCTCTGGTGGTGTGAGGTTCTTCCTCCTGGAGGGGAATTTATCCTCCTCTGTTTGGAGGTATGGCTTGATCAAACTCACCGGAAAGACTGGGTGTTTCCTAGAAAACTCTGTGAGTTTGACTTCCACTGCACTCGTTCCTATCAACTTAATGATAGTGAAGGGCCCTACAAATGAGTATCTCATCTTCTTGGGTCCTTTAAGATTATTGAAGTTTAGTGTAGATACTAACACCTGGTCCCTTCCTTCAAGTCAGGTTCCACCTCTGCTTATTATAATCTTTTGCCTCAGCTATGCATTTGGCAGCTGTGTCACAAGCCCTCTTTCACATATCATGGAAGTATTTGGCTGTGGGGTGGATGGTCAGAAGATTCTTCTTCAAGTGATCCACAGGCAACAGCGGATTTCACCCTGTCGCAACCACAAAGATTGACCCTCCTCCATGGGTGTTGCGGAAATTCTAACCTGGAATCAAGTTGGGGCCAATTGGCCACACCATATCTTTTATGGCCAATTGCTCCCCTCTGGTGCTCTATGGCCATTTGGGCATATCCTGCCATCATTGGCCTCCTTGGCCAATTTCCACCTCACCAACCCCCAGGCATATATCTTTGATTTTGGGCCTGGGGGGTCCTTTTGTCCTCTAGTGGCCTCCAGGCCCCCTAGCCATAACCTTTGGCTTTGGGCCACCCCTTTTCATTAAGAGGGTTTAGGCCTAAATGGCCTTTTTGGGCCATTTAGACCCCCTACAGCTTCTACGGCCCATGGGCCGTGATTCACGGTCCGTGGTCCGTAGGTAAATGAGGCCCCTTTTAGCCTAATCCAATGAGGCCAAAAGGGGACAAGGGGGGAATCCATCTAGCCCCCAAGGCCAGATGGGTCCCAAACCACAATTGGACCCACCTGAGCCAATTTTGGCCATCAGTTCCATGGACACCAAAATGGCCATAGAACCCGTAGGACCCAAATTTGGCCATGGACCAGCATGGCCTCTGGCAGCCAACAGAGGCCACCAAACCAGCTCAGCAAGCTTTCCCCTCAACTTAAAGGGAATCCCTCCATTCCTCCATGCACCCCGTACTCAAGGTTGCAGGAGTGGTACATATATGGTATTATATACCATTATGCACCATTTTTGCTCAGCTATTCAATGGTGAAATTTTCAGGACCAAATTCCAAAGTTCCAAATCAAGGTCCCAAAATCCAACGCCCATTTCAAAGGAGGATTTTTTAACCCATCAGTCTGGGAATCCATGGCGGCAATCAGAAGACCATTCAAGGAGCCCAACCACCTGGCCCTGCAGGAGTTGGGTTGGACATTTCATTCAGGATTATCCCAAGGGTATTCTCAGAGGTAATAAAATCTTTCAATCAGTTCTCAAGGCATCAAGTATTTCAATACTCCTTGGACAACTCAATTGGTCCATACAGGCGTCAATCAATCAACCTGTATGTCCTTGGCCCAATTTAATCTTCCACTGTGGGAATTCAATCACACAGTTCAATTTCAAGATGGCCAGAACTGTATTTGCCCAACTCAGAAAATACAGCCGGTGATGCACCTTCTAGGATCAGTCTTTCAGTTTTTCACATATACCGGCCTCCTTTCAGCACCTGGCAACTTTTTCCCCACTTAATTAATATATTGGATTTATTATTATCTTTATTTTCTTTTACATTATTAAAGCTAATACTGATAATCTTAAGTCAGTCATTCAGCACCCTTTCTCTTTTTCTTCCTTGCCTGTCAGTGGATATTGGTGGTCATATCCTTCACTAATTCCATTTCCTTTTCTGGCAGGTTGAAACAGTGAATTAAGGATTCACTTGGTTGGCTTCTTGGCCTTTGGCTTCTTTTATTATCTTTGGCCTTTGGCTTCTTATCTTTTCTTTATCTTTGGCATACTTGTCTTTTCCATTCTTCTTCTTTAAAGAAATCAATCTTTATTATTCTTCTTATCTTTTGGAGCCCTCCAAGTGAACTCTTGATTCCTGAGTGCCAGGCCCTCTTGCTTCCATAAGAGCCCCTGTGACATTATATTAATTAACTCATAATTTCTTTTCATTCTATTCATTCATTCTTCATCAATTTCATTCATTCACTCATCAAAATTATGACTCTTTAACGCTTATGAATTTAATGATTCTTTGTCACCTCTCAATTTTCTCTCACTCATTCTTCATTCTGAAAATTGAAAGCGGAACCAATTTAATTTTTGTTTGTCCTTTTCAATCTTAATCTCAATCATCAATCTCATTTTATTTTTAATACAAGTCTTGTTTCATTTTGATTTTGAAATTACTCATCAGATTATTCAGACACGTTCTTCATATCAGGATTCAATTTGACTTTATTCCTCAAGAATTTTGATTTTCAGGAAGAATTTACTTGATAATTCAATTGATTGACTGATTTGATATAATTGACATCAACTTCAAGAAAATTGACTGACCTGAAGATTTTCATCAATTTTGCTGAATTTCACATCAAGAATTGACATAAATTGATTTTGATTCAAGAATTCATTTGACCGATTGATTTTCTCTGCAAGATTTGATTTTTTATTTATTTGATTGATTGACTTTATTGACTTCAAGATTTCATTGATATTGATTTTGACTTCAAGACTCATTTTATTTCGATTGATTGATTTTATTGACTTCAAGATTTTCATTGATATTGATTTTGACTTCAAGACTCATTTGATTTTGGTTGATTGATGTACCTGAAGATTTTAATTGATTCATTGATTCCCTCAAGATTTGATTGTTGATTCCGTACTTCAAGAAAATTTTGATTTGATTCATTTATTTTAATTTTCTATTCCTGAAATCATGCCCATTGGACATTCACCTCCTGCAAGACAAACCAGATCTCAGGCCAGAGCTCAAGCTGCTCTTACTCCAACTCCAAGAGTTCCTCTTGATGGCACCCCAGCAGTTCCTCAACTGAGGGCCTAATTGGATAGAGGACCCCGCATGGAAGGAGCGGCACCATCCAGGAAGGAAGGAAAAGGGCAAAGAAGATCAATTTCATTGTCAGGAGTGGTTGGGGGCTTTCCAGGGATTTCAAGAACCAGTCTCAAGGTTCAAGGTGAAGATGATGATGATGAGGAGGAGAATTCTGTGGAAGAGGAAGAGTCTGATGGTACTGAAGGTGTTCCTGCTCCTGTGGGGGCATCCCAAAGTACTGGAGGACCAACCCTAGCCCAGTCTGATCAGCCTGTCTCTCATCAATCTGAACCATCTTTATTGGCCATTATGCAGCAGATGACTCAAATTATGGCCAATCTTTGAGCAGATTCTTCTTCTAGATCATCAAGACCACCTGCCTTCAAGACTCCATCTATGAAGGCACCAGAATGCTTTGATGGGACCCAGCACTTCAAAGTCAGAAGCTTCCTTCAGTCCAGCCAATTAATTTTTCATAATGATCCGGCAAACTTCTCTCAAGACAGAAAGAAGGTCCTTTATGCCACTTCATTTCTCATTGGCAGGGCTGCAAAATGGATTGATCCTTCTCTTTCCAATATCACCAATCAAGACTCCAATTACCTTATCAATTCTTGGCCTTTATTTGAATCTCAACTCTTCACTCTATTCAGTGACCCAAATGAAATCAGAAAATCTGAAGCAGAATTGGATTCACTAAGAATAAAGGAAGGTGGCCATGCTTCATTATACATAGCCGACTTCAGGAGTTTGGTTTCAAGATTTGGAGATTGGGGCGAAAGGGCTCTCATTCACCATTTCAGGAAGGGATTGCCATCCATGATATTGGATCAATTGGCCTCCCATCCTTAAATAATTGATTCTCTTCAAGACTTAATGGACATTACCCTGGAACTTGATACCAGGTACCATGAAAGGCAAAAGGAGAAGAATCACTATCAAGAGAAAAAACCTGACGCTCAAAGATCAAGTACTTCTAATCCTCAATATTTTTCAAATTCAAGTCATAAGAGGGACAAGCCCCATTCTTCTTTGTTGAATAAGGACTTCAAGCTCTCAAACTCTGAAAAAGAAAGAAGAATCAAAGAGGGTCTTTGTACCTATTGTGGTGTGAAGCATAGTCTTGAGTCCTGTATCAAAAGGCCTCAAAACAAGCTTACCCAACCGTCAGGCCAATTTCCCAGCCAGGGAAAAGCCTGAGCGGAGACCATGTTGTGTTCAATGGTCTTCACAGTTTTCCTTCCAAAGCACAATTGTGCATTCTGAATACTGGTGTCAAGAATTCTTTAAAGTTTTTTGTTTTTTCTTCTCTTTCTGATGTTTTTTACAGTATTCTCATTGATTCTGGTGCTACACACTCATTTATTTCAATGCAGTTTGTTCACAAGTACTCATTGACTATGTCAGAGCTTCCAGAGAAGATTCCTCTTATTATCTTGGACTCCTCTGAGTCCCCTTCCTTATTTGTGACTCACCATACTAAATATATGGTTGAGCTCCCTTCCTTCCCAAGCTTTGAATGGGACTTTTTAGTCATTGATACTCCCAAGGGAGAAGACCTCATATTGGGCTTTGACTTTCTAAATCACTTTAATCCTTCTATTGATTGGAGGCAAGGGCTGATCACCTTTAATGCTGATCATAAGGACTATTGTGATCCTTCTAAATCTTTTTGTAATGACCTTTCTTCTGCCAAATCATGTGCAGCTCTGGTTGGTGATTATAGAACACCATCATTTCCATCTTCTGTCCATATTCCTTCCATAAATTCCACTCAGTCATTACCATTATCTGGAGATGAAGTCTTCAAAGATATTCAAGATGTTGGAGAAGATAATTCTGTATCTTCACTTCATCTCTTCTTTGGGAATATGGACCTTCCTCCTTCATCTTATCATGAATCCCTGGAGGAGTTGTGGGATGAAGAGGAAGAGCCAGACAAAGTAGAAACCGTGATGAAGGTTGTTCCTTCTCTCTATCACCAATACTTGGATGTATTCTCCAAGGTGGAGAAGAAAAACGTCCTCCTCACCATGCCTGTGATCATTATATCAAGCTGGAGGGGTCTCTACCTCCAGTTGGGGTGATCTACTCTTTATCCAAACAAGAGTCAGATACACTCAGGGCCTACATCTCAGAGAATGTAGAGAAAGGTTTCATCTGGCCAAGCTCCTCTTCAACAGGAGCACCTGTCCTCTTTGTCAAAAAGAAAGATGGTGGCCTCCGTTTGTGTGTTTATTTCTGCAAACTCAATGCTGTTACTAGGAAAAACAAGTATCCTGTTCCTCCTATGAATCAGCTTCTTAATGTTTTTAATGGTTCTTCTATCTTCTCCAAGATTGATTTGCGTGGTGCATATAACCTGCTCAGAATCAAGGAGGGTGATGAGCATTTGACATGTTTCAGAACTAAATATGGCAGTTTTGAGTATTTGGTTATGCCATTTGGGCTCACCAATGCTCCTGCCTCTTTTCAGAATCTTGTCAATGATATTTTCCAAGATCTGCTTGATTTTTATGTTGTGGTTCATTTGGATGACATTATGGTCTTTTCCAAATCTGAGGAAGAACATGTCACTCATGTTTCCACTGTTCTTTCCACACTCAGAGCCAATAACCTTTTTGCTAAGGCTTCAAAGCGCCTTTTTCATGTTTTTAGTGTAAAATATCTTTGTTATGTTGTTTCTTCCGAAGGCCTCAAGATGGACCAAGCCCAAGTCCAGCAGATTCTCAATTGGCTGCGTCCAAGAAAGCCAAAAGCTCTTCAATCTTTCCTTGGATTTTCCAATTTATACCGCCGTTTCATCAAGAATTATTCAAAGAAAATCAGTTGACTCACCAGTTTCCTCAAGAAAGATTCCTGTTTCCCCCTCAATGAGGAAGCTCTTAGTCAGTTTCACCAACTCAAAGAGGCTTTCACCACCTCTCCAATCCTATCCCACTTCAATCCTTCTCTACCCACCATTGTAGAGACTGATGCATCCAATTATGCCTTGGGTGCTGTACTGAGTCAGGTCTCTGACTCAGGAAAACATCTCATTGCATTCAACAGCCGCAAGCTTATCCAAGCAGAGCTCAACTATGAGATTCATGACAAGGAACTCCTTGGCATAGTCTGGGCTCTCAAGCGCTGGAGGGCTTTTCTCCTGTCTCTTTCTTCCCCTTTTGAAGTTCTCACTAATCACTCTTCCCTTCAATACTTCATTTCCTCCAAAGTCCTTACTCACCATCAAGCCCACAGGGCTGAATTCCTTTCTGAATTCCATTTCTCAATCACTTACCACCCTGGCCACCTAGCTACCCTTCTGGATGCCTTGTCACATCAGGACGACGTTGTGGGACCTCCTTTTGTTGTTGGATAAATAATAGGCAGTACCTTGAGGGGGAAATTATTGGTGAGTCTGTTTTGAATTTCAGAATGAGCCAATAACCATGGGTGCTAAGGTGTATTAGCTGCCCCTCTAAATATACTGAAAAAGATACCCTTTTGATGAGATCACAAATCAATTATTTAGTTTTGTGGCTTTTCAATTAAAGAATTTTCTTCAGCAGTCTCTATCAGTCTTTCAATAAAAGATCATCATGATAATAATGGTATTAGTTAATATTTTTTTAATAATTTAGGTTTGCTTAGCTTTCTTGTTATTGATTATAATTCTTTTTGATTAATTCTTCTTGTATTCCTTCTTTCAAAACCTGAGATATTTTGAAGAATATTGTTTAAGATCACTATTAATATTAATAATAATCTTGATAGCTAGCTAATACTTTTAAAGGTGATTTAATAATACTATCAATATAGATATAATAATTTAAGGATAAGATAATTCTTTAACGGTGGTTTTGTTTAATATAAGGGTAAGATATAAATGATATAATAGTAATATAATACTATTAGGATCAATATAAGTATAATCCAATATACCTAAAAGGATTATGATATAAGGTATAAGGGTAAGATGATATCCCTTCTATAAATAAGGGTTATTGATAAATTAGATAAGATCACTAATGATAATATCTTCAAACACTACTTCAACACTACCACTATAATGGTAAGACTATTAAATAATATTAAACTCTTTCATTAATATTATAAATATCTTTCATTAATTAATCATAAATAATAATATAAGATACTGAGCCTTGCTACTGATCTTTTTCAATATAAATACTAGATTATCCTACTAGAGAAGGGATGTATTGATCCTCAAGATTATTGTCTGAATCAGAAGAATGGGGGAAAAAACGGGGAGAGAGGCCCTTTATTTATACCTTTTGGGCCCTTCATAGAGCCTTCCAAAAACAAGGGGCTTAGAAAAAATTCCACCTTGAGAAATTTTTGCTGGTGGGTAAATTAAAAATGGTGTCATTTGATCAAGATATTGCACCATATGTTTGGTTGATTGCACCATTCTGAACCTTATTATTGTCAGTGCACAGCCTTGAGACATTTTTGCTAGTGGTTAAATTTGGAATGGTGTCATTTGTTACAGATATTGCACCATATGTTTGATTGATTGCACCATTTTAAAAAACTGTATTATTATCTCTACTAACCTTATTTTTCTTCTTCACAGCCTTGAGACATTTTTGCTAGTGGTTAAATTTGGAATGGTGTCATTTGATACAGATATTGCACCATATGTTTGGTTGATTGCACCATTTTAAAAAACTGTATTCTTATCTCTACTAACCTTATTTTTCTTCTTCACAGGCTTGATCTGTATTTAGTTGAGTATTTCTCTATGTAAAATTTAATTTGTAAATAATACCTGTAATGTTTGGTTATGGGAGTTTAAGTGGGTATTGAATAATGTAACACTATGTCAACTTATATGTAAGTGTTTTTTTATGTCAAGACATGTAACACATGATGTTGTAATAGTAATGGTATCACTTATGTAATATTACACATGTTTATTCATATTGAATATTTAGAAAAGCTGCATTATCTTTAAGCATATTCTTGTACCTAGTATAGAGTGTATAGTATCATTTCTCTTCTTTAATCCATGATATCTAGAAAATTATTGACATTATGGGGTTGGGGAAATATGTGACTATAGGTAAAACCTGATGTAGATTCCAGTGGAATACTTATTTTTGTTATTTTAATATAATTCCCTTACTTTTTCTTGCAATTTGTTGCTTTTATATTTCATTTTTTATCTTTATTTTCTTAATATATATATATATTATTATTATTATTATTGATCAAATTTTTAGCTTTGAAATTGTGGATTTGAACCTTGGAAGAACTGGTATGGAATACCACATCCCCTTCTCCATTTAATGCTGTCACCAGCATTCAAGGTGATAATCCACTTACTTTTTTCAAAAAACAATCAAACATTTCCCCCCTTTTTTTTGAATAAAAGGATTTTTATTCATCAAAGTCCTCTTCATCTTCAACTTCCTCTTCTTCCTCTGAGTCCAGCTCTTTTCCTCTTGGATAGAACTTCTTTATTTGACTTGCTGCAAACCCCCTTGCTAGCTTTGTACCATCTAATTCTTCCAGCTCGTATGGACCATTGTTTATCTGTCTCACAACTCTATATGGTCCATCCCATCTATTCTTGAACAATAATCCCCATTATGACTCTAATGATTTATTGTATACAAGAACAATTTCACCTGGATGAATTGGCTTTTTTATTTGATGTGCTAATTTCCTGTCCCAATATTTTACTGAATCCTCCCTGGCCTTTTTTAATTTCTCTTTTGCCCTTTTTCTTATTTCATCTTTTCCTGATAGCTGTTCAGCTCTTGCTTCCAATAAATCTTCTGTTGATTGGACTTTGTGCCATTCAATTGATAAGTATGTTTTTGCTTCAATGTCTATCTGTAGTACTGCCTTTTGACCAAACTGAAGTTCAAATGGGGAGTAACCTGTTGTTCTTTTGGTTGATATTCTGTCAGCCAATGTAACCAAAGGTAAGTATTCTTTCCATTTTGAACCATTTTCACCACACATCTTCACCAATGCATCCTTAAATTGCTTATGCCCCCTTTCTACCATTCCTTGTGACTCAGGGTAGTAGGGTGTTGTTACCCTTATCTTTGAGCCTGCTTTTTTTACTGCATCTTGTAATTCCTTTCCAAACTCAGGCCCTCCATCTACTGTGACCTCTTTTGGGGCTCCATACCTGCAAATCCATTTAGAAGTGAACCATTCTGATACTTACTTTTCTGTAAGCTTTACTAAACCAATTGTATCTGGTCATCCTGAGAAATCATCCCTGGCAACTACTAAATACTTCCATCTTCCTGCTTTTACATGTACTGCATCTATACTGACTCTTTCAAATAATTTTGAGGTGAATGAGATTCTTCCTTCCTCTTTTGGGTAATAATGACTTCTCTTTTGACAAGCTTTACAAGATTTGACCTATTTTTTGACTATTTTCTTCATTCCTTCCCACCAAAATCTTTCTTTAACTGTTCTGTATGTTTCATTTTCTCCTCTGTGTCCCATTTCTTCATGCAATGATTTTAATATTCTTCTTTGAGAACTCTGACTTAACACAACTACTTGTGGATGTGGTGTATTTCTTCTTTTGAGTTGGCCTTCCTCCAGAAAGAAATTTGATGACTTCCTTTTAATTTTTTTGAAGTCATCCTCTTTACTACCAAAGGGCCTTTTCAATGTATTTAATTATTCCACCATTCTTTTCCAAAATCCTTCTTGCTTTGATGGTAGCTTTATTCCTGCCAATTTTATTATATCATTATGTTTTACTCCAAACCCTTGGTGTGGTTTTATCCATTCTTCTGCTTGATCAAAATCAGATTTTTCTTTTTCTTCATCTTCTGACTGAGGTCTTCTTGACCGCCCATCTGGCATTGTGACGGTCTGCCCTGGCTTATGAACTAAGTCAAAAGAAAACAATTGAATAAATGCAACCCATCTGTTGATTGGGTCATTGGGCAAACAGGGTGAGTTTATCATTTCAATTAAGGCTTTTGCATCTTCTTGTAGCTCAAAATGTTGTCCCCAAAGTACTGTTTGGAGTTTCTTGAGCATTTTGGCCACTACACATAGCTCCAGCTTTTGCTGTGAGTATTTGGATTCCAATATTGAGAATGTGATTGATTCATAAAGAACTGGTCTGTCCTTTCCTTCTTTGTCTTCCTGAGTAAGAACTGCTCCTGCAGCTATATAGCTTGAGGCTACTGCTAATTTAATCTTTCCTTCTCCCTTTTCATAATCCAAATTTTTTAATGTTATTTCCTCCCCTAAAATTTTTCTTAACTTTTCAAATGCTTCATCAAATTTATTGTTCCATTCCCATTCTTCATCATCTCTTGTTAATCTTCTTAGTGGTGATGCAATCTGAGAGAAATCTTGAATGAACATTCTAACATATGCACAAAGTCCCAAAAAGCCTCTTACTTCCTTTTTATTCAGGGGCTTTGGCCAACTTTGTATTTTATTAATCTTCTGCTTTGCAATTTTTCTTCCATTCAAAGAAACTACATGCCCTACTATGTCTAATGCTGGCACACAACATGCAAATTTGATACCTGATATGGTAAGTCCTGCCTCTTCAATTATGAATAATATTCTCTCTAATGTAACTGCATATTCCCAAATGAATCTTCTTATAAAATTATTTTCTTGTAAAGCCTAATTATTATATGTTGATCTTGGACCTTTTATCCCTCCATCATCAATAAAAATTCCTACATTCTCTGGTATTTCTTCTTGAAGTATCCAAGTCATTTGGGCCTGATAAACTGCAACAGAATTGGTTGCTCCTTGTGGTAATCTTGTGAGTTGTAGCCTTCCAAGTGGTGTTTCAAATGTAGTTAATGGTCTTGTAGAAATGTCTAATTCTCTTTCATCATACCCTCCCATTATGTCACCAAGTCCATAACAAGCTCTCCCTGAAAAGGCATCTACAAATTCTTCAATATGTGGTGGTAATCCTGCATCTTTAATTGTTACCTTATTAAGATCCTGTAAATCATGGACAATTCTAAGTGTTCCATTTGACTTTGCAGCACAGAATACTGGACTTGTATAGCTAGAGGTAGACTGCTCATACAAGCCTGTTCTAATCCTTTCCCTTACCAATTCAATAAACTGGGGTATTATGGGCTTTGGTATTGGTATTGGCTTCTTTTGCCAAGGTGTATCTGGTATTACTAGTATTTTGTAGGGTTTTCCATATGAATGTTTCAATAAACCCCTTTTCTCTGCACTGAATGCAATTGCTTTTTCTCTTAAAGCTATGACACTCATCAGAAGACTCCTTTCTTCTTCTGAAAGCCATCCAGGTGGTCCAAAATTTATCAATTCAAATCTTTCTTGTGTTATTTTTGATGTGACCATAAATTTAAGTGGTTTTGGTGATAGTGGTGTATTATAAGGGTCTCTTGATAATGGTGGCCTTCCCAAAGGAGGATTTATGTCTTGTGGCATAGGCTCATTAACTGGTTTGACTTTCTTGAGTACTAATTTGTATTTTGCTGCACTATTTTGGTAATCCATTTTGTAATATCACTGAAATGATTCTGTTTTTCTCTTTGATATTTTTATTTCTTTTATATTTATTTCATTTTTTCATTTTTTTATTTTTTTATTTTCTTATTTTTTTATTTGTTTATTTTTTTATTTTTTTATTTTTTTATTTTTTTATTTTTTTATTTTTTTATTTTTTTATTTTTTTATTTTTTTATTTTTTTATTTTTTTATTTTTTTATTTTTTTATTTTTTTATTTTTTTATTTTTATTTTTTGTTTTTTTAAACTGGTTAAGTTGAAATCAATATAATATAAATTCTTCTATTTTCTTTATTTCTTCTCCTTATTTTAATAATTTCTTAAATTAAATAAATCTTCACTTCTTTTATCTTTTCTGTCCATATATTTGAGGTTGCAGTTTTAGGTCATACAGGACCCTACAACTCAGGTGTGCAGACCCTGTATATTAGGTATACAAAATCCTGCCTTTTTATGTCATACAAGGACAATAAGACCCCTTGTCCATTTCTTCACAAGGGAGCAGTTTCTTGTCATGCTGAGGACCTCCTGGTCTTAAATTTGACTTTATCCAAGGGCAGTTTTTTTTCTTTAAGCTGAAGGATTCCTTATACTAATATCAACTTGAGCTATCTTGAGGCTTAATAATTCATAAAATGTTTTGGTTGATAGATATTTCTTTCTTATTTTCAGTCATTACCAATCTCCTTGCATATTTAAATTCTAGATTTTTGTCCTTCTTTCTTCAATATTTTATTCTTTGGCCAATTCATCATATATATTTGAGGATTTTATTTGAACCATTTCAAATCTGACCTCTTCTTGCTTTACATTATTTCTTTGATACCACTACTCCTTTCATGGACTAAAATAAAGAATTAGATTATAAGCCCTCAGGTGTGCCACCCCTGTAGTTTTAAGTCATACAAGGACTTAACATTCCAATACTCCCTTTATGGATTCATTAAATTGCCAACTTTATATATTGAAAGAAATTCTCATAATTTTGGAGTTGAATATGCCTTCAGGATGTTTTGATCATGAGTTTAAAAGAAAAACATTCTATATTTATCATCTCCATTCATTCTTATGAAAATTCTTCATATCATGATTGAGCTTCCAAGATACTATTAAGATATTTATTTTAATATTCTTTCTTCTTTCTACTTTTTATATTAATCTTCAGGTTTGGGATAAGACCCCCTCTCCATTTGAATTTCTGGAGCTGGTTTCTCTAGTTTTTTTTTTACTTTGAATCTTTATTCTTGTTATATTTTCTTGAGGAGTTTTAATTTTTTTTTTGCTTTATTATCATTATTATTATTATGAGTGTTCTCCATACTAAGAAGAGGGTTTAATTTCTGTGGTGGCCTGACACTATATAGTGGCAGTCTACAAGGCTATAACTCCAATCAACTCAGAGTTATTTCCCCTCATCAGACCAGGTCTGACCTTGGCTTCTCAGTGTATATGCATTTTTTAAGTACATAAAGACCAGTTGTCCAAGTGCCACCTAGAGCAGGAAGACCATTAAAGCCTCTCATTTCTGAATGAGATTTTCTTAATAATAATATTAATAATAAACATCATATTTATAATTTTTAAGGTATTAATAGTTTTTATTGTTTTCTTCTTCTTTTTTTGAGTATATATATATTTATATTTATTTATATATATATACTTGAATTTTTCATATATAATCTTATATAATATTGAGATTTTAAGATTTACATTTAAGGTCATGGAGGAACTATATAGTTGAAAATTCATTTATTTAAGAATGATAAATTAAAAGCTTCAGTTTATAGTCTTTGTGGACTTTGAATATTTATTGAGTGAAAAAATAATAATAAAAAGAAATTCCAGTTTATAGTCTTGGTGGACTTCATTCTTTTTTTTAAAAAATGGATTTTAAATAAATAATCAGATATTAAATTAATTATCAAGATATTTTGAAATTGAAATTAATATTGAAAATGAGTATTCCAATACTCTTCAATTTTTTTTTGCTATATACTTTATATACATAATATATAATATTATAAAATAAAGAAAATATCCAGTTTAAAGTCATGGAGGACTTATACTGATTTATATCAATATTTTTACTCTGAGAAGGTATAAACATAATGTGAGTATGAATTGAATACCTATTTATAATATTTCAAATAGTAATTCTCATAATATTCTTGAAGAAAAAATAATAGAAATCTATAAGTGAAATTAATTAATAAATAGAGAAATAAGAATCCAGTTTAAGGTCATAGAGGACCCTTTCAAACAAGACCAATATGGAAGATAAATAATCATATATATTTCATTAATTAAGAAATAATATATTTGACTAGATGTTAATATATCAAAATATTTATTGACATAGTTACAATTAATCCAGTTTTAGGTCATAGTGGACCTAATTGACACTAATGAATTTTTTTTTTTAAAAAAAAAAAAAAGGATTAGAAAATAATAATGATAGAGAATAATAATTATTCCTTTTAATTTTTTTTTACAGAAAGAAAGTCTTTTTTAGTGCACTTTTATTGATTGTGAATTATTAAAATTTGTATCTTACAATTTTTTTTAGGACTGAGTGTAAATCACAATACAGCACATAATGGTAATTTTTCTAATTTTTAATTATTATTTTTTTTAATTCCAATAAAAAAAAACTTAATTTTGTTTTCATTCTTATTGCATTTAATTTATTTAATACAGTCTATTAGTTTTAAAAGACTGTACTGGACTTATTTTTGTTATTGCAATTGTTTGTTTTTATATAATTTTTTTTGGTTATAAGATTATAATGATAACTTATTTTTTTTTTTAATTGCTCATGTGTTTTTTTTTTTTGATTATCTTTTTTTTAGTAGAGTGTACTGTACATTACTGTACAACAGTAGAATAATTTTACTGTACAGTGCCCTGAAAAATGTAGGGAAACACTGTATTACATACGACCATGCCTGTACAATACAGCTCAGCTGTATTGTACAGGCATGGTCTTTCTTTTGGCTTACTCGCATGCACAAAGCGTTGAAGGCACCAATGGCCCTGGGGAAGTGAGTAGACAATATCATCATTTCATTTTTTACAACTACAACACAAAACAATAAAAAAAAGAAAAAAAAGACTTTTTTCACTACAATGTATTTTTGGGGGTGCCCTAAAAATCCTACAAGCAATCGGGAAATAGAAAATATTTTTTTTTTGCAAAAAAAAAACAATTTTAAGTAAGACAAAAAAATGAGCTTACCTTGAGAATAATACCCTCAGTAGTGGATGTGGCCACTGTGTCGATCAATGATTTCTTGCATTTGTTTTGGCATGGTCTTGAAGAGCTGATCAAGGTGCTGACTTGGGATGTCATTCCAGGCAGCAGTGATAGCTGCCTGAAGTTCGTCCATTGTTTGGGGCTGGTAAAAGGTGGAAACTTGAAATTTGATCTTCTTCCAAAGGTTTCCGATTGGATTCATATTGGGAGAGTGAGGTGGCCACTGAAGTTTGACAAGGCCATTATGTTCGCGCCACTCTTGGCTGACTTGAGCAGTGTGAATTGGTTCCCCATCTTCCATAAGGGTTAGTTGCTGGCGTCCAAGGACATATGGGGCCCATTCCATGTGTTCAACAAATGGCCGAAGAGCCGGTCAGTAAACGTTGGAAACCAAGTTGGCGGCAGTTTGTTGGCCTTGGAGAATCACAAGGGGACCTTTTGTGCCTCCACAAAAAGCCCCCCACACCATTACAGATTGGCATCCCAATTGGTGCTTTACTGCCAAGTTCTCAAGGTCAAATTTTTTGCTAGCTGTCCTCCAAACACGCACCCAATAAGATTTATTGCCAAGCTCAAACAACGACTCGTTGGTCCAAATAACTCGAGCCCAATCAGTGATCCTCAAAGTGTCGGTGTTCATGAGAAAACGCCAATCGTTGTTGGAAGTCTTGCAGCCTGAGGTAGGGCTTTTTAGGAGAAATTCTGGACTTCTTGCCAAGTTGGTGTATCTCTTGTTGGACAGTTCTTGTTGAGACTTGAGTTTTAAGCGTATCGGTAACTTTGGCAACAGTGAGGCAACGTTGGCAAGTGATTATTCTTGATAACTCCCGACAATCCCGCTCATTCATCTTGGTAGGGCGGCCAGCCTTTGAAGCGGTTTTGCAAGTGCCTCAAAGGATGAATCGTTGGATGGTTTTGTAAACCGTTGATAGAGGTAGGTTTGAATGGTCTGAAATGGCCCAAAAGCTGAGGCCAGCCTTTTGCATTCCTACAACCTGGGCCCTTAGTTCAATGTCTAAATAGACTGGCATCATGCGATTAAAAAAAAAAGCTTTAAATTTTAAAAAACGTGTAGAAAAAAAGTTGTTAATGTGAAAAGACGCACCAATCGATATGGTGATTGTCAGCAACAACATGAACCAAGCTTTATAAAGTCGTTGAAAAATATTTGGAAAGGCCTTGTGAGTTGTTTTGGAGGAGTCATCTTCTCATTGAGGCGATTTGTTTTGACATCTTGACGAGATGGACAAATATCAATCATTTGTCCAAACATAGATGGAAGAAAAAAAAAAGAGAAGTTGGAAAGAAGGGGGGAGGAACAGATTTAAAAAAATCAGAAACCAGCAAGCGTGCGCGTCCTGTATGCATGTGTTTCTGTACTTCTGTCAGGGCACTGTACAGTACAGTGCCCTCCAACAAACCTTTGAACACTTTTTTTTCATGTTTTTTTTTTTTCTTATTTTTTTTTTCTCACAATTGTCTCTCATGTCTCACAAGGGTATATGCAAGAGTCAAGAACTTTTCTTTGTATGATTACGCATGTGTTGGTTTGAAATCAAACTAATAATAAAAATACTTGTATAGATAGTAATACAAAAAAAAAGACTAATATTAAAATAAAGCTCCTACCATCAGGTAGGAGCTCCATATTTATCCACGACCATTTGCATTCTCGCAGGCATGGATACAAGTAATGCCTCTAAGTGATTGAAAGGCATTGTATCCCAAACGATGTGAATGGCTTCGCTCAACTCATCCATTGTTTTTGGGTTGAAAAGGTTGGTAACAACAAACTTCATTTTATACCAAAGGTTTTCAATTGTCACAGGGGCTCTTGGAAGAAGAGGGCCTGGCACTCAGGAATCAAAAACTCACTTGGAGGGCTCCAAAGATAAAAGAATAATAAGACTGAATTTCTTTAAGAAAGAATAAAGGGGAAAACAAGTATGCCAAAAGATGAGATAAGAAGAGATGAAGCCAATGGCCAAAGATAATAAAGAAGCCAAAAGCCAAGAAGCCAACCAAGTGAATCCTCAATTCACTGTTTCAACCTGCCAGAAAAGGAAATGGAATTAGCATAAGGATATGACCACCAATATCCACTGGACAGGCGAGGACATAAAAGAAAAGGGTGCTGAATAACTGACTTAAGATTATCAGTATTAACTTTAATAAGGTAAAAGAAAATAAGGATAAAAATAAATCCACTATATTAATTAACTGGGGAAAAAGTCCCCAGGTGCTGAAAAGGTGGCCAGTATATGTGAAAAGCTGAAAAGTTGATCCTGGAAGGTGGATCAATGACTGTATTGTCCGAATCGGGAAATACAGTTCTGGCCATCTTGAAATTTGAACTGTGTGATGGAATTCCCACAGTGGAATAAGAAGTGGCCCAATTGGGCCAAGGCCATACAGGTTGATTGAATAAGGCCTGTACGGATGAATTGGGTTGTCCAAGGAGTATTGAATACTTGATGTCTTGACAACTGATTGAATTTTGTAATACCTCTTGAGAATTGACCTTAGAATAATCCTGAATGAATTGTACCAACCCAACTCCTGCAGATACAGGTGGTTGGGATCCTTGAATGATCTTCTGAATTACCGCCATGGATTGCCAGACTGATAAGCTGAAAGTTCCTCCTTCGAAATGGGCGTTGGAATTATGGACCTTGAAATGGAAAGGTGGAATTGGGTCCTGAAAACGTCACCATTGGATTGCTGAGTAAAAATGGTGCATAATGGTATATAATACCATATATGCACCACACCTGCAACCTTGAGTACGGAGTACATGAAGGAAAGGGAAGAATTCCCCTTAAGTTGAGGGAAAGGCTTGTTGAGATGATTTGGTGGCCTCTGGTGGTTGCCAGAGGCCATGACGGTGAAGTTGGTCCATGGTGGTCCAGGGCCAAAAGTGGGTCCTACAGGATTTATGGCCAAAATGGGTCCAAGGTGTTTTTGGTCCAATTTGGGTCCAAGGGATTGGTGGCCAAAAATGGCTCAGGTGGGCCCAATTGTGGTTTGGGACCCACCTGGCCTTGGGGGCTAGGTGGCTGCCCCCTTTGGCCCCTTTTGGCCTCATTGGATTGGGCCAAAAGGGGCCTAATCCGCCTACGGACCGTACGGACCGCGGACCGCGGACCGTAGAAGCCGTGGGGGGCCTAAATGGCCCAAAAAGGCCATTTAGGCCAAAACCCCCATAACAAAAGGGGTGGCCAGGAAACCAATGAAGGTGGCCATGGGGCCTGGAAGCCCCTGGAAGACAAAGGGACCCCCCAGGCCCAAAAACAGTGATGGAGGCCTGGGGGTTGGTGAGGTGGAAATTGGCCAAGAGGGCCAATGACGCAGGATATGGCCTGAGGCCATAAAGGATGATGGGGGCCATAAGTGGCCAATGGAATGGGTTATGGCATAAGAGCCATGGAACACCCAAAAGGGGTCAATTGGCCATAAATGATATGACATGGCCAATTGGCCCCAACTTGGCTCCAGGTTGGATTGCCGCCGCCATCAAGGAGGAGGGTCAAAATACGTGGTTGTGACATCAATTGGGTTGAGGTCAGGTGAGTTGGGAGGCCAAGAAAATTTTTGAATTTGATGATCTTGACGCCATTTTTCGCTGGAAAGGGCAGTATGGATGGGAGCTCCATCCTCCATTAATGTGAGCTCTTCACGATTTTCTGCTACACCGACTTCAACCAATTCGTCCATAAACGGCAATAAACCAGGTTCGTAAACGTTATTGATAAAGTCCACTGCCCTACGTTGCCCCAGTGGCATTATAATAAGTTTGGATTGAATCGGTCCACAGATGGCCCCCCAAATCATCATTGATCGACGGCCTGATTGATGATTGACTGCCATTGATTCAAGGTCAAATTTTTGTTCAAGTGTTCGCCAAACTCGCTTTTGGGTTACAGGCTTGCCTAGTTCAAACAAAGATTTATCCGTCCAAACAACTCGGGATCAATTGTTAATGGTCCAATGGAGGTGAGCACGTGCAAATTCTAGTCGTTGTTCCATGTGGCGAGGACTGAGATATGGTTTCTTAACGGCAATACAAGACCTTTTACCAAGGTGATGTATTGCCTTGCGAATAGTATTGAGAGAAACATCAGCGGTGATAAGATTTTTGATTGAGACAAGTGTCTCTTGAGGATGTTGCTGAAGGACTCGGCCAAGTTCTTGCAAGTCATGATTGTTTAATTTTGGAGGTCGGCCAGGTACTGGGAGGTTTTCTAAATGACCTCGCTCTTGAAATCATTGCATGGTATCATGAACAGTTGTTGGAGGAACACCCAAAAAGTTGGCAATTGTTCGGATTGATGCCCCTGCATCGCGCATCCCAATGATTCACCCTCGGTCTATAGGATTGCAATACGGTGGCATACTAATAATTCATGTATTTAGTATGCCTTTGAAGTTTTCAAACCAAAGCATTCAAAAAAACTTACCATTCATCTTGGTGACTGGTATAAAGAGCCATAACACAAAGCAACAGCCAGACAGAGACAAGAAGAAATCGAAGCAATCCACAAAGATGATTGGTCGAAAACTGACCAATGACTATCATTGGTCAGAAAGAACATATCCAATTGTTGATGCTGATTGGTTAGAAGAAAAGAAGATTTGCAACAAAAAATACAAAAGGAGAAATAAGAGAAGAAAGGAGGGGAGATGAGTGCAAGATGATGGTGGAAGTTAGGAGAAAAAGTCTGTGACTTCAGAAAAAAAAAATTAAAAAATTAATTTTAAAGTTTTTTTTGAAGGAAAAAACAATATGAAAAAAAAAATTGTTTGAAGGTTTGTTGGAGGGCACTGTACATTACAGTACAGTATCATACTGCACTAGTGCACTGTAATGTACTTTTGTTTTTAATTGCGTCTATTTTTTTCTATTAATTTTTTTTAATACTTTGATTGCTTGAGCGATCTTTGCTTTTTTTTTAAAAAAAAAAATTAGGGTTTTTTTTTTTGTTTAAATATTCAATAAATGTTTTTTTAAATTAATTTTTTTACTAATGTTTTTTTTTATTATATGTTTTGTTTTTCTTTTTGTATGATGATGAGTTTTTTAGTACAGTGCAGTAATTCCCTGTACTCTGTCTCTTTTTTGATTGCTTCTAGTCTCTTTTTTTTTATTAATTTGTTTTATATTTGATCGCTTGAGTGATCTTGTTTTTTTTATTATTATTTTATTTAATTTTATTTTTTTAAAAAAAACAAACTACTGTAAGTAAATTTTTTTTTCATTTTATTATATAATTAGTTTTTTTTTTATTTTTTGATGTTTTTTTTTATTATTATAATTTTTTTTATATTATAATTTACAGTACAGTAACATTACTGTAGAGTACTGTACAGTACAGAAGTACTGCACTGTACTTTTAGTCTTTTTTTTTTTTCTTCTTTTTTTTTTTTACTTGCTTTTCTTTTTATTAATACATTTTTATATTTGATCGCTTGAGCAATCTTTTTTTTTTTTTTATTATTGTATATATTTTTTTTATTATTTTTTTAAAAAAAACTATTTGTAATTAAAGTTTGTTTTCATTTTATTTATTTATTTTTTTTATATATTTATTCATGTTTATATATATCTATATCTATATATATATTTGTATTTATATATTAATATTTATATTTCTTTATATTTGTTTATTTATATATATTTATATATGGATATTAATTTATCTATTTAGTTGAATCTTTATTTATTTGTAAAGATTTATATTTATTTATATTTATTTGTATTTATTTTTGTTTTTTTATATTTATATTTGTATAGATTTATATCTCTTTCTATACATATTTATTTATTTAATTATATTCATATATATTTTTTTGTATCTATATATATTAATTTGTATAGATTTATTTATATAAATTTACATTTATTTATATTTATTTTTGTATATATTTACATTTCTATATATTAATTTTTATTTATATTTGTATATATTTATTTATATTTGTATTTAAATATATTCATTTATATATATATATCAATTTATTTATATTTAATTATTTTTATTTTTATTTATTTATCTTTATATGTCTTTATTTATATATATTTATATATCTTTATTTACATATATTTATATTTGTTTATATTTCTATATATTTATATTTATATATATTTATATTTGTTTAGTAGAAATTAAATAAAGATAAGTTAAACTTTAAAATTAATTAAAAATATAAGTTAAACTAAAAAACTTGCAAAGAACCAACAAGTTTATTTTATTTCTAGTGTTATGATGGTCAAGTTGTGGGTGAGAAAAAAGATCTTCTCTTCAATATAAAAGCAGCTACATTTTCAAGATACTTCCCCATGATTTTTATAATTATTCTTTTCAAAGTCATTTTTTTTATATATTTAGAGAAAAATATTCTAAATTTTTGTTATGCTTTAAACCCAGTGAGGCTAAAAAAAATAAATTATGTAGGGTCAACCTGGCCAGTTGCCTCTGTATACTTATCTTTTGAATAACCTTGGTAATATCTATCATTATATATATTTTAAGTTTAAAATTATATTCTAAATTTTATAATGTTAAATCAATAAGATTATTATATTTGTTCATCATTCAGGGACATTCCCCTTTTAATATAGCTGTTTTTGCATTTATTGAATTTAAAGTTATAGTATTATAATATCATTTTTATGTTAGTATTGTTTTTTTTCAATATTATAATATTATGTTTGTGATATTATAATATTATGTTTGTGATATTATAATATTATCTTATTCAATATAGCTTTATATTATTTTCTATATTGCCTCCTCCTTCCTCATGATTTGGTTTTATTTTGTTTATTTCTTTTAATTTCTTTTTAAAGCAAGGGGGGGTGGCCATTTTTTTTTTATTAATTTTTTTTCAAAAAAAAAATTAAAAAAAATTAAAAATTGAAAAAAGAGAAAAATTAAATCAAAAAATCTGGTCATCCCTCCTTGTGAGTTGGATTCATTTTACGTGTTATGTATGTATGCAGGCTGTGTGTATGTGTGTAGCATGTATGTGTATTGAGTAGTTCAGCTCAATAATTTCCATTTTGGATTCCTGATTGATTCAGTTCTAGAATTTCAAGATAAGTTTCTTTATAATTTCTCTTGAGTATTGATACTATACATAACTGATAAGGTTTTTTCTTTTCTTCCTTTTAAAATGTCTAGTCTTTTTGTAGTGAAAAAATCCTGAAGTATTTTTCATTAAACATATCCTCTTGTATTAGTAAGCTAATAAAACTTCTTTTTATTTTTATTTTAAACTTTAACTGTGAGCCTTGAGATATATTTTACATACCCAAATAGGCCACAGTTATCTTAAAATTAAATTTTGAATTATGCATAACTCATAAGTCATACATATATCCAAAATTCATCATTTTTGATTTCAGAAAAGATGAATAACTTTTTATTGAGTAAGTAAATCCATGGATTTAAGGCCAGATTTGGATTCTACACAAAAATCCACCTAGGGTAGCTCCATAGAGTGAATAAGCTCAAATTAACTCTTTGAGGTGGTAATATGGAAAATACTTCAATACCACATCATCAATACCACATAAAAGATCCGTGAAAATTTTTGTTTTTCTTAATTTCACGCCAAAATAATGGGAATGTGAGAAATCCCATGTTACATATACACTAAGAATAGTGTTATGCATGTTTTGAGCACTTAATATCATGGTATTCTTATATGGACTTTTGGTACACCCATAGTGGATATCTCTCTTTAAGCTTAAATTTCTATTTTGACGTGAAAAATAAGCAAGGGGGACAAAAGACATCAAAGAGAGCCAGGGTACCCAACTTCTGAGGCCTCAGAGGCGTGGACAGCTCCAAAGCTTGGATCCATGGTTGATCTTGGCCTATTTGGTAAACTAAAACCTTTTGGGAGCTTGGTTACCATGTTACAACTACTGTAAATCTTAAGAAAATAGCAAATAACCTGCTATTTTGACATGCCAAGGAGGTAAAAAGCTACTTAGACTCCTGTAACCATGTCAATTCTTAATGATTTTCCATGGATAAACCTCAAAAGAGTAATTAAAACCCTTTTTGGACTTGTATCCATTGATTTACCTCATAGCAACCAGTGAAACACTGATATTTGCAATTCTACGTAGAAATGAGGTAAAAACTTCAAAAATTCATTAAAAATACAATTCTTTATGAATATTTCTGAAGCCTTCAAGACTAATGGAGAACTCTATTATCTATGGTACAACCAAAAAGAATTACAGTTTCACTAGTAAAATTAAGAGTATTACTTACTGTCCATTTTTGAATATTTTACGTGAAACACTGAATCTTCAAAAATTCACAGTAATTACAACCTGTGATGAAATTGCCAATAACATTGATAGCTTTGAGAAATCAATGATTATTTTGGAATAAAAGAAGATTTACAGATGTTACTCCTTTTATTCTTAACCATATTGGGGTTGGTAGTCACGTAAAAGCATCAATTAAGTAATTATGATACTTTTACGTGACAACAGTTGATGCAATCAATAATCCAAAAAGGTTTATTGTTTTCTCACTCACTGGTTTTTCGGTCTGCTCCATGGCATGCCTCTGTGAGCTGTTGTTGACTTAAAAGAGGCCTCCTCTTGCTGTTTTTTCCATCATCATCATATTATTACCAATTTAAACCATTATTACCAACAAGTAAGTATTAGTTAAAGCTATTCTTAAGTGTTTTAAATCTTTCAGAATCAATCAGAAAGACATGAAATCATAGAATCCAACTATATATTGTTGTAATACTGTTGTAAATTCACTTTTGATCCTTAAAATCCACAATTCTACATCAAATCTCTCTATCTTATCTTTCAATAAATTCTTTGGAATATTAGTGAGTGATTTATATTTAATTCTTAAAGTTTTTCTCTAAAATTAGTTTTCTTCAAGAATTACCATTATAATTATTCTTGCAAAAGATAATTATATATCAAAATAATTTTATTATTTTAATAAAAGAAGTTTTATTATTCAAATATTCTTGTAATTGATTCTTGTAGACAATTACTTGCTCACTGTTAGAATCAATAGTAGTGTTTAACACGTGAAAGACGTAATTCTATAATTATTTCATTGTGGTTGTAATAAACTTTTGTTATTATATTTCATAAGAACAGTCATAGTACTGTTGATTAATAGTAGTATTATCATCAGTTTCATAGTCACATCTTACATTAACATAATACTGATTAAATATTCCTTGTTTTCAGATTATTTTGTTAACTTATATTTTGGAAATAATTATTTGAAATTATAACTTGAATTTTTGCAAAAACCAAAAATCTTCTTTTGAAGAAGTGCAATGATGAGTTTTTTTTTGACCTTATGCAAGGTATTTATTAATAACAATGAGAATAGAAGCAAAATCTAAGTACTTCATTAATTGAAAATAAGCTATTATTTAATAGTAAATTCATAATACTTTATTAAAGTAAAATAACTGGAATTGATTTTCATTCATTAGAGCTATAAACTGATATTTAATTATTGAAGTCCCACTTTCCCCAAAAACTTATAGCCACTTGTGCTTTGGGTGGTATAAGAAATAGTTAACCACTCCTATTTATTTTTAAGTATGAAAAACTACAGAAACTATTACATAATAAAAAAACTAAAACATTCTTTCTAGATGAGTTTTATAACCAGCTCTTTTTTTTTATTACTGTACCTTTTTTTTATATCAATTGAGATATCTTAACCACAACTATCACTTCTGAACTCCATATCAATTCTTAATTTTTATTGTTTTATTAGTTATATATAGATTTTTTTACTTGATTTATTGATTATTACTAGATTTTTTTTTTGATACTATTACAGAAAAATCATAAATTAAATTTGCAGTTTAAGGCCATGCTGGGCCATCATGTATCATTGGTACTTGCATATGTTAATATATTCTTTTTTTTGATGAACTGACTTAAAATAGATTAAGAGAAACAGTAACCAGATAGTTGAATTGCAGTTTAAGGCCATGCTGGGCCTTTACTTTTCTGAAGAATAATTTTCTTAAAATAATCTTGATTCTTCTTCATTTTCATTTCAATCTTGCTGCTGACAATTTCTTTCCATAACTTATTCAATTCTTCCTTTTTCAAACAAAACTGGTGATTCTTAATTATAATTATTAATTGTAAGACTTTATCCTCTAAATCAAAATCCAGTCCCTCTTCAATAATATAGCAGTCCCCTCTCCATTTAATAATTTTACCCTTAATTTGATATTCTTCAAGACAAAACCATCTCTGAGATTGTATTGTTCCCCAGTAAAGACTACTCCTCATATCTGAATCCATATAGAAAATTTGATTCCAATGGTCATTATTGAGATTTCCTTTAATTCCATCATAATTAAGTATATCCATAAATTCTAGTTTTGAAAGGTTTGATCCAGGAAGCTGGATTAAAGAGGCTTCTGTAGGGGTTTCTTGAGTAATATCTTCATTTCCAAAGAAATCTTCTAATTCAATAAAGGGGATACTTTGAATAATTGGTATCTTGAAGTATTCAATAATTGGTAAGCCCCATCTTTAGTCTTCATTATTAAGTCCTTGAAAATTATAATTAATCCAGAGTTCTTGACTTTCTTTATTTTTTTCTGAGTTTGGCCAATAGATCCAGATGGCTTTGTCTGCTTCATCAGTTTCAGACATGATTATTGAAAAGATAAAAAAAGCTTCTAATGGTTTCTTGATGTTAAGAAATATGAATAATTTTAATAACTTCTTGGTAAAGGTGGATGAAATAAATAATCTAAGTAAAATATTTCTTGAAGAATTAATCCTCTTTGATAAGGCAGGAAGTCAATGCCAAAAACTTGAATCAATTGAAGTTTTAAGTAATAAGGTGAGAAATACTTGGGTCCTCTTTGATAAGGCAGGAAGTCACTGCCAAAAATACTGGACTTGATCATTTAAATTGAATCTTAATAATTTTCTTCTCTTCTTTGTTTTTGAACTCTGGTATTAAGAAGATTACCAAAGTTTTTAAAAAAAGAAAATTAAGAACCAAAAAAGTAAGGGAATACCTTGTTAGGTACAGTGAACCAACTTGTGAAGATGAATGGTTAGAAGAAAAGGACATACCTGAAGCTTCCAAACTTCTCAGAAGATTCAGACATACTAGAAATAACAATATTAAAAATGAATATTCTTCTTTTAAGGGGAGGGAATGTGAGCCTTAGAGGTATTTTTATCTACCCAAAAGACCACAAACAATAAAATAAAATATGAATATAAATAAAAAAAAATTATGTACATTATAAAAGTAAAAATTAAAATATATATATAGATATTTATATATAAAATTTAAAACCTAATTATCATTCAAAAATAAAAATACATTAAATTTTGGAATTGTGAAAAGACATTTTTACTTGGAAAAATCAAGTAAAAATTAAATTTTAACAAAAGTTACAAAAATTAAAATATTTTTGAAAAAAGTTATAAAAAATTATTACAGATTTTAATCCAATAAATCAACATACAAAAATTATGTCACCATTGGATTCCTCATGAAAAATATGGTGGGGTCACCTCTGTGTGAAAATTCTGTATTTCAACTCTAAATGAGCTTAAATTAAGTTTTTTTTGTATTTTCTGTACAAAAGTTGAAAATAATCAAAACTGTAAATTAATTCACATCAAATGTGGTGTTAACCATCAATTTTTGTGTTAAAATTGAGGTTTTGTGTATAGTTTAGATGCTATGAGGAATTGAAGTATTCTCAGTTGAATTCAATTGAATTTTCAAAATATGCGTGTGTATTACAAAAGTGAACTTTGATTTACATATGAGGTGTCAATTGTCACAGTACTGTAATTTTAAACTCAATCCAATTACATATGTAAATTACAAGTATAATACATGATGAGGAATTAAGGAAAAAATAAATTGGAAAGATTAAATGTGCGGGGGAAAGGAACTCTAGCTCTAAGGGGGAGCCAGACCCTCAAAATCCTTGCTATCAGGAGTGGGATGTCAAACTCAACGCAAACGTTCATCACTTTTGGGCTGGAATTGAGTCATAGGGTCTGTGCCTCAATTGATGATGAGGTTTTGATACCAACCAGGGTAGTTTTAACTGTTTCCAAGGGGATAAAACTACCCTTAAGATAAAATAATCTTGTAAAAAACGTTTTAACTGGTTTCTGCATCTCTTACACACATTCTGACGTGTTTTGAAGGCACTAGACAAGGTATTACTATAGTAATGGCTGATTTAAGGGTCTAAAATGACTAAAAATAGCAAGAAATGCCTAAAACCAGCTCTTTTTTGGTCTAAAACATGGTTAAATGATGCCATAATTGGCTTTTCTGTTGTCAGAGTGTTTTCCACTACTGACAAGAGTAAATTTTACTTTTGGAGTAAGAAAATTGATGGCTATAAAAGAATGTCTTCTTTGCCCCACTTTTCTCCTCATGTTAGAATCTTTTCCTTTTATAATTAGTTTAAACACTGTTAAACCAATCAATAAAACATTCCAACCACCCTTTTTAAATCATTTTAAACCTTTTAAAAACGTTAAAAAAAGCATTATAATCATTGTTTTTAACTCTTATAATCATTTTTACCCCAGAACTACCCCAAAAGTGAATTAAACCATCTTTCATCACTGTAAATTTTGTCACTTTGTTTCCAAATTCACTCTGGTGACTTTTGGGCGTGTTTTCTCTTTAATATTCCTTTTAAAGACTTTGTTCTTTAATTAATTTGTTGCAGTTCTTTGCTCAATTAATTCCAATTGAAATTTCTCTTGAAGAAATTTCTCTTGTAGCCTTAAAAATCTCTTGTAGAGTATTTTTGGATAAATCTTTATTGTTGGTAAAACAATTAGTCTTTATAATATTATTGTTTTATACTAATAAAGCTATAAACAATAAATTTGGCGTGTTTTCTCTTAAAAATAATATTTATTACTATTTTTAATCAATTTTTACCTTATACAAATTTTGAGGACAGGAAAAGTACTTGATTTTTAATCAAAGTTTCATATCCACACCTTACATTTGGCAGCCCAGCCGTGATATTTTACCTGTGACATATCTTTTTACTCTTTTCAAATGCTTTTTCTTATATTGAAAAGTTTAAAAACATATAAAAAAATACTTATAATTCAAAAAAACAATTTTTTTAATATTATAAGTGAGGCTTATATTTTAATTTCTTTTTTGAAATATCTTTTTTTACTTAATTAATTGGTTTTTTCATTCATTTTAGTGTCTGACAACATGGTAAGACAAGAAAACATTGAAACAGCCTCAACAGTAACCAGAATTATTCCTGCCAGTACTGTTGATTCTGATCATAATAGTACTATTATTGTGACTCAGAATATTCAACCAGAGCCACTTTCTTCTAAATTGGTCAACTTGGAAATAAGTAATACTCTTCAGAAAGCCAAAGATTTGGCCAATAGTAAGTTTTTTGACATAAAATTACTATTTTAAGCCTCTTTAACCATAATTATGCCTTCAACCAGGTCAGGAGCCAGCTATAACCCCTCAAGTAGCTCCCAGAAAGGTAATAGATGTGATTATGGCAGAGGCCAATCAGGTACAGAAGGAAAAGGGTCAGTTGATGACTTCAAAACAACTAAGATGGGTCATTCTGAAGCTGATAATACCATTTTACCTTCAAAAAGAGCTGAAACCGCCACAACAAGCCTCTGTGGACATATACAAAGCCAGCCACAGTGCATACAACAATGCACTTCAGTTCAAGGAGTACCAGATCCTTGCAGACCTGTGGAAGAATTTCATGAATTCTTACTTGACTGTGAGAAAATTCCTGGGAAATCCCAATACTTGCAAATTGCTCAATGGATGGCATCCATTGATGGAGAAGAAAAACATGATGCTTTTGACACTAGAATGGAGGAAGAACAACCCTCAACCACCCAAACCAGTGCCAAAAACAGCCCCAGTGGCCAGCAGCAGCAATTTCAATGTGAAAAAGCAGCCACAAATTCCAAACAAAGGCAAAGGGAAGGCACCAGCCACAAAAACCTACAGCCAGGGATACAGAATCCCAAAGATTCAACAGGATGCCATGGAAAATGTATTTCAGATGGCCAGAACCATGATGGAATTACAAGAGAATGAGGAAGCCAGATTAAAATATCAAAAGTGATTTCTGATACTTTTGATTGTATTCCAGAGTTGTATAAAGCTATTTCTGACGTAAAAAGTCTTCTTTCTGATAAAATACATCAATTTGTGACAATCTTAAAACAAATAACTTGAGTCTGCGCCAAATATATGATACACTTGAATTCTTTGAAAGAGTTTTAATAACAATAAAAAATTCCAATAATGATAATTCTTTTGGCATTAAGATAAATGAACAATCTGCCATTATTAAAGAATTGACAGACAAATATTCTAAATTCAATATTGATGAGATAATTGAAACAAGAATAAAACAAGCCATAAGTACTATCAAAGAAGATAATAAAAAAGCTCTTGATGATATTCCAAAATCATTTGCTGAAGTACAGCCAAATATAGTTGCCCTGAAAAAGCATTTTGATACCTCAAGAGAGGAAATATCAAAATTAACAATAAAGTTAAATGAAGTTATATCTGATAATACTAAACAAACAGAATTATGGATTGAGCTGACATATAAAGAGGATGATCATAAGAAAAATATCATAAAATCTATACAAAACTTGCAACATGAATTAAGAAATTCACAAGGGTGTAACAACAGTAAAATGAATGATATTGAACAACTGCCAAACACTTCACCAAGAATGTCTACACCTCTGAATCAAAATGAAAATGCAAGAATTCCAATCCACAACTATGGGATATTGAAAATTCACAGTTAAAAAATGAATTTTCTACTTCTTTTCATAACTTAGAACCATCAATGCGCCAAGCACTCTTGAAAAAAGTTCCAAAACTTCAAGAATGGAAGCACTTCAGTGTTGAAGGAGAGTATGACCATATGGAATTCATTAGAGGTATTGACATGATCAAAGAGAATTTTGAATTACCAGACAGATTGGTAAGAGCCAGATTTAACACCTTGTTTACCAAATCAGCTCACAGATGGTACATCAAAATAAGACAATCACATGGACACCAGAGCTGGACTTGGTGGAAAACCCAAATCATTAACAAATGGGAAAATGATGCTTGGAGGTTTAAAGTTGAAACAGCCTTTGAATCTGCCAAATTTAATGCTGATAAAGACAAAGCTTTACCATGGTTTTGCCAACAAAAAGACAGATTAACAGCATTATATCCTGACATGTCAGAATTTATGATCCATAGAACAATTCTGAGACAATGTGGAGGTGACTTAAGGCATGCTATCAAAAGCAGGACTACTGAACAATCTTCAGAAGAGGATATTATCAATATATTAGAAGAAGTAACCACCAGAACCAAAATTGGTTCTAGTAGGGTGAATCTCAAAACAAGGTTTAATACACCTTGGAAAGATTGTGTGGACAAAACCCCAAAGAAAATTCTAATTATATTAAGTATAAATCTGCAGATAAAGTCAGAAAGTGCCATATTTGCCAAAGCACCACCCATTTAGCCAATACATGTCCAAAGAAGGGGAAAATCAATGAAATTGATATTGAAAAGGAACATGATGTTGAAAAAGGTGACATAATTGAAGACAATTGAGATGATAAGTCATCAATATTTTCTGAATCTTCAAAAGATATAGAGAATATCAATGCCACTTTTGACATCATGCAATCTTATTCCCACTTGCCACAATTGTGCAATGGTCAACTTGATTTATCAAAAGTTCAAGATGCACAACTTATGAAAACAAAACCAAACAGGGGGAAAGGTTATACAGCTGGTAACTCCTGTATAACAGAAGTGGTGATTGACAACAAGCCCACCAAACTTTTGCTTGACCCAGGAGCCTTCTGCTCTTGTGTTGGAAAATCTTTTCTTAAGACTTGTGTACCAAATTTTGAAGACCGATTGTTACCAATTGATGGTATCAAGCTCATTAGTGCAAGTAATCCAATGAAAGCATTAGGAACTTCTGAGACCAATTTCATATTCCCACACATAAATGGGAATTTAAAAATCACAGTTGAATTTGTTGTTATGGAAAATTGCTCTAGTACCCATTTTATATTGGGAAATGACTATTTAATAATGTATGGGATAGATTTGCATAACAACAAAGACAGATAATTTACTATTGGAGACAATAAGCGCCAAACGTTTGCCTTTTTACCATTTAAAAGACAAATTACAGTAAACAAAGTATCACCAGTCAAGTTAGAGTTAGAGAAATTGAATTCTGAACAGTTAAATGAGGCTGAAATAAGCCTTCATCTGACTGATAAACAAGAAAATGAACTTTCTTCCCTTTTGTATGACCACAGAGGAGAATTTGCTTCAGACAAAGAACGTCTAGGAGCAATTATTGGTCATGAAGCTGACATCATTCTTAACATTGAGAGACCTTATCCACCGCTCTTAAGAAGACATGCATATCCAGCAAGTCCAAAATCAAGAGAAGCTCTAGAAATTCATATCAAAGAGCTTCTGGACCTTGGTGTAATAAGAAAAGTAGGCCACAATGATGAAGTAGAAATAACTACACCAGTCATAGTGGCATGGCATGATGGAAAATCTATAATGGTTGGGGAATTTAGAGCTCTGAACATTTACATTCTTCCAGACAGATACCCAATACCAAAAATCCAAATTGTCCTTACTCAAATATCTCAAGCAGTGTATATAACCACTATGGATGCCCTTAAGGGATTCCATCAAAATGTGGTGACACCAAGAGCAAGAAAATACTTGAGAATTATTGTTCATTGTGGAGTGTATGAATACTTGAGGATGCCCTTTGGTATCAAAAATGCACCTTCACACGTCCAAAGAATGATGAATGAAATCTTCCCTGAAGAACTCTCAGAGGGATGGTTAATCATTTACATTTATGACATTATTGTCTGTTCCAAAACTTGGGAGGAGCACATATACAGATCGTCCAGAGTTGTGACAAAAATTCAATCAGTAAACATGAAAATCTCCTTGAAGAAATGTCATTTTGGATTTAAAGAACTTAAAGCACTGGGACATGTTGTATCTGGTTTGTCCCTTGGAATGGACAAAAACAAAGTTGCAGCAGTATTGCTAAAAGCCATGCCTCAGAACAAGAAGGAAATTCAGTCATTCTTAGGTTTTGCAGGATATTGCAGGCAACACATAAAAGATTTTGCATCCATAGCAAGACCACTTTATAAATTGAGTGACAAAGACACAGTATTTGAGATGACTGTTGACAGAGTCAAAGCTTTTGAGTCTCTAAGAGAAGCCTTGACCACTACTCCACTCTTACTGATGCCAGACTTTAAATTGCCTTTCAAATTATATATTGATGCATCAGGGGATGGACTGGGTGCTGCACTTCACCAAGGTCAGATCATAAATTATAAACCTGTAGAAGGACCCATATGTTTCATATTCAGGCAAATCAAACCAACTGAAGCCAGATAAGGGGCAAGTCAAATGGAATGTCTATGCCTTGTCTGGGCCTTGGAGAAACTGAACTACTTCCTAGAGGGATGTGTTTTTGAGGTGATAACAGATTGTACAGCTGTCAAATCACTTTTGAACATGAAAACACCCAACAGGCATATGCTCAGATGGCAAATAGCCATACAGGAATACAGGGGCAATATGACTATTGTCCATAAGGATGGGAATATTCATAAGAATGCAGATGGACTAAGCAGATGGCCATTACCAAATAATATTGATAATCCTGCTTATGTGCCAGAAGAAGCTTCACCACAGATCCCAATAGAAGGAATAAGTGTTACAGACTTGAGCACCACCTTCTTTGAAGAAGTCAGGAGGGGTTACACTCAAGATACGAATTGTAGCATCTTATGCCAATTACTTAACAAAGACTGTAAAGACAACTCTCTAATACATGCCTTTGATGAAGTATGGAAAAAATCTTATGATGAAGGAAGATTTCACCCACTGGATGGTATAATTTACCACAGGACCAAGCACACATGTGTCATGACAGTTGTGGACAGGTCATTGATCAATCTTGTACTAAAAGAATTCCATGATAGCCCCTTTTCAGGACATCTGTCTGAAGACAGAACAAGAGAGAAAGTAAAGACCTGCATATGGTGGCCAATGTGGCAGAAAGATGTTGCAGAGTATTGCAAAACATGTGACAGATGCCAAAAGGCAAATAAATCCACTGGCAAGAGACTTGGAAATATGATAAAAATCCAAGAACCAAGCATACCTTGGGCAATTGTCTATATGGATTAGGTAACTGGACTACCACCAGGAGGTGACAGAAGTTATAATGCTTGCCTAGTAATTGTGGACAGATTCAGTAAAACTCCAATCTTTTTACCATGTCACAAGGATATACAGCCATGGATACAGCTCTTCTGATATGAAATAGGTTAGTGTCATGGACTGGAATATTTACAAATATCATTAGTGATAGGGTACCAAATTCACTTCAGCACTATGGACAAATCTTCACCAATTATTTGGCACTAAGCTGTCTTTCTCTACAGCCTACCACCCACAAACTGATGGACTGGCTGAAAGGATGATCCAAACCTTAGAGGACATGGTAAGAAGATTTTGTGCAGATGGCCTTGAATTAAAAGATTGTGATGGATTTCCCCATGATTGGTGTACTCTGCTGCTAGCGCTGGAATTAGCATATAAAACATCAATCCATTCCAGTACCAATCAAACTCCTGCTATCCTAGAGAAAGGATGGAACCCCAAATGACCCCAAGATTCCTTGAGGAAAGATTTGATTGAAATACATCCCACAGCTGCTAGCTTCAAAGGAATGCTAGACAAAGCTAGGAAGCATGCAGTAAGGTGCATGGAAGACTCCTTTGCATATGCTAAAGACAAATGGGATAAATCACATGCAACTGCAGATTTCAAAGTGGGGGACCTAGTTCTTGTATCCACCACTAACTTCAATAACATCAAAGGATGTAAAAAGCTGAAAGACTCCTTTGCAGGACCTTTTGTTATTAAGGGCCACCATGGAGAAAATGTTGTTGAAGTAGGGTAATCTGAAGAACTTAGCAATAAGCATCCTACATTTCCAGTGAGCTTGATAAAGCCATATAAATCTAGTAATGCTGAAAGGTTTCCCTTGAGGAATAAAGTTCCCAAAGCTATACCTCCTGTTGAGCCATCTGGCAGTAAGAAAATTACCAAAGTTCTCAAAGAAAGAAAGTTGAGAACCAACAAAGTTAGGAAATACCTTGTTAGGTACAGTGACCCAACTTGTGAAGATGAATGGTTGCCAGAAAAAGACATACCTGAAGCTACTAAAACTCTCAGAATGTTCAGACACACTAGAAATAAAAATATTACAAAGTAATATTCTTTATTTAGGGGGAGGGAATGTGAGCCTTAGAGGTAATTTCATATACCCAAAAGACCACAAATATAAAAGCAACATATAAATATAAATAAAAGAAATTTATTTATATTATTAAAATGAAAATCAAAATAGAAATATAAAATTATATTCAAAATGAAAAATTTAATCACAATTTCAAAATAAAATTACATTAAATTTTGAAATTGTAAAATTACATTTACACTTGAAAAAATTGAGTAAAAATGAATTTTTAACAAAATTGTAAAAAATAAATAAATTTGGAAAAAAGTTAAATAAAACATATTATAACTTTTTATCCAATAAATAAACATATAAAAATTATTTCACCATTAGATTCCTCATAAAAAATCAGGTGGGGTCACCTCTGGGTGAAAATTTTGTAACTCAACTCTAGATAAGCTTAAATTAAGTTTTTAGTATTTTCTGTATGAAAATTGAAAATCCTCAAAACTTTAATTTAATTCACATCACAGGTAGTGTTAATCACCAAAATTTGTGTTAAAATTGAGGTGTTGTGTATATTTTAGAAGTTATGAGGAATTAAAGTATTTTCAATTGAATTCAATTGAAATGTCAAAATGTGCACATGTATTACATAAGTGAACTTTGATTTACATATGAGGTATCAATTATTACTGTATTGAGCTGTACAATTAAATTAAATTACATATGTAAATTATAAGTATAATACATGATGAGGAATTAAAGGAAAAAGAAATTGGAAAGATTAAATTTGGGGGGGGAAAGGAATTCCAGCTCTAAGGGGGAGCTAGACCCCCAAACTCCTTGCTGACAGGCTTGTGGTGTCAAAATTCACACAAAATTTCATCACTTTTGGCCTGGAATTGAGTTACAGTGTCTGTGGACTCAATTGATGATGAGGTTTTGATACCAACTGGGGTAGCTTTAGCTGTTGCCAAGAGGGTAAAACTACCCTTAAGATAAAACAATCATAGTAAAAACAGTTTTAACTAGTTTCTAAGTCTCTTACACACATTATGATGTGTTTTGAAGGCTCTAGACCAGGTATTGCTATAGTAATGGCTGATTTAAGGGTATAAAATGGCTAAAAATGGCTTGAACCAGCCCTTTTTTGGTCTAAACCAGGTTTCAATGATACCATAATTGGCTTTTCTGTTGTCATAGTGTTTTTCACAACTGACAAGAGTAAAACTTACTTTTGGAGTAAGAAAATTGATGGCTATCAAAGAATGTCTCCTTTGCCCCACTTTTCTCTTCATGTTACAATCTTTTCCTTTTATAATTAATTTAAACACTGTTAAACCAATCAATAAAAGATTCCAACCACCTCTTTTTAAATTATTTTAAACCTTTTAACCACATGAAGAAATCATTATGATCATTCTTTGTAACTCTTATAATCATTTTTACCCCTGAACCACCCCAAAAGTGAATTAAAGCATCTTTCATCACTGTTAACTTTGTCACTTTGTTTCCAAATTCACTCTGGTCACTTTTGGGCGTGTTTTTTCTTGAATATTTTATTTGAAGACTCTGTTCTTCAATTAATTGCTTTCAGTCCTTTGCTCAATCAATTCCAATTGAAATTGCTCTTGAAGAAATTTCTTTTGTAGCCTTAAATATCTCTTGTAGAGTATTTTTGGATAAAGTTTTATTGTTGGTGAAACAATAAATCTTTATAATATTATTGTTTTATACTAATAAAGTTATAAAAAATGGAATTGGCGTTTTTTCTCTTAAAAATAATATTTCTTACTATTTTCATTGATTTTTACCTCATACAAATGTTGAGGACAGGAAAAGTACTTGATTTTTAATCAAAGTTTCATATCCACACCTTACAATTTTTCTTGTGCACAGCATCTCTTCTGTCACACGATATGCTGTTGGTGGGTGCAGCATCACATGATGACCTTGTATTTCCTTTGCATATGTAACTTTTAGGCTTGGTAGAAGTGGCTGTGCTATTTTTTGCAGGTGTCATGGTTTTTTTTCTTCCTTTTGAGCTTTAAAATGAGGTCATGTGATAGCTTCTTTCACTGATGACCTTACTGTTGTGTATGAGATGATGTGACTTTTGATTATTTTTCTTAGTTTTACACATGCTGTGCATACCCATGTGGTTTTAATTTGATGTGTGTACTGCATGCAGCCTGTTGTAAATATATTTGGTTTTAATGGGTGATAAGTGGTGTAAATAATTCTGATTCTGCTTTAAGGTTTCAAGTGGGGTTAGTGTGGATATAATATAAGGTACTCCTATGGCTGTGTTGTAAATAACTTTGAGGAATTTCATGGGGTTGGGCTTTGCATCATGTGAATTTGAATTGAAGGTGGCTGTGCATGTGAAAATTTCATGCTGCAGTAGTCCTGTGACTATAAGGGGGTGTAAAGCTGGGCGGGGTGTGTAATTTGATGGGTGGCACCATATTTGTTGTAACTTGTTGTTTATATGTAACTTTATTTCTACATATGCATAATGAAATTGAATAATTTACTCAAACGCATACACTTCCCTTTGGTGCCTGTGCCATGGTTTTATAAATACCTCCAGCTTCTTGCTGTGAAATTGACTTTTTGGCGTGAAATTTAAGTGAAAGTCTGCCTGTAGGCTGGATTTACTGGTGTAATGGGGTACTATGCGCTTGAGCCTGGTGAAAGAAAATGGGTATGGAATACCACAGTATGTCAGCCTGTGACTCAAAACCAGAACACAATCATGACAGCCAGATACCATAAATCAATGGTAAAGCCAAGATACCACCAAAACCATGGAGCTGAGCCAAATCAGCTCAAAAAGTATCAAAAGAAAGAGGAAAGCCACCACCTTCCAAATACACAAATCCCACAATCATAGGTCAAGGAATAACAAAGTTGTTCCTGTGCAAAGTGATTGCTGAGCATAAACCTTATTTTTTACCTCCCATCTGAAATCCAGAAGAAGAGACTTAACCCCATCAAATGGGTACTCAAACTGAATCTCTAAGTCAGGGCTATCCCATGGTACTAGCGAAACTGAGCTAGCATCAAAATGACAGGAGCTATGGCCAAAATAAGGTCAAATAAGGGTGAATGAAATATTAACCTCTCATCTAACTTCTACATTTTGAGTGTGGGATACCTAAAGTGGGTTATTTTTAAAAAGAGCACAATCAGGGATATCAGATGGTGCCATCCATTTCCCTATATTGCATCTAGAACAAAAGTTATGAGGCAAATAAGCACCATGCAGATTTTAAACAAATCATACATATGTACAAAAACACTTGTACATGGCATACCTTTGCCATACTTAAGGATAACCATATCAAATGAGGTCCCATTGTGTAGAGCACATTGAGGGCTACATAATGAACCAACGTTGAGCTTTATATCTCAAAGACTGACAGAGGTATGGCAGTTTTAACATCAAAATCTCACAATTTGACCAATACAACCTTACCATGGGATAATATCCCATAGCTATTATTATGAGGTTTCAAACAGACAAAGAAGCATGTTCATACTTCAATACCTCATAATTTATTCATTTCGTGGGTCCCATACAGGTTCTGTACAGCATTCTACGGGTCATACACGTCAGAAGAAGGCTATGTGGTCCCCAGATGAAAATTTCACCCTGTATAGCCTGTATTTGGCCCAGATGTGGTTTTAAAACCACATCTGAGCCAAATACAGGGTATACAGGCATTCTGTAAGCCACAAGCCAGTCCTTGGAAGTGAAAAAATCTTCACATCCTCTACATGGAAGGGCCTAGAAACCTTTCCACCCAGTTTTAGGATAAAAAAGGGCCTTTTCACAGCCAGAAAAGGTTTCCTCATCCTGCTCTTGAATTCCTACGCAGTACAACTGTCAAAAACAGTTAAAAACCTGTAAAATAATCAGGCTATACTATAAACTTTAGTATTGTAGACTTTATTATTGTGACCCAACCAGTAAAGCTGCACCCAGGGCTTTCAATAGCGCTCACCACCATTAATAATCATTAGTAAAGCCCTTATATATGGTTTAAAACCCTATTTTTAACATCATTATCCGTTTCACAGTCATAGTTTAGGTTTGTAACGTGTGGATATGAAACTTTGATTAAAAATCAAGTAATTTCCCTGTCCTCAAAATTTGTATAGGGTAAAAAATGATTAAAAATAGTAAGAAATAGTATTTTTAGGAGGAAACAAGCCAATTTTATTGTTTTTAACTTTATAAGTATAAAACAATAATATTATAAATATTCATTGTTCTACCAACAATAAAAACCTTTCCAAAAATACTCTACAAGAGATATTTAAGGCTACAAAAGAAATTTCTTCAGGAGCAATTTCAATTGGAATTAATTGAGAAAAGAACTGCAAGCAATTAATTAAAGAACAAAGTCTTTAAAAATACATTTAAAGAGGAAACATGCCCAGAAGTGACCAGAGTGAATTTGGAAACAAAGTGACAAAGGTACCAGTGATGAAAGATGCTTTAATTCACTTATGGGGTGGTTCAAGGGGTAAAAGTGATTAGAAGATTACAAACAATGATTATGATGATTTCTTCACATGGATAGAAGGCTTCAAGAGATTTAAATGGGATGTTTTGAATCTTTTATTGATTGGTTTAACAGTGTTTAAATTAATTATAAAAGGAAAAGATTCTAACATGAAGGGAAAAGTGGGGCTAAGAAGACATTCTTTTATAGCCATCAATTTTCTTACTCCAAAAGTAAAATTTACTCTTGTCAGTTGTGAAAAACACTATGACAACAGAAAATCCAAATATGGCATCATTGAACCCTGGTTTAGACCAAAAAAGGGATGGTTTTAGCCATTTTAGACCCTTAAATCAGCCATCACTATAGTAATACCTGGTCTAGTACCTTCAAAACACCTCAGAATTTGTGTAAAAGAAGTAAAAACCAGCTTAAACTGTCTTTACTAATATTGTTTTAACTTAAAGGTAGTTTTACCCTCTTGGCAACAGTTAAAACTGCCTTGGTTGGTATCAAAACTTCATCATCAATTGAGTCACAGACCCTGTGACTCAATTCCTGGCCAAAAGTGATGAGCTTTTGTGTGGATTTGGACATCCCATGCCTGTCTGCAAGGACTTTGGGGGTCTGGCTCCCCCTTGGAGCGAGAGTACTGTTTCCCCCCCAGAATTAATCTTTCAAATTTATTTTTTGCTTTAATTCCCTCATCATTTAATACACTTGTGATTTACACATAAAATTCAATTGATTTTTGTATTACACAACTGTAATAATTGATACCTCATATGTAAATTACAGTTTACTTATGTAATACAGGCGCACATTTTGACAATTCAATTGAAAATACTTCAATTCCTCAAAGCTTCTAAACTACACACAACACCTCACTTTTAACAAAAAAATTGATGGTTAACACCACATGTGGTGTGAATTAGATGAAGGTTTTGAGGATTTTCAACTTTTGTACAGACAAATACTAAAAACTTATTTTAAGCTTATTTAGAGTTGAGTTACAGAAATTTTACCCAGAGGTGACCACACCTTATTTTTACTGAAAAATCCAATGGTGAAGTCATTTCTTATGTTTCATAATTGGATAAAAAGTTATAATTTATTTTATGTAACTTTTTACAAAAAATATTTTACTTTCATTAATTGTATAAAAGATTCATTTTTACTTAATTTTTTCAAGTAAAAATGCATTTTCATAATTTTAAAATTTAATGTAATTTTTATTTTAAATTAAATTTTGAATTTTATATATGAATTTTGTATTTAAATTTCAATTTGTATTTTGATAGTAGAAATAAATTCATTTTATTTCTATTTTGATATTATTTTGTTATTTGTGGTCTTTTGGGTATATGAAAATACCTCTAAGGCTAAAAAGGCTGTAAATACTCCTTATTATCACCTCTTCATAGACTGAGCCTGACAATTTGGGGACCTGGCCGTGTTTTTTGAGTTGTTTGGACCTTATAAGTAAGTTTTTTCACTTATTTTCTTATATTCTGACATATTTTTTTATCTTTTTAGGCATAATTTCTTAAAAAAAAGAAGACATATCTTATATATATTTTTAAAGTGGTACATGCCATATACCACTGTTTTTCATCTTTTGAAAAATTACATTTTTGCATGGTTGATTATAATGTAATCACCACAACAACCCTTATTCTTGGCGTGTTTTACATATAAAAATACTTCCAGCCACTAATAAAGTCCTTTTTTTGATTAAATAAGGACACCTCTTATTGTAAAAACAACAGTTGAGGTGTGGTTCGGTGTATTGTTAATTCAATTGTACTCTTACATACCACATTTTTCAGATTATACTTTCTAATTACAAGTCAATCTGTGAGATATTGGTATACAAACAGTGTACCAGATATCTGTAATCTGTATTTTCTGACATGAAATTGTTGATTCAATTACACTGTCATCATACAGGGGCATATAGTAGTAATATACAAGCCCAGACGCCATTCTTAGACGTGCAAACAGTACTTTTTAAGAAGTCTTAACTGAAATTAAGCCCACTGTTTGTGTTTTGATATTAAGTGGAAGAAAACTGCATCCCACTAGCAACCCAGTCACAGGCCAACACACCAGTGACACCCTCAGAACCAGAGGGAAGCAAGGGAAAAGTAAATAGGCACAGTGAAGGTCTTATGACACCTAAAAATTGGACACCCAATTCCACTCAGAGGAATAGAAAAGCATCAAACTCTCCTTCAATACAAGATAAACCAACCTTAAAAACTTGTACAGGGAAGATTACCATAATTAACCCAGTTTTAGCCTTTAAAGGGAAATTGCCAAAAGCAGCAGAAAACAAATTTGTACAAGGCACAGTCAAAGGTAAATCCCCCAAGAACATAAAGGTTTTGACTGCTTGCAAACACTGATATGTCCCCTGTACACCTCAGAAACCTTGGCTTCCAAAGGAACCAACCAGAGGACAGAGAAGGCTTGTTTAGAGCCAGAAGACCTGGAAGAGAACACCTTGTACACATTGGTGGATGGCAAGACAACGAGGGAAATTATACCCACTATGCCATTCACTTTAAAATTCAACAGGAACCTCAAACCAGAGGACTGGAAAGATATGGATCAAGTTCTTCAGCTCCACAAACTTCTCAAAGACTTATTTCAATGGAGAATGGACAACAAGAGGTTCAACCTGGAATCCCCCTGGGAAGAACTTGGAGCAAGTTGCCAGAAGATATGTCTCAAAGAGATTGACTTCAAAGACCATATGGTAATCAACAAAGGCTGTAATCCCACCAGGCAGTTCAGACTCCTGAAGGTGAGGGCAAACAGGATAACAGAGAAGCAAGCCACTATCCAGCCTGTAGGAGAACAGCTGACCCAGACAGGGAATACTCAGATTCCTTCAGGCTCACAAGGAGAAGGCCAAATCAGCTCTCCTTTGGCTTCACACAATTCATAAACAAAAACATCAGTGGCCAAGAGTCACAATTCTTCACAATCCCAGGAAGTCTCCAGGAGAAGACAAGGACACAAGGCCAAAAACAAGACCACTTTCAACCAAAGGAAGGCAGAATCAGACACAATGATCAAGAAGGTGTTGGATTTGGTGAAAGAAGTACACAAGAGCCAGAAGTAGCTTTACATAACTCTAGAATCAGTAGTCCCATTAATAGAAATATTAACCCCACTCAGATTGAACATATTGTTGTCATACCTGAGAGTAACTTAAATAGTGATTCACTGTGGTGACAAATGTGCCAATATGCTGAGCAAACTCAAAAGAAGCTTGCAGAACTTGAAGCAAGACATGTGAGGATGAAAAAATTGACAGCCTCCATGGACCAAATTGTTAAACTCCTTCCAGAAGGACATGCTCCGTTGAGCAAAGCCTCTGAAGAAACCAACAAATTACTGAATCTACTCTTTGAAGAGCAACACCAGCGCAGAAGGGACAGGAATTGTCTGGATCAAGACATAAACAAATTGTTTAATTTCTACCATAACATGAAGCCCCAGCCACAAGGCCATGTTATGGATAATCCATATCACCAAGATGGATCAAACCAGATTCCATGTTGAGTCATAAGGAAATACCTCAATCATAATACCAGGATGGAGATAATATGTCTTATTCAGACAAGGAAGCCTTGAAACAGCTTCCTGAGGCCTCAAGCTGGCCCAAATTCTCTGGAACAGGAGGATATGATCATATGGAGCTCATACATTATATTGATGGACTCTTCATTGATGTACCAAGCATACCAGACTACTGGATAACTGCTAGACTTAATACAGAACTTAAAGGACATGCTAGTATATGGTATACAGAAATGAAAGAAATCCATGGTAGAAGAAACTGGCCATGGTGAAAGAGCCAAAGCATCCAAAATTACAGGAATGGTAGTTGGAAATGGCAAAAGACTATGTCATTTAAAAATTACAAGTACTCTGTGGACAAAGATGCATAAGAGGGGTGTCTTAGATAGTCTGAAAGACATAAAGCCATTGATCCTAAAATGAACAGTCAGATGAGGAATCACAAACTCCAAACACAAATTCCAGGAGAACTAGACCATGTAGTAAAATGCAGATGCAACCAAAATTGCACTCTAGATTGCATTTCAAGTACCTTTCAAGATGTAAGGAAAAGAGCTAATATAGGGAAATTCAACCCATATTAAAGCAGTGGTTTCAAAGAGAAAAAACCTTTCAGGGTGGAGTTTACAGACAAAACCAGTGAAACGGTGGCAGTAGTGGCTAAGAAGAGAAATTCTTATCACAATTGTGGTTCAACAGACCACTACTCCAACAACTGTCCAAAGGCAAAGAAAAAAGTCTATGCCATTGAGAAACTCCCAGAGGAGGAGTCCCCCACAGAGAATTCTGATTCAGACTCCATGGGAGATTCCATCAGAGAACAATCTGATGAAGAGCAAGACCCAAGAGAAGAATTTCTAGTGGAATAAAAAAAGGAAACCCCACCAAAGATCCAGGACATACAGCTGGAAGCAGGAATGCAACAAGACACTGCCAATAAAAACTTCTGCAAACATACACAGCATGCACAAAAATTCCTATTCAAACCAACCAAAGGAATGGCGTACATACATGGGACAGCCACAAAAATGACTGTTTGCATTTACAATGCTCAACACCCATTTATCATTGAAAGTGGGGCACATTTCTCCATAGTGGGCAGAATGTATCTGGACAACCACTTCCCAACCTTGGAAAAACAGCTCTTGCCCACCAAGGTAAAGAACTTCAAAAGTGCATCAGGGAAGATGACTTCCATTGGGACAAATATCAAAGAGAGAATTATACCCCACAGGAAAGGTAATATCAGACTCAACCCAGAGTTTTTTGTGCTTGGAGATGCCCACATGCAAGGGTTTTTACTGGGGACATACTACCAGAGGATGTATGGTATTGATATTTACAATAGTAAAACAGGCATATTACCAATGGTACCAAAAAAGAAAAGAAATTTTCCCTTGATATATACCAAATATCTTCCCATAACCCTCTTGAAGAACTACTGAATGAATTCAGAGAGGGCCAATTTAGCACTACCCTCACCAGTAAACAGAAACTAAGTTTACTGAAGATGCTTATACAGAACAGACCAGCATTTGCCATTGGTGAAGAGCCCCTAGGCAAAATTGGAGGGCATAATATAGAACTATATCTGGATGTGGAAAGACCTTATCCACCCATGCTCAGGAGACCTCCATACCCAGAACGTCTGGAAACCAGGCAGGAAATTTAAAAACATATCAATCAACCCCTGGACATGGATGTCATCAGAAAGCTTGGACACAACAAAATACTGGAAATCACTACTCCTGTCCTGATAACTGGGCATGGTGGCAAGTCTAGGCTGTGTGAAGATTTCAGAGCTCCAAAAAACTACACAAAAGCTGAGAGGTACCCTATACCCAGGATACCTCATGCATTAGACAAACTGGCAAAAGCCAAATACATAACCAAAATGGATTGTGTGAAAGGCTTTCACCAGAATAGAGTCAAACCAAACTCCATGAAACTACTCAGAATCATATGTCATATGGGCATATATGAGTACACCAGGATGCCATTTGGCATCAAGAATGCACCAGGCCATTTCCAAAGGATGATGGACACCATATTTCAAGAAGAAACATTGGAAGGGCGGATGGTAGTATATATTGATGACATTATTATATACTCAGAGACATGGGAAGACCATGTGCAATACATAGACAGAGTGCTGAGTAAATGCATAACCATCAACCTGAAAATTTCACCTGAAAGGTGTAATTTTGGCCAACAAGAGCTACTAGATATAGGAAATAAAGTCTCAGGTCTTAATCTGGAAGTTGACCAGAACAAAGTAGCAGCAGTACTGCAAAAGCCAGTACCAAGAAAGATCAAAGAGATGCAATATTTCCTTGGTTTTGCTAGCTACTATAGAAACCAAATCAAACATTTTGCCCACATAACTAGTAGTTTATACAATATATGTTCAAAAGATTTAGTTTTTGAAATTACCAAACAAAGGAGCAATGCATATGAGAGGATCAAACATGAACTCATAAATGCACCTGTACTCATCTTGCCTGACTTTGAACTACCATTCAAGCTATACATAGATGCAGCATGTAGCCAAGGATTGGGAGCAGCCCTTAACCAAATACGAATTTTAGATGGTGAACCAAGAGAGGGAGTAATATGTTAAATCTCTAGTCCACCAAAAGATTGAGAATCTTGGTATGGGGCCACCCAGACTGAATGTCTATGCTTAGTCTGGGCTCTGGAGAAACTTCATTGTTAGTTGGAGGGTGCAGTCTTTGAAGTCTACACAGACTGCACAGCCTTGAAATCCTTACCAAACATGCAGACTACCAATAGACACATTTTGAGGTGATAAATAGCCATCCAAGAGTATAGAGGGAAAATGACCATCATATATAAAGAATTTAAAAGACATACCAATGCAGATGGCCACTAGACAATGTCAAAAGCAATCCAGCTTATGACCCTGAAGTAGCAGCCAGGATTTCTATCCATTTCATGGAAATAGATAGGACAAAAAGTCTCAGATTTTCTGAATGGGAACCAGAAAGTGGTACCTCAGAAAGTGAAAAAACTCATTCAGAAGGAACAGAAACTGTCATATTGGGAATACGCTCCTCAGAACTTCATAATAAATTGTTCAATGCAGTGATGAAGACATATGCCAGACACAAACAGTGTGGCATATTGTTGCAGATCCTTCAACAAAAGTACAGGAGCCCAGAACTGGAATCTCAGTTAGAGGAACCCTGGTTGAGGGACTATAAGGACAACAAATCTTTCCTCATAGATGGCCTGCTCTACCATAAACAGAACCACACTAGTGCACTCACAATAATAGACAGATACCATATATCCTTGATCCTGCAGGAATGCTATGACTGCCCCTATATGGGACACATGAGTGAAGATAGGACTAAGGAGAGGGTAGCAAGCACTTCTTTGTGGCCCAAATGGGAAAGGTAGTTGAGTGAGTACATCAACATGTGTGAAAGATGCCAGAAGGCAAATAGGAAACATGGGAAGAAGTATGTGTTACTTCAACACATAGAAGAACCCAAACACCCATGGGAAACGATTGACATGGACTGGGTCACAGGACGTTTCCCAGGAGGCAAGGAGAACTTCAATACCTTCTTGATCATGGTTGATAGGTTCAGAAAGAGTATGAGGTCCCTACCCTTTCACAAGGAAGACACAGCCATGGATACTGCTCTGTCATTTTGGAATAACCTAATATCTACCTGTGGAGTCCCAAAAATCATCATCAGTGATAGAGACCCAAAGTTCAAATCTGAATTTTGGACAAACCTGTATGACATTCCTGGCACCAAGGTTGAATTTTCCAAAGCTTACCATCCACAAACAGATGGATTAGCTGAAAGGATGATCCAGACAATGGAGGACATCCTTAGACAATTTTGTGCCTATCGAATGGAATACAAGGACCATGAAGGATACACCCATGACTGTGAACCTTTGAGATATGACCACATACCCAAAAAGGTCACAGGAAATATTTAATATAATTATACATTAAAAATAAGTACCTTAAATCTACAAAAATACCATAAATTGGTATAAAACTTGGTTTAACTTAAAATCCAATGAATCAACATGTGAAATAAATTACACAATTGAATTCCCCATGGTAAAATACACATATACTATTTTTATGGCATATCTGTAAAGTCAATATTTAATAAGTTATAATTAATAATACCTTATAAAAGACACAAATCCTTATTTATTTCAAAAGCCAATGAAACAAAATGTAAAATAAATAGTACCATTGGATTCTCCATAAAATTCCACACATAAAACAATTAATAAGCTAAGATTTGAAATCAATACTTAAGGAATTAACCTGAATATATGCACTTTTTTGGTCAACACATATATTCAAGGATTTTAGCTAATATCTCTTGAATTATGCATGATAGAGTGATGAACCAAAAATAAAGTCATCACGTAATTACTGTAGGAATACAGAAATGAAGTTTATTTCACAAGTTATCAACAAGGTTAAAACCTGTAAGGGATTATTGATTAAAATCAACAGAGCTGTTGACCACTTTGTTGTGAAAGTGGTCCAAACTTAAAAAAAAGTCAACAGTTGGATTCTACTAGTTTATTTGTGAAGAATTATGTATTTCATATTATAATATTCAAGGTATAACCCCTTGAAATTATAGTTTGAAGTTTGAAATATTAAATTTTGACAGAAAAGATGAGTTACAAGAAAAATCATCAAAAATAGAGTTTTGATGATTTAATGAAATGCTCTTGGCAGAATAATAAGTTTATGCAAAGCTATCAAAATCTACTCTCTGAAGCTCTTTAGCGTGTAAATCTTAAAAGGTATTAAGGATCAAAGTTTGAGCTTAATTTGATCATTTATGATCACTCACTGTAACCTTAAATTAAGTTTAACAGTCATATAAGTGATAAAATTGGTAAATACTATTAGTTGATGATGAAAACTAATAAACTCCACAAAATTTGGGGTCTTCCAAGCATTTGAAATCATCAAACTTAGATTTATAGTGATAACTCTAAATAATGGCATAATAATGATGTAATGAGGTTTGATCATGATGTAATCATCACCAAACCTTAAAATATTGATCAATTCCAGTGGATATGATCAGTACACGTCTACTAGAAGCCTGTTGGACTCTAGGAGGGAGGTATTTACTATAAATAGAGCTCTTTTCACTCTGTTTTCCCCTCAGACATATCAAAAACATTAAATCAATACAATAAAAAGGTAATTTCTTTATTCTTTATATATAAAACTTTTATATTATTAAAGAACAAAGATCATGTTATTATAATCATCTATTTTGACGTGATTAAATTATTTATTTAATTGTTTTTGTTAAAAATCTCTCTAAAAACTCATTTCCACGTAAAAATCAAGAATATTTGTAATTTTCTCTATTTTTATTGTAAATACAATTTAGATAAGTTGCATTTACATTATTTGGCGTAAAATATCTCAAAATTATTATATTAAGTATTAAAAGTAGGTTATTTTCTCTTATTATAATAATTTTTGCTTTATTATTATTCTCATAATTCTTTAATTTATATAAATAGTATTTATATGAATTGATTAATATTATTGGTAATATTATTGCTATTAATTGTTTTTTATTAATAAAAAACAATTTTTTATGCCTTTATTATTTGTTTGTAACAATAATAAAGTGCTTTTGAATATATTAATTATTTTATATTCATATATTTATTTTATTATATTATATTTTATAATATAAATTATATTATCATATTTTATTAATAATATAATTATTTTTATGCCATAATTATAATAATTCTTTATTATTATAATTATTTTTATCTTATTTATTTCATTTATAAGGACATTCATAGTACAATAAGTAAAATATTAGTAATTTTTACTTATTGTTTCATAGTCAAACCTTACAATGACAGGGTTACCCTTCTACCAGAAGTCCAACGTGCTTATTATACAAGTCAGCACTATACAACAGGAAAAACACCCGGACTGGTACAAAAAGGTTGGAATCCCCTATTGACTGTGGATCCCTTGAAGAAGACTCTTCTGAGCATCCATCCCACAGCCAAAGATTTCCATAAAATCTGGAAGAGGGCTTGTGACACAGCTGCAGAATGCATAGCTGGGCAAAAGAATATAATAAGAAAAGGTGGGACAAATCATATATGGAACCTGAATTTAGGGAAGGGGACCAAGTATTAGTGTCTTCACTGAACTTTAATAATATTAAAGCACCTAAAAGAATAAGAGACTCATTTTTAGGGCCCTTCACTATCATTGAGTTGATAGGGAAAAATGCCGTGGAAGTCAAACTCCCAGAGGAATTTTCCAGGAAACACCCAGTCTTTCCAGTGAGTTTATTCAAGCTGTACTTCCAGACAGAGGAGGACAAATTCCCCTCCAGGAAGAAGAACCCCACCCCACCAAATATGATGGAAGTGGAGGATTCCTCTGGACCTGTGAAGCAAATCATCAAGGCCAGGAAAATCAAACTTAATGGTAAGATTCAAATACAGTACTTAGTCAGATTCAAGAACCAGACAGCTTAAAAAGACAAGTGGTTGGCAGAAGATGCCATACCAGATGGTAGCATTCATTTACGGAGATTCAGAGCCTCTAGAAGGACTGAACATTCTCATCAATGATGAGCCTTTTTGAGAGGGAGGGTATGTCAGCCTATGACTCCAAGCCAGAGCACAATCATGACAGCCAGATACCATAAATCAATGGTAAAGCCAAGATACCACCAAAACATGGAGCTGAGCCAAATCAGATCAAAAAGTATTAAAAGAAATAGGAAAATAACCTCTATCCAAATATTCAAGTGTCTTCACTGAACTTTAATAATCTTAAAGCACCTAAGAGAATAAGAGACTCATTTTTAGGGCCCTTCACTATCATTAAATTGATAGGGAAAAATGCAGTGGAAGTCAAACTCACAGAGGAATTTTCCAGGAAACACCCAGTCTTTCCAGTGAGTTTAGTCAAGCCATACTTCCAGACAGAGGAGGACAAATTCCCCTCCAGGAAGAAGAACACCACCCCACCAGGAATAGTGGAAGTGGAGGATTCCCCTGGACCTGTGAAGAAAATCATCAAGGCCAGGAAGATCAGACTCAATGGGAAGGATCAAAGACAATACTTAGTCATATTCAAGAACCAGACAGCTGATAAAGACAAATGGTTGGCAGAAGATGCCATACCAGATGGGAACTTTCATCTAAGGAGATTCAGAGCCTCTAGAAGGACTGAACAGTCTCATCAATGATGAGCCTTTTTGAGAGGGAGGGTATGCCAGCCTGTGACTCAAAGCCAGAGCACAATCATGACAGCCAGATATTATAAATCAATGGTAAAGCCAAGATACCACCAGAACATGGAGCTGAGCCAAATCAGATCAAAAAGTATCAAAAGAAATAGGAAAATCACCTCTATCCAAATATTCAAGTCCCATTATCATAGGACAAAAAATAAAAAGGTTATTTCAGCTCAAAGTTGTTGCTGAGCAGAAACCTTAATTTTCACCTCACATCTGAAATATAAAGTAAGTGGCTTAACCCCATCAAAAGGGTATCCAAAATGAAGCTCTGAATCAGGGCTATCCAATGGTATTAGCCAAACCAAGCTAGCAGAAGTATTACAGAAGCTATGGCCAAAATCAGGCCAAATAATGGTGAACAAAATATGCACCTCCCATCTAACTCCTACATTTTTAGTGTGAGACACCTAAAGTGGGGTATTTTTGGGAAGAGAAAAATCAGAGCTATCTGATGGTTCTGTTTACTTCCCCATATCTTATCTAGAACAAAAGGTGTGTGCCAAATAAGCACCATACAGATTTCAAACAAATCATACATATGTACAAAAAAACTTGTACATGGCTTACCTTTGCCATACTTAATGATAGCCATATAAAATGAGGTCCCATTGTGTAGCAGACATCCAGGGCTACACAATGAGCCAATGTTGAGCTTGATATCTCAAAAACTGACAGAGGTATGGCAGTTTTAAGGTCAAAATCACACAGTTTGACCAATACAGCCTTACCATGGGATAATATCCCATACCTGTGATTATGAGGTGTCATACAGACAAAGAGGAATGTTTATACTCCAATACCTCATATTTTATTCAACTCTTGGGTCCCATACAGGTTCTGTACAGAATTCTACGTGTCATACACATCAGAAGAAGGCTATGTGGTCCCCAGATGAAACTTTTCACCCTGTAATGGTGAAAACCTCCCAGATGTGGTTTCAAAACCTCATCTGAGCCTAATACAGGCTATACAGGAATTGTGTAAGCCACAAGCCAGTCCTTGGAAGTGAAAAATCTTCACTACCTCTACATGGAAAGGCCTAGATGCCTTTCCACCCAATTTTAGGATAAAAAGGGGCCTTTTCACAGCCAGAAAAGGTTTCCTCATCCTGCTATTGAATTCCTACATAGTACAACTGTCAAAAACAGTTATAATCTTGGAAAATAATCAGGTCATACTATAAACTTTAGTATTTCAGACTTTATTATTGTAACCCAACAGTTAAAGCTGAACCCAGGCCTTTCAACAGTGCTCACCACCACTAATAATCATTAGTAAAGCCCTTTCATTTTATTTAAAACCCTATCTTTAACATCATTATCCGTGTCACAGTCATAGTTCAGGTTTTAAATGCTCTTTATTATCACCTCTTCATAGACTCAGCCTGACACAGATTTACCAGAATAATGATTTGACTACTAGCAGTTTGTAAATCATAGATTGATGGATGTACTTTACAAGCATAATTATTTAAATACTCCCCCATACTTGTTCATTTGGGATTGAACAGAATGACCTTGAGGTGAGGGTTTTAGTGAGCAGGTCAGCAAGAATGTTGGAAGTAGGGAAGTATTTTAGTCTGAGTAAATATTTTGAGGTGATCTCTAATGAAGTGAAGACAAAATTCAATATGCCAAGTACTGTGGTATTAGATAGGGTTAGAAGCAATAGCAATGGCACTTTGGTTATTGTAATGGAGTGTACAAGTGCATGCAATCCCTATGGCTTTGTGAATGACTCGCTTAATCCAGTCCAAGTCCTGGCTTCATTCAATGATAGCATTATATTCTGCTTCAGAAGATGAAAAGGCAACTAATTTTTTCTTATGAGCTCTAAATCCGGGTGCACCACGGAGATAAATTAAATACCCTGAGAACTATTTCTTTTCAGCCCCCCTTCCCCAGCCTGAGTCAGTAAAACCTAGAATTTTGGATTTAGGATGATTGAGGTGATTTTGACCAAGCTTGAGAGAGAAATGTTTTGTTCCAGAAACGTCTTTAAGTGTGTGAATTAATTCTTGGAAATGAGGCTTGCAGGGTGATTCCAGGAATTATGATAGGAAAGAAGTGGCAAAAGACAAGTCGGGTATAGTGCATTGGACAAGATATTGAATAAGTCCCACTGCATGTTGAAAATTGAATGTAGGTTGTTTTGGGTGATCAAGTGTAAGAGTTTTTTTCAATTTCTTGGAAGAAGAAAGGGTGGACCTTTTACTTGTTTTATACTGAATTCAACTAGAATATTTTTGATAAATTTGTCTTGGATGAGGGATATTGATTTTTGTGCTTGAGTAATTCTAATACCTAATGTATATTTAATATTCCCAAGGTTTTCCATTTCAAAGAATGACTGGATTTTCTCTTTGAAGAGGGAATTTCATGTGCCTCCAAAAATAAGATCATTGACATGTACAAACAACCATATTGGTTGGTTCCTGTCTTGAGAGTAATATAGGCAGGCGTCAGTGTAGCATGGAGAGAGGCCAATGGTAGTAAAAGTCTTTTTAAGTACTTTGTGCCAACAACATGTACTTCTATTAAGGTCATAAAGTGATTTATTGAGGACAAACGAATTGGCTTCAGGGTGTTCTGTGTATCCTGCGGGTTGGAGAATGTGTAAAACTTCTTCTGGAGTTCCATTCAGAAAGGCAGAACAGACGTTCATTTTTTCAATGGGAAAGTGATGAATATTACAATGAGTGAGTAAAAGAAAAAGAGAGGATAATCAACCAGTCGGGGAGAAGACTTTGGTGTAATCAATACCCTGTTTTGGTGAAACCCCATTATGCCTAATTGAGCTTTGAATTTTTCAAGATTTCTATTCCCATCAGTTTTCCTTTTGAAAACCCAGGTGGTGCTTAAAGGTTTGATGTGTTCTTATTTTACTGAGGGAGACTAAACTTGGTTTTTGGCTATGTTTTTTAATTCCAAATTGATGGCTTTCATCCATTCTTCACCATCTGGGCTTTTTAAGGCTTGAATGTAAGTTTTGGGGTCAAGTGTGAGGTGGGTGGCTAAGTTTGCATGGTTCTTGGGTTGTCTGTGGTGATTTAATATATTCTTTGGATCTCCTACATTACCAAGTATTTTTTGAGAAGTGCCAAGCTCATGTTCAGGAATCCACAAGTACCCTTTATGTACCGGAAGAACAGGATTCACTATTTGCAAGCTTTTACTAGGTGGGGATAAAGGAAGTGGTTTGACTGGTTCTAATATTTGTACTCCAGGAGTATTGGGAATTGAGACATAATTGTTATTAGTCAGAGTGGTGTCCCTGGAGACCGTATCTGTCTCATTTGGGACTATAATAAGCATGTTCTAATAAGCATTGTTGTTATTGCCTTTTTTCAGGAAATAAATTGGGAAATAATTTAGCATGGTGTGTGATCTTCACAATACCTTTCCCCACGTCCATTATCCTTTAAGCTTGATGTGTCTCTCCATACCCCAGAATAATTCCTTTGCCACCAGTCTCACTAAATTTTCCAGTATTATTTGGTGTTAAGAAAATTGCAGAGCAGCCAAATGGTTTTAGGTGTTTGAGTGAAGCATTCTTATTGTACCATTTCTTGAAAGGGACCTTATAGTCAATGCTTTTTGATGGTGTGATATTTTCAAGATATACTGCAATATTTTTGATTCAGCCCAATAGGTTGTATCCAAACCTGAGTCTTTAAGAAGACATCTAGCTTTAGTTATGGTAGTGAGATCTCCTCTTTTGGATAAGGGATTTTGTTTGGGAGTGTAGGGTGCAGTGGTGAGGTGTGATATTCCTTTTTCTTCAAAAAAAAATTTTAGTTTACTGTTTACAAATTCTCTGCCATTATCACAAATGATATTGGTGACCTTGGAATTTGGTTGTCTTTCAATTTTGACAATGTGATTTTTTAGGATAGCCTTTACTTCAGATTTGTTTGTAAGAAAGAATGTCCATGCAAAATGAGAAAATCCATCAAGTATCTTCAGAAAATATTTTTCTCCAGACACTGAGGGGGGAGATATAAGTCTACATAAATCCATGTGGAGGTATTGAAGTTTCCTAGTGGCTGCTGGAAAAGTGCCTTTCAATGGTGTTTTAGTCATTTTGCAAGTGGAACATGTGATACAGTGGAAATGTGGGATCTGGTTTGTTGGATACATTTTCTTGAAATACTCTGGGGAGGGATGACCAGAGGCTTTATGAAGGGTAATTAAATTGTTGGAAATTGCAGTTGTTGTCAAGGCTTTTTGATGATATTTGTGGTGAACAAGGTTACTGGGGAAAAAGGATCAGCTTACAGCTTGATTTCCATCTTTGTCAACTACTTCAAATTCTTCATCATTGAAAGAACGAATAACGTGCCTGGTTGTTAAGAAGGTAGCCATACTGATTCATTTAATGGCTAGAGCTGGGATATAAAGGGTGTTAGACAACTGTAGAATCAAATTTTTGAATTAGAGCTGGATTGTTCCGGATCCCAAAGCTTTTATGGTGAAACCATTGGCTAATTCAATTTCTTGCTTTCTCATGTCTATTTCTTCAAAACACTGGAGATGATTTACCATGTTGCTGGTGGCTCCAGAATCTAGGATGAATTTTAATCTGCTAGAGGCATCATTTGCAGCCAGGAGCACCTTAACTGGTTTGTCATTTTTTGGTCTCTTTTCAGGGTGGAGTTTCCAGCAATCTTCTTCGGGGTGGTTAGCTAATAGGTTGTGGTATTTTTTGCTGCATCTGGTATTTGGAAGTGAGTTTAGATTTTCTCTTTGTTGAGTGGCTAATGCTTTAGCATTTTCTGCAAGAGTTTTAGTTTAGGATGTTTATTGCTTTAATTAACTCAACAAAAACAGTAGCAGTAATAGCAGCTAGCAAATAAACACAGTAAGTACTTGTACGTTATATCTTGGAATACATGAATGAATGTACCTGTTTATAATAGTCAATAATCTAATGTGTATATACCTATGAATATATTCAGAGGTTCAACAGCTGAGCCTGTTGCAACATCATTAAACAACATCAGTGAGTATGCAAGTGAGTTAGATACGAAACCATTACTCATATTCACCTATGAGCTAGCAGAACAGTGTAACTATCTATACGTGAGAATAAGCTAGAGCTAGTGAAACAAAGCTATTGTGATTTGAGAATAATAGACACATTAATAACTATACTACCCTCAAGCAATAAGCATAACCAGTACCTTATTGCTCCTCCTGAGTGATAGCTTCCCGAGTTCGATTGATTAACTGTAAATGTGGATTAGTTCAGTGATGAATAGTTAGGGCAAAGAGTCGTGACCAGGCAGTCCAAGCACTCTCGCGTCTATTTATCTTAAACACATCCTCCCTTCCCTCAATCGATGCTGCCATGAGATTCCCTAAACAGGCAGGACAGCGCGAATTTGTAATGATGACCGGTAAGTGCATAAAGAGGGGGAACCATGATCTTCTACCCGAAAGAAATCACAAACATCAAGCTACCTCTTCTTTGCTCCTTACTTCGACACTCCTCCTTGATTCTTGAGGTGTAATTGCTTGCACATACTATCGACCTTCTGAGCTCCCAGTGGCTTGGTTAGTGCATCAGCAAGCATATCATTGGTTCCGACTTGCTTAACCACCATCAGTTTTTTCACAACCAGATCCCTAACGTACTGGTATCGGATCTCTATATGCTTAGTATTGGGATTTAAGCTGGCTTGGCTGGATATAGTCACGGCTCCTGAGTTATCATTATAGATCACTGGCTTAGCCACTCTTTGATCGAAGTCGTTCAATAAGTAGGTCAACCAACGAAGCTGCTTTGCACAAATGTTCATAGAGATGAACTCAGCCTCGGTTGTAGACTGAGCAACAACAGATTGCTTCTTGCTCAACCATGATACAGGATTTCCAAGATAGGTGATCAGATTTCCGGTTATGGATTTTCGTTCTACTCGATCATTGGCATAATCTGCATCAGCCCAGCCTACCAGACCGTCACTGGAGCGGCTCTCTTGGTTTGTGTAGTGTAGGCAGAGTCCACTACTCCCTTTGAGGTAGCGGAAGAGATGCTTGAGTGCAACCCAATGTCTTGCTGTGGGATGAGTTGCATACCTAGAGAGAGCATTTACAGTGTAGGAGATGTCGGGTCGGGTGTGTTGGGCCAGGTAGTTCAAGCTACCTATCGCCTGCTGATATGACGTAGTTGAGATGGGGTCACCAATGACTTCCAGCTCCTTGAGAAGATTGCTGTTGCATGGAGTCTTAACACTTCGACTGTTCTCCATGTCGTAGTCCTTGAGCAATTGAGATATCAGGTCTTTCTGGTTCAGCTGGATGATTCCCTTGGTCGACCAGTTGAGACAATAGCCTAGATGATGGGTTGGTCTCTTTTGGTATTTAAGCTTCAAGATTGCATTTAGCCCGTTGAGGAAAAACACTATCTCTTTCTCACATTTCCCTATCAGGAAACCATCATCGACATGGACATGCAGAAACAGACTTCGATCCTTGTTTGAGTATAATGAGTCATCTGCTCTTGTCGGTTTCATTCCTAGACTATCGAGAACTTCTACCAACTTTGCTTGCCACATCCTCGGGGCTTGCTTGGTACCATACAAGGACTTGTTTAGTCGCCAGACCCATTGTTCCTTCCCAGGAACTTCAAAGCCCCTAACCTATTTGACATAGACATTCGCGTCCATTTTTCCATGTAAAAAGGCGGTCTCAATATCAAACTGATAGGGTATTTAGTCGTGGCAAACAGCTAGAATTAGCATGATCTTAAAGGTTTCATTTCGACCGACCGATGCCCAAGTATCAAAGTAATGAATTAGATGCTCCTGATGGTTTCCCAATACCACCCAGCGAGCCTTATGACGGTAGACTTCGCCAAACTCGTTTCTTTTACGAGTCAACCGCCACATTCCGCCGATTACTTTTGTACCATCAGTCGGATAGGGTACCAATTCTCCCGTGCTATGATTCATAATTGAATCATACTCCTGCTTCATGGCTGACTTCCAGGCCTCTTCCTCAAGCGGATCTGACAACGCCTGCTTGTATGTTACCACATCTGCAAGCATGAGGCGGTCTGGGGGCCTTCGGTGGCGTTTGGTTCCCTCAATGATGTTTTGAGCCCTGACCTGACTTGACACATCACACGGCGCGGTTTCATAATAGGGAACATAGGTGTACCTAGGAGGCCTTTTGTTTTGGTCGGTCACAGCTTGGGATGATGGCTCATGGCTTAATGATTGATTCTCAATCGAAGTTTGAGAGATTACTTCATGATGGTCAGTAGCTGGCGAGTTTAATTGGGGAAGAGAGTCCTTTAATACTGGGAGACTGGTTGTTCAAGGAGATGTTGTTTCTGGTTGCATTGGCAGGACACATGGGTCCTTTCTGAGCATGACGGTAGTTTCCGACTTGAGTTGAGAGTAGTCGCGAGTTACTCTAATTTTTCCTGTGGCTACATCTAAGACTCTGAGTGCATCTGAGTAAGGCTCAAATGTGAGAGCCTTCATTGCTTGGCCAGATGGATTAACCTTGCTGCTGGGGTTCTCAGTTTTGACGACGACCTTTATTCCGAAGGGCAGGAAGGTATTTAGATCGCGTGTAGGCTGAATCGTTGATGACTCCCTTAGCAGTACATCATTTGGCGAGCTCATACTCAGAAATCTGTGGGGTAAGTGATTCAAGAGGAGAGAAGCATGAAGCGCTGCTTCGTCCCAATAAGTTATTGGAATGTTTGATTGAGCTAGTAGACACCTGACTTTGGTTAACAAGCTCTGGTTAAAGCGTTCAGCAACTCCATTGGTCTGGGGAGAGTGAGCGGGACCACGCTCCAGACAAATCCCTTTTGCAAGCAGGGTCCGTTTGAAGTTGTTGGAGTCAAATTCACCCCCTCGGTCAGTATGTATATATGCCGGTGTGATGTTAAGTTTGTTTTTCAATTCATTTAAGAACGAGTTAATAAGTGCTTCTGCTTTCCCTTTTTCAGTCATTAGGTAAATATGATTAAAACGACTGAAATCGTCTATTATGGCTAGTACGTAACGATAACCCTGACGACTAGGCGGTGAGATTTCCAATGTATCCATGTGGATCTTGGTGAAAGGAGAGTGAGTACTTGGTAAGTGCCGGGAGTGTGGTAGTCTTTTAATTTTAGCATGAAGGCATACCTGGCATTCACTAGAAGAAGTGAAAGTTCCAGTGATTCTCTTATTACTAAGTAGTCTCTTGGTATACTCATCACTTGGATGTCCTAGGAGTGAATGCCAGTCCCTTTTCTTTTCTGAGTCGGGAAGGGAAAAAACGCATTGAGACTGGAGTTTTGTTGCAAACAGATTCCCCATGCAATGGAATTTTGCAATGATTCTTTTTCCTTGCAGGACTAGGAAGGCTCCACCCTTAAATACGGGTTTGAGTCCGTGATCAGTAAGCTGTGACATGGACAGGAGGTTGACTTTTCCTTTGGGTGCGTAATATACTGGAGAAATGTGAACTCCTCGGAATATTAGTACTCCCTGATGAGTAATGTTTACGGGTTCCGAATAGGTGTTAACCTGTTTTTGAACCTTGACGATATTGGTAAGGCTCCTTAGGTCATTCACTACAGATCGACCAGCCCCAGAGTCCAAGTATATTTGATCGGATATTTCAGAACCCGACATAAGTACTTCATCCTCAACAATGTAGGCATCTGAATCTGACTGTTCGAAGTCTGCAGATGGCTCTTTTGAGGATTCCATAACAACATTTACATTAGGATTTTTTGAGGTGGCTTCAAATCTAGCAAACATTTTTTCGAGTTTGTCTAGTCTCTTCGAGGAGTCATCTTCTTTCTTTGGTTGAGGATTTCCTTTCCCTTTACCACGACCTCGACTAGTGACCTTACTTCTACCACGGTGTCCACCACGAGCTGGATTTTTATTTGGATCTGACTTTTCCTTCTTATCCAATGCCATTACCTGGTCTAATGCTGGGCCTCGACGGCAATGTTCTACTGCTACACGATTTAACACAGTGTTTAGTTCAAAGGGAGTGATGTCGTACAGAGTTGGAATAAGTCCTGATAACTCTCGATCCTGATTGAGGCTTCGAATAAAAAAAGCAGCAGCAACTTCAGAGGATATGACCATTTGATTCTCAGAATTCTGAGTTATTGATTGATAGCTAGCATATGTTTTTTGGAAGACATCGATATGTTTTTCCAAGGAGGAACCAGGCTCGAATTGTATTGAGATGAGCTTAAATAATGTTTCACACATTATGACGACAGAGTTTTTACCACAGGTCTTGCCTAGAGCCTCCCAAGAGTCGTAGAAGGACGTTTTATTGGCCAGGAGTATGCCATGCATATCCGGGCTGACACAGGTCCATAGAAGAGCTAGGGCGCTCCCATTCCTTTTTTTGAATTTCAGAGAGACCTTATCGGTTTCAGATGGAGGAGAAAGTAGAGATTCGTGGCCTTTCCCCAAGAGGAAGTTCTCGAATTGGCAGCTCCACTGGACCCAATTTTCTCGGGTAAGGGTGATAATCTTGGTCCTATATCCTTCATCGTCTGAGGATGGATGATCGGCCGGAGTTGTCGTATGTTCAGTCGACATTTCCTAAATCTATTCTGTCTCTGTTTTTATTGAGCGCAATTACAACTAACTTTCGCTACCATGCAAGAGTTTTAGTTTAGGATGTTTATTGCTTTAATTAACTCAACAAAAACAGTAGCAGTAATAGCAGCTAGCAAATAAACACAGTAAGTACTTGTACGTTATATCTTGGAATACATGAATGAATGTACCTGTTTATAATAGTCAATAATCTAATGTGTATATACCTATGAATATATTCAGAGGTTCAACAGCTGAGCCTGTTGCAACATCATTAAACAACATCAGTGAGTATGCAAGTGAGTTAGATACGAAACCATTACTCATATTCACCTATGAGCTAGCAGAACAGTGTAACTATCTATACGTGAGAATAAGCTAGAGCTAGTGAAACAAAGCTATTGTGATTTGAGAATAATAGACACATTAATAACTATACTACCCTCAAGCAATAAGCATAACCAGTACCTTATTGCTCCTCCTGAGTGATAGCTTCCCGAGTTCGATTGATTAACTGTAAATGTGGATTAGTTCAGTGATGAATAGTTAGGGCAAAGAGTCGTGACCAGGCAGTCCAAGCACTCTCGCGTCTATTTATCTTAAACACATCCTCCCTTCCCTCAATCGATGCTGCCATGAGATTCCCTAAACAGGCAGGACAGCGCGAATTTGTAATGATGACCGGTAAGTGCATAAAGAGGGGGAACCATGATCTTCTACCCGAAAGAAATCACAAACATCAAGCTACCTCTTCTTTGCTCCTTACTTCGACACTCCTCCTTGATTCTTGAGGTGTAATTGCTTGCACATACTATTGACCTTCTGAGCTCCCAGTGGCTTGGTTAGTGCATCAGCAAGCATATCATTGGTTCCGACTTGCTTAACCACCATCAGTTTTTTCACAACCAGATCCCTAACGTACTGGTATCGGATCTCTATATGCTTAGTATTGGGATTTAAGCTGGCTTGGCTGGATATAGTCACGGCTCCTGAGTTATCATTATAGATCACTGGCTTAGCCACTCTTTGATCGAAGTCGTTCAATAAGTAGGTCAACCAACGAAGCTGCTTTGCACAAATGTTCATAGAGATGAACTCAGCCTCGGTTGTAGACTGAGCAACAACAGATTGCTTCTTGCTCAACCATGATACAGGATTTCCAAGATAGGTGATCAGATTTCCGGTTATGGATTTTCGTTCTACTCGATCATTGGCATAATCTGCATCAGCCCAGCCTACCAGACCGTCACTGGAGCGGCTCTCTTGGTTTGTGTAGTGTAGGCAGAGTCCACTACTCCCTTTGAGGTAGCGGAAGAGATGCTTGAGTGCAACCCAATGTCTTGCTGTGGGATGAGTTGCATACCTAGAGAGAGCATTTACAGTGTAGGAGATGTCGGGTCGGGTGTGTTGGGCCAGGTAGTTCAAGCTACCTATCGCCTGCTGATATGACGTAGTTGAGATGGGGTCACCAATGACTTCCAGCTCCTTGAGAAGATTGCTGTTGCATGGAGTCTTAACACTTCGACTGTTCTCCATGTCGTAGTCCTTGAGCAATTGAGATATCAGGTCTTTCTGGTTCAGCTGGATGATTCCCTTGGTCGACCAGTTGAGACAATAGCCTAGATGATGGGTTGGTCTCTTTTGGTATTTAAGCTTCAAGATTGCATTTAGCCCGTTGAGGAAAAACACTATCTCTTTCTCACATTTCCCTATCAGGAAACCATCATCGACATGGACATGCAGAAACAGACTTCGATCCTTGTTTGAGTATAATGAGTCATCTGCTCTTGTCGGTTTCATTCCTAGACTATCGAGAACTTCTACCAACTTTGCTTGCCACATCCTCGGGGCTTGCTTGGTACCATACAAGGACTTGTTTAGTCGCCAGACCCATTGTTCCTTCCCAGGAACTTCAAAGCCCCTAACCTATTTGACATAGACATTCGCGTCCATTTTTCCATGTAAAAAGGCGGTCTCAATATCAAACTGATAGGGTATTTAGTCGTGGCAAACAGCTAGAATTAGCATGATCTTAAAGGTTTCATTTCGACCGACCGATGCCCAAGTATCAAAGTAATGAATTAGATGCTCCTGATGGTTTCCCAATACCACCCAGCGAGCCTTATGACGGTAGACTTCGCCAAACTCGTTTCTTTTACGAGTCAACCGCCACATTCCGCCGATTACTTTTGTACCATCAGTCGGATAGGGTACCAATTCTCCCGTGCTATGATTCATAATTGAATCATACTCCTGCTTCATGGCTGACTTCCAGGCCTCTTCCTCAAGCGGATCTGACAACGCCTGCTTGTATGTTACCACATCTGCAAGCATGAGGCGGTCTGGGGGCCTTCGGTGGCGTTTGGTTCCCTCAATGATGTTTTGAGCCCTGACCTGACTTGACACATCACACGGCGCGGTTTCATAATAGGGAACATAGGTGTACCTAGGAGGCCTTTTGTTTTGGTCGGTCACAGCTTGGGATGATGGCTCATGGCTTAATGATTGATTCTCAATCGAAGTTTGAGAGATTACTTCATGATGGTCAGTAGCTGGCGAGTTTAATTGGGGAAGAGAGTCCTTTAATACTGGGAGACTGGTTGTTCAAGGAGATGTTGTTTCTGGTTGCATTGGCAGGACACATGGGTCCTTTCTGAGCATGACGGTAGTTTCCGACTTGAGTTGAGAGTAGTCGCGAGTTACTCTAATTTTTCCTGTGGCTACATCTAAGACTCTGAGTGCATCTGAGTAAGGCTCAAATGTGAGAGCCTTCATTGCTTGGCCAGATGGATTAACCTTGCTGCTGGGGTTCTCAGTTTTGACGACGACCTTTATTCCGAAGGGCAGGAAGGTATTTAGATCGCGTGTAGGCTGAATCGTTGATGACTCCCTTAGCAGTACATCATTTGGCGAGCTCATACTCAGAAATCTGTGGGGTAAGTGATTCAAGAGGAGAGAAGCATGAAGCGCTGCTTCGTCCCAATAAGTTATTGGAATGTTTGATTGAGCTAGTAGACACCTGACTTTGGTTAACAAGCTCTGGTTAAAGCGTTCAGCAACTCCATTGGTCTGGGGAGAGTGAGCGGGACCACGCTCCAGACAAATCCCTTTTGCAAGCAGGGTCCGTTTGAAGTTGTTGGAGTCAAATTCACCCCCTCGGTCAGTATGTATATATGCCGGTGTGATGTTAAGTTTGTTTTTCAATTCATTTAAGAACGAGTTAATAAGTGCTTCTGCTTTCCCTTTTTCAGTCATTAGGTAAATATGATTAAAACGACTGAAATCGTCTATTATGGCTAGTACGTAACGATAACCCTGACGACTAGGCGGTGAGATTTCCAATGTATCCATGTGGATCTTGGTGAAAGGAGAGTGAGTACTTGGTAAGTGCCGGGAGTGTGGTAGTCTTTTAATTTTAGCATGAAGGCATACCTGGCATTCACTAGAAGAAGTGAAAGTTCCAGTGATTCTCTTATTACTAAGTAGTCTCTTGGTATACTCATCACTTGGATGTCCTAGGAGTGAATGCCAGTCCCTTTTCTTTTCTGAGTCGGGAAGGGAAAAAACGCATTGAGACTGGAGTTTTGTTGCAAACAGATTCCCCATGCAATGGAATTTTGCAATGATTCTTTTTCCTTGCAGGACTAGGAAGGCTCCACCCTTAAATACGGGTTTGAGTCCGTGATCAGTAAGCTGTGACATGGACAGGAGGTTGACTTTTCCTTTGGGTGCGTAATATACTGGAGAAATGTGAACTCCTCGGAATATTAGTACTCCCTGATGAGTAATGTTTACGGGTTCCGAATAGGTGTTAACCTGTTTTTGAACCTTGACGATATTGGTAAGGCTCCTTAGGTCATTCACTACAGATCGACCAGCCCCAGAGTCCAAGTATATTTGATCGGATATTTCAGAACCCGACATAAGTACTTCATCCTCAACAATGTAGGCATCTGAATCTGACTGTTCGAAGTCTGCAGATGGCTCTTTTGAGGATTCCATAACAACATTTACATTAGGATTTTTTGAGGTGGCTTCAAATCTAGCAAACATTTTTTCGAGTTTGTCTAGTCTCTTCGAGGAGTCATCTTCTTTCTTTGGTTGAGGATTTCCTTTCCCTTTACCACGACCTCGACTAGTGACCTTACTTCTACCACGGTGTCCACCACGAGCTGGATTTTTATTTGGATCTGACTTTTCCTTCTTATCCAATGCCATTACCTGGTCTAATGCTGGGCCTCGACGGCAATGTTCTACTGCTACACGATTTAACACAGTGTTTAGTTCAAAGGGAGTGATGTCGTACAGAGTTGGAATAAGTCCTGATAACTCTCGATCCTGATTGAGGCTTCGAATAAAAAAAGCAGCAGCAACTTCAGAGGATATGACCATTTGATTCTCAGAATTCTGAGTTATTGATTGATAGCTAGCATATGTTTTTTGGAAGACATCGATATGTTTTTCCAAGGAGGAACCAGGCTCGAATTGTATTGAGATGAGCTTAAATAATGTTTCACACATTATGACGACAGAGTTTTTACCACAGGTCTTGCCTAGAGCCTCCCAAGAGTCGTAGAAGGACGTTTTATTGGCCAGGAGTATGCCATGCATATCCGGGCTGACACAGGTCCATAGAAGAGCTAGGGCGCTCCCATTCCTTTTTTTGAATTTCAGAGAGACCTTATCGGTTTCAGATGGAGGAGAAAGTAGAGATTCGTGGCCTTTCCCCAAGAGGAAGTTCTCGAATTGGCAGCTCCACTGGACCCAATTTTCTCGGGTAAGGGTGATAATCTTGGTCCTATATCCTTCATCGTCTGAGGATGGATGATCGGCCGGAGTTGTCGTATGTTCAGTCGACATTTCCTAAATCTATTCTGTCTCTGTTTTTATTGAGCGCAATTACAACTAACTTTCGCTACCATGCAAGAGTTTTAGTTTAGGATGTTTATTGCTTTAATTAACTCAACAAAAACAGTAGCAGTAATAGCAGCTAGCAAATAAACACAGTAAGTACTTGTACGTTATATCTTGGAATACATGAATGAATGTACCTGTTTATAATAGTCAATAATCTAATGTGTATATACCTATGAATATATTCAGAGGTTCAACAGCTGAGCCTGTTGCAACATCATTAAACAACATCAGTGAGTATGCAAGTGAGTTAGATACGAAACCATTACTCATATTCACCTATGAGCTAGCAGAACAGTGTAACTATCTATACGTGAGAATAAGCTAGAGCTAGTGAAACAAAGCTATTGTGATTTGAGAATAATAGACACATTAATAACTATACTACCCTCAAGCAATAAGCATAACCAGTACCTTATTGCTCCTCCTGAGTGATAGCTTCCCGAGTTCGATTGATTAACTGTAAATGTGGATTAGTTCAGTGATGAATAGTTAGGGCAAAGAGTCGTGACCAGGCAGTCCAAGCACTCTCGCGTCTATTTATCTTAAACACATCCTCCCTTCCCTCAATCGATGCTGCCATGAGATTCCCTAAACAGGCAGGACAGCGCGAATTTGTAATGATGACCGGTAAGTGCATAAAGAGGGGGAACCATGATCTTCTACCCGAAAGAAATCACAAACATCAAGCTACCTCTTCTTTGCTCCTTACTTCGACACTCCTCCTTGATTCTTGAGGTGTAATTGCTTGCACATACTATCGACCTTCTGAGCTCCCAGTGGCTTGGTTAGTGCATCAGCAAGCATATCATTGGTTCCGACTTGCTTAACCACCATCAGTTTTTTCACAACCAGATCCCTAACGTACTGGTATCGGATCTCTATATGCTTAGTATTGGGATTTAAGCTGGCTTGGCTGGATATAGTCACGGCTCCTGAGTTATCATTATAGATCACTGGCTTAGCCACTCTTTGATCGAAGTCGTTCAATAAGTAGGTCAACCAACGAAGCTGCTTTGCACAAATGTTCATAGAGATGAACTCAGCCTCGGTTGTAGACTGAGCAACAACAGATTGCTTCTTGCTCAACCATGATACAGGATTTCCAAGATAGGTGATCAGATTTCCGGTTATGGATTTTCGTTCTACTCGATCATTGGCATAATCTGCATCAGCCCAGCCTACCAGACCGTCACTGGAGCGGCTCTCTTGGTTTGTGTAGTGTAGGCAGAGTCCACTACTCCCTTTGAGGTAGCGGAAGAGATGCTTGAGTGCAACCCAATGTCTTGCTGTGGGATGAGTTGCATACCTAGAGAGAGCATTTACAGTGTAGGAGATGTCGGGTCGGGTGTGTTGGGCCAGGTAGTTCAAGCTACCTATCGCCTGCTGATATGACGTAGTTGAGATGGGGTCACCAATGACTTCCAGCTCCTTGAGAAGATTGCTGTTGCATGGAGTCTTAACACTTCGACTGTTCTCCATGTCGTAGTCCTTGAGCAATTGAGATATCAGGTCTTTCTGGTTCAGCTGGATGATTCCCTTGGTCGACCAGTTGAGACAATAGCCTAGATGATGGGTTGGTCTCTTTTGGTATTTAAGCTTCAAGATTGCATTTAGCCCGTTGAGGAAAAACACTATCTCTTTCTCACATTTCCCTATCAGGAAACCATCATCGACATGGACATGCAGAAACAGACTTCGATCCTTGTTTGAGTATAATGAGTCATCTGCTCTTGTCGGTTTCATTCCTAGACTATCGAGAACTTCTACCAACTTTGCTTGCCACATCCTCGGGGCTTGCTTGGTACCATACAAGGACTTGTTTAGTCGCCAGACCCATTGTTCCTTCCCAGGAACTTCAAAGCCCCTAACCTATTTGACATAGACATTCGCGTCCATTTTTCCATGTAAAAAGGCGGTCTCAATATCAAACTGATAGGGTATTTAGTCGTGGCAAACAGCTAGAATTAGCATGATCTTAAAGGTTTCATTTCGACCGACCGATGCCCAAGTATCAAAGTAATGAATTAGATGCTCCTGATGGTTTCCCAATACCACCCAGCGAGCCTTATGACGGTAGACTTCGCCAAACTCGTTTCTTTTACGAGTCAACCGCCACATTCCGCCGATTACTTTTGTACCATCAGTCGGATAGGGTACCAATTCTCCCGTGCTATGATTCATAATTGAATCATACTCCTGCTTCATGGCTGACTTCCAGGCCTCTTCCTCAAGCGGATCTGACAACGCCTGCTTGTATGTTACCACATCTGCAAGCATGAGGCGGTCTGGGGGCCTTCGGTGGCGTTTGGTTCCCTCAATGATGTTTTGAGCCCTGACCTGACTTGACACATCACACGGCGCGGTTTCATAATAGGGAACATAGGTGTACCTAGGAGGCCTTTTGTTTTGGTCGGTCACAGCTTGGGATGATGGCTCATGGCTTAATGATTGATTCTCAATCGAAGTTTGAGAGATTACTTCATGATGGTCAGTAGCTGGCGAGTTTAATTGGGGAAGAGAGTCCTTTAATACTGGGAGACTGGTTGTTCAAGGAGATGTTGTTTCTGGTTGCATTGGCAGGACACATGGGTCCTTTCTGAGCATGACGGTAGTTTCCGACTTGAGTTGAGAGTAGTCGCGAGTTACTCTAATTTTTCCTGTGGCTACATCTAAGACTCTGAGTGCATCTGAGTAAGGCTCAAATGTGAGAGCCTTCATTGCTTGGCCAGATGGATTAACCTTGCTGCTGGGGTTCTCAGTTTTGACGACGACCTTTATTCCGAAGGGCAGGAAGGTATTTAGATCGCGTGTAGGCTGAATCGTTGATGACTCCCTTAGCAGTACATCATTTGGCGAGCTCATACTCAGAAATCTGTGGGGTAAGTGATTCAAGAGGAGAGAAGCATGAAGCGCTGCTTCGTCCCAATAAGTTATTGGAATGTTTGATTGAGCTAGTAGACACCTGACTTTGGTTAACAAGCTCTGGTTAAAGCGTTCAGCAACTCCATTGGTCTGGGGAGAGTGAGCGGGACCACGCTCCAGACAAATCCCTTTTGCAAGCAGGGTCCGTTTGAAGTTGTTGGAGTCAAATTCACCCCCTCGGTCAGTATGTATATATGCCGGTGTGATGTTAAGTTTGTTTTTCAATTCATTTAAGAACGAGTTAATAAGTGCTTCTGCTTTCCCTTTTTCAGTCATTAGGTAAATATGATTAAAACGACTGAAATCGTCTATTATGGCTAGTACGTAACGATAACCCTGACGACTAGGCGGTGAGATTTCCAATGTATCCATGTGGATCTTGGTGAAAGGAGAGTGAGTACTTGGTAAGTGCCGGGAGTGTGGTAGTCTTTTAATTTTAGCATGAAGGCATACCTGGCATTCACTAGAAGAAGTGAAAGTTCCAGTGATTCTCTTATTACTAAGTAGTCTCTTGGTATACTCATCACTTGGATGTCCTAGGAGTGAATGCCAGTCCCTTTTCTTTTCTGAGTCGGGAAGGGAAAAAACGCATTGAGACTGGAGTTTTGTTGCAAACAGATTCCCCATGCAATGGAATTTTGCAATGATTCTTTTTCCTTGCAGGACTAGGAAGGCTCCACCCTTAAATACGGGTTTGAGTCCGTGATCAGTAAGCTGTGACATGGACAGGAGGTTGACTTTTCCTTTGGGTGCGTAATATACTGGAGAAATGTGAACTCCTCGGAATATTAGTACTCCCTGATGAGTAATGTTTACGGGTTCCGAATAGGTGTTAACCTGTTTTTGAACCTTGACGATATTGGTAAGGCTCCTTAGGTCATTCACTACAGATCGACCAGCCCCAGAGTCCAAGTATATTTGATCGGATATTTCAGAACCCGACATAAGTACTTCATCCTCAACAATGTAGGCATCTGAATCTGACTGTTCGAAGTCTGCAGATGGCTCTTTTGAGGATTCCATAACAACATTTACATTAGGATTTTTTGAGGTGGCTTCAAATCTAGCAAACATTTTTTCGAGTTTGTCTAGTCTCTTCGAGGAGTCATCTTCTTTCTTTGGTTGAGGATTTCCTTTCCCTTTACCACGACCTCGACTAGTGACCTTACTTCTACCACGGTGTCCACCACGAGCTGGATTTTTATTTGGATCTGACTTTTCCTTCTTATCCAATGCCATTACCTGGTCTAATGCTGGGCCTCGACGGCAATGTTCTACTGCTACACGATTTAACACAGTGTTTAGTTCAAAGGGAGTGATGTCTTACAGAGTTGGAATAAGTCCTGATAACTCTCGATCCTGATTGAGGCTTCGAATAAAAAAAGCAGCAGCAACTTCAGAGGATATGACCATTTGATTCTCAGAATTCTGAGTTATTGATTGATAGCTAGCATATGTTTTTTGGAAGACATCGATATGTTTTTCCAAGGAGGAACCAGGCTCGAATTGTATTGAGATGAGCTTAAATAATGTTTCACACATTATGACGACAGAGTTTTTACCACAGGTCTTGCCTAGAGCCTCCCAAGAGTCGTAGAAGGACGTTTTATTGGCCAGGAGTATGCCATGCATATCCGGGCTGACACAGGTCCATAGAAGAGCTAGGGCGCTCCCATTCCTTTTTTTGAATTTCAGAGAGACCTTATCGGTTTCAGATGGAGGAGAAAGTAGAGATTCGTGGCCTTTCCCCAAGAGGAAGTTCTCGAATTGGCAGCTCCACTGGACCCAATTTTCTCGGGTAAGGGTGATAATCTTGGTCCTATATCCTTCATCGTCTGAGGATGGATGATCGGCCGGAGTTGTCGTATGTTCAGTCGACATTTCCTAAATCTATTCTGTCTCTGTTTTTATTGAGCGCAATTACAACTAACTTTCGCTACCATGCAAGAGTTTTAGTTTAGGATGTTTATTGCTTTAATTAACTCAACAAAAACAGTAGCAGTAATAGCAGCTAGCAAATAAACACAGTAAGTACTTGTACGTTATATCTTGGAATACATGAATGAATGTACCTGTTTATAATAGTCAATAATCTAATGTGTATATACCTATGAATATATTCAGAGGTTCAACAGCTGAGCCTGTTGCAACATCATTAAACAACATCAGTGAGTATGCAAGTGAGTTAGATACGAAACCATTACTCATATTCACCTATGAGCTAGCAGAACAGTGTAACTATCTATACGTGAGAATAAGCTAGAGCTAGTGAAACAAAGCTATTGTGATTTGAGAATAATAGACACATTAATAACTATACTACCCTCAAGCAATAAGCATAACCAGTACCTTATTGCTCCTCCTGAGTGATAGCTTCCCGAGTTCGATTGATTAACTGTAAATGTGGATTAGTTCAGTGATGAATAGTTAGGGCAAAGAGTCGTGACCAGGCAGTCCAAGCACTCTCGCGTCTATTTATCTTAAACACATCCTCCCTTCCCTCAATCGATGCTGCCATGAGATTCCCTAAACAGGCAGGACAGCGCGAATTTGTAATGATGACCGGTAAGTGCATAAAGAGGGGGAACCATGATCTTCTACCCGAAAGAAATCACAAACATCAAGCTACCTCTTCTTTGCTCCTTACTTCGACACTCCTCCTTGATTCTTGAGGTGTAATTGCTTGCACATACTATTGACCTTCTGAGCTCCCAGTGGCTTGGTTAGTGCATCAGCAAGCATATCATTGGTTCCGACTTGCTTAACCACCATCAGTTTTTTCACAACCAGATCCCTAACGTACTGGTATCGGATCTCTATATGCTTAGTATTGGGATTTAAGCTGGCTTGGCTGGATATAGTCACGGCTCCTGAGTTATCATTATAGATCACTGGCTTAGCCACTCTTTGATCGAAGTCGTTCAATAAGTAGGTCAACCAACGAAGCTGCTTTGCACAAATGTTCATAGAGATGAACTCAGCCTCGGTTGTAGACTGAGCAACAACAGATTGCTTCTTGCTCAACCATGATACAGGATTTCCAAGATAGGTGATCAGATTTCCGGTTATGGATTTTCGTTCTACTCGATCATTGGCATAATCTGCATCAGCCCAGCCTACCAGACCGTCACTGGAGCGGCTCTCTTGGTTTGTGTAGTGTAGGCAGAGTCCACTACTCCCTTTGAGGTAGCGGAAGAGATGCTTGAGTGCAACCCAATGTCTTGCTGTGGGATGAGTTGCATACCTAGAGAGAGCATTTACAGTGTAGGAGATGTCGGGTCGGGTGTGTTGGGCCAGGTAGTTCAAGCTACCTATCGCCTGCTGATATGACGTAGTTGAGATGGGGTCACCAATGACTTCCAGCTCCTTGAGAAGATTGCTGTTGCATGGAGTCTTAACACTTCGACTGTTCTCCATGTCGTAGTCCTTGAGCAATTGAGATATCAGGTCTTTCTGGTTCAGCTGGATGATTCCCTTGGTCGACCAGTTGAGACAATAGCCTAGATGATGGGTTGGTCTCTTTTGGTATTTAAGCTTCAAGATTGCATTTAGCCCGTTGAGGAAAAACACTATCTCTTTCTCACATTTCCCTATCAGGAAACCATCATCGACATGGACATGCAGAAACAGACTTCGATCCTTGTTTGAGTATAATGAGTCATCTGCTCTTGTCGGTTTCATTCCTAGACTATCGAGAACTTCTACCAACTTTGCTTGCCACATCCTCGGGGCTTGCTTGGTACCATACAAGGACTTGTTTAGTCGCCAGACCCATTGTTCCTTCCCAGGAACTTCAAAGCCCCTAACCTATTTGACATAGACATTCGCGTCCATTTTTCCATGTAAAAAGGCGGTCTCAATATCAAACTGATAGGGTATTTAGTCGTGGCAAACAGCTAGAATTAGCATGATCTTAAAGGTTTCATTTCGACCGACCGATGCCCAAGTATCAAAGTAATGAATTAGATGCTCCTGATGGTTTCCCAATACCACCCAGCGAGCCTTATGACGGTAGACTTCGCCAAACTCGTTTCTTTTACGAGTCAACCGCCACATTCCGCCGATTACTTTTGTACCATCAGTCGGATAGGGTACCAATTCTCCCGTGCTATGATTCATAATTGAATCATACTCCTGCTTCATGGCTGACTTCCAGGCCTCTTCCTCAAGCGGATCTGACAACGCCTGCTTGTATGTTACCACATCTGCAAGCATGAGGCGGTCTGGGGGCCTTCGGTGGCGTTTGGTTCCCTCAATGATGTTTTGAGCCCTGACCTGACTTGACACATCACACGGCGCGGTTTCATAATAGGGAACATAGGTGTACCTAGGAGGCCTTTTGTTTTGGTCGGTCACAGCTTGGGATGATGGCTCATGGCTTAATGATTGATTCTCAATCGAAGTTTGAGAGATTACTTCATGATGGTCAGTAGCTGGCGAGTTTAATTGGGGAAGAGAGTCCTTTAATACTGGGAGACTGGTTGTTCAAGGAGATGTTGTTTCTGGTTGCATTGGCAGGACACATGGGTCCTTTCTGAGCATGACGGTAGTTTCCGACTTGAGTTGAGAGTAGTCGCGAGTTACTCTAATTTTTCCTGTGGCTACATCTAAGACTCTGAGTGCATCTGAGTAAGGCTCAAATGTGAGAGCCTTCATTGCTTGGCCAGATGGATTAACCTTGCTGCTGGGGTTCTCAGTTTTGACGACGACCTTTATTCCGAAGGGCAGGAAGGTATTTAGATCGCGTGTAGGCTGAATCGTTGATGACTCCCTTAGCAGTACATCATTTGGCGAGCTCATACTCAGAAATCTGTGGGGTAAGTGATTCAAGAGGAGAGAAGCATGAAGCGCTGCTTCGTCCCAATAAGTTATTGGAATGTTTGATTGAGCTAGTAGACACCTGACTTTGGTTAACAAGCTCTGGTTAAAGCGTTCAGCAACTCCATTGGTCTGGGGAGAGTGAGCGGGACCACGCTCCAGACAAATCCCTTTTGCAAGCAGGGTCCGTTTGAAGTTGTTGGAGTCAAATTCACCCCCTCGGTCAGTATGTATATATGCCGGTGTGATGTTAAGTTTGTTTTTCAATTCATTTAAGAACGAGTTAATAAGTGCTTCTGCTTTCCCTTTTTCAGTCATTAGGTAAATATGATTAAAACGACTGAAATCGTCTATTATGGCTAGTACGTAACGATAACCCTGACGACTAGGCGGTGAGATTTCCAATGTATCCATGTGGATCTTGGTGAAAGGAGAGTGAGTACTTGGTAAGTGCCGGGAGTGTGGTAGTCTTTTAATTTTAGCATGAAGGCATACCTGGCATTCACTAGAAGAAGTGAAAGTTCCAGTGATTCTCTTATTACTAAGTAGTCTCTTGGTATACTCATCACTTGGATGTCCTAGGAGTGAATGCCAGTCCCTTTTCTTTTCTGAGTCGGGAAGGGAAAAAACGCATTGAGACTGGAGTTTTGTTGCAAACAGATTCCCCATGCAATGGAATTTTGCAATGATTCTTTTTCCTTGCAGGACTAGGAAGGCTCCACCCTTAAATACGGGTTTGAGTCCGTGATCAGTAAGCTGTGACATGGACAGGAGGTTGACTTTTCCTTTGGGTGCGTAATATACTGGAGAAATGTGAACTCCTCGGAATATTAGTACTCCCTGATGAGTAATGTTTACGGGTTCCGAATAGGTGTTAACCTGTTTTTGAACCTTGACGATATTGGTAAGGCTCCTTAGGTCATTCACTACAGATCGACCAGCCCCAGAGTCCAAGTATATTTGATCGGATATTTCAGAACCCGACATAAGTACTTCATCCTCAACAATGTAGGCATCTGAATCTGACTGTTCGAAGTCTGCAGATGGCTCTTTTGAGGATTCCATAACAACATTTACATTAGGATTTTTTGAGGTGGCTTCAAATCTAGCAAACATTTTTTCGAGTTTGTCTAGTCTCTTCGAGGAGTCATCTTCTTTCTTTGGTTGAGGATTTCCTTTCCCTTTACCACGACCTCGACTAGTGACCTTACTTCTACCACGGTGTCCACCACGAGCTGGATTTTTATTTGGATCTGACTTTTCCTTCTTATCCAATGCCATTACCTGGTCTAATGCTGGGCCTCGACGGCAATGTTCTACTGCTACACGATTTAACACAGTGTTTAGTTCAAAGGGAGTGATGTCGTACAGAGTTGGAATAAGTCCTGATAACTCTCGATCCTGATTGAGGCTTCGAATAAAAAAAGCAGCAGCAACTTCAGAGGATATGACCATTTGATTCTCAGAATTCTGAGTTATTGATTGATAGCTAGCATATGTTTTTTGGAAGACATCGATATGTTTTTCCAAGGAGGAACCAGGCTCGAATTGTATTGAGATGAGCTTAAATAATGTTTCACACATTATGACGACAGAGTTTTTACCACAGGTCTTGCCTAGAGCCTCCCAAGAGTCGTAGAAGGACGTTTTATTGGCCAGGAGTATGCCATGCATATCCGGGCTGACACAGGTCCATAGAAGAGCTAGGGCGCTCCCATTCCTTTTTTTGAATTTCAGAGAGACCTTATCGGTTTCAGATGGAGGAGAAAGTAGAGATTCGTGGCCTTTCCCCAAGAGGAAGTTCTCGAATTGGCAGCTCCACTGGACCCAATTTTCTCGGGTAAGGGTGATAATCTTGGTCCTATATCCTTCATCGTCTGAGGATGGATGATCGGCCGGAGTTGTCGTATGTTCAGTCGACATTTCCTAAATCTATTCTGTCTCTGTTTTTATTGAGCGCAATTACAACTAACTTTCGCTACCATGCAAGAGTTTTAGTTTAGGATGTTTATTGCTTTAATTAACTCAACAAAAACAGTAGCAGTAATAGCAGCTAGCAAATAAACACAGTAAGTACTTGTACGTTATATCTTGGAATACATGAATGAATGTACCTGTTTATAATAGTCAATAATCTAATGTGTATATACCTATGAATATATTCAGAGGTTCAACAGCTGAGCCTGTTGCAACATCATTAAACAACATCAGTGAGTATGCAAGTGAGTTAGATACGAAACCATTACTCATATTCACCTATGAGCTAGCAGAACAGTGTAACTATCTATACGTGAGAATAAGCTAGAGCTAGTGAAACAAAGCTATTGTGATTTGAGAATAATAGACACATTAATAACTATACTACCCTCAAGCAATAAGCATAACCAGTACCTTATTGCTCCTCCTGAGTGATAGCTTCCCGAGTTCGATTGATTAACTGTAAATGTGGATTAGTTCAGTGATGAATAGTTAGGGCAAAGAGTCGTGACCAGGCAGTCCAAGCACTCTCGCGTCTATTTATCTTAAACACATCCTCCCTTCCCTCAATCGATGCTGCCATGAGATTCCCTAAACAGGCAGGACAGCGCGAATTTGTAATGATGACCGGTAAGTGCATAAAGAGGGGGAACCATGATCTTCTACCCGAAAGAAATCACAAACATCAAGCTACCTCTTCTTTGCTCCTTACTTCGACACTCCTCCTTGATTCTTGAGGTGTAATTGCTTGCACATACTATCGACCTTCTGAGCTCCCAGTGGCTTGGTTAGTGCATCAGCAAGCATATCATTGGTTCCGACTTGCTTAACCACCATCAGTTTTTTCACAACCAGATCCCTAACGTACTGGTATCGGATCTCTATATGCTTAGTATTGGGATTTAAGCTGGCTTGGCTGGATATAGTCACGGCTCCTGAGTTATCATTATAGATCACTGGCTTAGCCACTCTTTGATCGAAGTCGTTCAATAAGTAGGTCAACCAACGAAGCTGCTTTGCACAAATGTTCATAGAGATGAACTCAGCCTCGGTTGTAGACTGAGCAACAACAGATTGCTTCTTGCTCAACCATGATACAGGATTTCCAAGATAGGTGATCAGATTTCCGGTTATGGATTTTCGTTCTACTCGATCATTGGCATAATCTGCATCAGCCCAGCCTACCAGACCGTCACTGGAGCGGCTCTCTTGGTTTGTGTAGTGTAGGCAGAGTCCACTACTCCCTTTGAGGTAGCGGAAGAGATGCTTGAGTGCAACCCAATGTCTTGCTGTGGGATGAGTTGCATACCTAGAGAGAGCATTTACAGTGTAGGAGATGTCGGGTCGGGTGTGTTGGGCCAGGTAGTTCAAGCTACCTATCGCCTGCTGATATGACGTAGTTGAGATGGGGTCACCAATGACTTCCAGCTCCTTGAGAAGATTGCTGTTGCATGGAGTCTTAACACTTCGACTGTTCTCCATGTCGTAGTCCTTGAGCAATTGAGATATCAGGTCTTTCTGGTTCAGCTGGATGATTCCCTTGGTCGACCAGTTGAGACAATAGCCTAGATGATGGGTTGGTCTCTTTTGGTATTTAAGCTTCAAGATTGCATTTAGCCCGTTGAGGAAAAACACTATCTCTTTCTCACATTTCCCTATCAGGAAACCATCATCGACATGGACATGCAGAAACAGACTTCGATCCTTGTTTGAGTATAATGAGTCATCTGCTCTTGTCGGTTTCATTCCTAGACTATCGAGAACTTCTACCAACTTTGCTTGCCACATCCTCGGGGCTTGCTTGGTACCATACAAGGACTTGTTTAGTCGCCAGACCCATTGTTCCTTCCCAGGAACTTCAAAGCCCCTAACCTATTTGACATAGACATTCGCGTCCATTTTTCCATGTAAAAAGGCGGTCTCAATATCAAACTGATAGGGTATTTAGTCGTGGCAAACAGCTAGAATTAGCATGATCTTAAAGGTTTCATTTCGACCGACCGATGCCCAAGTATCAAAGTAATGAATTAGATGCTCCTGATGGTTTCCCAATACCACCCAGCGAGCCTTATGACGGTAGACTTCGCCAAACTCGTTTCTTTTACGAGTCAACCGCCACATTCCGCCGATTACTTTTGTACCATCAGTCGGATAGGGTACCAATTCTCCCGTGCTATGATTCATAATTGAATCATACTCCTGCTTCATGGCTGACTTCCAGGCCTCTTCCTCAAGCGGATCTGACAACGCCTGCTTGTATGTTACCACATCTGCAAGCATGAGGCGGTCTGGGGGCCTTCGGTGGCGTTTGGTTCCCTCAATGATGTTTTGAGCCCTGACCTGACTTGACACATCACACGGCGCGGTTTCATAATAGGGAACATAGGTGTACCTAGGAGGCCTTTTGTTTTGGTCGGTCACAGCTTGGGATGATGGCTCATGGCTTAATGATTGATTCTCAATCGAAGTTTGAGAGATTACTTCATGATGGTCAGTAGCTGGCGAGTTTAATTGGGGAAGAGAGTCCTTTAATACTGGGAGACTGGTTGTTCAAGGAGATGTTGTTTCTGGTTGCATTGGCAGGACACATGGGTCCTTTCTGAGCATGACGGTAGTTTCCGACTTGAGTTGAGAGTAGTCGCGAGTTACTCTAATTTTTCCTGTGGCTACATCTAAGACTCTGAGTGCATCTGAGTAAGGCTCAAATGTGAGAGCCTTCATTGCTTGGCCAGATGGATTAACCTTGCTGCTGGGGTTCTCAGTTTTGACGACGACCTTTATTCCGAAGGGCAGGAAGGTATTTAGATCGCGTGTAGGCTGAATCGTTGATGACTCCCTTAGCAGTACATCATTTGGCGAGCTCATACTCAGAAATCTGTGGGGTAAGTGATTCAAGAGGAGAGAAGCATGAAGCGCTGCTTCGTCCCAATAAGTTATTGGAATGTTTGATTGAGCTAGTAGACACCTGACTTTGGTTAACAAGCTCTGGTTAAAGCGTTCAGCAACTCCATTGGTCTGGGGAGAGTGAGCGGGACCACGCTCCAGACAAATCCCTTTTGCAAGCAGGGTCCGTTTGAAGTTGTTGGAGTCAAATTCACCCCCTCGGTCAGTATGTATATATGCCGGTGTGATGTTAAGTTTGTTTTTCAATTCATTTAAGAACGAGTTAATAAGTGCTTCTGCTTTCCCTTTTTCAGTCATTAGGTAAATATGATTAAAACGACTGAAATCGTCTATTATGGCTAGTACGTAACGATAACCCTGACGACTAGGCGGTGAGATTTCCAATGTATCCATGTGGATCTTGGTGAAAGGAGAGTGAGTACTTGGTAAGTGCCGGGAGTGTGGTAGTCTTTTAATTTTAGCATGAAGGCATACCTGGCATTCACTAGAAGAAGTGAAAGTTCCAGTGATTCTCTTATTACTAAGTAGTCTCTTGGTATACTCATCACTTGGATGTCCTAGGAGTGAATGCCAGTCCCTTTTCTTTTCTGAGTCGGGAAGGGAAAAAACGCATTGAGACTGGAGTTTTGTTGCAAACAGATTCCCCATGCAATGGAATTTTGCAATGATTCTTTTTCCTTGCAGGACTAGGAAGGCTCCACCCTTAAATACGGGTTTGAGTCCGTGATCAGTAAGCTGTGACATGGACAGGAGGTTGACTTTTCCTTTGGGTGCGTAATATACTGGAGAAATGTGAACTCCTCGGAATATTAGTACTCCCTGATGAGTAATGTTTACGGGTTCCGAATAGGTGTTAACCTGTTTTTGAACCTTGACGATATTGGTAAGGCTCCTTAGGTCATTCACTACAGATCGACCAGCCCCAGAGTCCAAGTATATTTGATCGGATATTTCAGAACCCGACATAAGTACTTCATCCTCAACAATGTAGGCATCTGAATCTGACTGTTCGAAGTCTGCAGATGGCTCTTTTGAGGATTCCATAACAACATTTACATTAGGATTTTTTGAGGTGGCTTCAAATCTAGCAAACATTTTTTCGAGTTTGTCTAGTCTCTTCGAGGAGTCATCTTCTTTCTTTGGTTGAGGATTTCCTTTCCCTTTACCACGACCTCGACTAGTGACCTTACTTCTACCACGGTGTCCACCACGAGCTGGATTTTTATTTGGATCTGACTTTTCCTTCTTATCCAATGCCATTACCTGGTCTAATGCTGGGCCTCGACGGCAATGTTCTACTGCTACACGATTTAACACAGTGTTTAGTTCAAAGGGAGTGATGTCGTACAGAGTTGGAATAAGTCCTGATAACTCTCGATCCTGATTGAGGCTTCGAATAAAAAAAGCAGCAGCAACTTCAGAGGATATGACCATTTGATTCTCAGAATTCTGAGTTATTGATTGATAGCTAGCATATGTTTTTTGGAAGACATCGATATGTTTTTCCAAGGAGGAACCAGGCTCGAATTGTATTGAGATGAGCTTAAATAATGTTTCACACATTATGACGACAGAGTTTTTACCACAGGTCTTGCCTAGAGCCTCCCAAGAGTCGTAGAAGGACGTTTTATTGGCCAGGAGTATGCCATGCATATCCGGGCTGACACAGGTCCATAGAAGAGCTAGGGCGCTCCCATTCCTTTTTTTGAATTTCAGAGAGACCTTATCGGTTTCAGATGGAGGAGAAAGTAGAGATTCGTGGCCTTTCCCCAAGAGGAAGTTCTCGAATTGGCAGCTCCACTGGACCCAATTTTCTCGGGTAAGGGTGATAATCTTGGTCCTATATCCTTCATCGTCTGAGGATGGATGATCGGCCGGAGTTGTCGTATGTTCAGTCGACATTTCCTAAATCTATTCTGTCTCTGTTTTTATTGAGCGCAATTACAACTAACTTTCGCTACCATGCAAGAGTTTTAGTTTAGGATGTTTATTGCTTTAATTAACTCAACAAAAACAGTAGCAGTAATAGCAGCTAGCAAATAAACACAGTAAGTACTTGTACGTTATATCTTGGAATACATGAATGAATGTACCTGTTTATAATAGTCAATAATCTAATGTGTATATACCTATGAATATATTCAGAGGTTCAACAGCTGAGCCTGTTGCAACATCATTAAACAACATCAGTGAGTATGCAAGTGAGTTAGATACGAAACCATTACTCATATTCACCTATGAGCTAGCAGAACAGTGTAACTATCTATACGTGAGAATAAGCTAGAGCTAGTGAAACAAAGCTATTGTGATTTGAGAATAATAGACACATTAATAACTATACTACCCTCAAGCAATAAGCATAACCAGTACCTTATTGCTCCTCCTGAGTGATAGCTTCCCGAGTTCGATTGATTAACTGTAAATGTGGATTAGTTCAGTGATGAATAGTTAGGGCAAAGAGTCGTGACCAGGCAGTCCAAGCACTCTCGCGTCTATTTATCTTAAACACATCCTCCCTTCCCTCAATCGATGCTGCCATGAGATTCCCTAAACAGGCAGGACAGCGCGAATTTGTAATGATGACCGGTAAGTGCATAAAGAGGGGGAACCATGATCTTCTACCCGAAAGAAATCACAAACATCAAGCTACCTCTTCTTTGCTCCTTACTTCGACACTCCTCCTTGATTCTTGAGGTGTAATTGCTTGCACATACTATCGACCTTCTGAGCTCCCAGTGGCTTGGTTAGTGCATCAGCAAGCATATCATTGGTTCCGACTTGCTTAACCACCATCAGTTTTTTCACAACCAGATCCCTAACGTACTGGTATCGGATCTCTATATGCTTAGTATTGGGATTTAAGCTGGCTTGGCTGGATATAGTCACGGCTCCTGAGTTATCATTATAGATCACTGGCTTAGCCACTCTTTGATCGAAGTCGTTCAATAAGTAGGTCAACCAACGAAGCTGCTTTGCACAAATGTTCATAGAGATGAACTCAGCCTCGGTTGTAGACTGAGCAACAACAGATTGCTTCTTGCTCAACCATGATACAGGATTTCCAAGATAGGTGATCAGATTTCCGGTTATGGATTTTCGTTCTACTCGATCATTGGCATAATCTGCATCAGCCCAGCCTACCAGACCGTCACTGGAGCGGCTCTCTTGGTTTGTGTAGTGTAGGCAGAGTCCACTACTCCCTTTGAGGTAGCGGAAGAGATGCTTGAGTGCAACCCAATGTCTTGCTGTGGGATGAGTTGCATACCTAGAGAGAGCATTTACAGTGTAGGAGATGTCGGGTCGGGTGTGTTGGGCCAGGTAGTTCAAGCTACCTATCGCCTGCTGATATGACGTAGTTGAGATGGGGTCACCAATGACTTCCAGCTCCTTGAGAAGATTGCTGTTGCATGGAGTCTTAACACTTCGACTGTTCTCCATGTCGTAGTCCTTGAGCAATTGAGATATCAGGTCTTTCTGGTTCAGCTGGATGATTCCCTTGGTCGACCAGTCGAGACAATAGCCTAGATGATGGGTTGGTCTCTTTTGGTATTTAAGCTTCAAGATTGCATTTAGCCCGTTGAGGAAAAACACTATCTCTTTCTCACATTTCCCTATCAGGAAACCATCATCGACATGGACATGCAGAAACAGACTTCGATCCTTGTTTGAGTATAATGAGTCATCTGCTCTTGTCGGTTTCATTCCTAGACTATCGAGAACTTCTACCAACTTTGCTTGCCACATCCTCGGGGCTTGCTTGGTACCATACAAGGACTTGTTTAGTCGCCAGACCCATTGTTCCTTCCCAGGAACTTCAAAGCCCCTAACCTATTTGACATAGACATTCGCGTCCATTTTTCCATGTAAAAAGGCGGTCTCAATATCAAACTGATAGGGTATTTAGTCGTGGCAAACAGCTAGAATTAGCATGATCTTAAAGGTTTCATTTCGACCGACCGATGCCCAAGTATCAAAGTAATGAATTAGATGCTCCTGATGGTTTCCCAATACCACCCAGCGAGCCTTATGACGGTAGACTTCGCCAAACTCGTTTCTTTTACGAGTCAACCGCCACATTCCGCCGATTACTTTTGTACCATCAGTCGGATAGGGTACCAATTCTCCCGTGCTATGATTCATAAGTGAATCATACTCCTGCTTCATGGCTGACTTCCAGGCCTCTTCCTCAAGCGGATCTGACAACGCCTGCTTGTATGTTACCACATCTGCAAGCATGAGGCGGTCTGGGGGCCTTCGGTGGCGTTTGGTTCCCTCAATGATGTTTTGAGCCCTGACCTGACTTGACACATCACACGGCGCGGTTTCATAATAGGGAACATAGGTGTACCTAGGAGGCCTTTTGTTTTGGTCGGTCACAGCTTGGGATGATGGCTCATGGCTTAATGATTGATTCTCAATCGAAGTTTGAGAGATTACTTCATGATGGTCAGTAGCTGGCGAGTTTAATTGGGGAAGAGAGTCCTTTAATACTGGGAGACTGGTTGTTCAAGGAGATGTTGTTTCTGGTTGCATTGGCAGGACACATGGGTCCTTTCTGAGCATGACGGTAGTTTCCGACTTGAGTTGAGAGTAGTCGCGAGTTACTCTAATTTTTCCTGTGGCTACATCTAAGACTCTGAGTGCATCTGAGTAAGGCTCAAATGTGAGAGCCTTCATTGCTTGGCCAGATGGATTAACCTTGCTGCTGGGGTTCTCAGTTTTGACGACGACCTTTATTCCGAAGGGCAGGAAGGTATTTAGATCGCGTGTAGGCTGAATCGTTGATGACTCCCTTAGCAGTACATCATTTGGCGAGCTCATACTCAGAAATCTGTGGGGTAAGTGATTCAAGAGGAGAGAAGCATGAAGCGCTGCTTCGTCCCAATAAGTTATTGGAATGTTTGATTGAGCTAGTAGACACCTGACTTTGGTTAACAAGCTCTGGTTAAAGCGTTCAGCAACTCCATTGGTCTGGGGAGAGTGAGCGGGACCACGCTCCAGACAAATCCCTTTTGCAAGCAGGGTCCGTTTGAAGTTGTTGGAGTCAAATTCACCCCCTCGGTCAGTATGTATATATGCCGGTGTGATGTTAAGTTTGTTTTTCAATTCATTTAAGAACGAGTTAATAAGTGCTTCTGCTTTCCCTTTTTCAGTCATTAGGTAAATATGATTAAAACGACTGAAATCGTCTATTATGGCTAGTACGTAACGATAACCCTGACGACTAGGCGGTGAGATTTCCAATGTATCCATGTGGATCTTGGTGAAAGGAGAGTGAGTACTTGGTAAGTGCCGGGAGTGTGGTAGTCTTTTAATTTTAGCATGAAGGCATACCTGGCATTCACTAGAAGAAGTGAAAGTTCCAGTGATTCTCTTATTACTAAGTAGTCTCTTGGTATACTCATCACTTGGATGTCCTAGGAGTGAATGCCAGTCCCTTTTCTTTTCTGAGTCGGGAAGGGAAAAAACGCATTGAGACTGGAGTTTTGTTGCAAACAGATTCCCCATGCAATGGAATTTTGCAATGATTCTTTTTCCTTGCAGGACTAGGAAGGCTCCACCCTTAAATACGGGTTTGAGTCCGTGATCAGTAAGCTGTGACATGGACAGGAGGTTGACTTTTCCTTTGGGTGCGTAATATACTGGAGAAATGTGAACTCCTCGGAATATTAGTACTCCCTGATGAGTAATGTTTACGGGTTCCGAATAGGTGTTAACCTGTTTTTGAACCTTGACGATATTGGTAAGGCTCCTTAGGTCATTCACTACAGATCGACCAGCCCCAGAGTCCAAGTATATTTGATCGGATATTTCAGAACCCGACATAAGTACTTCATCCTCAACAATGTAGGCATCTGAATCTGACTGTTCGAAGTCTGCAGATGGCTCTTTTGAGGATTCCATAACAACATTTACATTAGGATTTTTTGAGGTGGCTTCAAATCTAGCAAACATTTTTTCAAGTTTGTCTAGTCTCTTCGAGGAGTCATCTTCTTTCTTTGGTTGAGGATTTCCTTTCCCTTTACCACGACCTCGACTAGTGACCTTACTTCTACCACGGTGTCCACCACGAGCTGGATTTTTATTTGGATCTGACTTTTCCTTCTTATCCAATGCCATTACCTGGTCTAATGCTGGGCCTCGACGGCAATGTTCTACTGCTACACGATTTAACACAGTGTTTAGTTCAAAGGGAGTGATGTCGTACAGAGTTGGAATAAGTCCTGATAACTCTCGATCCTGATTGAGGCTTCGAATAAAAAAAGCAGCAGCAACTTCAGAGGATATGACCATTTGATTCTCAGAATTCTGAGTTATTGATTGATAGCTAGCATATGTTTTTTGGAAGACATCGATATGTTTTTCCAAGGAGGAACCAGGCTCGAATTGTATTGAGATGAGCTTAAATAATGTTTCACACATTATGACGACAGAGTTTTTACCACAGGTCTTGCCTAGAGCCTCCCAAGAGTCGTAGAAGGACGTTTTATTGGCCAGGAGTATGCCATGCATATCCGGGCTGACACAGGTCCATAGAAGAGCTAGGGCGCTCCCATTCCTTTTTTTGAATTTCAGAGAGACCTTATCGGTTTCAGATGGAGGAGAAAGTAGAGATTCGTGGCCTTTCCCCAAGAGGAAGTTCTCGAATTGGCAGCTCCACTGGACCCAATTTTCTCGGGTAAGGGTGATAATCTTGGTCCTATATCCTTCATCGTCTGAGGATGGATGATCGGCCGGAGTTGTCGTATGTTCAGTCGACATTTCCTAAATCTATTCTGTCTCTGTTTTTATTGAGCGCAATTACAACTAACTTTCGCTACCATGCAAGAGTTTTAGTTTAGGATGTTTATTGCTTTAATTAACTCAACAAAAACAGTAGCAGTAATAGCAGCTAGCAAATAAACACAGTAAGTACTTGTACGTTATATCTTGGAATACATGAATGAATGTACCTGTTTATAATAGTCAATAATCTAATGTGTATATACCTATGAATATATTCAGAGGTTCAACAGCTGAGCCTGTTGCAACATCATTAAACAACATCAGTGAGTATGCAAGTGAGTTAGATACGAAACCATTACTCATATTCACCTATGAGCTAGCAGAACAGTGTAACTATCTATACGTGAGAATAAGCTAGAGCTAGTGAAACAAAGCTATTGTGATTTGAGAATAATAGACACATTAATAACTATACTACCCTCAAGAAATAAGCATAACCAGTACCTTATTGCTCCTCCTGAGTGATAGCTTCCCGAGTTCGATTGATTAACTGTAAACGTGGATTAGTTCAGTGATGAATAGTTAGGGCGAAGAGTCGTGGCCAGGCAGTCCAAGCACTCTCGCGTCTATTTATCTTAAACACATCCTCCCTTCCCTCAATCGATGCTGCCATGAGATTCCCTAAACAGGCAGGACAGCGCGAATTCGTAATGATGACCGGTAAGTGCATAAAGAGGGGGAACCATGATCTTCTACCCGAAAGAAATCACAAACATCAAGCTACCTCTTCTTTGCTCCTTACTTCGACATTTTCAATGTTTTCTTCGCTTCTTTCAATATAGGATCATATTTCTTCTATAGTGTCTTTGAGTGATGGAGTGGTTTCACCAATTTCACATTTTTTTAACCAGAGCTCTCCTATAGTTTTGTAATTGTTTGGTAGATTTATGATTGTCCACATGGCTACAACGGAGTCAAGTAGGCTTGAAGGAGTGACGCTGTTATCGTGAATTGGGCTGCAGAGAGCTCGGGTGTTTTCTAGCAGTTTGTTGAGAGCTTCTTCCATTTTTGATTTAGGGAGAAAGGTGGAAAAGATTCTACTTTGGTACGTAGTCTGATTTTGCACAGTTTTTGGTTGATAGAATTTATCAATGCTTTTCCAAAGAAGCATTGGATCGTCGTTTGCTTCTGCTGAGAATTGGGCCGCTATTTTGACGTCGCAGTTTTTGCAGATAATTTCGAACGCTAGTTCTTTTCGGTCTGAATCAATCTTGTTCCTTTCGGCAGCAACCTCTGTGTCTTCAGTGCCCATCACCAGGGAGTATAGCTTTTTCATACGTAGAATAGACTTCATCCTGACTCTCCAATCTAAGAAGTTGGGCCTGAGAGTTTGTACTTTTCAGTTAGTTCATGACTGAAGTCGTCCATGGTATTCTTTAAGTAGTTAGGAGATGCTGGTATATGTTAGTAGGAAACCTCGGGTCTCATAATCTAACAGAAGGGAAGGAAATCATTAGGAGACAGGACTATATTAGTCTTGGTCACCGAATGTGAACAGGAGAGACAACAGCGAACCTGGAACAATATGTGATAGAAGTAACAAAACGGGATGATTTTTAGGACAACTAGATAGATAGTGGGGTTTAAATAGACACAGGGCATTGTCATCCTCGCAAGGACTTCTATAACTAGTAGCGTATAGTCATGGAACGCATGAAGAAAAGTACTTATAGATGAAAGAGAATCTGAATCTGAGAGTAATAAACGAGGTTATATGAGTTCATACTAGAAACACTCCTAGGAGTTCGTACATTATAGATTGACGGATGTACAAGCATAATGATTCCAATAGTTCATTCTCTCGTTGATGAAATATGCCGTCCAGTTTCGTACTTTAACATGACTGAGCTTGATGTCATGGTCCGGCTTTGGTCAGAGCTGTTGAAAGGGTATGACGGCCGATGGAAGCGTCGCGCCGATGACTTTAATTTGACAGCTCGCAGTCGTTGGTACGTATCAAGTATTGCCCCAGTATTCACTGTACTGTCCCTCGGAACTGAGAGGTCGGACAACTGGGCAAAAATCAGAAGACCAAAAAAGCGCAGTAAAGAAAATAAGGCAAAGAAGTCATTCGAGAGCCTGAAACTAGTAGGTAGGGTATTAAAACTTGCTGCGAAAATCAAAGGCTATGTTTTTAATCTTGTATAGATATCACAAGGCGAAAAATTTCATCGAGGCGGAAAAATTAGTCATTTTTTCTGAAACTTTCTCCACCAGAGCAGCTCCTTCTGAAGCATCCATTGCCACAGGTAGAGCTTCCTGAGGACGGCTTGCTATGCTGCGCTCAAAAAGACTAAGCATATATATAGTCCTTCATGTGGACCTTCATATGGCTTCAAACAGCTTCAGAAAAATCTACCTCAAAACATTTGAAACACAAGCACACGGCATCTAAGCGCGAAATTAGAATGAACATCTTGCTGTTTTTATCCGTAGCCCTACTTGGAGTCGCTCCAATTTTATCCGAACCTCAGTCTGATTCCAAGCAAACAAGCCCCATCAAACATGAGCTTGAAAAACGAGGAAGTAAGCCTTACTTTTTTTGATGAGTTTTTTAGTAAAAACAACACAAAAAGGTTTTCTGAACAATCGTATACTTTTCTTTTTGTGCTTTTACAATAGTTTGCTTGTATCTTAATAAGAAGAACGGTTGCAAGAGAGGTATCAAGTCGTGTTGTATAGCTTGTTGTGCTGAGTAAGTTTAAAAAAGCATCTTTGGCTATTTGAAAGCCGTGAAACTTACCTGAATACTCATAAACAACTTGCATTTCGAAGATACAAAGCGGGAAACGCACCTGTAAAGTGGAAAACGATATGTTGCCCTGCTCCAACTACACATGTTATTGTTCCTTCAGCAGTATATGTACCAGCTGCGATATATTGATTTGAACTCTCAGCATTAAATCATACGGTTTTTCTATTATCAATGCCTTTCTTGTTATCTCTCTTTTATCTCTACTTGGAGGTTTTGTTGAAACTTGTACTATTACACTTACGACTATATCCATAACAGCAGAAAAGCCAGTTACGGAACTTGATGGAGATATGCATAAGTTCAAAAATAAAAAATCTTTCTAGTTGTCTGAAATTTAAATTTTTTGAAAGGCCTTTCTACATTTGGTTCGAGTAAAAGACAGTATTTTATTATATCAAAGTGATCAATCATTGGCCTGGGTGAGATTTATTCATTCCATAAGCTTAATCAGCAATTTTAAATATCGGAAGAAAAATAAGAAAAAACAAAGGAGAATTTCTATCTTTTTTTAAATTATTGATCTTCCAACACATTTTCAATTGAAAACCGTCTGATTTGATGACAAGTATTTGACTGCAGGGAACCAGTAAAATTAAAAAATATAAGGAAATCTTCAAGTAAAATCTGAAAGAGGATTTTGGAACGTGGTGGTATAACTGGTTTGTCGGAATTCCGATTTTGCTCAAAATTTTGAAGGCGTTGCAAGTCAATTATGGAACAAAATTCACTTGGGAAAGAATTTCAATGAAAAGAAAGTACGATTGAAAATTTTTGAATGCTCAAAGGTTCATCATACATATCTTCTTTTCATCTGTTATAATACAATTCATCTTTCAAATTTTAATCTCTCCATTTACTCGGAAGAATAAATGGGCTCATACCCCTGGCAACAAAACAAAGAAAGAGGTTTCAGATGATGTGCTAGATTTTTCAGAGCATTCAAAACTTTTTTGTATCTTTCCAAGAATTCATGTTCTGTAGGGATATATTACAGACTCATTTGTAGAGATATTTGCTTGGAAACCATTGTCTTACGCATGTAGCATTCTTTTAATAACTTGTCCATGCTGAATAAGCCAATACACGTCCGTCTTCATGAATCACGCAATTTTATTATTCCTAGAAAAGTTAACAATGAATCACTCGCTTTTTTGGCACAAGACAAATCAAAAATCATAAAAATATAATTCGAATTTTTTTGAGGATTAAAAATTTCAAATATTTTGCTTTCTAGGAGTTGTAAGCTTTAAATTATCAAATTAAAAACTTGATATTTTCAAGATCTAATATTATAGCAGAAATTGAGAAACAGAAAAGTAGAAAGCTAAAATCAATTTAATTGTTCATTTTGACCGAAGTTCAAGATCTGTAAAGAAGAATTTCCAAATTTGATGAGACTTTACCATCTCCTTCTAAATGAGATGATACAAATATAAACTAAATGATGGTGGTAACGTCAGCATGTAGCCAAAAGACAGAGAACAAGCATTTCAGACCGAATACCATAAAAAAAATATAGAAAAATCCATGATACAGTCGAAGCCAAAATACCAAAGAGTAGAATCTGAAGGAGGGAATCATCGTCTGCCAGAAAATATTAATTTTACACCGACTTACTAAGATCTATAGTGATTTGAAGATAAGTAAGTATAAAAATTTATTTTTGACTCTTGATCTAATTTTGAAGAAATAGGACGATACCAATGATATAGATAGTTTTATGAAATATATCAAAGAGATATTTCTAGTGATTGAATCAAATTCAAAATAAGAACTATAGAAATAATTTACAACCATGTTTTTTTTATAAATAAAAAATACACACAAAAATCCTCGAATTCTCAAGGAAATTTTGTAGAGAAGTGCAAAGAAGGCTAAACTGAAAGAATTCACTGATATATTTGAGGATAGCCCCAGGTAGTCAATATAAATCACAATCTACTGAGAATCATTGGTTCAAATATTTATGGCTAAAAATACAGCTTGTATTAATTTTTTTTTTGAAAGAACTTCCTTTATCATTTTCATACTTAAATAAAAGCTTCTTCAAAGCTTATAACACTATAATTGATTGCAAGAAATGGGTTTGAGTGCGCTTCATCAATGCTGACCTGTTGCAAGGTGATACCATCTGGTAGTAGTTTCAAATCTAAAGTGATGTTAGTTCATTTCTTAAGCCCCCAGAAATGAGTACCAATGGCCACTAAAGAACTTGGGATGTATCATAAAAGTGCTTTCATGGCCTGTGAAAAGAATTGAAACAATTTCTATTTCTATAATTAACATTTTTTTTTCAAAAAATCACTTGTTTCATAACAATTATATGTGTATAATTCTTTGAGATTTGGATTAAACATCTTAAAGTCAGTAAATTAACTCTGAAGAAATCTGAAGCTCTTAATACAATCTCACAGTCCTTGTGAGGGGAAAAAAGGCGTTTTACTCAGAGAAAAGCCTTATTATCATCTTATATTAGTATTCTCATATGGTAAAACTGTCTCAAAAGTGTAACATTCTTAGCATAAGGTGATCTCATGAGAAAAGATAATAATTGTAGCAACTTTTACTATTCATCAATAATTAATAAATCCAACAAGGGTTCTCATAGTATTCAATATCATTATTACTATCAATACTAGAGATATTTAAATATATTTTTGCTTTTTTGACCATGTCAAAGTCATAATAACAACTTGTAGATACAATAGAACGCCACTTGATAGTCTAAAGGTGATAGCTAAAATAAAGTTAGTTTGATACAAAAAAAAATTCTCGAAATTATATTCCTTAAGAAGCCTCAAATAACAAAAAATCAGAATTTTTTTTAAAAAAAAAGAAAAAAGACCTTATATAAGTGGTTTACAGAGCTTTATAAAAAGCTTCTTATTACTTTTGATCATATGGAGTCTATGAAATATTGGAATATAGACTAAAATTCAAAAAAATATTCAAATATTTCACTCTTTGTCTTTTAAAAGAACATCCATATATGGGAGTTTTCATGTAACTATCCAAAGGGTAGACAAGAAAGAGTAATGGGGAAATTCAAACTCAATAATTTTGTTTTGATAAGTTGTAAATACTAAAATTTTGATTAATTTGATTATTTTACAATCTATCTTCTTCTTTTTACTAACAAAGAGATACTCTGAATTTCTAATAAAAAATCATGCTCTTTACCATATGAAAGAAACCACTGATGAAAAGAATCCATTTATAGAAAAAATGTTGTAATAATATATATATATTGATATTAAGTAATGAATATTTATAGTTTAATAATAGCTATGTAAGCAATAGTTGTTATTTGACAGTGTAGACTTAGATGAGAATATCTCTTTACCACAGCGTCTTTTCCATAGGACTTCTGTGTCCATTTTGCAAAAAATGAAATTAAATAAAAAACAAATTTAATTTTATCATAGCTGATCTCATAGGGACTGGGACACGGATATAATTATTCAGTACTATTAAGATTATTTATTACCTTGAACCACATGTCCAGGTTCTCTTCAAATCCCTAATTATTGAGTACAATTCTTTCTATCACAGAAAGTCATTTATGATGAGAGTTTTTCTACTAGGATAAGAATAAATGGAAATCTTATATAAGCTATATTCTTTATGTATTCTTCTTATTTCAGGATGGCCCTAAAATATAGTGAAAATGATGCTATAACTATGATTTTTACATATGAAAATAGGAATTAAATTATATTAAAAAAGAATTCCATGGCTTTACAATTTTGAAATAGTGGTGGTGAACATTACCAAAAGCCCTGGGTGCAGTAACTATCCCTAAACTGATTGAAAAAATGACTAAAATGATTAAAACTTTAACTCTAAATTTTATTTTCTCATTATTATAATTTCTGGAAACAATTTTACTACATAGAAATTTGAGAGCAAGTTGGGAATTCTTCTTTGGTGCAGAGAACAGGCCGGTTTTGTCCTAAAAAGGTGTTTAGGGAGCATTTGCGCCCTTTGAAATAGAAGTAGTGAATGTTTTCATTTCATAGGGTGGGATTTTGACTTACAAAAACCCCCTTATCCTTCATTGGCATAAAATGTGGCTTTTAAACCACTTCTGGTCACTATTCCCAAGTACAGGGTGAACAGTTCCATCAGGGGACTCCAAAGATATAATCTGATGTGGCAGATGGGTATAATTCTGTAAATGACATTTTTTGCCCCCTGAACAGTTATAATATGATGTATTTAAGTAAAAAAGCTTTGGAATGGTGTTCACACCTCCAATTAATTAGTATAGGACATTATCCTACAGGACTAGGGTTTTTGCTATATGGTAGGATTTCAACCTTAAATTAACTATTAATGTGTTAGTTTTTCATCTAGATAGCTCAAACGTGGCTCATTCTTTAGTCCTTTGAAATCTCTCAACAAATTTCACTCAGTTGGTACCTCTACAAACAAGTATGGCAAATCTATACTCATTTTAAGTCCCATTATTAGAGTTTGGATTTCTGATAAATCCTGTATTGAGTTATTATCCTAAATAAAGGTTTTGGTATGGGTGATACAAGATCATATAAATTAACATTAGAAATCTTGAATTGTTCTATTTCTAAAAACACCAATTGACATATCTTTCCCTAAATATGTAGAAGCTGGATTATAGGTGATTATTTCATTCACCCCTATTTGAACTACAGTTGGATCTAGATTCTGCAATATTTGTGTGAGATTAATTTGACTGGTCCCATTGGATAGCAATAATTGAGAGATTAAATTTGGAACTCCTATTAATGGGCTTCTGCCTTTTTTTGGAGATTTTAAATGACAGATGAAAATCAATTCGTATTCTCAGTTTAGGATTTAAGCTGTACTAATTCAGTTAATCTTCATTGTATGTTTATTAGAGTTTTGTATTAAAGATTAAGCGAATTTTCTTTTATTTTTGGAGGAATTTATAAGATATTTAAGCTCATTTCAATTTTTTTGTGGGTGTCTTTCTTTACCATTGGTTATGGTATTTTTGGTTTCATTCTTGTTTTGAGCCTGTGAGGTATGTATGGCATACCCATAAGGCCACAAATAACTTTCTATACAGTTGTTTTAGTTTTGAAAAGACTTATTAAATGGATTAAAAACAAAAAATTAGTATAAATTTCTTTTTGATCAAAAAAGTTATAATTAGTATGTCATTTTGTTATTCTACACCAAAAATAAACTAGGGTAAACCCATATGTTTTTATACCCAAAAATGTATATTTCTTATATTATTGGAATATTTAAGAATCTTACAGTAAAAATATAAATTTTTCCAATTTTTATTAAGATTTTCAAATTGTTAATTTTAAGTTTAAATTTCAAATTTTATAAAATTTATGCAAAATTAGGAAGATTTTGTTAAAATTAAGGTGTGGTTTATATTTACTGAATTGGGTAAGAATTTTCCATACAGGCTTTAAGTCCTGTGTGAGCTGAATTTGAATTAGTTTCAAGCCATTTTATGGCTTTAAATAAATAAAATGGAAAAAGTCACACAAGAAGGTGGGACAAAGGAGAAAAGCAAAATACAGACAGGGTACCAAAATTTTGGGATCTGCTGTCACAAGGGCTCTTGGTGAAAAAAAAAGAGTGGCCTGGCACTCAGCAATCAGGGAACTCACTTGGAAGACTCCAAAGAATAGAGGAAATAAAATAAAAGAAATTGATTTATCTAAGAAATATGCAAGTAAAAAAATGAGATGAAATAAGAGAAATAGGAAGCCAAATGGCTAAAGAGTCAACCAAGTCCTTAATCACTGCTTCAACCTGCCAAAATGAAAATTGGAATTAGTAAGGATATGACCACCAAATATCCATTGACAGGCAAAGAAAGAAAAAGGAGGAAGTACTAACTGACTAACTTGATAAAATCAGTATTCACTTAACAAAAAAGATAAGATAAATAAAGATAAAATAAAATCAAAATATATTAATTACCTGAGGAAAAACCCCCCGGGGTCAAAGGAGAATGGTACATGTGAAAAGTGGAGAGCTTAACTCCTTGAGGCTGACAGGTTGTCTGTATTGAATGCTTGAAGCTGTATTGACTTCTTGATGAAGTGTATAACTTGCCAAATTGGGAAATGAACAGGGTTGAATGAAATTCCCATGGTTTATGATTGAAAATACAGGTCTTGATTAATCCAGAATGTATTTAATGAATGTGGTTTCCAAGGCTGATTGATGGAGCACTGACCCTTAGAGAATTGTTTTGGAACTGCCTCTTGAATATCCCTTGAGAATGAACTTCCAGTATTCCCTTGGAGGAATACTGTGAATGAGAATAACCAATGATTGCTTGATTATGTCATTGGTATTTGAGATTGACACTTTTCTTTTCAACCTTGATTAATCCTCTGGATGAAATCCCTTGATGACCTGATGAAAAACTGAAAGAACCATTTAAAATTGGTGCCATTGGATTTCTGGCGGAAAAATATCTGTAATGGTGTATACCACCATTCATGGCACTTTTAGTTATTGGAGAATGGGAATGGCCAAAGGTCTTTTGGATTGATGCCAGGAGGTTATAAGTGGAAAATTGGTTTTGAGTAGCTTCAATGATGAAAAGGTGTTTTTGGGTGTTTTGGCCAAATAAAGCTTATACAGCTTTAAAACTGTATTTGCACAAAGTAGGAAAAAATGGAAATTAATCCTAAAATGGCCTGATATGGTCATTTGGGAATGCTTCCCATATTACATGGGAAAATGGCATAAAATGGCTAAATACAGCAAAATGTGCAAAAATGTGCAAATCTGTATTTAGAGCTCAAAAAGAAAAATACAAGCTTTTGGGCTGTATTTTCCCTGTTAAATGGAAAATACCCAAAGTTTCCCAAAAGCAGAGAAAGGCCAGGAAAGGCCTGATGATGGTGAAGGGGCCAAGGTGGGCCCAGATAGTGAAATGACCATAAAAGGACAAAAAAAGATTAAATGGATGAAATGGCCAATTTGGCCAATGATTATGGATATGGCCAAATTTCCATTAATCAGATATGGAATGGATATGCCATATTGAGGTCCAAGAGGGTGAATTTCCATGTGTGTGAAAGTACCCCCCACCTTGAAATGGTGAAATCCTGAGCACCAATACAAGGTGAAGGCTGTTGTGTCAGCCTGTGACTCAAAACCAGAGCACAAGCATGACAGCCAAATACCATAAACCAATGGTAGAGCTAGGATAACACCAAAACATGGGGCTGAGCCAAACCAGCTCATAAAGTATCAAACACAAAAGTGGAAACTCACCTCTTTCCAAATATACAAGTTCCACCATCATAGGACAAGGAATAACAAAGTTGTTGCTGAGCATAAACCTTATTTGTCACCTCTCATCTGAAATCCAGAGTAAGAGGCTTAACCCCATCAAATGGGTTGTCAAAATGACGCTCTAAGCCAGTGCTATCCAATTGTACTAGCCAAATTGAGATAGAACCAGAATTACAGAAGTTATGATAAAAATAAGGTCAAATAAGGGTGAATAAAATATTCCCCTCTCATCTAACTTCCACAGTTTTAGTGTGAGATACCTAAAAGGGTTTTTTTTTCGAAAGAAAAAAATCAGGGCTATCTGATGGTGCCATTTATTTCCAACATCTCATTCAGAACAAAAGTTATTGGGCAAACAAGCTCCATATAGATTTTAAGCAAATCATACATATGTACAAAAAATGTTGTACATGGCATAACTTTTCCAAATTTAATGATAGCCATATAAAATGAGGTAGCAATGTGTAGAAAACATCCAGGGCTACACAATTAACCAAAATTGAGCTTGATATCTCAAAAACTGACAAAGCTATGGCAGTTTTAAGGTCAAAATCCCACAGTTAGACCAATACAGCCTTACAGTGGGATATTCTCCCATAACTATGATTATGAGATGTCAAACAGACAAAGAAGCCTTTTTTACTTAAATAACTCATAGTTTGGTCAATAATGGGGTCCTGTACAGGTTCTGTATAGCATTCTATGTGTCATACATGTCAGAAGAGGGCTATGTGGTCCCCAGATCAAACTTTTCACCCTGTATTTGTGAAAACTGCCCATATGTGGTTTAAAACGCACATCTGAGCCCAATAAAGGCTATACAGAACTTGTGAAAGCCACAACCCAGTCCTTTGAAGTGAAAAATCTTCACTTCCTCTACATGGAAAGGTGTGTAGTAGCCTTTTCCACCCAATTTTAGGATAAAAAGGGACCTTTTCTCCACCAAAAAAGGTTTCCTGATCCTGCTCTTGAATTCCTACATAGTACAACTGTCAAAAAAGCTATAATCTTGGAATATAATCAGGTTTAACTATAATTTTAATTATTGTAGTCTTTATTATTGTAACCCAACAGGTAAAGCTGTACCCAGGGCTTTCAACAGCACTCACCACCATTTCTCAATAGTAGAGCCCTGAATATTCTTTTATCAACCCTTATTATCATAAATAAAAAGCTTGTAACTAGTTATTAAAAGCTTCAGCATAGACTCAGCCTGACATTTTGCGGGCCTGGCCATGTTTTTTTTGGATTTTTGGACATTTTTACGCATAAAAGTGAGTTTTCTTCTTGTTTTTCCTTTATGTCTGCCATTTTGTTTATTTTTTTAGGCGTAATTTTATTAGAAAAATAATTTATAATATATATCTTATATTTATTTTTTGAGTGGTATATGTTATATACCACTGTGTGTTTTGTTTTTTAATTCCCTTGTTGCACAGTTGATTATAATTTAATTACCACAAAACCTTTATTTTTGGCATTTTTGACATATTAAAACATTTTAAGCCATCACTACTGTCCATTTTTTTAATTAAAAAGGACACCTCTTACTGTAAAACTAACAGTATTAGAGGCTTGGTTGGGTATATTGATAATTTCAATTTCCCTTTACAGAACCACCTTTTGGATTATACTTGCTAATTACAAGTTGATCTGTGAGATACTGGTATACAAGCAGTGTACCAGGTATCAATAAGCTGTATTTCTGACGTGTAATTGTTAATTTCAATTTCACTTTCACAATGCAAGGGCATAATACAAAAATATATTGCCCAGAGGCCATTCATAGATGTGCAAACAGCCTTTTAAGAAGTCTTAACTGAAATTAAGCCCTCTTTCTCTTGTTTGATTCAGTGGAAGAAAACTTCAGCCCACTTGAGACCCAGTCACAGGCCAACACACCAATGACACCCTCAGAACCACAGGGAAGCAAATCCAAAAGGAAGAGGCATGGTGAAGGCCTTATAACAGCTAAAAAAAGGACACCAATTGCCACTCAGAGGAAGAGAAAACCATGAAACTCTGCATAAATACAAGGTAAACCAACCTTGACCACTTTTACAAGAAAGATTACAATCATTAACCCAGTTGTAACCTCTAAAGTCAAATTTCCAAAAACAGTGGACAGAAAGTTTGTAAAAGGCACAGTCAAAGGTAAATACCCAAAGAAAATTAAGTTGTTGACTGCTTGCAAACACAAATATGTCACCTCTAAGCCTCAGAAACCTTGGCTTCCAAAGGAACTGGCCTGAGGACAGAGAAGGCTTGTCCAGAACCAGAAGACCTGGAGGAGGACAGCTTGGACACAGTGGTAGATGGCAAGAAATTGAGGCAAATCATACCCACTCTGCCATTCACATTAAAATTCAACCAGAACCTCAAACCAGAGGACTGGAAGGATATGGATCAAATTCTTCAGCTCCACCAACTCCTCAAAGACCTTTCCAATGGAGCATGGGCAACAAGAGGTTAAACCTTGCATCCAACTGGGAAGAACTTGGAGCAAGGTTCCAGAAGATATGTCTCAAAGAGATAGACTTCAAAGACCTTATGGTAATCAAAACAGGTTGGAACACCACCAGGAAGTTCAGACTCCTGGAGGTGAGGGCATACAGGATAAGGGAGAATCAAGACACTATCCATGCTATAGAAGACCAGCTGACCCAGACAGGGAATACTCAGATTCCTTCAGGCTCACAAGGAGTAGGCAAAACCAGCTCTCAAGTAGCTTCAAATCATTCAGGAGCCAACAGATGAGTGGCCAAGAGTCACCATTCTTCACAATCCCAGGAAGTTTTTGGGATAAGACAAGGATACAAGGGCAAAAACAAGACCTCTTTCAACCAAAGGCAGAAAGAGTCAGACCGAATGATCCAGAAGCTTTGGACTTAGTGAAAGAAGTACACAAGAACCAGAAATAGTTGTACATAATTCTAGAATAAGTAGCCCCATTAATATAAATATTACCCCCACTGTAAGGTGTGGATATGAAACTTTGATTAAAAATCAAGTACTTTTCCTGTCCTCAAAATTTGTATAAGGTAAAAATCAATTAAAAATAGTAAGAAATATTATTTTTGAGAGAAAACACGCCAATTTTACTGTTTATAGATTTCCTAGTATAAAACAATAATATTATAAATATTTATTGTTTTACCAACAATAAAAATTCATCCAAAAATACTCTACAAGAGATATTTAAGGCTACAAAAGAAATTTCTTCAAGAGCAATTTCAATTGCAATTAATTGGGCAAAGAACTGCAAGAAATTGATTAAAGAACAAAGTCTTTGAAAAGAATATTAAAGAGAAAACACGCCCAAAAGTGACCAGAGTGAATATGGAAACAAAGTGACAAAGTTTACAGTGATGAAAGATGCTTTAATTCACTTCTGGGGTGGTTCAGGGGTAAGAATGATTATAAAAGTTACAAACAATGATTATAATGATTTTTTCACGTGGTTAAAAGGTTTAAAATGATTTAAGAAAGGTGGTTGGAATCTTTTATTGATTGGTTTAAAAATGTCTAAACTAATTATAAAAGGAAAAGATTCTAACATGAAGAGAAAAGTGGGGCAAAGAAGAAATTCTTTTATAGCCATCAGTTCTCTTACTCCAAAAGTAAAATTTACTCTTGTCAGTCGTGAAAAACAGTCTGACAACAGAAAAGCCAATTATGGCATCATTGAACCCTGGTTTAGACCAAAAAAGGGCTGGTTTGAGCCATTTTTAGCCATTTTAGACCCTTAAATCAGCCATTCCTATAGCAATACCTGGTATAGAGCCTTCAAAACACGTCAGAATGTGTGTATGAGAGGTAGAAACCAGTTAAAACTGTTTTTACTATTATTGTTTTATCTTAAGGGTAGTTTTACCCTCTTGGCAACAGCTAAAACTACCCCGGTTGGTATCAAAACCTCATCATCAATTGAGTACACAGACCCTGTAACTCAATTACAGGCCAAAAGTGATGAAATGTTTCTTTAATTTTGACACCACATGCCTGTCAGAAAGGACTTTGGGGGTCTAGCTCCCCCTTAGAGCTGGAGTTCCTTTTCCCCCCAAATTTAATCTTTCCAATTTACTTTTCCTTTAATTCCTCATCATGTATTATACTTATAATTTACATATGTAATTCAATTGAGCTGCACAGTTCAATACAGTAATGATTGATACCTCATATGTAAATCAAAGTTCACTTGTGTAATACATGCGCACATTTTGACATTTCAATTGAATTCAATTGAAACTACTTCAATTCCTCATAACTTCCAAAATATACACAACACCTCAATTTTAACACAAATTTTGTTGATTAACACTACATGTGATTTGAATTAAATTAAAGTTTTGAGGATTTTCAATTTTCATACAGAAAATACTAAAAACTTAATTTAAGCTTATTTAGAGTTGAGTTACAAAATTTTCACTCAGAGGTGACCCCACCTGATTTTTTATGAGGAATCCAATGGTGAAATAATTTGTATATGTTTATTTATTGGATATAAGTTAAAATAATTTTTATTTAACTTTTTTCCAAATTTATTTATTTTTTTACAATTTTTTTAAAAATTCATTTTTACTTAATTTTTTCAAGTATAAATGTAATTTTATAATTTCAAAATTTAATGTAATTTTATTTTTAATTTTGAATATAATTTTATATTTATATTTTGATTTTTATTTTAATAATATAAATAAACTTATTTTATTTATATTTATATGTTAATTTTGAATTTGTGGTCTTTTGGGTATATGAAATTACCTCTAAGGCTCACACCGACTCAGATTGAACATAATGTTGTTACACCTGAGAGTAACTTAAAAAGTGATGCACTATGGTTACAAATGTCCCAATTTAGTGAGCAAACTCAAAAAAAGTTTGCAGAACTCCAAGAAAGCCATGAGAATATGAAAACATTCACACCCTCCATGGACAAAATTGTCAAAACTCTTCATGAGGGACATGCTCAATTGAGCAAAGCCTCTGAAGAGACCAAAAAAAGAAAGAATCAAGTATTTGAAGAACAACACCACAGTAAAGGCAAAGGGATTGTCTGGATCAAGACATAAAAAAACTGTTTAATGTCTACCATAACATGAAGCCCCAACCAAAAGGCCATGTTTTGCATAATCCATATCACCAAGAAGACATAAAAGCAGATGCCTTTTTGGAGAATGAGGAAAGGTCTCCATCTCAATACCAAGATGGAGAAAACATGTCTTATTCTGACAAGGAAGATTTAAAAAAGCTTCCAGAGGCCTCAAGCTGGCCCAAATCCTCTTACACAGGATAATATGATCATATGGAACTCATTGATTATATTGATTGACTCTTCATTGATGTACCAAATATACCAGACTACTGGATTACTGCTAGATTGAATACAGCATTTAAAGGAAATGCTTGTATTTATTACACAGAGATAAAACAAATACATGTTGGAAGAGTACAATCATCCAAAAGTACAGCAGTGGTACTTGGATATGGCAGAAGACCATGTCATTTGAAAATGACAAGTATTATGCGGACAAAGATCAATATGAGTGGTGTCTAAGACAGTCCAAAAGACTTATATCAATTGATCCTCAAATGAATATTCAGATGAGGAATCACAAACTCCTGACACAAATGCCAGGAGAACTAGAGCATGCAGTAAAATTCAGATGCAAGCACAGTTGCACTCTAGATGACATTGCAAATACCTTACAAGATGTAAGGAAGGGAACAATTATAGGGAAATATTCCCCATACAAAAGCAGTGGCTTCAGAGAGAAAAAAAACTTTCTGGGTGGAGCTTGAAGAAAAGCCCAGAGAAAGTATGGCAGAAGTGACTAAGAAGAAGAATTCTTGTCACAATTTTGGTTCAGCAGACTATTATGCCAATGAATGTCCAAAGGAAAAGAAGAAAATCTATTCCATTAAGGAAGTCCCAGAGGAGAAATCCCCCACAGAGGATTCTGAATCAGACTCTATGGGTTATGCCATCAGAGAACAATCTGATGGAGACCAAGAACCAAGAGAGGAATTTCTAGTGGACTATCAAGAGGAAACACCACTAGAAGTCCAGGACATACAGCTAGAAGCAGGCATGCCACAAGACACTGAAAACAAAAACTTGTGTAAACACACACAAGATGCACAAACATTCCTAGTTACACCAACTAAAGGAATGGAATACATACATGGGACAGCCACAAAGATGAATATTTGCATAGACAAGGCTCAACAACCATTGATCATTGACAGTGGAGCACACTGCTAAATAGTGGCCAGAAATTATCTGGATCATCACTTCCCAAATTGGGAACAACAACTCTTGCCAACCAAGGCAAAGATCTTCAAAAGTGCATCAGGGAAGATGACATCCATTTGGAAAACTATCAAAGAGATAATTATACCCCACAGGGAAGGTAATATCAGGCTCAATTCAGAGTTTGTTGTGCTTGAAGATGCCCACATCCAAGGGTCTTTACAGGGAACAGACTACCAGAGAATGTATGGCATTGATATTGACAACAGTAAAAATAGGAATATTACTATTGGTACAAACAAGAAAAAGATATTTTTACTTGATATATACCAGATATCCACCCATGACCCACAGGAAGAATTACTGAATGAATTCAGAGAAGGCTAATTCAGCACCAACCTCACCAGTAAACAGAAACTTAGTTTACTGAAGCTTCTGAGGAAAAATAGACCAGCATTTGCCATTGGTGAAGAACCTTTGGGAAACATCAGAGGCCATGATAAAGAATTATATCTAGATGTGGAAAGACCCTATCCATCCATGCTGAGAAGACCTTCATACCAGGAGAGTCTGGAAACTAGGAAGGAAATTGAGAAACACATCAATGAACTTCTAGAAATGGATGTCATCAGGAAGATAGGACACAATGAAATAGTGGAAATCACCACTCCTGTCCTCATCACCTGGAATGATGGCAAATCTAGGTTGCATGGGGATTTCAGAGCTCTGGATAACTACACAAAATCTTACAGGTACCCTTTACCAAGGATACCTCATGCCCTAGACAAAATGGCAAAAGCCAAATACATAACCTAGATGGATTTTATGAAAGGCTTCCACCAGAATGGAGTTAAACCAAAATCCATGAAACTACTCAGAATCATATGCCATATGGGTATATATGAGTACACCAGGATGCCATTTAGAATCAAAAATGCACCAGCCCACTTCCAAAGGATGACGGACATAATATTTCAGGAAGAAATATTGGAAGGCTGGATGGTAGTTCATATTGATGAAATCATCATATACTCAGAGACATGGGAAGATCATGTGCATTACATAGAAAGAGTACTAAGTAAGTGCATACCCATCAATCTGAAGATTTCACTTAAAAATTGCAATTTTGGCCAACACAAATTACTGGAACTGGGACACAAAGTCTCAGGTCTTACTCTGGACATAGACCAGAAAAAAGTAGCAGCAGTACTGCTAAAACAAGTACCAAAGAACATCAAAGAGATGCAATCTTTCCTTGGGTTTGCCAGCTACTACAGAAACCACATCAGAAATGTTTCCCACATAACTAGTAGTCTATAAAAGTCATGTTCAAAAGATGTAGTTCTTGAAATTACCAAGGAAAGGAGGGATGCATATGAGAGGATAAAACATGAACTCAAAAATGCACCTGTACTTCTCTTAACTGACTTTGAACTACCTTTAAAGCTATACATAGATGCAGCATGTAGCCAAGGCTTAGGGGGAGCCCTTCACCAGAGACAAATTGTAGATGGTGAACCAAGAGAGGGTGTGATATGCTACATCTCTAGGTGACTGAGATATTAAGAAGCCAGGTATGGGTCCACCCATACTGAATGACTATTACTAGTCTGGGATCTGTAGAAACTCCACTATTATTTGGAGGGTGCAGTCTTTGAATTCTACAAAGACTGCACAGCCTTGAAGTCTTTACTGAACATGAAGACTACCAATATACACATGCTGAGGTGGAAAATAGCCATCCAAGAGTATGGAGGCAATATGACCATTATCTACAAAGAAGGAAAAAGCCACACCAATGCAGATGGCCACTGAAAAATGTCAAAAGCAATGTAGCTTATGACCCTGAAGTAGCAGCCAAGATCCCTATCCATTTCATGGAAATAGATAGGAGGAATAACTTCAGATTTTCTGAATGGGTACTGGAACGTGGTACCCCAGACAGTGGAGACACTGATTCAGAGAGAACAGAAACTCTCATATTGGGAATAAGCTCCTCACAACTGCATATTGAATTATTCAGTGCAGTAATAAAGACATATGCCAAACACAAACAGTGTGGCATACTGTTGCAACTCCTTCAACAGTACAGTAGCCCAGAGCTAGAATCCAAGTTAGAGGAGCCCTGGTTGAGGGACTATAAGGACACAAAGTTTTTCCTTATATATGGCCTGATCTACCATAGAGAGAAACACACAAGTGAACTCACAGTAGTAGACAGTGACCTTATATACCTGATCCTGCAGGAATGCAATTACTGCCCCTATATGGGACACATGAGTGAAGACAGGACCAAGGAAAGGGTAGCAATCACAGCTTGGTGGCCCAAATGGGAAAAAGTGTTGGGTGAATATATCAATACTTGCAAAATATTCCAGAAGGCAAATAGGAAACATGGGAAAAAGTATGGGCTACTTCAACAAATAGAAGAGCCCAAACACCAATGGGAAACCATCAACAAGGACTGGGTGACAGGACCTGTCCCAGGAGGCAAAGAAAATTTGAATGCCTGCCGAGTCATAGTTGATAGGTATAGCAAAAGTGTGAGGTGCCTACCATTTCATAAGGAAGACACAGCAATGGATACAGCCTTGTTATTTTGGAATAATATCATATCCACATGTGGAGTCCCAAAAATCATCATCAGTGACAGGGAACCAAAATTTACATCAGAATTTTGGACCAACTTCTATGACATGCTGGGTAAAAAGCTTTTATTTTCTACAGCTTACCATCCACAAACAGATGGCCTAGCTGAAAGGATGATCCAAACCTTGGAGGATATCCTTAGGAGGTTCTGTGCATATGGCATGGAATACAAGGACCATGAAGGATACACCCATGACTGGGTTACCCTTCTACCATCAGTCCAACCGGCTTTTAACACTAATCAGAATTCTACCACAGGGAAGTTACCTTCACTGGTAGAAAAGGGTGGAATCCCCTATTGCCTGTGGATCACTTGAAGAAGAATCTTCTAACCATCCACCCCACAGCCAAGGAATTCCATGATATGTGGAAGAAGGCTTGTGACACAGTTGCCAAATGCATAGCTGAGGCAAAAGAATACAACAAAAATAGGTGGGACAAATCACACATGGAACCCAACTGTAAAGAAGGGGACCAGGTGCTAGTGTCCACACTTAACTTCAACCATCTTAAGGGACCAAAGAGAATGAGAGAATAACTTGTAGGTACCTTCACTATCATTAAGTTGATAGGGAAAAATGCAGTGGAGGTCAAACTCACAAAGGAATTTCCTAGGAAACACTCAGTATTCTCAGTGAGTTTGGTTAACCCATACTTCCAGACACAGGAGGACAAGTTCCCCTCCAGGAAGAAAAATCCCACTCCACCAAAAATAGTGGAAGTGGAAGACTCCCTTGGCCCTGTGAAAAAAATCATCAAGGCCAGGAAGATTAGACTTAATGGTAAAGACCAGAGACAATACTTTGTCAGATTTAAAAACCAGACAGAAGACACAGACAAATGGTTGGAAGAAGATGCCATACCAGATGGGAACCTTCATCTAAGGAGATTCAGGGTCTCTAGGAGGACTGAACAGTCTCATAAATGATGAGCCTTTTTTAGAGGCAGGGTATGTCAGCCTGTGACTCAAAACCAGAGCACAAGCATGACAGCCAAATACCATAAACCAATGGTAGAGCCAAGATAACATCAAAACATGGAGCTGAGGAAAGCCAGCTGAAAAAGTATCAAACAAAAGAGGAAACTAACCTCTTCATAAATATACAAGTCCCACCATCATATGAAAAGGAATAACGAATTCATTCCTACTCAAACTTGTTGCTGAGCATAAGCCTTAATTTTATCCTCTCATCTGAAGTCCAGAGGAAGAGGCTTAAGCCCGTTAAATGAGTATTAATAATGAAGCTCTACTTCAGGGCTATCCAATGGTACTAGCCAAATGGAGCTAGCACCAGAATTACAGAAGTTATGACAAAAATAAGGTCAAATAAGGGTGAATAAAATATTCCCCTCACATCTAACTCCTACAGTTTTAGTGTGAGATACCTAAAGTGGGGGCTTTTTGGAAAGCACACAATCAGGGCTATCTGATGGTGAAATCCATTTACCCATATCCCATCTAGAACAAAAGTTCTGGGGAAAATAAGCTCCATACATATTTTAAGCAAATCATACATATGTACAAAAAATGTTGTACATGGCATACCTTTTCCGTAATGAATGATAGATATATCAAATGAGGTACCAGTGTGTAGAAAATATCCAGGGCTAAACAATGAACCAACGTTGAGCTTGATATCTCAAAAACTGACAAAGTTATGGCAGTTTTAAGGTAAAAATCCCCCAGTTAGACCAATACTGTCTTACTGTAGAATATTCTCCCAGAACTATGATGATGAGGTGTCAAAAAGACAAATAAGCCTGTTTATACTTCAATACCTCATAGTTTGGTCCATAATGGGGTCCTTTACAGGTTCTGTACAGCATTCTACCTGTCATACATGTCAGAAGAGGGCTATGTGGTCTCCAGATGAAATTTTTCACCCTTTATTGGTGAAAACTGCCCAGATGTGGTTCAAAACCACGTCTGAGCCCAATAAAGGCTGTACAGGCCTTGTGAAAGCCACAATCCAGTCCTTGGAAGTGAAAAATTTTCCCTTCCTCTACATGGAAAGGTCTAGAGGCCTTTTTCACCCAATTTTAGGATAAAAAGGGACCTTTTCTCCACCAGAAAAGGTTTCCTCATCCTTCTCTTGAATTCATACATATTAAAACTTTAAAAAAGTTATACTTTTGGAATATAATCAGGTATAATTATAATTTTCATTATTGTAGTCTCTATTATTGTAACCCAACAGGTAAAGCTGCACCCAGAGCTTTCAACAGTGCTCACCCTCACTATTTCTCAATGGTAAAGCCCTGAATATTCTTTTATCAACCCTTATTATCATAAAGAAATCTTTTTTACTACTATTTTCACCATGTCACAGTCATAGTTAAAGCTTGTAACTAGTTATTTACAGCTTCATCATGGACTCAGCATGACATGTTGAGGCTATTGGAAATATTTTGAGAGAGGGATAAGGAGGAGTTCTTTTGAGAAATAATAAATTGATACTGACATTAAAATTTTGCCATATGATGTGCGACTTGCTTGAGCTTTTTTTGACATTGGCTTCATGATTGATGATTTTGACATGAAATTCAACGTGAAGAAAGAAAATTCAAAAATGAAAATAAAATAAAATAAAAGGATAGAAATGAAAATAAGAATAGAAATAAAGAGAAATGAAGAGAAATGAATCTTGAGGAGGTTCCAATCTTCATCACAGAGGTTAATAAGTGAGTTTGAGTTGGCCAAGGAGCTGGAAAAGAAAATTTGATGCCAGGTGCTCACAGAGTGGCCCAGGAAATTTTTTGAGAGATTGTAGATCCCTCGGGGAAGTGCATACCAGGAGAGGAATTAATTTTGGCAATTACCACTCCCACCAGTGCCATAAAAAGAAAATAAATTTGATGAAGGAATGAATTGGAATTGGAAAGACTTGGAAAGAAATTACAAAAAGGAACGGTCCACTTTCCCAAGTGAAAATGGCCATAAATCTGGAATTGATGTTGAAATCCAGGCCAAAGATCTCTCTCCAAAAATTTCAGAGTGCTCACATAGTGGCCAAGGTGATGCTTACAACAAAAGGGTAGAATACCTCTCAAGGTCCATACCAGCAGTGGGACTTACTTTTGGTAATTTCTCTCCCCACAAAGCAACATAAAATAATCAAGATCTTGAAGAATTGGGTCCTTGATTGTCAGGATATAAAGAACTAAAACCCTTGATAAGTTCAGGATGATTATTGAGGGTTTCAGTTGGTTCCCAAGTGGATCTTTCTGGGTTTTGACTGAAACGTTTCCATTCCACCAAATACCATCATTTTCCTCTCTTGAGCTTTGAGTCCAGTATTTGAGAGACTTCCCATTCCTCTTCTTCTTCAATAATAATTGGAGGAGGAGACTGTTGATGCCTATTTGGGATTGTTGATGTCTTGACTGGTTCCAAGAGGGAAATATGGAAGACTGGTCAGATGGACTTCCATTAAGATGGGAGCTTGAGATCAGGCATGAGGGCTGACTTTCTTCAAGATTGGAAAACGACCCAACCATCTTTCAGAAACGTTTTTGGTGGGTCTAGTTGATTTGATATTCTTGGAAGAAATCCATACCATGTCACTGTCAGGCTGAGTCTATGATGAAGTTATAATAAGGCTATATACAACTTGAACTATGATTGTGTCATGGTAAAAAATGATAAAGAAAGGTTTGGTATACTTTATAAGGGTTTAAAATAAAGTGATAAGGGCTTTACTATTAAGAAATAGTGGTGGTGAGCACTGTTGAAAGCCCTAGTTGCAGTCATACCAGTTGGATTACATTAATAAGACCTACAATACTTAAATTTAAGGGATACCTGACTTTTTTTCCAAGGGTATAACTGTCTTTAACAGTTTTACTATGTAGGAATTTAAGAATAGGATGGGGAAACCTTTTATGGTGGAGAAAAGGTCTCGTTTTATCCTAAAATTGGGTGAAAAAGTCTGCTAGACCTTTCCACATAGAGGAAGTGAAGATTTTTCACTTCCAAGGACTTTCTTGTGGTTTTGAAAATGTCTGTATAGCCTGTATTGGGCTCAGATGTGGTTTTGAAACCACATCTGGGCAGTTTTCACCAGTACAGGGTGAAGATTATCATCTTGGGACCACATAGCCCTCTTCTGACGTGTATTACACATAGAATGCTGTACATAACCTGTACAGAACCCCATTATTGGCCAAACTATGAGGTATTGAAGTATACACAGGCTCCTTTGTCTGTTTGACACCTCATAATCATAAGTATGGGATATTAGCCCATAGTGAAGCTGTATTGGGCTAACTGTGGAATTTTGACCTTAAAACTGCCATACCTTTGTCAGTTTTTGAGATAACAAGCTCAAAGTTAGTTCATTGTGTAGCCCTGGATGTGTTCTACACAGTGGTACGTCATTTGTGTGGTTATCATTAAATATGGCAAAGTTATGCCATGTACAAGATTTTTTGTGCATATGTATGATTTGCTGAAAATCTATATGGAACTTGATTTCCCCATAGCTTTTGTTCTGGATTATATATGGGAAATAAATGGCAACATCAGATAGCCCTGATTGTGCTCTTTCCAAAAAAATCCCACTTTAGGTATCTCACACTAAAACTGTAGGAGTTAGATGAGGGGTGAATATTTTCTTCCCCTCATTTGACCTTATTTTGCCCAAACTTCAGTAATTATGGTGCTAGCTCAATTTGGCTAGTACTGTTGGATATTCCTGACTTAGAGCTTCATTTTGAATACCCATTTGATGGTTTTAAGACTATTCCTCTTGATTTCAGAGGAGAGGTGAAAATTAAGGCTTATGCTCAGCAACAGCTTTGTTATTCTTTGTCCTATGATTATGGGACTTGTATGTTTGGAAAGAGGTGGGGTTCGTCTTGTGTTTGATACCTTTTTAACTGATTTTCCTCAGCTCCATGTTCTGGTGGTATCTTGGCTTTACCATTGGTTTATGGTATTTGGCTGTCATGCTTGTGCTCTGGTTTTGTGTAACAGGCTGACAGTCACAAGGATTGAAAACAGGTGGACTTTCTCTACTTTTTCTGCATACCTCTCAAACCTGTTTATGGCAACTTCAAGCTCTCTCTAGAAATCTTGCTGTACTGGTTGGATTTTTTTGATAAATTTCCAGAAGGGGTATCTTGAGTAATGTGAGCTGAGTCAAAATGAGGATCTCTTCCATAAACAGTCAAAAATGGTAATTGTTTTGTTGAAGAGTGGTAAGAGTTATTGTAGGAAAATTCAGCCAGAGGGAGCAAGGTGTTCCGATCACCTTGATTATAGCTGACATACATCCAAAGGTACTGTTCTAGTATCTTATTGAACCTCTCTGTCTGTCCATCAGTTTCTGCATGGTGAGCAGTTTACAGATCTCTTGAAATCTTGAGCTGCTGATAAAGATTGGTCCAAAAAAACACCTCTAGCATTAACAATGCTTGAAGGAAGGCCATGCTTTGAAAAGATATTTTTGTTGAATGAATGGGCCAAATCCAATGAAGTTATTGAAGAAATTCACCAGGGCCAATGTTATGTCAATTGTCGCCAATTGACTTCACATCAAGCAAATTTGAAGGAGGATAAGAGTCAAGCAAATGTCAAGCACACATCACACTCTGGTCTTACACCAAATCCTGTGACATCCAAGTACCTCTGTGCCTCAACTGAGATTCTTCACCACCTGATCCTCCCGCAACCATCCGATTGTTGGTAAAAATTACACAAGACCCTCCTGTTTCCACACACACATAAAAGAGCTCCTTCATCCAGTCTTGATGTACAGAAGGGGTGTGTGACTTCCCAGGTCATCCATCAAAGAACTCTGCCTTAGTAGGATTGACATTTTGCAGGTGAAATTGGTGGAGCCTGCCACACAATACTGTGGGTGCATGGGTGTGACACATGCACACAAAGGCAAAGAATGTGAGGGCCTAATGTCAATTGGCATAAAACATTTACGGGTGACACATGTGGAACCCCTTGTGGGGGGTGCAGGTTTGGTTGCAGGTGCTTGTGCAGTGGTGTGTGCATGTGTTAGTGCTTGTGCAGAGGCAGGGGTGGGTGCAGGTGTGTGTGTGGGTGTGGGTGCTCTTGCAGTGGCGGGGGCAGGTGCATAAGCATGAGACATGTGCAAGAAGCCAAGAGCATGTGTGGATGTAATTTTCTGAAACCTACCTGCTCAAAGGACTCATTAGGGCATGTGACCAGCTCCATGCAACTTACAAACATCCAAACTCTCATGGACCCAATGTAATTCTGAGGCCCACTTGGATGATGGGCCTATTCTCCTTCCAATGTTATGATGGTGCAGTTGTGTCATTTTAGATCCTGTGATATGTGAGTGTGTGGGTCATTTGATCATTGCAATTGGCTTATTAACACTGCACCCAATGTCAACATAGTAATTCCTTTGTGGCCATGTGAACTGATGGGCTTTGCTGGTCAAAATGACAGGTCACTGTCACCAAATGTTCAGGCAGTTATTTCTCTAGAAAAATTCCTAATGAATCTGAGAGATTTGCATTTTTGTGTCACTATATTTTCAGGAAAAAGTGGAGACTAAATGTCATCAAATTATGGCTTTAGCATTACAAGCAGCCCACATGACATCACTTTGTTATCATACAATCCACAGTGACCTTCTATTTCTTCTTCAGATATAATCAAGTGTCCATCATCAAAACCAACAGCTCTAGAAATATTGAGATGCGGCCAATCTGGTAAGAAAGTCCCATCAATATTCAAAGTTTTCAAGATCAGAGAGTCATTTTTCAGCCCGCAAGATGGCTCAGAGACTTTAAAAATGCTATTAATAATACCAAATTGTCGTGATTTACCCCGCAGAAAACATATCACACTGTTTCTGACATTTTTGGATTTAGTTGAAAATATGTTGTTCCCAATATTAATGTTTGAAATTGGAAAATACCAAGGTGAGAAAATCCTTGAAGTGGGATGACTTGAGGATTTTACAGGAGTGTCTAAGCTGATCCATTCAACTATTTCCCTTTCTGAATGAAAATTCTGTAAGTACTCAACAAGGCAATCATAATTCTGTTGGTAATGGTGGGATGGTTTGTTATATTTTGGGTGATTGAACGGGGAAGGTGGCTGCAATTTGAAAAGTTTTTTATTTTACATGGGATGGATGGGGATTTTAGCAGAATGGAAAGGTTGGAACATCAACAGATATGTTGAAGTAAGGTTTTATCTATATAATCTATTCAGAGTTGCAAGAGGTTAGTCTTATCCGGTTCATGTTTTTAATCAATGTGAATATATTTCTCTTATTAATTAGCATACATATTTTGCTATTTGTTGGCATCTTTGCAAATACTCCAACCAATTGATCATAAACCCATGCCGCTGAGGCTTGTGCTGGGCCCCAACATTGGAAGAGTTCTGGACTGTTATCAGCAAAATGATGATTTGGTTTACTTTTCTGTTTTGGGAACAGTTGTTTATTTGAAAAGCATAATTCTTTCCAATGTTCAGGAAATGCAGTTGCATCATCCATTGAAACAGTCTGACTTGTGGGAATGTTGATAGCACTAATCAAATGGAATGTATTTTTGGTTAGTTCATTTGAAAGCTCTTCTGATTGACTCATTTTTCTTTGATTGTTGGGGGAATTGGGTTCATCTAATGACATCTGTTGACTGAGAATTAAAAATGGAATATAGACTTTGTATAATAAAACCCATTCAGTGGCTTTTAAACTACCATGAGAGGGGGAACCCATTTTGTGGGGTAATCCTGTCCATGATAAGGGAATTATGGTATCAGATATGATTTGTCAGAGATTTGCCACAGCCTCACCCTTAATCTGGTGATCACTCAGTGCACTGATATCCAATTTAGAGGGGATTTTGGAATTGGGCATGTAATACACATCAAATGACGGAATCTCCCAGAACAACTAGATGGATGTTGTGTGTGAGGGGTGGGCATTGGGAGGTAATACTTTTCTGGGTGGAAGTAGTGGGGAGTGACTCATTTATTATTTTTGCTGCCTCTCTTCTCAGGGAGAGGGCCTCTCTCAATATGATTTGTTCAAGAGAGCTGTTTGAGGTCATGGAATCTGAGTCTGAACTGTTTGTGTCATTGGATTTCCTGTGGGATCTGAAGAAAATTTTTGATTTGGACTCCGGAATGCAAAATTTGAAAGCTGCATGATCAATCCAAATTACAAGTATTAAATTATGCATTATTTCAAGATTAACCATTCTGGTTTCATCCCAATACAGAAGGTCTTCCAAAATTGAATGTTACACTGCATAATAAGAGAAAATTCCTTGTCTTTGTTGTAGGGATTCCCAGAGCCATTTCACAATGGTTTATTTATGATTTTGGTATGAGGGTGTGTATTGAAATTGAGGACCAATTTCTTCAATTTGAGCTTTGTGAATAGAGAAAAATTTACAAAAGTGATTTTCTGAATGAGAAATAAATCCAGTAATCTTGCGCATGGCAACCACATCCACAATGGCTGTTAGGATGGCAACACAGATAAAGGATCCTGAAGGGCCTGTTGAGGTGGGGAAAATTGTTACCTTGACATAGCTCTTTGAGCTTCTTGATGAGTGGAATTAATAGGTAATTCAATTGAAGGAAAGCTGGCTCCTTTGGAACAGGTATTATTCCTGCAACATAGACATTCTATGGCTTCAATCTTTCACTTGGGGGGAGATTGAGACAAATAAGCATGATAGGTCCAATGCTGGCCAACTGGGTCGAATTTCCATGTGCATTAAACCAGTCCACATAAATGGAGAAGTCCAATGCACCGGGAATGGACATGAATGAAGGGTTGTTGATATTTCTAGTGCCAGTGAAGAGTCTCCTGACCAATCCATCCCAGATGTCACACTTGGGGGAACCTTTGGTAATTTGCTATTGTTGATCTTGATGCAGAACTTCCATAATTCCAGCCCACTGGAGATATCTGGCAAGCAAATTTTTGAATGGTTTATAAATGAAATGTTTTTTTGGGATAATTTTTTTTTCATTTTGGTTGTGTTTTGGGTGGGGGGTTCAAATTAATTGATGAATTTGCCTAATGATTGTGTGCAAGGGGGATCATGATCATTTGGGTCATTATGGGGTTGGTCAGTTGTGACAGATTCAGTAAGGCCATCAAGAAAGAAACATTGAGGACAACATATATGGCTTTGAATCACTGGCTCCAATTCACAATTTTCAAATATGGTACTGACATCTTGAGGTATATGGAAGGCAGGAGTGGGGTGAGCACCTCAGCTTGAGATGCTGGACTTGATCAGAAGGTTCAGGGAGGGGTTGATAATGTGTGAAGTCCTGCAGTGTATATTATACCTTAATGATAGAATGGCAGATATAATCATTCCAAGGGCTGGTGGGGTAAGGTTTGGAATGCCGCTGTATGGTTTCTGTGCAGTTGAAGTGAGACCCGGTGGTGTGGAGAATGTGCTTTGGGTCAATTGAGAATGATAAGCTGGGAAAATTTGATCCAATAGAATTGGTGGGCACTCAGATCTTGATGCAGAAGTAGGGATGTTTGGAATATTATTGGGTCCAATGGCTTATTTGAGATTTTTAATGTGCTGTTTATATTGGAAAGGTGTGAAGGCAACTTCCTGCCTATCACCCTCAGGGGAAGAGTGTGTTTGAGTTGAGCAGTGTTGACACATGCATATACGCATTGAGGAATAGTGGGGGGTTGACAATGTTGTGGGAATTGTGAATAAGGTTGGTTTGTTCATAAATATTTATGGTTGATGTGCAAGTGCTTAGGGATGTGATTAATTGAGAAAAAAAATGAGTGATTATTTATGAAGGGGGATATGATTTGAGCCAGTGGAGGATTTCATCCCATTTGTAATGCTGGCTCAGCTTCAGGGCATAAAGCACAATTTATCACATCTTCATCATGGAATTAGTTGGGAGTGTACTTGGTTAAAATGGAATGCTGCTCAATGCTTGTACATATTCTAGTTTATTTACACATGGTGATACTGTGGGCTTGACCCTTGAGGGGAATTTAATTAGTGATGTTTCAACATTGAATTGTGGGGATTAACATTTAAACCATGTATGCTGGAAAGCCATTGTACATCGTTTGAACCTTATTACAGACATAACAATATTAGTCTATTACATAAGCCTTTGGAGTGGAGCTAAAGTCTTGGTATTTGGTTTGAGTGCAGCAGGCTTTTAATCATTTGGGATTAGATTTGGATTGTCTTGCCTTTCTTGAAAAGGTGATGTCTCCTTTTTGGTTAAATCCTTCAGGAATACACCCTTATACAGATATAGAATGCTGGGCAATTTTGATGTATATATTGGCAGTTTGGATAATTCAAACAATGTGACAATGGGGAGGGTTAAATGTTTATTTAATCTAGCTACTTATAAATGATGGGTCCCCTTTGAGATAAAGGAAATATCAAATTATATGCTGGTAGGCCATGCAGTATGGTTGCCAACAAAAGCAGAAGAGCTCAATAGCAGGCAGGGAGAATTTGCCTAAAAATAGTTCTATTAGACTTCCATGAGAGACTTGGTTCCCACTATTCATAGAATTTTACTATTATAAATTTGAAAAGCTTTCATCTCATATTACTCTATTTTATCATAATACTGAGCCGTTTTATCAAGTTGAAAATATTACTGTAGTTTTTTAGCCCTTATGTCATCTTCCAAGCAACATAAATCCTGTTCAGGTTCTCTTCATGACTCATATAGTGAATCTAGCATAGAATATTTTCAAAAACAGTAACCAATGGGTCCCAACATTTCACTAACTACCCCTATTTCATCCTCAATGAATGTATCAGGTCTCAAAATTGATGTGGGAAATCTGATGGCTCCAACTGCAAGAACTTGGTCAATCCCAAATATTTCCATCACTCCAATTCCCCCAAACTCCACTAATAAACAAATGCATGTGTCTGAGGGGCCAGGAAGCACACCTGAAATCTCATCAAAGGCTAATCCCCAATCAAAATTTCCACGTGACTTCCTCCTTAATCCTGGTCAGAATCCAGTCGCGTCCCAGGAACCCTTTGGGAAAAGTAAACAGACAACCCTAAATCTTGCATCAGGATCTCAGGTTCATGTGGGTTGATGGGGGGAAACAAAAAAGACCATTGGAAAATTTTACTCAGAGTGGTCTGTCAGAGGGAAATCCGGGATCAATGGGTCATCAAAGTAAGTCATTTTGATGTTGGAGTATAAACATTTTCACAATTTGATATTTTTGTTTCATGGGTTAGATATGGCACCTAAAGGCAAGTCAGTCCAATCTCAGGAGCCAATCAAAGATCATGAGTATGACCAGTATTTAAAATTTTTTTGATGTTTTGGGTGGCAGGTGATGAACTTTATGCATCTTTGCCTCTGTTCCATAAAGAAGAGGTCACTGGACGTCATCATCCATATGCCTCCAAACCAAGAGCAGCTCATGCAAGTTCATCAAGAGAAAGAATTGTGGATGTTGAGGATGAGAACATGTCTCCCAATCACAGTGAAACAAATGATGAACCAAGGAAGGACAATTTCGTGGCACATGAGGAGTGAACTCAGTCAAATAGTGAGTTCACCCACCCTCAAATGCCCCTTTCCCAGAGTATGCTTCAGCAATCCAAGAACAGACAGAAAAGGAACCAGGCTCACAAATCTCACAATGTGGCAAAGCGTGCAAGAAAGAGGGAGCAACAAAGATGGCTGAAAGTGGAACTTCCAGAAAATGTCCATGGGATGAGATCAGCTGTACATTCCCATTGCCTGTTCCTACTCAAAATGAGAGATAAGGATATTTTCTCACTACCAGCATCACACAGCACAGAAGAGTGTGAAATTGTGATTCAAGTTGCTGGTCATCTGGAATATATCGCTGAGGATGTTTTGAATGAGCCATCAACACAGGTTCAGTCTCAGGGTTTCCAAAACTACTGCAAAAATGAGCTCCATAAGCTAGTACTAAAGCGTTTCACTTGGGACTGGGAGAGCTCGTGACAAAATATGTTAAATGAGCTGATGTCTATGGTGTTTTAACATACCTTTGGTCTTGCACTTGTCAGCACCAAGTATAATCCTTAATTTTTGGAACAAGGATCATGAGAGCTATGGGGTCATGGCAGCTTTAATGGAGTAATATTTCACTTATTTGAAAAGAGAATGGAAGTCTATTAAAAAGGATGCTGATTATTTGGTAAAAAAGAAGGAGCATCAAAAGCTTGCAAAGATTTGTCAAAGGCTTAGTTACCTTATCTCTTTTTCATTGTGAAGTAAGTCTGATGATAATCTAATTGACAATGTGCAGACCTGTGAGCACCATCAGGAGTGGTGTGATACAGCTGTATTTCCCATTCTAGCATCACAATTCAATGACCCTCAAGTATGCTCAGATACTGAGGAGGTAGTGGAAAATGGAAGTCAAGTTTACTGCAGAGCGGTATTATGCTGGCGCTCACTCTCATTTAATGAGCTGGTATTAAAAATTGATAGAGACATAGAGTTTTGGCATAGGATTAAAAAAAGGGTAAAATAACTATTGATAAATTCCAAGAAATTAGATTGATAGATGATGGTGATATTCCTCAGGGGCTATCTTTTCAGGTATTTGATCAGGATTGGCTCAAAGGTTGTAGTAAGATGGAGACTATAGCCCTCAAGATACTTGAAATGCCAGTTATTAGAGCAAATGGGAATGCTCTGCAATAACTTAGTAAGATAAATGTATAGCACAGTTACACATTAACATTTTGTGAATTATTAGTGCAGGTTTAATACAATCTGATTCTTATTTCTTAAATATGAAAAAACTTGCTAAATAAGTTAGAATATAAAAAATATTAATTGGAATGTATCACCATTTCCCTCATAATGAATACTCTATTGCTCATCTTCATTGAGGAAATATTGAAGAAGTTTGATCCAGCTCATGGTGTTCATAATTGTGGACCTGTGACGGGGTGAGAAGGAGTTATTATCTTTTTGAAGCACAAATTAGATAATATCAGGAAGGCTCACACAGTTAATGAGTTTTTCTTTTCTTGGACCTATTGGTGATTGGAATATGGAATTCCCATAAAGAAAGATTTAAGAATAGTAATACAATCAGGGACAGAGATTAGCTTGAAAGTTACCTTTTGCATGTTGACCTCTACTGAATGAGGAGTGATATAGTGAATGACCTTCACAGGTCATTGTTGGCCAATAAAATTGAGTCAATCAGCAGCCTGAGCCTCAATGGCTGAGTTCCAATTGGGATCCTGGAAAGGTGGATTTCAGAGTCCAAAAATTGGGGGCCCTTCACCATTGAATAGACAATATTAGTGCAAGTTATGTTAAGGCCACTTCTAGCTGCATCAATGGATGCAATGAGTACTTCACATTCAGGATTATTGAAGAAGTTCTCCAGTGCCTTCCCCTGCGCTTGTGCTGTAATTGTTCCATCAATTTGTGCTGAAAGGATAGAGTGATGGGCAAGTACAATACCAATTCTACCATAAAAAACCAGTCAGATGGATTAAATTGGTAATTAATGCATATTATAATTAACTCAGTAATCAACAAACTGGTTTCATTGGGTGTAAGCCACCAATTTTGTTGGAAAACACTTTGATTTTTTGTTCTTTAGTAATATTTTTAGGAGGTTTGCAATTTTACTACTCATCATGCAGGTTTCCACATCCACAACAGTTCAGGTGATTGTTGAGGAGTTATCCTGAGTGCTCCTGCCATCATGGTCTTCCAAATCCACATCCTCCACACTGTTAAGCACTATATGATGGTTACAACATATTCACAGCTTATTAATATTTCTGAAACATTTTCCTGGTCCTTTGATTTTGGATGATAGGAATTATTTGTATAATATGGAATATTCTTGCTGCATTGTTGGGTTAAGTGGGAGCAGTTTATAGTGATGGCTAATAGTGGGGGGATTGGAGATGTGTGGTTTTGGTGCAGCGCAAGCATAAGTTCTGCAATTACAAATGAAAAATATCATTTCTACCTTTGGAAAGACTATTCATGATGAATGGTGACCAGTTATCTTTATCTGAGCTCTGAGGTTGGGTGATTAGTGATATTATGCCCAAAGGGTCATAAATGGTGTTGTGAATAGGTGTGCCCATTAAACATATTAAATGGGATGATATGAGGCTATTGCTGACACAGTGAGTGGCAGTGTATTGAGAGCAAATATAGCTATAAGATGTGGGAAGGGTTATTGGATATAATAGGTAATTTGAATTATTAAAAGCTCAGAAACTCACTGTGCTTCATCCAAAGTTATAAAATGCCAATTGATTTTAAAAATGCATGATTTAGAGGTATTGGTTTTTTTAAATCCTCGGGTGATAGTATTGTAAGAAGTGATGATGATATCACATTGTAAGATGTTGGTCTTGGGTTGTGAGTGACAAGTGGGGACATGGTAGATCTTGGCTTGCAGCTCTCCAGCCTTAGCATGCTTGGATATTTATGATTTCCAGTTGGTGATTAAGGGAGGTGGAGTGCTGGGGGTTTTTAATGAGCCACTCCTTGGAGGTAGCAATTAGTGCAATGGCCTGAATGGTTTTACCTAATCACATATCATCCACAAGCAGTCCTCCAAGAGGGGTATTGGTTGAAAGCAATTTGAAGGAGCTGACAACCTTGTTTGTAATTATGTGCCTGGCATTAAAAGTGGATCCAGGGGGTGAGGTGGCCCAAAGTTTATTGGTAGATTTTCCATTGAGGATTTCTCAATCCCAGAGAAAAGCTAGTCTGGTTTTTTGATGAGGGAGGAGGGGCATTTGAATCATGGGCAGCTCTGATCCACTGGGTAATTGGATCAGTTTTTGCTTAGAAGTCAATGAAAAGAGAGCAAGGTATAAGGGTGGCATTGAGTTTGAAGCAGGAAATGTGGGAGTACAATGTTGACATTGACTATGAGTATTACAGTCATATTCTTTAGGAATTTTAAGCTTGAAGTCTTGTTTTTCCAAACTTTCAATGATTAATAGAATGTTTGGATACAATGTGAAGAAAATCAACGCTAGATTGGGTTTCTGAGATGAGGAAGGATCATTGGGATCAGTCATAAATAATCCCTCAACAAATGATGCTTGAGTAGGATTGGATTGGAAATTTCCAATCCATGCCCCACCAGGACCACAGTGCATGAACGTTTATGGTGCCCCAAGGAATGGTATCAACATGTTGGAAAGGGTTCTGGGGAGAGATCCAATAGTATTCTGATTATTGGGAAGATATACAAATATGTTGTGTTGATTTTGCCATACGATAATCCAATAATCTAAGTGGGAATTATCAATTTTTGAGGCTATATCACTAGTTATTTGAATGAAAATATCAATCATCCTAAAACAAAGTGGTTTTGAAAGGGTTGAAATGATGGCTATTATGAATTATTTGGGGACAGTGGGAAATGATATGATCAGGAAGGGTTTGCTAAATGGAATGAAGACCAATAAGTGCAGGTGGGGAACTTATATGAGAAGCAGAAATGGGCTCAAAGGGGGATGGCCTGTGGTTATGTGCATGGTTGTCAGGAAGATGGACCTCTTGGAGTTATAATTTTCATATCCAATTTGGGGCACATATCAAGGCAAGGTGTCAAGAAAGTGGGTGCACCAATATGATTTCTGGATCTGCCACATATTACACAAGGATGGGTGGACCAAGGTTCACATTAACATATCCAAAATAGGGTGGGTTGTAGCAACTTCTTGTACAGTGGCATATTAGAGGCATGCATCCACGTTTGCTGGTGTGACAGTGAACATTGTTGCATGTTCCCCATGTTAATTGTTGTACAGTGACTTACTGGGAAATGGTGGCAGTGGAAAGAAAAATTTCACTGTGGGGTTCTTTTTGTGTGGGCAGGTGAGGTATGTATGGTGGCATGCCACCAAAATGAGTTTGGTTTTGCACAAAAATTATTGTGGACTGAGGCCTACTGGGATTCCAGGGGGGAATGTGTGACTTGATCAAAGGGGGCGCTGGCCATGAGCTGTGATTCACTTACACATTCACCCCAAATGCATTTGAGGCTGTTACTAATCCACCCAGATTGGCATCAGGCAGTTTACCTCACATGTGTGAGAATCTCTGGAGGAATAGGCCACTTGCCCAGGGTAACTTTTTGCTGGAAGACAGGCACCAAAAATTCTGCAGTTCATGAGAGAATGTCCTGCTTATTACCTGCAGTCGCAGATCCCCACGCAAAAATATCCAGCCTCAGGGATCATGGGCAGGGGTTATGCTAATGAATATGATTCTCAAGAAAATCCACACTGATTGGCCTCAGGTTTCCATGCGCAAGCGGGTGAGCATTTGCAGTTAAGCAGACCACCCGCACAAGCAAATAGCTGGTTGGAAGACAGGTGGTAAAAGGTGTGCCAGCTGTGTGAAAATTTCCTGCATATGACCCATGGGGGTGCATATGACAGGGTGTGGCGGCTCAACAATGTGCAGGCATTAAAATCATAAGCCGGCGCCACTCATAGCTTTCCCCAACCTCAGCACCGGAGTGAATTCACCGTTTGTGTATGACCCAAATCATTACTCATCCCAATATGCACCCCTTACAATAACTTGGAATACACTAGCATCTGTGCTGTAGTTAGGTGGAGCTCTGAAACAAGTTGCATCAAAAGGATGCATTTGAGAAATTTGACTCTATGGCTTGGAATGATTGCATGTTCCATTCTTGTACAGCTTTTGCTCTGCCCTGCAGCATACATGTACAAAGGTGTACATACTATAATGTCAGCTGTACTTATTAGGATGGTGTAATACTACTTAAGCCTGCATGCATATTGCTGATGGGTATCCACCTTCCAATTGTTTGCATAGCTCTAGTTCATGTGCCACATGCTCAGTATGGTTATTTACCTGATTTGCATTTGCCAGCTCAGCATTTCATTGTCAAAAGCTAACTACAGAAGATTTTTGGAATTCCATTATGGGAGGACTTTTCACAATAGTTGATTGGACAGCCTGGTTCTGTGCACTTTACCTAAGCATGTGAAAATAACAGCCTGGCCAAAATGTCTTCCAATGTTGTGCAAAATGCTCAGGATGCGTGCTTACAAATATTAAATAGAAATTGCTCAGGAGGGGTGCATTTGATATTGTTATTTCAATAGCTCAACAGATGTACAATGCAAATGTTCAGCCACTGAGCATTTAAATTATGACCCCAAAGCAGACCTGCACAATTGGTTGACCCAAGCTCATCCTGTATTCACTTGTCATACAGTCGCCTGACCCTTTTTTCACACTCTATCACCCCGCCATAATGCTTGTATGCTCGCTGCAGTCACCTACAACCAAATTACCCACATTCTTTTCTGCATTGGTCATTTGTGGATTGCACTCACTGTTTTCACAGGGGCTCTTCTAAGTGAAGAGGGCCTGGCACTCAGTAAACTGGGACTTACTTATGGAGGGCTCACGATATGGTAAGAAAAGAGTACACTTAAGAGTGTTAAGAGATGAATTACTAAATAAAAGAATATAAAAAAAGAAGCAAAAAATAATAAGATTAAGAATAAAAGAGCCAACCACAAACAAGTCCAAGTCCACTGTTTCATCCTGTCAGAATGGAAAGAGAAGGGTTAATAAGGATATGGCCACCCAAATCATATTGTACAGGCAAAGAAAGAAAAAAGGCTAAGACTAACTTAAAATCAAATAATTATAATACCCAAAATAAGGATAAGAATAATTATATAATATTAAATATAATAAGTTAATTAAATGGGGAAAAGTCCCCAGTGGGAGAAGGAGGGACTGGTATATGTGAGAATCACCAGCCCTGATCCAGACAGTGAATTTTCATGAGAAGATTTGATGATTGAATTGAGTCTGGCCAATACAGGTCCTGTATGGCTGTACATAATCTGTACCAGAGGAGTGGTGGTATTGAGTGATCATACAGTTTGGGGATGGTGTATCCAGACTGTATTCAGTAATTCCAACCTGTGCAAGTATTGACAGCCTGTATTGATGAAACAGACTGTATGCATGTTTCAGCAAGGAATATTGCTGAAACTGAATTCTGATACACAAAGTGGATTTTCTGGTTTGAGGTGTTTCAGTGGGTGTAAGTATGAATACCCTGACGCCTTATTGGTGGTTGTTACAGTATCCCCCTCTTGAAGCTGGTGGGCTCCTGAATACCATAATACCCTGCCACTGTTGAGTGGCATCTCAATATCCCCCCATTTTTTCCAAAAAAATTATTTTTAATTATATTTCCCTCTTGACCATTATTTTGAAAATCTTCTCTTCATTTCTTCACTGTCATACTTGATTTGAATTATCTTCCCCCTTCATTTAGCTTGAGTAAGTGCTTTACACTTCAAAATATGCTTCTTGCTTTGGATTCAGTCATTTACTTCCTCTCAAGGCATAAACCTTGGGTTGTATCCCAAAATGAGTGCCATAGAGATCTTCTCAAAATTTGATGACCAATGAGTATATGTTCATATACCTCATTGTGAATGGGCCAGCTTGATGTTTTGGCCCTTCTTGCCCTGTTTGGCATCCCTTCAAAAGTCTTCAAGGGGGGTCTTGTCCCCATTGTCCCTGAAAATGCCTCAAAATATGGATTTGGGGTCCAATTGGCCCTACCATTGATTTTGGGTCATGGCCCTTCTTATGGTGATTTTTGGTTTTTATGGCTTCAGGGCATTTTTTGGCCCTTTTTAGTCTTTGGTTGACTTTGGGTTCCTACAGTCCACGGTCCGTGGGGGCCATTGGTGGCCCCCAGCACCTGAAATGACCCCTGAGCCCAAATTTTCTGGGGCTTCAGGGGTCCCATGGCCTGGGCCCATTAGAAGGGTCCAGGAACATAAAGATTGTGACCTCCCCAAAGTTTCAGGGGAGGTCCTGGGTGGTGAATTCAGTTCAAAAGAGACATGGACTCACCACCTTAAGGACTTTGTGGGGGAGCCATCATTGAGTTATGGCACCACTTCCTTGAGGTTATTTTCTTTAGACTTGAAGTGACTTAATCTGACTGCTTGAATCTTCTGCTTGCATACTCCTTAGTCATGAGTTCCAAACTGACTGAACTCACTGAATCTTCCCCTTCTGTGCCACCACCATCTGTCCTTCATGGTTCTGGCATTCTCCGTTGATTTTCTTCACCATCAATGGCTTCTTCTGGTCATTTCGATCCCACCCAAACTTATGATGGTTACAAGGCAGTTGAAGTTCTTGATCCTGCTTGTACTGAATTTTTGGCAAAGGGAAAGGATTTTTTGAACATTACAATCACAGATCTTCAAAATGCCACTACTGCTTTATTGGAAAGAAGCCATGCTGCCATACTGGGAAGCAAGCTTCAAACGTCAGGAGGTATTTGTGGAGTAAGAAAGATGGGCCTTTTGGAAAAGAGTTCCCCGTTTCTGAGGCCCCTACTTTTGATGGTACTTCAGGGTATTCTGCTTGTGAGTGAAATGATTTTCTAGCTTGAAATGGATACTGATATCTTGATTCAGTGACTAGTTCTAGGAAGAGGGATGTGGCCAGGTGGATTAATGTTGGAGGGCCCATCCCAGTTGGTGGTAGCCCAATATACTTCAGCTCAAAGGTCCCAATTCCAGGATCAACACTGAAGGCATAGTGAAAAGACCAAGACAAATTTCCAATTCCCCACCTGATCTGGATGCTGAAGGTAGTGATGAGTTGGATGGTGAAGAAGTTGGGATGGTTCCTAATTCTGCTGGTAATCCATCCAATACTTCTCCTTCCCAGCCTCCTGCCAAGAGATTTCAAAGTCAAGTCATTCCCAGTACCCCCAGAACGTTCCAACCCACTCTTGCTACCATTCCTCCTGCTTCACCATACTCTTCCCACACCAGGCCTGCCTTGAATCCAGCAGTAAGACCATCCCCCATCCAACAGTCCAGGAACCCGTCCATAGTCACCTCACAAAAGCTCCAACCTGTGGCCAGTACCAGTAGAAGAAGAGAAGAATCTTCTCCTTTACCGTTTCCTGCCGCCCAAGTGTTTCAGTGTAGGGATCAATGGCATATCTGAGTTACCAGAGAAGATCCAAATAGGGCAAGTGATAATCAGGATGGTGTGGCCAGGTATTTAGGAGGGTTGATAGAAATAGCAGGGAGGTGATTATCTATGCTAATAATAGTACTATTCCAGGGACTGCTTCTGAGGAGATGGCTGCAAAGGTTTCCTGGTATGAAGATGAGTTGTGTGAGCCTTAGAGGTATTTTCATATACCCAAAAGACCACAAACAAAAAATCAATATACAAACATAAATAAAATAAATTTATTTACATTATTAAAATTAAAATTAAGATATAAATATGAATTTGTATACATAATCAAAAATTTAATTATAATTTAAAAATGAAAATACATTAAATTTGGACATTGTAAAAACACACTTTTACTTGAAAAAATTAAGTAAAAATGAATTTTGAACAAAATTAACCAAAATAACATAATTTTAAAAAAAGTTAAATAAATTTTACCATAAATGTTTATCTAACAAGTAAACATATAAAATTTATTTCACCATTGGATTCCATATAAAAAATTAGGTGTGGTCACCTGTGAGTGAAATTTTTGTAACTCAACTCTAAATAAGCTTAAATTAAGTTTTTTGTATTTTCTGTATAAAAATTGAAAATCCTCAAAACCTTAATTCAACTCACATCACATGTAGTGTTAATCATCAATTTTTGTGTTAAAATTGAGGTGTTGTTTATATTTTAGAAGTTGTGAGGAATTGCAGTATTTTCAATTGAATTCAATCGAATTGTCAAAATGTGCATGTGTATTACATAAGTGAACTTTGATTTAAATATGACGTGTCAATTATTACAGTAGTGTACTGTAAACCTCAATTGAATTACATATGTAAACTGTAAGTATAATACATGATGAGGAATTAAAGGAAAAAATAAATTGGAAAGATTAAATTTGGGGGGGGAAAGGAACTCTAGCTTTAAGGGGGAGCCATACCCCCAAAATCCTTGCTGACAGGCATGAGATGTCAAAATCCACGCAATAGTTTATCACTTTTGGCCTGGAATTGGGGCACAGGGTCTGTTACTCAATTGATGATGAGGTTTTTATACCAACCAGGGTAGTTTTAACTGTTGCCAAGAGGGTAAAACTACCCTTAAGATAAAACAATCTTAGTAAAAACAGTTTTAACTCTTTCATATGTCTCTTACACTCATTCTGACGTGTTTTGAAGGCTCTAGGCCAGGTATTACTATTGTAATGGCCAATTTAAGGGTCTAAAATGGCTAAAACCAGCCCTTTTTGGTCTAAACCAGGGTTCAATGCTGCCATGATTGGCTTTTCAATTGTCAAAGTGTTTTCCACAGCTGACAAGAGTAAATTTTACTTTTGGAGTAAGAAAATTGATGGCTATAAAAGAATGTCTTCTTTGCCCCACTTTCCTCTTCATGTTAGAATCTTTTCCTTTTATAATTAGTTTAAACACGGTTAAACCAATCAATAAAAGATTCCAAAAACACTTTCCATATAATTTTAAAACTTTTGAACATGTGAAAAAATCATTATAATCATTGTTTACCCCTGAACCACCCCAAAAGTGAATTAAGGCATCTTTCATCACTGTTAACTTTGTCACTTTGTTTCCAAATTTTCTCTAGTAACTTTTGGCTGTGTTTTCTCTTTAAATATTTTTTTAAAGACTTTTTTCTTTAATTAATTGCTTGCAGTTCTTTTCTCAATTAACTCCAATTGAAATTGCTGTTGAAGAAATTTCTTTTGTAGCCTTAAGTATCTGTTGTAGAGTATTTTTGGATAAATCTTTATTGTTGGTAAAACAATAAATTTTTATTATATTATTGTTTTATACTTAAAAAGTTGAAAAAAAAAAATTGGTGTGTTTTCTCTTTGAGAATACTATTTCTTACTATTTTTAAATAATTTTATCTTATACAAATTTTGAGGACAGGAAAAGTACTTGATATTTTATCAAAGTTTTATATCCACACCTTGCATTTGGGGGCCCAGCTGTGATATTTTACCTGTGACATATTTTTTACTCTTTTTTTAAATACCTTTTCTCATATTGAAAAATTTAAAAAACATATAAAAAATACTTATAATTCAAAAAATCCATAAAAAGATGATTTTTTTCCTAATATTATAAGTGAGGCTTATTTTTCTATTTCTTTTTTGAAATACCTTTTTTACTTAATTAATTGCCCTTTTCATTAATTTGAGTTTCTGACAACGCTATAAGACAAGAAAACATTGAAGCAGCCTCAACAGTTACCAGCATTATTCCTCCCAGTACTGTTATTGTGACTCAGAATGATCAGCCTGAACCAATTTTTTTTGAATTGATTAACTTGGATATAAGTAATACTCTTAAGAAAGCTAAGAATTTGGCCAATAGTAAGTTTTTTGACCTAAAATTACTATTTTAAAGCTTTTTAATCATAAAATATGCCTTAAACCATATCAGGAGCCAGATATAACACCTCAAGCAGCTCCCAGAAAGGTAATAGACGTGATTATGGCAGAAGCCAATTAGCTACAGAAGGACAAGGGTCAGTTGATGAACTTCAAATTAATAAATTGTGTCATTCTGAAGCTGATAAAACTGTATTACCACCTTCAAAAAGAGCTGATACCGCCACAAGAAGCCTCAGTGGACATTTACAAAGCCAGCCAAAAGGCTTACAACAATGCATTGCAGCACAAAGAGTACCAGATCCTTGCAGATCTGTGGAAAGACTGCATGAATTCTTACCTGACTGTGAGAAAATTCCTGGGCCATCCCAACACTTAAAAGTTACTCAATGGATGGCCTCCATTGATGGAAAAGAAGAACATGATGCTCTTAACATCAGAATGGAGGAAAAACAATCCTCCACCACCCAAAAAAGTGCCAAAAACAGCCCGAGTGGCCAGGAACGGCAATTCCAACACAAAAAAGCAGCCACAAGCTCAGAACAAGGGCAAAGGAAAGGCACCAGCCACAAACCCTTACAGCCAGGGCTACAGGATGCCATGGAAAATTTATTTCATATTTCCAGAGCAATGATGGAATTACAAAAGAAGGAGGAAGCCAGATGAAAATATCAGAAATGATTTCTGATATTTTTAATTCTATCCCAGAATTGGATAAAGCTATAACTGATGTGAAAAATCATATTTTTGATGAAAATTCATCAATTTGTAACAATCTTAAAACAAATAACTTGAGTCTGAGCCAAATCAATGAAACACTTATGTGTTTTGAAAAAGTTTCAAGAACAATTATAACATTCAATAATGATAATTATTTTGGAAATAAGATAAATGAACAATCTGCCAGTATTGAAGAATTAACAGACAAATATTCTAAATTCAATATTGATGACATAATTAAAGCAAGAATTGAGCAAGCCTTAAATATTATCAAGAAAGATAACAAGAAAGTCCTTGATGACATTTCAAGTTAATTTACTGAAGTAAAGACAGATACCATTCCCTTGAAAAATCGTTTTGATGCTTCACAAGAAGAAGTATCAAAATTATCAATGAAATTTAATCAAGTCACTGATGATAATACAAGACAGACAGAGTTATGGCAAGAACTGACACATAAAGAAGGCATGTATAAAATTGAAGTAATAAACTTAATACAAGCGTTCCAACATGAATACAGAAATTCCCAAAGGTGTAGCAACAATAAAATGAATCATATTAAACAGATACTGAACACCTTACCAAGAATGTCTACACCTCTGAATCAAAATGAGGCACAAGAATTCCAAATCCACAAGTATTGGATTCTGATAATTCACAGTTAAAAAATGAATTGTCCACTTCTTTTCATAACTTGGAACCATCAATGGGCCAAGCACTTTTGAAAGAAGTACAAAAACTCAAAGAATGGCCTCAATTCAGTGGTGAAGGAGAATATAACCATATGGAATTTATCAGAGGAATTGACATGATTGAAGAAGATTTTGAATCACCAGACAGATTTGTAACAGAAAGATTTAACACCTTGTTTACCTGATCATCTCACAGATGGTATATCAAATTAAGATAAGCACATGGACACCAAAGTTGGACTTGGTAGAAAACCCAAATTATCAACAAATGGGCCAATGATGCTTGGAGATTTAAAGTGGAAATAGCATTTGAATCTGCCAAATTTAATTCTGATAAAGACAAATCTTTACCATGGTTTTGCAAACAAAAATACAGATTAACAGAATTTTATTCTGACATGTCAGAATTTATGATCCACAGGAAGATTCTGAGACAATGTGTGAGTCTTGAGGTATATTTTACATACCCAAAGAGGCCACAATTATCTTAAAGACAAATTCTGAACTATGCATAACCCATAAGTCATGCATATATTCAAAATTCATCATTTTTAATTTCAGAAAAGATGATTTACTTTTTATTGAGTAAGTAAATCCATGTATTTAAGGCCAGCTTTGGATTCTACACAAAAATTCACCTAGGGTAGCTCCATATAGTGAATAAGCTCAAATTAACTCTTTGAGGTGTTAATATGGAAAATACTTCAATACCACATAAAAGATCCGTGAAAATTTTTGCTTTTCTCCATTTCACACCAAAATAATGGGAATGTGAGAAATCCCATGTTACATATACACTATGAATAGTGTTATTCATGTTTTGGGAACTTTTCATTATGGTATTCTTACATGCACTTTTGGTACACCCATAGTGGATATCTCACTTGAAGCTTAAATTTCTATTTTTATGTGAAAAATAGGCAAGGGGGACAAAAGGCATCAAAGAGGACCAGGGTACCCAACTTCTGAGGCCTCTGAGACATGGACAGCTCCAAAGCTTGGATCCATGGCTTATCTTGGCCTAATTGGTAAACTAAAACCTTTTGGGAACTTGGTTACCATGTTACAACTACAGTAAATCATAAGAAAATAGTAAATAACCTGCTATTTTGACATGCCAAGGAGGTAAAAAGCTACTTAGACTCCTTTAACCATGTCAATTCTCAATGACTTTCCATGGATAAACCCCAAAAGATTAATTAAAACCCTTTTTTTGACCAGTATCCATTGTTTTACCTCATAGCAACCAGTCATAGACTGATATTTGCAATTCTACATAGAAATGAGGTAAAAACTTCAAAAATTCATTAAAAATACAATTCTTAATGAATCTCTCTGAAAATTTCAGGACCAATTGAGAACTGTATAGTTCATATAAAAATAAAAAAGAATTATACTTTTATATGTAAAATTGAAAGTTTTACCTACAGTCCATTTTTGAGGATTCCACGTGAAACACAGAATCTTTTAAAATTTACAGAAAATACATTCTGTGATGAAATTTCCAATACCATTGATACCTTTGAGAAATCAATGATCATTTTGGAATAAAAGAAGATTGAAAGATTTTACTCCTTTTATTCTTAACCATAAATGGGTTGGTAGTCACATAGTAACATCAATTAAGTAATTATGACAATCTTATGTGACAACAGATGATGCAATCAATAATCAAAAAAGATTTATTGTTTTCTCACTCACTGGTTTTCCAGGTTGCTCCATGGCATGCCTCTGTGAGCTGTCTTAGACTTAAAAGAGGCCTCCTCTTGCTGTTTTTTCCAAATCATCATAATCACATTATTCATTTATATCATTTTTACCAACAAGTAAGTATTAGTTAAAACTTTTCTTAAGTGTTTTATTCTTTCAGAATCAATCAGAAAGACGTGAGATCATATAAGTCAACTTTATATTGTTGTAAGATTTCTATAAAATCATTTTGATCCATTAAATCCACAATTCTACATCAAATCTCTCTACTTTTATCTTTGATAAGTTCTTTGGAGTATTAGTGAGTGATTTATCTTTAATTCTTAAAGTTTTTCTATAAAATTAGTTTTATTCAAGAGTTATCTTTTTAATTATTCTTGAAAAAGAGAATTATATATTAAAATAATTTTATTATTGTAATAAAAGAAGTTTTTATTATTGAATTCTTCTTGTAATTGATTCTTGTAGACAATTACTTCTCACTGTTCTAATCACTAGTAGTGTATAACACGTGAAAGAAATAATTCTTTAGTTATTTAATTGTGGTTATAATAATTCTTTATTATTATATCTCATAACAACAGTAATAGTACTGTTGATTAATATTAATATTATCAACAGTTTAATAGACACATCTTACACAATGTGGAGGTGACTTAGAGCATGCTGTAAAAAGCAGGACTACTGATCAATCTTCAGCAGAAGATATTATTAATATACCAGAAGAAGTAACCAGCAGAACCAAGATTGGTTCTAGTAGGGTGAATCTCAAAGCAAGGTTTAATACACCTTGGAAAGATTCTGGGGACAAAAATCCCAAAGAAAATTCTAATAATGCTAAATATAAACCTGCAGATATAAGCAGAAAGTGGCATATTTGCCAAAGCACCACCCACTTAGCCAATAGATGTCCAAAAAGGGGAAAAATCAATGAAATTGACATTGAAAAAGAACCTGATGTTGAAAAAGACAATAATATTGAAGAAAATTCAGATGATAAGTCGTCAATATTTTCTGAATCTTCAAAAGATATAGAAAATATCAATGCCACCTTTGAAATCATAGAATCTTATTCCCACTTGCCACAATTGAGCAATGGTCAACTTGATTTGTCAAAATTTTAAGATGCACAACTTATGAAAACCAAATAAAGCAGGGGAAAACATCATACAGCTGGTAACTCCTGTATAACAGAAGTGGTAATTAATAACAAACCCACTAAACTTATACTTGACCCAGGAGCCTTCTGCTCTTGTGTTGGCAAATCCTTTCTTAAGAATTTTGTACCAAACTTTGAAGACCACTTGTTAACAATTGATGGCATAAAATTCAATAGTGCAAGTAATCCAATGAAAGCGTTGGGAATCTTTGAGACCAATGTCATCTTCCCACACGTTAATGGGAATTTAAGAATCACAGTTGAATTTGTTGTTATGGAAAATTGCTCTAGTAGCAATTTTATATTGGGAAATGACTATTTCTTCATGTATGGAATAGACTTACACAACAACAAAGATAGATACTTTACTATTGGAGGCAATAAGCATCAAACATTTTCCTTTATACCATTTAAAAGACAAATTGCAGTAAGTAAATTAGGAGCAGTCAGCTTATAGTTGGAAAGATTCAAATCTGAACAGTTAAATGAAGCTGAAATAAGCCTTCATCTGACTGATAATCAGGAGCATGAACTTTCTTCCCTTTTATATGACCACAGAGGATCATTTGCATCAGACAAAGAACCTTTGGGAGAAATTATTGGTCATGAAGTTGACATAATCCTTAATATTGAGAGACCTTATCCACAACTCTTAAAAAGACCTGCATGTCCAGCAAGTCCTAAATAAAGAGAAGCTCTAGAAGTTCATAATAAAAAACTCTTAGATCTTGGTGTAATAAGAAGGGTTGGCCACAATGAAGAAGTAGAAATAACTACACCAGTCATAGTGGCATGGCATAATGAAAAATCCAGAATGATTAGGGACTTTAGAGCTCTGAACACTTACACTGTTCCAGACAGGTACCCAATACCAAAAATCCAAACTTCCATCACCCAATATCTCAAGCAGTGTATATAAGCACTATGGATGCCCTTAAAGGATTTCATCACAGTGTAGTGACACCAAGAGCAAGGAAATACTTAATAATTATTGTTCATTGTGGAGTTTATGAATATTTGAGGATGCCTTTAGGAATAAAAAATGCACCTTCACACTTCCAAAGAATGATGAATGAAATCTTCCCTGAAGAGCTTTCAGAAGGATGGTTAATAATTTACATTGATGACATTATTTTCTGTTCCAAAACTTGGGAAGGACATATGTACAGATTATCCAGAGCTTTGACAAAAATACAATCTGTCAACATGAGAATTTCCTTAAAGAAATGCCATTTTGGATTTGAAGAGCTTAAACCACTGGGACATGTAGTATCTGGTTTATTCCTTGGAATTGACAAAAGCAAAGTTGCAGCAGTATTGCTGAAACATATGCCTCAGAATAAGAAAGAAATTCAGTCATTTTTGGGGTTCTCAGGATATTACAGGAAACATATTAAAGATTTTGCATCCATAGCAAGACCTCTTTATAGATTATGTGACAAAGACACAGTATTTGAAATGAGTGTTGACAGAGTCAAAGCCTTTGAATCTCTGAGACTAGCCCTGACCACTGCTCCACTCTTACTGATTCCAGACTTTAATCTGCCATTTACACTTTATATTGATGAATCAGGAGAGGGAATTGGTGCTGCACTTCATCAAGTCCAGATTATCAATGATAAACCTGTGGAAGGACCCATATGTTTCATATCCAGGAAAATCAAACCAACTGAAACCAGATATGAAGCAAGTCAGATGGAGTGTTTATGCCTTTTTTGGGTTTTAGAAAAACTCAATTCCTTTCTGGAAGTATGTGTTTTTGAAGTAATAACACATTGTACTGCTGTTAAATCACTTTTAAACATGAAAAAACCCAAAAGACCTATTCTCAGATGTGTCACAGGGGCTCTTGGACAGAAATACAAGAGTGGCCTGGTACTCAGCAATCAGGGAACTCACTTGGAAGAGTCGAAAAGAATAAAGAATAAAATAATAAGAATGAATTCCTCTAAAAGATATGCAGGTGCAAGATGAGATGCAAAAGAGGAAAGGGAAGCCAAATGGCCAAAGAGCCAACCAAGTAAGTCCTTAATCACTGTTTCAACCTGCCAAAAATGAATAATGGAATTAGTAAGGATATGACCACCAAATATCCATTGACAGGCAAAGAAAGAGAAAGAGAAAAAGTGCTAAATGACTGACTTAATAATATCAGTATTTGCTTAACTAAAATGAAAAGAAAATAAAGATAAAGTAAAATCAAAGTATATTAATTAACTGGGGAAAACCCCCCAGGGTGGAAAGGGTAGCCGGTATATGTGAAAAGTTGGGAGCTTGAGTTCTTCAGGCTGAAAACTGATCTGTATTGATTGTTTTGGGAATTGATACAGCTGGCTAATATTGAAATTGAATTGGGTTGAATGAACTTCCCATGCTTGAAAATGAAATACAGTTCTTGATGGATCCAGACTGTATTGAAATGAATATGGTTGCCAAGATGGATTGAGTGGAGCTTTGACACTTGACAACTTCTTTTGGGCACTGCCTCTTGAATACACTTTGAAAATGAATTGACAGTATTCCCTTGGAAGGAATACTTGGATTGAGAATAACCAATGACTGCTTGATGGCGTCATTGGTCTTTGACGCTGAAACACTTGCTCTTGAGCCTTGATGATTCCTCTGAATGATTGGGTGTCTTGATGACGTGATGAGATGTTGGAATGTTGAAAAGACCATTTGATATTGCCACCATTGAATTTCTGTTGAAAAATGATGCATAATGAAATATAACATCATTTATGGCATATTGGTTGATTGGCAAGAAGATTACGTCCAAAGGTCCTGAGGTGGAAAGGCAGAGGGGAAAAGGATGGATGTGATGGCTTCAGAGCTTGGAAAGGTGTTTCTGGGCCCTTTGGGGTTTTTGGCCACTTTTGGGTTCTGAGCCAAAAACTGGCCCAAAAGGTGGGAAAGTGTCTTTTGGACACTTTGCGTCAAAGTGCACAAAAGTGCGCAAATGGGCATAGTGCGCAAAAATGCGCAAAATGCGCAAATGTGCCCAAATATGCGCAAATGCGCAAAGTGCGCAAACCAAATGGCCAAAAACAGCCATTTGGGCCATTTCCCCTGTTTTTGAGGGAAATTACCAGAAATACCCATTTGGGCATAAATTGCCGCTATGGGTTCTGGATTGAGGTGAAGGGCCATGAAGGCCCCAAAACACCAATGGCCATAAATGGTCCATAAGATGATGACGTGGCCATATTGGCCACTGCTGATGGATATGGTCAATTGGCCATAAAAGAACTGTGGCTTGATATGCCATATGGGGATCCAAGGAGGTGAATTGCCATGGTTGTGACAAGATGGCAAATAGCCATACAAGAGTATAGGGGCAATATGACTATTGTTTGGAAAGATGGGAATATTCATAAAAATGCAGATGGACTAAGCAAATGGCCATTACCAAATAATATTGATAATCCTGCTTATGTGATAGAAGAAGCTTCCCCACAGATCCCAATAGAAGGAATTAGTGTTACAGACTTGAACACCACCTTCTTTGAAGAAGTAAGAAACAGTTACACTCAAGATAGGTGTCAGCCTGTGACTCAAAACCAGAGCACAAGCATGACAGCCAAGTTACCATAAACCAATGGTATAGCCAAGATACCACCAGAACATGGAGCTGAGCCAAATCAGCTCAGAAGGTATCAAAGGAAAGAGGAAAGTCACCTCTTTCTGAAAATATAAGTCCCATCACCATAGGACAATAAATAACAAAGTTATTCCTGCTCAAAGCTATTGCTGAGCATAAACCTTAATTTTCACCTCTCATCTAAAATATAGAAGGAGAGGCTTAACCCCATCAAATGGGTACTCAAAATGAAGCTCTAAGCCAGGGCTATCCAATGGTACCATCCAAACTGAGCTAGCACCAATATTACTGGAGTTATGGTCAATTTCAGGCCAAATAAGGGTGAACAAAACATTCACCTCTCATCTAACTTCTACAGTTTTAGTGTGAGATACTTGAAGTGGGGTCTTTTTGGAAAGAGCACAATCAGGGCTATCTCATGGAGTCATCCATTTCCCCATAGCTCAACTAGAAAAAAAGGTATGGGGCAAATAAGCTCAATCCAGCTTTTTGCCTATACCACACAAATGTACAAAAACCTTGTACATGGGATACCTTTGTCATATTTAATGATACCCATATAAAATGAGGTACCATTGGTAGAGCACATACAGGGCTACGCACTGAACCAATCTTGAGGTTGATATCTCAAAAATTGACAAAGGTATTGCTGTTTTAAGGTCAGATTCCCACTTGCTGTCATATACAGCCTTACCATGGGATAATATCCCATACCCATGAATATGAGGTGTCAAATAGACAAAGAAGCTTGTTTTTACTTCAATACCTCACATGTCAGTTAATACTGGGGTCCCACACAGCTTCTGTACAGCATTCTACGCGTCATACACGTCAGAATCAGGCTGTGAGGTCCCCAGATGAAACTTTTCACCCTGTATTGGTGAAAACTGCCTAGATGTGGTTTCAAAACCACATCTGAGCCCAATACAGGTTGTACAGGCTGTTTGAAAACCACAAGCCAGTACTAGAGAGTTAAAAATCTTCACTTCCTATACGTGGAAAGGTCTAGCACCCTTTCCACCCCATTTCAGGATAAAAAGAAGGCTTTTCACAGCCAGAATTGTCTCCTCATCCTGCTACTGAATATCCTACGTAGTAAACTGTCCAAAACAGTTTTACTCTTGTGTAATAATCAGGGTATAATTATGATTCTAATTATTGTAGTTCTTATTATGGTAATCCAACTGGTAAGACTGCATCCAGGGTTTTCAATAGCGCTCACCACCACTATTTTTCAATAGTAGAACCCTTTTATTCTATTATAAGCTATTAAAACTCTTATTTTAAAATTATTTCCATGTGTCACAGTCATAGTTCTAGTTGTAAATAGCCTAATTACTGCTTCAACATAGACTCCAGCTGACAATAAGAATTGTAGCATCTTATGCCAATTACATAACAAAGACTGTACAGACAACTCTCTAGTACATGCCTTGGATGAATTATGGAAGAAAGTTTATGATGAAGGAAGATTTTACCTACTGGATGGTATAATTTACCACAGGACCAAGCACACATGTGTCATTACAGTTTTGGACAGGTCATTAATCAATCTTGTACTGAAAGAATGCCATGACAGCCCCTTTTCAGGAAATCTGTCTGAAGACAGAACAAGAGAGAAAGTAAAGACCTGCATATGGTGGCCAATGTACAAGAAGGATATTGCAGAGTATTGCAAAACCTGTGACAGATGTCAAAAGGCAAATAAATCCACAGGCAAAAGACTTGGAAATATGATCAAGATCCAAGAACCCAGCAGATATTGGGAAATTGTCCATATGTATTGGGTAACTGGCCTACCACCAGGAGGTGACAGAAGTTATAATTCCTGCCTAGTGATTGTAGACACATTCAGTAAAACTCCAATCTTTTTACCATGTCACAAAGATGATACAGCTGCGGATACAGCTCTTCTAATTTAGAATAGAGTACTGGCATATTCACAAATATCATTAGTGACAGGGATCCCAAATTCAATTCAGCACTGTGGACAAATCTTCACCAATTAGATGGCACTAAATTGTCTTTCTCTACAGTCTACCACCCACAAACTGATGGTCTAGCTGAAAGTATGATCCAAACCTTAGAGGACATGGTAAGAAGATTTTGTGCATATGGCCTTGAATTCAAAGATTGTGATGGATTTACCCATGATTGGTGTACTCTGTTTCCAGCACTGGAATTAGCATATAAAACATCAATCCATGCCAGTACCAATCAAACTCCTGCTATTCTATAGAAAGGATGGAACCCCAAATTACCCCAAGATTCCTTGAGGAAAGATTTAATTGAAATACATTCCACAGCTTCTAGCTTCAAAGGAATGCTAGACAAAGCTAGAGAGCATGCAGTAAGATTCATGGAAGACTCATTTGCATATGCTAAAGATAAATGGGACAAATCACATGCCACTCCAGATTTCAAAGTGGCGGATTTAGTAATAGTATCCACAACCAACTTCAATAACATCAAAGGATGTAAAAATCTCAAAGACTTCTTTGCAGGACATTTTGTTATTAAAAACCTTCATGGATAAAATGCTGTTGAAGAAGAACTATCTGAAGAGCTTAGTAATAAGTATCCTACATTTCCAGTGAGCTTGATAAAGCCATATAAATATAGTGATGCTGAAAGGTTTCCCTTGAGGAATAAAGCTCCCTAAGCTATACCTCCTATTGAGACATCTGGTCTTAATAAGATTACCAAAGTTCTTAAAGAAAGAAAATTAAGAACCAAAAAAGTAAGGGAATACCTTGTTAGGTACAGTAACCCAACTTGTGAAGATAAATGTTTAGGAGAAAAGGACATACCTGAAGCTACCAAACTTCTCAGAATATTTAGAAATACTAGAAATAACAATATTATACAGTGTTCTGTTTCTTAGGGGGAGGGAATGTGAGCCTCAGAGGTATTTTCATATACCCAAAAGACCACAAACAAAAAATTAATATACAAGCATAAATAAAATAAATTTACTTACATTATTAAAATAAAAATAAAAATACGAATATGAATTTATATACATAATTAAAAATTTAATTATAATATAAGAATATAAATACATTAAATTTGGAAATTGTAAAAACACACTTTTACTTGAAAAAATTAAGTAAAAATGAGTTTTCAACAAAATTAACCAAAATAAAATAATTTTAGAAAAAGTGAAATAAATTTTATCATAACTTTTTATTGAAAAAATAAACATATAAAATTCAATTCACCATTGGATTCCTCATAAAAAATTAGGTGGGGTCACCTCCAAGTGAAATTTTTGTAACTCAACTCTAAATAAGCTTAAATTAAGTTTTTTGTATTTTCTGTATAAAAGTTGAAAATCCTCAAAGCATTAGTTTAATTCACATCACATGTAGTGTTAATCATCAATTTATGTGTTAAAATTAAGGTGTTGTGTATATTTTATAAGTTATGAGGAATTGAAGTATTTTCAATTAGATTCAATTGAATTGTCAAAATGTACACGTGTATTACATAAGTGAACTTTGATTTACATATGAGGTGTCAATTATTAAATTAGTGTACTGCAAAACTCAATCTTATTACATATTTAAACTATAAGTATAATACATGATGAGGAATTGAAGGAAAAAATACATTGGAAAGATTGAATTTGGGGGGGAAAAAGTCCTCTAGCTCTAAGGGGGAGCCAGACCCCCAAAATCCTTGCTGACAGGCATGAGATGTCAAATTCCATGCAAACGTTCATCACTTTTGGCCTGGACTTTAGTCACAGGGTCTGTGACTCAATTGATGATGAAGTTTTGATACCAACCAGGGTAGCTTTAACTGTTGCCAAGAGGGTAAAACTACCCTTTAGATAAAACAATCTTAGTAAAAGCACTTTAACTGGTTTCTATGTCTCTTACACTCACTCTGGCGTGTTTTGAAGGCTCTAGGCCAGGTATTACTATAGTAATGGCTGATTTAAGGGTCTAAAATGGCTAAAAATAGCAAAAAATGGCTCAAACCAGCCCTTTTTTGGTCTAAACCAGGGTTAAATGATGCCATAGTTGGCTTTTCTGTTGTCAGAGCGTTTTGCAATACTGATAAGAGTAAATTTTACTTTTGGAGTAAGAAAATTGATGGCTATAAAGGATTGTCTTCTTTGCCCCACTTTTCTCTTCATGTTAGAATCTTTTCTTTTGATAATTAGTTTGAAAACTGTTAAATCAATCAATAAAAGATTCCAACCACCCTTTTCATATCATTTCAAACCTTTTAAGCATATAAAAAAAATCATTTTAATCATTTTTTGTAACTCTTATAATCATTTTTTACCCCTGAACCACCCCAAAAGTCAACTAAAGCATCTTTCATCACTGTTAACTTTGTCACTTTGTCTCCAAAGTCACTCTGGTCACTTTTGGGAATGTTTTCTCTTTGAATATATTTGTAAAGATTTTTTTCTTTAATTAATTGCTTGCAGTTCTTTTCTCAATTAATTCCAATTGAAATTTCTCTTGAAGAAATTTCTTTTGTAGCCTTAAATATCTATTGTAGAGTATTTTTGGATAAATCTTTATTGTTGGTAAAACAATAAATTTTTATTATATTATTATTTTATACTTAAAAAGTTGGAAACAATAGAATGGGTGTGTTTTCTCTTTCAAAATACTATTTCTTACTATTTTTAAATAATCTTACCTTATAAACGTTTTGAGGACAGGAAAAGTACTTGATACTTTATCAAAGTTCCATATCCACACCTTGCAAGTTGATAAATGACTTTCAGAAAACATTTGACTATTTGGGTAGAGATAACTAGTTTCCTCTTCCTTGTTTGTGTTTGGTTTGACTTCTATCCCCATTCTTATAATTACTAAAATAAACCATAAAAAATGATTGGAGCCTCCCAATACGTGATTTGAGAGGGGATGCTTCTGCTTTAAAAAAGAAATAAAAGAAATATACAAGTAAAGAAAAGGAAGAAAATGAGAGAAAAAGAGAGTAGAGAAAAGAAAACAGAGAAATTCCTGAGGTTGTCCTTCTTGTGGTGAGTTTCTTGATTTCTTGCCAAGAATTTTCTGAAAGATAAAAACAAAGAATTTGATGCTCACAGAGTGGCAAAGGTGAGGTTTTACAAGAAGGAGAACCTCCAGGGATGCATACCAGGAGATAGAACTTACTTTCATAACTTCCACTCCCCACCAAGCACCATAAAACAGATACCTTTTCCATGATTGACTTTGAAGTAATTAATGTCTTGAATAAATATGATTGGCATAAGTTGGAAGAGAATACAAAGTAAAAGGTAGAAAAGAAAGAAGGGATTTGACCATATCTTGATGAAAGGTCCAAATTCAAGGGTATTGATGTTGCAAGGCCTTCTGAATCTGTCCAAAGAATTGACAAGTGCTCACAAAGTGGCCAAGGTTATTCTTACAACAACATTTGGGTAGAATACCCCCTTAAAGGTGCATGCCAGGAGAGGAACTTACTCTAATAGCCTCTTCTTCCCACCAAGCACCATAAAATCAAACTTTTGAGGTAATTGGGCCAGGCTTGTCTGGATACAATAGCTTGTCTAGATACAATAAATGGAAATTCTTGACAAGGTCTGGTGAGTTGGTAAGGCTGGAAGCTTGTTCCCAAGTTGTTCTTTCTTGGTCTTCACTGAATCATTTCCACTCTAAAAGATACCATAATTTACCTCTTTTAAGTTTTGAGCCCAGAACCTGATCCACTTCCCATTCTACTTTCTCCTCCACTAGAGCTGGTGGTAGTGGCAATTGATTACAATTTGGGATGCTTGACTTCTTGACTGTTTTTAGTAATGACACATGGAATACAGGGTGAACACACTTCCATTGCAAAGGCAACTTGAGGTGATAAGCATGACTTCCAATCCTCTTAATGACTTCAAAGGGTCCCAGCCATCTTTCTGAATGTTTCTTGGTGAGTCTTGTAGTCTTGATGTTCTTGGAAGCTAGCCATACTTTGTCCCCAGGTTGGAAATCTGGTGGAATTTACCTATTTCTATCTGTATACTTCTTGAATCTCCTTATTGCTGACTCTAATTCTCCTTTTACACATTGCTTTACTGATTGGACTTTTGTTGATACCTTTCCAGGAGGTGATTCCTAAGAAATATGGATTGAGTCAAAGCTGGGATTTCTTCCATAAATGGTGAAAAAGGGGATTGCTTTGTTGATGAATGTTCTGCATTATTGTAGGCAAATTCAGCCAGATGGAGCCAGGTGTGCCAGTCATCTTGATGGTAACTGACATACATCCAAAGATACTGTTCTAGAATCTGATTTACCCTCTCTGTCTGTCCATCTGTTTCAGGATGAAAAGTAGTTGAAAGGTCTCTTGATATCTTGAGCTGCTGACATAAATTGGTCCAGAATGATGAAACAAATGAAGATCCTCTATCATTGACAATACTGACTGGAAGTTCATTTTTGGAAAAGACATGGCTGATAAATATTTGTGCTGATTCTGGCGCAGTGATTGTTCCATAAGCTGCAATGAAGATTGCCATTTTTGAGAATATATCCACAACCACTAGAATTGAATCAAAGCTGTTGGACAGTGGCAATTGAGTGATGAAGTCCATTGTTAAAGAATTCCAAAGACCAGATGGAATTTGAAGAGGCTTGAGTAATCCAAGCTTCTTATAATGAATGTTCTTGCTTCTTGAACATTGCTGACATGAGGAAATATAGTCCTTAATGAATTGATTCATGCCAGCCCAATAAAATTCCCTCTTGATGAGCTTGAGGGCCTTCTACTGGCCAGGATGGCCAGCCAATGGTGAGTCATGATGCTCTTGAAGAATATTGAGTTGGAATTCTTCATTGCTTGGGATTACCACTCTATCTTTGAATAATAATAACTTGGCTTGAGGTTCAAGAGAATAATCTGTAGCTGATTCACCTCTTGCTAGTTGCGTGAGTATTTCTTTATAGTCTTTGTCTTGCCATACTTTTTTTTTAATCTTGTCAACTAAATCTGAGAATGATTTCCACTTTGATTGAGAAGAATCTTCACTCTTGAATTCCATCTTGCTTGATTACTTCATGAAAATTCTGAGGATTCTTGCTGATGAAGTCCACCCCCTCTCTGGGTACACGTTGTCCCAACATGACAAGGCATCTGGTAAAGTGGCCAGCCTGCCTGGGCAGTAAGTGATAGTGAAATGAAACTCAGAAAGATATTCAGCCCAAGGGGCCTGATGACAAGTAAGAACTTTGGAAGACATAAAATGCTGAAGAGAAGAGTGGTCTGTCAAGACCTCAAAAGAATTGGCAAGAGAAAGAAGGAAAGCTCTCCAGCACTTGAGAGCCCAAACTATCCCAAGGAGTCCCTTGTCATGAATTTCATAATTCAAGTCAGCTGGGAGAAGATTGCGACTATCAAATGCAATGGGATGCTTTCCTGAGTCATTCACCTGAATCAGTACAGCACCCAAGGCATAATCAGAAGCATCAGTCTCTACCATAGTTGGTAGAGAAGGATAAGAGCAGTGGTGATTGCTTCTTTGTGTATTTGAAACTGACTAAGATCTTCCTCATTGAAGATAAAGGGAGAGTCTTTTTTGAGAAGGGAAGTGAGAGCAGTGATTTTTTGGAGTAATTTTTAATGAACCAATGATAGAAATTGGCAAATCCAAGAAAAGATTGAAGATCTTTGATGTTCTTTGGCTGAGGCCAATTGAGTATTTGCTGAACTTTTGAACAATCCATCTTGAGGCCATCACTTGAAACAAACTAGCCCAAGTATTCCACACTTGAGGCATTGAATACACACTTGGAGGATTTGGAAAACAAATTATTGTTTCTCAGTTTTTGGAGGACAGAGGCCACATGTTTGACATGTTCCTCCTCAGAACTGGAAAAGACCATAATATAATCTAAATAGACTACAACAAAAACAACCAAGAAATCTGCAAATATGACATTCACAAGAGTCTGGAAAGAGGCTAAAGCATTGGTAAGGCCAAATGGCATGACCAAATACTCATAAATACCATATTTGGTTCTGAAGGCAGTGAAGTGCTCATCCCCCTCTTTGATTCTCAGGAGATTATATGCACCACACAGATCTATCTTGGAGAAGGTAGTGGAACTGTTGAATACAGTGAGAAGCTGGTTCATAGAAGGAACAGGATACCTGTTCTTCCTAGTGACAGCATTGAGTTTGCAGTAGTCAACACACAAAAAAAGAACTCCATCCTTTTTCTTAAAAAAAAGGACAGGTGCTTCTGTTGAAGAGGAGCTTGGCCTTATGAAACCTTTCTCTACATTCTCTGAAATGTAGGCCCGCAGTGTTTCTGACTCTTGGTTTGATAATGAGTAGATAACACCAACTCCAGGTAGAAGACCCTCCAGTTCGATATGTTGATCACAGGTGTGGTGTGGTGGAAGTTTCTCTGCTTTCACCTTGGAAAATACATCCAAATATTGGTGATAAGCAGGAGGGACTACCTTAAACACAGTTTCAATTTCTTCTGGCTCTTCCTCCTCATCCCACTGCTCCTCCAGGGAGGCGTGAAAAGATAAGGGAGGAAGGTCCATATCCCCTTGAAAGAGATGAAGTGAAGATATAGCAACATCTTCTCCAACATATTTTATCTCTTTGAAGACCTCATCTCTTGATTTGAGTAATACCTGAGATGGAATGATGGAAGGGATATGGATAGAAGAAGGAAGGCAAGGTGTCTTAAGTTCACCAACCAGAGCAACACTGTTGAAAGAAGTGGCCAAGGAATTACTAGCAGAAGATTTAATACCACTATAATCCTTATGACTAGAATAATAGGTGATAAATCCATTTTTACAATAAATAATGGGATTAAAATGGTAGGCACCTCATACCCCAATATCAGGTCTTCTCCTTTGGGTGAATCTATGATAAAAAAGTCCCATTCAAAGATTGGGAAGGAAGGCAAGTCAACTACATACTTGGTATAATGGGTGATGAACAAGGCAGAGGATTCATTGGAATACAGAATGAAAAGAGGGATCTTTTGATGGAGCTCTGACATAGTCAATGAATACTTGAGAACAAAATTCTTTGCAATAAAAGAGTTTGTAGCACCATAATCAATGAGAATACTATAAAAAATAACAGAGACAGAAGAAAAAATAAGAAACTTTAAATATTTCTTGACACTAGTATTCAGAGTGCACAATTGTGCGCTTTAAGGAAATAAGTTAGAACCATTGAAAACATCATGATTCCCATTAAGGATTTTCCCTGCTTGCTAGGGAAGCCTCTTGATGGCCCAGGCTTGTTCTCAGGTCTCTTGAAGCATTTTTCAATTGGGTTCTTTCCACCAGAATAAGTACATAACCCTTCTTTGATCCTCCTCTCCTTTTCAGAACCAATTAATTTATTGTCCTTATTGAGGAGAGCAGAATGGGGCTTGTCCTTTGAAGCTTGAAATTTCTTGCCCTTCTTATTCTTCTTATGGTGAGGCCTTTTTGAAGTTGAGTCTTGAGGAGGCCTTGAAGGGTTGCATCCAGTGACAGGAAGCTTCTTTTATTGATTACTACCCTTCTCTTTCTGTCTCTCTTGGTATCTGGTATCTAATTCCAGGGTAATGTCCATAAGTTCTTAAAGAGTATCAAAGTTACCAGGGTAGGAAGCCAACAGGTCCAAAAGTCTTGATGCCAATCCTCTTCTATAAAAATGAATATAAGCTCTTTCTCCCAAATCTCCAATTCTTGACATTAAGCTTCTTAAATCAGAAATTTACAAGGATACATGACCACGTTCCTTCATCCTCAAATTGTCCAACTCTTTTTCAGCTTTCCTGACTTCATTGGGATCACCAAACAGAGTTAATAATTGAGTTTCAAATAATTGCCAATCATTGAGGAGGTAGGAAGGATCTTCATTGGAAATATTGGAGAGGTAGGGTTCAATCCATTTGCCAGCTCTACCAGTGAGAAAGGAAGTTGAGTACAGAACTTTCTTCCTGTCAGAAAAGAAAATTGCTGGATCATTATGGAATACCAATTGACAGGATGGGATAAATCTTCTCAATTCATGAGCTTGAGTACCATCAAAAGAATAAGGTTCCTTCATTGATGGAGTCTTCAATGCAGGGCCTTTGGAATTGTCCCTGGGGGCTGCTGCTTGAGAAGAGTGTCCCATAATAGTAGCCATTTTCTTCATGATCTTGAAGAGACTTGGATCAGATTGAGAGACAAGGGGTTGATTAGTAGGGGCTAAATTAGAACCCTGAGGTACCTCTGGAGCATTTTCCAAAGAATCTGCCACTTCAGTTTCCCCAGAATATTCCTGTTCAACAGACTCCTCCCCCTCTTCATCTTCAAATTCTCCTACTCTTTCTCTTGCACCTTCAGACATTCCAGGATAGCCACCAAACAGGCCAGAGAAGGATCTTGATCTTCTTTATTTCATTCCCCCTCTTATGGAGGGTGCTGCTCCTTCAATTGGTGGTCCTCTGTCCAAATTTTCACTCAGTTAATGAACTGATGGTGCGCGGTCAAGAGGAACCCTTTCTGTAGGAGTGAGAACGGCTGGATATCTTTGAGATCTAGTGCTCTTGGCTGGAAGGTTATTCTGAACTGGCATTATTGGGAAATTAAGAACAAAAAATTGATGATAATTGAGAATAACAAATCAAAGCTTGGTCAAATCAATAATCAACAAAATATTGATGATATTGAGGAATCAATAAAAAGCCTTGAGGTGAAATCAAATTCAGTCAATATCAGAAGTCAATCAAATATCAATAAAATTGAAGCATTCAAAAATCAATCAGTAAATTAATCAATGTCTTCAATTTCAATTCAAGGTCTTGAGGAATCAATCAGTCAACTCAATATCTTTAGGAATCAAAATCAATCAATAATGAATAATCAATTCTTGAGGATAAATCAGTTATCTTGAGGAATTCAAAATTCAATCAGTCCAATCTAAATAAAATCCTGAATTGCTGAATCAATAACCCAAATGAATCCCAATCAATCAACCAATGAATTAATCAATTGATAACTCCTGATGAGACCTGAATAAACAAACAAAAGAAATATTTGATTGGAATAGAATTGAGAATGAAATGAGATGGTAAGCAATGATTAAGAAATGAAAGAATCAAGTTTCATATTAATATAATGAATGAGATGCAAGTTGAAGATAGAAAAATCATAATCATGAGAAATCATGAGATCATAAGAGAGTCATAATTTGATGAATGAGAGAAATGAAGTTAAATGAATGAAAAGAAAGAATCAAATAATAGTTAATTAATTTGATGTTACAGGGGCTCTTCTAAGTGAAGAGGGCCTGGCACTCAGTAAACTGAGACTTACTTATGGAGGGCTCAGGATATGGTAAGAAAAGAGTACACCAAAAAGTGTTAAGAGATGAATTACTAAATAAAAGAATATAAAAAAAGAAGCAAAAAATAATAAGAGTAAGAATGGAAGAGACAACCACAAACAAGTCCACGTCCACTGTTTCAACCTGTCAGAATGGAAAGAGAAGGGTCAATAAGGATATGGCCATCCAACTCATACTGTACAGGAAAAGAAAGAAAAAAGGCTAAGACTAACTTGAATTCAAATAATTATAATACCCAAAATAAGGATAAGAATAATTATAAAATAATAAATATACTAAATTAATTGACTGAGGAAATATCCCCAGGGGGAGAAGGAGGGGCTGGTATATGTGAGAATCACCAACCCTGATCCAGACAGTGAATTTTCATGAGAATATTTGATGATTGAATTGAGTCTGGCCAATACAGGATCTATAAAAGAGGAGTGGTGGCATTGAGTGATCATACAGTTTGGGTATGGTGTTTCCAGACTGTATTGGGTAATTCCAACCTGTACAAGTATTGACGGGCTGTATTGATGAAACAGACTGTATGCATGTTTCAGCAAGGAAGATTTCTGAAGCTGAATGCTGATACACACAGTGGATTTGCTAGTTTGAGGTGTTTTAGTGAATGTAAGTATGAATACCCTTACCCCTGATTAGTGGTTGTTACAACCATGCATAATCAACAATTCCCTCACAAAAGCCCTCCTTGGCAATTGGGTGGCTATTTGTGAGCCTTGAGGTATATTTTACATACCCAAATAGGCCACAATTATCTTAAAAAGAAATTTTGAATTATCCAAAACTCATAAGTCATGCATATATCCAAAATTCATCATTTTCAATTTCAGAAACGATGAATATCTTTTCATTGAGTAAGTAAATCCATGGATTTAAGACCAGATTTGGATTCTACACAAAAATTCACCTAGGGTAGCTCCATGGAGTGAATAAGCTCAATTTAAGTATTTAAGGTGGTAAAATGGAAAATACTTCAATACCACATCATTAATACCACATAAAAGATCCGTGAAAATTTTTGTTTTTCTTGATTTTTAGCCAAAATAATGGGAAAGTGAGAAATCCCATGTTACATATACACTAAGAATAGTGTTATGCATGTTTTGAGCACTTAATATCATGGTATTCTTACATGGACTTTTGGTACACCCATAGTGGATATCTCACTTTAAGCTTAAATTACTATTTTGACGTAAAAATTAGGCAAGGGGGACAAAAGACATCAAAGAGAGCCAGGGTACCCAACTTCTGAGGCCTCAGAGGCGTGGATAGCTCCAGAGCATGGATCCATGGCTCATCTTGGCCCAATTGGTAAACTAAAACTCTTTGGGAACTTGGTTACCAAGTTACACCTACTGTAATCACAAGAAAATAGCAAATAACCTGCTATTTTGACATGCCAAGGAGGTAATAAGCTACTTAGGCTCCTGTAACCACGTCAATTATTGATGACTTTGCATGACTAGACCCTACAAGAGTAATTAAAACCCTTTTTGGATCCATATTCATTGATTTACCTCATAGCAACTACCAAAATACTGCTATTTGCAATTCTACGTAGAAATGAGGTAAAAACTTCAAAAATTCATTAAAAATACAATTCTTAATGAATCTTTCTGAAACCTTCAGGACCAATGAAGAACTGTATTATCTATGGTACAATCAAAAAGAATTACAGTTTTACTAGTAAAATTAAAAGTTTTACTCACAGTCCATTTCTGACCATTCTACGTGAAACACTGAATCTTCAAAAATTCACAGTAATTAAAACCTGTGATGAAATTGGCAATAACATTGATAACTTTGAGAAATCAATGATTATTTTGGAATAAAAGAAGATTTACTGTTGTTACTCCTTTTATTCTTAACCATATTGGGGTTAGTAGTCACGTAAAAGCATCAATTAAGTAATTATGATAATCTTACGTGACAACTGATGATATAATCATTAATCCAAAAAGTTTTATTGTTTTCTCACTCACTGGTTTTTCAGTTTGCTCCATGGCACGCCTCTGTGAGCTGTTGTTGACTTAAAAGAAGCCTCTTCTTGCTGTTTTTTCCGTATCATCATCTTATCAATTTATTGAATCATTATTACCAACAAGTAAGTATTAGTTAAAGCTATTCTTAAGTTTTTTAAATCTTTCAAAATCATCCAGAAAGACGTGAAATCATAGAATCCAACTATATATTGTTGTAATACTGTTATAAATCCTTTTGATCCCTTAAATCCACAATTCCACGTCAAATTTCTCTACTCTTATCTATCAATAAGTTCTTTGGAGTATTAGTGAGTCATTTATTTTTAATTCTTAAAGTTTTTCTCTAGTAATAGTTTTCTTCAAGAATTATCTTTATAATTATTCTTGTAAAAGATAATTATATATTAAAATAATTTTATTATTTTAATAAAGAAGTTTTTATTATTAAATTCTTCTTGTAATTGATTCTTGTAGACAATTACTGCTCACTGTTATAATCACTAGTAGTTTATAACACGTGAAATAAATAACTTTTTTAATTATTTAATTGTGGTTATAATAACTTTTATTATTATATTTCATAAGAACAGACATAGTACTGTAGATTAATAGTAATATTATCATCAGTTTCATAGTCACATCTTACACTATTCAAGGCAACAAAGGGGATCTGACTGAGTCTGACAATTCAATCAATAGCAATACTCAGCTGGAACCCTTTTGTTCCTCTGCCTCACATGGGCATTTCCCTTCTCAGTTGCAGCCAATCCTCAAACTGAGCTTTCATTTTTCCAACACGTCTTGAAGCTGATACTTTGTCCCATGCTGAAACTGCTGCAATCGGCTCAGCTTTACCATGGTATAAAAGACCATCTTTGCCCAACATGCCCTTCACATTTTTCCAGTTCACACGCTCTTCTCATTCCTGTGCGTATTCCCCTTGGTCTTCCTCCCTTTCCACTCATTTCTATTGCACCAAACTAACCACCACCCTCCCTCCCCTTTTGCTGTTTTTTTGCCAATTATACTTTCATAAACCCCATTCTATCTACATCCTGCATCATATTCTCCATTTAACAGTTTTGTCCATGTTATGTCCCACTATTGATACTAAATCTTCATCATGACTTTCTTCTAGACTTTTCATCACCTCACCCTAGAGCTTTCATGATATTTTGATGACATTTTGAATTTTTATTTCATTTTATGTGTTCCTTTTTGCTTCACATGCTACTTTCTATATGGATACTAACATTATTTGTAATTATTTTAGGTGTTGTTCACTTTGTGCGCTAAGCAAGGTGTGAGCCTTAGAGGTATTTTAATATACCCAAAAGACCACAAGTAACAAGATAAGATACAAATATAAATAAAATGCATTTATTTATATTATCAATTAAAAAATTGAGATATAAATACAAATTTATGTACAAAAATAGAAATTTAATTATAATTTAAAATAAAAATTACAATAAATTTTAAAATTATGAAAATACATTTTCCTTGAAAAAATTAAGTAAAAATGATGGTTTAATAAAATTAGTGAAATTAAAATATTTTTGGTAAAAGGTTACATGAAATATATTATAACTTTTTATCCAATAAATAAACATAACAAAATCACTTCACCATTGCATTCTTCATAAAAAATAAGGTTTGGTCACCTCTGGGTAAAGTTTCTGTAACTCAACTTGAAATAAGCTTAAATTAAGCATTTAATATTTTCTGTACAAAATTTGCAAATCCTCAAAAACTTAAGTTAATTCACACAAAATGTGGGGTTAACCATCAATTTTTGTGTTAGAATTGAGGTGTTGTGTGTAGTTTATAAGCTATGAGGAATTGAAGTTTTTGAAATTGAAATGTCAAAATGTGCGCATGTATTACATAAGTGAACTGTAATTAACATATGAGGTATTAATTATTAAAGTTGTTTACTGTAAACCTCAAATGAGTTGTATTTGTATATTACAAATGTATTACATGATGAGGAATTAAAGAAAAAATAAATTGGAAAGAATAATTCTGGGGGGGAAAGGTACTCTAGCTCCAATGGGGAGCTACATCCCCAAAGTCCTTGCTGAAAGGCATGCAATGTCAAAATACACGCAAATGTTCATCACTTTTGGCCTGGAATTGAGTTACAGGGTCTGTGTCTCAATTGATGATGGGGTTTTGATACCAAGCAGGGCAGTTTTAACTGTTGCCAAGAGGATAAAATTACCCTTAAGCAAAACCAATATTATTAAAAACAGTTTTAACTAGCTTCTACGTCTCTTACACACATTCTGACGTGTTTTGAAGGCTCTAGACCAGGTATTACTGTAGTAATGGCTGATTTAAGGGTCTAAAATGGCTAAAATCAGCGCTTTGTTGGTCTAAACCAGGGTTGAATGATGCCATATTTGGCCTTTCTGTTGTCAGAGTCTTTTCCACGACTGACAAGAGTAAATTTCACTTTTGGAGAAAGAAAATTGATGGCCATAAAAGAATGTCTTCTTTGCTCCACTTTTCTCTTCATTTTAGAATCTTTTCCTTTTACAATTAGTTTAAACACTGTTAAACCAATCCATAAAAAATTCCAACCACCTTTCTTATATCATTTTGAACCTTTGAGCCACATGAAAAAAACTTTATAATTATTTTTTTTAACTCTTGTAATCATTTTTACCCCTTGAACCACCCCATAAGTGAATTAAGGCATCTTTCATCACTGTTAACTTTGTCATTTTGTCTCCAAATTCACTCTGTTCACTTTTGGGTGTGTTTTCTCTTTCAATATATTTTCTAAAGACTTCTTTCTTCAATCAATTGCTTGCAGTTCTTTTCTCAATTAATTCCAATTGAAATTTCTCTTGAAGAAATTTCTTTCATAGCCTTAAATATCTTTTGTAGAGTATTTTTTGATAAATCTGTATTGTTGGTAAAACAATAAATCTTTATAATATTAGTTTTTTATCCTTTCAAAAGTTAAAAACAATGAAATTGGTGTGCTTCCTCTTAAAAATACTATTTATTACTATTTTTAATCATTTTTTTACCTTATACAAATTCTAAGGACAGGAAAAGTACTTGATTTTTAATCAAAGGTTCATAGCCACACCTTACATTTGGGGGCCCAGCTGTCATATTTTACCTGTTACATAAGTTTATACTCTTTTTAAATCTTTTTTCTTATATTGAAAATCTAAAAACACATAAAAAAATACTTATAATTCAAAAACAATCCATAAAAAATAACTTTTTTCATATTATAAGTGAGGCTTTATTTTTCATTTCTCTCTTGAAAAAATCTTGTTTTTACTTAATCAATTGGCTTTTTTCATTAATTTTAGTGTCTGAAAATGTGGTAAGACAAGAAAATATTGAAAAAGCCTCAACAGTAACAAGCATTTTTCCTGCACGTACTGTGAATTCTGACCATAATAGTACAATTATTATAAATCAGAATAATCAACCAGAACCAATTTCTTCTGAATTGATTCACTTGGATATAAGTAATACCCTTCAGAAGGCAAATAATTTGGCGAATAGTAAATTTTTTTATGCAGAATTACTATTTTAAGCTTTTTAATCCAAAAATATGCCTTCAACCAGATCAGGATCCAGCTATAACTCCTCAAGCAGCTCCCAAAAAGGTCATAGATGTGATTATGGCAGAAGCCAATCAGTTACAGAAGAACAAGGGTCAGTTGATGACTTCCAAATTAATAAATTATGTCATTTTGAAACTTATAATACTGTTTTACCTTAAAACAGAGCTGACACAGCCACAACAAGCCTCAGCCAACACATAAAAATCCAGCCAGAAGGCTTACAACAATTTATTGCAGCACAAAGAGTACCAGATCCTTGAATACCTGTGGAAAAACTGCATGAATTCTTACCTGACTGTGAGAAAATTCCTGGGCCATCCCAACACTTGCAAGTTACTCAATGGATCGCATCTATTGATGGAGAAGAAGAACATGATGCTTTTAACAGCATAATGGGGGGAAACAACCCTCCACCACCCAAGAAAGTGCCAAAAACAGCCCCAGTAACCATCAGCAGCAATGACAACATGGAAGCTCAGCCACAAGCTCAGGACAAGGGAAAGGAAAGGCACCAGCCACAAAAACTTACAGAAAGGGTTACAGAATCCCAAAGATTCAGCAGGATGCCATGGAAAATGTATTTCAGATGGCCAGAACAATGATGGAATTGTAGAACAAGCAGGAAGCCAGATTATAATATCAGAAATGATTTCTGACATTTTTGATTCTATTCCAGAGTTGTATTAAGCTATAAATGACGTAAAAATTCATTTTTCTGATAAAAATTCACCCATTTGTAACAGTCTTAAAACAAACAGCTTAAGTCTGAGCCAAATAAATGAAACACTTATTTGTTTTGAGAAAGCTTTAAGAACAATTGGAAATTCTAATAAAGACAATTCTTTTGGAAATAAGTTAAATGAACAATCTGCCATTATCAAAGAATTAACAGACAAATATTCCAAATCCAATTTTGATGACATAATTGAAACACGAATTGAACAATCCATAAATATTATCAAGAAAGATAACAAGAAAGTCCTTGATGACATTTCAAATTCATTTACTGAAGTCAAGACATATACCATTGCCTTGAAAAAGTGTTTTGATGCTTCACAAGAAAAAGTATCAAAATTAACAATGAAATTGAATCAAGTCACTTCTGATAATACAAGATAAACAGAGTTATGGCAAGAACTGGCACAGAAAGAAGACATGTACAATAATTAAGTAATAAATTTAATACAAGCCTTCCAACATGAATACAGAAATTATCAAAGTTGTAGCAACAGTAAAATGATTCATATTAAACAGATACTGAACACCTTACCAAGAACGTCTACACCTCTGAATCAAAATGATGGTACAGGAATTCTCAATCCACAAGTATTGGATGTTGAAAATGCACAGTTAAAAATGAATTTTCCACTTATTTTCATAACTTGGAACCACCAAGAGGCCCAGAACTCATGAAAGAATTACCAAAACTTAAATAATGGCCTCACTTCAGTGGAGAAGGAGAATATGACCATATGGAATTCATCAGAGGTATTGAGATGATTAAAGAAGATTTTTAATTACCAGAAAGATTGGTAACAGAAATATTTAACACCTTTTTTAGCAGATCAGCCCATAGATGGTATATCAAATTAAGCTAAGCACATGCACACCAAAGCTGGACTTGGTGGAAATCCCAAATTATAAACAAATGGGCCAATGACTCTTGGAGGTTTTAAATTTAAACAGCCTTTGAATCTGCCAGATTTAATGCTGATAAAGACAAATCTTTACCATGATCTTGCCAACAAAAAGACAGATTAACAGCATTGTATCCTGATATTTCAAAACTTATGATCCACAGAAATATTCTGAGACAATGTGGAGGTGACTTAGAGAATTCTGTCAAAGGCATGACTACTGAACAATCTTCAGCAGAAGATATTATTAATATATTAGAGGAAGTAACCACCAGAACCAGAATTGTTTCTAGTAGGGAAAATCTCAAAGCAAGGTTTAATACACCTTGGAAAGATTCTGTTTACAGAAATCCCAGAGAAAATTGTAATAATATGGGTATGAATCTGCAGATATAATCAGGAAGTGTCATATTTGCCAAAGCACCACCCACTTAGCCAATACATGTCCAAAAAAGGGAAAAATCAATGAAATTGACATTGAAAAATAACCTGATGTTGAAAAAGATGATAATATAATTTAAGAAAATTCAGATTATAAGTCATCAATATTTTCTGAATCTTCAAAAGATATAGAGAATATCAATTCCACCTTTTACATCATGGAATCTTATTTCCACTTGCCACAATTAAGCAATGGTCAAATTGATTTGTCAAAAATTGAAGATGCACAAATTATGAAGATCAAACAAAACAGGGGAAAAGGTTATACAGCTGGCAATTCCTGTATAACAGAAGTGGTAATTGACAAAAAACCTGCTAAGCTTTCACTTGACCCAGGAGACTTCTGCTCTTGTGTTGGCAAATCCTTTCTTAAAACTTGTGCACCAAATTTTGAAGACCAATTGTTACCAATTGATGGCATAAAATTCAATAGTGCAAGTAATCCAATGAGAGAATTGACAATCTTTGAGACCACTGTCATATTTACACATATTAATGTAAAATTAAGAATCACTGTTGAATTTGTTGTTATGGAAAATTGCTCTAGTACCCATTTTATATTGGGAAATGACTATTTGTTCATGTATGGCATAGAATTACATAAGAACAAAGACAGATACTGTACTATTTGAGAGAATAAGCTTAATAAACTGTCCTTTTTACCATTTGAAAGACAAATTACAGTAAGCAAAGTAGCACCAGTCAAGTTAGATCTGGAAAGATTCAAATCTGAACAGTTAAATGAAGCTGAAATGAGCCTTCATCTGACTGATAAATAGGAAAATGAACTTTCTTCCCTTTTAGATGACCACATAGAAGCATTTGCATCAGACAAAGAACCTGTCCGGGAAATTATTGGTCATGAAGTTGAAATCATCTTTCATATTGAGAGACCTTATCCACCACTCTTAAGAAGACCTGAATATCCAGCATGTCCCAAATCAAGAGAAGCTCTGGAAATTCATATTAAAGAACTTCTACACCTTGGTGTAATAAGAAAGGTCAGCCATAATGAGGAAGTAGAAATAACTAAACCAGTCATAGTGGCATGGCATAATGGAAAATCTAGAATGGTTGGGGAATTTAGAGCTCTGAACACTTACACTGTTACAGACAGGGACCCAATACCAAAAATCCAAATTTCCCTTACCCAGATATCTCAAGCAGTGTATAAAACCACTATGGATTCCCTTCAAGGATTTAATCAGAATGTGGTGACACCAAGGGCAAGAAAAGACTTGAGAACTATTGTTCATTGTGGAGTATTTGAATATTTAAGGATGCCTTTTGGTATCAAGAATGCACCTTCACACTTCCAAAGAATGATGAATGAAGTCTTCCCTGAAGAGCTTTCAGAAGGATGGTTAATAATTTACATCAATGACATCAGTGTCTGTTCCAAGAATTGGGAAGAACATATATACAGATTATCCAGGGTTTTGACAAAAATTCCATTTTGGATTTAAAGAACTTAAAGCACTAGGACATGTAGTATCTGGTTATCCCTTGGAATTGACGAAAACAAGATTTCAGAAGTATTTCTGAAACCCATGCCTCAGAATAAAAAAGAAATTCAGTCATTTTTGGGGTTTGCAGGATATTACCTGCAACATATTAAAGATTTTTCATCCATAGCAAGACCTCTTTATAAATTGTGTGACAAAGACACAGTATTTGAATTGACTGTTGATATATTCAAAGCCTTTGAATCTTTGAGACAAGCCTTGACAAATGCTCCACTCTTACTGATTCCAGACTTTGTACTGACTTTCAAACTGTATATTGATGCATCAGGAGATCAGCTGGGTGCTATACTTAATCAAGTCCAGATTATAGATGATAAACGTGTGGAGGGAGCCATATGTTTCATATCCAGGCAAATCAAACCAACTGATGCCAGATATGAGGCAAGCCAAATGGAGTGTTTATGCCTTGTCTGGGCCATGGAAAAATTGAATTACTTCCTGGAAGGATGTTTTTCTGAAGTGATAACAGATTTTACCACTGTTAAGTCACTTTTGAACATGAAGACACCTAACAGGCATATGCTCAGATTGCAAATAGCCATACAAGAATATAGGGGCAATATGACTATTTTTCACAAATATGGGAATATTCATAAAAGTGCAGATGGACGGAGCAGATGGCCACTATCAAATAATATTGATAATCCTGCTTATGTGCCAGAAGAAGCTTCCCCACAAATCCCCATAGAAGGAATCAGTGTTACAGTACTGAACACCACTTTCTTTGAGGAGGTAAGAAACAGTTATACTCAGGATAATAATTGTGCAATTTTATGCCAATTACTTACTAAGGACTGTAAAGACAATTCTTTGATACATGCCTTATATGAGATATGGAAAAACACATATGATGAAGAAAGATTCCACTTACTGGATGGCATAATGTACCACAGAAATAAGCATACATGTGTCATGAGCATTGTGTACAGGTCCCTAATCAATCTTGTACTTAAAGAATGCCATGACAGCCCTTTCTCAGGACATCTGTCTGAATACAGAACAAGATAAAAAGTAAAAACCTGAATATGGTGGCCAATTTGCCAGAAAGATGATGCAGAGTATTGCAAAACCTGTGACAGATGTCAAAAGAAAAATAAATCCACTGGAAAAAGACTTGGAAATATGATCAAGATCCAAGAACCCAGCAGACCTTGGGAAATTGTCCATATGGATTGGGTAACTGACTTGACACCAGGGGGTGACAGAAGCTATAATGCTTGCCTAGTGATTGTTGACAAATCTAGTAAGACTCCAATCTTCCTACCATGTCACCAGGATGATACAGCCATGGATACAGCCCTTCTGATATGAAATAGAGTAGTATCATTGACTGGCATATTCACAAACATCATTAGTGACAGAGATCCCAAATTCACCTCAGCACTATGGAAAATTCTTCACCAACTATTTGAGACAAAATTATCCTTCTCTACAGCCTACCACCCACATACTGATGGTCTACCTGAAAGGATAGTCCAAACCTTGGAAGACATGGTAAGAAGAGTTTTTGCATATGGCCTTGAAATCAAAGGTTGTGATGGATTTACCCATGATTGGTGTACTCTTTTACCAGAACTAGAATTTTAATATAAGACATGCATTCATTCCAGTACCCATCTAACTCCTGCTATTCTAGAAAAAGGATGGAATCCCAAATTACCTCAAGATTCCTTGAGGAAAGATTTGGTTGAGATACATCCTACATCTGCTAGCTTCAAAGGAATGCTTGACAAAACTAGAAAGCATGAAATGAGGTGCATGGAAGACTCTTTTTCATATGCTAAGGACAAATGGGAAAAATAACATGCCAATCCACATTTCAAAGTGGGGTATTTAATACTTATATCCACCACTTACTTCAATAACATCAAAGGATGTAAAAATCTCAAAGACTCCTTTGCAGGACCCTTTGCTATCATGTCCCTCCATGGAGAAAATTCTGTTGAAGTAGAATTATCTGAGGAGCTTAGCAATAAGAATCCTACATTATGAGTGAGCTTGAGAAAGTAATATAAATCTATTGATGCTGAAAACTTTCCTTTGAGGAAGAAAGCTCCCCGAGCTATACCTCCGATTTAATCATCTGGTATTAAGAAAATTACAAAAGTTCTCAAAGAAAGAAAGTTGAGAACCAATAAAGTAAGGGAATACCTTGTTAGGTACAGTGACCCAACTTGTGAAGATTAATGGTTAGCAGAAAAAGACATACCTGAAGCTACCACATTCTCAGAAGGTTCAGACACACTAGAAATAACAATATTACAAAGAAATATTTTTTTAGGGGGAGGGAATGTGAGCCTTAGAGGTCTTTTCATATACCCAAAAGACCAGAAATAACAAAATAAGATACAAATATAAATAAGATGAATTCATTTATATCATCCAAAAAAAAACAAAATACACGTACAAATTTATATACAAAAGGAAAAATTCAATTATAATTCAAAATAAAAATTACATTGAATTTTGAAATTATGAGAATACATTTTTACTTGAAAAACTTAAGTAAAAATGAATTTTTAATAAAATTAGTGAAATCAAAATATTTTTGGTAAAAAGTTACATAAAATATATTATAACTTCTTATCCAATAAATAAATATAAGAAAATCATTTCACCATTGGATTCTTCATAAAAAATAAGGTTGGGTCACCTCGGGGTGAAGTTTCTGTAACTCAACTCTAAATAAGCTTAAATTAATTTCTTATTATTTTATGTAAAAAAGTTGAAAATCCTCAAAACCTTAATTCAATTCACACCACATGGGGTTTTAACCATCAATTTTTGTGTTAAAATTGAGGTGTTGTGTGTAATTTAGGAGTTATGAGGAATTGAAGTATTTTCAATTGAAATGTCAAAATTTGTGCGTGTATTACATAAGTGAACTGTAATTTACATATGAGGTATCAATTATTACAGTTTTGTACTGTAAAACTCAAATTAATTGTATGTGTAGAATACAATTGTATTACATGATGAGGAAGCAAAGAAAAACTAAATTGGAAAGATTAATTCTGGGGGGAAATGTACTCTAGCTCCATGGGGGAGCCAGACCCCCAAAGTCCTTGCTCAAAGGTGTGAGATGTCGAAATCCACACAAAAGTTCATCACATTTTGCCTGGAATTGAATCACAGGGTCAGTGTCTCAATTGATGATGAGGTTTTGATACCAACCAGTGCAGTTTTAACTGTTGGCAAGAGGGTAAAACCACCCTTAAGTTAAACCAATCTTAGTAAAAACAGCTTTAACTGGCTTTTACGTCTCTTACACACATTCTGACGTGTTTTGAAGGCTCTAGACCAGGTATTACTATAGTAATGGATGATTTAAGGGTCTAAAATGGCTAAAATAAGCCCTTTTTGGTGTAAACCAGGGTTCAAGGATGCTATATTTGGCTTTTCTGTTTTAAGAGTGTTTTCCACGACTGACAAGAGTAAATTTTACTTTTGGAGCAAGAAAATTGATGGCTATAAAAGAAAGTCCTCTTTGCCCCACTTTTCTCTTCATGTTAGAATCTTTTCCTTTTATAATTAGTTTAAACACTGTTAAGCCAATCCATAAAAGATTCCGAACACCTTTTTTATATAATTTTAAACCTTTTAACCAAGTGAAAAACAATTATAGTCATTTTTACCCCTTGAACCACCCCATAAGTGAATTAAAGCATCTTTCATCACTGTTAACTTTGTCATTTTGTTTCCAAATTCACTTTAGTAACTTTTGGGTGTGTTTCCTCTTTGAATATATTTTTTAAAGACTTTTTTCTTTAATTAATTTCTTGCAGTTTTTTTCTCCATTTATTTCAATTGAAATTGCTCTTGAAGAAATTTCTTTTGTAGCCTTAAATATCTCTTGTAGAGTATTTTTCTATAATTTTTTTATTGTTTATAAAACAATAAATCTTTATAATATTATTGTTTTATACTTATAAAAGTGAAAAACAATAAGATTGGCGTTTTTTCTCTTAAAAATACTATTTCTTACTATTTTTAATCATTTTTTTAGGTTATACAAATTCTGAGGAGAGGAAAAGTACTTGGTTTTTAATCAAAGTTTCATAACCACATCTTACATCGAGTATCCCCTGAATCCTCTCCTCCACAGCAACAGATGCTTGTCATGCTTGCCAACAAGCATACAAGCAATGCTTGTTTGCTGTGCAACCCTTCTGACCACGTGGCCAGCAGAGTTCCCACCCAAGACGCCCTTGTGAGCACTCCTTTGTGGTCAACAAAGATGAAACCATTTCCAAGTGGGAATGGATGCTGGGACCCCAAACAGGAAGGAAGGAACAATTCCGCAAAATTAGCCCAGCTCCATATAGTATTGATTTGTCCACCCCCCATCCTAGGCCACCATCCAATGGTCACTTCACTCCTCAACCCGAGAGAAGTTATTATCTGGCCAATGAAGGATGGCAATGGCAAGAGGACATTTGAGCTTGGGCTGATTGTCACCTATGGGATTCAAACGTCAAAGTAAGCTCTCATTTTTCTTCACACAATCATACTAACTATTTTTCTTTACCCATAGAGAAAAACCCACCCAATCCCCTGCAACAAGACACTCCCATTCCTCATATGCCTCGCAAGAAAACTCCAGGCCTGAGTGGCACCCAATGGTTGGAGGACTTGTTCCCCAGTAAGCATAAAACCATTCCTTTTCTAATTTCAACTTTTGACTCAAGTGAAATTACTCCTTCCTCCTTTTTTAGAACCCTCCCAATATGATGAGCCACCTATTCCAGGCCAAAGCCAACCCTCAGAACCACATGAGGACACTTTGACTCATGAACCTGAACCTGAGGTGGCTCTGATGCAATCCATGGAGGAACCTTTTGGTAAGTCCCCACATCACTTTTTTCACTCTTCTCAACTTTTCCTCACCCCTCCTCTGCCCATCTGCAGCTTGTCCCACTACACCCGCCTACATAATCATCATTGACAATATGCCTGTCGGATCCCCCCTCCCCTTCTATTCCCCGTCATTCCTACAATGAGGCTCAGCAGGAATTTATGGACTTGCAACCAACCCTCATGATTCCTCAAGCAATTTTCCACTAATCAATCAGCTAAATCTTGTTGGAGCATCGCCAATTGCTCCACATGATTCCCTTTGTGGATGCAACTCATTGAAATGAGACACACTGGGAATTTGGTGAGGAACTAAACTCCCTCCTTGGTCAGGCACTGGAGGATTTTTCAAAGGAGGAAATCACTGGGATAGTCTTAATATTCCTCAAAAAATTAAGAAAAATTGTGCATTGTTTTCTCTTTTTACCTTTTGTAATACAATCCTTTAAATAAGTTATTTGTATTCAATGAAAGATTTTTTTCAATTTCTATCACATTCTTTGTTGATGTGAAAATATTTCATTTCCTCAATGAGGCAAATCACCTATTGTGTGATAATAATTTTTGTAAGTGCCCCACCAAATTTTTCAGTCAGTATTTCTTTGTGTGAACCTATTTTTCAGAAAATGAACAAATAGTCACCATTACCGCCTCCTATATTTTCTTCTTCCATGGTTTACAACCTTATCATATCTTAACTGTAGAAATGATGTGAGAAATCCATCGGAGATTCATGAGTCATTGCCTTTGCTATGGTCACATGCTATTAATCTTGGTCATGTAAGGAATGTTTAGAATTTTTGGGTGGCTGGCTCAGTGTAAGGAGTTGTCTGAATTGTTGGGAACCTGTAAAAGCGTAAGGATTTGTGTTTGAAGCATTGGAAGCCTTCCCTGGCATAGGAATTTTTTGCATTTTCAGGAAACTGTACAAGCATAAGGATTTGCACCTGAAGAATTGAGAGCCTGCACTGGTGTAAGGAAGTGTTGGAATTTTCAGGAGGCTTCCCTGGCGTAAGGAGTTTGAATATCCGGTAACCTTTACAAGCATGAGGATTTGCATGTGAAACATTGGGATCCTTGACAAGTGCAAGGAGTTGTGTGCAAAGAAGAGCAAGCAACCAAGCCAAGTGTACAGTGGCATTCCACCATACATGAGCCATTTCACCCCTTTTTCATGTGAGCCACCATATAACCCCAATTCCCACCCATCAAAACCAGGTGTATACTGTCCTGCACATTATCACACCCTTATTCTCCAATCACCCTCTAACTCCCAGATGCATAAAAATTCCCTCATTCTTCTAATTGGGATGAGATTGTTTTACCATCCCTGATAGCCCACTCCCTCGCCAATATCATAATAGCTATGTCTTTTCCGCCACATTGTTTTTTCTAACCTCCTTGAGCATTGTGCAGACATACCCACTAGTGTTGTCATTTCATTATCCTGTGCGGGATCAGTATAATGAACACATGTACTACTGTCCAACACTACCTGAATGAGCCTATGACAATCAGATAGATCAATCCAGAAATGCTCATTTGGGAAAATCAATTTTCACCCTGTACACCACTTTGACACCTCTCTTTGAATTTGGCTGGTCTGCTTATCAGCTTGAAACCACCATCCCAAAGTATACAACAATGCATCCTTATCAACATGAGGCAAGGTTTTGAATGCATTCATGGTGAAAGTGATTGTGGAAGCAAACTAAAATTCCTCCTGATTTGTGGAAATATTGGCTTCATAATTGACCTGATCAAAGGACGGAACCCCTAATGACTTGTAGCAAGTTTTGATCTTTTGAAATAATTTATCCCCAGCATATTGTAAGGATTGGCCTAGAATGCAACCCACCCAGCTAAGATTTGTGCCTCAGTTATGCCATTCATCTTTTGCATCTTCAATTCTCCCAAGGCTTCCATAAATCCCAAATTGTTTGTTCTTTGTGCTGCATTTGTGCCACCAAATTTCAAACATTAATCCCTCCAGTAATTCCCATTTTTGCATTTGGTTGGTGACTTTTCTTTTGTGAAATAATCATTGTGATAATTCATCACATTGATTGACCTTGACTTCACTCATTGTTGTAAATGGTCTGAATTCAACAAGGGCAATGAGTAATCTGGTTGAAGAGAAAATAGCCATGCGTCCAAAGTGCATGCATTTGATTTGAGTGAAATTCACAATGCTCCAACTATTGCTGGTGGTTATATTTGCTGATACTTGCGCTTTTGGTTGAGTGGAGGAAAAAGATGTATTCTTTTGGGAGATTTTGGCCTTAGTTTTCTTTTGGGATGTCCCACTATTCCTGAGTGGTTGAGGGATCACCTTGTGTTGAAGCATACAAGATATCAGATACTGCTTCCTCCCATTTGAAGGATAGGCCTTTTGAATCCAGAATGGTGCCCAGTTCCCAATGCACTTTATTTGGAACACATCTTTGAATTCCCTGTTGGAGCCCACATGGCATTGGCTTGATCTAAATCAGCTAAATCCAATGTTCTTCCATGGGTCCCAATGAGGGTGCTACATGAATGCCAAAGCATATATATATCTATATATATATAGTGAGAATAAGTGAGCCACTCACACTTTCCTTTCTCACCCTGACGCTTTCCCGCAAATTCCCTTTTATGCTCCTTTCCTTTTTTGTGAATGGCATGCTTTCACAGGAAAATGAAATGAAACCAAAGGATTAGTGACTGTTGTGTGAATTATTAATTTCACCTAAGTTTTATTTCAGTAGATGAATGTTTTTTATTTGCCTCTAAAAAAAGGATTACATCCAACTTTTGCAAATTGGCTATCTCAAGTACCTGATCCTAAAATAATACACCAACATTTTAAGCTCTTGGTTACTGATAACCTTAATACCAATGACCCGGAATGTATCAGCATCCTTTTTTGGTAAATTTTCCCATTGATTTTTGTAAATACTATTGATATTATCAAGCCCTCTTTTCCATGATTCTTGAGTAATATTGGAATGATAATTCAAAATTTCTCCAAACTCTTCAATGTGGGATTAAAATATTCTTTGAACATTAGCGGAGGATAAAACTTCAGGAACAGGGTCAGGCATTATATCAGTCATATCTTGACCCATTGTATCATGTTTGATTGTCTCCCTTTCTTGAAATTCTTGAATATTTTGAGGAGTGGTGGGAGGGGTTTTATCATGGATTGTTTCATTGAGAATTGGCAGGCTTTCAGTATGCAGAGATTAATCATCAATATGGTCAACTTAAACATTGATCATTTCATTACCTTAATCCCAAGAATTGTTTGCGGCTTCAAAGGTATGGCCTTTTTTGTTTGTTTTTTTGGTGGAATTTATATTTGGTCTTTTTCCTAAACCTTTGCCTGGAACTCCAATTACCACTCGAGATCCTTCAGGTAGAGATTCTCCCACCTTCACACCTGCCCATATATTGTAAGCAGCCATTTTTAACATTTTTTTATTTAAATAGTAATAGACTTAAGGTTCAAATCCTTTTTGAGGAGGCTCATTGCTTCAGAAATATTTTGATGTACATAACAAGGAATTTTATCATCATTTTGAATTTTTCCAGCCTTGGGATTGTTTGAGTGATGTTTGAGACAAATTGCTCCTTGGATATAATTTCAACCTCCCCACTGAAGATTATGTCATCTTGCCCAGAATATTCTGTTGGTGCACAAGGTTCAACAGTCTTTTGCTTCTCATAGCTTTCAAAATTTGGTTTCTGAGAGCTTGGAGGCTGATCTGAAATAAAGTCTATGAAAAAAATATAAGGTTTGGAGAGATTACAAATATTCAAGATAAATCTATGCTCACATTCTGGAAGAACTTGTGGATCTGGATTACTTTCATGTTCCAGGATCTCTACTTCAATTCCCAATTCATGACTACTGACCATATCAGATATCTCACTTCAACTCTCTGGGGCTGAAGTTGGTGGTTCATTAAGTTCAGCTGAATTTCCCGGGTTTGGGGCATAGCGGAGGGAGTTTCTTGAGTAAAGAGATGGTGACGGGTTGATGGATAACTTGGCTGAAATTCTTTGAATAAAAATATCAAAATTGACAAAAAAAGATGGAGTTCTGAAAGTGGTGGAAGTAAAATAAGTTTAAGATAATGGATTCTTTTTTTTGTAATATTAATATTGGAGAATTTTGGAAATTTTGAAAGAAGGTAAATATCAATTTAAATCAGTTCAATAGTTATTGAATCTTCTAGAAAAAAGACATTTTAGAACCACAAGTTTACCAAAATAAACCTGCCCATCAACAGCCTTGGAACCTTCCATCAATATCTATTTAACTTGTAATGGATTTTCAAAATATTATTTGTTGGGAAATTCAAGGAGGTTATGTGTTGCAAAATATTTCATATCATTCAAATGAAATAACTTCCCTGTGAGAAATTGAATAAAGTTGACTAGTGAGAAACCCACTAAAGTCAACTTTTGAACTATTCAACACTCATGAGGTAAGGACTAAGCAAAGTGTTCCACTTGAATGATAGAAAATAAAATGGTTTTGTTGCAAAAACAGAAGATAAAATTCATGTTTTAAATAGTCCACTTATTAGGTTTTAATTTTTGAGCCTCATGATTTAAGCCTTAACCACAACATTGTGAATATCCCCACCAATTTCCCCCAGAACCTGTTGGCAGAGAAGGCCAATCAGCATATTTCTGTGATTGCGTTCATCATGTATGCCAACAAGCCACCGTACCCTATGAATGTAATAAATGAGAGTAAGCATGGTAAGCGGCAGAGAGGAGCCATAAGGGGGGTTGAGGGCAGCATTGGGGGCATATTTTGAGGGTGCCACGGGAGAATAAGGATTGTAAGTGGCAGGGGTGCGGAAGTGTAAGGAGTGGTGGGGGCGGCATCGTAGTCTCATCTTGAGGTCGCTGAAGGAGTGTAAGGATGGTAAGCAGCGTTGAGGATTAGGCCAGTGTGAGGGCGGTGCTGGAGGCATATCTTGAGGGCCCCACGGGAGCGTAAGGATTGTATGCAGAGAAGATGAGGCTGGGGTGCGGAAGCATGAGGAGTGGTGAGAGTGGAGATGAGGGCAGCATCCGAGGCATGTTGGGAGGGCACTACACAAGAGGAAAGATGGTAAGCGGCAGAGAGGATTAGGTGGGTGGGAGAAGGAGTCGGAGGCATATCTTGAGGGCGCCGCAGGAAGGTAAGCATGTTAAGCGGCAGGGGTGTGGAAGCATAAGGAGTGGTGAGGGCAGAGATGGGGGGCAGTGTAAGAGTCACATCTGGAGGGCGTTGTGGGCGCATAAGCATGCTAAGGGTCAGAGAGGATTAGGCGGGGAAGAGGAAGCCAATTCATACATGAGAGTAGGCATGCTAAAGGGGTGAGATGATCAGGAGGTGGGGCAGAAGTCTTCTCATGCACAAATATGAGCATGCCAAACTGCTGCCTTGCACCATGAGGTGCAATTACCCAAACCCTGCAAATAGTGTTGAAATTGGTTTGAGCTTTGAGTGACATTCTCATGTGACTCATGTGACAATTGAGGTTGTCTTGACGCAGACGTGACGTGACCCACTAAATACAGTGACCATAATGTGACACGCATTCCACTGAAACAAGATCTTATACTGACCGCAGTGTGATGTGAAGTCAATCACCAGTAATTGACACAAAATTCACCCTGGTGATTGTTGGAATAAAAACTGAAACTTTTGAGAATCTGTCCACTATGACAAGGATTGAGTCAAAGGAATTGGACTGTGGCAATTGAGTGATGAAATCCATTGAAATACAGATCCAAGTACCATTTGTAATTTGAAGAGGTTTGAGGAGTCCAAACTTCTTGTGATGATCAATTTTGTTTCTTGGACACTGTTGACAGGATGAGGCATAATTCTTGATAAATTATATCATTCCAGGCCAATGAGAATCCTGCTTGACAAGCTTGAGAGTCTACCCTTCAGCAGGGTGTCCATCTAGAGGCTAGTCATGCCTCATTTGAAGTATGCTGAGTTTAATTGTGGGGTCATTTGGAACCACCACCCGATCTTTCAATAGGAGGAGTTAGAGAGAGGAATCAATAGAATAATCTTGGATAGATTTACCTTCACCCAAATATTGAAGAATAATTCTATATTGAGAATCTTGCCATAATGCCTTCTGAATTGAACCAATAAAATTTGAAAATTAATCCACCTTTACTGCAAAGAATTATGAAGCTTGAATTTCATCTTTTTTGATTATTTTATGATAATTCATTGGGTTTTTGCTGATGAAATCCTCCCCCCTCCGTGGGTAAATACTGTCCCAGCGTGACAATGCATCTGGAAGGGTGGCCAGGGAAGTAAGTGATTGAGAAATGAAATTCAGATAGAAACTCAGCCCAGTAGTCTTGACGGAAAGTGATAATCTTTGATGACATGAAGCATTGTAGTGAAGTGTGATTGGCAGGAACTTCAAAAGGGGAAGAAAGAGAAATGAGAAAGGCTCTTCAGCGCTTGAGAGCCCAGACTATGCCAAGGAGTTCCTTGTCATGAATCTCATAGTTGAGCTCTTCTGGAAGCAGCTTGCAACTATCAAATTCAATGTGATGTTTTCCTGAGTCAGGGACCTGACTCAGTACAGCACCCATGGCATAATCAGAAGAATCAGTCTCTACAATGGTGGGTAGAGAAGGATTACAGTGAGAAATGATTGGAGAAATGAGGAAAGCCTCTTTGAGCTTATGAAACTGTCTAAGAGCTTCCTCATTGAGTGGAAAACTGGAATCTTTCTTGAGGAAACTTGTGAGTGAACTAATTTTCTTTGAATAATTCTTAATGAAACGGCAGTAGAAATTGGTAAAGCCAAGGCAAGATTGAAGAGCCATGAGGCTTCTTGGAGGTGGCCCATTGAGAATTTGCTGTACCTTTTCTTGGTCCATCTTGAGGCCTTTAGAAGAAACAATACAATCTAAATACTCTACACTAAAAACATGAGATAGGCACTTGGAGGCCTTATCAAAGAGGTTATTGGCTCTGAGTCTAGAAAGAACAGTGGACACATTAGTTATGTGCTCTTCCACAGATTTGGAAAAGACCATAATGTCATCCAAATAAACCACAACATAAAAGTTAAGAATATTACAAAAAATATCATATAAAAGGTTTTGGAAAGATGCGGGAGCATTGGTGAGCCCAAATTCCATAACCAAGTACTCATAACTGCCATATTTAGTTCTAAAACAAGTCAAATGTTCATCACCTTCCTTAATTCTGAGTAGGTTGTATGCACCACTCAAACCAATCTTGGAGAAGATAGATGAACTTTGAAAAACAGTGAGAAGCTGATACATAGCAGGAACAGGATACGTGTTGGTCCTTGTAACAGCATTGAGTTTTCAGTATTCAACACACAAACGGAGGCCACCATCCTTCTTCTTGACAAAGAGGACAGGTGCTCCTGTCAACAAGGAGGTTGGAAAGAGGAAACCTTTCTCTAAATTCTCTAAAATGTAGGCCCTGAGTGTTTCTGACTCTTGGTTTGATAAAGAGTAGATCACCCCAGCTGGAGGAAGAGACCCCTCCATCTTGATATGATGATCACAGGCGTGGAGAGGAGGAAGTTTCTCAGCTTTAACCTTGGATAAAACATCCAAATACTGGTGCTAAGCGGAAGGAACAACATCCATAATGGTTTCTATTTCTTCTGGCTCTTCCTCTTCATCCCACAACTCCAGGGAGTCATGATAAGATGAAGGAGAATGGTCCATATTCCCAAAGAGATGAAATGAAGATACACAATTATCTTCTCCAACATCTTTAATCTCTTTGAAGACTTCATCCCTAGAGGATATTGATGACTGATGGGAATGAAGGGAAGGAATATGGACAGAAGATGGGAATGATTTTTGTTGAGAATCACCAACCAGAGCTGAACATGAAGTGGCAGAAGAAAAGTAATCACTGAACATCTTAGAAGGATCATGATAGTCCTTATTATCAGCATTAAATGTGATCATCCCTTGCCTCCAATCAATAGATGGATTAAAGTGATTGAGAAAGTCAAATCCCAATATGAGGTCTTCCTCCTTGGGAGTATCAATGACTCAAAAGTCCCATTCAAAGGTTGGGAAGGATGGAAGCTCAACCATATATTTGATATGGTGAGTCACAAATAAAGAAGGGGACTCAGAAGAGTCCAAAATGATAAGAGCAATCTTCTCTGGGAGTTCTGAAATGGTCAAATAATACTTGTGAGCAAACCTCTTTGCAATTAATGAGTTTGTAGCACCAGAATCAATGAGAGAACTGTGAAACACATCACAGAGAGAAGGAAAGACAAAAAAATTGAAGAATTCTTGACACCAGTATTCAGAATGCACAATTGGGCTCTGGATGGAAAACAGTGAAGTCAATTGAACACAACATGATCTTCACTCAGGCTTTTCCCTGCCTGGAAACAATGCCTGAAGGTTGGGTAAGCATGTTTTGAGGTCTTTTGAAACAAGACTCAAGAGTGCAATTCCAACCGCAATAGGTACATAAGCCCTCCTTTATTTTTCTTTCCTTTTCATAATTCATCAACTTGAAATCTTTATTCAACAAAGGAAAATGGGGCTTGTCCCTCTCCTGAAAATTCTTCTTCTTCTTTTGACTTAAGCTTGAAGAACTTTGAGGATTAGAAGAATTTAAATTTGAGACTTCAGGCTTTTTCTCTTGATTGTTACTCTTCACCTTTTTCCTCTAATGCTACCTGGTATCAAGCTCCAGGGTAATATCCATTAATTCTTGAATAGAGTAAGTTCTTGAAGGATAGCAGCCCAATTTATCCAAAATCCTGGATAGAAATCCCTTCCTGAGATCATGGATGAGAGCTCTTTCACCCCAATCTCCAATTCTTGCATCCAAACTTCTTAAATCAGCACTGTATAAGGAAACATGTCCACCCTCTTTCATTCTTAAGGAATCCAACTCTGCTTCAGATTTTCTGAATTCATCTGGGTCCCCAAACAAAGTAAAGAGTTGAGACTCAAATAAATTGCATGAATTGAGAAGGTAATTTGGATCTTGATTTGTGAGATTGGAAAGATAAGGCTCAATCCATTTTTCAGCCCTGCCAATAAGAAATGAAGTGGAATAAAGGACTTCATTTTTGTGTTGAGAGAAATATTCTGGAGAATTATGAAAAATAAGCTGGCAGGACTGAATGAAAATTCTAACTTTGAAGGGTTGAGTACCATCAAAGTATTCTGGCGTCTTCATAGATGGAGTCTTGAATGCTTGTGGTCTTGATTCTTCAGAAGATGAAGCTGCTTGAAGATTTGCCATAATCTGAGTCATTTGCTGCATGATGGCAAATAAGGATGGTTCAGACAGATGAGAGACAGGCTGATTATACTGGGCTAGAGCTGGCCCTCCAGTACCTTGAGATGCCCCCACAGGAGCAGGAACACCTTTAGTACCATCAGACGCTTCCTCTTCCACAGAATTCTCCTCCTCCTCTTCACCATCTTCACCAGGACCCTTGAAGGTCCTGGAAAACCACCAACTACTCCTGAAAAAGAACTTGATCTTCTTGGACCTCTTCCTTCCTTCCTGAATGGTTCTTCTCCTTCCAAATTGGTCCTCTGTCTAATTGGGCCCTCAGTTGAGGAACTGCTGGGGGTCCATGAAAAGGAGCTCTTGGAGTTGGAGTGAGAACAGCTTGAACTCTTTCCTGAGATCTTTTTTGTCTTGCAGGAAGTGAGCGTTGGATAGGCATGATTTCAGGATAAAAAATGAAAATAAAATGAATAAAAATCAAAATTTGAAGATGAATAACTTGAGGCAAATCAAAAGAGAACTTGAAGTCAAAATCAATTTCTTGAAGAAAAATCAATGGATCAAAATGAAATCTTGAGTTAAATCAATCAATCAAATGTCAAAATTAAATCTTCAAGTCAATGAATCAATAAGTCAAGTCAATCAAAATCAAAAACCTTGCACAAAATCAATCAATCAAATCAATTATTGAGTAAAAGTTAATTTATGTCAAAATTTTTGATGTGAAAAAGTCAGCAGGAGCAATAAAATCTTCAGGTCAACGAATTTTCTTGAAGTCGATATCAATTTTATGTCAAATCAATCAAACAAATCAAATCAAGGTATTTCTTCCTTAAAAATCAAAATTCTTGAAGAATGAATAAATATGAATCTTGATGTGAAAAATGTGTCTGAATGAATTGTGATGAAAAATTTGAAAATCAAATGAAAATGAAGATTAAAACAGAGTTTTTAACAAACTAATTTGATTATTTGAAAAAAGATTTTAAAGAGAAAACAAAAAATGAAAAAGGGTCAGCTTTCAATTTTCAAAATGAATAATTAATGAGGGAAAATTGAGAGATGACAATTAATCATAAAGTTCATGAACAGTAAATATTCATAATCTCAATGAATGAGGGAATGAAATTATAAAGAAAGAATAAAAAGAATGAAAACCAAGTATTAGTTAGCTAATATAATGTCACAGGGGCTCTTGGGAAAAAAAATAGTGGCCTGGCACATGGCAATCAGGGAAATCACTTGGAATATTCCAAAGAATAAAGATTATAAAATAAGAGAGATTAATTTCTCTAAGAAATATGCAGGTACAAAAATAAGATGCAAAAAGAGAAATAAGAAGCCAAATGGCCAAAGAGCCAACCAAGTAAGTCCTTAATCACTGTTCCAACCTGCCAAAATGAACAATGGAATTAGTAAGGATATGACCACCAAATATCCATTGACAGGTGAAGAAAGAAAACAGAAACGTTGCTAAATGACTGGCTTGATAATACCAGTATTCACTTAACAAAAATGGTAAGATAAATAAAGATGAAATAAAATCAAAATATATTAATTAACTGGGTAAAAACACCCCAGGGTCAAAGGAGGCTGGTATATGTGAAACGTTGAGAGCTTGACTCCTTCAGGCTGACATCTGGTCTGTATTGAATCCTTGAAGCTGTATTGATTTTCTTATGGAATGTATACCCTGCCAAATTCAGAAATTAACTGGGTTGAATGATCTTCCCATGTTTTATGATTGAAATACAGGTATTGATAAATTTAGACTGTATTTGTGAGCCTGTGAGGTATTTATAACATACCCATAAGGCCACAAATGACTTTATATACAGTTGATTTAGTCTCCAACAGACTTTTCAATTTAATTTAAAATAAAAAATAATAAAAAATAAGTACAACTTTTTTTGGAAAAACCAAGTTATAAATATTATGTCATTTTTGGATTCTACACCAAAAATGACCTAGGGTACACCCACAGGGTGTTATACCCAAAAAGGCTCATTTCCTATGTTATTGGAAGATTTAAAAATCTCACAGTACTAATGTAAATTCTTTAGCATTTTTTTAAAATTGTTAAATTTAAGATTAAATAAGCTTAAATTTAAAGTTGCATAAGGTTTATACAAACTTACTAAAATTTTAGCTAAAATTGAGTTGTTGTGTATATCTACTTAATTGGCTAAGGATTTTACATACAGAATTTAAATCCTGTGTGAGGTCAATTTAAAAGGGTTTAAGGCCATAGTATGGCTTTAAATAAATAAAAGGGAAAAATCCATGCAAAAAGGTGGGACAAAGGAAAAAGACCAAACAGAGCTGGGGTACCCAACTTTTTGGATCTGCAAGGATTCAATTAAGGTTGTCCACCTGTATTGGAGGATTTTCAACCTTATTTAAACTTTAACATTAGACTTTGATCCAACCTTAAGGTTTTAACTGGTTTTAACCCAATTTGGAGAGGAATTTCAAGCTGCCAAAGGGTAAATCACAATATGCAAGCTTGATATTAAAGTTTTGAGACCTGTCAAAGCTTAAAAAAGCTTAAAATTTTAAGTTTACAAGCATTCAAACCTTATCAAAAGTTGAGTTTTGGTGTGTATTGCTATTTTACATGTAAAAATAGTAATAACTTCAAGAACTCATTCAAAATCCAATTCTTAATGGATTTTCTTCAAAATTTCATACAAATTACAATTTAATAATATTCATATATGACTTAAGGTTTAACTATATTTTATAAATAGGATTCCTGGGTAATCAGCCTGGAATTTTACGTTTTTAATTATTCTTAAAGAAAATAAGATTTCTTTAAAAATTAATTAAAAATTGAGTTTAAGAGATTTCTGCTTGAAACTCTATTTTTAAGTTGCTCATGTGATGAACGTTAATATAAATAAACTTATTTTATATTAAAACTTAAAATAATTAACTTATATGAGGATTAAAGTTACTTGGAGTTAAGAATAACACTGGTAACTTTAAATTGAAATTAAAAATAAGTTACCTTAAGCTAAGAGCTTTATTTTTAAGCATGGGTTTTCAGTTTTGACCTGAGCACGCCCTCTATGTCCATTATGAATCATGAGAGATGCTCTGTAGTCATAAAAAGAGTCTTTTCATCATTGTTTTTGTCCATAATCAATTATCAATCCAATCATATTAGAAATTTAAACAGGTAAAGTTTTATTATATATAAAGTCTTATTATTAAAGTATTTCTTAAGTATTTTATCCTTTGTAAATGATAAATTAAAGAATTGAAATCATAGGAAGTAGATTATTGTTTTAATTACCTATAATATCTTTTATTTTATAAACTTATTGTCTTTAAAATATCTTTTAAAAATCCAGAGTTCCTCTCAAAAACTCTTTAATAATAATTTTCATTATAAAACGTTGTTTCATCTTTAAAAATATTTATCTTTGGTGTTTTTGTAACTTATAATAATTATTTAATATAATAACTGCTGTTGCATGACTGGTTTTATTACATTTATATTATAAGTAAGTTTTCTCTAAAACTCTATATCTTTTTTATCTATTATTACTTTTTTTATATGGAATTTTTATATAGAATTATTTCTGCACAGTGTGTGTCTTAATTCTTTTATAAATAATATTTATATATTATTTGTAAGTGGTTAAATATTTATACTTTCCACATTTAATTGTCTCATTAAGAGCTTTACAATTCTTATTGTTATAATTTTCAGTGACTATAACAATAATAGAATAATTATAATTTATTATAATTGTTATATTTTTTTGTTATTATTTTATATAATAATAATTAAATTTATTTTTTTATATAATTATTTTTAATAATCATATTCAAATTTGTGGTTATGATATTATATTATATTATATTTTTCTACTGAGGACAGTCATAGTACTCTTGATATTGTTACTATTATCAAGAGTTTCATAGACAAACCTTACAGTATTGAATGAATGTGGTTGCCAAGGTGGATTGATGGAGCACTGACATTTGACAAATTGTTTTGTAACTACTTCTTGAATACCCCTTGAGAATTAGTTTCCAGTATTCCCTTGGGGGAATACTGTGAGTGAGAATTAACAATGATGGGTTGATGGTGTCATTTATATTTGAGAGTAAAACTTGTCCTTGAGCCTTGATGAATCCTCTTGATGACATGATGCCTTGATGACTTTGGCAATGTTAACATAACCCTGTGAAATTGGCGCCATTGGATTAGTGGTTGAAAGATGAATAATGTTGTATAAAACGATTTATGGCACTTCTAGTTATTGGAGGGTGAAAGTGACCAAAGGTTGTTTAGAAGGATGCCAGGAGGATTCAGGTGAAAAATGGATTTTGGTGGCTTCAGAGGTGACAAAGTGTTTTTGGATGTCTTGGCCACATACAGCTTATACAGATTTAAAACTTTACTTGTACAAAGTGTGCAAAAAATGCAAAAAATGCCTAAAACTGGCACTTAAGCCCCAAATGGCCTAATATAGCCATTTGGGCCTATTTCCCATATTACATGGGAAAATGGAATAAAATAGCTGAATACAGAAAAATGGGAGAAATGCACAAATCTGTATTTAAAGCTTAAAAAGCCAAATACAGGATTTTTGTAAGATTTGTCTATGAAACTGTTGATAACATTACTATTAATCAACAGTACTATGACTCTTCTTATGAAATATGATAATAAAAATTATCATAACCACAATTAAATAATTAATTAATTAATTATTTCTTTTACTTGTTATACACTACTAGTGATTTTAACAGTAAGCAGTAATTGTCTACAAGAATCAATTGCAAGAAGAATTGAATAACAAAAACTTCTTTATTGAAATAATAAAATTAATTTAATATATAATTATCTTTTACAAGAAAAATTATAAAAATAACTCTTGAAGAAAACTATTAATTGAGAAAAACTTCAAGAATTAAGATAAATCACTCACTAATACTCTAAACAACTTATTGAAAGATAGTATTAGACAAATTTGATGGGTAATTGTGGATTTAAAAGGATTAAAATTGATTTATAGCAAGATTACAGAAATATATAGTTGATTTCTATGATTTCACGTCTCACTGATTTATTCTGAAAGAATAAAACACTTAAGAAAAGATTAACTAATACTTACATGTTGGTAATAATGGTATAATTAAATAATGTGATGATTTTGGAAAAAACCGCAATAGGAGGCCTCTTTTAAGTCAACAACAGCTCACAGAGGCATGCCATGGAGAAAACTGTAAGACAATTGAGTGAGTTAACAATAAACCTTTTTGGATTATTGATTGCATCATCTGTTGTCACATAATATTATAATAATTATTTATTTGATGCTTTCATGTGACTACCAACCCATTTATGGTTAAGAATAAAAGGAGTAACAATTTTAAATCTTCTTCTATTTCAAAAGAGTCATTCATTTATCAAATTTATCAATTTTATGGGAAATTTCATCACAGATTTTATTTTCTGTGAATTTTTGAGGAGTCAGTGTTTCACGTGGAATCTTCCAAAGAGGACTGTAAGTAAACCCTTTCATTTTAATTATAAAAGTATGATTATTTTTGGTTTGTTTATGAATAATACTGTTCTCAATTGGTCCTGAAAGCTTAAGAAATATTAATTAAGAATTGTATTTCTAATGAATTGTTGATGTTTTTACATCAATTCTACATAGAATTGCAAATAGCACTATATTACTGGTTGCTATGAGTTAAATCAACTGATACTAGTCCAAAAAGGGTTTCAATTACTCTTTTAGGGTTTATCCATGGAAAATAATTAAGAACTTACATGGTTACAGGAGTCCAAGTTTCTCTTTACCTCCTTGGCACATCAAAATAGCAGCTTATTTGCTATTTTGTTATGATTTAACAAGATTTTAACTTGGTAACCAGGTTCCCAAAAGGTTTTAGTATACTTATTGGGCCAGGATCAGCCATGGATCCAGGATTTAGAGCTATACACACCTCAGAAGCCTCAACAGTTGGGTACCCTGGCTCTCTTTGATGTCTTTTGTCCCCTTGGGTATTTTTCATGTCAAAATAGAAATTCAGGCTCAAAGACTGATATCCACTGCAGGTGTACCAAATGTGTATGTAAGAATACCATAATATTAAGTGCCAAAAACATGCATAACACTATTATTAGTGTATATGCAACAAGGGATTTCTCACACTCCCATTATTTTGGCATGAAATTGATAAAAACAAACATTTTCACATTTCTTTTATGTGGTAGTGATGATATGGTACTGAAGTATTTTCCATATTACCACCACATAGAGTTAGTTTGAGCTTATTCACTCTATCTAGCTACCCCCAGGTGAATGTTTGTGTAGAATCCAAATCTGGACTTATATCCATGGATTTACTTACTCAACAAAAAGTCATTCATCTTTTCTGAAATAAAAAATGATAAATTTTGAATACATGCATCACTTATGGGTTATTCATTGTTCAAAAAGTATTTGTAAAGATAATTGTGGCCTGTTTGGCAATGTAAAATATACCTCAAGGTTCACATGTTTGGGCTATATTTTGCCTGTTGACTGGAGAATACATAATATTGCCCAAAAGCATGAACTGGCCATAAAAGGCCTTATTATAATTAAGGGGCAAATTTGGCCCCATCTAGTGAAATGGCCATAAAAGGCCAGAAAAGATGAAATGGCCAATTTGGCCAATGATTATGGATATGCCCAATTTGGCCAATGATTATGTATATGCCCAATTTGGCCAATGATTATGGATATGGCTAAATTGCCATAAATTGTGTATGTTATGGATATGCCATATGGATGTCCAAGAGGATGAATTGCCATGGCTTTGACATCCAGCCTGTAAAAGTGTCAACAGGCTGTATTGTTGAATCTAACTGTATGGGTGTTCCAAATGAAGATTTTTGAAGCTGTACTTTCATATGCAGCAAGTACTTTCTGGTTTGTTGAGTTTAAGTGGATATAAGGTTGAAAAACCCTTTACCCCTGATCATGGCTGTTACAGGTAAGCACACACTTCTTTGAAAGAATCATTGAGCAACATTGCAGTTACAGCTTTTTGATGGAAATCATCTTTTGTATTATTATTCTTTTTCTTTAATTTGAAAGGATTTAAGACAGTCAACTCCTCATAAATGGCTTGCAAAATTGTGTTCTAAGCAAAGAACACCTGGCTGAGAAGGAAATTTATGAGTATTGAAGAATGTGGACAATTGTGGATATCCAAATTCAGTAAGCAAAAAGTTAAGGTTTGACACAGATACAGAGAATTACTGTGTCAATCCCAAATTTCTGTAAAATCCCTTTCAGAAACATATTTACAGAAACATTTGCAAATAAAGTAGCAGATTCTCTTAACAATAAGCTTGATATATTCAATAACTATTCTAAAGTACCCATATGGAGAAAGAGAGGCTGTTATATGTGAGAATCCACCAGCCCAGGTCCAAAGATTGAATTTTTTGAGAGAATTAATTTATTTGAGTAATACAGGGTTTGTACAAGAGGTGTGATAAATCTGTACTATAATACAACTCCAAATTAGTTAACCCAGTATTTATTGGGTGAATATAGCCTGTACAAGGAGTGACAGGCTTTATTGGTGAATCTGAACTGTATCAATGTTTCAAAAGAATATTCCTGAGACTGGATGCCTATACACAGAAGTTAATTTCTGCTTTAGTGTCACATTTATGCCAGAAACCATTAACAAGCACTCCAGCTCTCTACTCAGAGTCATGTTGGAATAGGTGGTCCCTCACCACCACCATGACAAGACCCTAGGTTGTTTGATTGCACAATCATCACAACACAGCAGAAGAGGATACAAGATCAATATTTAATTTTGTTAGGATTTTTCTCGTATTATAGGTCAGAGTCTCACTGTCTGTGACAGTATCCCTGGGGTAAGAAGCATTGCATCCCAAAGTGCATTAACACAGATTGGCAACCCTTTCCTCAATCAGGGGCAGAATATACACAACATGCCAGTATAAGGAGACATAAATTTTGTTGGGGATCACTCCCAAGCCCTTTCTGCAAATGGGTTTGAAGCTCTCAAATTTTGCAATGTGTCACCACTCCACACTTGTGAAATCCACCCATGCCAGCAAGCCTTTATCTTCTGTCACATTAATTAAAAACACCACTTTCACTCTTCACACAGAATCATGTTATAAAAGGAAGTACCCACCACCACCATTGCTAGACTCTAGTTTCTTTTATGGTGCAATCATCATAAAAGAGCAGAAAATGCTGAAATATCAAGGTTGAATTTCCTTGATATTTTCTGGTATTATAGGTCACAGTTCCACTCCCTATGACATTTGGTGATTTTAAGTGCGGATAAGGTTAAATACCCTTTACCCCTAATAGTGTCTTTGACAGGAAGCTTGAGGGGAAAAATATTTCTGAATCTGTTTTTAGCTTCCTAATTATTTCCCAATAATCATGTATTCCATATTCCTAGTTTTATGGTAAGAATAGTACTTAAAATCCAGGCTGAAGAAATTCAAAAAGCTGAATAAAGCTTCAATATTTACCAAAATCAGGAAACTAATCAATATTATCTAAATTAGACTCATAAAAAATACAATAGTCAATAAATTTTAATCAATGAAATATCTTAAAATAGGATAATAGCTAATAGTTTTATTTCCATAAGATAGAGATCTGAAAATATATGGAAGCTCCAATCTTCAAAGTATCAAGTTACTGAAGTTAATATGGGATCAAGAATTTATTCAAGGATATTCAATAACTCTAGCAGATTATTATTTTTGCTTACTTTTTATGGTTTCTATTAATTTTAATTTTCTAATAATAGTAATAAAGAGACTAATATATTTAATGATGAAGCTAATCACTGAATAGTTTTTGAGACCAATTCAATATTAATACCCCAATATTTGATGATACTAAGCTATAGATAAAGAATACTGAGATTTCAATGAACAGGATTCTAATATTCTCATTAAGATCTTACTAGACAAGAAATTTTGGAGCTTTCTCCATGATTATTGAAAAAATTAGTAATAGAGGAAATTTATTTATACCTTTGGCGCCTCTATAGAGCTTTCCAAAAAGGGAATTGTAATATTTAGTATTGAAAACATTTAGTTAGTGATTATTTCTTTTCCTATAGCACATGACAGATCTACCCAGGCTGTGATCAATCATTTTTATCCCTCACAGGTAATCAAATATTTTGATTTTCACCTGGAATTATTCTAGCTCCAAAAAAGGAGTTTCTTTATCATTTTTTGTGGCTTTATGGACAACTATTACTGGTTAGAATTTCCTTTTAATTGAGAAAGTGGAGGTATTGCAGTTGCTGTTGAGTGTACTTACTTTTGGTCTTATTACCAGCCCTCTTATTAACAAACACATGAAAAAAGTACTTCTTTGTTACTTTTTCTGTTTCTAATGAGTAATTTGATTCTCAAAACACATTTTTGAGGAAGTTTTTCTGGTATTTTGATTTCAGGGTGATTTAACTTGATACAGATATTAGATAGCCCTTATTAATAAATATAAAATTTGATTGGTTGTATTTTTGATCTTTCAGCCTTTTCTTTTTTAATTTGGTTATGCTTTTCTTCAGTAGCTTCAATCTTTTCTTCAAATGTAATTGAATGCACAAACTTCATTTCTGATGCCTTGCTAAATGTTAGCCTGTGACTACAAACAGAGCACTAGAATGAAATCCGACATACCACAATTAATGGTATGATGAGTATTGGAAAGATATAGACAATACAGGTAAAATATAAAGAGGGAAAAATTCCCAAATATAAATATACCAACCTTACCCAAATATGTTAAGAAAGGACAAAGATATGCCCTGTCAAAGATAAGACCAAATAAGTAAAAAACCTTATTTTCAAATCTTATCTGTATTATGCATATTTTATTGGAAACCAACAAAGATAACCTTCTCTTGAAGCTCTCAGGGAGAGCTGTCCAATGGTATCATTCATTTCTCTGTAGCACCCTTACATCAGGAAATACCATTATACCACCTTTTTTTAGCAAGAGCCCCACAAAGGTCTAAGCGGGCTTGTACAAGATAATCAAAGATCTGAGTGAGAGCTTTAATTTGGGATACCCCTATCCCCTGTATCTTCAAAAATGGAAGTGAGATCTTTGATCAAAGGTTTAAAAAACCAAATACATGTTTTCTGAAAACAACAATATAAAAAAACCCCTGTATCATTTTCATATATTCATAAAGCCATACAGAGAAAGTAGACCAAATTGGAGATCTCATCAGGACTTACAATTATTTTAAATTGAAATTCTGATATATTCTAAATTAACAGAGATATCTGGCTTGAGATTTTATCAAGCCATATACTGATGTGCAAAAATACATGAAAAAAATAGAAACCCCTATATATTTTGCAATTTTTAGAAGGGTTAAAATGAAGCATACTAAATTAAAAAGCTCATTAATGCCTTCAATCGTATGCTCTTGGATTCTTGATATCTCCAGAAGAAACTGAGATATCTGGGCTGGAAGTTTGTTGACCAATACTGTTCTCTACCCAACCTATACCAACCAGTACTGGCTTAATATTTAAAATAATGGTTTCTTAAAGCTTAGACCCACCCATAATGACCAATATTAGTCATCCAAGAGCTCTGTACACGTAATTAAAGTTCTGACGTGGCCTGTGAAAAAAAAAATCACCCTGTATTGATCCAGAATGATCACTTGGGGTCCCAAAACCACAATTCTGACTATTATGATGTCAGAATTGATGCTAAAGAACCACGGTCCACCCTCCAGAGTAATGGTTTTCACTATTAATACGTGTGAAGACTTTACCAGCTCCTCGCAGTCTCCAAAAGGGACAAAATCAGGCCTTTTATAACTGGAAAAGGATCTCATCTTATCATAATTAATTAGTCTTCTTATTTAGTAAGACTTTCTTATACCAGGGGTACTCTTAGGATAATATTGATATAAATAAATTAATCAGTTATTGTAGTGCTTTTCACATTCAATTGACATTAAATCATTTCAACCAAGGTTCTTGATAAATTCATCAGCACTGTTATTATATAGCAGCAGAACCTTTTATTCATATTTAAAACTATTTCTATTGTGTCACATTCATATTTCTAGCTTGTATTCATTGTTTTTGAGCTACTAAATAGACTCACCCTTACAATCAATATAAGTATACCTATATTGTTTATTTTCTCTAGACTGTATAGTATTGTTATTGATCATTCAAAAAGATAGATAAATGGTGTGTCCCTTTAATCCTTCCAGTATGATTATCATATCCAGAAAATGTTATATTTTAAAATTATTATTTCATGTTCCTCTGTAAATGCTGTTCTTGAAGGTTTTGATATAATCGCGTGGTCAATGATGTGACAATACAAAATGATTATTTCATGCTTCAAAGCTTGAATTGAAGCTCATATGCATAATATCCATCCTTGGGGTGCATTTCTGTGACCTATGATTTTACTTGAATTTTTTATTTTAATTTTGTAAAAATCCCAACTTTCAAATGTATTTTTATTTCTGTGATACCCTTTTTTTATTGTAACTATATTTTCTGTATATCCTTAAGCTATAACCTTTGAATATATTTTGATTAATATTTCTGAAAATAAGTGAGTGCTAGCTCATTTGAATCAATTTTCTCACCTTTGTCTGAGAAATCCCTGATTCCTCCAACATCTGCTATAGTAGTCTGAAATTTTCCTAAAGTTCCTTAGGAATATTGCCAAATTTTATCAAAAGGTGCAGATTAATCACAAAGAATCATGAGCTTTCTTGAAAAACCATCTGTTGAGTTTTTTTTCTATTTCACAAATGTAGATTGAATCAGTGATATTCATAATTTGAAGTTTGCTAGCTCCTACCTTTCAGATAAGATAGCTAAGATTTCTTTATCAATTATGGATATTTTTTTCATGTATCTGGTAAATCATCTTCTTATACTTTTGGTATTCTTTATTTCCTCCAATATCTTCAAAATATTGGTCCTAGAGGTTTTCTTTGAAAAATTATGATGGCTTTGTCCAAACCATGGAAGATAACTTTCTCTTTGATTCAATTATTGAAATCCTTTTCTATATTTGTCCTATCAAAATTCAAATTTATTCATCATATATTGATCCTCCATGAACAAAATAGTCATATAATCATTTAGGGTCAGCCTGGAATTCTCAATAAATGCAATGCTATATTTGGGTGATCTTCTAGCTTTGACCCTTTTGGCCATTTTCAATTAAATCAGGTAAATATGGCCAAAATTGCTATATTGGGACATAAGGGCCTCTAGTTCACTTTTGAGCCATTTTTATATTTTGTTGTACAATTATCCCAAAACTGGCCCTAAAAAACAACAAGTGCAGTGTGGGAGCTCCTCATGTGTTGGATTGAAATGAGGCAGTACCTGGAGGGAAGAGAGACATTAAACTAGTTTTAAATTGCTCATAACCCTTGTAACCTAGGGTTGAAAGGTGTATTACCTACAAATTATAAAATACTAAAAGAAATTGTAATTCAAGGTCCCAAAACAAAACATAATATGTTAGTGGCTTTACAACTGGATAGGACATAACTAAGAAGTCTCAGAGAATAATACAAAAATAATGTCAGTTGGATGGTAAATATTGATAATTTTCATTAGATTCTTGTCTTCTTGACTTGTAATAAAACTGAGGTGTTTATTTTCTCTTGATCATACAATAATGATCATATGGGTAATTGAAGATGATCTGGAGAAATTTTGAGTGGTTTTATATTTTTCAATGTGAAGTAATAATAGAAGAACAATATTTTTTGAGGGCTTAATTATTATTTACAAGTCTGTTATAATTAATTGAAGAAGTATTTTATTTATTTAAAAGGTAATATTATTCAATATTGGATTTTTAAAACAGTAAGTTAAGTTAATCCTTGGTTAAAGGAATTATATTTGATGGAGAAGTACCCCTAATTCTACATTCTGGGTAAATTTTCAATGCTATCTTTTCACCAACCTTAGCTACTGGAAAAACTTCAGAGCTATAGCTCCATTGAGAATAGCAACTGGGAAAGTAAATGCACCATGATATACTGGACTACCTACCAGGTAAGGAATGAATTACTCCTGTTCTTTGGATATAATGTGCATGGGTCATATTTTGACATTGGAGGGGGAGAGCCCCTCCATTCATACCATTTGAGGACCCACGGAGCCCTTCACAGGAACTTTTTTTTCCCATTATAGTTCCCATTGACTTCATCAAGTGACTCTATCTTCTTTTTAGCACTTTTCTTGCATGTGTGAGGTGATTTCATTTTTGGTGAGGATTTTCCTTCTGCACAGCTTCTCTTGGTGAGCTTTCTATGAAATTATATCATTGGATTTTCTTTTCATGCATGAGGTGGCTTCATTTTCTGGGTATTTTGCTCTTTCACAGCCTCTTTTCTATCACATGATATTATTTTGGTGGGCTAAATACTATATGATTATTTCAAATCTTCCTTGAATATGTCATATATTATGCTTTCTGAAAGGGGATTTTTATTTTATGCAAGTTTTATGGCTGTTTTTCCTCTTTTTGGAATTTAAATTTAGCTCAGGTTATTAATTCTTACTCTGATAGATTCATTTCTATGAATGAGATTGTTTTATTGGTCATTTTGACATGTGGTTTGAATGGCCATGTGCTCAATCTTCTTTCATAATTTTGGGTTGATGTGTAAAGGATTTAATTTATATTTAAAGGGGGCTGCATGTTCCATTCAGCGTTTTTGGTCTTTACTTGCATGAGGTGATAAATGACATAAAGAAAACTGATCTTGAGTGATTCTGTGACAAATCCGGTTCCTCATTGCATTTCAGAGGATTTGGTGGCTGTTTTCTTCTGATATATTCTCTTTTTTAACTTTCTGAGTGGTCGTACTGTGTATATGTAATAGGGTATTTCTTGTGGCTGTGCTGGAAATAATCTTCATAAGATCCGGTGAATCAAAGCTTGGAATAATGTGAGCTTCTTTTTTCTAAGCTCGATGTACATTTTCAATCTATTCAGGTGTCATGTAGTTGCTGCATGAATCCAGTGATAATAGCAAGTACATAATATCCTCTGAGGTTTTTCAATTTGAAGGGAGGTAACTTGTTTTTTGTAACTAGATCTCTGTGTTTAACTTTATTTCTCACATATTCATAGTTAAATTGAATTTTTTAAGACATAAACCATTCTTGGTCCCTGTACCATGGGATTATTAGTTAAGCTCAAGCTATGCTGTAAACACTGAATGTAATTCTACTTTTTGACAGGCTTCATTTCTTTTTTGAGCCCCTATGAACTTGAGATGGGTGAAAAAAGATATGGAATATAAAATCACAAAATTAATCAAAGGCCAGGTTCCCTACAGTGGCCAAGTCAATCATTCCAAAAAATTCTTCCACCATTTCCACTCAAAACTAAAGGCTTCTATGGTTTTTTTACACCATGAAGTAGTATTATCCATAATATGCTAAGTGGTGAACATCTCAAGGGGCCAGTTTTCCCTATTAAATAACCTCCAAGGCCTTAAGGCAGTTTCTCAAGGGAAGGCCTCAGGCAGAACAATATTTCAAGATGTGATTCTCAGACTTCAATCAAGAATTTTCCATTAACAATCACCCCATCACTGAAGGATTGGGTATTTCCAAATATTTAGGATTCCCCAAACAGAATAATGGCAAGAGACTTCAAGTAATATGCAAGAGGAAGCCCATAAACTGTTTTCAAGTGTTGAATCTCCATTTATCTACCTTGGAAACAAAAATCAGACAATATGGCTTTCTTCCATGGAAGCTTGTATTTCATCCACAGACCCTGTGAATATTAGTCAACCCAGCTCATTTCCCAAATCATAAAGTTTATTTCCCTCAAGAAATAAATACACCCTCAGGGATTTCATTAAGCTCAGTCTCAAGGATGAAGTGATAAAGATCTTAACTTTTCATATATACCAGCCTTTTTTTAAGCCCTTGGTGTGAACCTTTGAGATATGACCACATACCCAAAAAGGTCACAAGAAATATTTAACATAATTATACCTTTAAAAATAGTTACCTCAAAGCTATAAAACTGCCATAAATAGGCATAAAACTTGGTTTAACTTAAACACCAACGAATAAACATGTGAAATAAATCACACCATTGGATTCCCCATGGTAAAATACACATATACCATTTTTATGGCATATCTGTAAGGTCAATATTTAATGAGTTATAAGTAATAATACCTTATAAAAAACAGGAATCCTTAATTATTTGAAATACCAATGAATAAACATGTCAAATAAATGGTACCATTGGATTCTCCATAAACGTCTACACATAAAACAATTAAGAAGCTAATCTCCAAAGTCAATACTTAAGGAGTTAAGCTGAATATATGCACTTTTTGGGTTAGCGCATATATTCAAGGATTTTAGCTAATATCTTTTGAAATATACATGATAGAGTGATGAAACAAAAGTAAAATCACCACGTAAATACTGTAGGAATACAGGAATGAACTTTATTTCACAAGCTATAAACAAGGTTAAAACCTGTAATGGATTATTGATTAAAATCAATAGAGCTGTTGGCCACTTTGTTGTGAAAGTGGTCCAAACTTAAAAAAAGTGGACATTTAGATTCTACTAGTTCATTAGTGAAGAATGATGTATTTTTTATTACAATATTCAAGGTATAACCCTTTGAAATCATGGTTTGAAGTTTAAAATATTAAATTTCAACAGAAAAGATGAGTTACAAGAAAAATCATCAAAAATACAGTTTTGATTATGTAATTAAATACTCTTGGAAGTATAATGAGGGCATGCCAAGCTATTAGAATCCAATTTCATAATAGCTGTAGCATGTATAACTTAAACGTTATTCATGATCAAAGTTCAAGCTTAAATTTGATCATTTATGATCACTCACTGTAATTTTATTTCAAGTTTAACAGTCATATAAGTGATAAAATTGATGAATACTATTAGATCTTAATTAATACTAATAAGATCAACAAAGTTTAGGCTTCTTCCAAGCCTATGACGTCATCAAACCTAAAGTTACAGTGATAATTTAAATAATGGTGTAATTATGAGGTAAGGTGGTTTGATCATGATGTAATCATCACCAAACCTTAAAATATTGATCAATTCTAGTAGAAAGCATCAGTACAAGTCTACTAGAAGCCTGCTGGACTCTAGGAGGGAGGTATTTACTATAAATAGAGCTCTTTTTACTATGTTTTCCCCTCAAACTCTTACAAAACATTAAATCATTAAATCAAAAGGTGATTTCTTTATTCTTTATATATAAAACTCTTATATTATTAAATACCAAATATAATCTTATTATAATCATCATCTCTGACGTGATTATTACAATTATTTAATTGTTTTGTTTAAATTTCTCTTAAAAACCTCTATTCCACGTAAAATGAATAAAAATTGTAATTTCTCTTGAAATTTATTGTAAATACAATTCAAATAAGTTGTATTTAAATTTTTTGTCATAAATTTATTCAAAATTATTATATTAAGCATTAAAAGTAGGTTATTTCTCTTATTAAGATAATTTTTTCTCTATTATTACTTTAATAATTTTATAATTGATATAAATAGTATTTATATTAATTTATAACCTTAATATTAGTAATATTATTGTTATTAATTGTTTTTTATTAATAAAAAACAATTTTTTACGCCTTTATTATTTGTTGGTAACAATAATAAAGTGCTTTTAAATATATTAATTATCTTATATTAATATATTTATTTATTATATTATTTCTTTATAATATAAATTATATTATTATATTTATTTAATAATATAATTATTTTTACCCCATAATTATAATGATTCTTTATTATTATAATTATTTTCATCTTATTTATTTTATTTATAAGGATATTCATAGTACAATAAGTAAAATCTTAGTAATTTTTACTTATTGTTTCATAGTCAAACCTTACACTTGGGGCTTCTCCTGTAGCTAGTTAATCTACCCATATTTATTCTTGCCACTTGATAGCAAATACCTATATTAATAAAGAATTTATTTTCATCCTTTTTGCCTGTTCAGTGGATACTGTTAGACATAGACTCTACTAACCACTTTTTCCCTTCTGATTATTTGAAAAAGTGATTAAGGACTTAGTTTATTGGCCCTTTGCCATTTTATTTTATTATACTGCATCTCATTTGTACTTCCATTATTCTCATTGAATAGATATATTGATTCCATTATCTTCCTGGATTATTTGAAGTATTCCAAGTGAGTTTCTTTATTCCTGAGGTCTAGGCCTCTGTTTCAGGTTTAATTATGAAATGAGATCCATTTTTAAGACTCACTATGGCCGTAAAGGTTTGTAATTTTTTTGTATTTCTATCTTACTTTTACTTATTGTAGTTTTCCTTAGTTCATCCCGCACTTTTCTTGTATTTATTGTATATTTTAATCTCTAATTTTGGCTCCACCTATCATTATTCTGTGTTTATTAGAGATATCTAATTGAAACTATCACTTTTACATCTTTCTCTTCTTATTATTATTTTCTTTTTTAAAAAGAACTACAAAATTTGAGGTTTTCTGATAATATTGAAACCTTGTACCAAAGCTATGAATTACTACAAAATTTGACCTTTTTCCATATTTTCATGGACTTTTATATTGTGAAACAGAGGTCTTTAATGAAAATATTTCTGAAGAAATTCATTTACATAAGTTTTGGCTCAGATGGTGTCATTAGAAGTTAATTTTTTGAATTTTCTAATTGATATGAGTGATATTCTAGCCATTATTCACTCATAACAAAGAAGAAACTGTGAGTAAATTCAAGATAGTAGTATGGAATACTTACAGCATCTACATAGATAGATTATATACACAATTTAAATAAAGAAATAATGAATATAGCCCAAAATTTTAGAACTAACTGAATTTTGAGCAAGAAAATAACCATTAAAAAATGCTATCCCCTCTGCAGGGTATCAGGTCCAACCTTGGCTCTAACCTTGAAATATTTTTGCAGATTCTTTCAGCTAAAAATTTGGTCATTGAGAAATTTACTCAATTGAAATAAAATATTATTAATTCTTCATAATTTATATTTCTTTGCTCTTCCATTCCATATACACTACTCACTAATAAAACAATCCCTGAATAAAATTTATTCCTAAAAAGGAAATATACTTATTTCAAAGAAATATGTGAATTAATTTCACTTTGATTCCATTTGCTTTTCTACTTGAATTAATTTACCATTTTCACATGTGCCCAACATTGAAAAATGTTTTTATGTAGCATTTGTGGAAAGAAAACATGTAATACACAAAGAATCATTTATAAACAAATGAAATATCTTACCACTAGATAATCAATCACACAGTTGGTTTTTTTATCAAAATACTTCTCATACCTTCAAAGGTGTACTTCTCCAAATTTGAATGATGTGCTGATAAATAAATAATATCCCTTTTTTCTATTATTGATGTCCCATATCCATTTGGAAAATATTATTTTAAAGAACTCTTGAATATTATTAATTACAGCTTAGCTATCAATTTAAATAAATCAGAAATTATATTAATATTCAATTATCCATTCCATTACCTTATTGTGCAAAATATTTTTCAGAGTTAATTTTTTCCTTAACACTATAATAGGTCCTTACATAATTATGAGCTTCCTAAAATTTGATAAAAACATCTCATTATCAAAGGCCATTTTCAATTTGAGCCTCCTTCCTATGGAGTTTTTCAACGCTTCCAATAATGCAATCTGGTCTTCATTAAAATTTGATTAAACTTTTTTCTACCCATTTAAATGAATTCCAGACATGTCATCATTTTTAAAAGTAATATTTCTAAAAAGTATATACTTTAGTACAATCAAATTGGAGCATTCCTTTTTTACAGTTAACCTATCTCAGTTTGAGCTCAATAATTATTGGGTTTACTCATAAATCCCCTCAAATTCCAATTTTAATTGTTCAATGGCTTTAGTATTGGGAATTTAATCAATTTTCCCCAAATAAAATTGAAAATAAAAATGATTAACAAAGATTTTAATTTGAAACAGAAATATTTTTTTCCAAATTTTCAACCTTTTTTTTAATTTTGTAATTTTGATTTTTCCATTTTTTATCAATATTGACTTAATTTATCCTTTGATTTGGTAAGGCACAGGTATTTTCATTTTTCTTACTTAATTTTTCCATTTTTTTGAGCTTATTTTATTTCATTTTTTTGGTTTTATAAGTTTTTTAGATTTTCTTGATTTTCTGGGCGGAAGAGAAACTGAAATAAGTGTAATCCTGTTTATTTTGGTGTATCTACACCCCACACACTCCATAAAAAATTAAAAATCAATTTTTTTTCAAAAATAAAATAAAAAAGAGACTTAAAAAAACCCCAAAAAAATAAACAAAAAAACTCTTCAAAAATTTTGAAAAAAAAAAATAAAAAAATAATTGACATGTTTCAAAGTTAAATTCACGCAAAATTAACATTTAATTTCAAATCAAATTAAATACAGTTAAAAAAATTAGAACGAAAAATAAAAAATAAATATTAAATTGAGGTTGAATTCAAAAAAGAACACATTTTTTTCCAACTCAAAAAAGGAGAACCATTAAAATTGATACTTAAAAGCTTAAAAATAAAGAAAAAATACAAAGTTAGCAAGTCAATAAAAGAAGAAAAATCAAAAATTAAGAAATAATAATAAACAAAAAGAAGAAAAACCTGAACACATATAAAAAGAGATAATTGAGAGATCAAAACGAAAAATATTATTGAAAATCATATTGACAAAATCTAACAACTACGTCACATAAAATAGAATAAAAATGAGAGAATTTGGGAGGCTATAATTTTCATTAAATAAAGATAAGAGTGCAAAGAAAAACCATAGAATTGTGATAAAAAATGGTAGCTTATTAATTGGTACACATGTAAGAAACCTTATATTGAAGCGTGATAACTTCCTGTGGACCGAAAAATGCTGAATTGAATGTCTATTAAACACTTCATGGCCATTTTCTAGATTAATAGAAACACCTTTCCAAAACATTGAAGGCCAAATACATTATCATTTTGAAAATTATTTATGAGCTTTTGGAGGATTTTTTGTACGATGCTTTAATTCCTTTTAAGTGTAATTAATTTGTCTTATTAGCCCCCAAGATACTAAAATCTATTTAGGGTGTTGGTAAACACACGTAAGCTTTTAGTAAAAACACATAAGCCCTTACGTGTTTTTACCAAATTATGGCCAAAACACGTAATTTTATGGTAAAAACACGTAAGTAAGCTAATTTTTTTATAAAAATTCCTCAGGCTCATTTTTGAGAATTTTTAACTTTTTTTTTGCGATATTTTTTCCGACATGGGATGTGAAGGTCCCCAAATTTTTTCTATTTTGGGCAATTTGGTAAAATGGCCCATTTTTTTGAAAAAATTCATTAAAAATGTTCCCACTTATGAATTTCAATAATTTTTCTTTAAAATGAAGGTGAGAATGTTGAGAATAATAAATCAGAAGCCCAGCATTTTGGTATTTTTTTGCAAGAACATTTGTAGGCCCAAAAAGTCCATGTTTTTTGATGTTTTTTTCTTCATGTTTGTAATTAAATTGAAAATGCCATTTATGACATAAATTGAATTCAAAATGTAATTTATGATGGGTGGAAGTTAAAGTTTGATTTTTGGCATTAACAGTGCCATTTATCACATCAAAAGTGCCATAAATAGCATCACTAATGACATAATAATGCCATAAATGGCATCAAGAATGACATACAGATGCCATTTATGGCCAGAAAATTGGCATAAATGGCATTACAGCAATGCCATAAATTGAATTTAATGGCCTTGACAATGCCATTTATGCATTTAAAAATCCCATAAATGGCCTTAAAAATGGCATTAATGGCCTTAACATTGGCCTTAAAAATGGAATTAATGGCGTTAACTATAACATAAATGGCATCAAAAATGCCATTTATGGAATCAAAAATTCCATTTGTGGCATTACATAAATGGAATTAACAATGCCATTTATTGCATTGATAATGCCATTCATGGTATTAGTAATGCCATTAATGGCATTTTTAATGTGGCATTATTAATGCCATTTATGGCAATAATGGCATCAGAAATGTTGCATTTTTGATGCCACAAATGGCATTGATAATGCCATTCATGGTATTAGTAATGCCATTAATGGCATTTTTAATGTGGCATTATTAATGCCATTTATGGCAATAATGGCATCAGAAATGTTGCATTTTTGATGCCACAAATGGCATTGTTAATGCCATAAATGACATTAATGGCATCAATAATATTTCATTGATAATGCCATTAATGGCATAGTTAATGCCATTTATGACACTGCTAATTCCACTTCATTGTTAATGCCATTTATGGCACTGTTAATGCCATTTATGGCATTGTTAATGCCATTTATGGCATTGTTAATGCCATTTATGGCATTGTTAATGCCATTTATGGCATTGTTAATGCCATTTATGGCATTGTTAATGCCATTTATGGCATTGTTAATGCCATTTATGGCATTGTTAATGCCATTTATGGCATTGTTAATGCCATTTATGGCATTGTTAATGCCATTTATGGCATTGTTAATGCCATTTATGGCATTGTTAATGCCATTTATGGCATTGTTAATGCCATTTATGGCATTGTTAATGCCATTTATGGCATTGTTAATGCCATTTATGGCATTGTTAATGCCATTTATGGCATTGTTAATGCCATTTATGGCATTGTTAATGCCATTTATGGCATTGTTAATGCCATTTATGGCATTGTTAATGCCATTTATGGCATTGTTAATGCCATTTATGGCATTGTTAATGCCATTTATGGCATTGTTAATGCCATTTATGGCATTGTTAATGCCATTTATGGCATTGTTAATGCCATTTATGGCATTGTTAATTCCATTTATGGCATTGTTAATGCCATTTATGGCATTGTTAATGCCATTTATGGCATTGTTAATGCCATTTATGGCATTGTTAATGCCATTTATGGCATTGTTAATGCCATTTATGGCATTGTTAATGCCATTTATGGCATTGTTAATGCCATTTATGGCATTGTTAATGCCATTTATGGCATTGTTAATGCCATTTATGGCATTGTTAATGCCATTTATGGCATTGTTAATGCCATTTATGGCATTGTTAATGCCATTTATGGCATTGTTAATGCCATTTATGGCATTGTTAATGCCATTTATGGCATTGTTAATGCCATTTATGGCATTGTTAATGCCATTTATGGCATTGTTAATGCCATTTATGGCATTTTTATTGCCATTTATGGCATTTTTATTGCCATTTATGGCATTTTTAATGCCATTTATGGCATTGTTAATGCCATTTATGGCATTGTTAATGCCATTTATGGCATTGTTAATGCCATTTATGGCATTGTTAATGCCATTTATGGCATTGTTAATGCCATTTATGGCATTTTTATTGCCATTTATGGCATTTTTATTGCCATTTATGGCATTTTTATTGCCATTTATGGCATTTTTATTGCCATTTATGGCATTTTTAATGCCATTTATGGCATTGTTAATGCCATTTATGGCATTGTTAATGCCATTTATGGCATTGTTAATGCCATTTATGGCATTGTTAATGCCATTTATGGCATTGTTAATGCCATTTATGGCATTGTTAATGCCATTTATGGCATTGTTAATGCCATTTATGGCATTGTTAATGCCATTTATGGCATTGTTAATGCCATTTATGGCATTGTTAATGCCATTTATGGCATTGTTAATGCCATTTATGGCATTGTTAATGCCATTTATGGCATTGTTAATGCCATTTATGGCATTGTTAATGCCATTTATGGCATTGTTAATGCCATTTATGGCATTGTTAATGCCATTTATGGCATTGTTAATTCCATTTATGGCATTGTTAATGCCATTTATGGCATTGTTAATGCCATTTATGGCATTAACAATGCCATTTATGGCATTGTTAATTCCATTTATGGCATTGTTAATGCCATTTATGGCATTGTTAATGCCATTTATGGCATTGTGGCATTAACAATGCCATAAATGGCATTGTTGATTCCATAAATGGCATTAATGGCATCAGAAATATTTCATTGATAATACCATTAATGGCACTGTTAATGCCATAAATAGAATTTTTAATGCCACAAATGGCATTAATGGCATCATAAATGCCATAAATAGCCATATTTCATTTAAAAACCATCCCTTACGTGTTTTTACCATAAAATTACGTGTTTTTACCAATTGATGGTAAACACACGTAAGTCTTTAGTAAAAACACGTAAGCTCTTACGTGTTTTTACCAATTTGCTTACGTGTTTTTACCAATACCCTCTATTTATTATAAAAGGAGATAATAATAGTAATTAATTTATTAATATTCACATATCAATCTTTTTTTCAACCTGACTCTAACAAGTGTCAAACCTACCCATTTGAGGTGGGTTGGACAAGGATTTGAGAATACTTTGAAAGAAGGTGAACCTAAGTTTAATCCCATTATCAAAGCAAACCGAAGACACCTCAAAGAGGGTCTATGAACACTTTTTATAGAGTTTTCACTTCTGGATAAAACGTTATGAATTAAGATGAAGAGAATTTTACACAGCTTAGTGCTGCATTGAATATTTTCTGATGAAATCTCAAATTTACCCCATATTCTAATAGAATTATACAACTGAATAATTTGTAACCAGGTATCTTTCTCAATATCAAGAGATTTGTATCATATTATTGATTCTGAAATAAATAGGTTTATGTACATTTTCCTTTCTCCAAATTGAAAAATTCAAATTAATCAAGAGTTCTTTCCTTAATTGTGACATAAATATTCTCAATTATGGGGCTTAACGATTATAATTTAATGACAATTATTTGCAGGATTATTAATAGAAAATTAGCTTAAAGATTTGAATAAATGAATTTTGCAATACTTGATCTTAATAAAAAAAGGCTATCAGTAATTACAATGAAGTATTTTGGTATTTCTTTGGCTTTTTAGAAACAAAAGGTCTAAAATAAATAGTTTTATCTATAACAGGATCAGTCTTTGAACTTCGTAGAAGTATAACTAGGCATGAAATATGACTTCTCAGCCTCAACTGTCCTATTTCAAAAGAATGATAGCATAGTCTTTAAATGAATTAAGAGAATAATATTTAATTTTGAACTGTTTGTGCCTTCCATAAATAGGGTCTGAACCCATAGCTTATGAAAAGACATTTAATCAAAGGTTACTACGCAATTCTATGGTCAAAATATAGGTTAAAAATATAATTAAATGTAGTTTCTAACCTCTTAAGATAACTCCTATGTTGATAAAAGAATTAAAAAATCTCATAAGGACAACCTGGCTCAAGTATTCTCCTCCAATTCCCTTCTCTGAGACTTATAATTCTGAATATTATCTTCCACACAGATCAATTATTCCATTAACTGTATGAATCTCAAAATAAGTCCTTTTTACTATATTAAGAATTTTTTAAAGTCCAACACAAAAAGGTGTTCAGATTTTTCCACTAGAAATCCATATTTAAAAGGTATTAATACTTCCAAATCGTCTAGGAAATAAATTGCTGGAAAAATATTATTCTAGATATTTCAGGTTAAAGGAAGACATGCTATGCCACAAATATTCAAAGTTTTTGAATTGAATGCATCTTTGGAAATAGAGAAGTTGTTGCATTAGTTTTAGTTTGTTCTTGAGATATGAATCTCATTGAAAAATGTTTTTACTGAAATCAGAAGAATGAATGAGTCTTGAATTAAAGACTTACTGATCATAGGGAAAGGATTCAAATTAATTATATTACTTATGCATAAAAATCATATATTTGGGTTTTAATACTCTCATTAAGCTTTTGAAAGTTGATTACATTGATATAATTGTTAATTTAATTTTTCAAAGATGTCAATTATGTTTATTTTAGTTTAGATAACAATATCAATATACAGCTTCACCTATTTTTACCAAGAAATAACTCAGAGGATTGGATATTCTTCATGAAATCCAAAAGATAGTTTTCTATAATAAAATATTACAGAAATAATCAAATTTCATTCAGTAAAAAAATGGAAATAGGAAATAAACTTTGAGATCAATTTGAAGATCTCTTTGTAATGAATAATGTACTTTGGGAAACCCATTAAAACTTTATTTAAGATCTATATTATGAAAATTAACTTTCATTTACAGTAGGACTTCTCCCAAATGAGCTTTAAGATTTTTCAAACATTTTGAGAATTAATTCCTTATCTTCCACGATATGTACAGCTTTGTACATATTTTCATTCTATATAAGATTAATCTTTATATAAATCAATCATATGAATAAGACTAAGATTTATTTGAGTGTTCCTATTTTCATGAAGGAATTTTGATTTATTCCCCTATTCTTATTTGTAAAAACTATCATTATGTATCTAATTCTTCTCTGGAAAATAATATAGAATTTAGAAACTGGCTTAATCTTAATTTCCCCACAACATTCAATTTAATAAATGGTTTTTTGATCATAATCTTACTATTAAGTCAGTATGATTTCATAATATATTCTTATCAAGTAGTTCATTTTGAGAAATTTGGGGATTTTATGTGTTATAGGACATGGTAAAAAATTATTTTTGAACAATAGGAGATCCCAGGTATAATTCATGTTAAAAATGTTACAATAAAGAACTATTCAATATTCAAAAAACTAGAATTTTATTTCATCTTGAATCTCAAAGAAAGAAAATTAAAGTTTGGTGATAGGGGAGCGGAAATTTATACTCATTAACTTTTGTCCAGGTGAAATTTACTTTGAGCTTTATATTCACAAGCTTATTCCAGAATAGTCTTCCAATAGTTGAAAGGGAAGTGATATATCTCGACTTGTGCTTATGTATTTGAACAATGATAAATTAAGCAAACAGAAAAATTTAATGATGGAACATACACATTTCTTTCTTTTTTTCAGTTAGGAAAAATGGTTTTGGAAAATTCTTTGGAGAAAATATTTCAATCTAAATATCTTTTAGTGTTAAAATCATAAATTCTGATAAGAGAAATTCAAGAAAAACAAGCCATCCAAGGGAAGATGTGATAGTAAATGTACAAGTAACATGCTTGAATTTTTAGAAATATACACTGTCATTTTTCATGGCTATGGCCCTTATCTTGATTCTAATCTTTTGGTTTTAAAGTAAAAAAAAATTGTTAAATAAATATTTATTCAGGATTACCTGAAGCTAAATAGTTGAATTTATTTTAAATGAATTATTTCTCAATCTTGAGAAACCATCTTGGAAGAAAACCAGGTGTGACAGGGGTTCTTGGGGAAAACAAGAGTGGACTGGCACTCAGGAATCACAAAATAACTTTGAGGTCTCCAAAAGAATAAAGAAACAAATGAAAGATATATTCCTTTAAGAAAAAATGAGAGGAAGTAAAAACATGCTGAAGATAAGAAAAGAAAGCCAGAGGCCAAAGATAATGAATAAAATCTAAATGCCACAGAGACAACCAAATAAATCCTCAATTCACTGTTTCAACCTTCCAGAAGGAAAAATTGAATTAGTAAAGAATATCACCACCAATATCCACTGATAGGAAAATAAAAGATTGAAAGGACTGACTCATAAATGTCAGTATTTACTTTCAAGAATGAAAAGGAAATAGTAATAAGAATAAATCCAATATATTAATTAACCGGAAAACAGTTCCCCAGGGGTTGAAAGGTGGCCAGTATGTGTGAAAAGCTGAAAGACTCATTCTGGGGGGTTGGTCACCAGCTGTATTGACTGTTTTGGGTCAATATAGATCTCGCCTTCTTGAGAATTGAACTGTGTCTGTTAATTACCATAGTGGGAAACAAATTGACCCAAAAGGGTCAATGCCATACAGGTTTCCTGAGTACAGACTGTATGGACCAATTACATTGTCCAAGGAGTTCTGGAGCTCTTGATGCCTTGAAAACTGATTTTATAATGAGCAGCCTCTTGAAAATGCCCTTGAAGAATCATGGTTCAGTATTCCCTTGGGGGACTACTGTTGAATTGAAAGACAACCACCTGAAAATCCAGGTGAGTGGTATCCTTGAATGGTCTTGTGAATATCATCATGGATTGCAAGCTTGAGCAACTTGAGTTTTCCTTTGAAATGGAATGATGGACTGGTGATGTGACATGAAATGGTTAAATGGAGTATTGAAAATATCACCATTGTATTGTTGAAGAAAAATGGTGCATAATGGTATATAATACCATATATGCCCCATTCCTGGTTCTGGCACCCCAGGGTCCATTATTGGGGAAGAGTTTCCCTTTTCTGGAGGGGAAAACCTTCTGGAAGTATACTGGTGGTCTTTTGTGGCTTACAGAGAGTATGGAACAAACTGGAAGCCTTGTTGTAACTGGGTTTAATGTTCTCCCCCCCACTGGTGGGGGTGGTTTTTTTTCATGATGAATATAATAATCCATTTTTAGCTTCCAAATTAATAAAATGTTAGTAGATAATCTAAGGCAATTAACTCCTTCTGACCATTATGTTGTGAGAATTCAGAAATAGCTAATAAGAATTAAGTCTTTATAATCTATTGAATGCAAAGAAAAACAAGTTAATATGTTCATAATCTTCTGTTAAGAAATGGTTATTAAATACTAATGAGTTGAGGTAGTATAATGAACTAATCTCATTACCCAGAAATTAATTTATTATATTAAATGATGAAGACAAAGAGGAAGTTAGGTAATCATTTAATTGATAATTCCTGCCTACAATTTCATCTTACCTCTTTTCTTCAACATGTAGTTATCCTTAGTTTTCTGACAGATACAGCTTTTATCAATAAAAAAGGTGTAAAATAAGCCATAAATGATACACTTTTCATTATCTCAATAATAGACCTATGAATTATCTTATCTTTCATTATTAATACCCTTTCAGTATTCTTTCAAAATTCAAATACAATTTTTTTCAATTGTAAAATCTCATGAAATCTATGATCTTAATGAGCAATTAATTATTTTCTTAAATCTATTCCTTTCATATGGAGTAAAAAAAACAAATAAAATGACTCAATTTGAATTTAAATATTTTCTATTGAAAGTTCAATAAAAATAAATATGACATTTTTCTCTTATCAATTAATTTCTTTTACAAAATGAAGTTTAATTTTATTTTTAAACTCAACTTAATTTCAATTTTAAAAACAATAAATCTGTATCACAAATCTAGAGTTGAAAGAAAATAAAAACCATAATTCTTTGAGAAATTTATTATTCTTGGATTACAAAATCTTTATCCTTCACAATAATATAATATTCAAGCTCAAAAGCTTTTTTATAATGTCTTAATTTAGAATTAAGCTCTAAGATGAATATCATGAAACAACATATTACAAAACTTCTTTATTATATTATTATACTTCACACAGTTTTTCAGTATTTCTTTCCCCCTTTCTTTCACTGTTTTGTAGATATGTCTTATTTAAATTCATAATCATGGTTTGAAAACACTCAGAATACAGTTCAACTACGAGCTAACAATTGTATGACCCATACTAAGCTACAACTTAAACTCAAAAGTCATTGCTTAGACTTAAACTTTCTTCTGTCAATGCTGGTGCAACTCAAGCTTATTCATCATAATTTGATTCAAGTTTTTCAAGTTGAAATATAGAGGATGTGATTCAAGATTCAGTAAAGCTATCATTTTATATTCTTTATAGGAATTTTTAATGATGCCTGATTTTTGATTATTTTTGAGACAAAGATTTGGGGTTGACAGCCTCTGGTTGAGCCCTAGATTATTTTGGGTGTAGCAGCCAATCAGTCAGTAGTATGCCAGTGTTTGCTTGTTGTAACAAAATAATGAAATATTTTCATAGTTCAAATAAACAAACATCAAACACTGGAGCCTTGATCTCAAAATAAGTGTTCATGAGAAATTTCAATGAGCCTTTTGGATCAACTTGAGAGACTTTAATTTATTGGAGAAAAATGACTTATGAGAAAGATATTGAGATATCACTCTCCTAGTCCCAGTCAATTAAGGAGAAAGACATAAGTATGCTGTTTAAAATATATTCCTGTTTTCCTCAAAAAAAAGGAGCTTTCATTGAGATAATGAGGGTAGCAGCATGCTTTGCAAAGTAGATTTATACCAAACCTGTGACATTCATGAACCCAAACAGGAGCTCCGGGTAACGAGCCCATATACTCACAACACAGAACATATCAATAAAGGGTAGCTGATCCACATTGATATTTGAATAGCCTCGACATAACAAGAGAAGATTTACTTTGCAAGTTGTCTTTACACCAATCATCTGATCATGGTTGTTTCATTTTCTTTCATGGGAAACAGCATCATGATCTATGCCTTAACCCACATGATACCAACAGATTATGATGCTTAGTGCAGCTTGCCAACGACTGCCAGGTACAGATCATAGGCTTGATAATAATTCAATTTTGGGAAATGAATTCGCCAATCAAGATGGCAAACCAGTTTGAAACCTTTACCCACATAGGTCTCACAAATTGGCACCATAGAATTTCACTTTCGAAGCAGCCCCCCCCTTGTGTCAATTTTTAAGCAGATTCTATTTCTGATCACAATGATGCGAAGCAGCAATGGAAGAGTGGCTTTTGATGTTGCCTCAAGCTAGGTACGAACACAGTTTGGATCAAGGTAGCAAAGACACTTTTTTTCTACTTCTCTGACAATCCAATCTTTGCACTGAGCCCATCTGTCCGCACTCACAATTCCTTCAGAGCCTTTTCAGCCGCGTTCAGAAAGACATCTGCATGGAGGTTTTCAAAGACCAGCATGGGTCTCAGTCTGATGGTTTGATCGCCGCAGCTTTTCAAGAAACCACCATGGCATATCATCAGATAATGAGTCAACCCAAAGCAGATCTACAAGTGAAAAGGGACTTTACCCGCCCAAATTAATCCCAGCGTGCTTCATCAGCATTATAAATTGATCCCTCGTTTCTGACTGTGGGGCGTCGAACGCTATGAAGGTTCCAGAATCTTTTCCCCTTAAATTCAAAACCTTCCCTCGTCCAACAGACTTTGAAAGTTGATCTAACCCAGCATAAAGATAGGATCCTACCTTGCTAACATGCTGAGCAAGCCTGCGAACTTGATATGTCAATTCCGCATGCGCAACATAAGAATGCGCTTGGCTTTTTCAACATACCGTTCTCGCTGAATCACGCCGATGATAGTTCGAGCCTTGAGAATTTCAGTGGGTGAGCCCATCCAGCTAGTAACCATAATGGGTAAAAGGCCCCGATCAATAACTCAATTGAATCAAAAACGCTTTTCCGGGTACTTTTACTAACGTGTTATAATTTCTGTAAGCCTTATTGGGGCGGGTTTCAAGTGCATGATAAAATCCAGCAGCTTGCATCTTCTTAGAAAAAGTAACAAAATCAGGTGGATGACTTAGCATCCAGGCTTCGTGAGCCCAAAAGCGCCCCGTTGCCGCTGTTAAATTCAAAAGGCCAATTATCTTACCATTACCGCCAGTGTTAGTATTCAGAAGGTTTTTAAACGTACCAACGCCAGTTTGAACCTCGTCAACGATTAAGTATACATGATGTCTTAGCGTAACATCTCTCAATGCCTGGAAAAACTCTGGGCTAGCATGAAAATCACCGCCTTCGGATTGAATTGGTTCAACAATCAAGGCAGCAACAGGGCGGCCTTTGGCCTTCCTGAATAACTCACAAGCAGCGAAAGGAATAGCCACAAGTCAGAGATTGAGTGGTGATAGATTGTATAACGAACTAGTAAATTGTGATATGTATTGCATGCGTTTCTTACCAAGCAGTAATAGTTTCTTCAACCTGCTGAATTGATTGGGCCTCAATATTCTTGTTTTCAGCTTCATGATCAGCTAAAGGGTATTTTAATCGAGGAAAATCAACAGCTGGCCAATCAAAAGCAGGTACATCGACCTAGAGAAAGCAAGTTAGGTAAAAAAGTGACGAGTCAAAGTTGAAGATAAAAAAAGATTGAAGTTACTTTGTGGATAGCTTTGCTGCGTGTCAAACTCAATGAGCCAAACAATCTCCCGTGAAATCCACTGCGAAAACTCATCGCCACCAGGTTTGGTGAACCAGGTATATGATTATTCATGCAGGACCTCAACTCTTGATCAGAGAAATCGACCGCTTCATCACCTCGTTGTCGTTGTCGATAAGAGAAAAATGCAGCTTTTAATGCACCCTCATTAGCGCAGGAACCACACCTGACACAGAAATTGAGCATAATTATTCAAAAAACCTTTAGACTTAGGTTACACAGAGATATTTTGATTCTTATCTGAAAATGCTTACATCATCGTGAACAATTGATTCAATCCTTTAGGTGCGACCTTGAGTAAGCTGCCGGAGAGAAGATTGTTCCAGTTATAGGGTGGGAAGCTTCCCAATGCAGGGCGATTCATTCTGAAAACAATGTAATAAGATAGAAAGATTAGTGGAAGGGAACTTGAATATTTCCGTAGCAAGATGACCTGATGAGAAATCAAACTCACGCCAACGCAATAAATTCATCCTGTGACCAAGGCAGAAGCGATTAACAATACAGCCAGTAAACTTGATGTCAAAACCGCAATGGAAAAACATGTGCTAACCGTCCTGGCTAGTGCCAAAAGTTCGGGGTGGTTGTAGCCGATTGCAATAGATGCTATGGATTGAGTCACGTCCATGCAAGGTCAATAAGCAGCTCGATTCTTAACTTGGTGCAAACCAATCAAAAACCTCAACTCACCAATTTGAGCAAAGACGTCCAGTAGTTTATTGCCATCAGCATCTTGAATATAGTTGCCTATGCTTTTCGAGTAATCTTTATCACCAACAAAATCAATAAGCGTGCCGTAGTCGATGCCAGAGTCAAGCTGGAGCAAGTGAACCTTGAGGGCTTACCCACCACGAACTGATGGGTCCTAGCTAGAGACGTAAACAAAGCTCAGTGAGACGATATAGCATTGTAAACCCAGTCAAACGAAGTATCATAAAATCTTCTTACTATCCTGCCACTCGCTTAAACTTCTCGATAATTCTTTGCTTTTGGGTCCTGGAACTTCCGGGGTCCGCAAAAGAGGTCCTGAGGGCTCCTTAGGAAAAAAACGCGGCTTGACCTGAGTTGCATAGGTCGATTTAACGAGTTTTGGAGGTAAAACCAAATAGCCGACACGAGTTGGACTCATTCGCACAACGGGGACATTCCCAAAACTTCTTAGTTGCCTGAAAATGCACATTTTCTGCAACAAATGCTCCGCGAATTTCAGATGAGTGTCTGCAACGTATCCATGGATGACTAGCGAGATGTACTTACCAAAGGTCACGGATGCGAGTGAAAGCTGAGAATTTTTTCGTGCTTCGTTTATTCATCTGAGATTCTGAGGGAGTGATAATCCAATCCGGCGTGAGCTGTATCATACCGTAGGTCTTTCGTCGGTTTTCGATTAGGGCGTCAAGGAAAACTGATGGCCACCTTCTTTCTGTCTGTGGCTCTGGCTCATAACCACCTCTCACATTTTCTACGAGAGTGCTTATCATGGATGAATTTAACTAGCTTGACCTGGAGAATGGAAGACTGGCCATCATAATGAACTGACAGGCAACTCCCAACCTCACATTGGCCCATTTGGCCTGTGTCGTGATGGAACGCTCCAAACTCATCATTCAATTGCTTCACATAATACATCACCTAGGGGTACTGTCTGGAATACCACAGGCCTTTTCCCATCCTGCTAGAATGGGGAAGATTTTTAACAATGAGCTGATGGGAAAACCCAAACTAACCTGAATTTGGTGCACCTCTACTCACGAAGGAGCTAGTGATCTTTCCTTCCCGAGCTTACCGGCCATAGGTTGGCAATCTTAATTTGCACAACAATAAGAGAATTTTTTGTAGAGTTACTGGGATGTCATAATAATAAAAATTAATGTTGTGAACATGGCTCATTCTTTTCCAGCCAGTTATTCTTTATCCAACATGGCAGTAAAACGTAGATGAAATTCGACTAAATTCAACTGCATGAGCAGAATGTATTGTCAAGTCACTACAGAAAAAAGTATAGCTCTTATGTATCCATTCTAAAAAATAATAAAAAGAGTAGGTTGGTAAAACCAAAACTATAGTAAAGAGCTTAGAAAGTGTCTAAAATCATGCCCTCCATTATCTAGAAAAGAGGTGGATAAATCTGATACAACAAGATGTGATACCAGAGTTCTATCAAATTAAGTTTTACTTGGGCCTGGGAAACAGATGGTGTTCTCAGTTTCTGAGATTTATTCAAAAATAAGAATTGTTCGAAATAATTATGCCTTTTATTAATTGAAGACTCTTTGTATGGACAAATTACCATGAACCTATCTTTTTAAATTCAAAACACATACATTTGAAACTACCTCATGTATAAGGAGTGACATAGTGATGTTCACATGGACATCTTTTCTATTAGTCATTCAGTCAAGAAGCAATTTCATTTCAGCAGTTGGTGAACAAGCCATACTCACCTCTGTGCACAATCCATATTGTCCCCTGGTGCTCACCTTTAAGCAAAATACACTGTCCTGTGTGCACTAGCAATCATTATCTTAAAATTTATACTTGTATTATCCATCTCTGTCAAGATTCATAATGTTTCTGTAGCAGCTCGGAACAGAAATAAAGGCTCTTCAGATTTTGTAATTCATTCTTAGGTATGGCTTAAGATCTTTCTATGAAAATCGTAATAATCTTACTATTAATCAAGAGTAGTTGTCTTTTGAGAGATATAATCAGAATTATTATAGCCACAAGTAAAGAATTTATCAACTAATTAATTGTTTTACTTGGTTAAATACTACTAGTAACATAACAGTAAGAAGAGTTTGTCTACTAGAATCAATTACAAGAACTTTTTAATAATATAACATTATTGTAATTTATGTTTATCTTTTACAAGGGTAATTATAATCAGTTCTCAAAGAAAATTCATGAGACTTAATCAAAACACTTCAGAGGTGTTTTAAAACACACACTAATACTCCAAATCACCATGAATCAGATGGAAGATTTTTATATTTAAACAAGTCAAGAGAAGATACCAGATCAAAGATTCAACAACTGTAGTGACAGCACTATTTGATATGGTACTTCTCCTTTATTTGATACCTTTTCAAGGATTGGAAAAAGATTTAAATCCTTATGGAGGATATTAGAGCTAATATAGAAGTAAAATATGGAGCTATGATGATGTAACTAATGACTATTTGAAAAAAAAATAGACAAAATAATGCTTTTGACCCTTTACAAAAGCTCACAAAGGCTTGAAGGGAGTCAAATAAAACCAGCTAGTTAGAAATTAATTCTTTTATTGGGGTTTATTTTTTCATAATTTGTTGTCACACTAAATTATCATAAGTATGTAATAAGATTATTTTACATGGTTACCAACCCATTCATGGTTATTAAATGATGAGGTTAGTTCTGTTTGGATATACCATTCCAGTTTGGCCTAATGGACAAACTCATTTATTCATTTTTTAAAAGTTTAAATCAGGAGGGATTTTGAATCACATACCATTAGATGTAAAGTGGAAGTTATGGATTTAACAATATATGGGGCGATGTGGAAACGCTGAAACAGGATTGGATAAAGGTAGTGGATGTGTTTAATTTAACCAAAGGTTAAATAAAGTGAAAAATTGAAGCTTGAATAATATTATTACTCAAGGAGATAAGGGCCCAGGGCTTCCCCAAAAACTTCAAACTCAATACAAATACAGCTCACATGATACTCAGAACATACCACCAAGCCATCAATGCAGGTCATTTGAAACAATTTTGGAGGTTGAATAACCAAGCCTTATTCTTAATATAGATCATAAAGCCACAAATACTGGTCACCTCGTAAAAAGCAGAGACCACCAAAGCTTATTTAACAATACCAGTCATCTGATAAAAAAAACAGATTTGAAACTTGAAAAATTCAATTCCTCCTTTTTTGACCCTCCTATGGAGGGCCCAAAAATATTTAGAGAGGACTTATTTCCCCCTTTTTGGATTTTACCCAACAAAAACATAACCTCTTAACATTCTTTCTGGGTAGCCTACCCTCATCCACATCATAAAATACTAGTCTTTTTGGTATTCTCCTCAGTAAAATATCCATATATAATCATAATATTTCAATTAATTATTATCAATTAATAATCAAACAAATAGTTTTATTATTCAAAGCTCAGTAGGGTATTCTTACAGTGTTATAAGAGGAAAAAAGGCTTATCATGTTACAGTATTAAAAAAGTAATCTCATTATCAAAGTTTTATAGTGTTATCAGACTCTGACTCAATTTATAGTATCCAGGTCTTTCAAACCAATGGAACAACCTAGAGAAGTATCTTCATTAATAAACATATAAGCTTTATTATTTATCCACTGTTGTTTATTATCAAGAAAAGTCTGATACAAATTTGTTAAATATACTCTTATGCAGCCACAACCAAAATAATTGAATCTATTGTGGATCTCAAGTCAAGATAATTCATTATTATTATGAAGGGCTGTTCATAATATTTTTTAAAAAGAGTAATGAAAGGGCTTTGGGATTTAAAGCAGTTGAAATTTTTCTCCTTGTAATTGCCCCCTTCCTCATATATCCCACATTGGAGTCTCCAACATCTGGTGTCCCAAAAGTGGTATTCAGATAGGGCTTTTGGTTCAGAATAATTAAGATTGAATTTGACTAACCAAATCAAAATTAAATGATTAATTAAACCTGAAGTCAACCAATAAATTATATAAATACTCATCACCCTTTAAATAACATTAATCATCATATATATAATACCATTATTGAAATGAGAAGAGACAAAGCCACAGTTTAAAATAGGGATGGTGGTGAAGCTTTACCTTAAAATGAAAATTTTAAAAGACATATAGAGAAATGATTAGATATCTTAATCAAACCAAATGTGGATTTAAAAAACTGAAATGAAAAGAAGAAATAAGATAGTCATATCTGAAGAAAATACAAGGAGATAAAGCCATAATTAAGGTTTTGTCACAGCTATGGAGACAGGCAGGGCATTACCACTCATTACTAATGGAAAATATTCCAACACCTAATCAGAAATGGGTTTCATGGAAGATTCACCAAATACAGCTCCAATCCTCAATGCAGGTCAATACAGGAAAAACCCAAATACAGGATTCACCAAATAGAGGCCTGTCCTCAATACAGGCACAAATACCTGTATTGATTCAAATAACTGTATTGGATACACCAATACAGTTTCACATCTCAAATACAGGTTCCTCAATCATACAATCATGGTTTCTCAACACTCAAACACCAGGCTGGCACTTTTTCACATATACCAGTCCCCTTTCACCCATCTGGGGGTTTTTCCCCCAGTTAATTAAAATATTGGATTTATTATTTAATCTTATTTTATTTCTCATTAAGAAATATTATTTTATTAATTATTAAGTTAGTCTTTGCCTTCCCTCACCTGTTCAGTAGAGTCCTGGTGGCCATATCCTTTATTAATCCTTTTCTATTTTCTGAACAGGTTGAAACAGTGGTACAGGATTATTTGTGGTTGGCTCTTTATTATTGCTTTTGTTTTTCTCTCATATCTTTTAATGCTTATTATTTTATGACTAGGATTTTATCCTCTTATTTAATTACTCTTATCAATTGAGTATTTTATTCTGAGCCCTCCATAAGTAAGTCTGTTCACTGAGTGCCAGGCCCTCTTCATTTAGAAGAGCCCCTGTGACATTATTTTAATTAACTTGTGATTGCTTCTTTTTCTTTCATTCATTCTTATTCATTTCTCTCATTCTCAATTATTATTTTTTCATGATTTTATGATTTTTATGATTTCATTATCTCATCAATTTTCATCTCATTCATTTCATTCAAATGAAAATTGATTCTCTTTCTCATTTCAAAGATTTTGCTGACAATTTCATTTTCATTTTCTGTCTGAATTCAGGTTCTTTTATCTGGTTTAATTGATTGGAAGTTGGGATTAATTGATTCATTGCTTCAGGAGTTTATTGAATTGGGGTTATCATTGTTGATTTGAAACTCTCAAGAACTATTGATTGATTGATCTGATTATTCAAGAAATTGACTTTACCTCAAAACTCTGATTTGATTTAATTGATTGATCTGATTTGATTCCTCAAGATAGCTGATTTATCCTCAAGATTTGACTTAATTGATTGATTTGAATTTGATTCCTCAAGAAAATTGAATTGAATTTTGAAGATATTGATTGAATTTCTCAAGACACAATTGATTTGATTTTGAATTGACTTGATTTATTTTATTTGATTTATTGATTGACTTGATTTGACTTATTGATTGAAATTTATTATTCATAAGAATTTGACTTTTTCATATTCACTCTTCAAGATTCATTCATATTGATTCACTTCAAGACTATTGATTGATTTCTCAAGTTCATCAAGATTCTTATTTGATTGTTTTGGTCAAGCCTTGTTTATTCTCAAGTATCATCAAGTTTTATTTTCTTTCTTCAATAATGCCAGTTCAGCATAGCCCCCCAGCCAAGAATACAAGATCTCAAAGACATCAAGCTGTTCTCACTCCTACAGCAAGGGCTCCTCTTGACTGCACACCATCAGTTCATCAACTGAGTGCAAAATTGGACAGAGGACCACCAATGGAAGGAGCAGCACCCTCCAGAAAAGGAGGTGTGAATTCGAGAAGATCAAGATCATTCTCTGGATTGTTGGGTGGCTATCCAAGCATTCCTCAAGGGCCTAGAAGCATATTAGGGGGAGGAGTCTGAAGAAACTGAAGTAGAAGCTGCCTTGGCAGGTGCCCCTGAGGCTTCTGAAGCTCCAAATCTAGCCCTTTCTAATCAACCTCTTATCTCTCAAGCTGAACCAAATTTTCTCAAAATGATGGAACAGATGACTCAATTCATGGGTCAACTCACTCAAGCAGTTGCCCCAAGGGACACTTCAAAAGCCCCTGCATTCAAGACTCCATAAATGAAGGCACCTGATTCTTTTGATGGTACTAAAGCTTATAAATTGAGAGGATTTATCCAATCTTGTCAATTAATTTTCCATAATGACCCAGCAGCCTTCTTCTCTGACAGGAAGAAGGTCTTATACTCAACTTCTTTTCTTACTGGTAGAGCTGGCATATGGATTGAACCTTACCTCTCAAATATCTCCAATGAAGACTCTTCTTATCTCCTCAATAAGTGGAAGTTGTTTGAAACCCAGTTATTCACTCTGTTTGGTGATCCTAATGAAGTCAGGAAGGCTGAACAAGAGTTAGAAAATCTCAGGATTAAAGAAAGTGGCCAAGCTTCCTTGTACATAGCAGATTTCAGGAGTTTAATGTCAAGAATTGGAGACTGGGGGGAAAGGGCCTATATTAATGTGTATAGGAGAGGCTTGGAATCAAGATTGTTGGACCAATTTGCCTCTCAGCCTGGAAACTTTGATAGCCTTCAAGAGCTCATGGAAATCACTTTGGAATTAGATACCAGATACCATGAGAGGCAGAAAGAAAAGGGTAGTCATCAAGAGAAGAAGCCTCCAATTAATGGATCCAACTCCTCCAAGCCCCCTCAAAGTTCATCATCAAAGAAGCCTTATCACAAGAAGAATAAGAAGGGGAAGAATTTTCAAGTGTCCAAAGACAAGCCTCATGCTGCTCTCCTCAATAAGGACAACAAATTAATTGGTTCTGAAAAGGAGAGGAGGATTAAAGAAGGCTTGTACAATTATTGTGGTGGAAAGCACCCATTTGAAAAATGCTTCAAGAGGCCTGAGAATAGGCAAAGTTCATCAAAAGGCTTTCCTAGCAAGCAGGGAAAAGCCTGAGTGGGAATCATGATGTGCTCAATGGTTCTCGCTTATTTCCTTCAAGAGCACAATTGTGCACTCTGAATACTAGTGTCAAGAGATCTTTAAAATTTCTTATTTTCTCTTCTCTCTCTGATATTTTTAATAGTATTCTCATTGATTCTGGTGCTACAAACTCTTTTATTGCAAAGAATTTTGTTCTCAAGTACTCATTGACCATGTCAGTGCTCCCTGAAAAGATTCCTCTTTTCATTTTGGATTCCAATGAATCCACTTCCCTGTTCATCACCCATTATACAAAGTGGGTTGTTGACTTTCCTTCATTCCCAAGCTTTGAATGGGATTTCTTTATCATAGATTCACCCAAGGGAGAATACCTAATATTGGGCTATGATTTTCTTTACCATTTTAATCCCATTATTTATTGGAAAAATGGATTGATCACCTATGATTCTAGTCATAAGGATTCTAGTGGTATTATTTCTTGTACTAGTAATGACTTTGGCACTGCTGTCAACAGTGTTGCTCTGGTTGGTGAACTTAAGACACCTTCCCTCCCTCCTTCTGTCCATATCCCTTCCATCATTCCCTCTCAGTAATTACTTCCATCAAGAGATGAAGTCTTCAAAGAGATAAAAGATGTTGGAGAAGATGTTGCTATATCTTCACTTCATCTCTTTCAAGGGGATATGGACCTTCCACCTTTATCTTTTCATGCCTCCCTGGAGGAGCAGCGGGATGAGGAGGAAGAGCCAGAAGAGATTGAAACTGTGCTGAAGGTAGTCCCTCCTGTTTGTCACAAATATTTGGATGTATTCTCCAAGGTGAAAGCAGAGAAACTTCCTCCACACTGCACCTGTGATCATCATATTGAACTGGAGGGTCTTCTACCTCCAGTTGGTGTTATCTACTCTTTATCAAAGAATGAGTCAGAAACACTGTGGGCCTACATTTCAGAGAATGTAGAGAAAGATTTCATCAGGCCAAGCTCCTCTTCAACAGGAGCACCTGTCCTTTTTGTTAAGAAAAAGGATGGTGGCCTTCGTTTGTGTGTTGACTACCGCAAACTTAATGCTGTCACTAGCAAGAACAGGTATCCTGTTCCTCCAATGAATCAGCTTCTTACTGTCTTTAACGGTGCTACTATCTTCTCCAAGATAGATTTGCGTGGTGCTTATAACCTCTTGAGAATCAAAGAAGGGGATGAGCACTTAACTGCCTTTAGAACTAAATATGGAAGTTATGAATATTTGGTTATGCCATTTGGCTGGACCAATGCTCCTCCTTCATTCCAGCATCTTGTGAATGATATATTTGCAGATTTCTTGGATATTTTTGTTGTAGTATACTTAGATAATATTATGGTCTTCTCTACTTCTCAGGAGGAACATGTCCAACATGTGGCCTCTGTCCTCTAAAGACTGAGGGACAATAATTTGTTTGCCAAAGCCTCAAAGTGTGTATTCCATGCCTCAAGTGTGGAATACTTGGGCTATGTTGTTTCAAGTGAAGGCCTCAAGATGGAGTCTTCCAAAATTCAGCAAATCCTCAATTGGCCTCAGCCAAAGAACATCAAGGCACCCCAATCTTTCCTTGGCTTTGCCAACTTTTGTCCTTTTTTTCATTAAAAATTATTCCAAAAAAATCTCTGCTCTCACTTCTCTTTTTAAAAAAGATTCTCCTTTCATCTTCAATGAGGAAGCTCTTAGTCAATTTCAAATACTCAAAGAAGCTTTCACCACTGCTCCTATCCTATCCCATTTCAATCCTTCTCTACCAACTATTGTAGAGACTGATGCTTCTGATTATGCCTTGGGTGCCGTATTGAGTCAGGTGGATGACTCAGGAAACCATCCCATTGCATTTGATAGTTGCAAGCTCCTCCCAGCTGAGCTCAACTATGAAATTCATGACAAGGAACTCCTTGGCATAGTTTGGGCTCTCAAGCACTGGAGAGCCTTTCTTCTTTCTCTTTCTGATTCCTTTGAAGTCTTGAAAGACCACTCTTCCCTTCAATATTTTATGTCCTCCAAAGTCCTTACTCTCCGTCAAGCCCATTGGGCTGAGCTTCTCTCTGAATTTCATTTCTCTATCACTTACTGCCAAGGCAGACTGGCCACTTTACCAGATGCCTTGTCACGTCGGGAAGACGTGTACCCAGAGAGGGGGGTGGACTTCACCAGCAAGAATCCTCAGAAATTTCATCAAGTTCTCAAGCAAAATGAAATTAAAGAGTCAAGATTTTTCTCAATCAAAGTTGAAGTTTTCTCAGATTTAGTTGATCAAATTCAGAAGGCAGTATGGCAAGACAAAGATTATAAGGAAATTCTCAACCAATTAGCAAGAGGTGAATCAATCTCAGATTATACTCTTGAACCTCAAGCCAAATTGTTATTATTCAAAGATAGAGTAGTCATCCCAAGCAATCATGAACTTCAATTGGATATCCTTTGAAAGTGTCATGACTCACTGTTGGCTGGCCACCCTGGCCAGGAGAAGACCCTCAAGCTCATCAAGAGGAATTGTGATTGGGCTGGCATGAAACAAATTATCAAGGACTATGTGTCCTCATGTCAGAAATGTTCAAGAAACAAGAACATTCATCATAAGAAGTTTGGATTACTCAAGCCTCTTCAAATTCCATCTGGGCCTTGGAATTCACTATCAATGGACTTTATCACTCAATTGCCCTTGGCAAGAAACTTTGATTCAATTTTAGTAGTTGTAGACAGATTTTCAAAAATGGCAATATTTATTCCAACTTATTCAGCAATCACTGCTTTGGACTTAGCTCAAATCTTTATTAGTCATGTCTTTTACAAACATGATCTTCCAATCATTATTGTTAGTGATAGAGGTTCATTATTTGTTTCATCATTTTGGATTCAATTGTGTCAGCAGCTCAAGATATCAAGAGATCTTTCAGCTGCCTTTCACCCTGAAACAGATGGACAGACAGAGAGGGTAAATCAGATTATAGAACAGTATCTTTGGATGTATGTCAGTTACCATCAAGATGACTGGCACACCTGGCTCCCTCTGGCTGAATTTTCCTATAATAATGCAGAACATTCATCAACAAAACAGTCACCATTTTTCACCATTTATGGAAGAAATCCCAGCTTTGACTCAATTCACATTTCTCAAGATAAACCTACTGGAAAGTTATCAACAAAACTCCAATCAGTACAGCAATTTGTCAAAGAAGAATTGGAGTCAGCAATAAAGCGTTTTAAGTATGCAGATAGAAATAGAGCAATTCCACCTGATTTCCAACCTGGGGACAAAGTCTGGCTACCTTCCAAGAACATCAAGACAACAAGACCCACCAAGAAACTTTCAGAATGATGGTTGGGACCCTTTGAAGTTCTCAAGAAGATTGGCAGCCATGCATATCACCTCAAGCTGCCTCAACAATGGAAGTCAGTTCACCCTGTCTTTCATGTGTCCTTTTTAGAACCAGTGAAGCAATCAACTATCCCAAATCAACACCAATTGCCACCACCTCCAGTAATAGTGGAAGAGCAAGAAGAATGGGAAGTGGCTCAGGTTCTGGACTCAAAACTCAAGAGAGGTACATTATGGTATCTAGTGGAGTGGAAAGGATTCAATGAAGACCCAGAAAGAACAACTTGGGAACCAGCTTCCAACCTTACCAACTCAACAGAACTTGTCAAGGATTTTCAAACTTTGTATCCAGACAAGCCTGGCCCAAATGCCTCAAGAGTTTGATTTATGGTGCTTGGTGGGGATTGGGGTTTATGAAAGTAAGTTCCTCTCCTGGCATGCACCTTTAAGGGGGTATTCTACCCAAATATGTTGTAAGCATCACCTTGGCCACTTTGGGAGCACTTGTCAATTTATTTGGACAGGTTTAGAAGGCCTTGCAACATCAATACCCCCAAATTTGGACATTTCATCAAGATACAGCCAAATTCCCTTTTTTCTGTTTTTATTCTTTTTCTTTCTTTCACAAATATTATTCCAAATTATTCCATTCAATATTATTCAAGACATTCCTTAACTAAAATTCATTTATGGCAAAGCTTTCTATTCTGTTATGATGCTTTGTGGGGAGTGGAAGTTATGAAAGTAAGTTCCATCTCCTGATATGCATCTTTGAGGGTTCTACTTCTTGTGAAACAACACCTTGGCCACTCTGTGAGCATCAAATGTTTGGTTTTATCTTTTCAGGAAAAATTATGGCCAAAATCAAGCAACTCACCACAAGAAGATCAATCCTCAGAAGTTTTCTTATTTCTATTTCTTTACTCTCTTTTTCTCTCAATTCTTTTTCATTTTTATCTTATTTCATTTTCTTTTACTTGTATGATTTATTTTTCATTTCTTGTTTCAAAAGCAGCAATAATAACTCCCATATCTTGTTTTGGGAGTCAATTTATTTAATAATCAAGAGCAAACACTAGTAATGGTAAATACCAGCTACAGATAATCCTCATCAAAATTTCTTCAAGGCTTCTCTAAACTTAACAACAATGGAATCTTCATAAGCAACCACCTCCCTGGTCAAAGCAGCAGTGGGCTCCCCTGGAATAGCACTCTTCATAGCCTTATCAACAAACACCTCAGTCAAAGCATCAACTTCAGTAAATAGAGAGGTGAACACCTTCTTGTTCACCCTTTTCTGATAAGTGAAGTTGCCAGTAATATTCCAGCGGCAAAGGGTTTCAAAGATTAATTCAGGTTCTGGAGACATTGGGTCTCTAGAAGTGCTGGCCACTGGTGGTTGGATATTGGTAGAGGTAGAGGCAAGTGTGGAGGGCCTGGTTGGGGATCTATTTGGAAGTTGAGGTGGTTGGGGGGACCTGATCACTTCATGATTTGTGGTACTGGCTTGAGCTGGCGATGGTGAAAGGGATTGGATTCTTCTTTTTTGGATTGGGGTAGTCAATTCAAGATTTTCTCCATCAATCTCATCACTTCCTTCAGCATCAGTATCAATTTCATCTTGAGCCACCAAATTTCTCTTCAATCTTCCAAGTTTTCCATCTTTTCTGGTGACCAAAATGAAAACCTCTGGGGCCACTCCAATGGGATTTCCTTGGGGGTGGATGGTTCCTCCAATGGCTGCCCACAAACTGCTGGTATTATTCCATTGTTGGACACCTCTCATTCTAGATCCAGTCACTGAAGAAGAAGAAAAGAAAACATAGAAGTCAGTCACCCATCAATTTTATGGCCAATCAACTCACAATTGGAGTGACAAGAGGTGGCATCAGAGGTGGGAGGTTCATCAACAGGAGCTTCCAATCCAAATCTTCCACCCTTCTTGATACTGCTCCATAATCTTCTGGGATTTTCAGGAAAGCTATAGTGGGCTTGAGAACAATTTCTTTTTCCAAGATTGCAAAATTGACACCTGGTGGACCTAGCAGTAGCAGATTCAACACAAAGAATCCCTTTCCTTTTACAATTAAACCATTAAAGGTTTTATTGATGTCCCAAATATCTGTAGGGGCCATACTCTCTTCAGACAGCTCCCTCAAGTTACCAAAAACACCAGGACCATAAAGTACAGAAGGTGGGGAATCAGAGTGATTGGAATCACAAAGGGAATTTGTCCTTGAACTCATCTTCAAGTCAAGACCAAGAGAATTATGGACACTTGCAAGTCATCAAGACAATTATGGCAATTTGAACTGAAAGAATGAGTTGAATAAAAGAAAATAGGAGGGAAAAATCAAGAAAACACTGTTTCATAGGCCAAATTGGCCATTTTCATGCATTTGTGCACTTTTGTGCATTTTGCGCATTTTTGGCTTCATTCTTCTTCAAAACATCAAAATCTATGTTTTATTCAATTCTTCAGAAAAATATGCGATTTTGACCATATTGGCATATTTGCACATTTTGCGCATTTTGGTGTCATTTCTCTTCAAAACCTTCAAAAAACTCATTTTTATTCAATTATTCATCAAATATGCCATTTTAATGATATGGGCATATTTGCGCATTTATGACTATTTCAGCTTCAAATCATGTGAAAAAGGGCAAAACCACCAATTTTAATCAAAAATCATCCAAAACTTCATTATCTTGCATTTTGCGCACTTTTGTGCATTTTTGTGCATTTTTGTGCATTTTGTGCATTTTGGCCATTTTGACCAACAAAACCATAAAACAACAATTTTGGGGAACAATTCAAGCACTTCTGAAATGGTCCAAGCAAGAAAAAAGGCCAAGTTGGCCCAATCTTCAAATGAAGACAAAATTGATGGAATGGCAGTGGGTTCTTAGGACATGGACCTAAAATCACTTTTTATCATGAGCCATGAGGACTCAAGACAAAATGAGTGAAGAACTCTGCAATTAGAAGAAGATCAAAGAAATAGAAGAAAAATTGATGAAGTGAAGAAGAATCAGAATCAAGACAAAGAAGAAGGACCTACAAGTTATGAAGCTGAAAGGGGTTGAAATTATGATTTATGAAGAGGAACTTTGAGAGATGAAAATTGGGAATTGGGGGGAAGAAAAAATAAGTTGATCTTATCAAGAGTAATTACTTCTATGCTGCTCAGAGCTCACCACTTTCAAGAGGGGGATAATGTCACAGCCATGGAGACAGGCAGGGCATTACCACTCATTACTAATGGAAAATCTTCCAACACCTAATAAGCAAGGGGTTTCATTGAAGATTCACCAAATAAAGTTCCAATCCTCAATACAGCTCAATACAGACAAAACCCAAATACAGGATTCACCAAATACAGGCCTGTCCTCAATACAGGCACAAATACCTGTATTGATTCAAATAACTGTATTGGATACACCAATACAGTTTCACATCTCAAATACAGGTTCCTCAATCATACAATTATGGTTTCTCAACACTCAAACACCAGGCTGGCACTTTTTCACATATACCAGCCCCCTTTCACCCATCTGAGGGCTTTTCCCCCAGTTAATTAAAATATTGGATTTATTATTTAATATTATTTTATCTCTCATTAAGAAATATTATTTTATTAATTATTAAGTTAGTCTTTGACCTCCCTCACCTGTTCAGTAGAGTCCTGGTGGCCATATCCTTTATTAATCCTTTTCTATTTTCTGAACAGGTTGAAACAGTGGTACAGGATTATTTGTGGTTGGCTCTTTATTATTGATTTTGTTTTTCTCTCATATCTTTTAATTCTTATTATTTTATGACTAGGATTTTATCCTCTTATTTCATTACTCTTATCAATTGAGTATTTTATTCTTAGCCCTCCATAAGTAAGTCTGTTCACTGAGTGCCAGGCCCTCTTCATTTAGAAGAGCCCCTGTGACAGGTTTAAACCTTGTAAAATTCTTTTAATCAGTTAACAGATTCAAGTGGAAACTTGGAATATCAGAAAAGCTACAAGTAATAATATCAAGAAGAAAAGAAGGATATAAAATATGTACTGAAGGTGTCACAGGACCTCTTCTCAGTGAAGAGGGCCTGGTACTCAGTAAAGTGGGACTTGCTCATGGAGGGCTCAAGTGGGCTAAGATAAAGAGTACACTTATAAGTTTAATAAAGATTTGGATTACTAATAAAATAAAGGTAAGAAAATCAGAAAAAGTAAAAAATAAGAGTAACAAATAAAAGAGCCAATTACAGACAAGTCTAAGTTCACTGTTTCAACCTTCCAGAAAGAAAGAGAAGGTTTAATAAGGATATAGCCACCACAACTCTACTGAACAAGTGAGGAAATGCAAAGACCAACTTCATTGAAATAGATAAAATACTCTAAATATAAGGAATAAGACTATTTATTAAATAATAAATTAAATATACCAATTAACTGGGGAAACGTCCCTGGGGGAGAAAAAGGGTCTGGTATGTGTGAGGATGCACCGTCCCTGATCCAAAGAGTGGATTTTACTTATAGGAATCTTCATTTGAATTTCTTTGGATAATACAGCCCCTGTAGGAAGTAAACGGTCTGTACAAGAGCTGTGGTGGAATTTGGTGATAATACAGTTTCTGTACAAAGAATGGACAAGTGCTCAGAAAGTGGCCAAGGGGATGCTTACAAAACATTTGGGTAAATTACCCCCTTAAAGGTGCATGCCAGGAGAGGAACTTCCTTCTTCAAAATGAAATCCCAACCAAGCTCCATGAAAGAAAACTCTTGAAGCATTTGGGCCAGGCTTATTAGGATATAAATAATGGAAGTTCTTGACAAGCTCTGTTGGTTTCCAAGTGGTTTTTTCTGGGTATTCATTGAATCCTTTCTACTCTACAAGATACTACAATTGACCTCTTTTGATATTTAATTCCAGACCCTGAGCCACTTCCCATTCTTCTTTCTTCTCAAATATTACTGGTGGTGGTGGAAATTTATGTTGATTTGGGATAGTTGATTTCTTGAACAGGTTTAACAAGGAGACATGGCATACAGGGTTAACTGAATTTAATTTTAAAGGCAACTTGAGGTGATATTCATGGCTCAAAATCTTCTTTTAAACTTCAAAGGGCCCCAAACATCTTTCTGAAAGTTTGTTGGTGGGTCTTGTTGTCCTGATGTTCTTTGAAGCTAGCCATACTTTGTCCCCTGGTTGGAAATCATGTTGAATTGTCCTACTTCTATCTTCATACTTCTTAAAATATTTTATTTATCACTCTAATTCTTCTTGAACAAATTGCTGTACTGATTGGGGTTTTGTTGATAAATTTCCAGCAGGTGTGTCTTTAAAAATATGGATTGAGTCAAAGCTGGGATTTCTGCCATAGATGGTGAATAAAGGTGATTGTTTTGTTAATGGTTTTTTTGAATTATTGTAGGAAAATTCAGCCAGAGGAATCCAAATGTTCTGTTCATATTGATGATAACTGAAAGAAATCCAAAGAGACTGATCCAGAATATGATTTACCCTCTCTGTTTTTTCATCTGTTTCAGTGTGAAAGGCAGTTGAAAAATCTCTTCATATCTTAAGCTGCTGACATAAATTGGTCCAAAATGATGAAACAAATAAGGAAGCTCCATCACTAACAATACTGAATCAAACACCATTTTCGGAAGAGACATGAGTTATGAAGATTTAAAGTAATTCCAAGGAAGTTATCGTTGCATAAGTTGGTATGAATATTGCCATTTTTGAATATCTATCCACAACTTCTAAAATTGAGTCAAAGTTCTTGGAAAGGGCCAATTGAGTGATAAAGTCCATTGGTAGGGAATTCCAAGGACCAGATGGAATTTGAAGAGGCTTGAGTAATAAAAACTTCTTATGGTGAATGTTCTTGTTTTTTCAATAGTGTTGACATGAGGAAACACAGTCCTTGATAATTTCATTCATGCCAGCTCAATAGGAATTCCTCTTGATGAGCTTGAGGGTCTGCTTCTGGCAAGGATTTCTAGCCAATTGTAAGTCATTACCCTTTAGAATAATGTCCAATTGGATTTCATGATTTCTTTGCATGACCACTCTATCTTGGAATATCAACAACTTGGCTTGAGGTTCAAGAGAATAATCTGGAATTGACTCACCTCTTTCTCATTGTTTGAGTATTTTATTGTACTGATTGTCTTTCCATATTTCTTTCTGAATTTGATCCACTAAATCTGAGAAAAATCCTAATTCTTGAATCTCATCTTGCTTAAGAGCTTTATGAAACTCTTGAGGATTCTTTCTGATGAGTTAAACCCCCCTCTCTGGGTACATGTTGTCCCCACATGACAAGGAATGCAGTAAAGTGGCCAGCCAGCCTGGTTGGTAAGTCATAAAGAAATGGAGTTAAGGAGCAATTGTTCCTAATAGGCTTGAAAACAAGTGAGAACCTTAGAATACATGAAATACTGACGTGAAGAATGGTCTGTCAAGACTTCAAAATGATTTGAGAGAGAAAGAAGAAAAGCTCTCCAGTGCTTGAGAGACCAAAATATGCCAAGGACTTCCTTGTCATGAAGTTCATAGTTTAGTTCAGTGGGGAGAGGCTTGCAACTATCAAATGCAATGGGATTATTTCCTGAGTCATTCACCTGAGTAAGTACAACAGCCAAGAAATAATAAGACGCATCAGGATTGTAAGGCTTGTCTATGAACCTCTTGATAATAGTAGAAAATATCATGACTGTCCTCAGTGGACAATATAATATAATGAAATATTATAACAAAAAATTTAATATATTATTAAAAATAATTATATAAAAAAAAAGCTTAAGTATTATTAGATAATTTAATAATAAAGAAAAATTTTAATAATTATAATTATTCTATTATTGTTATAGTCACTGACAATTATAACAATAAGAAGTGTAAAGCTCTGAATGAGACAATTAAACATGGAAAATAGTAATATTTACCAACTCCTAAATAATATATAAATATTATTTATAAAAGGAATTATCACACACTGTGCAGAGATAATTCTTATAGAAAAATTCTATATAAAAAAAACTAATGATAGATAAAAAAGATATAGAACTTCAAAGAAAGCTTAGTTGTAATATTTATTCAATACAACAAGTCAAAAAAAAACAGTCATTATATTGAATAATTCTTATAATTTGAAAGCATGCCAAAAATAAATATTTTAAAAGATAAAAACAACTTTTTTTGTGATAAGATAAGATTTAAGAGTTTTTAATAGGAATTTGTATTTTTGAAAATATATTAAAGACAATAATTTTATATAATAAAATATATCATTGGTGATTACAACAATAATCTAATTTCTATTATTTCAATTCTTTAAATTAAGACTGATATGAAATAAAATCATCAATAAATTACCTTAATAATAAAATTTTATCATTAATCAAATATTGCTTATTTAAAATGTCCGATTATTTTGAATTATTATTGGTTATTGGCAAAAACATTGATGTGTAGGATCTTTTTATGGATTCAGAGAAGCTCTCATACTTCATTATGGATAATGTGAACCTTTGAGATATGACCAAGTATCCAAAAAAGTTCCCAAGAAAAACTTTATAATAATTATCTTAAAACCAGTGAAAATGCCATAAATAGGCATAAAATTTGAATTAGCTCAGAATCTAATGAGTAAGAATGGGGAATTAGTTACCCCATTAGATTCCTCATGGTAAAATACACATATATCATTTTTATGGCATATCTGTAAAGTCAATAATTACTGAATAATAAGTAAGAATACCCTAAAAAAGATATAAAATGTCATTTAACTCAGAAACCAATGAAAGAACATGTAAAAGGAATTTCACCATTGGACTCTCAATGAAACGATCCACATAAAACAATTTTATTTCAACTCTCTAAAGTCAATACTTAAGGAATTAAGCTGAATATACGCACTTTTTTGGTCAGTGCATACATTCATGGTTTTTAGGTAATATCTCTTGAAATATACATGATAGAGAGTTAAACCAAAAATAAAGTCACCACAGAGTTACTGTAAAAGCACATATATGAGCTTCATTTGACACATTATAAGCAAGGTTATAACCTGTAAGGGTTTATTGAGCAAAATTACTAGAGCTGTTGACCACATTGTTGTGAAAGTGGTCCCAACATAAAAAAAGTGGATATTAAGATTCTACTAGCTCATACATGAAAAATGATGTATTTTTATCATAAAATTCAAGGTAAAACCCCCTGAAATCAAGGCTTGAAGTTTAAATTATTGAATTTCAACAGAAAAGATTAGATACAAGAAAAATCATTAAAAATAGAGTTTTGATGATGTAATGAAATAATATTGGAAGTTTAATATAGACATGCCAGGATAGCAAAATTCACTCCTTGAATAGGTTTAGCATGTATAACGCAAAAGTTTTAATGATCAAAGTTTAGGCTTAAAATTGATCATTTATGCTCACTCAATGTAATCTTGTTACAAGTTGAACAGTTATATAAGTGATGGAACTGGTGAATACTATTAAGGTATGATTAATACTAATAAAATACATGAATTCTAGGCTTCTGCCAAGCCTATGATGTCATCAAACATAGAATTATAGTGATAATTCTAAATAATGGCATAATAATGAGATAAGATGGTTTGATCATGACATAATCATCACCAAACCTTGAAATACTGATTTTTTCCAGTGGATACCATCAGTACACGTCTACTAGAAGCCTACTGGACTCCAGAAGGGAGGAATTTACTATAAATAGAGCTCTTTTTAGTCTATTTCCCCCCCAGATGCATCAAAACAATAAAAACAATTAAATCAAAGGTAAAATCTTTATTCTTTATATATAAGTATTTTATATTATCAAAGACAAAAGTTAATCTTTATTGTAATCATCAATATTGACATTATTACTCCAATTGTTCATTTGTTTTGTTATAGTTCTCTTAAAAATATCATTCAAATGTAAAATCAAGAATATTTGTAATTTCTTCTATTTTTATTTGTAAATACAATTTAAATAAGTTGTATTTACATTATTTGGCGTAAAATATTTCAAAATTATTATTTTAAGTGTTGAAAGTATGTAATATGTGTCTATGAAACTGTTGATAATATTTCTATTAATCAACAGTACTATGACTGTTCTTATGAAATATAATAATAAAAATATTATAGCCACAATGAAATAATTAAAGAATTATTTCTTTTACGCGTTGTACACTACTAGTGATTATAACAGTAAGCAGTAATTGTCTACAAGAATCAATTACAAGAAGAATTTAATAATAAAAACTTCTTTTATTAAAATAATAGAATTGTTTTAATATATAATTATCTTTTACAAGGATAAGTATAAAGATAAATCTTGAAGAAAACTATTTTTAGAGAAAAACTTTGAGAATTAAAATAAATCACTCACTATTAATCCAATGAACCTTTTAGAAGATAATAGTAGAGAGATCTGATTTAGAATTGTGGATTTGATGGATCAAAATTGATCTATAACAAGATTACAACAATATATAGTTGATTTCTATTATTTCACGTCTTTCTAATTGATTTCTGAAAGAATAAAACACTTAAGAAATATTTTTAAGTAATACTTACTTGTTGGTAATAAAGGTATAATAGAATAATGTGATGATTTGGAAAAAACAGAAAGAGGAGGCCTCTTTTAAGTCTAAGACAGCTCACAGAGGCATGCCATGGAGCAAACTGAAAAACCAGTGAGTGAGAGAACAGTAAACCTTTTCTGATTATTGATTGCATCATCTGTTGTCACATAAGATTATCATAATTACTTAATTGAGGCTTTTACGTGACTACCAACCCATTTATGGTTAAGAATAAAAGGAGTAACAACTGTAAATCTTCTTTTATTCCAAAATAATCATTGATTTCTCGAAGGTATCAATGTTATTGGAATTTTAATCACAGAATGTATTTTCTGTAAATTTTTAAAAATTCTGCGTTTCACGTGGAATCATCAAAAATGAACTGTAAGTAAAACTTATAATTTTACTTATAAAAGGATGAATATTTTTTGGTTTTTATATGAATTATACAGCTTCAAATTAGTCCTGAAGGGTTCAGAAATATTCATTAAGAATTGTATTTTGAATGAATTTTAGAAGTTTTTACCTCATTTCTATGTAGAATTGCAAATAGCAGTATATGCCTGGTTGGTATGAGATAAATCAATGGATACTAGTCCAAAAAGGATTGTAATTCCTCTTTTGGGGTTTATCCATGGAAAGTCATTAATAATTGACATGGCTACAGCAGTCTAAGTTGCTCTTTACCTCCTTGGCATGTCAAAATAGCAGCTTATTTGCAATTATCTTATGATTTACTGAAGTTGTGACATAGTAACCAAGTTCCCACAAAGTTTTAGTTTACTAATTGGGCCAAGATAAGCCATGGATCCAAGCTTTAGACCTGTCCACCCTCAGAGGCCTCAGAAGTTGGGTACCCTGGCTCTCTTTGATGTCTTTTGTCCCCGTTGACTATTTTTCATATTGAAAATAGAAATTTGTGCTTCAAGTGAGATATCCACTATTGGTTTACCAAAAGTGAATGTACGAATACCACAATATTAAGTGCCCAAAACATGCATAACACTATTCTTAGTGTATATGTAACATGAGATTTCTCACATTCTCATTTTTTTGGCGTGAAATTGAGAAAAGCAAAAATTTTCACGGATCTTTTATGTGGTATTGAATTATTTTCCATATTACCACCTCAAAGAGTTTATTTGAGCTTATTCACTCTATGGAGCTACCCTAGGTGAAATTTTGCATAGAATCCAAATCTGGCCTTAAATCCATGGATTTACTTACTCAATAAAAGTTTATGGATATTTTCTGAAATTAAAAAACATTAATTTTGAATATATGAATTACTTATGGGTTATGCATAATTCACAATTTATTTTTAAGATAATTGTAGCCTATTTGGGTAGGTAAAATATACCTCAAGGCTCACAAATTAGGTTATTTTCTCTTATTATAATAACTTCTCTCTATTATTACTCTTAATAATTCTTGAATTAATACAAATAGTATTTATATTAATATATAGCTTTAATATTAGTAATATGATTGTTATGAATTGTTTTTTTAATAATTTTTTTTTCATGCCTTTATTATTTGTTGGTAACAATAATGAAGTGCCTTTAAATATATTAATTATTGAATATTAATATATTTACTTATTATATTATTCTTTTATAATATAACTTGTATTATTATATTTCCTTAATAATATCATTATTTATAGGCCAAAATTATAATAAATATTTTATTATTATAATTATTTTTATCTTATTTATTCCATTTATAAGGACATTCAGAGTACAACAAGTAAAATATTCTTAATTTTTACTTATTTTTTAATAGTCAAACCTTAAATTTGGGGGCTTGGCCATGATATTTCTTTAAAAAGGCCTTTAAAAAGACTCTAATTGGGTTTATCCAATCATAAATTATAGCTATTTTCATGAAATTATACAAGAATTCCATATTTATTGATTTTAAAAGCTATTGAGGAATTTGGAAAGCAATTTTACTGTCTTACACATGGTTTTTCACATCCTGAGACTTGCAAGAACTTTCTTTGAGTGATTCTAGTGAATAAAGAAGATATTTACAAGTTAACAATAATCTTACATTAGAAACTAATTTCATAAAAGAATTATCTTCATTTTATTTTATTATTTGAAAATAAAATATAAAATATATTAATAAATATTAAAAACCAATAAAAAAAGTTATTTTTTATTCATTTCATTGATTCTAAGATAAAAATGCAATTTTTACATGGAAAATTTGCATATCTTACCAAGAATAGCACTTTTTATGAAAAGGCTTATATTTATTTGTCTTTTAAGAGTTTTCAGACAGCGCACAAGAGGACAACCAGACCACTGTTGAAAGATTGGTGGAAGAAACTTTCCCAAGTTCCCCAAAACTAATTGTCATTAAGAAAAAGAAAGCTAAGAAATTAGACTTTCCAGGACTCTGAAGGTGAGTACCTCCTTTTTAAATTTGCCATAAAAAGAAATTCTTGCCCTGAAATCTTTTTATTTCTTCTTTCTTAAATTACAACTACCAGAAGGGGTTCCCAATACTTCATCCAAGAAGATGGAGCTGGACTCAGAAGTACAATTGATCCCTCAAAAGGGAAAAGAAAGGGCAAAATCCCCAGTGGAACAGAATACACACAAGGAAGTGCCATATCCCAAAGGCAAGTCCCAGAAACTTTCATAATATCTGAACCAGAGTTAGAACTAAGTATGAGTGTCTCAAAAAGATATAAATCACATTCAGAGAGCTCAAATACACATTTACATGAGCCAGTACAAGCAGTACTACATGGTGTACAAGGTCAACAATTTGGAAATGTTGCCACAAATACACCAAGGAGTGATGAACTCCTGGCACATCCTCAAAAAAAACCTCAAAGAGGAGGAAATAGTGAGATACTCCAATGGATGGAATCCACTATCATCCAAACCTCAAATCAAAAATCTCAAGGGATAACATGCCAAAAAGAGGGAGGCAACCAAGGAAGAAGCCCCAGTAGCTTCTACCAGAAAGCCCCAAGCCAACCCACTTCCCCAAGAAGGGAAGAAGAACAAGCAAAGGAACTGGAGAAAACCATATTCCCCAAGTTACAGGATTCCAAAAATCCAAAAGATGCCATGGACAATGTCTTCAAAATGGCAAGAGCCTTGATGGAATTCAAGGACAATGAGGAACAAAGAATGAGACAACCTCATTTCCCAAAGAAGTAACTTTGTCTCCAGATGTTGTAAATGATTTAACAGAAATTAAAAATAGTATTTTACCTCTTAAATAAATTAAAAACAGTTTATTATCTTTACAAGAAATAAATAATAATTTATTGTCTTTAACAAAAATTTTTGTACAAAATAAAAAAGAAATTGATAACATTAAATTTATTGTTGGAAATAATAAACCAAAAGTTTTAATTTACAAGACTCAAAAATTAATACAAGGACAACAGGAACTGTATAAATACATAAAAGATATCCAAGAAGAAACTTTTCAATCAATTATGAAGTCAGTATTGATAATCTTACAGAATAATTGGACAAATTAAGTATTTCTGTAGAAACATTTGAAGAAAAGACTTCATCACACAAAAAAGTACTTTTAGACCTTGTGGAAAAAAGTGATGAAGCAAGAATGCATCTGAAAGATGATATTCAAAATGAAACAAGGCTTATTACTCAAAAAATGGATAAAATTAATGAGGCTAACTCAAATATGCCAAAGTTATCAGCCCCATTTTCTCAAATAATAGTCTCTGTTAAGCCAAAAGAGGAAATGACAAATCCATTCATAAAATACTTGAGTCATCAAGACAATAACAAAGTCTTAATGAAGGAAGAACCTCAATTGAAAGAATGGCCAACATTCACAGGAGAAGGTGAATATGACCATATGGCATTTATTAAAACAATTGAAATGTTACAAGAAGATTATTCCATACCAGATGAATTAACCACTTCCAGATTACACTCACTGTTTGAGAAATCTGAAAAGAGATAGTATTATGGCATAAGGCAAACAAATGGCAAAAATACCTGGTCTTGTTGGATACAAGAAATAATCACCAAGTGGGCTAGTGATGCCTGGAGGTACAAAATAGAAAATTCATTTGAAAATTCCTTCTTTGACCCAGAAAAGGACAAACCTTTGACTTGATTCTTAAAAGAAGCTGAAAGACTAGATGCGCTGTACCCAGAAATGTCACAAAATGGTACACATGAAAATGCTTAAGAAATGTGGAGGAGAATTGGAACATGCCCTGAGCAGCAGGTGTATAGCGCCATGCTCCACAGAAGATTATATCAATGCACTAGAAGACATAGTGACAAGGACAGAAATTGGCAGAACTTGGAAGAAATTGGACATTAAAAGTTCAAATTAACCATTTATCAAGAAAGATAAACCAAGAGAACCTTTCAAGCCAAATACATCCAACAGTAATGATCAAAGAAAGTGCCAAAAATGTGGAGGTGTTGGAAAATTAGCCAAAAATTTCCTCAAAAAAGCAAAAATCAATGAGATTCTGGGAGCAGTGGACTGCAATGATAAAGAAGAAGAATTTGACTCTGAAAAGGACAATGAATAATCAGAAACTTCTGAAAGTGATGAAATTAATATAATTAATGCACAAAGTAATAATATTTATTTAATATATGAAGTACTGGATGTCAATTAAAACTTACCACAAGTTGGAGCATCTGACACAAGCTTGAAAAACATACAAGATTATAAATTGTATAGAACCAAACCAGCAAAAGGGATGGGATATACAGCTGGAAAATCAAATATAAGTATTGTCATGGTTGAAAAACAAAAGGCAAAAGTGAACTTAGATATAGGAGATAATTGTAACTGTGTTGGTAAGAATTCTTTGAAAACAATTGTACCAGATTGGGAAAGAAAACTTATACCAATACAAGGAGTCAAATTTAGTTGTGCAAGTGAAAGCATGAAGCCACTTGGGATGATTGACTTAACACTCATTTTTCCTCATCCTTCAAAATGTATCAGATTGAAAGTAGAGTTTGTGGTAATGGACCACTGCACTAGTAACCATTTTATACTTGGAAATGACTACTTGCCAATTTATGGCATAGATATCTCAAACCAAAAAGATAGATATTTACCATAGGAGACAACAAAATAAAAAGAATTAGCTTCTCAAATAACAAAAAAATTACAGTTATTAAGAATGAAGAAAAAACCCCATAAAAGAATCTTTTCATAGCTGAACAACTTAAAGAGGAAGAATTAAATCAATAATTAACAGAAAAAATGAAAGAAAAACTGATTGACCTCTTATTTAAATATAAAAATGCCTTTGCAACTGACAAAGAACCACTAGGTGCCATATTTGGACATGAGGTAGACATAATCCTTAATGTGGAAAAACCTTATCCACCTTCATTAAGAAGACCAGCTAACCCAGCTAGCCCAAGAGCTCGAGAAGCTTTAGAGGTACACATTAAAGAAATAATGGACCTTGGAGTATTAAGGAAAGTAGGACATAATGAACAGGTAGAGGTCACTACACCTGTCATTATGACTTGGCATAATGGAAAATCAAGGATGGTAGGGGACCTTAGAGCTCTAAACACCTATACTATCATTGACAGATATCCAATCCCCAGAATCCATGGGAAATTAGCCAAATTATCACAGGCTAAGTTTATCATAGCCATGGATGCTCTAAAGGGTTTTCATCAAACTTTCTTAACAGACAATGCCAAAAGACTACTGAGGATAATAGTACACTGTAGAATTTTTGAATATCCTAGAATTCCATTTGGTATGAAAAATGCACCTCCCCATTATCAAAGAATGATGAATACCATATTTCATGAAGAATTGTCAGAAGGATGGTTGATTCTCTATATTTATGATATCATAGTCTTCTCAGAAACTTGGGATAGTCACTTAACAAGACTAGAAAGGGTCTTGAAAAAGATAGTACAAGTAAACACAAAAATCTCCTTGAAAAAGTATTATTTTGCATACAGTAAACTGAAAGCACTGGGAAATGTTGTATCTGGACTAAGTTTGGGCATAGATAAGAACAAAGTAGCAGCAGTACTATTGAATCCAATTCCACAAACCAAAAATCAAATGAAATCATTTCTAGGATTTGCTGGTTATTACATACAGCATATAAAAGACTTTGAAAGAATTTCTAAATCCTTGTATAAGCTCTATGACCAAAAGACAGGCTATGAAGTGACTGAGGAAAGAGTCAAGGCATATGAAGAACTGAAAAATTCCTTAACAAATGCCCCATTTCTTCTAATGCCAGATTGGAAACTATCCTTGAAGCTATACATTGATGCTTGTGGAGAAGGGCTGGGTGCTGCACTACACCAGACACAAATCATCAATAAAAAACCTGTTGAGGGACCAATTTGCTACATTTAAAGAGAATTAAAGCCAACAGAAGTAAGGTATGGAGAAAGCCAAATGGAATTTCTCTTCTTAGTGTGGGCTTTAGAAAAATTACACTATTATTTGGATGGAACAGTATTTGATGTAATTACATAGTGCAATGCTGTAAAATCTATATTAAAAATGAAAGCTCCAAATAGAAATATGCTCAGATAGCAAATTTCCATCCAAGAGTATAGAGGAAATATGACTGTGGTTCATAAATGTGGTAATATTCATAAAAATGCAGATGGTCTTAGCAGATGGGCTCTGGAAAATACACCTAAACCCCAGCATGGGTACCACAGGAAGTATAAGATGTGTCTATGAAACTGATGATAATATTACTATTAATCAGCAGTACTATGACTTTTATTATTAAATATAATAACAAAGTGTTATTATAGCCACAATTAAATAATGAAAGAATTATTTCTTTCATGTGTTAAGCACTACTAGTGATTTTAACAGTGAGCAAGTAATTGTCTACAAGAATCAGTTACAAGAAGATTTTAATAATAAAACTTCTTTTTATTAAAATAATAAAATTATTTTAATGTATAATTATACTTTGCAAGAATAATTATAATGTTAATTCTTGAAGAAAACTAATTATAGAGAAAAACTTTAAGAATTAAAGATAAATCACTCACTAATATTCCAAAGAACTTATTGAAAGATAACATAGAGAGATTTGACATAGAATTGTGGATTTAAAGGATCAAAATGAATTTATAATAGTATTACAACAATATATAGTTGGATTCTATGATTTCACTTCTTTCTGATTGATTCTGAAAGAATTAAAACACTTAAGAATAGCTTTGACTGATACTTACTTGTTGGTAACAATGATATAAATGATAATAAGATGATGATGTGGAAAAACAGCAAGAGGAGGCCTCTTTTAAGTCAACAACAGCTCACAGAGGTGTGCCATGGAGCAAAATGAAAAACCAGTGATTGAGAAAACAATAAAACCTTTTGGATTATTGATGGCATCATCTGTTGTCACATAAGATTATCATAATTACTTAATTGATGCTTTTACATGACTACCAACCCCAATATGGTTAAGAATAAAAGGAGTAACATCTGTAAATCTTCTTTTATTCCAAAACAATCATTGATTTCTCAAAGTTATAAATTTCATTGGCAGTTTCATCACAGGTTGTAATTACTGTGAATTTTTGAAGATTCAGTGTTTCACGTAGAATAGTCAAAAATAGACTGTAAGTAAAACTTTTATTTTTACTAGTAAAGCTGTAATTCTTTTTGGTTTTACCATAGATAATAAAGCTCTCCGTTGGTCCTGAAATTTTCAAAAATTTTCATTATGAATTGTAATTTGAATGAATTTTTGAAGTTCTTACCTCATTTCTACGTAGAATTGCAAATATCAGTGTTTAACTGGTTGCTATGAGGCAAATCAATGGATGAAATTCCAAAAAGGGTTTTAATTACTCTTTTGGGGTTTATCCATGGAAAATCATTAAGAATTGACATGGTTACAGGAGTCTAAGTAGCCTTTTACCTCCTTGGCACATCAAAATAGCAGGTTATTTGCTATTTTCTTAAGATTTAATGTAGTTGTAACATGGTAACCAAGTTCCCAGAAAGTTTTAGTTTACCAATGAGGCCAAGATCAGCCATGGATCCAAGCGTTGGAGCTTTCCATGCCTCTGAGGCCTCAGAAGCTGGGTACCCTGGCTCTCTTTGATGTCTTTTGTCCCCCTTGCCTATTTTTCACGTCAAAATAGGAAATTAAGCTTAAAGTGAGATATCCACAATGGGTGTACCAAAAGTCCATTTATAAATACCATTATATTAAGTGCTCAAAACATGAATAACATTATTCTTAGTGTATATGTAACATGGGATTTCTCACATTCCCATTATTTTGGCGTGAAATTAAGAAAAACAAAACTTTTCACGGATCTTTTATGTGGTATTGAAGTATTTTCCATTTGACCACCTCAAAGAGTTAATTTGAACTTATTCACTCTATGGGGCTACCCTAGGTGAATATTTGTTTAGAATCCAAATCTGGCCTTAAATCCATGGATTTAGATACTCAATAAAAAGTTATTCATCTTTTCTGAAATCAAAAATGATGAATTTTGGATATATCCATGACTTATGAGTTATGCATAATTCAAAATTTATTTTTAAGATAATTGTGGCCTATTTGGGTATGTAAAATATACCTCAAGGCTCACATTCCCTCCCACCAAAAAATAAAATTGTACTACAATTTGATTAATGGTATAAGGAATAAAAAGCCACAAAGGGGGTTAATGTCCACCGTCCAACCTCTTTAAATCACTCAGATCAAGTAATTTAAAGCACATTTATAGACATATTCACGCTTTTGGTCTTCCTTCATGTCTAAATCCTCTCAAGAGCTTATCTGAACCAGGTATTTCTGATTCTGCCAGCCATTCATCTTCATGTACTGGATTTCTATATCTGACAAGATATTCTTTCTGATTTTTACCCCTAAGTCTCCTTTCCTTAATGACTTTCTTTATCTTTTTGTCTTTATTCTGTTCCACTGGTGGCACAATTAAATCAGTTGGGTTCCTTAAAGGAAACAATTTTTTGTCAGCTGGTTGATAAGGCTTTATCAAGCTGACTGGAAAGGTGGGGTGTTTGTTTTCCAATTCACCACTCAATTACACTTGAACTGCATTGGTTCCATGTAAGGCAACAATAAAAAAAAGTCCTACATAAGAATCTTTAAGCTTCTTTGGGCCTTTGATATTATTAAAATTCAGGGTTGAAGCTAGAACTAAGTCCCCTACTTTAAAGTCTGTGACTTTATGACTCTTGTCCCACTTCTGTTTTGCATAATCAAAAGCATCATTCATACTTTGTTTTGCATGATGTTTCACTTTACCAAGCATTATCTTGAAGCTGGAAGCTGTAGGATGAATGTCAATCAAGTCTTTCCTCAGTGTGTCTGCTGGGAGTCTTGGATTCCATCCTTTTTCTAAAATAGCAGGAGTTTGTCCTGTGGAAGAATGGACTGATGTCTTGTATGCCAATTCTAATTCAGGTATCAGAGTGCACCAGTCATGGGTAAAGCCATCCGAGTCTTTGAGTTCTAACCCATAAGCACAAAATCTCCTGATCATGTCTTCTAAAGTTTGAATCATCCTCTCTGCTAGCACATCTGTTTGAGGGTGGTATGCTGTAGAGAATGATAACTTAGTCCCAAACAATCTATGAAGATTGGTCCAAAGTGAAGATGTGAACTTGGGATCTCTGTCACTTATGATATTCTTAAATAATCCTGTATGAGAAATAACTCTACTCCATAGAAGAAGAGCTGTATCCATAGCAGGGTCATCTTTATGACATGGTAAGAATATGGGAGTCTTGCTATATCTGTCTACAATGACTAGACAAGCATTATAACTTTTTTTACCACTTGGAGGAAGTGCTGTGACCCAATCCATGTGAACAACTTCCCAAGGGGATTTTGGTTCTTGAATATGGATCATAAGTCCAAATTTCTTGCCTGTACTCCTGTTTGCTTTTTGACATCTGTCACAGGTATGGCAATATTCAATGGTTTCTTTTCTCCAAGATGGCCACCATGCACAGTTTTTCACCTTTTCAAGTGTTCTGTCCTCTGACAGGTGTCCAGAGTAGATGCTATCATGGCATTCATGAAGAATTGTATTTATGAGCAATCTGCTGCATAATGTCATTACACAAGCATGTTTGGTTCTGTGGTAAATAATCCCATCAAACAAGTGAAATCTTTCTTCAGAATAGGAATTTCTCCAAACGTCATCTGGTGCATTGACTAAAGATGTATCTTTGCAGTCTTTATCTAATAAAGAAGTCAAGATATGGCAATTCTTGTCTTGCTTATAAAATTCTCTGACCTCTTCAAACAATTCAGTCCCAATATCAGTTATGTTAATTCCTTCAATTGGAATGTGTGGTTCAGCTTCCAAAGGTACATAAGCTGGGTTATCAGGAGTGTTGGCTAATGCCCACCTTCTAAGTCTATCAGCATTTATATGAATGTTTCCTGCTTTGTGGACTATAGTCATGTTTCCTCTATATTCTTGAATGGCTATTTGCCATCTCAACCTATGTCTGTTGTGAGTTTCCATGTTAAGAAGTGATTTTACTGCATTACAGTCAGTTATCACTTCAAAAACACTGCAATCAAGATAATAGTGTAATTTCTCAAGTGCCCATACCAAACATAAGCACTCCATTTGGCTTGAAACATATCTGGCCTTTGTTGGTTTGATTTGTCTTGAGATATAACAAACTGGTCCTTCTGTAGGTTTATCATCAATAATCTGGACTTGATGTAGGGAAGCCCCTAATCCATCTCCACATGCATCAATGTATAATTTAAAAGGAATATTCCAGTCAGGCATGAGGAGTAAAGGTGCTTCTGTAAGAGCTTTCTTTATCTTCTCACAAGCTTTAATTCTCTCCTGTGTCATCTCAAATACAGTTTGTTGATCACAGATTCTATAAAGTGACTTGGCTATAATTGCAAAGTCTTTCAAGTGTTGCCTATAATAGCTGGCAAACCCAAGAAAAGACATCATTTCTTTTTTATTCTGGCATTGAATTAAGTAACACTGCTGCTACTTTGTTTTTTTCAATACCCAAGCTTAAACCAGAAACAACATGTCCTAATGCTTTGAGTTCTTCAAAACCAAAATTGCATTTCTTGAGTAAAATTTTCATGTTCATTTCTGCAACTTTGTGAATTACCCTTGTAAGTCTCTCAAGGTGTAAGGACCAAGAATCAGAGCATATGATAATATCATCAATATAACTGATAAGCCATCCTTCAGACAATTCTGTGGGAAAAATGGTATTCATCATTCTTTGATAATGGGATGGAGCATTTTTAATGCCAAATGGCATTCTAAGATACTCATAAATACCACAGTGAGTTGAAAATCTAAGTAATTTCTTAGCTTTAGGCGTCAAAACATTTTGATGAAAGCCTTTCAATGCATCCATTGATGATATATGCTTAGCTTTAGACAATTGAGTCAAGGTTTCTTGAATTCTAGGGATTGGATACCTATCTGGAACTGTGTAGGTATTCAATGCTCTGAAATCTCCAACATTTCTTGTGAGGTTTGTCTATGAAACTCTTGATAATGGTAGCAAAATCAAGAGTACTATGACTGTCCTCAGTAGAAATATACAATATAATAAAATATTATAACCACAAATTTAAATATAATTCTTAAAAATAATTGTATAAAAAAATAAATTCAATTATTATTATAAAAAATATAATAATAATAAAAAATAAAAATAATTATAATAAGCTATAATTATTCTATTATTGTTATAGTCACTGACAGTTATAACACTAAGAAGTGTAAAGCTCTTAATCAGACAATTACACGTGGAAATATGAATATTAACCACTTATAAATAATATAAATATTATTTATAAAAGAATTATAACACACACTGTGCAGAAATAATTCTTATAGAATAAAAATTCTATATAAAAAAACTAATACTAGATAAAAAAGATATAGAACTTTAGAGAAAACTTACTTATAATATTTATTTAATACAACAAGTCAAACAACAACAGTTATTATATTAAATAATTATTACAAGTTAAAAACACACCAAAAATCAATATTTTTAATGATAAAACAACTTTTTATAATAAAAATTATGATTAACGAGTTTTTAAGAGGAATTTGTGGATTTTAAAAGATATTTAAGATGATAATTTTATAATATAAAATATATTACTGATCATTACAACAATAATCTGAATTCTATGATTTCAATTTTTAATTTACAATTAATAAAGAATAAAATAACTTAAGAATTACTTTAATAATAAGATTTTATAAATAATAAAACTTTACCTGTTTAAATTTCTAATATGATTGGATTGATGATGAATAATGATGGACAAAAACAGTGATGAAAAGGCTCTTTTTTTGTCTTCAGAGCAGCTCTCATGAGTCATAATGAATATAGAGGGCGTTCTCATGTCAAAACTTAAAAACCATACTTAAAAACAAAGTTCTTAACTTAAGGCAACTTGTTTTTAATTCCAATTTAAAGTTACCAGTGTTATTCTTAGCTCCATGTAACTTTAATCCTCATTTAAACTAATTATTTTTAAGTTTTCAATATAAATAAACTTATTTATATTAAAGTTCATCACATGAACCACTTGGAAATAGATTTTCAAGCATAAATCTCTTAAACTCAATTTTTAATTAATTTTGAAAGAAATCATAATTTTCTTTTAGCTTAGTTAAAAGAGTAAATTTCCAGGCTAATTACCCAGGAAATCTACTTATAAAAGATACTTAAACTTTAATTTATATGTTGATAATAATGAATTGTAATCTGTGTGAGGATTTCAAGAGAATCCATTGAGAATTGAATTTTTAATGAATTTTTGAAGTTATTGCTATTTTTCCACGTAAAATAGCAATTCACACCAAGCCTTAGCTTTTGATAAGGTTTTAATGCTTGTAACTTTAAAGTTTTAAGCTTATTTATAGTTTTTAAGCTTGATTAAGCTTTGACAGTTCTTAAAACCTTGATTTCAAGCCTGCATATTGGGATTTACCCTTTGGCAGCTTGAAATTCATGTCCAAATTGGGATAAAACCAGTTTAAACTTTAAGGTTGGATCAAAGTGTAAACTTAAAGTTTGAATAAGGTTGAAAATCCTCCAATACAGGTGGACAACCTTAATTGAATCAATTCAGATCCAAAAAGTTGGGTACCCAGCTCTATTTGGTCTTTTTCCTTTGTCCCACCTTTTTGCGTGGATTTTGCCCTTTTATTTATTTAAATCCATACCATGACTTTAAACCCTCTTAAATTGAGCTCACGCAGGATTTACATTCTGTATGGAAAATCCTTAGCCAATTCAGTAAATATACACCACACCTCAATTTTAATTAAAATTTTGGTAAGTTTGCATTAACTTTATGCAGCTTTAAATTTAAGCTTAAATTTAACAATTTTAAAAAAATGTTCAAAAAGTTACATTAGTACTGTGAGATTCTTAAATCTTCTAATAACACAAGAAATAAGTGTTTTTGGTATAACACCTTATGGATGTACCCTAGGTTATTTTTGGTGTAGAATCCAAAAATGACATAATATTTATAAATTTGTTTATCCAAAAAAAAGTTATACTTATTTTTTGTTATTTTTTATTTTAATTTCAACTAAAAAGTCTGTTTAAGACAAAATTGACTGTTTATAATATCATTTGTGGCCTTATGGGTATGTTATACATACCTCACAGGCGCACCTTCCCTACCACCAAAAATAAATTGTACCACAATTTTTCTTTTGTAGTTTACCCCCAAGTTATTTGGGGGGGGGTATAATCCACTTTCCAACCTCTTTACTTATACTTTTATGTATGTAAAGCACACAATTCAAACTTTTTATTGAGCAATTGGTCTTCTCTCATGCCTGAATCTTCTGAGAAACTTTTGGGAAGTAGGTATTTTGCTTTCTACAATCCATTCATCTTCATGTTGTGGATTTTTATACATGACTAAGTATTCTCTTTCATTTTTCCCCCTAAGTCTTCTTTCTTTCAAGACTTTTAGTACATTTTTCTCCTCACTTAGATCTAGTGGGGGTACTTCTAAGGGTGTTTCATTTCTTAAAGGAAATAATTCCTTATCACTTGCAGTGTCATGCTTTACTAGACTGACAGGGAATGTTGGATGTTTATTTTCCAGTTCTCATGACAGTTCTACTTGTACTGCATTTGTCCCATGAAGGGCTTTAATAATAAATGTTCCTGCAAAGGAATCTTTCAATTTATTTGGACCTTTAATATTATTAAAGTTCAAGGTTGAAACTAGTATTAAGTCCCCTACTTTGAATTCTGGGGTTTTATGACTTTTATCCCATTTCTTCTTAGCATATTCAAAGGCATAATTCATGCTTTGATTTGCATGATGTCTCACTTTATCAAGAAATAGCTTAAAGCTTGAAGCAGTTGGATGAATGTCAACCAGATCTTTCTTTAAAGTATCAATTGTAAGTTTGGGGTTCCATCCTTTTTCCAACATTGCAGGGGTCTTGCCTGTTGAAGCATGGATGGAGGTCTTGTAGGCTAACTCCAATGCTGGTATAAGAGTACACCAATAATGGGTAAAGCCATCAGAATCTTTAAACTCCAGGCCATAAGCACAGAATCTTCTGATCATGTCCTCAAGGGTTTGAATCATTCTTTCTCCCAACCCATCTGTTTGTGGATGGTATGCTGTTGAGAATGATAATTTTGTACCCAGAAGCTTATGTAAATTAGTCCATAAGGCTGATGTAAATCTTGGGTCTCTGTCACTAATTATGCTTTTAAAGAGACCAGTATGGGATATTACTCTATTCCAGATCAAAAGAGCTGTATCCATAGCTGTGTCATATTTATGACATGGTAAAAAGATTGGGGTTTTGCTATATCTGTCTACAATAACAAGACATGCATTGTAACTTTTATCACCTCCAGGTGGTAATGCAGTTACCCAATCCATGTGAACCACTTCCCATGGGGTACTTGGTTCTTGGATATGGATCATCAGACCAAATCTTTTACCAGTAGCTTTATTGGCTTTCTGGCATCTATCACAACTATGACAGTACTCAATGACATCTTTTCTCCAAGATGGCCACCAGGCACATGTATTAATTCTTTCCATTGTTCTGTCTTCAGACAGATGTCCAGAATAAATGTTATCATGGCATTCTAGTAGTATTGTGTTAATCAACATTCTACTACATAGGACCATGACACATGTGTGTTTAGATCTATGATATAGTATACCATCAAACAAATGGAATCTTCCATTATCATAAGATGTTTTCCAAATATCATCCAGATAATTTGTAAGGTTTGACTATGAAACAATAAGTAAAAATTACTAATATTTTACTTATTGTACTATGAATGTCCTTATATATGAAATAAATAAGATAAAAAAAATAATAATAATAAAGAATTATTATAATTATGGCGTAAAAATAATTATATTATTAATAAAATATAATAATATAATTTATATTATAAAATATAATATAATAAAATAAATATATTAATATAAAATAATTAATATATTTAAAAGCACTTGATTATTGTTAAAAACAAATAATAAAAGCGTAAAAAATTGTTTTTTATTAATAAAAAAACAATTAATAACAATAATATTACCAATATTAAAGTTATAAATTAATATAAATACTATTTATATTAATTAAAGAATTATTAAAATGATAATAAAGAGAAAATTATTATAATAAGAGAAAATAACCTACTTTTAACACTTAAAATAATAATTTTGAAATATTTTACGCCAAAAAAATATAAATACAACCTTTTCAAATTGTATTTACAATAAAAATAAAGGAAAATTACTAATATTCTTGATTTTTACATGGAAATGAGTTTTTAGAGAGATTTTTAGCAAAAACAATTAAATAAATGATTTAATCACATCAAAATAGATTATTATAACAAAGTGGTCTTTGGTCTTTGATAATATAATAGTTTTATATATAAAGAATAAAGAAATTACCTTTGATTTAATTGATTTAATGTTTTTGATGTGTCTGAGGGGAAAACAGAGCAAAAGGAGCTCTATTTATAGTAAATACCTCCCTCCTAGAGTCCAAAAGGCTTCTAGTAGATGTTTACTGATCATATCCACTGAAATTGATCAATATTTTAAGGTTTGAGGATGATTACATCATGATCAAACCATATTACATCATTATTACACCATTATTTAGAGTTTTCAGTATAACTCTAAGTTTGATGAAATCAGAGGCTTGGAAGAACCCCAAATTTCGTGGATTTTATTATTTTTAATCATAAACTAATATTATTCACCAATTTTATCACTCATATGACTGTTAAACTTAATTTAAGGTTACAGTAGGTGATCATAACTGCTCAATTTAAGCTCAAACTTTGATCATTAATAACTTTTAAGTTTTACACGCTACAGAAATTCAGAGAGTGAATTCTGATAGCCTTACATAACCTTATTATGCTTCCAAGAGCTTTTCATTACATCATCAAAACTCTAATTTTGATGATTTTTCTTGTAACTCATCTTTTCTGTTGAAATTCAATATTTTAAACTTCAAATCATGATTTCAGGGGGTTATACCCTGAATTTAATAATAGAAATTACATCATTCTTCATGAATAAACTAGTAGAATCCAACTGTGTACTTTATTTTAAGTTCGGACCACTTTCACAACAAAGTGGTCAACAGCTCTGTTGATTTTTATCAATATTTCATCATAGGTTTTAACCTTGTTTCTAAATTGTAAAATAAAGTTCATATCTGTGTTCTTACAGTAATCACGTGGTAACTTTATTTTTGGTTCATCACCCTATCTTGTATAGTTCAAGAGATATTAGCTATGATCCTTGAATATATGCATTGACCAAAAAAGTGCATATATTCAGGTTAATTCCTTAAGTATTAACTTTGGTAATTAGCTCATTAATTGTTTTATGTGTGGATTTTCATGGGGAGTCTAATGGTACAATTTATTTCACATGTTGTTTCATTGGTTTTTGGGAGTAAATAAGGATTTATGGTTTTTATAAGGTATTATTCCTTATAACTCATTAAATATTGGTTTTACAGATATGCCATAAAAATGGTATATGTGTATTTTACCATGGCGAATCCAATGGTATAATTTATTTCACATGTTGATTCATTGGCTTTTAAGTTAAACCAAGTTTTGTACCAATTTATGGTATTTTTTGTATTTTTAAAGTAATTATTTTTAATGTGTAATTATTCTAAGTGATTTTGATATAATTATCTTAAAGGTATAATTGCTCTAAGTATTGTTTGTGACCTTATTGGGTATGTGTTCATATCTCAAAGGCTCTCATTCCCTACCACCAAAAAAGATTGTACCACAATCTGATATGTGTGATTAGGGTATCATCCACTGTCCTACCTCTTTAGTAGACTTTACCAGTCTTGAAGCTCAATAATGCTTGATTTTATTATTTTTTAGGTTTTCTTTCATGTCTAAACCTCCTTAGTAGTTTATCAGCATTTGTTATATCTTTCTCAAGTAGCCATTCATCTTCTTGAGTTGGATTTCTATACCTTACAAGGTATTCTCTTTCTTTTTTGTTTCTTGTTCTTCTTTCTTTAAGAACTTTCATAATTTTCTTTTCTTCTCCTTCTTCCAAAGGGGGGATTTCAAGTGGGGGTTTATTTCTTAGTGGAAATAATTCCTTGTCACTTGAGCTGTAAGGTTTTATTAGACTTACAGGGAAAGCTGGGTGTTTGTTCATTAAATCACCTGTGAGTTCCAATTGTACAGCATTGGGTCCATGAAGTGCTTTTATCATAAATGGTCCTGCAAAGGAATCTTTCAATTTATTTGGTCCTTTTATGTTATTAAAATTAAGAGTTGATACTAACACCAAATCTCCTATTTTGAAGTCAGGTGGTTTATGAATTTTGTCCCATCTTTCCTTTGCATATTTGAAAGAGTCTTGCATGCATCTGTTTGCATGGTGTCTTGCTTTGTCAAGCATTATTTTAAAGCTGCTTGCTGTTGGGTGTATATCCACTAAGTCCTTTTTGAGGGTATCATAAGGAAGTCTTGGATTCCAACCTTTTTCTAGCATTGCTGGTGTTTTTCCAGTAGAAGAATGGATTGATGTTTTATATGCCAGTTCCAGTGCTGGTATTAGTGTACACCAATCATGGGTAAAACCATCAGAATCTTTGAATTCTAGCCCATAAGCACAGAATCTTCTGATCATGTCCTCTAAGGTCTGTATCATTCTTTCTGCTAAACCATCAGTTTGAGGATGATAAGCTGTTGAGAATGATAGCTTTGTTCCAAACAAGTTATGGAGATTTGTCCATAATGCTGAAGTGAACTTTGGGTCTCTGTCACTTATAATGTTTTGCAATAAGCCTGTGTGGCTAATGACTTTATTCCATATCATTATGGCTGTATCCATAGCTGTGTCATCTTTGTGACATGGTAAGAACATGGGAGGTTTACTGTACCTGTCAACTAACACTAGGAATGCATTATAACTCCTGTCTCCCCCTGGAGGTAATGCTGTTACCCAATCCATATGAACTATTTCCCATGGGGATTTTGGTTCTTGGATTTGGATCATCATTCCAAATTTCTTTCCTGTGGCTCTGTTGGCTTTTTGGCATCTGTCACAGGTTTGGCAGTACTCTGCAACATCTTTCTTCCAATTTGGCCACCAAGAGCAGGTTTTCACCCTCTCTAGTGTCCTATCTTCTGAGAGATGTCCAGATGCAACACTATTATGACACTCATGTAAAATAGTGTTTATTAGTGTTCTATCTGTTAAGGTCATAACACATGTGTGTTTTGTTCTATGGTAGAGGATTCCATCAAGGAGGTGGAATCTTCCTTCATCATATGCCTTTTTCCATGTTTCATCTAGTTTTGATGAAAGTGATGGGTCTTTGCAGTCTTTCATTAGCAGTTGGCTTAAAATATGGCAATTTTTGTCTGTCTTATAGCTTTCTTTAACTTGGTTAAAGAATTCTGTGCCAATGTCTGTAACACATATTCCTTCTATATGGTGTTCTTCTTGTGGTACCCATGCTGGATTGTCAGGGGTATTTGCTAAATCCCATCTGCTAAGACCATCTGCATTTTTATGAATGTTTCCAGATTTATGCACAATAGTCATATTTACTCTATATTCTTGGATAGCAATTTGCCATCTCAGCATATGTCTATTTGGGGTTTTCATGTTTAATAGAGATTTTACAGCATTACAGTCTGTGATTACATCAAATAATGTGCCATCCAAATAATAATGCAGTTTTTCTAAAGCCCACACTAAGCATAAGCATTCCATTTGGCTGGCTTCATACCTTGCTTCTGTTGGCTTTATCTGCCTTGCAATGAAACAAATTGGTCCTTCCACTGGTTTATCATTGATAATTTGTGTTTGGTGAAGTGCAGCACCTAGTCCTTCTCCACAAGCATCAATGTAAAGTTTAAAGGGTAGTTTCCAATCTGGCAGTAGAAGAAATGGGGCATTTTTAAGGAATTTTTCAATTCTTCATATGCCTTGACTCTTTCTTCTGTCATTTCATAGACTGTTTGTTGGTCACATAGCTTATACAAGGATTTAGCAATTTTTGCAAAGTCCTTTATATGCTGTCTATAGTAACCAGCAAATCCTAAAAATGATTGCATTTCTTTTTTGGTTTGAGGCATTGGTTTAAGTAGTACTGCTGCCACTTTATTTTTCTCTATGCCTAGACTAAGGCCAGATACAACATGTCCTAGTGCTTTTAGCTCACTATATGAAAAATGACACTTTTTCAAGGCAATTTTCATATTTACTTGTACTATTTTATGAAGTACTCTTTCTAGTCTTGTAAGGTGGCTTTCCCAAGTCTCTGAGCAGACTATAATATCATCAATATAGATAATTAACCATCCTTCTGATAATTCTTCAGGGAATATGGTATTCATCATTCTTTGATAATGGGAAGGTGCATTTTTTATCCCAAATGGCATTCTTAAGTATTCAAAAATTCCAATATGGACTATTATTCTTAGTAGTTTCTTGGCATTGTCTGTTAAGACATTCTGATGAAAACCCTTAAGAGCATCCATAGCTGTAATTAACTTAGCTTGTGACAATTGGGTCAATGTCTCATGGATTCTAGGTATTGGATATCTGTCTGGAATGGTATAGGTGTTCAGGGCTCTGAAGTCTCCTACCATCCTTGATTTTCCATTATGCCAAGTTATAATGACAGGTGTAGTGACTTCTACCTGTTCATTATGTCCTACCTTTCTCAGTACTCCAAGGTCCGTTAATTCTTTAATGTGTACCTCTAAGGCTTCTCTGGCTCTTGGACTAGCTGGGTAAGCTGGTCTCCTTAGTAATGGTGGGTAAGGCTTTTCCACATTAAGAATTATGTCTACTTCATGCCCAATTATGGCACCTAGTGGCTCTTTGTCAGTTGCAAAGGCATTTTTGTACTTCAATAAGAGGTCAAGTAATTTTTCTTTCATTCTTTCTGTTAATTCTTGATTGAATTCTGCCTCTTTAAGTTGTTGAGATATAAAAAGATCCTTTTCTGGAATCTTTTCTTCATTCTTAATAACTGTCATTTGTTTTTTGTTATTTAAGAAGCCAAACTTTTGTCTTTCGCTGTCTCCTATAGTAAAATATCTATCCTTCTGGTTAGAGATATCTATACCATAGATTGATAAGTAGTCATTTCCCAGGATAAAGTGATTACTGGTACAGTTGTCCATTACCAAAAATTCCACTTTCATTCTGAAACATTGTGAAGGATGAGGAAAAATTAGTGTTAAATCAATTATTCCAAGGGGCTTCATGCTCTCACTTGCACTACTGAATTTGACACCTTGTATTGGCATGAGTTTTTCTTGCCAGTCTGGGACAATGGTTTTTACATAACTTTTGCCAACACAGGTGCAATATGCTCCTGTATCTAAGTTAACTTTTCCTTCTTGGTTATCAAACATAACAATACTTATACTTGATTTTCCAGCTGTATATCCCATTCCTCTTGCAGATTTGGTTTTATACATTTTGGCATCTTGTATATTTGTCAGGTTTGTGTCAGATGTCCCAACTTGTGGTAAGTTTGAGTTAACATCCAGTACTTCAGAAATTATATCAATATTATTAATTTGTGCATTAATTATATTGATTTCATCACTTTCAGAGCTTTCTGACTCTTCTGTCTCTTTTTCAGAGTCAGATTCCTCCTCTTTGTCATTGTGGTTTTCTGTTTCCACTATTTCATTGATCTTTGCCTTTTTGAGGCAATTATTGGCTAAGTGTCCAATACCTCCACATTTATGGCATTTTCTTTGCTCATTATTGTTGGATGTATTTGGCTTGAAGGATTCTTTTAATTTATCTTTTTTGATAAATGGCTTGATTGGGCTTTTAATGTCCAATTTCTTCCAAGTTCTGCCAATTTTTGTTCTTGTCACTATATCTTCTAGTGCATTTATATATTCTTCTGTGAAGTATGGTTCTATACACCTGCTTCTCAGGGCATGCTCTAGTTCCCCTCCACATTTCTTAAGTATTTTCATGTGCACCATTTTTTGTGACATTTCTGGGTACAGTGCATTAAGCCTTTCAACTTGTTTCAAGAACCAATTTAAAGGTTTATCTTTCTCTGGGTCAAAGAAAGAATTTTCAAATGCATTTTATATCTTATAGCTCCAGGCATCATTTGCCCACTTGGTGATTATTTCTTGTTTCCACCAAGACCAGGTATTTTTACCATTTGTTTGTCTTATGCCATAATACCATGTTTTTGCAGATTTCTCAAACAATGAATGTAATCTTGCAGTGATTAAGTCATCTGGTATGGCATAGTCTTCTTGTAACATGTCAATTGTTTCAATAAATGACATGTGGTCATATTCACCTTCTCCTGTGAATGTTGGCCATTCTTTTAATTGAGGTGCTTCCTTCATTAAGACTTGGTTATTATCTTGGTGACTCAAGTCTGTTATGAAAGGATTTGTCAATTCCTCTTTTGTTTTAACAGGGCTTCTTATATGAGAAAATGGAGTTGATAACTTTGGCATATTTAAATTAGCCTCATTAATTTTATCCATTTTTTCAGTAATAAGCCTTATTTCACTTTGAATATCATCTTTTAGATGCATTCTTGCTTCATCACTTTTTTCCACATGGTCCAAAAGTAATTTTTGGTGTGATGAAGTCTTTTCTTCAAATTTTTCTACAGAAATACTTAATTTGTTTAATTTTTCTGTAAGATTGTCAATACTCACATCATAATTAATTGTCAAAGTTTTCTCTTTGATATCACTTATGTATTTGTACAATTCTTGTTGTCCTTGTATTAATTTCTGAGTATTGTCAGTTAATACTTTTGGTTTATTATTTTCAATCATAAATTTTATGTTATCAATTTCTTTCTTATTTTGTACAACAAGTTTGGTTAAAGATGATAAGCTATTATTTATTTCTTGGAAAGATAATAAACTATTTTTAATGTATTTAAGAGGTAAAATACTATTTTTAAGCTCTGTTAAAGTATTTACAACATCAGGAGACAAGGTTATCTCTTTGGGAAATGGGGTTGCCTCATTCTTTGTTCCTCTTTGTCTTTGAATTTCATAAAAGTTCTGGCCATGTTGAAAACATTGTCCATGGCATCTTTTTGGATTTTTGGGATCCTGTAGCTTGGGGAATATGGTTTCCTCCAATTCTTTTTCTTGTTCTTCTTCCCTTCTTGGGGAAGTGGGTTGGCTTGGGGCTTGCTGGTAGAAGCTACTGGGGCTTCTTCCTTGGTTGCCTCCCTCTTTTTGGTGTGGTAATCCTTGATCTTTTTGATTTGAGGTTTGGATGACAGTGGATTTCATCCATTGGAGTATTTCACTATCTCCTCCTCTTTGAGGAACTTTTTCAGGATGTTCCAGGAGTTCATCACTCCTTGGTGTATTTGAGGCAGCATTTCCCAATCTTTGTCCTTGTACACTGTGTAATACTGCTTGTACTGGCTCATGTAGATGTCTATTTGAGCCCTCTGAATGTGATTTGTACCTATTTGAGTTACTCATACTTAGCTTCAATTCAGGTTCAGATATCATGGGCATTTCTGGGACTTGCCTTTGGGATAAGGCACTTCCTTGTGTGGATTCTGTTCCACTGGGGATATTCCCCTTTCTTTTCCCTTTTGAGGGATCAGTTCTACCTCTGAGTCCAGCTCCATCTGATTGGATGGAGTATTGGGAACCTCTTCTGGTAGTCATAATTTAAGAAATAAAAAAAATAAAAGTATTTTAGGATAAAAATTCTTTTTATGGAAATTATAAAAGAGGTGCTCACCTTCAGAGTCTTGAATGGTGGGTCCTGGAAAGTCTAATTTCTTAGCTTTCTTTATTTTAGTGATAACTGGTGTTGGAGAGCTTTGACAAGTTTCTTCCACCAATCTCTTAACAGTAGTTTGGTTATCTTCTGTTGGGTTATCCTCAAACACTAAAAAAGACAAATAAATATAAGTCTTTTTATGAGAAGTGTTATTTTTTTTGCAAGATATGGCAATTTTCCATGTAGAAATTGCTTTTATATCTTTAAAAAATTGAAATGAATAAAGAAATGAATAAAAATGAATAAAAATAACTTTTTTACTGGTTTTTAATATTTTTTTTAATATTTTTTATATTTTTCTTTTTATTTTTAAGGAATAAAATAAAAATTAATATGATTCTTTAGAAAATTAAATTATAATAAAAATTATTTTTAATTTATAGAATATCTTTTTTAATCACTAGAGTCACTCAAAGAAAGTTCTTGCAAGTCTAAGGATGTGAAAAAACCACGTGTAAGACAGTACAATTGCTTTCCAAATGCCTCAATAGCTTACAAAATCAATAAAATGTAAAATTATTATACAATTTTATGATTATAAATATAATTTATTATTGGATAAACCCAATTAGAATCTTTTTAAAGGTCTTTTAAGTAAATATCACGGCCAGGCCCCCAAATGTAAGGTTTGACTATGAAACAATAAGTAAAAATTACTAATATTTTACTTATTGTACTATGAATGTCCTTATAAATGAAATAAATAAGATAAAGAATAATTATAATAATAAAGAATTATTTTAATTATGGCGTAAAAATAATTATATTATTAATAAAATATAATAATATAATAAAATAAATATATTAATATAAAATAATTAATATATTTAAAAGCACTTTATTATTGTTACAAAAAAATAATAAAGGCGTAAAAAATTGTTTTTTATTAATAAAAAAACAATTAATAACAATAATATTACCAATATTAAAGTTATAAATTAATATAAATACTATTTATATTAATTAAAGAATTATTAAAATGATAATAGAGAGAAAATTACTATAATAAGAGAAAATAACCTACTTTTAACACTTAAAATAATAATTTTGAAATATTTTACGCCAAAAAAATATAAATACAACCTTTTCAAATTGTATTTACAATAAAAATAAAGGAAAATTACTAATATTCTTGATTTTTACATGGAAATGAGTTTTTAGAGAGATTTTTAGCAAAAACAATTAAATAAATGATTTAATCACATCAAAATAGATGATTATAGCAAAGTGGTCTTTGGTCTTTGATAATATAATAGTTTTATATGTAAAGAATAAAGAAATTACCTTTGATTTAATTGATTTAATGTTTTTGATGTGTCTGAGGGGAAACAGAGCAAAAAGAGCTCTATTTATAGTAAATACCTCCCTCCTAGAGTCCAAAAGGCTTCTAGTAGATGTGTACTGATCATATCCACTGAAATCGATCAATATTTTAAGGTTTGAGGATGATTACATCATGATCAAGCCATATTACATCATTATTACACCATTATTTAGAGTTATCACTATAACTCTAAGTTTGATGACATCAGAGGCTTGGAAGAACCCCAAATTTCGTGGATTTTATTAGTTTTAATCATCAACTAATATTATTCACCAATTTATCACTCATATGACTGTTAAACTTAATTTAAGGTTACAGTAGGTGATCATAACTGCTCAATTTAAGCTCAAACTTTGATCTTTAATAACTTTTAAGTTTTACACGCTACAGAAATTCAGAGAGTGAATTCTGATAGCCTTACATAACCTCATTATTCTTCCAAGAGCTTTTCATTACATCATCAAAACTCTAATTTTGATGATTTTTCTTGTAACTCACCTTTTCTGTTGAAATTCAATATTTTAAACTTCAAATCATGATTTCAGGGGGTTATACCCTGAATTTAATAATAGAAATTACATCATTCTTCACAAATGAACTAGTAGAATCCAACTGTGTACTTTATTTTAAGTTCGGACCACTTTCACAACAAAGTGGTCAACAGCTCTGTTGATTTTTATCAATATTTCATCATAGGTTTTAACCTTGTTTCTAAATTGTAAAATAAAGTTCATATCTGTGTTCTTACAGTAATTACGTGGTAACTTTATTTTTGGTTCATCACTCTATCCTGTATAGTTTAAGAGATATTAGCTATGATCCTTGAATATATGCATTGACCAAAAAAGTGCATATATTCAGGTTAATTCCTTAAGTATTAACTTTGGTAATTATCTCATTAATTGTTTTATGTGTGGAATTTCATGGGGAATCCAATGGTCCAATTTATTTCACATGTTGTTTCATTGGTTCTTGAAATAAATAAGGATTTATGGTTTTGATAAGGTATTATTCCTTATAACTCATTAAATATTGGTTTTACAAATATGCCATAAAAATGGTATATGTGTATTTTACCATGGGGAATCCAATGGTATAATTTATTTCCCATGTTGATTCATTGGTTTTTAAGTTAAACCAAGTTTTGTACCAATTTATGGTATTTTTTGTATTTTTAAAGTAATTATTTTTAATGTGTAATTATTCTAAGTGATTTTAATATAATTATCTTAAAGGTATAATTGCTCTAAGTATCTTTTGTGACCTTATTGGGTATGTGGTCATATCTCAAAGGCTCACATAATTAGCCAATGCTGCATCTTTGCAATCTTTGTAAAGTAGAGTAGTGAGTATATGGCAATTTTTATCTTGCTTATAGCTTTCTCTAACTTCCTCAAAGAATTCTGTTCCCACATCTGTAATGTTAATTCCTTCAATTGGGATTTGAGTTTCTGCACTTGTAGGAACATAGGCAGGATTTTCAGGTGTATTGGGTAATACCCATCTACTTAAGCCATCAGAATTCTTGTGAATATTTCCAGCTTTATGTACTATGGTCATATTGCCTCTATACTCCTGTATAGCAATCTGCCATCTTAACATGTGTCTGTTTGGAGTTTTCATGTTAAGAAGTGATTTTACTGCATTACAATCAGTAATTACTTCAAACACACTACCATCAAGATAGTAATGAAGTTTTTCCAAAGCCCAAACAAGGCAAAGGCATTCCATTTGGCTAGCTCCATATCTGGCCTCAGTAGGTTTAATTTGTCTTGAAATAAAACAAATTGGACCTTCATCAGGCTTGTGATTGACAATTTGAACTTGATGAAGAGCAGCTCCTAAACCTTCACCACGTGCATCAATATACAGCTTGAAGGGAAGTTTCCAGTCTGGCATCAGTAATAATGGTGCATTGGTCAAGGCATACTTGATTTTATCATATGCTTGAATTCTCTCCTGTGTCATTTCAAAAACAGTTTGTTGATCACAAATTCTGTATAATGATCTGGCATGGATTGCAAAATCTTTAAGGTGCTGCCTGTAATAACTGGCAAACCCTAAGAAAGACATCATTTCTTTTTTCTTCTGGGGCATTTTTTTCAGTAAGACTGCATCCACTTTGCTCTTATCAACACCAAGGCTTAGTCCTGAGACTACATGTCCTAGAGCTTTTAACTCATGAAACCCAAAATTACATTTTTTAAGAGAAATTTTCATGTTCACTTGTAGAGTTTTCTTAAATACTAATGAAAGTCTCTCTAAATGTAATTGCCAGGTTTCTGAACAAATGATAATGTCATAAATGTAAATAGTTAACCATCCCTCTGATAATTCATGCGGGAAGATAGTATTCATCATTCTTTGGTAATAAGAGGGTGCATTTTTAATGCCAAAAGGAATCCTCAAATATTCAGAGATACCACAATGAGCAATTATTCTCAATAATTTCCTGGAATGAGGTGTCAAAACATTCTGGTGAAAGCCTTTTAGAGCATCCATGGAAGTAATGAATCTTGCTTTGGATAATTGAGTCAAAGTCTCATGAATTCTAGGGATTGGATACATGTCTGGGATAGTATAGGTATTCAGTGCTCTAAACTCACCAACCATCCTTGACTTATAATTATGCCAAGTAATGATTACTGGAGTTGTGACTTCTACCTCCTCATTGTGTCCAAATTTTCTAACAACTCCCAGTTTCATTAGTTCATTAATATGATTTTCTAATGCTTCGCTAGCCCTAGGGCTAGCTGGGTAAGCTGTTCTTCTTAATAGTGGTGGATAAGGCCTTTCCACATTAAGAATAATGTCCAACTCATGGCCTTTTATAGCCCCAAGTGGTTCATTATCTGAAGCAAAGGCTTCCCTGTATTGAAATAAAATTTCAATAAGCTCTTCCTTCATTTCCAGTGTTAATTCAGGACTAATTTTTGCTTCAATTAATTGACTTGACACAAATTTTTCCTTATTAACATTTTTTACTTGTTTAATGACAGTAATTTCTCTTCTTTTCCAGAGGAAAAGCAAATTTTTGTCTTTTATTTTCCCCTATAGTGAAATACCTGTCTTTATGATTATTAATATCAATACCATAAATATTGAGATAATCATTCCCAAGTATAAAGTGTTGTGAAGTACAATTATTCATAACAACAATTTCAACTTTCAATCTTATACTTCCTGCAGGATGAGGAAATATGATTGCTGCTTCAAATATACCCAAGGGGTGCATATTTTGGCTAGCACTGCTGAATGTTATACCTTCAATTGGCATTAATTTGTCTTGCCAATTGGTATAAATTTTTTCAAGATAATCTTTTCCAACACAAGTGCAAAAAGCACTTGAGTCAAGATGTATCTTGGCTTCTGTGTTATTTATCACAATATTAGTGATACAAGATGACCCAGCTGTATAACCTTTACCTCTGGCAGGTTTGGTTTTTTGCATTTTGGCATCTTGCACATGTATGAGATCCATACATTCATCACTTTACTGTGGTAAGTGAGTATATACCTCAGTGACTTCAAAAGAAACATTAATATTTTCTATACCAAGTTCTTCTGATACTTCTTCTTCTTCTGAAGGCTCAGAATCACTTTCATGTAAAGATACATCAGTTTCTTTTGTGTCTTCCACTTTTTCAACATTTATCTCATTTACTCTTGTCTTTTTTTGGACAAGTGTTTGCCAAATGAGATGTGCTTCCACATTTATGACATTTAAAAGGAGGTCTGTCATGTGGTTTATTTGGTTTTGAAATTGGTTTCCCACTAGTCTTGTTGTCTATTGGGGTTTAGACCAATTTCTTCCAATTTTTGTTCTAGTAGGGATGTCCTCCATAGCATTGATATAATCTTCTGTAGAGCAAGGCTCAATAGATCTGCTTCTTATAGCATTCTCAAGGTAACCACCACATTTTCTTAATATCCTTTTATGTACCATTGTTTCAGACATATCAGGATGAAGGGCAGTTAACCTGTCCTTCTGTTTAAGAAACCAAGTCATGGGCCTGTCCCTTTCAATATTAAAATGGCTTCTTCAAAAGAATTTTCCATTCTAAATCTCCAGGAATCATTTGCCCATTTGGAAATAATTTGTTCTTTCCACCAAGGCCAAGAATGTTTACCATGGTCCTGTCTCATTTTATAATACCATTTCTTTGCTGATTTAGTAAATAATGAGTGTAATCTGGCACTTATGTATTCATCTGGTATGTTAAAGTCTTCTTTGAACATATCAATTTTTTTCATAAATTCCATATGATTATATTCTCCTTCACCACTGAAGGTTGGCCATTCCTCTAATCTTGGAATGTCTTTAAAATTGCAAGCAGTTTCCACATCATGACTTGAAATTGTATGATGTAAATCATTATTCAAGTTAAGAACATTTCTGTCAAGAAATGGTGCGGATTGCCTTTGCAATTCATTTTTTAGTGAGATATTATTAATACTTGATTGAATGTCTTCTTTCAATTCAAGTCTTGCTTTATCACTTTTTTCCAATTGTTCTTGAAAAAGAGCTGCATTGTGACCAGTTGAAGTTTCCAAGTTTTGAACTTGTATTTTCAATTCCCTTAACTGTCCAGTTATAAAAGAAATTGAGTTCTCATATAGTTGATTGAGTAAGGTAACTTTAGACTCAATTCTTTCTGAAAATTTGCGTCAAAGACACAATATTGTCTTTATTAAAATTTTCAAGGAAAATAATGGTCTTTTGTTTCTTTTTCACTTTTAATATCTCATTAACCAACTTCTGTTGGACAGAATCAAATGTTTTAAATTTTGCCATAATTTCTTTATTACATGATTCAAAGTGAGTTACAGTTTTTACAAGATCTATTTCTTTGAGAAAGATTGGTTCAATCTTTCCTCCTCCTTGTTTTTGAATTCCATCAAGGTTCTTGCCATATTGAACACATTGTCCATGGATGTCTTTTCCTTTTTTGGGATTCTGTAATTCTGAGGGTAAGGCTTGTTCCACTTGGGCTTTGCCTTTCCCTTTCCCTTTTGCTTGCCCTTCTGGTTGGTCTTTGGGGCTTGCTTGGGCTTGTTTGGCACTTATTGAGGCGGATTTTTGCTGGTGGATGCTTGGGAAGCTTCCACTGGGCTGGTTTCCTTGCTTTGGGCCAACTTCTTCTTCTGATCCCCTGATAACATGCTTTGGTTTTTCAACCAAGCTTTTATCTGTTGGACTTGTGCTTTGACAGACATGGGTGTCCAACCCATCAGAAGATCTTCTGTCTTTTCTGGTCCCATGAACTTCTTCACTTGAAGATAAGAGTTCATGGTGCCTATCCAAAGACTTGGGAGAAGTTCCCACACTTGTTGTTTTGACTCCAAGAACCAGTTTTTCCATTGAGATTGATAAATTTCCACAGCTGCCTTTGGAAATGGTTCAGGTCTAACAGAAATGGCAGTTATGTCAGCTTCTGGACTCTCAATAAGAGGTTCAAAGGTGCTGGCTAACCTTTGGGAACTGGTGGAAGCTCTGGCATCCTGCATTTGTGCCTCTCCTCTGGGAAGAAATTCTTGCCTTTTGGATTTGTGGCTGGAATATCCTGGTCCAGATCCATTTGATTGGATGGAGTAGTTACTTCCAATTCTAGTAGGAGTCATTTCACATCAATTTTAATAAAAAATAGAGTAAAATGGAATTGAATTCACCTACAGGACCTTTAAAGGGCTCTTTGGTTATCAAACCCCTTGGTGGTGGGCTGGTTTGAATTTCACTACTGGACTCTGAGGCTTCAGAGTCTGAAGTATTTTCTCTGATAGAAGACACTAGAGAAAATTAAAAATATAAGTTATTTTATCAAAAAATAAAAATAACTTATAAACTCAACTTATTAAATAAAGTTGTTTTAATGTAATTTTATGGCAAATTACATCAAAAATAAAGAAAAAATGTCTAAGGTAAAAGAAAAATGTTTTTAGTAAAGATTTTTAATTTTTTAATTTTTTTATTTGATTTATTATTTTCTTTAAAGAAATAATAATTATGAAATTAACAAGTTAATTAATCAAAGTGGTATTATTATTCACTTTATACTAGAATAACTCAAAGAATAAATTTCAAGTCTGTGATGTGAAAAAGCCACTAGTTAGACAAAAGAAATTTATTCCAAGTAACTCAATAGTATATTGTCTCAAACAATATTCTTGACAAAAAATAACTTTATTAATATTATAAAGATTATTTATAAGGGATAAGTCCCAAAAAAGCCAATATTAAGATAAATACCGCAATTTTATGTCAAAAAACAGTAAAATAAGGTCTAGAATGTGATTTATGTCCCAAAAATTGGATTGAAATCACGGCCAGGCCCCCAAATGTAAGGTTTGTCTATGAAACTCTTGAGAATGGTAGCAAAATCAAGAGTACTATGACTGTCCTCACTAGAAATATACAATATAATAAAAAATTATAACCACAAATTTAAATATAATTATTAAAAATAATTATATAAAAAAATAAATTTAATTATTATTATAAAAAATATGATAATAAATAATAATAATAATAATTATAATAAATTATAATTATTCTATTATTGTTATAGTCACTGACAGTTATAACAATAAGAAGTGTAAAGCTCTTAATGAGACAATAACACATGGAAATATGAATATTAACCACTTATAAATAATATAAATATTATTTATAAGAGAATTATAACACACACTGTGCAGAAGTAATTTTTATAGAATAAAAATTCTATATAAAAAAACTAATACTAGATAAAAAAGATATAGAACTTTGGAGAAAACTTACTTATAATATTTATTTAATACAACAAGTCAAACAACAACAGTTATCATATTAAATAATTATTATAAGTTAAAAACACGCCAAAAATCAATATTTTTAAAGATAAAACAACTTTTTATAATAAAAATTATGATTAAAGAGGTTTTAAGAGGAATTTGTGGATTTTAAAAGATATTTAAGATGATAATTTTATAATATAAAATATATTATTGATGATTACAACAATAATCTGAATTCTATGATTTCAATTCTTTAATTTAAAATTAATAAAGAATAAAATAACTTAAGAATTACTTTAATAATAAGATTTTATAAATAATAAAACTTTACCTGTTTAAATTTCTAATATGATTGGATTGATGATGAATAATGATGGACAAAAACAGTGATGAAAAGACTCATTTTATGTCTTCAGAGCAGCTCTCATGATTCATAATGAATATAGAGGGCGTTCTCAGGTCAAAACTGAAAAACCATACTTAAAAACAAAGTTCTTAACTTAAGGCAACTTGTTTTTAATTCCAATTTAAAGCTACCAGTGTTATTCATATCTCCATGTAACTTTAATGCTCATTTGAACTAATTATTTTTAAGTTTTCAATAAAAATAAACTTATTTATATTAAAGTTCATCACATTAACAACTTAAAAATAGATTTTCAAGCATAAATCTCTTAAACTCAATTTTTAATTAATTTTTAAAGAAATCATAATTTTCTTTGAGCTTAATTAAAAGAGTATATTTCCAGGCTAATTACCCAGGAAATTTATTTATAAAAGATACTTAAAGAATACTTTATATGTAGATAATATTAAATTGTAAGCTGTGTGAAAATTTCAAGCAAATCCATTAAGATTTGGATTTTTAATGAATTTTTGAAGTTATTGCTATTTTTCCACGTAAAATAGCAATTCACACCAAGCCTTAGCTTTTGATAAGGTTTTAATGCTTTTAACTTTAAAGTTTTAAGCTTGATTAAGCTTTGAAAGTTCTTAAAACCTTGATTTCAAGCCTGCATATTGGGATTTACCCTTTGGCAGCTTGAAATTCCTGTCCAAATTGGGATAAAACAAGTTTAAACCTTGAGGTTGTATCAAAGTCTAATCTTAAAGTTTAAATAAGGTTTAAAATCCTCCAATACAGGTGGACAAGCTTAATTGAATCATTGCAGATCCAAAAAGTTGGGCACCCCAGCTCTATTTGGTCTTTTTCCTTTGTCCTACCTTTTTGCGTGGATTTTGCCCTTTTATTTATTTAAAGCCATACCATGGCTTTAAACCCTTTTAAATTGAGCTCACGCAGGATTTACATTCTGTATGGCAAATCCTTAGCCAATTCAGTAAATATACACCACACCTCAATTTTAGTTAAAATTTTGGTAAGTTTGCATTAACTTTATGCAACTTTAAATTTAAGATTAAATTTAAACTTAAATTTAACAATTATAAAAAAATGTTAAAAAAGTTACATTAGCACTGTGAGATTCTTAAATCTTTTAATAACACAAGAAATAAGTGTTTTTGGGTATAACACCTTATGGATGTACCCTAGGTTATTTTTGGTGTAGAATCCAAAAATGACATAATATTTATAACTTTGTTTATCCAAAAAAAGTTATACTTATTTTTTGTTATTTTTTATTTTAATTTCAACTAAAAAGTCTGTTTAAGACAAAATTAACTGTTTATAAAATCATTTGTGGCCTTATGGGTATGTTATACATACCTCACAGGCTCACAATTCTTGACTTATCATTATGCCAGGAAATAATAACAGGTGTTGTCACTACAACTTCCTCATTATGGCCTACTTTCCTTAGTACACCAAGTTGGATTAACTCTTGGATATGTTTTTCCAAGGCTTATCTAGCTCTGGGACTGGCTGGATAAGCTGGTCTTCTAAGTACTGGAGGATATGGTCTGTCAATATTAAGAGTAATATCAACTTCATGTCCCCTTATAGCACCTAATGGTTCATTATCAGAGGCAAATGCAATATTGTATGTGTATAACACATCAATAAGTTCATTCCTCATTTTTGGTGACAATGATGGATTAATTTGTGCTTCAACAAGTTGAGTAGACACAAATTCATCTTTATAAGTATCTTTAACAGATGATACTACAGATATTTGTTTTGGCATATTGGAAAAAGCAAATTTTTGTCTTTTGTTATCCCCAATTGTGAAATATCTGTCTTTATGGTTATTGATGTCAATACCATAAATATTCAAGTAATCATTTCAAAGAATGATGTGCTGAAATGTGCAATTATCCATTACCACAATCTCAGTTTTCATCCTTACACTTCCTGCTGGGTGTGGAAATACAAGATTGGTGTCTAATATACCCAAGGGGTACATATTGTTACTTGCACTACTAAATTGCACACCTTCTATTGGTAATAGATGGTTTTTCCACTCAGGAAGTATAACTTGAAGATAATCTTTGCCCACACAAGTGCAAAATGCCCCTGTATCCAAATTTACTTTGGCTTCAATATCACTCATTAAAACTGATGTGATACAGGATGCTCCAGCAGTATAACCTTTACCTCTAGCAGGTTTTGTTTTACACATTCTGGCATCTTGGATGTTGATCAGGTTGAAGCAATCCTCACTGTACTGTGGCAAGTGGGTATGGGCTTCTATGACCTCAAAGAAAGCTGTAATGTTTTCAATGGGATAGTCCTCCACTGGTGTATCCTTAGAGACTGCAGAATCTTGATCAGATTCCTCTCTCTTCAGTACACTGAATTCCTTCAATGACCTGAACTTCATTGATTTTTGTCTTTTTAGTACAAGTGTTGGCTAAATGTGAATTACTTCCACATTTATGACACTTCAAGACAGGTCTTTCTGGTCTTTTATCCTCTCTGGGAATCTTTGGGACCATTTTGGATTCCATAGGGATTCTAGTCCAAGTTTTACCAATTCTTGTTCTGGTAATGATACCTTCCATTGCATTAATGTAGTCCTCTGTTGAACAGGGTTCTACACATCTTCTCTTGATAGCATGTTCCAGTTCTCCTCCACACTTTCTTAATATTTTCATATTAATCAGAGTGTCAGACATATCTGGGTGTAGAGCAGATAATCTGTCTTTTTGCTTGAAGAACCAAGTAAGTGGTTTATCTTTTTCTGAGTTAAAAATGGCACTTTAAAAAGCATTTTCCATTTTAAACCTCCAAGAATTATTGGCCCATTTGGTAATCACTTCAGATTTCCACCAAGATCAATCATGTTTCCCATGATCCATCCTCATCTTGTAATACCATTTCTTTGCAGTTCTGGTAAACAGAGAGTGTAATTTTCCTACTATGATTACATCAGGTATATGAAAGTCTTCTTGCAACATATCAATAGTCCTTATTAGCTCAATATGGTTATATTCTCCTTCACTAAAGAATGTTGGCCATTCTTCCAATTTGGGAATATCTTTAACAGAGACAACATTCTCTCCTAAAAGTGGTGTAAAACTTCCTTTAACAGAACGTTTTTCTTCAGTCAAAGGTTTAAAATGTCTTGGCATATGTGGTACATAATTCTTATGAATTTGTTCTACATTTGCAATGATTTGATTTTTTAACTTCTGCCTTTCACTGTCACTTTTTGCTAAATGTGTAGCAAACTGATTGGTATTCTCAACTATTTCTAAGACATGATCTTTCAGAATTTTAAGTTGATCATTCATTTTAAAAATGGAAAGGTCTTCCATTTCATCATTATGAACTTTACATGTACTCTCAAAATTGCTACAAGTATTGATAATTGAATCAAATTTGGCATTTTTCAATACATACCATTCAGTATATTTCTTGTCATGTCTTTTAAAATCATTAATATCCAATTTTATCTTAGTTAAATTTGAATCAAGTTTACCAATCTCTATATTAATACTTCTTTGTACATGATCTATTTGTGTGGAAAGGTCCTGTTCATCCTATCCTGCTCCTTGGGTGTGAATTTCATTAGAGTTCTGGCCATGTTGAACACACTGTCCACAGCTGAAGGCTCCAATTTGGGGATCCTGTACCCCTGTGGGTAAGGTCTGTGCCAATTGGCTTTGCCTTTGCCCTTGCCTTGATGGTTCTTGGGACCTCTCTGTTTCTTCTGAGGTACTTTTGGCTTGTCTTTGGACATTTCTGGAGCTGGTTTGGAGCTGGTAGATGCCACTGGGGCCTCTGTCTCCAAAGCTGGAGTCATTTCCAGTTCCTTCTTCTGGTCTATGGATAAAAGACTTTGGTTCTTCAACCAGTTCTTTATCTTTTTGACCTTGTCTTTGAAAGACAGGGGCTCCACCCTCCTAAGAGCTCTATGGTCTTCTCCTGACCCAGAAAGCTCTTGATGTGTAAGTAGGAGCTCATGGACCCCTGCCAAAGGCTTGGGCATATTTCCCACTCCTCTTATTTGGCTTCACTGAACCAATTTTTGTATTGGCATTGATATATTTCTATTGCTGCCACTTGAAAATGGTTCAGCCCTGGAAATATTTTCATTAATCAGTTCAGGCTCAGAATTCACGTCAAAATCTGTGGGTACAGACCTTGGGGAATGGGGGGCAACTCTGGCATCCTCCAAATGTGTCTTTCTTGAGGAAGACTTGGCACTTCTGGATTTGTTCTTGCCTCTTCCTTGTCCACATTCATCTAGTTGGACTGAATAGTTGGTTCCATTTCTGGTATGCACCATTTTCACATCAATTCAAAGATCAAAAGTGAAAATATAAGATAAAATACACACCTTTTGGTGGTAATTTATTATTTTCTGAGTTAAATAAGGTGCCTCTTTTAGCAATTTGCACCTCAATACTGTCTTCAGATTCTGCTTCTAAAGATTTTGGACTGGTAATATATCTCTTACTGAGTTTGTTACCAGCTGCACAGTATTTGATTAAAGACACTAGAAAAAATTATAAAAGACAAAGAATTATTTTTTATACTTTTTCAAATATTTTTAGAGATTTTTAATAAGTTTTATATTTTTTAATTCAAAAAAATTATTCTTTTTTAAGAAAAAAATTAAAATTTAAGATTTTGAATGAAAATTAATTCAGAGTAACTCAAAGAATAATTTTATAAGTTTTTGGATGTGAAAAAGCCACATGTAAAAACAGTATAAAATTAGACCAAATTCTTCAATGAAAAAGATTTCCAAAACAATTTCAAAAATAAAAATTATCTTAACTTCAAAATGAAAGAAAAAAGAATTATTAAATTAATATATTTTAGAGCTTAAAAATATATTAATTAAGGGTACAAGGTTCAAAAAACATGGCCAGGCCCCCAAATTTAGGATGTGGTAGGTATGGTGGTTTTTTAGAACACAAAGATGAAGTCTAGAATACGATTATATCCAAATCTCTGGTTACAATTCCTTGCCAGGACCCCAAATGTAAGATGTGTCTATGAAACTGATGATAGTATTACTATGAATCAGCATTACTATGAGTGTTCTTATGAAATATAATAACAAAGTGTTATTATAACCACAATTAAATAATTCAAGAATTGTTTCTTTCATGTGTTAAACACTACTAGTGATTTTAATAGTGAGCAAGTAATTGTCTACAAGAATCAATTACAAGAAGATTTTAATAATAAAACTTCTTTTTATTAAAATAATAAAATTATTTTAATATATAATTATCTTTTGCAAGAACAATTATAATGGTAATTCTTGAAGAAAACGAATTTAAGAGAAAAACTTTAAGAATTAAAGATAAATCACTCACTAATATTCCAAAGAGCTTATTGAAAGATAAGATAGAGAGATTTGACGTAGAATTGTGTATTTAAAGGATGAAAATGAATTTGTAAGAGTATTACAACAATATATAGTTGGATTCTATGATTTCAAGTCTTTCTGATTTATTCTAAAATAATTAAAACACTTAAAAGTAGCTTTAACTAATACTTACTTGTTGGTAACAATGATATAAATGATAATAAGATGATGATGTGGACAAAACAGCAAGAGGAGGCCTCTTTTAAGTCAACAACAGCTCACAGAGGCATTCCATGGAGCAAACTGAAAAACCAGTGAGTGAGAAAACAATAAACCCTTTTGAATTATTGATGGCATCATCTGTTGTCACGTAAGATTATCATAATTACTTAATTGATGCTTTTATGTGACTACCAACCCCAATATGGTTAAGAATAAAAGAAGTAACCTCTTTAAAACTTCTTTTATTCCAAAACAAAAATTTATTTCTCAAAGTTATCAATTTTATTGGCAGTTTCATCACAGGTTGTAATTCCTGTGAATTTTTGAAGATTCAGTGTTTCACGTAGAATAGTCAAAAATGGACTGTAAGTAAGACCTTTAATTTTACTAGTAAAACTGTGATTCTTTTTGGTTGTACCATGAACAATACAGTCCTCCATTGGTCCTGAAAGTTTCAGAAAGATTAATTATGAATTGTAATTTTAATTAATTTTTGAAGTTTTTACCTCATTTCTACGTAGAATTGCAAATATCAGTGTTGTCACAACCACGAGTTTGACCCTCCTCCTTGATGGTTGCGGCAATCCAACCTGGAGCCAAGTTGGGGCCAATTGGCCACGTCATATCATTTATGGCCCATTGGCCCCTTTTTGGGTGTTCAATGGCTCTTACGCCACAACCCATCCCAATGGCCATATCCTGCTGCCATTAGCCCTCCTGGCCAATTCACACCTCACCAACCCCCAGGCCTTCATCATTGATTTTGGGCCCGGGGGGTCGTTTTTGTCTTCTAGGGGTCTCCAGGCCCCCTAGCCACCACCAGTGGATCCAGGCCCCCCTTTTCATTAGGGGGTCTTGGGCCATTTAGGCCCCCTACGGTCCGTACGGTCCGCAGGCCTTTTAGGCCCCTTTTGGCCTAATCCAATGAGGCCAAAAGGGGCAACCACCTAGCCCCCAAGGCCAGGTGGGTCCCAAACCACATCTGGGGCCACCTGAGCCAAAATTGGCCATATTTCCCTTGGACCCGAAATTGGCCAAAATCGCCTTGGACACCCTTTTGGCCATAAATCACGTAGGACTCATTTTTGGCCATGGACCACTATGGACCAATATCTCCGTCATGGCCTCTGGCAACCACCAGGGGCCACCAAATCAGTTCATCAAACTTTTCCCTCAACTTAAGGAAGAGTCTTCTATTCCTCCATGCACCCCGTACTCAAGGTTGCAGGAGTGGTGCATATATGGTGTTATATACCATTATGCACCATTTTTGCTCAGCAATTCAATGGTGACGTTTTCAGGACTCAATTCCACCTTCTCAACTCAAGGCACCAAAATCCAATGCCCATTTCGAAGGAGGACTTTTGGACTCATCAGTTTGGTAATCCATGGCGGCAAGCAGAAGACCATTCAAGGACTCCAACCACCTGGCTATGCAGGAGTTGGGTTGTTACTCTCATTCAGGATTCTTCCAAGGTTCATTCTCAGAGGTATTCCATCATTTCAATCAGTTGTCAAGGCATCAAGTATTTCAATACTCCTTGGACAACTCAATTGGTTCATACAGGCGGCAATCAATCAACCTGTATGTACTTGGCCCAATTGGGCCAATTCATATTCCACTGTGGGAATTCAATCACACAGTTCAATTTCAAGATGGCCAGAACTGTATTGGCCCGATTCGGAAGATACAGCCGGTGATCCATCTTCAGGATCAATCTTTCAGTTTTTTCACATATACTGGCCACCTCTCAGCACCTGGGGACTTTTTCCCCAGTTAATTAAGATATTGGATTTATTTTTATCCTTATTTTCTTTTACATTATTAAAGTTAATACTGATAATCTTAAGTCAGTCATTAGCACCTTTTTCTCTTTCTTTCTTCGCCTGTCAGTGGATATTGGTGGTCATATCCTTTACTAATTCCATTGTTCTTTCTGGCAGGTTGAAACAATGAATTGAGGATTCACTTGGTTGGCTTCTTGGCTTTGGCTTCCTTTTATTTTGGCCTCTGGCTTCATTCTTCTTATGCTTTGTTATCTTTGGCATATTTGTCCTCTCTCTATTTCCTGCTTAAGAAAGATATTCCATAGTATTTCTTATCATCTTTTGGAGCCCTCCAAGTGAGTTCTTGATTCCTGAGTGCCAGGCCCTCTTGCTTCTATAAGAGCCCCTGTGACAAGTGTTTAACTGGTTGCTATGAGGTAAGCAATGGATACAATTCCAAAAAGGGTTTTAATTTCTCTTTTGGGGTTTATCCATGGAAAATAATTAAGAATTGACATGGTTACAGGAGTCTAAGTAGCTTTTTACCTCCTTGGCACGTCAAAATAGCAGGTTATTTGCTATTTTCTTAAGATTTACTGTAGTTGTAACATGGTAACCAAGTTCCCAGAAGGTTTTAGTTTACCAATTAGGCCAAGATCAGCCATGGATCCAAGCTTTGGAGCTTTCCATGCCTCTGAGGCCTCAGAAGTTGGGTACCCTGGCTCTCTTTCATGTCTTTTGTCCCCCTTGCTTATTTTTCACGTCAAAATAGAAATTTAAGCTTCAAGGGAGATATCCACTATGGGTGTACCAAAGGTCCATGTAAGAATACCATGATAATAAGTGCTCAAAACATGCATAACACTATTCTTAGTGTATATGTAACATGGGATTTCTCACATTCCCACTATTTTGGCGTGAAATTAAGAAAAACAAAACTTTTCACGGATCTTTTATGTGGTATTGATGATGTGGTATTGAAGTATTTTCCATTTGACCACCTCAAAGAGTTAATTTGAGCTTATTCACTCTATGGGGCTACCCTAGGTGAACCTTTGCGTAGAATCCAAATCTGGCCTTAAATCCATGGATTTACGTACTCAATAAAAAGTTATTCATCTTTTCTGAAATCAAAAATGATGAATTTTGGATATATGCAAGACTCATGAGTTATGCATAATTAAAAATTCATTTTTAAGATAATTGTGGCCTAATTGGGTATGTAAAATATACCTCAAGGCTCACAGGAAGAGCACCATATAGAAGGCATATGTGTCACAGATATTGGCACAAAATTCTTTAACCAAGTTGAAGAAAGGTATAAAATGGACAAAAACTGCCATATCTTATGCCAACTTCTAATGAAAGACTGTAAAGACCTATCACTTTCATAAAAATTAGATTAAATATGGAAAAAAGGATATGATGAAGGAAGATTCCACCTCCTTGATGGAATCATTTACCATAGAACTAAACATACATGTGTTATGACTTTGAAAAATAGAACTCTAATAAACACTATACTACATGAATGTCATGATAGTGTTGCAGCTGGACATCTCTAAGAAGACAGAACACTGGAGAGGGTAAAAACCTGCTCTTGGTGGTCAAATTGGAAGAAAGATGTTGCAGAATACTGCCAAACCTATGACAGATTCCAGAAAGCAAACAGAGACACAGGAAAGAAATTTGAAATGATGATCCCAATACAAGATCCAAAATCCCCTTGGGAAATAGTTCACATGGATGGGGTAACAGCCTTACCTCCAGGAGGAGACAGAAGCTACAATGCATGCCTAGTTTTAGTTGACAGATACAGCAAAACTCCAATTTTCTTAGCATGTCACAAGGATGATACAGCTATGGACACAGCCATAATGATATGGAATAAATTTATTAGCCACACAGGCCAATTCCAAAATATCATAAGTGATAGAGACCCAATATTCATTTCAGCATTATGGACAAACCTCCATAACCTGTTTGGAACAAAATTATAATTCTAAACAGCTTACCACCCCCAAACTGATGGTTTAGCAGAAAGAATGGTAAAGACCTTAGAATACATGATCAGGGGATTCTGTTCTTATGGACTAGAACTCAAATATTCTGATGGTTTTACCCATGATTGGTGTACGTTAATACCAGCCCTTGAACTAGCATATAAAACATCAATCCATTCTCCAACTGGAAAAACACCAAAAATTCTAGAAAAAGGCTGGAATCCAGGACTTCCTTATGATACCCTTAAAAAGGACTTAGTGGATATACACCCAACAGCAAGTAGTTTAAAATTAATTCTTGACAAAGCAAGACACCATGCAAACAGATGTATGCAAGATTTTTTCAAATATGCAAAAGAAAGATGGGATAAAAGCCATGAAACACCTGACTTCAAAATAGGAGACTTGGTCTTAGTGTCAACTCTAAATCTAAATAATATAAAAGGCCGAAAGAAATTGAAATATTGCTTTGCAGGACCATTTATGATAAAAGCACTACATGGACCTAATGCTGTGCAACTAGAGCTCACAGGTTAATTAATGAACAAATATCCAGCTTTCCCTGTAAGTCTGATAAAAACTTACAGCTCAAGTGACAAAGAATTATTTACATTAAGAAATAAGTCCCCACTTGAAATCCCCCTTTAGAGGAAAGAGAAGAAAAGAAAATTGTGAAAGTCCTTAAAGAAAGAAGGACAAGAAACAAAAAAAAAGGAATGCCTTGTAAGGTTTAGAAACCCAACTCAAGAAGATGAATTGCTACTTGAGAAAGATATAAAAAATGCTGATAAATTATTAAGAAGGTTCAGACATGAAAGAAAACTTGAATAATAGAAAATTGAGCATTATGGATCTTCAAGACTAACAAGGTCTATTGAAGAGGAAGGAAAGTGGATGATATCCTAATTAGCTATATCAGATTGTGGTACAATCTTTTTTTGGTGGTAGGGAATGTGAGACTTTGAGATATGACCACATATCCAAAAAAGGTAACAAGATTAACTTTATAATAATTATACTCTCAATAATTATCTTAAAACCAGTGAAAATGCCATAAATAGGCATAAAATTTAAATTAAATCAGAATCTAATGGGTAAAAATGTGAAATTAATTACACCATTAGATTCCTCATGGTAAAATACACATATATCATTTTTATGGAATATCTGTAAAGTCAATAATTACTGAATGATAAGTATGAATACCCTTAGAAAGATATAAAATCTCATTTAACTCAGAAACCAATGGAAGAACATGTGAAAGAAATTGCACCATTGGATTCTCCATGAAAACTACACATAATTTTTTTTATTTCAACTCTCTAAAGTCAACACTTAAGGAATTAAGTTGAATATATGCACTTTTTTGGTCAGTGCATACATTCATGGTTTTTAGCTAATATCTCTTGAAATATACATGATAGAGAGTAAAACCAAAATTAAATACACCACAGAATTACTGTAAAAACACAGATATGATCTTCATTTGACATGGTATAGCCAAGGTTATAACCTGTAAGGGTTTATTGAAGAAAATTACTAGAGCTGTTGACCACTTTGTTGTGAAAGTGATCCAAACTTAAAACAAAGTGGATATTCAGATTCTACTAGTTGATATGTGCAGAATGATGTAATTTTTCTTATAATATTCAAGGTAAAACCCCCTGAAATGAAGGTTTGAAGTTTGAAATATTTGATTTTGACAGAAGAGATGAGGTACAAGAAAAATCATCACAAATAGAGTTTTTATGATGTAATGTGTCAGCCTGTGACTCAAAACCAGAGCACAAGAATGACAGCCAAATACCTTAAATCAATGGTATAGCCAAGATACCACCAAAACATGGAGCTGAGCCAAATTAGCTCAAAAGGTATCATAAGAAAGAGGAAACTCACCCCTTTCCAAATATACAAGTCCCATCACCATACAACAAAGAATAACAAAGTTATTCCTGCTCAAAGTTGTTGCTGAGCATAAACCTTAATTTTCACCTCTCATCTGAAATACAGAGTAAGGGGCTTAACCCCATCAAATGGATATTCAAAAATGCAGTTCTAAGTCAGGGGTATCCAATGGGACAAGCCAAACCGAGCTAGCACCAGTATTACAGAAGTTATGGCCAAATTCAGGCCAAATAAGGGTGAATAAAATATTCACCTCTCATCTAACTTCTACTGTTTCGTGTGAGATACCTAAGGTGGGGTATTTTTGGAGAGAGCACAATCAGGACTATTTGATGGTGCTATTCATTTCCCCATATCCCATCTACAACAAAAGCTATAAGGCAAACAATTCCAATACAGATTTTTGCCTAAAACACACATATGTACAAAACTCTTGTACATGCCATACCTTTTCCATATGTAATGATAGCCATATCAAATGAGGTACCATTGTGGAGAACACATACAGGGTTACACACTGAACCAGTTCTGAAGTTGATATCTTAAAAACTGAAAAAGGTATGGCTGTTTTAAGGTCAGAATTCCACAGTTTGACCAATACAGCCTTACCATGGCATAATATCCCATAACCATGATTATGAGATTTCAAACTGAAAAAGAAGCTTGTTTTTACTTAAATACTTCATATTTCATTCAATACTGGGGTCCCATACAGGTTCTGTCCAGCATTCTATGCATCATACATGTCAGAATCAGGCTGTGTGGTCCCCAGATGGAAGATTTGACCCTGTATTGGTGAAAACTGCCCAGATGTGGTTTGAAAACCACATCTGCTCCCAATAAAGGCTAGAAAGGCCTTCTGCAAACCACAAGCCTGTCCTTGAGAGTGAAAATCTTCACCTCCTCTATGTGAAAAGGTCTAGCAGCCTTTCCACCCCATTTCAGGATAAAAGGAGGCCTTTTCACTTCCAGAAAAGGAATCCCCATCCTGTTCTTGAATTCCTAGTCAGGTTATATTATAAATCTTAGTATACTAGTCTTTATTATTGTAACCAAACAGCTAAAGCTGTGCCCAGGGCTTTCAATAGCGCTCACCACCACTAATTATCATTATTAAAGCCCTTTTATCTTTAATTAAACCTTTTTCAATAATTTTCATTTGTGTCACAGTCATAGTTAAAGTTGTAAATAGCTTTATTACCTCTTTATCATAGACTCACCCTGACATAATGAAATGCTCTTGGAAGTCTGATACGGCCATGCTAGGCTATCAGAATTAAATCTATGAATAGCTGTAGCGTGTATAACTCAAAAGGTATTAATGATCAAAGCTTAAGCTTAAAATTGATCATTTATGATCACTTATTGTAATTGTATTTGAAGTTTAACAGTTATATAAGTGACAAAACTGGTGAATACTATTAGATTATGATTGATACTAATAAAATACACAAATTTTAGGCTTCTTCAAAGCCTATGATGTCATCAAACGTAGAGCTATAGTGGTAACACTAAATAATGGCGTAATAATGAGATAAGATGGTTTGATCATGACGTAATCATCACTAAACCTTAAAATACTGATCATTTCCAATGGATACCATCAGTAAACCTCTACTAGAAGCCTACTAGACTCCAGAAGGGAGGAATTTACTATAAATAGAGCTCTTTTTACTCTAGTTCCACCTCAGACACATCAAAACAATAAAAAAAATTAAATCAAAGGTATAATCTTTATTATCAAAGACCAAAGGTAATCTTTATTAGAATCATCAATCTTGAAGTGATTACTCCAATTGTTCATTTTTTTGTTATAATTCTCTAAAAATCTTATTTCCATGTAAAATGAAGGATATTTGTAATTGCTTTTATTTTTATTTTTAAATACAATTTAAATAAGTTGTATTTACATTATTTGGTATAAAATCCTTCAAAATTATTATATTAATGGTTGAAAGTAGGTTCTTTTCTCTTATTATAATAATTTCTCTCTATTATTAACCTTAATAATTCTTTAATTATTATAAATAGTATTTATATTAATACATCACCTTAATATTAGCAATATGATTGTTATTGATTGTTTTTTTAATAAAAAAAATTTTTCATGCCTTTATTATTTGTTGGTAACAATAATAAAGTGCTTTTAAATATATTAACTATTAAATATTAATATATTTATTTATTATATTATTCCTTTATAATATAAATTATATTATTATATTTCTTTAATAATATAATTATTCATACGCCATAGTTAGAATAAATATCTTATTATTATAATTATTTATATCTTATTTATTTCATTTATGAGGCCATTCAGAGTACAATAAGTAAAATATTAGTGATTTTTACTCATTGTTTAATAGTCAAACCTTACAGATAAAGAGGGTGTTCTCAGGTAAAGAATGAAACACCATGCTTAAAGGAAAGGTTCTGAGCTTGAGGTAACTTATTTTTAATTCCAATTTAAAGTTACCAGTGCTAGTATTAACTCCAAGTAACTTGAGTCCCCTTTTTAATTAATGATTTTAAGCTTTAATATAAAATAAGGTTTTTATATTAACTTCCATCACATAAACAACTTAAATATAAAGTTTCAGGAAAGAATATGATAAACTGAGTTTTTAATTAATTTTCAAATAATCTTGATTTTCTTTAAGAATAATTGAAATGGTTAATTTAAAAGCTGATTAGCAATTAAACCTGATTACAAAAGATACTTAAAGTTTAATGTATACACAGATAGAATTAATTTTCAATTTGTGGGAAACCTTCAAGCAAATCCATTAAGAATTTTATTTTCATGAATTTTTGAAGTTGTTGCTCTTTTTCTGTTAAAGTAGCAATCCAAAACAAACCTTAACTTCTGATAAAGTTTTGATACTCGTAAAGTTAGATTTTTAAGCTTTTTAAGCTTAAGTAAGCTTTGAGAGTTCTTAAAACCTTGATTTAAAGCTTGAATATTGGGATTTATCCTTTGGCAGCTTGAAAATCCTGTCCAAATCAGAATAAAACCAGCTTAAACTTTAAGGTTTGATCAAATTCTGATCTTAACCCTTAAATAGGATTTAAAATCCTCCAATACAGGTGGAAAACCTCAATTGAATCCTTGTGGATCAAAAAAGTTGGGTACTCCAGCTCTGTTTGGTCTTTTTTATTTGTCCTACCTTTCAAAATGGATTTTTTTCTTTTATTTATTTAAAGCCATACTATGGCTTTAAAACCTTGCATATTGAACTCACACAGGATTTACATTCTGTATGGAAAATCCTTAGCTAATTCACGAAATATTCACAATACCTCAATTTTACCTGGAATTTTGGTAAGTTTGCATAAACCTTATGCAAATTTGAATTTAAGATTAAATAAGCCCAAATTCAAAAAATCTAAAAAATGTCAAAAAAGTTGAAGTTTTACTGTGAGATTCTTAAATCTTCCAATAATATAAGAAATAACCACTTTTGGGTATAACACCCTATGGGTCTACCCTGGGTTATTTTTGTTGTAGAATCCAAAAATGAGGGAATATTTATAAATTTGTTTATCTGAAAGAAGTTATACTTATTTTTTGTTATTTTTTATCTGAAATTCACTTGGCAAGTCTGTTCAAGACAAAGTAAACTGTATATAAAGCTATTTGGGGCCTTATGGGTATGTCATAAATATCTCACAGGCTCACATTCCCTACCACCAAAGAAAATGTGCTACAACTTTCCCTTGATAGTATACCACCAATTGAATTGGGGGGGTATAATCCACTATCCAACCTATCTACTCATACTTTTAAGTATTTAAAGGGCACAATTCAAACCTTTTATTGAGGGATTGGTCTCCTCTCATGTCTTAATCTTCTGAGAAACTTTTGTGAATCAGGTATTTTCCTTTCGGAAAAACACTCATCTTCATGTTGTGGGTTTCTGTACCTGACTAAGTATTCTATTTCATGTTTTCCCCTAAATCTTCTTTCTTGAAAGACTTCTACTACTTTTTTTGGTTCACTTTGATCAAGTGGTGGTACTTCTAATGCTGTTTCATTTCTCAAAGAGAATAATTCCTTCTCACTTGAGGTGTAATGCTTTACTATACTGACAGGGAAAGCTGGATGTTTATTTTCCAATTCTCCTGACATTTTTACTTGTAATGTATTTTTACCATGAAGAGCTTCAATAATAAATTTTCCTGAAAAAGAATCTTTCAATTTTTTTCACCTTTAATATTGTTAAAGCACAAGGTTGAAACTAGAATTAAGTCCCCTACTTTGAATTTTGGGATTTTATCACTTTGATCCCACTTTTTTTTAGCATGTTCAAAAGCATCAGTCATACTTTGATTTTCATGATGCCTCACTTTATCAAGAAATAGTGCAAATCTTGATGCAGATGCATAAACATCAACTAAGTCTTTTTTCAAAGTATCAACTGGAAGCTTAGGGTTACATCCTTTTTACAACATCAAAGGACTCTTTCCTGTTGAAGAATGGATAGATGTCTTGTAGGCTAATTCCAATGCTGATACAAGTGTACACCAATCATGAGTAAAGCCCTCAGAATCTTTAAGCTCCAGGTCATAAGCACAAAATAGTCTTCTCATGTCCTCAAGGGTCTGAATAATTATTTCTTCCAATCCATCAGCTTGTGGATGGTAAGCTGTTGAGAATGATAGTTTTGTACCCAAATGCTTATGTAAATTTGCTCATACGGTTGATGTAAATTTTGGGCTCCTATTACTAATTATATTTCTAAAGAGACCAGTATGGGATATTACTCTGTTCTAAATTAAAAGAGCTGTATCCATAGCTGTGTCATATTTATGAAATGGTAAGAAGATTGGGGGTCTTCTGTACCTGTCTACAATAACAAGAAATGTGTTGTAGCTTTTCTCACCACCATGTGGTAAGGCAGTTACCAATCCATATGAACCACTTCCCATGGGATACTTGGTTATTGGATATGAATCATTAAGCCAAATCTTTTACCAGAAGCTTTGTTGGCTTTCGACACCTGTCACAACTGTGATAGTACTCAATGACATCTTTTCTCCAAGATGCCCACCAAGCACATGTTGAATTATTTCCATTTCTCTGTATTCAAACATATTTCCAGAATAGAAGTTGTCATGGAACTCTAGTAATATTGTGTTAATTAACATTCTACTACATAAGACCATTACACATGTGTGTTTAGACCTATGGCATAAGATACTATCAAATAAAAGTAATATTCCATTGTCATATGATGTTTTCCATCTATCATCCCAGGAATTAGCCAAAGCTTCATCTTGGCAATCTTTATCAATTCTAGAATTGAGAATAAGGCAATTACTATCTTTCTTATAGCTTTATCTAAATTCTTCAAGGAATTCTGTTGCCACATCTGTGATTTTAATTCCTTCAATTGAAATTTGAGGTTCTGCATTTGCGGGAACATAATCATTATTATGAAGTGTATTGGGTAATTCCCATCTACTCAAGCCATCAGAATTCTTTTGAATACGGCCAGATTTGAGTACTATGGTCATATTGCCTCTATACTCCTTCATATAAATCTGCCATCTTAACATGTGTCTGCTTGGAGTTTTCATTTTAAAAAGTGATTTCACCACATTAAAATCATTAATTACTTCAAACAAGCTACCATCAAGATCATAATGAAGTCTTTCCAGAGCTCAAAAAAGGAAAAGGCACTCCATTTGGCTTACTCCATATCTATCCTCTGTAGATTTTATTTTTCTTGAGACAAAACAAACTGGTGCTTCATAAGGCTTTTCATTGAAAATCTGGACTTGATGAAGAGATTCACTTAAACCTTCACCATATGAAGAAATATACAGCTTGAATGGTACTTTCTGGTCTGGCATCAGTAACAATGGTGCATTTTTTAAGGAATAATTGATCTTATCATATGCTTCAATCTTTTCTTGTGTCATTTAAAAGAAAGTTTGTTGATCACAAATACTGTAAAATGATCTGGTATAGATCTCAAAATATTTAAGGTGTTTCCTGTAGTAACTGGAAAATACTAAGAAAGAAATCATTTTTTTCTTGTTCTTGGGAATTTTCTTCAGTAAGACTGCAGCCACTTTGTTTTTATCAACACCAAGGCTTAATCCTGAAACTACATGTTCTAAAGCTTCCAATTCATTAAATACAAAATTAAATTTCTTGAGAGATATTTTCATTTTAACTTGAATAATTTTCTTAAGCACTAATTAAAGTGTCTCTAAATGCAATCACCAGGTTTCTGACCAGATAACAATGTCTTCAATATAGACTTTTAGCCATCCCTCTGATAATTCATGTGGAAAAATGGTATTCATTATTCTTTGATAATGAGAGGGTGCATTTTTAATACCAAAAGGAATCCTCAAGTATTCATAAATATAACAATGAGAAACTATTATTAATTATTTCCTAGCATGACATGTAAAAAGATTTGATGGAGCCATTAAGGGCATCCATGGAAGTGATTAATCTTGCTTTCAATAATTGAGTCAAATTCTCATGGATTCTAGAAATTGGGTATCTTTCTGGAATAGTATAGGTATTCAATGCTCTAAAATCACCAACCATCCTTGATTTATCATTATTACAAGTAATAATTACAAGGTTTGTGACTTCTACTTCCTCATTATGTCCAACTTTTCTAAGAACTCCCAGCTTCATCAGCTAATCAATATGATTCTGCAATGCTTCTCTAGTGCTGGGGCTAGCTGGGTAAGCCTTTCTTCTTAATAGTGCATGCTAAGGTCTTTCTGCATGAAGCATAATGTCCATTTCAAGGTCTTTAATGGCCCCTAGTGGTTCATTGCTAGAAGCTAAGGCTTCTCTATATTGAAATAGGATTTCAATAAGGTCTTTCTTCATTTCTAATGTTAATTAAGGACCAGTTTGTGCTTTGATCAGTTTATCTGTCACAAATATTTCCTTATTAAAATCTTTTACTTGTCTTATCTCAGTTATTTTCCTTTTTTCTGGAGGAAAAGCAAATTTTTGACATTTTAATCCCCCTATAGTAATATATCTATCTTTATGATTATTAATATCAATACCATAAATATTGAGATAATCATTTCCAAGTATAAAATGTTGTGAAATGCAGTTATTCATAGCAACAAATTCAACTTTCAGTCTGATTCTTCCTGCAGGGTGAAGAAATATTATTACTTCTTCAATAATTACCAAAGGGTGCATATCTTTCCTAGAGCTTCTTAATTTTATCTTTTCAATTGGCACCAATTGTTCTTGCCAATTGACATAAGTTTTTTCAAGAAAATTTCTGCCAACACAAGTGCAGAAAGCACCTCAGTCAAGAGTTATTTTTGCTTATTTGTTTTTATAACAATATTAGTGATAAAAGATGGTCCAGCTGTATAACATTTACCTCTAGCAGGCTTAGTTTTCTGCATTTTGGAATCTTGTACATGTATGAGATACATACATTCATCACTGTACTGTGGTAAGTGAGTATGAAATTCCGTGACTTCAAAGAATACATTAATGTTTTCTATACTTAGTTTATCTCATATTTCTTTTTCTTAAGAACACTCAGGATCACTTTCATGTAAAGATACACCATTTGTTTCTTTTGTGTATTCATCTTTTTCAATTTCTATCTCATTAATTCTTATCTTTTTTGGGCAAGTGTTAGCCAAACAAGATTTACTTCAAAATTTATGAAATTTAAAAGGAGCTCTGTATTTTGGTTTATTTGGTCTTGAAATTGGTTCCCCATTAGCCCTATTGTCTCTTGGTGGTTTATACCAATTTTTACCAATTCTTGTTCTGGTAGCAATGTCTTCCATGGCATTGAGATAATCTTCTGTAGAGCAAGGATCAATACATCTTCTTCTTATAGAACTCTCAAGGTCATGACCACACTTTCCTAATATCCTTTTATGTACCATTGTTTCAGACATATCAGGATGAAGGGCAGTTAATCTGTCCTTCTGTTTAAGAAGCCAGGACATGTGCCTGTCTCTCTCAATATTAAAAATGTCTTCTTCAGAAGAGTTTTCAATTTTAAATCTCCAGTAATCATTTGCCCAATTTTAAAATAATTTATCTATCCACCAAGGCCAGGAGTGTTTACCATGGTATTGTCTCATTTTATAATACCATTTCTTTGCTGATTTGGTAAATAATGAGTGTAATCTGGAGCTTATTCATTAATCTGGTATGTTAAAGTCCTCTTTGAACATATAAATTGTTTGGATAAATTTCATAGGATTATGTTATCCTTAACCACTGAAGGTTGGCCATTCCTCCAATATGGGAACGTCCTTTAAATCACATGCAGTTTACACCTCTTCTTTGCTTGAAATGGTATGATGCAAGTCACTATTCAAATTCAACACATTTCTGTCAAGAATTGGTGTGGACTGTCTTGCAAACTCATTTTTTAGTGATATATGATTAATACTTAATTGAATATCTTCTTTCACTTCAAGTCTTTCTTTATCACTTTTTTCCAATTGCTCTTAGAAACTAGCTGCATTGTGAGCAGTTGAATTTTCTAAGTTTTGAACTTGTCTTCTTAAATATTTTAATTGTTTGGTAATAAAAGGAATAGAATTATCATCTGGTTGATTGAGTGAAATGACTTTGGACTCAATTCTCTCAGAAATATTCATCAACGATAAAATATTGTCTTTATTCACATCTCATAGACAAATAATTGTCTTTCTTAACTATTTCACTTGTAAAATTTCTCTACCCAACTTTTGTTGGATATACTCAAAATTGTTAAGCCTTGTTATAATTTCTTTATTAAAAGCTTCAATGTCAGATAAAAGATTTGAAAGATCTATTTCTTTGGAAAAGATTGATTCAATCTTTCCTCCTCCTGGTTTTTGAATTCCATCAGAGCTCTTGCCATATTCAACACATTGTCCATGGCTGTCTTGTCTTTCTTTGGAGTTCTGTAATCCTGTGGGTAACGCTTGTTCAGGGTGGACTTTCCCTTTCCCTTCTGATTTCTCTTTTGGGTATTCTTGCCCTTGGGTTTCTGTTTTTGATGTTTATTCTTGCTTGTGGAGGCTTGAGGAGCTTCCACTGGGTTTTTGTTCTTCTTTTGGGCCAACTCTTTCTTCTGGTCCTCTGATAAAATGCTTTGGTTTTTCACCCAAGCACTTATCTTTTGGACCTGTCCTTTGGAAGAAATTGGTGTCCAGCCCTTCAGAAGGTCCTTTTTCTTTTTTGGGCTCAATAACTTCTTAACTTGAAGATAACAGTTAATGGTCCCTATCCAGATACTTGGCAGAAGTTCCCACTCCTTCTTTTTTGCAGTCACAAACCAGTTCTTGGATTGAGACTGATAAATCCCCACTGTTTCCTTTTGAAAATGATTCAGGCCTGAAAACAGGAATAGCAGTTATTTCAGCGTCTGTACTCTCAAGAAAAGTTTCAAAGGTGCTAGATAACCTTTGGGAACTGGTGGAAGCTCTGGCATCCTCCATTTGTGCCTCTCCTTTGGGCTGAAATTGTTGTCTTTATGATTTATGACTTGAATGTCCTGGTCCAGATCCCTTTGATTGGATGGAGTAGTTACTTCTACTTCTAGTAGGATTCATTTCATTTCAATTTAAAATGATTTGGACTAATAAATCGATTTAATTCACCTTCTGGAACTTTAAAGGGCTCTTTTGTAATTAAACCCCTTTGTTCTGGGCTGGTTTGAATTTCACTACTTGACTCTGAGATACTAGAATCTGAAGAGCTTTCTCTGATTGATTAAAATAGAGAAAATGAAAAATATAAGTTATTTTATTAATAAATAAGAATAACGTATCAACAAAACTTGTTGAGTAAAGTCGTTTTAATGTAATTTATTTAAAATTGCATCAAAATTGAAGAAAAATGTCCAAGGAATAAAGAAAAATATTTTGAATCAAAGATTTATAGCTTTTTGATTTTTTTATGTGTCTTTTTATTTTCTTTAAAGAAATAATAAATATGCAATTAATAAGTTATTAATCAAAATTGTATTCTTATTCACTTTATACTAGAATAACTCAAAGAATAAATTTGAAGTCTGTGATGTGAAAAAGCCACCAGTTAAGCAATAGTAATTTATTCCAAATCACTCAATAGTATATATTTTAAAACAATATTCTTAAAAAAGTAACTACATAAATATTATGAAGATTATTTATAAGGGATAAGTCCCAAAAAAGCCAAATTTAAATTAAATATGGCAATTTTTACATCATATAACAGTAAAATAAGGTCTAGAATATGATTTATTTCCACAAAACTGGTTAATATCACAGCCAGTCCCCCAAATGTAAGGTCTTTCCATTACACTCTTGATAATAGTTGAAAATATCCAGAAAGCTATGAGTGGCCTCAGTAGAAAATAAAATATAATGAAATATTGGAACCACAAATACAATATTATTATTAAAAAGAATTATCTAAAAGGAAGGAGTTAAATTATTATTAAATAATTCAATAATAAATGAAAAACTTAATAATTATTCTATTATCTTTATGTCACTAGCAATTATAACAATAATGGTAAAGCTTTTAATGAGACAATTACATGTGGAAGATAGTAATATCTATCCACTTATAAAGAATATAGAAATATTATTCATAAAAGGAATTATCACACACACTGTGAAGAGAGAACTCTTATAGAAACATTTTATATAAAAGACTAATACTAGATAAAAGAGATATAGAAACTCAAAGAAAGCTCACTTATAATATTTATTAAATATAAAAAGTCAAAAAAACAGTTATTATATTTAGTAATGCTTATAAGATAAAAACATGCCAAGAATCTATATTTGAAAAGATAAAAACAAGTTTTTTATGATAAAATATGATTTGAGAGTTTTTAAGGGGAATTTGTGGATATTAAAAGATATTTAAGACAATAATTTTATATAATAAGATATATCATTGGTGATTACACCAAAAAAGTGATTTCTATTATTTCAATCATTTAAATTAAGATTAATGAAGAATGAGATACTTGAGAAATTACTTTCATAATAGAATTTTATGATTGATAAAATATCACTTGCTTAAAATGTCTAATTGATTGGAATGATTATTGGTTATTGGCAAAAACAGTGATGTGTAGGCTCTTTTTATACCTGCAGAGCAGCTCTCATGATTCAAAATGAAAAAAGAGGGTGTTCTCAGCTAAAAACAGAAAAACAATGCTTCAATATAAGGTTCTTGAATTAAGGTAGTTTTTTTGATTCCAATTTAGATTTACCAGTGTTATTCTTAACTCTAAGTAACTTTAATCCTCTTTTGGATCAATTATTTTAGTTTTTAATATAAAAGAGGTTTTATTATATTAAATATAATCACATGAAAAATCTAAAAATAAAAGTTTCAAGCAAAGATCTCTTCAACTGAATTTTCAATTAATTTTCAAAGAATCCTAATTTTCTTCAAGGATAATTAAAATGGTTAATTTCAAAGCTAAATAGCAATTAAACCTGCGCAAAAAAGATACCTGAAATTTGATTTATACACAGATAAAATTAATTTTTAGCCTGTGTGAAGTATTAAAGAAAATCCATTAATAATTGGATTTTTAATGAACTTTTGAAGTTATTGCTCTTTTTCCATGTAAAATAACAATGCACACAAAACTTAACCTTTGATAAGGTTTTGATACTTTTAAATTAAAATTTTGAATCTTTTAAGCTTAAATAAGCTGTTAAAGTTCTTAAAAACTTGACTTCAAGCTTTCATATTGGGATTTACCCTTTGGCAGTTTGAAATTCCTGTCCACATTGGGATAAAACCAGTTTAAACTTTAATGTATAAGGTTTGAAATCCTCCAATACAGGTGGAAAAACTTAATTGAATCCTTGAAGATTCAAAGACCTGGGTACCCCAGCTCTGTTTGGTCTTTTTCCTTTTTTCCACCTTTCTGCATGGATTTTGCCCTTGTATTTATTTAAATCCATACTATCATCTTAAAAACTTTTAAATTGAGCTCATGCAGGATTTAAATTCTGTATGGAAAATCCTTATCCAATTCAGTAAATATACACAACACCTCAAGTTGGCTAAAATTTTGGTAGGCTGGCATAAACCTTATGCAACTTCAAATATAGGCTTCAATAAGCTTGAATTTAACAATTTTGAAAGAATGTTAAAAAAGTTGCAATTGTACTGTGAGATTCTCAAATCTTCTGATAACATAATAAATAACCATTTTTGGGTATAACACCTTACGGGTCTACCCTAGGTTATTTTTGGTGTAGAATCCAAAAATGACATAATATTTATAGCTTTGTTTATCCAACATAAGTTATACTTATTTTTTGTTTTTTCTAATTTTGAATTAAATTGATAAGTCTGTTTAAGACTAAGCCAGCTTTTTATAAAGTTATTTGTGGCCTTATGGGTATGCCATACATATCCCACAGGCTCACAAGTCTCTACAATGGTTGGTAGACAAGGATTGAAGTGGGAGAGGATAGGGGGGTGGTTAAATCCCCTTTTAGTGGCTAAATGTTACTAAGAGCTTCTTAATTGAAGTGGGAAGGGATATCTTCTTTGAAAAGAGAATTGAGAGAAGTTGTGATTTCGGAATAACTTTCAATGAAATAACAATAAAAATTGTCAAAGCCAAGAAAATATTGATTAGCTTTGATGTCTTTAGGCTGTCTCTGCTTGAGGATTCATTTAAACTTTAAAGAATACATCTTGAGTCCATCACTTGAAAAACCATAGCCAAGGTATTCCACACTTGAGGCATAAAATGCACAATTTGAGGCTTTAGTAAGAAAATTATCATCCCTCAGACTTTTGAGGACAGAGACCACATGTTTGACATGTTCCTCCTCAGAAATTGAGAAGACCACAATATCATCTAAATAAACTACTAAAAAAATATCAAAGAAATCTGCAAAGAGATCATTCACAATATTTTGGATTGAAGCAGGGTCATAAGTCAGAAAAAATGGCATAACCAAATAATCATAACTATGATATCTGGCTCTAGAGGTAATTAAGTGCTCATCCCCCTCTTTGATTCTCAGGAAGTTATATGCACCACACAAATATATCTTGGAGAAGATGTTGAAACTGTTGAAGACAGTAAGAACATGGTTCCTTGGAGGAACAGGATACCTTTTCTTCCAAGTGATAGCATTGCACTTGCAGTATTAAACACAAAATGAAATGCCTCCATCCTTTTTCTTAACAAAAAGGACAGGTGCGCCTGTTGAAGAGGAGCTTTAATGAATGAAAACTTTCTCCAAATTCTCTGAAATGTAGACCTGTAGTGTTTTTGACTCATGATTTGATAAAAAGTAGATAAAACCAACTGGAGGTAGAGACCCCTCTAGCTCAATATTATGATCACAGGACCAGTGTGGAGGTAGTTTCTCTAATTTCACTTTGGATAATACATTCAAATATTAGTGATAAGAAGGAAGGACTACCTCCAACAAAGCTTCAATTTCTTATGGATCTTCCAATTTATCCCACTTCTCCTCCAGGGATGCATGAAAGGATAGACAAGGAAGGTCCATATTGAAAGAGGTGAAGTGAAGATATAGAAACATCTTACCCAAAATCTTTTATCTCTGTGAAAACTTCACCTCTTGATGAAAGTAATGACTGATGTGGAATGATGAGAGTTATATGGACAAAAGAAGGAAGGAAAGATGTCTTAAGTTCACCAACCAGAGAAACACTCTTTACAGAAGTGGGAGATTAATTACTGGTTGATGGAATAATACCACTATTTTAAGGTTTGACTATGAAACATGAAGTAAATATTACCAATATTTTACTTATCTTACTATCAATGTCCTTAATATCTTAAAGAATAACATGAAAGATAATTATAATAATGAATAATTATTATAATTATGGCATAAAAAGAGCTATATTATTAAATAAATATAATAATATAAATTACATTAAAAGAATTTCATATAATAAAAAAAATATGCTAATATATAATAATTGATATCTTTATGGCACTTTCTTATTGTTACAAAAAACAATAAAGGAATAGAAAATTGTTATTTAATAATGAAAGAAATCTATAGCAATGATATTACCAATATTAAATTTATATACTAATATAACAGCTATTTATATTAATAAAAGAATGATTAAAGTAATGATAAAGAGAAAATTATTATAAAAGATGGAAATAACCTAATTTTCACATGTAATATACTACTTTTGAATACATTTACACCTAGAAAATTTAAATACAAATTATTTAAATTGTATTTACAATGTAAAATAGAAGAAATTACAAATATTATCATTTTTATGTGGAATTGGAGATTTTGGAGGGAAATTTAACAAAAAAATCAAGAATTGATTTAATCACATCAAAACTGATGATTAAAATAAAGATGAATTAGATTATTTAAGTTTATAATAGTTTTATATAGAAATAATAAAGCTTTTACCTTTTTTTTAATAATTTAATTTTTTGTTGTGTCTGGCGGGAAATAGAGGTTGAAAGAGCTCTATATAGTAAATTCCTCCCTCCCAGAGTCTGAAAGGTGTCAGGATAAGTCTATGATAAATATTAAATAGGGCTATTTACAACTTTGACTATGACTGTGACATGGATAGGAGTATTTAAAAAAGGTTTAATTAAAGATGTAAAGGGTTTTACTAATGATAATTAGTGGTGGTTAGCGTTATTGAAAGCCCTGGGTGCAGCTTTACCTGTTGGTTTACAAGAATAAAGACTAAAATACTAAAATTTATAGTATAACCTGATTATCTTTCAAGATTATAACTGTTTTTGACAGTTGTACTATGTGGGAATTGAAGAGGAGGATGGGGATTGCTTTTCTGGCAGTGAACAGGCTGCTAGACCTTTTCACATAGAGGAAGTGAAGATTTTTCACTCTAAAGGACCGGCTTGTGGTTTTCAAAGGGCCTGTATAGCCTGTATAGGGCCCAAATGTTGTTTTAAAACCACATCTGGGCAGGTTTAACCAATACAGGGTGAAAAATTTCATCTGGGGACCACACAGCCTGATTCTGACATATATGATGCGTAGAATGCTGTACAGAACCTGTATGGGACCCCAGTATTGAATGAACTATGAGGTATTGAAGTAAAAACAAGCTTCTTTGTCAGTTTGACACCTCATAATAATGGTGATGGGATATTATCCCATGGTAAGGCTGTATTGGCCAAACTGTGGGATTTTGACCTTAAAACAGCCATACCTTTGTCAGTTTTTTAGATATCAACCTCAATGTTGGTTCAGTGGGTATCCCTGTGTGTGTTCTATACAATTGTACCTCATTTGATATGGCTATCATTAAATATGGCAAAGTTATGCCATGTACAAGATTTTTGTACATATGTGTGTTTTAGGCAAAAAGCTGTATTGGGCTTGTTTGCCTTATAAACTTTGTTCTAGATGAGATATGGGGAAAAAAATGGCAACATCAGATAGCCCCGATTGTGCTCTTTTAAAAAAAACCCACTTTAGGTATCTCACACTACAAATGTAGGGGTTGTATGAGAGGTGAATATTTTATTCACCCTTATTTGGCCTGAATTTGACTATAACCTCTGTAATATTAGTTCTAGCTTAGTTTGGCTGGTACCATCTTATAGCCCTGCCCTTGAGCTTCATTTCTAATACCCATTTCATGGGGTTAAGCCCCTTACTTTGTATTTCAGTTGAGAGGTGAAAATTAAGGTTTATGCTCAGCAACAACTTTAAGCAGAAAGAACTTTGTTATTCTTTGTCCTATGATGATGGGACTTGTATATTTGGAATGAGGTGAGTTTCCTCTTTCCCTTTTATACCTTTTGAGATAATTTGGCCCATCTCCATGTTTTGGTGGTATCTTGGCTATACCATTGGTTTATGGTATTTGGCTGTCATGCTTGTGCTCTGGGTTTGAGTCACAGGCTGACAAAAGGCTTCTAGTAGACGTGTACTGATGGTATCCACTGGGATTGGTCAGTATTTCAAGGCTTAGTGATGATTATATCATAGTTGAACCCTCTTATCTCATCATCATGCCATGATTTAGAGCTATCACTGTAGCTCTAAGTCTGCGGACATAATAGGCTTGGAACAATACTGAAATTTGTATATTTTATTATTTTTAATCATAATGAACTAGTATTCACCACTTTTATCACTTATATGACTTTTAAACTTAGATTAAGATTACAGTGAGTGACCATAAATGATCAATTTTATGCTTAAACTTTGATCATTGATGAATTTTGAGTTAAACATGCTACAGCCATTCAAAGAGTGATTTCTGATAGCTTAGAATGTCATCAATAAGCTTCCAAGAGGATTTAATTACATCATCAGAACTCTGTTTTAAATAATTTTCTTGTAACTCATCTTTTCTGTTGAGATTTACTAATCTAAAATTCAAACCATGATTTCAAGGGTTTATACCTTCAATGTAATGCTATAAATTACATCATTATTTCTTTATGAAGTAGTAGAGTCTTAGTATCCACTTTTTTTTAAGTTCAGACAGCTTTCACAACACAGTGGTCAACAGCTATAACAATTTTGTTCAATAAACCCTTACAAGCTATAAAATGGTCTATAACTTTTCAAATAAAGTTTATATATGTATGCTTAAAGTAAGTATGTGGTAAGTCTATTTTTGGCTCAACTGTCAGCCTGTGACTCAAAACCAGAGCACAAGCATGACAGCCAAAATACCATAAACCAATGGTATAGCCAAAATACCACCAAAACATGGACCTGAGCCAAATTAGCTCAAAAGGTATCAAAAGAAAGAGGAAACTCACCTCTTCCTGAAAATATAAGTCCCGTCACCATAGGACAAGAAATAACAAAGTTATTCCTGCTCAAAGTTAGTGCTGAGCATAAACCTTAATTTTCACCTCTCATCTAAAATCTAGAAGGAGAGGCTTAACCCCATCAAATGGGTACTCAAAATGAAGCTCTAAGCCAGGGCTATCCAATGGTACCAGCCAAACTGAGCTAGCACCAGTATTACTCGAGTTATGGTCAAATTCAGACCAAATAAGGGTGAACAAAACATTCACCTCTCATCTAACTTTTACAGTTTTAGTGTGAGATATCTAAAGTGGGGTCTTTTTGGAAAGAGCACAATCAGGGCTATCTGATGGTGCCATCCATTTCCTCATAACTCAACTACAACAGAAGTTACTGGCCAAACAAGCTTAATACAGCTTTTGACCAGACCACGCCAATGTACAAAAATACTTGTACATGGGATACCTTTGTCATATTTAATGATAACCATGTCAAGTTGGGTACCATTGTGTAGAGCGCATACAGAGCTATTCAATGAACCAACTTTGAGCTTGATATCTCAAAAACGGATAGAGTTATGACCATTTTAAGGTCAAAATCCCACCTGCTGTCAGATACAGCCTTACCATGGGATAATATCCCATAACCATGAATATGAGGTGTCAAATAGACAAAGAAGCATGTTTTTACTTCAATACCTCATATGTCAGTCAATACTGGGGTCCCATACAGTTTCTGTACAGCATTCTACGCGTCATACACGTCAGAATCAGGCTGTGAGGTCCCCAGATGAAAATTTTCACCCTGTATTGGTGAAAACTGCCCAGATGTGGTTTCAAAACCACATCTGAGCCCAATACAGGGTATTCAGGCTGTTTGCAAACCACAAGCCTGTCATAGAGAGTGAAAAATATTCACTTCCTCTACGTGGAAAGGTCTAGCAGCCTTTCCACCCCAATTTCAGGATAAAAGGAGGGCTTTTCACAGCCAAAATCCTCTCCTCATCCTGCTCTTGAATAACCTACGTAGTAAACTGTCAAAAACAGTTTTACTCTTGGTTAAATAATCAGGTATAATTATAATCTTTAATTATTGTAGACTTTATTATTGTAATCCAACAGATAAAGCCTGCACCCAGGGTTCTCAATAGCGCTCACCACCACTATTTCTCAATAGTAGAACCCTTTTATCTTATTATAAACCTTTATAAATCTTTTTTTAAATCATTTTCTGTCGTGTCACATACACAGTTAAAGTTGTAATTAGCCTAGTTATACCTTTATCATAGTATCATCCTGACATTTTGGGGGCCTGGCCGTGTTTTTGACTTTTTTTTGGACCTTACAAGTAAGTCTTTTCTCTTTTTTATGACTTATTAACACATTGTTTTATCCTTTTTTAGGCGTAATTTCTATTTAAATATATATATTTTATATATTTTTACCTTTTTTTTATATACTCATAATATAAGAGTATTTTTTACGTGGTTAACACCCACAGTAATTTATTATTTTTGGCGTGTTTTGCATATAAAAACACATAATCCACTAATAAAGTCCTGTATTCTTGACTGAATAAGGACACCTCTGACTGAAAAACTATCAGTTGAGGCGTGGTCAAGTGTATTGTTAATTCAATAACACTTGTATACAAACCACTTTTACAGAATACACTTGCAAACCACAAGTGTATCTGAGGGATACTGACACACAAACAGTGTGACAGGACACCATAAGCTGTATTTTTGACGTGAAATTGTTAATTCAATTACACTGTCATTATACAAGGGCATACTGTAATAATATACAAGCCCAGAGGCCATTCTTAGACGTGCAAAACCAGCCTTTTAAGAAGTCTTAACTGACATAAGCCCTCTTTTCCTGTTTTGATTCAGTGGAAGAAAACTACATCCCACTTGAAACCCAGTCACAGGCCAACACACCAGTGACACCCTCAGAACCAGAGGGCAGCAAGGGTAAAGGAAAAAGGCTTATTGAAGGCCTCATTACAGCCAAGAAGTGGACACCAATAGCCACTCAGAGGAGTAGAAAACCACAAAACTCTGCTTCAATACAAGGTAAACCAACCTTAACCACTTGTACAGGGAAGATTACAATTATTAACCCAGTTGTAACCTCCAAAGGCAAACTGCCCAAATCAGCAGATAACAAATTTGTACAAGGCACAGTCAAAGGTAAATACCCTAAGAACATAAAGTTTTTGACTGCTTGCAAACACTGATATGTCCCCTGCATACCTCAGAGACCTTGGCTTCCAAAGGAACCAGCCAGAGGATAGAGCAGGAATGTCTAGAACCAGAAGACCTGAAAGAAGACACATTGGACACAGTGGTTGATGGCAAAACAATGAGGGAGATAATATCAACCTTGCCATTCACACTCCAATTCAACAGAAACCTCAAACCAGAGGACTGGAAGGATATGGATCAAGTTCTTCAAATCCACCAACTCCTCAAAGATTTGTTTCAATGGAGCATGGACAAAAAGAGGTTCAACCTAGCAACTCACTGGGCAGAACTGGGATCAAGTTGCCAGAAGATCTGTCTCAAAGAGATAGACTTCAAAGACCTTATGGTAATCACCAAGGGTTGGAATCCTACCAGGCAGCACAGACTCCTGGAGGCAAGGGCACAGAGGATAAGGGAGAACCAAGCCACTATCCAAGCTATAGAAGAACAGTTAACCCAGACAGGGCCTACTCAGATTCCTTCAGGTTCACAAGGAGCAAGCCAAATCAGCTCTCCAGTGGCTTCACACCATTCAGAAACCAGCAGATCAGTGGCCAAGAGTCATCATTCTTCACAATTCCAGGAAGTTTCCAGGAGAAGACAAGGAAACAAGGGCAAGAACAAAGCCTCCTTCAACCAGAGGAGGAAAGAGTCAGACCCCATGATCCAGAAGCTGTTAGATTTGGTAAAAAAAGTACACAAGAACCAGAAGTAGTTGTAAACCACTCTAGAATCAGTAGTCCTAGTAATAGAAACATTACCCCCACTCAGACTGAAAATAACATTATCACATCTGAGAGCAACATCAACAGTGACACACTGTGGTTGCAAATGTCCCAATATGCTGAGCAATCTGCAAAGCAGGCTGCAGAATTTGCAGCTACCCAAGAGAGGATGAGAAAAACTCAAGCCTCATTGGAGCAGATAGTTAAAAACCTTCAGGAAGGATATGCTCAACTGAGCAAAGCCTCTGAAGAAACCAACAACAGACTGAATCAAGTCTCTGAAGAACAACACCATAGCAGCAGGGACAGGGAGTGTCTGAACCAAGACATCAACAAATTGTTTGATGCCTACCATAGCTTAAAGCCCCAACCACAAGGCCAAGCTATGGAGAATCCATATCAACCAGATGACATCAAACCAGATGCCATGTTTTTGAATAAGGCAAGATCTCCATCACAATACCAGGATGGAGATGGCATGTCTTATTCAGAGAAGGAAGCCTTGAAACAGCTTCCTGAGGCCTCAAACTGGCCCAAATTCTCTGGATCAGGAGAATATGATCATATGGAACTCATAGATTATATTGATGGACTCTTCATTGATGTACCCAGCATACCAGATTACTGGATTACTGCTAGACTGAATACTGCATTTGAAGGTCATGCAAGTATATGGTACACAGAAATGAAAGAAATCCATGGCAGAAGAAATTGGCCATGGTGGAAGAGTCAAATAATCCAAAAGTACAGTAATGGAACTTGGATATGGCAAAAGACCATGTCATTTGAAAATGACAAATACTCTGTGGACAAAGATCCATATGAGTGGTGTCTCAGACAGTCTAAAAGACTTAAAGCCATTGATCCTCAGATGAACATCCAGATGAGGAATTACAAACTTCTGACACAACTTCCAGGAGAACTAGAGCATGCAGTGAAATGCAGATGCAACCAAAATTGCACTCTAGATGACATAGCCAATACCTTACAAGACATAAGGAAAAGGACTAATATAGGGAAATTCACCCCATATAGAAGCAATAGTTTCAAAGAGAAACAACCTTTCAGGGTAGAGTTTAAAGACAAACCCAGAGAAAGAGTGGCAGAAGTGGCAAAGAAGAATTCTTGTCACAATTGTGGTTCAACAGACCACTATGCCAACAACTGTCCAAAAGCAAAGAAGAAAGTCTATGCTATAGAAAAAGTCCCTGAAGAAGAACCTCCAACAGAGGATTCTGAATCAGACTCTATGGGAGATGCCATCAGAGAACTATCTTATGATGATCAAGACCCAAGAGAGGAACTTCTAGTGGAATACCAAGAGGAAACCCCATTGGAAATCCAGGATATACAGTTGGAAGCAGGCATGCCACAGGATACTGCCAACAAGAACTTGTGCAAACACACACAAGATGCACAAACATTCCTGGTTACACCAACCAAAGGAATGGCATATATACATGGAACAGCCACAAAAATGACTGTATGTATTGACAATGCTCAGCACCCACTGATCATTGACAGTGGAGCACATTGCTCCATAGTGGCCAGAAATTATCTGGATAGCCACTTCCCAAACTGGGAAAAACAGCTCTTGCCCACTAAGGCAAAGAACCTTAAGAGTGCATCTGGAAAGATGACCTCTATTGGGACAATTATCAAAGAGATAATTATACCCCACAGAAAAGGTAATATCAGACTCAACCCAGAGTTTGTAGTGCTTGAAGATGCCCACATCCAAGGGCTTTTACTGGGAACAGATTACCAGAGGATGTATGGCATAGATATTTACAATAGTAAAAATAGGCATATTACCATTGGTACTAACAAGGAAAAGAAATTTTCTCTTGATATATACCAGATATCTTCTCAGGACCCACTGGAAGAACTTCTGAAAGAATTCAGAGAGGGACAGTTTAGCACTACCCTCACCAGTAAACAAAAGCTAAGTTTACTGAAGATGCTGAGGAAGAATAGACCAGCATTTGCCATTGGTGAAGAACAATTAGGCAAGATCAAAGGCCATGATATAGAACTATATCTGGATGTAGAAAGACCTTATCCACCCATGTTAAGGAGACCTCCTTACCCAGCAAGTCTGGAGACCAGGAAAGAGATTGAGAAACATATCAATGAACTCCTGGACATGGATGTCATTAGGAAGATTGGACATAATGAAATAGTGGAAATCACCACTCCTGTCCTAATCACCTGGCATGATGGCAAGTCTAGATTGTGTGGAGATTTCAGAGCCCTGAATAACTACACAAAAGCAGACAGGTACCCTATACCAAGGATACCTTATGCCTTGGATAAGCTAGCCAAAGCCAAATACATAACCAAGATGGATTGTATGAAAGGCTTCCACCAAAATGGAGTTAAACCAAACTCCATGAAGTTGCTCAGAATAATATGCCATATGGGCATATATGAGTACACCAGGATGCCATTTGACATCAAGAATGCACCAGCCCACTTCCAAAGGATGATGGACACCATATTTCAAGAAGAAATAATGGAAGGCTGGATGGTAGTGTATATTGATGATATCATTATATACTCAGAGACATTGGAAGACCATGTACAATACATAGACAGAGTGCTAAGTAAATGTACACCCATCAATCCGAAAATTTCACTTAAAAAGTGTAATTTTGGCCAACAAGAGCTACTAGCTCTAGGACACAAAGTCTCAGGCCTTAGTCTGGCAATTGACCAGAACAAAGTAGCAGCAGTACTGCAAAATCCAGTACCAGAGAACATCAAAGAGATGCAATCTTTCCTTGGATTTGCTAGCTACTATAGAAACCACATCAAAAACTTTGCTCACATAACTAGTAGTTTATACAAGTTATGCTCAAAGGATGTAGTTTTTGAAATAACCAAGGAAAGGAGGGATGCATATGATAGGATCAAATATGAACTCACAAATGCACCTGTGCTCATCTTGCCTGACTTTGAACTACCATTCAAGCTATATATAGATGCAGCTTGCAGCCAAGGCTTGGGAGCAGCCCTTCACCAAAGACAAATTGTGGATGGTGAACCAAGAGAAGGTGTAATATGTTACATCTCCAGGCAGCTGAAAGATTCAGAAGCCAGGTATGGGGCCACCCAGACAGAATGTCTATGTCTAGTCTGGGCACTAGAAAAACTCCATTATTATTTGGAGGGTGCAGTCTTTGAAGTCTACACAGACTGCACAGCCTTGAAGTCTTTACTAAACATGAAAACTACTAATAGACACATGCTGAGATGGCAAATAGCCATCCAGGAGTATAGAGGGAACATGACCATCATATACAAGGAAGGTAAAAGCCATACCAATGCAGATGGCCTTAGCAGATGGCCACTGGACAATGTCAAAAGCAATCCAGCTTATGACCCTGAAGTTGCTGCAAACATTCCTATCCATTTTATGGAAATAAATAGGAAGAAAAACTTCAGATTCTCTGAATTGGCACCAGGTAGTGGTACCCTTGACAGTGGAAACACTGATTCAGAAGGGACAGAAACCCCCATACTGGGAATAAGTTCCTCAGAATTGCACAATGAATTTTTCAATGCAGTACTGAAATCTTATGCTAAACACAAACAGTGTAGCATACTACTCCAACTCCTTCAACAAAAATACAGGAGCCCAGAACTGGAAACCCAGCTGGAGGAACCCTGGTTGAGGGCCTATAAGGACAATAAATTCTTCCTTATAGATGGCCTGATTTATCACAGAGAAAAGCACACAGGTGCACTCACAGTGATAGACAGAGACCACATCTCTTTAATCCTGCAGGAATGCCATGACTGCCCCTACATGGGACACATGAGTGAGGACAGGACTAAAGAGAGGGTAGCAAGCACAGCTTGGTGGCCCAAGTGGGAGCAAGAGTTGAGTGAATACATCAACACTTGTGAAAGATGCCAAAAGGCAAATAGAAAACATGGGAAAAAATATGGGTTGCTTCAACACATAGAAGAACCCAAACACCCATGGGAAACCATCAACATGGACTGGGTCACAGGACTTGTCCCAGGAGGAAAAGAAAACTACAATGCCTGCCTAATCATAGTTGATAGGTTCAGAAAGAGCATGAGATGTCTACCATGCCATAAAGAGGACACAGCCATGGACACTGCTCTGCTATTTTGGAATAACATCATATCCACCTGTGGAGTCCCTAAGATCATAATTAGTGACAGGGACCCAAAATTCACATCTGAATTTTGGACCAATTTATATGACATGCTAGGCACCAAGCTTGCTTTTCCCACAGCTTACCATCCACAAACAGATGGCCTAGCTGAGAGGATGATCCAAACAATGGAGGACATCCTCAGGAGATTCTGTGCCTATGGCATGGAATACAAGGACCATGAGGGATATACCCATGATTTGGTCACCCTCTTACCAGCAGTCCAACTGGCTTATAATACAAGCCAGCACTCTACCACAGGAAAAACACCTGCACTGGTAGAGAAAGGGTGGAATCCCCTGTTACCTGTGGATCACTTGAAGAAGAATCTTCTGACCATCCACCCCACAGCCAAAGACTTCAATCATATGTGGAAGAAAGCCTGTGATACTGCTGCCAAATGCATAGCTGAGGCCAAAGAGTATAATAAGCAAAGGTGGGACAAATCACATATGGAACCTGACTTCAAGGAAGGGGACCAGGTGTTAGTGTCTACACTGAACTTTAACAATCTCAAAGGACCCAAGAAAATGAGAGACTCATTTGTAGGGCCCTTCACTATCATCAAGTTGATAGGGAAGAATGCAGTAGAGGTCAAGCTCACTGAGGAGTTTTCTAGGAAACACCCAGTCTTTCCAGTAAGCCTGGTCAAACCATACTTCCAAACAGAGGAGGATAAATTCCCCTCCAGGAAGAAGAACACCACTCCACCAGAAATAGTGGAAGTAGAAGACTCTCCTGGACCTGTGAGTAAAATCATCAGGGCCAGAAAAATCAGACTTAATGGGAAGGATCAGAGACAATATCTAGTCAGATTCAAGAACCAGACAGCTGACAAAGACAAATGGTTGGCAGAGGATGCCATACCAGATGGGAACCTTCATCTAAGGAGATTCAGAGCCTCTAGGAGGACTGAACAGTCTCATCAATGATGAGCCTTTTTTAGAGGGAGGGTATGTCAGCCTGTGACTCAAAACCAGAGCACAAGCATGACAGCCAAAATACCATAAACCAATGGTATAGCCAAAATACCACCAAAACATGGACCTGAGCCAAATTAGCTCAAAAGGTATCAAAAGAAAGAGGAAACTCACCTCTTCCTGAAAATATAAGTCCCGTCACCATAGGACAAGAAATAACAAAGTTATTCCTGCTCAAAGTTAGTGCTGAGCATAAACCTTAATTTTCACCTCTCATCTAAAATCTAGAAGGAGAGGCTTAACCCCATCAAATGGGTACTCAAAATGAAGCTCTAAGCCAGGGCTATCCAATGGTACCAGCCAAACTGAGCTAGCACCAGTATTACTCGAGTTATGGTCAAATTCAGACCAAATAAGGGTGAACAAAACATTCACCTCTCATCTAACTTTTACAGTTTTAGTGTGAGATATCTAAAGTGGGGTCTTTTTGGAAAGAGCACAATCAGGGCTATCTGATGGTGCCATCCATTTCCTCATAACTCAACTACAACAGAAGTTACTGGCCAAACAAGCTTAATACAGCTTTTGACCAGACCACACCAATGTACAAAAATACTTGTACATGGGATAACTTTGTCATATTTAATGATAACCATGTCAAGTTGGGTACCATTGTGTAGAGCTCATACAGAGCTATTCAATGAACCAACTTTGAGCTTGATATCTCAAAAACAGATAGAGTTATGACCATTTTAAGGTCAAAATCCCACCTGCTGTCAGATACAGCCTTACCATGGGATAATATCCCATAACCATGAATATGAGGTGTCAAATAGACAAAGAAGCATGTTTTTACTTCAATACCTCATATGTCAGTCAATACTGGGGTCCCATACAGTTTCTGTACAGCATTCTACGCGTCATACACGTCAGAATCAGGCTGTGAGGTCCCCAGATGAAAATTTTCACCCTGTATTGGTGAAAACTGCCCAGATGTGGTTTCAAAACCACATCTGAGCCCAATACAGGGTATACAGGCTGTTTGCAAACCACAAGCCTGTCATAGAGAGTGAAAAATCTTCACTTCCTCTACGTGGAAAGGTCTAGCAGCCTTTCCACCCCAATTTCAGGATAAAAGGAGGGCTTTTCACAGCCAAAATCCTCTCCTCATCCTGCTCTTGAATAACCTACGTAGTAAACTGTCAAAAACAGTTTTACTCTTGGTTAAATAATCAGGTATAATTATAATCTTTAATTATTGTAGACTTTATTATTGTAATCCAACAGATAAAGCCTGCACCCAGGGTTCTCAATAGCGCTCACCACCACTATTTCTCAATAGTAGAACCCTTTTATCTTATTATAAACCTTTATAAATCTTTTTTTAAATCATTTTCTGTCGTGTCACATACACAGTTGAAGCTGTAATTAGCCTAGTTATACCTTTATCATAGTATCATCCTGACATCAACTCTCTATATATTTTAAGAGATATGAGCTAAAAACCATGAATATATGTGTTGATCATAAAAGTGCATATATACAGGTTATTTGTTTAATTATTTACTTTACAAATATGATATAAGAATGTTATATGTGTAGTTCTCATGGGGAATCCAATGTTGCAATTTTCACATGTTTTTTCATTTGTTTCAGAGATAAAAAAGAATTTATGCCTTTTTATGGCATTTTTACGTATTGCACAGTAAGTATTGTCTTTGCAGATATGACATAAGAATGTCATATGTGTATTTTACCATGGGAAATCTGATAGTGAAATTTATTTTACAAGCTTATTAATTGGATTCTTAGGTAATCAAAAATTTATTCCTATTTAGGGCATTTTGACTTATCTTATTATTAGAATAATTATTGTAAAGTTATTTTGTGACCTTTTTGGATATATTCTCATATCTCAAAGGCTCATAATTAGAATATTTATGATTATAATCATAGTTTATCAATCAATTTTTCTGATCAAAGATGGGATTAAAATGGTAAAGGAAATAATAGCCCAATATGAGGTCTTCTCCATTGGAGGAATTTATGATAAAGAAGTGCCATTTAAAGCTTGGGAATGAAGGAAATTCAACATCCCACTTGGTATAATTGATGACAAAAAAAGAAGTGTATTCATTTGAATCCTCAATGAAAAAAGGAATTCTTTCAGGGAGCTCTCACATAGTCAATTGGTATTTGAGAACAAAATCCTTTGCAATAGAGGAGTTTGTAGTGCCAGAATAAATGATAATACTATAAAAAAATATCAGAGAAGGAAGAGAAAATGAAACTAGCATTCGGAGTGCACAATTGTGCTCTTGAAGGAAACAAGTGAAAAGCTTTGAGCACAACATGATTTCCACTCAGGCATTTCCCTGTTTGCTAGGGAAGAATTTTGATGACCCTGGCCCATCTTGAGGCCCCTTGAAGCATTTCTCATTTGAATTTTTTCCATCAAAATGAGTGAATAAACCTCCTTTAATTCCTCTTTCCTTGTCAGAACCAATTAATTTGTTGTCTTTATTAAGGAGAAAATCATGAGGCTTATCCTTAAAAACTTGACAATTCTTCCCCTTCTTACTCTTTTTGTGATGAGGCTTCTTGTAAGAGGAATCTTGATGAGGCTTGGGGGAATTGGATCAAGCAACTTGGGGCTTCTTCTCTTTATGAATACCCTTTTACTTCTGCATATCATGGTACCTGGTCTCTAACCACAAGGTAATGTCCATGAGCTCTTGTAGGTTATTGCTATTTCCCAGGTGAGATGCCAATTTATCCAATAGCCTTGATTACAAGTCTCTTCTATACAAATAAATATAAGCCCTTTCTCCCCAACTCTCAATTCTTGAAATTCAAGTTCCCAAAATCAGAAATCTACAAGGAAACATGAAAAATTTCCTTTATCCATAGATTTTCCAACTTTTGTTCAGCTTTCCTTACTTCATTGGTATCACCAAACAGATTTAATTATTGGGCTTCAATCAATTTCCAATTATTTGGGAGATAGGAAGGGCCTTCATTGGCAATATTTGAGAGATATGATTCAATCTATTTTCCAGATCTACCAGTCAGAAACAAAGTTTTATAAAGAACCTTATTACTGTGAGAGAAGTTGTTTTCAGGGTCATTTTGGAAAATTAATTGACAGGATTTGATAAATTGTCTCAATTTATGGGCTTGAGTACCATCAAAATGATCAGGTGCCTTCATGAATAGAGTCTTGAATTCTAGGAATATGGATTTTTCCCTTGGGTAAACTTCTTGTGTGTGTTGTCCCATGGAGTGAGTAATCTGCTCCATTATCTTGAGTCAATTGGGTTCCACTTGAGAGACAAGAGGTTGGTTAGAAAAGGCTAGGTTTGTAGCCTCAGGAGCTTCAGTGACACCTTCCAAGTCAGATGCCACTTCAGGCTCCTAAGAGTATTCCTCTTCCATGGACCCCTCCACCTTGTCATCTTCAGCTTCCACAAATCTGCTTCTAGGCCCTTGATAAGCTCCAGGGTAGCCACCCAACAGGCCAGAGAGTCAACTTGATCTTCTAGACTTCTTACCTCCTCTTCTGCAGGGTACTTCTCCTTTTTTTGGTGGTCCTCTGTCAAAATTTGCACTCAGTTAATGAACTTTGATTTGTGGTTGAGAGGAACCGTTGTTGTAAAAGTGAGAACAGATTTGTTTCTTTGAGATCTTTTATTTTTAGATGGGGGCTATTCTGAACAGGCATTACTTCATAATAAAGAATAAAAGAATTGATGATACTTTGGCAATAAAACAATAGGGCTTTCCAAAATAAAATGAAATGAGTATCTTGATGTGAGCTTGAGGAATTAACCAAATCTTGAAATGAAATCAATATATTGAATAATATTAAACTGATTCCAATAAAAAAATCAATAAATTAAGTTGAAAATACAATCAAATCAAAATTAAATCTCAATATACTCTTGAAGAATTCAATCAATCAATGAATAAATGAAGAAACTTCTTCAAAAACAAATTCAAGATATTGAGGAATTCAACAAGTCAATCAATATCTCAAGTAATCATTTCAATATCATGATTAGTAACAAACTCAACATTAAATAAAATTAATTTTTGAGGATGAATGAGTTATCTTGAAGAATTAAACAATAAATCAATAATTCAATTCAATAAAATCCTGAAAACACTGAATAAATTATCCTGAAGAGCCCCAATCATTTAAACAATAAAATTAAGGCCTCATAATACCTGAATGTCAACAAAAAAGAGATTTTAATTCTGATTAAGAATTACAAATAGAATGAAATGTTCAGAAAGTTTTGAGAAATGAGAAAAAGTTGATTTTCAAGTGAATGAAATGAATGAGATGAAAATTTATGAGAAGGTGAGAAAATTATAAAATCATAAAAAAATATAAAAATAATAAAAGGATGATAATTGATTAATGAGGGAATAATATCATAAAATAAATTAAAAATGAAGAAAAAAACTTTAGTTAATTTGTAAGGTGTGAATATGAAAATTTGATTGAAAATCAAGTATTTTTCCTGTGCTCAAAATTTACATAAGGTAAATTTTAAGAGTTTTTAAATGAAAACACACCCAATTTATGGTCTCAAACTTAGTATAAAAAATGATATTATAAAGATATATATTTTTACCCACAATAAGAAATTTATTAAAAAATACTCTACAAGAGATATTTGAGGCTACAAAAGAAACTTCTTCAAGAGCACTTTCAATTGAGAATAACTGAGGAAAGAACCAATGGCAATTAATATGAGAATAAAGTCTCTAAAAATAATTCTAAACATAAAACACACCCAAAAGTGAACAGAGTGAATTTAGAAACAAAGTGACACAGCTAACAGTGATGAAAGATGCTTTAATTTACTTTTGAGGTGGTCCAAATGTAAAAATAATTGTAATTATTTTTTAACATGTTTATAAGGTTTCAAATTATTCAAAAATGGTGTTTGAAATTTTTTATTGATTTTTTTAAAAGTTTCCAAACTAATTATAAAAGGACAATTTTCCAACATGAAGAGAAAAGTGGGGCAAAGAAGAAATTCCTTTATAGCCACCAATTTTCTTACTCCAACAATAAATTTTACTATTTTTGGTAATGAAAAACACCTTAACACAGAAAATCAACTATGGAATAATTTAAACCTGCTTTGGACCAAAAAAGGGCTGGTTTTAGCCGTTTTAGGCCCTTGCATCAGCCATTTCTAGAGTAATTCCTGGTTTCAAGCCTTCAAAAAATCTCAGAATTTGTGTGTGAGACCTCAAAACCAGTTAAACCTGTTTATGCTAAGCTGGTTTTAGCTTAAGGGTAGGTTTACCCTTTTTAAAACAGACCAAACCTCCCTGGTTGGTATCAAAACCTCATCCTCAATTGAGTCACAGACCCTGTGACTCTATTACAGGCCAAAAGTAATGAACGTTTGCACAAATTTTAAAATCCAACACCTGTCAGCAAGTCATTTGGGTGAGTTTGGAAGCCTCGGAGCCAAGATTCCTTTTCTTCCCCAAAATTAATCTTTCCAATGTATTTTTTCTTGAATTTCTCATCATTTACTATACTAGAATTTTACATATGTATTTTAATTGAAAGTTTACAGTACACAACTGTAATTATTAATACCACATTTTTAAATTGAAGTTCACTTATTTAATACACACACACATTTTGACATTTCAATTGCAAATCCTTCAACTCCTCATAACTTCAAAACTACACACCACACCTCAATTTTAACACAAAAATTGATGATCAACACCACATGTGATTTGAAGCAGATTATAGTTTTGAGTATTTAAATATTTTCATGCCAAAAATACTAAAAACTTAATTTACATTTATTTAGAGTTGAGTTACACAATTTTCACTCAGAGCTGAACCCACCTAATTTTTTTGTGAGGAATCCAATGGTGAAATCATTTTCATAAGTTTATTTTTTGAAAAAAAGATATAATAATTTTTATTGACTTTTTATCCAAGAAAATATTTTAGTCTTCACATTTTTCTTGAAAATTTATTTTTACTTAATTTTTTCAACTAAAAGTGTATTTTCACAATTTTAAATTTTAATGTGACTTTAATTCCAAAATTATAATGAAAATTTGAATTTTGTGTAAAAAATTTATTTATGTATTTCAATTTTGTTGGTATATTTTACTTATCATTATAATGTAATTTTTGTAAGGTTTGACTATGAAACAATAAGTAAAAATTACTAATATTTTACTTATTGTACTATGAATGTCCTTATAAATGAAATAAATAAGATAAAAATAATTATAATAATAAATAATTATTATAATTATGGCGCAAAGATAATTTTATTATCAATAGAATATGATAATATAATTTATATTATAAAATATATTATAATAAAATAAATATATTAATATAAAATAATTAATATATTTAATAGCACTTTATCATTGTTACAATCAAATAATAAAGGTGTAAAAAATTGTTTTTTATTAATAAAAAACAATTAATAACTATAATATTACCAATATTAAGGTTATAAATTAATATAAATACTATTTATATTAATTAAAGAGTTATTCAAAGAATAATAAAGAGAAAATTATTATAATAAGAGAGAATAACCTACTTTTAATACTTAATATAATAATTTTGAGATATTTTACGCCAAATAATGTAAATACAACTTATTCAAATTGTATTTACAATGAAAATTAGAGAAAATTACAAATATTCTTGATTTTTACGTGGAAATGAGTTTTTAGAGAGATTTTTAACAAAAGAAATTAAATAAATGATTTAATCACGTCAAAATTGATGATTATGATAAGATGATCTTTGGTCTTTGATAATATAAAAGTTTTATATATAAAGAATAAAGATGTTACCTTTTTAATTGTATTGAGTTAATGTTTTTGATGTGTCTGAAGGGAAAACAGAGTAAAAACAGCTCTATTTATAGTAAATACCTCCCTCCTAGAGTCCAAAAGGCTTCCAGTAGACGTGTACTGATCATATCCACTGGAATTGATCAATAATTTAAGGTTTGGTGATGATTACATCATTATTACGCCATTATTTAGAGTTATCACTATAACTCTAAGTTTGATGACGTAAAAGGCTTGGAATAACCCCAAAGTTCGTGGATTTTATTAGTTATAATCATTAACTAATAGTATTCACCAATTTTATCACTCATATGACTGTTAAACTTAATTTAAGGTTACAGTGAGTGATCATAAATGATCAAATTAAGCTCAAACTTTGATCCTTAAGAACCTTTAAGATTTACATGCTACAGAAACTCAGTAGGCTTCTAGTAGAGGTGTACTGATCATATCCACTGGAATTGATCAATAATTTAAGGTTTGGTGATGATTACATCATGATCAAACCATATTACATCATTATTGCGCCATTATTTAGAGTTATCACTATAACTCTAAGTTTGATGACGTCAAAGGCTTGGCAGAACCCCAAAATTCGTGGATTTTATTAGTTTTAATCATAAACTAATAGTATTCATCAATTTCATCACTCATATGACTGTTAAACCTAATTTAAGGTTACAGTGAGTGATCATAAATGATCAAATTAAGCTCAAACTTTGATCCTTAATAACCTTTAAGATTTACACGCTACAGAATTTCAGAGAGTTAACTCTCATAGCTTGGCATAACCTTATTATGCTTCCAAGAGCATTTCATTACATCATCAAAACTCTATTTTTGATGATTTTTCTTGTAACTCATCTTTTCTGTCAAAATTTAATATTCTAAACTTCAAGCTATGATTTCAAGGGGTTATACCTTGAATATTATAATAAAAAATACATCATTCTTCACGAATGAACTGGTAGAATCCAACTGTCTTCTTTTTTCAAGTTTGGACCACTTTCACAACAAAGTGGTCAACAGCTCTGTTGATTTTAATCAATAATTCCTTACCGGTTTTAACCTTGTTTATAGCTTGTGAAATAAACTGCATTTCTGTATTCCTACAGTAATTACGTGATGACTTTATTTTTGGTTCATCACTCTATCATGAATAATTCAAGAGATATTAGCTAAAATCCTTGAATATATGTGTTGACCAAAAAAGTGCATATATTCAGGTTAATTCCTTAAGTATTGATTTTGAATCTTAGCTTCTTAATGGTTTTATATGTGGATGTTTATGGAAAATCCAATGGGACAACTTATTGCACATTCTGTTTCATTGTTTTTTGAAATAAATGAGGATTTGTGTTTTTTATAAGGTATTATTACTTATAACTTATTAAATATTGACTTTACAGATATGCTATAAAAATGGTATGTGTGTATTTTACCATGGGGAATCCAATGGTATAATTTATTTCACATGTTTATTCATTGGTGTTTAAGTTAAACCAAGTTTTATGCCAATTTATGGTATTTCTGTAGTTTTAAGGAACTTATTTTTAATGTATAATTATATTAAATATTTCTTGTGACCTATTTTGGGTATGTGGTCATATCTCAAAGGTTCACAATTTTGCTCTTTTGGGTCTTTGGGGTATGAAAAAATACCCCTAAGGCTCACATGATTAATATAATTTCAGAGAGGCCCTTCTAAGTGAAGAGGGACTGGCACTCAGTAAACTGGGACTGATTCATGGAGGGATCAAGGGGGATAAGATAAACATTCCACTCAAGATTGTAATAAGTATTGTTATTGCTTTTGGAATAAATGAAATAAAAGCAGAAACAATGATGAATAAGAGTAGGAAATAAAATAGCCAACCACAAACAAGTCCAAGTCCACTGTTTCAACCTTTCAGAGAGAAAGGAAGGTTTAATAAGGATATGGCCACCACACCTCTACTGAACAGGTGAGGAAACACAAAGACCAAATTGATACCAAGGAATGAAATATTACAGAATAAGAATATGGGTATTTATCAAATAATAAATCAAATATATTAATTAACTAGGTAAACGCCCCATGGGAGGATGAGGGGCTGGTATATGTGGGAATCCACCAGTCCTGATCCAAACAGTATGTTTTCTGGAGAGGAATCATTACTTGAATTGATTTTGGATAATACAAGCCCTTTCTTGATCATACAGTCCCAGATTGATTGATCCAAGGCTTTATTGAGTCACCACAGCCTGTATGAAAGATACAAGGCTGTATTGGGGACTCCATGATGTATCAAGTTCTTCAATAAAGTTTCTGAAGCTGAATTCCATTTTGTGCTATTGATTTGCTAGTCTGGTTGGTATGAGTAAATATAGGGCTACATACAATTCTCCACTGATTTTGGCTGTGACTCTCATTTAGAGAAACCTTGGATGATGAATTATAAGGACAAAAATATTTTCCTTATTGATGGACTCCTGTACCACAGGGAGGAACACGCTTGTACCCTTGTAGTGATATACAGAGGTCATATCACACTGATTCTTCAAGGATGTTGCTAATGCCCCAATATGGGATATATGAGTGAAGACAAAGCCCAAGAGAGGATAGCAAGCACAGCTTGGTGGCCTCTGTGGGAACAAGAGTTGGGTGAGTACATCAGAACTTGTGATAGATTTTGGAAGACAAACAGGAAACATGGGAAAAGTATGGATGACTTCAACACATACAGGAGTCCAAGGACCCATGAGAAATAATTAAAATGTACTGGGTAAAATGGCTTTTCCCAGGAGACAAATTAGAATAAATGTCTTTCCTGTTCATAGTGGAAAGGGTTATCAAGAGTGCTAGATTCTGACCAAGTCATAAAGAGGATAGAGCTATGGACACTGTCAGCCTGTGACTCAAAACCAGAGCACAAGCTTCCAATCCCAATGCCATAAATAATGGTATTCAAATAGGATACTCGGGGAATGGCAGATTGTGCCAAATGGCTCATGTCTATCTGGAGGTGGAAGCTCCCCAATTTCAGAATACCTCATCCTTATCACAATATCATAAGTAACAGCAAAGTCATTCCAGTTCAGAACCATAACTGAGCGTAAAACTCAGAATTTATTTCTCATCCAAAATATATAGAAATAGTAATAAAGCCATTAAGTGGATTTCTTAATTGAATCTCTCAACTGGGGCTAACCAATGGTACTACCCAAATTGGGGAAGAATCAAAATTACAGACTTTGGAGCCAATGATAGTCCAAATAATGGGGAATACAATATTCACCTTTCATCTAGCTTCTACAGTTTTAGTTTGGGGTATTTTTACCAAGGTAACAAGCCAAGTTTTCTGATGATACCTTCCATAACTCTGTATCTCATCTAGAACAAACACTATTAAGGCAATTATCTTGATACAGGATTCATACAAATAAATATTCATAAAGAATGATTTAGAACTGCTAGAACTTTTCAAAACCTAATGCTGGGTATACCAATTGAGTAGCCATTGCATAGGGCCCATCAAGGGCTACAAAATAAGCCACTTTTTATAGCCCTATATTCATTACTGACAGATTTATTCAGGTTTTAAGACTATAATCCCACACCAGCCTTTATGAAAGTTTACTGTGGGGAAACTGTCCATATAGCTTGATAAAAATATAATAAATTAAATTGGATGTTGCTTATTTTTTGATTACTCACAATCTCACCAACAGGAGCCCTACAGATTGCTCATTTAACGTTTATGACCTATCAGAACCACTTAAAAACACCTTTAAACTTGTCACAAACATGGAAATCACCATCTTGGACTCAAGTATGGCATATCAATGCCATATTCATCATACTTGGCTAAATTGTCTATTTCATTTTTTCATGGCCTTTTGTGGCCATTTCATCATCTAGGGCCAACTTGGCCCTTCCTGGCCATTATCCGCTTTTGGGCACCTTTTTGTATTTTCCAGTAAACAGCAAAAATATAGCCCAAAAGCCTTCATTGGGCTTTTAAATCTCTAAATAAAGATTTGTGCATTTTGTGCATTTATGCCCAAATGGCCATATCAGGCCATTTGGGGCTTAAATGCAAGATTTGTGCATTTTGCGCATTTTTTGCGCACTTTGTGGTAATACAGTTTTAAGACTTTATAAGCTTTATTTGGACAAAACACCCTGAAACACTTTGAAAAATCTGAATCCACCCAAAACCCAAATTTCATGCATGTCCCTCCTGGAACCCTTCAATAACCAAAAGTGCCATAAATGGTGTTATACACCATTATGAATCTTCTTTCACCTGCAATCCAATGGTGTCCATATCAGATGGTTATTCCAACATTCCATAAGTCCTCAAGGCCTTGCATCACCCAGAGTATTCATCAAGGCTCAAGGACAAGTGTTACTCTCAAATACCAATGATGCCATTGAGCAGTCATTGGGTATCCTCATTCACAGTATTCCTCCAAGGGAATACTTGCAGTTCATTCTCAAGGGGTACTCAAGAGGCAGTTCCAAAACAATTTGGCAAGTGTCAATGCTCCATCAATCCACCTTGGCCACCACATTCATTAAGTACAGTCTGGATTCATCAAGACCTGTATTTTCAATCATACACCATGGGAAGATCATTCAACCCAGTTGAATTCTCATTTTGGAATGGTATACATTCTATCAGACAATCAATAAAGCTTCCAGGATTCAATACAGATCAGCTGTCAGCCTGAAGGAGTCAAGCTCTCAACCCTTCACATATACCAGCCTCACTTGACCCTGGGAGGTTTTCCCCCAGTTAATTAATATATTTTTATTTTATTTTATCTTTATTTATATTTTGATTTTGGTTAAGTGAATACTGATATTAATAAGTAAGTCATTTAGAACCTTTCCTTTTCTGTCTTTGCCTTTCAGTGGATATTGGTGGTCATATCCTTTACTAATTCCATTGTTTATTCTGGCAGGTTGAAACAGCGATTAAGGACTTAATTTGTTCGCTCTTTGGCCCTTTGGCTTCCTTTTCTCTTATTTTGTCTCATCTTGTACTTGAATATTTCTTGGAGAGATTTATTATTCTTTCATTTTTTTTCTTCAATCTTTGGAGTCTTCCAAGTGAGTTCCCTGATTACTAAGTTCCAGGCCATTCTTTCTTTCCCCAAGAGCCCCAGTGACAAAACTCTATTGGTGAACATTTTCACCCTGTATTTGTTATAAATGCAAACTTTTGGTTCTAAAGCCACATCCTCACCAAAAAAACACTCAATATTCAGCTTTTGTGACAACAAGCCAGCCCATAGTACTGAAATCCTTTACTCTGTGAAGAACCCTTTTGTCACCAAAAGAAAATCAATCATCCCGTTCTTTGTATTCTTATGTGGTATAGCTTCTTAATAAGCAATACCCTTAAAATTTAACAGGTAAAATCATAAGTTTAATTATTTTGTGGTTTATTATTATAAAGCAACAGACAAAATGTCATTAGGGAAACAGTACAACAGGCCTCATTGTACAAGAATCCTGGTGCTTATTCAAGATTGGGCGCCCAAACACAACTACCAAGCCTTTAAAGAAGTGAGTGGATATAGTGAAATTATAAATCTTCTAGATTTACTATGTGCTTTCCAATTTTCTTGCGCCATGTACATGCATCATGTAAGGTTTGAACTTCTTTCACATTGATGAGAGTTGTTCCTGTTTTACTTTTTGCAGTATTTTCAATCTTTTCATTTGTTGAGAATTGTGCATTGAATTTCATAAGAAGTGAGTGATCTGGTGAAGGTGGGACAGTGCACTTCAATCATACCTCAGAGCATTTTTATGTGGATAAAAAGGCATCCTTAAAGAAAGAAATAACTGAGACAGATTTCCAAAATATACAGAAACAAATAACTTTCCCACATTCTTGTACTTAGAATCGTCAGGCACTTCACACATGAGAATCTGGAGAGGGTGTCACTTTTTGGGAGTTTCTTGTGAATCAATTTTCCTATTCTTCCTGGATTTAGCTGAGCTCTTTACTTTTTTGAGAATCAAAGCTTTTTTTACTGAAGAAGATTCTGCTTTTTTTTGCTTTTTGGATTTTAAATTGGCTTCCAAACATTTGAATTTCTGCATAATTTTTGCAATCAATTTGTCTCTTTCTAAAATTAAATTTTTGAGATCTGCAATTTCATTTTTGCAAGAGTTTCCTGTAAGAAAATCATTATAGTTGTAACTGGTACTACCATAAGGATAATGGCCTTGAGTAATCTCAATGAAGATTTTTTTTGAAGCCAATTTCAGAAAAAATAAGGATAGTAAGCTTTGGTTAAACAACAAAAATAGGAAGTTGAAGGAAATATAAGTGATGAGAAATTCAAAACGAAAGTATTGAAGATAAAGTTTCAGAGCGCACTTAGAAAACATAATTATTTCCTAAATCAAATCATTAACATGCAAAAAAGGCATGAGCTGGGAATTTTCAACATATCTAAGGAACAATCATTAAAACAATCTTTCCAATTTCTATCCAAAGTTTGACTTGACTGAATATATTTCTTTATTGGTCAGTTGTATTTTAGCAAAACCTTTGTTCATATTATTTGAGAACAAATTTAAAATAGAGTTGAAAAAGCACAGAAGACTTACTCATTATTTCAGCTGAGATTTACTTCAAATACAGGACTAAAGAGCTTTTCTTGAATTGTATGAGAATAATTTCTAATATTTAGTCATAAGGGAATGAAAATATGAGTGAAAACCTGAGGATGGCACAAGAAACTGAGTTTCTGCACCCAAGTTCAAATATAGAATAAACTGGTGAGATTCTGTGGCTGGATTTTTCCTGTCAGCATTTTATTTGAAAACAACTAAAATTTTTAAAAACCAAGAAATATGGTAAGAAAAAACAATTTACCTTCCTTTCTTTGACAGCTAAGATCTTGAGATAGCTGATTTTTTTGAATTCTTCTTTGTCAGTGGAATTTTCATTAAGGGCATACAACGTTGAGCTCTCAATAGTACAATATTATTGATTAATATTAAATATAACTCGAAATACGATCCAAATGTTCACTATTCATATTACAATGAAACCTTTGTTTGACTACCATCCATCAAAATGGATTTTGGCCCAACTTGAAACTAATAGTTTCATCTTTATTTATTTTCTGAATTCTGATTTCACTTTTTATCTCTAATTGCTCAACCAATTTTCTCACAATTTTGTCATTCCCAGAAATTTCCTTATTCTATGAAATTTCTACCTCACCCAATTCAATGAATTTTATACACTTTCCTCCAATTATGATTCAACTTATTGCTTGAATTTTTTTCTTATTTTAGAGTTTTTTCTTCATTATATCTTCATTTATCTTATTTTTATCCCTTATTTTTACTCTGATATCACAAGTTTTTCATTCAATTTGCATTGTTTCTTACTCGATCATTTTCTTCTATCTTGCAGTTCAAAAGAATCCAATATATCTTTTTATTTATATTATCTTTCTTATCAATCATATTTATGATCCAAAGCAACAAGATGGATTACTTCAAAGAATTCAATAGTTTTTTGGAAGAATTTATTAATGGGGAAACCCAAAAGAGGATCAACATAAAGCTACAAAATCAAATTATGGCTAATAAATTTAAATTGATGTTTGTGAAATTAGAAGCTTTATAAAAAAACTTGGTTAGCTTTTCTCCCTTATACTGATATCACTTTAGCTATCAGAGAATTTACTCAGCTCTTTTTCATTAGCACCCATCTTGGTCAACTTTGAACAATCAGAGTGACACATATGAGGAACTATGGTGGCAATAATTTGTATTGTTGAAGATATCTCTCAAGCATTGCCTACCAAAAATAATAAATCTCATTTGGAATTTGTTAAGATTATTTTCTCTCCAAAAGAAAATGTGTGTGGTTTCCATTTTCTTGTGATCTTATATCACTCACCATACTAATATTATTGCTCTTATAGTTCTAGATATGTACTCAAATGAGATAGTGAAATATCATCACCACAGAATTCATGGATTTGTTTAGGTGTTACGGCTTCTTAATTTGTATATTATAAGATTTGAAGAATTTTACATATTTGTAAGAAAAATATCATCATGGCACAATTCTCAAAAAATTGAACAAAGATAGAGTTTTTTTGTTAAATAATTATGCAGAAAAAGAGATGAGACAATGGGTGAAACCTTTAGTTGACACTACACAAATTGAAGTGAAATTTCTTTGCAAGGCTACATTTTCAGAGTAAGCAGCTTTTCCTGCCGTGTGACCTAACACTACTGTGAACAAGGTGACGTTTCACAGATTGCATCGCACTGACATCACAGCTTTTGTAATCTAGAATTTTCTGAATTTTTTGTTGCACTTCTCAAGGCCCCTTAGTTTCAAATTTTGTTTTCAATATTCTTTAATTTCATTAATTATTATTTTCATTTCGATTTTTTCTTTCTCTTTTTTTATCTTTGGAGTCCATCAAAAAATCATCCATAATCATTTCTTTTCCTCCAACATTTCAACTTGTTGCATCAAGTAATCTTTATATCAACTTGCCTTGCTTCCTCAAAGCCTTACTAGATGGACTTTTGCACTTGTCCAAGCTGCAGAACACATACAAGAACAGATGAAACCGGAATCAGTTGTCAAGGGCTTTTTGGAAGCCGCAGAACACGATGTTGAAATTGGGCAAAATTGTCTTCCAAGACGGATGAAATAGCAATCTCCAATGATTTCCAAAAAATTCTTACCTTGTAAAAGATCTAAAAGGATTGAAAAATCAGAAAGCAATGATGAACTCAAAAACATACTCTATGAAAATATAAACAATCATTTGCAAGTTATATGTGAGATTTTAATTTGATTTCATCTTATCTGCTTTCAGATCTACTTATATGATTTTTTTTAGCTTTTTTACTGTACTTTATTGTATGGCTATACGTCACATGGGGACTAAGTATACTAGATTCCCGAAAGGAATGCAAAATTATTGTACACCTAAACAATTTAGTTTTACCTCAAAGTGAAAAAACATTGATGTTAGTGGCTGGGGTACCTCAAGACATTCAAACAATCATCAAAAATCTCAAACTCAAATTTAATTTAGAAAATTGTATATTCTGTCCAACGTTATACTCACTATATGATTTTGAACTAGGACCTGATGAATGTGGTTATTCACCAACACCTAAAAGTAACCCCTGTGGCACCAAGTTATACCAAGTTTTCAAATGTCAGACATTGCCTCACATAAAATTTACTTCACCAAAAACTATGGTTGCTGCAACTCCTTGTCAAAGTGGCCAGATTGTCTTATCACATCAACCCTGTCTTTTAATCCCAGATTCTATATTTATTACCCAACCCCTATCAGATCGGCTAGATTGGTTCATTAAACTACCTGGAGTTGAAAACAATATTGAATCATGGGCTGATCAATTGTCATTTCAAGGCTCAAACATTGTTTTTGATGTTTCTCAAGGCACTGTCTGGGAACATCATTTCAAGAATAAGATCTCGATGAGCTTAGAACTAGGATTCAGCCTTTTAATTGACTGGTTCAATCCAAAAGGCAGCAAAATGGCTGGAAAGCAAGTTTTGATGGGAGTAATTTCTCTCAATTGCCTCAACCTTCCACTTTGGCTTAGATTCCAAACTCAATATACATATTTGGCTGGCATTATCCCCGCACCAAAGCAACCAGATATGATACCATTAGCAACATCTTGCAGCCACTTATTGATGAGCTTTTGGTGCTCAATAGGGTGATCAAAATAACCTAGCCAAAACACCAATCTGGGTGCAAGGTATCAGTGAAGGTGATATGTTTTATTGGTGATATTGTAGCTAACCATAAACGTTTGGGGTTTATGTCACACTCAGCAAGGAACTTCTGTTCATGGCGCGAAATTAAGGATGAAAAATGAAAGTATCTGGTATTAGGAAGGCTTTGTAATGGAAGAAATGTACTGAATGCGTCTTTTAAGTGGAAATCAGCTTAATCAACAACCATCCAGAAAAAAATGGCCAAACAGAATGGAATACAATGGTCTGAGCTAAATGGCTTACCTTGTTGGGACCTGGTAATGAATGTGGCACTAGGTGTAATGCACAATTGGTACAAGGGAGTACTCCAGAATCACTTTTGTTACAATTGGGATTTTGACAAAAGTGTGGTCCAAGGGCAAGCTGAAAAATTTTATGAGCCAGAAAGTGAGTTTGCTGAAATGGATATTGATGCTGAAGCAATGATAGTGTTTGATTGTGAAGAATTAGATGAAGATGGCAAGCAGTTTCTTTCATATCTTTCAGGTTAAGAAAATAAAAAAGTAAAAAAAGAATGGGAGAGGTTGTGGTTCCAAAAAGGGTAAGCCACATGACAGCACAGGTGGGTGATGCCAGTTATGGTAAATTGAAAGGAAGTGAGTGGTGGGTGCTGTTTGGTGTCTACTTACCATTGGTTTCTCTGGATTCTTTTTGGGAAGAAAAACTACAAAATAATCTTATCCATATCAACACTGGGGCTCTTATTCAATGTACATTGATCATTGCAGCCAATCAAATCTCAAACAATGACCAGGAAGAATTTGCTCACATGTATGGAATGTGTCAGTTGACCTCTTCTCAGTTATTTGCAAGTCTCAAGGTAACTCCCAACCATCATTACTTTATGCATATTCCTTAGAGGTTAGCAAAATGGGGGCCATTGATGGAAATAGCAGAGTTTGGTGGGAAAAGGTTGGTTGGGGTTTTACAGAATTTTAAGTCAAACTCACAAAATGGTGAGGGATTGTGTATTTTAGTGTTTGATAAAATGGCTGGTAAAATTTAAGTTCAGGGGAAATGGAAGAAGCAGTAATAAGGAAGCTTGGTCAAATTCAGCAATTGGATAAAGTGGTGGAGATGACACAATCAGTACCCGAAGCTATACAAAAATTAAAAGGGAATAAAAAGGAATTGGATGACAAGACTTATGAGCTATTGCTCCAATACGTACAGAAGAAAACACCAAATTTAGTTGATTATTGCAATTTGACCACTGAATTGCAAGAAATTGTCTTGAGGAATTGCATAACCAAACTCAAAGATGTGGAGTGGAATGTTGGACTACTCATATCAAACATTCCCCTCAACAATGTTGTATACATGAAAAGACATGATAGTACCATTTGCTATGGTAAGGTGGCTCATGTGTTTGAGTTAGAGCATGAAGAACTCCTTAATTGTCCATTGGTGTATGTCCAATGGTTTGAAAATGTGAAAAAATGGGACTAAGGGTTTGAAGCTGTAGGAAGCTATTTTCCAAGCTTGAATGTCAAAAATCTCCTTTTATCCCAAAATTTCAGCTTTATTTCAATCACCAAGATCTCAGGCTTGGCTGAATATTGTGAGCTTCCAGCTTGGTCTTTAAGCTTCCACAATTGAAGTTTAGTCGTACAAAGGGTGGCTAAATTGGTGGGCCTAGAATGTGTGTGATGGTCATTGGTTGTAAATGGGCTTTAGCTGTATTTATTGTAGGGTTCTAGACAAGTGTGATTGCAAAGAGGGTTATTATGTTGACTTTGAAGTCCAAATGATTCTGGTAAAAAACAGTTTTGTTAATTTTGTGAAATGAGCTTGGTTAATAGCTGGGTGCTAAGGTATGTGGGCTACATGCTTACCTAAAAATGTGAAATATTGGAATGTTATAAAATAAAAGGAAATTTCCTTTGAAATTTTCATTTTGAACTAAAAAAGTATTTTTTGAATGTATCTTGATTAAGATACATTCTTGAGTATAATTTGAAAGAAAATTTCAACTTTAAAGGTTTGGAAAAATAAGGAGATGTTTTTCAATGTCTTTTCAAAAGAAGGATAATTTATGGAGATTAAGTTTGTAATTAAAAATCCACCTTTCAAGGGGTTTGAAAATAATCTTACATTTTTAATTGTATTTTCAAATAAAAAAAGACTTTCTTATTTACGTTTTTTTAGATGAAAATTCATTGGTAATTTCATTTTCAAAGAAAAATTACATGTTTAGGATTGGCTTCAAATTTGAAATGGATTTAAGAATGGAATTATCATTAACAATTGATTTTCATAGTGTGATGAATGTGGACAATAAACTATTTGTTTTAATATTAAAAACTGAGTTGGATATGTAAAAACACATTGGAAATTGGAAGCAAATAAACCATAAATTCATTGGGATATAACATGTCAAATACCCATATATTAAGTCTTAAAATCAAATATCTGTTATGGACCAACCAAAAAGCTATTTTTGAATGTTTTTTGAAATGAAAAAGGAAATTTAAAAATATTTTTTTCAAATTCTTTTCAAAAAAGAATGATTTATGGAGATTAAGTTTGTAATTAAAAATCCAACTGTCAAGGAGGTTGCATATAATCTTACATTTTTAAATGTGTTTTCAAATAAGAAAGGACTTTCTTATTTGTGTTTGCTAATAAAATAATTATTTTAAATGGAAGTTCAGAGAGAAACTCATTTTAAAATGTTATTTTTAGATGAAAATTCATTGTTAAATTCATTTTCAAAGAAAAATTACATGTTTATGATTGGATTCAAATTTGAAATGGATTTAAAAATGGAATTATCATTCACAATACATTTTCATGGTGTGATGAATGTTGACAATACACTATTTCTTCTAATATTAAGAATTCAGTTAGATATGTAAAAAGACATTGGAAAGTGGAATCAAATAAACCCCAAATGCATTGGGATATATCACATGTAAAATACCCATATATTAAGCCTTAAAATCAAATAGTTGGTATGTACTAACTAAAAAGCTATTCTTAAATGTTTTTTGAGAGTAAAAAGAAAATTTAAATGTGTTTTCAAGCTAAAGTAGACTTTTATATGTGTCTGCAAAGCCGAAAACCTATTTCAATGGTTTTTCAAAGAAAAATCCATTTTGTAATTTATTTTCCATTGCAATTAAAAAAGACATTCTCAAATATTTTTTCAAATACAAAATTAAAAAACCATTACTTTCCAAATCCCAATATTTATTTCAATTCATTTTCACCTACAAGATACACATAATAATGTATCATTACATGAAAATACACTCTTAAATGCAATTTCCCAAAACATATAGTGTTAAATGTCATCTCAAATACAAAATCAAATTTCCAATTTATTTCCAAATAAGACCTCCATCTTTCACTATATTGACCAATCATAACTCCTTGTTTATAGACTAACATTTTACATGTATTTCCAAACCCTCCATTCCTGTTTAAAGGTACTGATCAATGTGAAAATTGAATCCCACTATAAATAGAATTTCAAAATACATATGCAATGTCTCTTTAAATGTAAAAAAATTCTAGGATATGGATGCCATTAGAATACAAAGATGGTTCATTTAGACATTATAATATTGATAATAAGATTTTCTACAAAATATTTCAATTTTTCTATTATTAAAATAACTCATGAATATTCATATCCACTATCATGAGTAGCATATTTTTCAAGCTATAAATTTGATAATTTCCATCCCGCCTATATGATTGTTGTGATTAAAATTGTGTGTGTGAATAAACAAACATGCTTATCAAAATTAAACTAATCATAACTCAACACTTTGTCTTCAGTTAGGCTTACCTTAACCTCAGCCCAACTGTCAATTCAAACAAATTAACAAATGGATTATATGGAATTCCCCCACTCAAATTCATTTTGACTGAAGACATATTTGTTTTTATTCAAATAACCATATGCTTAGATTTAGTCTAGTTTTCTTTCTTTCCTTAAAGAAAAATTTCTCCACATTAAATTGACCATAAAATAGTCATTAAGTCACACATCTTGGAACCAATCAAGACAAGAGATGAGTTTGAAAGAATGAACACTCTTTCAATTGGCCTTGCATAAAACCCTTGTATATTATTTATGTACACTACATGCCAACGGCCCTCTAAGAAACCTCATATCAAAGACTATTTACAATTTCTTTTAATATATTTTTATTTAATAAAATTTATAATCATGTATACTTTACTATATCAGGCCTCAAAATAAATACCAACATTTTTTGAGTCAGAACAGCCTACAACCCATTTGATTAATTCACTTTTTGAAATCTAATAGTGCGCTCCATTTTGCCACTCTAAAAAACCTTTTTCCCATCGAAGAACACCTTAGTATAGCTCAGCAAAAAATCAAGAACATGAGCAAAATTTCTCACTAATAGAACAAGCCATCTACCAACCCGTCCATTTGTTTTAAAACCCAACATCTCTCAAGCCAGATGCAAAAGTAGAGGGTCCACCCACGTTGTTTGTTTCAGTATCCCTATCAATGAAAAATATTGGGTCCTCTTCTAGCTCTTTCCCACTATTAATATCCTCCATATCTTCCTCTGATATCTCAATATCCTCCTCATCACTTTTGACTTCTGATGTTGACCAAGCACTACTTTCATTGTTGTCACCAACCTCAATCTCTTGGGATAAATTGTATGGATCAACAACAACGTCCCAGTACTTTTGAGAAAAGTTCCCATCACTTAATTGTTGGTCTGGGTGTTGTCTTCCCTGAAGGGATTTTGATACATCAGGCAAAAATGCCACACTGAATGTGTCGGAAAATATATTCTTTTCTCCTGCGGTTTGATCATTGTGAGAAATGAGACAAAGTAACTGGCAAGTGTGATAATGTGAATACACTTATCACCTTTGAGTACGAAGCAGACAAACACACCTAAGAGTGTGAAAGAGCAGTGAGTACGAAGAATATGAACAGAATGGATGAAGAAGAAAAATACGACTGCTCTAGTGAGAGCTTTCTTATATAAATTCTGTACTTGATTATTACATACTTCACTGAGTAGATGAGTTTGCCTTGCTCTCATTACCTGCCATGTTGAATTGTAAATTATATCCTCAGAACTGAGTATTAAGTGCTGTTTGACTGAGAACATTAACCAATGTACTCAGCGTTTATTTTCATTGTTGTGCAATTCACCCCCCGATTCGACAGAAGGAACAGAAGAGGAGCAAACATTCTTTACAAGCGTCAGATGCTTAACATGATGAAGCGCTTTAGTAAGAAGGTCAGCATGAATTGCCGTGGTAGAAACAAAAGATAGAGTAAAGACGTTCAAATCCAATTGTTTGCGAAGTCAATGAAGCTTAAAATCAATCTGCATAGTACAAATTGAAGACATCCGATTCTTAGCAAGAGGAATTGATGGTTGATTGTCACCTAAGAGAGACAATTCAGATGATGAAATAGAAAAGAACATATCAAGTAAAAGTTATCGAAACCAAACAATTTGTTGTCCACCTTCGTACAATGCTTTGTATTCCGCTTTGGTGGAGGAAGATGAGACAGATGGTTTCCTTCTTGATTTCTTCCAAGAAATACTAAAAGTCCTGTATGTGATCACCTAGTGGAAGGACAGTTAGCATAACCTGCATCCGCATAGGTACAAATATGAATACTTGTACGATGAAGAGTAAGTCCAAGATGTTGAGTTCCAACTACATATTGGAGAAGCCGCTTAAAAGCCCGCAAATGCTGAATTCCTGGCTTTTCCAAGTTCTGCGATAAAAGTGAGACTGGAAACGCCAAATCAGGCCTATTTGAGATGGCCAAATAGCTAATAAGGCCGACAGCACGCCGAGAATTAACATTAAGAGCCAGAAAAGAGGAATTATCTTCATCATTTGCGGTAGAAAGATAGACACCAGGATCCATTGGCGTTGAAACAGAATGTGCATTCTGCATTCCAAACTCAACAAGAATTTTTTGAATCATATTTTCTTGAGACAAACGTAAACAGTCCGAGGTACGCACAGCTTTTATTCCAAGAATGTATTGTAACTCACCCATGTTTTCCATCTTGTAACGTTGACCAATAAGCTTCTTGAATATTGAGACATCGGTACTAACAATAGTCATTTCATCTACATGAACATGAACAAGACAAGGCCAGTCCTTGTTTTTTGAAACAAATAGACAAGCATCCACAGCAGAAGGAGTAAAATGTATAATTTTGAAAAATGATACCAGTTCTTGATACCATAAGTGCGGAGATTGTTTTAATCCATAAATAGACTTCTTTAGTCAATAGCAGTTGCCGGGAGGTAACTCTAATCCAGCAGGAGGCCTAAGATAAATGTCTTCAGTGGGAGTACTATTTAAAAATGCATTCTTGGAATCCATATGATTTATTTCCCAATCATCCGTAACTACAAGAGATAGGATTAGCCGCAACGTTGCCATTGCACCAGTTTGAGCATACGTGTCACTGTACTCAAGTCCTGGAATCTGAGAGAAACCTTGAGCACAAAGACGAGCTTTGTGTTTCACCAAATTACCGTCACCATCAAAACCCCTCTTGAAGACCCACACTGTGTTGAGTAGATGAAAGTTGGAAGGAGCAGAAACCACCCCCCACACATCCTTTGCCTCCAGCAATCGTTTCTCAGCTTGTATTGCCATAGGCCAGTGTTGAGAGTCAGCCGAATTCAATTCTTGTCAATAGGTCTTTTGGAGGAACATCAGGGGGAGCCAAAGCAAACAGTTTTTCATCAGACTGATTTATTGCAGGAATATTATGGTTAAGCTCATCAACAATATGACTAACAAAAGGTGGTTTTGTTTGTCTTCACTTGTGTTTCCACAACATTTTTCAAAGAAATGTCATTGGTAGCTTTTTGATGGAGAGGTTGAAGAACAATATCCCACCCAGGTCGCCGCACAAGAGGAGAAGACTCTTCAGCCAAATCAACAACAGTAGAAGGTGAGGAGGGAGGAACAGCCAAAGGTGATGATGTATCTGTCTCATTAAGAGTTGGAGTGTTTAAAGAAGGTTCAGAAGGTGGACCAGAGAAGGAACCACAGATGAAGAAAGGTCACTGATTACGGGTGGAAATGAATTAAAGAACGTGTGACCATGAAATGTAGTTTCATGAAAAATAACATCATGACTATACTTTATTGACATAGTTTTCAAAAGAAACCTCCAGTTTTTCTGCCCAAGCTGATACCCAAGAAGAATTCCAAGAGCCGAGGTATCTGAAAACTTCCCAGTATGCTGTTCTTTAGGAATATTGATGAATACTTTACACTCAAACACTCAAAGACGTGCATATTCAAAGGGCTTATGGTGTCACAAGGTATAAAAAGGAAATTTATTTCATTGAAGAGGTAAAATATTCTCATATGGAACAGAAATGACTACAGCCTCTCCCCAAAGAGTATTAGGTAGTTTTGCGTGCTTTTTCAGCAGTGGAACAATTCCCCCTTTCAGAAACTGGATTCTGCTGAGGAGTATATGGTGCAGTATAATGAGGGACAATGCCATGAGTATTAAATGAGTTTTTGAAACAGTTGGATGTGAATTCACCACCATTATCCATCACAATGTTGATGAGTGTAACAGGGGCTCTTATGGGTGCAAGAGTGGCATGTCACTCAGGAATCAAGAACTCACTTGGAGGGCTCCAAAAGAATAAAGGAATAAAAGAATATATTTCTTAAAAGAAGAATAAAAAGGGTAAAGACAAATATGCCAAAGATAAAAGAAAAGGAAGCCAATTGCCAGGATAATAAGAAGCCAAAAGCCAAAGAGCCAACGAAATGAATCCTCAATTCACTGTTTCAACCTTCCAGAAAGAACAATGGAATTAGTAAAGGATATTACCACCAATATCCACTGAAAGGCAAAGAAGAAAATTTGCAAATGACTGACTTAAGATTATCAGTATTTACTTTAATAAGGTAAAAGAAAATAAGGATAAAAATAAATCCAATATATTAATTAACTGGGGGAAAAAGTCCCCAGGTGATGAAAGGTGGCCAGTATATGTGAAAAACTGAGAGGCTGATCCTGGAAGGTGAATCATCCAGCTGTATTGTCTGAATTGGTTCAATACAGTTATGGCCATCTTGAGACTTGAACTGTGTGATTTAATTCCCACAGTGGAATATGAATAGGCCCAATTGGGCCAAGGACATACAGGTATGATTGATTGCTGCCTGTATGGACCAATTGAGTTGTCCAAGGAGTATAGAAGTACTTTCTGCCTTGAAAACTGATTTAATGATGAATAGCCTCTGAGAATGGCCCTTGGAATAATCCTGAAAGAATTGCCAACCCAACTCCTGCAGGGCCAGGTGGTTGGGGTCCTGGAATGGTCTTCCGATAGCCACCATGGATTGCCAGACTGATGAGCTTAAGAGTCCTCCTTAAAAGTTGGTTATGTATTTTGAGACCTTGATTTGGGATCATGGAATTGGGTCCTGAAAACATAACAATTGGATTGCTGAGCAAAAATGGTGCATAATGGTATATAATACCATATATGCACCACTCCTGCATCCTTGAGTACGGGGTGCATGGAGGAATGGGAAATCTTCCCCTTGAGTTGAGGGAAAGAGTGGATTTGAGCTGGGCTGGTGGCCTCTGGGGGCTACCAGAGGCCATGGCTTAAAATGGGCCACAGGTGATCCTTTGGGTTCTTGGTCAAAATGGTGGATTTGGGTCCATGGTCAAAAACTGGCTTAGGGGGGGCCACTTGTGGTTTGAGGGCTAGTGGACTGCCCCCTTTGTCCCCTTTTGGCTTCATTGGATTAGGCCAGAAGGGGCCTAAAGGGCCCACGGACCACAGACCGCAGAAGCTGTAGGGGGCCTAAATGGCCCAAAACCCCCCTAATATAAGCAGTTGGGCCAAGACGCCTGATGGTGGCTAGAGGGTCCATAGACCCCTGGAAGACTGAAAGGACCCCCAGGCCCCAAACAAAGATAAAGGCCTGGGGGTTGGCCAGGGAGGCCAATGATGGCAGGATATGGCCAGGGGAAAAGGTGTTATAACCAAAAGGCAATAGAGCACCAGAGGGTGCCAATTAGCCATAAAATATATGGTGTGACCAATGGGCCCCAACTTGGTTTCAGGCTGGGATTGACGCAACACCAATTGAGGAGGGTGATTCTTTGTGGTTGTGACAATGAGATAGGCTTTGAATTTCAAACACACTTGTAAACAAAAACTTTTAAAATATTTGAAGGCTTCAGATTTCAATTTTAAGAGATAAACGTGTTTATAAGAAGTGAACTGATTGGTGATTTTGAAATAATACTGTGCACCCCCTAATGTTGATGGGGAGATCCTACCACTCAATTCCATATTAATATACTCCAGATGTTGAAGTGCTTTTGTAAATATACCAGAATAAGGAAGTCAATGGTATTTGGACAAAGCACAAGCTTCAAGATTTATGGAATTGGTTTTTATTTTGAACAGTTGGTGAAGTATTTTGACACTGGGGTGACTGGCTCTAGCATGCAGAAGCTCAGGATTAACAACTTGTGGAATACCTGTGGATATTATTGATCTTTTTGGCTTACTGATACGTTTTCCATTAATATAGAAAGTTTTATTGAGGATTTGACCTTTCAATTGAAGTCCGCTTTGATGATGGAATTCAAAACAATTTTGATTATTCATTCTAAATTTGAAACCATCATTACATAATTTTCCAACACTTATAAGTGTGGCTGTGAGTAAAGGAACATGAAAACAGTGAAGATTGGTGTACATTCCATTTGATAGAATGGTAATAAATCCTCTTCCAACTATCTGGTTTGTTCCCCATTGGCTACTGTTATTGTAGAATGAAGTTCTTCATAATTACAAAAAAGTGATTTTCAAGGGGTCATATGATGATAACAACCACTATCAGCAATAATTTCATTAACCAGAGAAATAGCATTAAAAGAAAATTGAACAGTTGGAGAATCTTCTTTTGTTGATGAAAAATTACTATCTTCTTTGATGGCTTTATTGACTTTGATGTACTTCTTTTTTAATCCACGACATTCAGAAGCAGAATGCTTTGTTTTTGGATTATGTTGTCCATTAGTAAATTTAGTGTATGTCTTCTTCTTTGATTTTTTCTTTTGTTTATTGTTGGAATAATTTGGACTTCAAGTAACAAACGCCTGTTCTTCCTTAATTCCAACAGATTCTGAGAAATCCATTTGACGCCTTTCAAGGTATTCAATGACTTTTGGTATATTGAGTGGTTGTTGTGATTGTAAAATCTCTTTGGTGTAATTATATGTTGTACTCAGTTTACTAACAATAACTTCAGCCATAAGAGATTCTTCAATTTCTCCAGGAGTTCCAATAACAATACCAACCAAAGCTACTTTTCCAAGAAGTTGAGTGATATTCGTGATAAATTCCTCAAGATTTCCTTCTTATTTCAATGCTAAAAAATCAAGAAATACTCTTGTTTAATTGTCCACAGAGTTGGAAGTAAAATGCATTGATAGCTTGTGCCATATACAATATGGATTTTCTTCATTGATGATTGAAAGAAATCGTTGACAATTTAAAATTCCCATACTTCAAATTAAAATACCAGCTTGTTTTTGTCTCTTTCAAACAACCTCAGCTTGTTTAGCAGTGTCCTGAAGTGGTTCTGGATTTGAAAGAATACATTCTAGAATATCCATTTCCATAATATATGCTTGTATTAATGTTTCTTTGTGGCAGAATTTATTCAGACATTATTGACTAGTTTATTTTGTGTCCTCTGGGCCCATAACCTAAGAAACAAGACCAAGTAACTGGCAAGTGTGATAATGTGAATACACTTATCACATTTGAGTACAAAGCAGACAAACACACCTGCCAATTATGATAATTTTAATACACTTATCACCTTTTAGTACAAAGCAGACAAACACACGTAGAAGTTTGAAATAGAAGTGAGTACAAAGAATATGAACAGAATGGATGAATAAGAAAAATACAACTTCTCTAGTGAGAGCTTTCTTATATACATTCTGTACTTGATTATTACATACTTCACTGAGTAGATGAGTTTTCCTTGCTCCCATTACCTTCCATTTCAACTCGTGAATTATATCCTCAGCACTGAGTATTAAGTGCTGTTTTACTGAGAACATTGACTAATGTACTCAGCATTGATTTTCATTGTTGTGAAATTCATTGAACCACCCATAATTTTGAAAGTCAATTGGGAGTCCCTTAGGCACCCTTTTTCATATTGACTCCATAGGTTCCAATGGCTCCTTGCAGATGCGCCTTTGCGATTGTCTGCCACTTTCCTGTTCAGCTTTGGAGATCTCTTTTTCAACTCTCCACATGAAGCCAGTTGCCTGTTTTGATCAAAAATTCAATGGTTTGATTAAATTAATATTTTTCTCGCTATCATACTTGCCGTCACTATGCACCTCTGTTTTTGCTAAAATCTTTAAGTATTGTTTGGGAACCTATGAGAAAAACAAAAAATGATAATGAGTATCACTCAACTGTAAAACAAACAATATTAACAAGGTGTGAAGTTATGTGAAATTTACACTAACTTATCAACTTAATCTTTTTCTAGCTCTCAAAATTGCTTTCCTTTCTTCATCTTTCTCAAATATTCCAGTTTTGATTACCTCTCTTCCAAACCTTTGAGCCATGATCTAATAAACAAAGTGTTTGTAGGATTCTTAAAGTAGATGAATAATTTTCAAAAATTTTGGGTTAATATTCATGTATTCATAGGCTCGTGCAACAGCTATTTGACAAAAATATTGAATTAAACTAATCCAACACAGCGTTTTATAGAGTGTATCACTTTCATTGCTCAATTCATGGGCCCATTGGCATATCCCAAGTTTTGCAAGAAACGCTTGAATATATTGAATATAAAATTATTTTGTGTTGATGATTCCTTGGCCCACTTTCTTCCTGCCAGCTGTGGTACCTCTAAGTGTAATGATTTCTGAATTTGGCAGCAATGGCATTGTTTTACTGCTTTCAATGACATTCTTGATTTATTTATCAAAGGAAAACCTTTAATTGAATTCTCTTAGTAAGTCATAATTAGGAGCAATGGGGACTGATCTTTGGTATATAAGGCCCCACAGTATTTCTATATGGACATAGAATGCCTCCTATCAGACAAAAAATATCATTAGGCTTCTGAAACCTAATGCTCTGTTAAAAAAACCATCAGAAACCTACCTTAGTCTTCATAAACGCTTCTGGAACTTCAGCCATCTGAAGTTGATTTGGATGACATTTAGGTGTGGTGGCTGGCAAAGGTGTAGAAACTGTTTGGAAATGAGTTGATTCTTTAGATTTCTTTCCCAAATTTTCTTTCAAGGTTGGTTTAGTTTGTAGTTAGAAGTCCTGTATTTTAGCTAATAAGTATTCAAAGGCTTTTTCCATACTTTCAAGTAGCTGAAGATCAGTAATCTGTTAAGATTGAGATTTCTTTTGTAAAGGTGTGTTTTGTGAGTAAGGTCTATTTACTGTGGGATTCATAGCAAAATTTCAGTAAAACAGGGATATAGATATAAGAAAATGTGTGGTTATCTAGGGGGAAAAAGTGGAGAAAGGGAAGAATCTGAACTAGAAGCAATGTGGAAGCAAAGACATTAGCTATAAGATGTAAAAGAAGCAATAGTGATAGGAAAATTAAAATACAATAAAAAGTAAGATTAAAAATTGCACAGGCCAAGTAAATGATCAAAAAAATCAAATGTGTGTTGATCAGCATGGAGGTTGCTGAGTGGGGTGAGAAAAGGAGTGAAGCAGAAGAACTCATGTACTTAAATGTTGGTGAGGACCTTGGATAGTGTATGAAGAATCCATGTAAGTGCCATTCAACAAACAAATAAACAATAATTAGTAAAAGGTGTACCACAGAATTATTGAAAGGTGTAATAACATCATCAATGGAAAAAGGAAAACATAGGACACATTTTTTGATAAAAAAACAGAACATACTGTGCACTGGTACAATTTCAGCCAAGAAAAAATTATATGCCTTTGGAAAGTTTTATAAATAAGTAAATTCTCACATCCTGAAAGGAATAATTAAGATATAAATCTGGCTTAACTTTATCCAAAGATTGATGTCCAAAACAAAGATGGTTTTGTGCTTTGTGACATTGATCATAGCAGTTGATAAAGTGGTTGAGAAAGCAGGGTTTTTTTCAAGTTCAATATATTTCAAATTTGACTATTTCTTTTTTTAATTTGGTTTAGGGTTTTGTTTGTGCTTTTCTTTTTGTTGAACTGTCTTAGTGTGCCATTTCCAGGGCAAAGTTGTCTTTGCAATATTTATCTTTGCATTACCTTATCTTTTGTTTAAAGAGATTAATTTCTTTTGGCGTGCTTCTCCCTGTGGACATTTGTTTCAACTTTGCTTCCCTTCCTTTGAATATTGATTCCTTCCACCTTCTTTAGGTAGGTTTTCATATGTTCAAATATCCTTGTTTCTTCTATTAATGTCCTGATGTGGGGTAAAGCTTCTGGAACATCAAGTAGTTCTAGTTTTCCCTCCTTATACCAACAAAATAAAACTTTTAACATGAGAGACAAAAATATTATGTCAGCACAAGGCAGTCCACGCTACATCACCTATTTCACTGTAGTGTAATGGTTAGAGCTTCTGCTTCTCAAACTGATTGAGAGGCTGTGTTTTCAATCCTTGGCACTGGACAGACTCACCCAGGTACCCCTGGGTGGTTGGTAAAAATATCTTCCGCAAACCAAATCCAACTCATTCTTTCTTTGTGGAAAAGGTAGGATCCGTGGGTTTAAGCCCCACAGAAAGTCCCTGGCATCACTTCTCTCATATATTTCTATTTTTTTGTAAATTTCAAATAAGAACAACTACTTGCTATTGTGATAATTTTGGCATCAAGTTGTTTCCTGCCACTTTTGTTGCACTAAGGTGAAAAAAACACACTGGTTAATCTTATAAGAGGCTTGGCACAAAGCTGTTCAAATTCATGGCTCAACACAGTAAACATATTTTGCACTCAATAGTTATGAATTGCGGGAAACAGGTGATAATAATTAATATGATACAAAGGCTCTTTTAAAACTTTTGAATGGCTTTGTCAATAACAAACTTTGAGGGTAAGTTCATTATTAAATTAGACTCCAATGGGTTTCTTGTTGCCATGCTTCACTAAAATCCAAAGCTGAATATTCTGTAAGGTGGTATTTGCTTGGGCACATTGGTGAATATGAATGATTTGAGAAAAATCTCTCATGAATTATTTCACATTTATACTTGTTTGTGTACTTCAAAATCTCTTCAGCCGGTAAGTATTCTTTTCTCTTTAAGATTGATTTAATTTCCAGAAGATGAAGGGTCTTTTTGGCCAAACTAATTCAGTAATCAGCTGAGCACACCAAAAGTCCACATACACCCCTGTAAGGAATTCTTCAATCATATTTTAGCATGGCCTTCCAGCCTTCATCTGATCTTGAATTGTCACCAAAGCTTGCAAAGGATCTGGCCCTGCTTTACTAATTGCTTTCCAATTTTCTGAGTAGTTTTGGAATCAACCTTAGTATGCACCTGGACCAAATTAAATGCAATCATTAGCTTGAGGATATTCTCAACCAAGCCAGTCAAAGTAGGCTTTAAGATTCCTTTTTATATAATACTAGTAACTTCTTGATGTTAATTTCTTTGTGGGGCTAGTGGAACTGTCAGAGTGACTCTATGATATAGCTTCAAAATTATCATAAAAGCTATAACTCTGAGTGTGACACGAAACTAATGATGATATTAAAGTGATAATATGAGTAAAAGGGCTATACTAAAATAATTTAGTGATGGTGAGTTCTGCTAATAGCCCTGGGTGCAGTGTTTTCCTGTTGGTTTACAATAACAAACCCTACAGTAATTACAACTTATAATTATAACCTGTTAAATTCTAAGGGTACCACTTCTTTTAAGAAGCTATACCATGTAAGAATATTAAGAATAGGATGCTATATTAGCCTCCTGGTGAGGAAAAGCCTCCTTTTATCTTGTTCTGGGGTAGTGGGAGGTGGTTTACCTCTGCACACGACCACAGAGTGAAATCTTTCACTACTGTGGGCTGGTTTGTGGTTCTATACACTCAATACAGACTGTTATTGGGTGGAAATGTGGCTTTAGAGCCACAAGTGGTCATTTTTACCCTATACAGGGTGAAAATTTTCGTTAATGGAGCTTACAGGTGTGTTCTGGTGCTTCTGACGCGTCAGAAGCTGTATGGACCTCCGTACTTGACTTAACTATGATGTATTGGAGTATAAACAAGCTTCTTTGTCTGTTTTACACCTCATAATCTGTGAAACTTTGAGATATGACCACATACCCAGAAAGGTCACAAGAAATATTTAAAATAATTATACCTTAAAAATAATAATTCCCTTTAAACTACAAAACTGCCATAAATAGGAATAAAACCTGGTTTAACTTAAAAATAAATGGATAAACATGTGAAATAAGTTACAACATTGTATTCCTCATGGTAAAATACACATATACCATTTTTATGGAATATCTGGAAAGTCAATATTTAATGAGTTATAAGTAATAACACCTTATAAAAAACAGTAATCCTTACTTATTTCAAATACCAATGAAACAACAAGTAAAATAAACTGTACCATTAGATTCCCTATAGACTTCTACACATAAAACAATTAAGAAGCTAATCTCCAAAGTCAATACTTAAGGAGTTAAGCTGAATATATGTACTTTTTCGGTCAACACATATATTCAAGGATTCTAGCTAATATCTTTTGAAATATACATGATAGAGTGATAAACCAAAAATAAAATCACCACTTAATTACTGTAGGAACACCAAAATGAACTTCATCTCATAAGCTATAAAAAAGGTTAAAACCTGTAATGCATTATTGATTAAAATCAATAGAGCTGTTGACCACTTTGTTGTGAAAGTGGTCCAAACTTAAAAAAAAGTAGACAGTCAGACTCTACTAGCTCATTCGTGAAGAATAATTTTTTTTCATTAAAATATTCAAGGTATAACTGCTTGAAATCATGGTTTGAAGCTTAAAATATTAGATTTCAACAGGAAAGATGAGTTACAAGAAAAATCATCAAAAATAGAGTTTTGATTATGTAATAAAATTCTCTTGGCAGTGTAATGAGGACATGCCAGGAGATCATAATCCATTCTCAGAATAGCTGTAGCATGTAAAAATTAAAATTTCTTAATGATCAAAGCTTAAGCTTAAATTTGATCATTTAAGATCACTCACTGTAATCTTATTTTAGATTTATCAGTCATATAAGTGATAAAACTGGTGAATACTATTACAATATGACTAATACTAATAAAATCCACAAATTTTAGGCTTCTTCCAAGCCTATGATCTGATCAAACCTAGAGTTATAGTGATAACTCTAAATAATGGTGTAATTATGAGGTAAGATGGTTTGATCATGATGTAATCATCACCAAACCTTAAATTATTGATTAATTCTAGTAGAAAGAATCAGTAAACGTCTACTGGAAGCCTTCTGGACTCTAGGATGGAGGTATTTACTATAAATAGAGCTCTTTTTACTCTGTTTTCCCCTCAGACGCTTACAAAACACTAAAATATTTAAATCAAAAGGTAATTTATTTATTCTTTATATATATAAATCTTATATTATCAAAGACCAAAGATAATCTTATTATAATCATAATATTTGATGTGATCATTATTTTTATTTAACTTTTTTCTTTAAAATTCTCTTAAAAACCTCAACTCCACATAAAATTAAGAATATTTGTAATTTTTCTTAAAATTTATTGTAAATACAATTTAAAAAGTTTTTATTTCCATTTTTTGGCATGAAATTATTCAAAATTATCATATTAAGTATTAAAAGTAGGTTCTTTCTTCTTGTTATAATAATTTTCTCTCTATTATTACTTTAAATAATTCTACAATTAATTCAAATAGTATTTATATTAATTCATAACTTTAATATTAGTAATATTATTGTTATTAATTGTATTTTATTAATAGAAACAATTTTTTATGCCTTTATTATTTGTTGGCAACAAAATAAAGTGCTTTTAAATATATTAATTATCTTATATTAATATATTTATTTATTATATTATTTTTTCATAATATAAATTATATTATTATATTTATTCAATAATATAATTATCTTTACGCCATAATTATAATAATGCTTTATTATTATAATTATTTTTATCTTATTCATTTCATTTATAAGGACATTCATAGTACAACAAGTAAAATATTAGTAATCTTTACTTATTTCTTCATAGTCAAACCTTACATAATCATACTTATGGGATAGTATCCCACAGTAAAGGTGTATTGTCCAAACTGTGGGATTTCAACCTCAAAGCTGCTATACCTTTGTCAGTTTTTAAGTTATTGAGCTCAAAATTGGTTAATTGTGTAGCCCTGGATGTGATCTACACAGTGGTACCTCATTTGGTATGGCTATCATTAAATATAGCACAGTCATGCCATGTACAGGTTTTCTTGTACACATTCCTGATTTGTCCAAAAACTGTATGTAGCTTGTTTGCTCCATATCTTTTTTTGTGCATACAATATGTGGAAATGGATGGCATCATTTTATAGCCCTAATTTTGCTCTTTCCAAAACGACCCCACTTTAGGTATCTCACACTAAAGCTGTAGAAGTTAGATGAGAGGTGAATATTTTGATCACCCTTATTTGACCTTATTTTGGTCACAACTTCTGTAATTCTGGTGCTAGCTAAGTTTGACTAGTACCATTGGATAACCCTGACTTACAGCTTCAATTTTAATACCCATTTGATGGGGTTAATCTTCTTCCTCTGGATTTCAGATGAGAGGTGAAAATTAAGGTTTATGCTCAGAAATAACTTTGTTATTCTTTTTCGTATGATGATGGGACTTGTATATGTGGAAAGAGGTGAATTTCCTCTTTCTTTTGATATATTTTGAGTTAATTTGGCTCAGCTCCATGTATTGGTAGTATTATGGCTTTACCATTGGTTTATGGTCTTTGGCTGTCATGCTTGTGCTCTGGTTTTGAGTCACAGGCTGACAGGAACCTTGTTAACATTCAAACATGAGCCCAAATATTGCATCGCACTAATCTCCACAGAAAAATAATTACTAGAAGTTGAATTAGGAATATTGAATGTAAACAGAGGCTTCTGATCATCCATATAAAGCTCAATGGCTTCAAATAAAATATTTGAAACTCACTGCTTTTGATGTTTACTTGGTTGAAGAAGATTGTGTACCAATAGATACAGTGCATGGAGCCTTTTGGGTAAACCAGCTGGTATGGAAATGACATTTTGAAATAATGGCAAATTCCAAATTGTCTCATAGAGTAACACCTCCTCAGATTTTGTTGAAAACATATACAAGCCAATAGAAACAATGAAATTAGCTAGATAACCAATACAATATTTCTGAAAGCCGCTTTACCAGCTTTATGAAGCTCTTAAAGCCACTCTTTAATTCTTATTTTCCTACCACTCTTGTAGAAAATCCCACATTGGAGCTTTTTCAGAAATCCATCCTTTGGGACAAGTGATTTGTGCTTCATGAAGGTCTTTTTAATGAGTGGATTAAATTTGATCCAATCTTCCCTTTTGAATACATGATATGACATTAGAATGTAATCAAATTTGTTTTCATTTTCCAATATAACTATCATGCATGAATGACTTGGATTTAGAGGTAGTGAGCAAGAAGCAGAATCCATTGATGGGTCTGTAAAATTTCATCCTCAGCCACTGTTCTTTTAGTTGCTTTATTAATAATTTAATTGGGCAGGGCAGTTACTTGCTGAGTGCCCAAATTTTGACTTTGAACAATTGTTTCATGATGATTGGTTACACCTCCGATCTTGGGACTTTCATCCGGGGGATGATTTGTGTTGTTTATTTGATTTCCATCATTATTTTCATTAGAATAAGGACAAAGAGCCCCTGATTCCCCTTCATTAACTTCAGGGGCCAATTGAAAAGCTCACAGAATTTTCTTTTTCCCTTTATTCTTTGAATTTTCAAACTTCTTTTTTGAAGAAATGTTTTTCATTGGACCAATTTGAACATGTGATTCAGGAGGTAGTGTATTTCCTGATTTGACTGCTAAAATTATACTCCCAATATCTCAGGGTAGAAATTGAAATATATGATATATCAATCTAATTATACATATGAGAAATATCACCGACCAGTACCTCTCTGTGCTCCAGGAGCTTCTTCTATACATATTGAGGAATACGTGCATCTTTAGACATTCCTTCTAATCTTGGGGCTATTTGTGATGAATCATTCAAGAACTTTTCCTTTGTAATCACTTCTATTTCAGCCCCAAAAATCACCTCAGTAGATAATTTGGTGGAAGAAGCCCAATGAGCATGGGGTGCCTTTATGTTACTTTCATGAATTATTTCTAATTAATTGAGATACGGATAAGACTGATTTGTTTAAAAGTGGATTTCATTCAAAAAACATACCTTCAGGAAAGTTAGGAGGTGGATTTGGGATGTCTGTACTGATGGAAATGGTACTTTCACTTGATGATCACTTAATGTCAGAAGATTTGGGAGAATTAAATTGCTTGTAAGGACCCATATCATAGGTGTTACTATTGGCATAGATATAGACAAAACAACTAATTGTAGCTAAATATGATATAGGTTCTTAGAAGGGAAGTATTTTTTATGAAACTATAATAAAGGGATGTAGTTCTAAGCCACAAATTCAAAAGAGAATCCCTCTAGAAGCTTTTAATTCATATAATAATACATAATTCAAAATATTTCCACACATAACAGAAGCTGAGGGTAGCTTTGTATTTTTTCCCCTCAGAGACTGAAACCTAATGAGAAATGTGATTATACTGAAATTCTACACCTGTCACCGTATTCATCTTCCTTTTTGGAGTTGCCACATTGATCAAGGATCCATTTGAGAAATATATACAAATATTTGAATAATTCCACAATGTTCCAAGTGCATTCTGATGTGCTAATAAGCTTTGGTTTTCCCAAAAAAACTAAAACAAAAGCTCCCTTGGAAAAGAGCTTCATCCTACAATCCATTTTAGTATGATCTTATTTTGATATTCATATGTTGATTGAATTTAAAATACTAAATAATTCCTAATTCAAATAATGAATAATCATAATTTTCTTGAAAATTCTATTGTAAAATGATTCTGACTCTAACCACAAGTTGCCAATATCAGTGTGCATGAATAGGAAAGGTGTTCCTCTTTTCCAAAATATATAAATCCAATCATTATTCTTATACCATTAAGCTATTCATATCAATATATATTCCACCAAGAAATAAATCATTTTTTAGGTCTCTATTTCTGAAACACATCAATTCTTTCAGATAGTATCCTCATCAACACCCTTATGTCACCTATCTTTTATTTTGAGCCTTATTACTCCAAATTTGATACTAATTCAGTCCATTATAATATGCCAGAGTGTTCATATACTTCTCAAAATACTATATTAACTCAGGAGAACCTTGAAGTTCCACAAACTTCCACCACCTGAATTCTTGACCTCTATAATGGAATCATTACAACCCATTGAAGCTCTGAATCTAAATTATCCTGGGACAATTAGATTCAAAAGTGATATTGAGGAAATAAAATAATATATATAGGCCACTTCTCATTGCACACCTGCTCTTTTGGTCCCTCATAAACAATTCCCTCTTATTACTGACCCAGATAAGTATTATTACTCCACTGTATTTAAGCTTCCATATATTTCCTTTCATCCACTACAGTTTTACTTATTTGAAGAACTAAATAGTGAAATTGGAGTGTCACAGGGGCTCTTCTAAGTGAAGAGGGCCTGGGACTTACCTATGGAGGGCTCAGGATATGGTAAGAAAAGAGTACACTGAAGAGTGTTAAGAGATGAATTGCTAAATCAAAGAATACAAGAAAAGAAGCAACAAATGATGAGAGTAAGAATAAAAGAGCCAACCACAAACAAGTCCAAGTCCACTGTTTCAACCTGTCAGAATGGAAAGAGAAGGGTTAATAAGGATATGGCCACCCAACTCATACTGTACAGGCAAAGAAAGAAAAGAGGCAAAGACTAAACTAAAATTGAAGAATTATAATACCCAAAAATAAGGATAAGAATAATTATAAAATGACAAATATTATAAATTAATTAACTGGGGAAACGTCTCCAGGGGGAGAAAGAGGGGCTGGTATATGTGAAAATCACCAGCCCTGATCCAGACAGAGAACTTTCATGAGAAGATTTGATGCTTGAATTGAGTCTGGCCAGTACAGGATCTGTACAAGAGTAGTGGTGGTATTGAGTGATCAAACAGCTTGGAAATGGTGTATCCAAACTGTATTGGGTAATTCCAACCTGTACAAGTATTGACAGGCTGTATGCATGTTTCAGAAAGGAAGATTGCTGAAACTGAATGCTGATACACGCAGGGGATTTGCTGGTTCGAGGTGTTTGAGTGGGTGTAAGTATGAATAACCTTACCCCTGATTAGTGGTTGTTACAGTATCCCCCTCTTGAAACTGGTGGGCTCCTGAACACCATAATGCCCTGCCACTGTTGAGTGGTATCTCAATATTCCCCCACTTCTTTTCAAAAAAATTCTTTTAATTTCAATTCCCCCTTGACCATTATCCTGAAAATCCCCTCTTCATTTCTTCACTGTCCTACTTGATTTGAATTATCTTCCCCCTTCTTTTAGCTTTAGTAAGTGCTTTCAGCTTTGAAATACGCTTCTTCTTTGGATTCAGTCCTTCCCTTCCCTTCAGAGCATGGCCTTTGGAGTGTATCCCAAAATGAGTGCCATAGAGCTCTTCTGCTCAAAAATTGATGGCCACTGAGTATATGTTCATATACCTCATTGTGAATGGGCCAAATTGATGTTTTGACCATTTTTGCCTTGATTGGAATCCCTTCAAAAGTCTTCAAAAGGGGTGTCTTGTCCCCATTGTCCCTGAAAATGTCTCAAAAGTGGATTTGGGCCCAATTGGCCCCACCATTGATTCTAGGTCATGGCCCTTCCTATGGTGATTTCTTGACTTTTATGGCTTTAGGGCATTTTTGGCCCTTTTTGGTCTTCTGCTGTTCTTGGGGTCCTACAGTCCATGGTCTGTGGGCCGTGGGCCATAGTCTGCGGTCTGCGGTTCATGGGCCATGGGGGCTATTGGAGGTCCCCAGGACCAAATTTGACCCCTGAGGCTTCAGGGGTGCCATGGGCCCATTAGAAGGGTCCAGGACCATAAAGCTTCTGACCTCCCCAAAGTTGCAGGGGAGGTCATGGGTGGTTATTTCAGTCCAAAAGGGACATGGACTTACCACCTTAAGGACTTTGAGGGGGGCCATCATTGAGTTATGGTCCCCAATTCCTTGAGGGCATTTTCTTAAGACTTGAAGTGATTTTAATCTGACTTTTGAATCTTCTGCTTTCATACTCATTAGTCATGAGTTCCAAACTGACTGAACGCACTGAATCCCCCTCTTCTGTGCTGCCACCATCTGTCCTTCATGGTTCTGGAATTCTCAGTCAATTTTCTTCACCATCAATGGCTTCTTCTGGTCATTTTGATTCCACCCAGCTTTATGACGGTTACAAGGCATTTGAGGTTCTTGATCCTGCTTTTACTGAATGTTTGGCAAAGGGAAAAGAAGGTTTTGAACATTACAATCCCAGATCTTCAAAATTCCACTACTGTTTCATTGGGAAGAAGCCAAGCCCTTGACCTGGGAAGCAAGCTTCAAACATCAGGAGGTATGTGTGGAGTAAGAAGGATGGGCCTTTTGGAAAAGAGTTCCCAGTCTCTGATCCTCCTACTCTTGATGGTACTTCAGGGTATTCTGCTTGAATGGATGCTGATATCTTGATTCAGTGACTGGTTATAGGCAGAGGGATGTGGCCAGGTGGACTAATGCTGGAGGGCACATTCTCGTTGGTGGTAGGCCCATATATTCCACCTCAGAAGTCCCAATTTTCAGGACCAATACTGAAGTCATAGTGAAAAGAATAAGACAAATTGCCAATTCCCCACCTGATCCAGATGCTGAAGGTAGTGATGAGTTGGATGGTGAAGAAGTTGAGGTGATTCCCCATTCTGCTGGTCATCCATCCAATAGTTCTCCTTCCCAGCATCCTGCCAAGAGATTCCAAAGTCAATTCATCCCCAGTATCCCCAGAAACCTCCATCCCACTCTTGCTACAATTCCTACTTCCATTTCTCCTGCTTCACCACTTGCTTCCCACACCAGGCCTGCCTTGAATCCAGAAGTAAGACCATCCTCCATCAAACAATCCAGAAACTCACCCATAGTCAACTCCAAACAGCTCCAACCTATGGCCAGTACCAGTAGAAGAAGAGAAGAACTTTCTCCTTTTCCGTTTCCTGCTGCCCAAGTGTTTCAGCGCAGGTATCAATGGCCTATCTGAGTGACCAGAGAAGATCCAAATATGGCAAGTGATCATCAGGATGCTGTGGCCAGGTTATTTAGGAGGGTTGATAGAAATAGTAGGGAGGTGATTATGTATGCTAATTATAGGACTATTCCAGGGACTGCTTCTGAGGAGATGGCTGCAAAATCTGCCTGTTATGAAGATGAGTTGATTAATGATTTCCAGAAAACCTTTGACTATTTGTGTAGAGATAATCAGTTTCCTTTTCCTTGTTTGTGTTTGGTTTGACTTCTATCCCCACTATTATGACTACTAAAATAAAAAATAAAATAAATGGAACCTCCCAATACATGCTTTGGGAGGGGATGCTTCTGCTTTTAAAGAAATAAAAAAATATACAAGTAAAGAAAAGAAAGAAAATGAGAGAAAAGAGAGTAGAGAAAAGGAAATAAAGGCATTCCTGATGTTGTCCTTCTTGTGATGAGTTGCATTATTTTCTGGCCAAGAATTTTCTGAAAGATAAAAACCAAGCATTTGATGCTCACAGAGTGGCCAAGGTGATGTTTTACGAGAAGTAGAACCCTCAGGGATGCATACCAAGAGATGGAACTCCCTTTCATAACTTCCACTCCCCACCAAGCACCATAAAACAGATACCTTTCCCATAATTTAATATGAAGTAATGAATTTCTTGAATAAAGATTATTGGCATAAGTTGGAAAAGAATATAAATATAAAAGATAAAAAGAAAAAAGGATTTGGCCATATCTTGATGAAAGGCCCAGATTCAAGGGTATTGATGTTGCAAGGCCTTCTGAATCTGTCCAAAGAGTTGACAAGTGCTGAAAAAGTGGCCAAGGTGATTCTTACAACACCGTTTGGGTAGAATACCCCCTTAAAGGTGCATTCCAGGAGAGGAACTTACTTTCATAACCTCTTCTCCCCACCAAGCACCATAAGAAATCAAACTCTTGAGGTATTTGGACCAGGCTTGTCTGGATATAATGTATGGACATCCTTGACAAGATCTGGTGAGTTGGTAAGGCTGGAAGCTGGTTCCCAAGTTGTTCTTTCTGGTTCTTCACTGAATCCTTTCCACTCTACAAGATACCATAATTTACCTCTTTTGAGTTTGGAGTCCAGAAGCTGAGCCAATTCCCATTCTTCTTGCTCCTCCACTAGAACTGGTGGTGGTGGCAATTGATGACAATTTGGGATACTTGACTGCTTGACTGGTTCTAGTAAGGACACATGGAATACAGGTTGAACTGACTTCCATTGTTGAGGAAACTTGAGGTGATATGCATGACTTCCAGTCTTCTTAATAACTTAAAAGGGTCCCAGCCATCTTTCTGAAAGCTTCTTGGCGGGTCTTGTAGTCTTCATGTTCTTGGAAGCTATCCATACCTTATCCCCAGGTTGGAAATCAGGTGTAATTGACCTATTTCTATGTGCATACTTCTTGAATCTCCTTATTGCTGACTCTAATTCTTTTTTTCAACTTGCTGTACTGATTGGAGTTTTGTTGATAACTTTCCAGAAGGTGAGTCTTGAGAAATATGGATTGAGTCAAAACTGGGATTTCTTCCATAAATGGTGACAAAGGAGGATTGCTTTGTTGATGAATTCTCTGCATTATTTTAGGCAAATACAGCCAGAGGGAGCCAGGTGTGCCAGTCATCTTGATGGTAACTGACATACATCCAAAGATACTGTTCTAGAATCTTATTTACCCTCTCTGTCTGTCCATCTGTTTCAGTATGAAAAGAAGTTGAAAGATCATTTGATATCTTGAGCTGCTGACATAAATTGATCCAGAATGATGAAACAAATAAAGATCCTCTATCACTGACAATACTTACTGGAAAGCCATGTTTGGAAAAGATATGTCTGATAAAGATTTGAGCTTATTCCAGAGCAGTTATTGTTCTACAAGCTGGAATGAAGATTTCCATTTTTGAGAACCTGTCCACAACTACTAGAATTGAATCAAAGCTGTTTGACAAGGGCAATTAGGTGATAAAGTCCATTGATAAAGAGTTCCAAGGACCAGATGAAATTTGAAGAGGCTTGAGTAATCCAAACTTCTTATGATGAATGTTCTTGTTTCCCGAACATTGCTGACATGAGGACACATAATCCTTAATGAATTGATTCATGCCAGCCCAATAAAAGTCCCTCTTGATGAGCTTGAGGGTTTTCTCCTGGCCAGGATGGCCAGCCAACAGTGAGTCATGATGCTTTTGAATAATATTGAGTTGGATTTCTTTATTGCTTGGGATTACCACTCTATCTTTGAATAATAATAACTTGGCTTGAGGTTCAAGAGAATACTCTGTGACTGATTCACCTCTTGCTAGTTGCTTGAGTATTTCTTTATAGTCTTTGTTCCGCCATACCTCTTTTTGAATCTTGTCAACTAAATCTGAGAATATTTCCACTTTGATTGAGAAGAATCCTGACTCTTGAATTCCATCTTTCTTGATTACTTGATGAAAATTCTGAGTATTTTTGCTGATGAAGTCCACCCCCTCTCTGGGTACATGTTGTCCCAACGTGACAAGTCATCTGGTAAAGTGGCCAGCCTGCCTGGGCAGTAAGTGATAGTGAAATGAAACTTAGAGATAAATTCAGCCCAACAGGCTTGACAACAAGTAAGAACTTTGGAAGACATAGAATACTGAAGAGAAGAGTGGTCTGTCAAGACCTCAAAAGAATTAGAAGGAGAAAGAAGAAAAGCTCTCCAGCGCTTGAGAGCCCGAACTATGCCAAGGAGTTTCTTGTCATGAATTTCATAATTCAGCTCAGCTGGGAGAAGCTTTCAACTATCAAATGCAATGGGATGCTTTCCTGAGTCATTCACCTGACTCAGTACAGCTCCCAAGGCATAATCAGAAGCATCAGTCTCTACAATAGCTGGTAGAGAAGGATTGAAGTGAGAACGGATAGGAGCAGTGGTGAATGCTTCTTTGAGTATTTGAAACTGACTACAAGCTTCCTCATTGAAGATAAAAGGAGAGTCTTTTTTTGAGAAGGGAAGTGAGAGCAGTGATTTTTTGGAGTAATTTTTAAAGAAACAACAATCGAAATTGGAAAAGCAAAGAAAAGATTGAAGAGCTTTGATGTTCTTGGGCTGAGGCCAATTGAGGATTTGCTGAACGTTTGAGGAATCAATCTTGAGGCCATCACTTGAAACAACATAGCCCAAGTATTCCACCTTTGAGGCATGGAATACACACTTAGAGGCTTTGGCAAACAAATTATTGTCCCTCAGTCTTTGGAGGACAGAGGTCACCTGTTTGACATGTTCCTCCTCAGAACTGGAAAAGACCCTAATATCATCTAAATAAACTACAGAAAAAATATCCAAGAAGTACGCGAATATGTCATTCACAAGATTCTGGAAAGCTTGAGCATTGGTAAGGCCAAATGGCATAACCAAATACTCATAAAAACCATATTTGGTTCTGAAGGCAGTTATGTGCTCACCCCCCTCTTTGATTCTCAGGAGATTATATGCACCACGCAGATCTATCTTGGTGAAGATAGTGGAACCGTTTAATACGGTAAGAAGCTGATTCATTGGAGGAACAGGATACCTGTTCTTGCTAGTGACAGCATTAAGTTTGCGGTAGTCAACACACAAACAAAGACCTCCATCTTTTTTCTTCACAAAAAGGACAGGTGCTCCTGTTGAAGAGGAGCTTGACCTTAAGAAAACTTTCTCTACATTCACTGAAATGTAGGCCCACAGTGTTCCTGACTCTTGGTTTGATAATGAGTATATAACACCAACTGGAGGTAGCAGACCCTCCAATTTGATATGGTGATCACAGGCACAGTGTGGAGGAAGTTTCTCTGCTCTCACCTTGGGGAATACATCCAAGTATTGGTGATAAGTAGGAGGGACTACCTTCAAAACAGTTTCCATTTCTTCTGGCTCTTCCTCCTCATCCCACTGCTACTCCAGGGAGGCATGAAAAGATAAAGGAGGAAGGTCCATATCCCCTTGAAAGAGATGAAGTGAAGATATAGCAACATCTTCTCCAACATCTTTTATCTCTTTGAACACCTCATCTCTTTATTTAAGTAATGACTGAGATGGCATGATGGAAGGGATATGGACAGAAGAAGGAAGGAAAGGTGTCTTAAGCTCACCAACCAGAGCAACACTGTTAACAGAAGTGTACAAGGCATTACTAGCAGAAGATTTAATACCACTAGAGTCCTTATGACTAGAATCATAGGTGATCAATCCATTTTTCCAATCAATAATTGGATTAAAATGGTAGAGGAAATCATAGCCCAATATCAGGTCTTCTCCTTTGGGTGAATCTTTGATACAAAAGTCCCATTCAAAGCTTGAGAATGAAGGCAAGTCAACTACCCACTTGGTATAATTGGTGATGAACAAGGCAGGGGATTCATTTGAATCCAGAATGAAAAGAGGAATCTTTTCAGGGAGCTCTGACATAGTCAATCAGTACTTCAGAACAAAATTCTTTGCAATAAAAGAGTTTCTAGCACCAGAGCCAATGAGAATACTATAAAAAATATCAGAGACAGAAGAAAAAATAAGAAACTTTAATGATTTCTTGACACTAGTATTCAGAGTGCACAATTGTGCTCTTGAAGGAAATAAGTGAGAACCATTGAACACATCATGATTCCCACTCAGGCTTTTCCCTGCTTGCTAGGGAAGTCTCTTGATGACCCAGGCTTGTTCTGAGGTCTCTTGAAGCATTTTTCAATTGGGTGCTTTCCACCACAATAAGTACATAACCCTTCTTTGATCCTCCTCTCCTTTTCAGAACCAATTAATTTATTGTCTTTATTGAGGAGAGCAGAATGCGGCTCATCCCTTGAAGCCTGAAATTGCTTTCCCTTCTTATTCCTCTTATGGTGAGGCCTTTTTGAAGATGAGTCTTGAGGAGGCCCTTAAGGGTTGGATCCAGTGACAGGAGGCTTCTTTTCATGATGACTACCCTTCTCTTTCTGTCTCTCATGGTATCTGGTATCTAATTCCAGGGTACTGTCCATGAGTTCTTGAAGAGTATAAAAATTACCAGGGTAGGAAGCCAACTGTTCCAAAAGTCTTTATGCCAATCCTCTTCTATAAACATGAATATAAGCTCTTTCTCCCCAATCTCCAATTCTTGACATTAAGATTCTGAAGTCAGAAATGTACAAGGATAAATGACACCTTTCCTTCATCCTCAAATTGTCCAACTCTTGTTCAGCTTTCCTGACTTCATTGGGATCACCAAACAGAGTGAATAATTGAGTTTCAAATAACTGCCAATTATTGAGGAGGTAGGAAGGGTCTTCATTGGAAATATTGGAGAGGTAGGGTTCAATCTACTTGCCAGCTCTACCAGTGAGAAAAGAAGTTGAGTACAGAACTTTCTTCCTGTCAGAGATGAAATTTGCTGGATCATTATGGAAGATCAATTGACAGGATTGGATAAATCCTATCAATTTATGAGCTTGAGTACCATCAAAAGAATCAGGTGCCTTTATTGATGGAGTCTTGAATGCAGGGGCTTTGGAATTGCCCTTGGGAGCAACTGCTTGAGTTATTTGCCCCATGAATTGAGTCATCTGCTCCATCATCTTGAGGAAGTTTGGTTCAGCTTGAGAGACAAGAGGTCGATTAAAATGGGCTAGATTTGCAGCTTCAGAAGCCTCAGGGACACCTGCAAAGGCAGTTGCCACTTCAGTTTCTTCAAGCTCCTCCTCTTCATCTTCAGCTTCCCCTAATCTTGCTCTTGCACCTTCAGACATGCCAGGGGAGCCACCCAATAGGCCAGAGAAAGATCTTGATCTTCTTGATTTCATTCCCCCTCTTCTGGAGGGTGCTGCTCCTTCAATTGGTGGTCTTCTGTCCAGATTTGCACTTAGTTGATGAATGGAAGGGGTGTGGTCAAGGCAAACTCATGCTGTAGGAGTGAGAACAGCTGGATTTCTTTGGAATCTAGCATTCTTGGCTTGGGGGCTATGCTGAACTGGCATTATTGAGAAATTAAGAATAAAACTTGATGATACTTGAAAAAAGGGAATCAAAGCTTGGCCAAATCAATAATCAAAAAATCTTGGTAATCTTGAGGAATCAATCAACAGTCTTGAGATGAAATCAAATTCAATCAACAATCAATCAATCAATTCAACCAATATCAACAATCAATTCAAATTCAATATCAATAATCTTGTAGAATTCAATAATAAATCAATCAATCAATGTCTTCAGAGTCAATTCAAGGTCTTGAGGAATTAGTAAATCAAATCAATATCTTCAGGAATCAAAATCAATTGATAATAAAAAATTAATTCTTGAGGATCAATCAGTTATCCTGAGGAATTCAAAGTCAATCTGTTAGCTGGCGCCTCTTTCGTGGCTTCCAGACTAAATATCAGTAATCTTAATAAATCAAAAAGAAGTGGAATACTATTCAAATTTAATTGATAGACGCGTCACTTGGTTTATAATGATTTACTGTTGGTATTTAAGCATCAACAGTACTATAAATGGTAAGAGTGAATTTAATCACTTTAAAGGTGAGAGTGCTAATATTTCTAAAATAAAATGTAAGTAATTTTAAATGTAAAAATATAATTGGTAAGAGCTCTGAGGATTAATTCAGAGAGAATTAATCCTCTTTAAGTAGTGTGTTTACAAATTCAAATTCAAAATAATATGAAATAACTTTTGTTCAAATGAGGAAAGATCTGTTATAGCAACATGAGCAGATATAACAACAAGATTGATGAAATAGTGGGAAATTTATACTACGACATATTTAGAAATCAGTCATAGCAACAAGATTAAGTTCATATTATAATATAATGAACTAAAGTATTTGAAATTTATACAAAATAATAAAAGAAAATAAGACAAAAGTTCTAAAGAAAGTGATTGGGGTCTGTATAGCAGGTAAAGGTTTACGTGCTTGCAGGCTCACACAATCAGTCCAGTCCAAATAAAGTCCTAAATCGCTGAATTAATAACCCAAATGAACCCCAATCAATCAACCAATCAATTACTCCTGATAAGACCTGAATAAACAAACAAAAAAGAGAGATTGGATTTTGAGATAGAATTGAGATTGAGGTTGAGATGGTCAGCAATTATTAAGAAATGAAAGGACCAATTTTCATATTAATATAATGAATGAGATGAAAATTGAAGATAGAAAAATCATAATCATGAGAAGTCATAAGATCATAAAAGAGTCATAATTTGATGAATGAGAGAAATGAAGTTAAATGAATGAAAAGAAAGAATCAAATAAGAGTTAATTAATTTAATGTCACAGGGGCTCTTCTAAGTGAATAAGGCCTGGAACTCAGTATACTGGGACTTACTTATGGAGGGCTCAGGATATGGTAAGAAAAGAGTACACTGAAGAGTGTTAAGAGATGAATTGCTAAATCAAATAATATAAGAGAAGCAGCAACAAATGATGAGAGTAATAATAAAAGAGCCAACCACAAACAAGTCCAAGTCCACTGTTTCAACCTGTCAGAATGGAAAGAGAAGGGTTAATAAGGATATGGCCACCCAACTCATACTGTACAGGCAAAGAAGGAAAAGAGGCAAAGACTAAACTAAAATTGAAGAATTATAATACCCAAAAATAAGGATAATAATAATTATAAAATGATAAATATACTAAATTAATTAACTGGGGAAAAGTCCCCAGGGGGAGAAAGAGGGGCTGGTATATGTGAGAATCACCAGCCCTGATCCAGACAGAGAACTTTCATGAGAAGATTTGATTATTGAATTGAGTCTGGCCAGTAAAGGATCTGTACAAGAGGAGTGGTAGCATTGAGTGATCATAAAGTTTGTAAATGGTGTATCCAAACTGTATTGGGTAATTACAACCCGTACAAGTATTGAAAGGCTGTATGCATGTTTCAGCAAGGAAGATTGCTGAAACTGAATGCTGATACACACAGTGGATTTGCTGTTTTGAGGTGTTTGAGTGGGTGTAAATATGAATACCCTTACCCCTAATTAGTGGTTGTTACATGGAGCCACCTCCACTGGTAGCGTTCAATGATGTAGATACCCTTATCTGGTTTGCACAAAAGTGGGCTAAAAGAAATGGCTATGAATTAACAAAGAAAAATTCTCCCCAAGGGAAGAATTTTTACTTGGCATATGACCAATATGGTGAATATATAAGCCTTAAAGGACCTGCCCAGAGGCATTCAACAACAAAAAAATGTGGATGCAAGTTTAGGATCAGAGTTTATATTCCTTCTCCCAGTAAGGCATCAAATATACTTTACATCTTTACTGGGTTCTTACCAGTAAGTTCATATCCATTATGAAGAATTTCACACAATTTACCTCACCAGGCCTTGCTATGGGGTTTTAGTCCCACTAGAAATCCTGTATAATCATCCACCCTCTACAACTCCATCAGTACATCCCATTCATTGTTGGCTTGATAAGAATAACTGGTGCAAGGTGAAGAATTTATTGAGTCAAATGTCCATCCTAATCAGATTTTAAGCCAGCTTTATGCCCAATGAGATACCTGTACCACTAGCAGAACTCTGAATAACTACTAAGGACATCTATCAATCAAGGAAAGAGATGCAAAATCTCAACTGGAATATTTCATATGTCTTCTCAAAGAGAGAAATTGGATTCATAGTAATCAAATTAATACAAATGGAAATATTACCAACCTATTCTTTGCACACCTAGCCTCTATTGAATTGGGTCATATAAACCACCATGTGATATTGATTGATGCCACTTACCAGAAATGCAAGTAAAACCTTCCACTTTTCCACATGTTTGGCCAAACTGCAACTGGTCACAACTTCTCATTAGCCTTTTGCTACATGGAAGGGGAAAATTATTATGGATAAATATGGGCCCTTCAAGAACTCAAAGCTTTATTTCAGCCACCCAGAATTCCCAAAGTTATTATTAAAGATTGTGAACCAGCTCTGAAGCTGTTCATTTAATTGGTCTTTCCTAGCACAATCAATAATTATTGCCATTACAAATTAGCAAAACCCTCATCCAAAATTGTCAAAAATATTTTCAAGAGGATTATTGAAAGGATTATCAGACATCCTTTAGCCTACTGGTCAGCTCCAAGTAAACTCAGGAATACAATAAAAATCTTAAAAAATCAAAGAGAAGTCAAATGATTCCTTGGGTTCATGGGCATATATCTCAAACAACCTACTCCCATTCAAGAAAAGAAATAATGGCTTGGGAAAGCCAGAATCCTCACCTTAGAAATAAAGCCATCTCTCATTTTGAATCTGCACACTACTACATAAAATCATTCATTAATAATTCTAATTTAGAGCCTTCCACAGTATTACAAAATTTCAAAACAGCAATTGATATTCAATTGGAACATATCCACAATACTATGGGAAAAGAAAGAGTCTGAAAATTGACTGAGGTTTCCCCACCTTTTAAAGAGCTACTTCGTACTATATCAATCAAAGCAATAAAAATTATTGAAGAACAATTTCAAAAGCTCAAAGACCAACCAAATCTTCAGCCATGCTTCAAAACACTAATTAATGGCATGGGAATTCTGTTCTCACATGAAATTGAGAAACCTTTCAATACTAAGAGCTACATTGGGAGTGAATAGTTTCATCCACAATGGAATCTACTTAATAATCCTCTTGAAGTAGGTGCCATCTTATTTCTGATATGTGTGATTTTAGTAATGCTAAAATTATGTTTAACAGGAAATTGATTCTAATTCACAATGGAATTTGAAAAAACAAATGGAAAAGATTTAAAAGGAGGCTTATGAATGTCAGCCTGTGACTCAAAACCAGAGCACAAGCATGACAGCCAAATAACATAAATCAATGGTATAGCCAAGATACCATCAAAACATGGATCTGAGCCAAAGCAGCTCAAAAGGTATCAAAAGGAAGAGGAAACTCACCCCTTTCCAAAGATATAATTCCCATCACCATAGGACAAAGAATAACAAAGTTATTCCTGCTCAAAGCTGTTGCTGAGCATAAACCTTAATTTTCACCTCTCATCTGAAATACAGAGTAAAAGGCTTAACCCCATCAAATAGGAATTCAAAATGAAGCTCTAAGTAAGGGCTATCCAATGTTACCAGCCAAACTGAGCTAGCACAAGTATTACAGAAGTTATGGCCAAATTCAGGCCAAATAAGGGTGAATAAAATATTCACCTCTCATCTAACTTCTACAGTTTTGGTGTGAGATACCTAAATTGGGGTCTTTTTGGAAAAAGCACAATCATGTCTATTTGATGGTGCCATTCATTCTCCCATATCCCATCTACAACAAAAGCTATAAGGCAAACAAGCCCAATACAGATTTTTGCCTAAAACACGCATATGTACAAAACTCTTGTGCATGGCATAACTTTGCCATATGTAATGAGAGAAATATCAAATGAGGTACCATTGTGTATAACACATACAGGGCTACACATTGAACCAACTCTGAGGCTGATATCTCAAAAACAGATAAAGGTATGGCTGTTTTAAGGTCAAAATCCCACAGTTTGGCCAATACAGCCTTACCATGGGATAATATCCCATAACCATGATTATGAGGTGTCAAAAAGACAAAGAAGATTTTTTTACTTCAACACCTCATAGTTCATTCAATACTGGGGACCCATAAAGGTTCTGTAAAGCATTCTACGCATCATACAGGTCAGAATCAGGCTGTGTGCTCCCAGATGAATATTTTCACCCTGTATTGGTAAAGACTTCCCATGTAAGATTTGTCTATGAGACTCTTGATAATAGTAACAAAATCAATAGTACTATGACTGTCCTCAATAGAAATATATAATATAATAAAATATTATAACCACAAATTTAAATATAATTATTAAAAATAATTATATAAAGAAATAAATTCAATTATTATTATAAAAAGATAATAATAATAAAAAATATATAATAATTATAATAAATCATAATTATTCTATTATTGTTATAGTCACTGACAGTTATAACAATAAGAATTGTAAAGCTCTTAATGAGGCAATTACATGTGGAAATATGAATATTAACCACTTATAAATAATATAAATATTATTTATAGGGTGTTGGTAAACACACGTAAGCTTTTAGTAAAAACAAGTAAGCCCTTACGTGTTTTTACTAAGAACATTAAGGCCAAAAATGACAATAACAATGCCATTTGTGGAATTTTTAAGGCTATGAATGCCATTTATGGAATTAGTAAGGCTATAAATGAAATTAATAATTCCATAAATGGCATTAATGGCCTTAAAAATGCCATTCATGGCATTGTTAATGTCATTTATAGCCTTAAAATTTCCATAAATGGCATTTTGAATGTCATTTGTGGCCTTAACAATGCCATAAATGGCATTAATGGCATTAACAATTCCATTGATGGAATTAATAATGCCCTTTATTGCATTTATAATTCCATTAATGGCCTTAAAAATGCCATAAATAGGCATATTTCATTTAAAAACCACCCCTTATGTCTTTTTAACATATAATTACGTGTTTTTACCATAAATTGGTAAAAACATGTAAGCTTTTAGTAAAAACACGTAAGGGCTTACGTGTGTTTACCAACACCCTATTTATAAAAGAATTATAACACACACTTTGCAGAAATAATCCTTATAGAATAAAATTCTATATAAAAAAACTAATACTAGATAAAAAAATATAGAACTTTAGAGAAAACTTGCTTATAATATTTATTTAATACAACAAGTTAAACAACCACAGTTATTATATTAAATAATGATTATAAGTTAAAAACACGTCTAAAATCAATAAATTTAAGGATAAAACAACTTTTTATTATAAGATTAAAGATTAAAGAGTTTTTAAGAGGAATTTGTGGATTTTAAAAGATATTTAAGATGAAAATTTTATAATATAAAATATATTATTGATGATTACAACAATAATCTGAATTCTATGACTTCAATTCTTTAATTTACAATTAATAAAGAATAAAATAACTTAAGAATTACTTTAATAATAAGATTTTATAAATAATAAAACTTTACCTTTTTAAATGTCTAATATGATTGGATTGATAATGAATGACGGACCAAAACAGTGATGAAAAGACTCTTTTTATGTCTTCAGAGCAGCTCTCATGATTCATAATGAATATAGAGGGGGTGCTCAGGTCAAAACTGAAAACCCATACTTAAAAACAAAGCTCTTAGCTTAAGGCAACTTGTTTTTAATTCCAATTTAAAGTTACCAGTGTTATTCTTAACTCCATGTAACTTTAATCCTCATTTAAACTAATTATTTTAAGTTTTTAATATAAATAAACTTATTTATATTAAAGTTCATCACATGAACAACTTGAAAATAGAGTTTCAAGCAGAAATCTCTTAAACTCAATTTTTAATTAATTTTTAAAGAAATTATAATTTTCTTTGAGCTTAATTAAAAGAGTAAATTTCCAGGCTAATTACACAGGAAATTTATTTGTAAAAGATACTTAAAATTTAATTTATATATAGATAATATTAAATTATAAGCTGTGTGAAATTTTCAAGCAAATCCATTAAGATTTGGATTTTTAATGAATTTTTAAAGTTATTGCTATTTTTACACATAAAATAGCAATACACACCAAACCTTAACTTTTGATAAGGTTTTGATGCTTGTAAATTTCAAGTTTTAATCTTATTTAAGGTTTTTAAGCTTTATTAAGCTTTGACAGTTCTTAAAACCTTGATTTCAAGCCTGCATATTGGGATTTACCCTTTGGCAGCTTGAAATTCCTGTCCAAATTGGGATAAAACCAGTTTAAACCTTAAGGTTGGATCAAAGTCTAATCTTAAAGTTTAAATAAGGTTGAAAATCCTCCAATACAGGTGGACAACCTTAATTGAATCATTGCAGATCCAAAAAGTTGGGTACCCCAGCTCTATTTGGTCTTTTTCCTTTGTCCCACCTTTTTGCGTGGATTTTGCCCTTTTATTTATTTAAAGCCATACCATGGCTTTAAACCCTTTTAAATTGAGCTCACGCAGGATTTACATTCTGTATGGCAAATCCTTAGCCAATTCAGTAAATATACACCACACCTCAATTTTAACTAAAATTTTGGTAAGTTTGCATTAACCTTATGCAACTTTAAAGTTAAGCTTATTTAAGCTTAAATTTAACAATTTTAAAAAAATGTTAAAAAAGTTACATTAGTACTGTGAGATTCTTAAATCTTCTAATAACACAAGAAATAAGTGTTTTTGGGTATAACACCTTATGGATGTACCCTAGGTTATTTTTGGTGTAGAATCCAAAAATGACATAATATTTATAACTTTGTTTATCCAAAAAAAAGTTATACTTATTTTTTGTTATTTTTTATTTTAATTTCAACTAAAAAGTCTGTTTAAGACAAAATTAGCTGTTTATAAAATCATTTGTGGCCTTATGGGTATGTTATACATACCTCACAGGCTCACATCCCAGATGTGGTTTCAAAACCACATCTGAGCCCAATACAGGCTATACAGGCCTTTATCAAACCACAAGTCTGTCCTTGAGAGTGAAAAATCTTCACTTCCTCTACGTGTAAAAGTCTAGCAGCCTTTTCACCCTGTTTCAGGATAAAAGGAGGCCTTTTCACTGCCAGAAAAGGAATCCCCATCCTTCTCTTGGATTCCTACGTAGTACAACTGTCAAAAATAGTTATACTCTTGGAAATAATCAGGTTATACTTTAAATTTAAGTATTTTAGCTCTTATTAGAGTAATCCAACTGGTAATACTCCACCCAGGGCTTTCAGCAGTGCTCACCACCACTATTATAAAATAGTAAATCCCTTTTATCATCATTAAAACCCTCATTATTATAAATTAAACTCTTTGAAAACTATTTTCACCATGTCACAGTCATAGTTAAAGCTTGAAAACACTATTATACACCTTTATCATAGACTTAGCCTCACAATGAACTTAAGATACCATTACAAAAAAAATGATCAAGCAAATTCAGGAGCTACTTAGCTTTCAATACACAGCCATTAAGCTTTGTCACCCAAAAAGGCTTTAATTTCATGTGGTAGGCCATCACTGAAAAGGAAAAGGGTAAATTCTACTGAAAGGCTTTCATCCAAGTTTGAAATCCAGAAGGATATCCTGAATTTCCACAAAAGATTTCTGAAAAAGATGTGCAGAGCTACTATTAGTCCCAAAGCTCAACTTATGAGGGGAGAAAATTTCTATTTGATACAAAAAGAGACAAGCCAAGCAATTAAACTACCACAAAAAGCAAAAGAAAATTATTAGATGATATAGGAGAATTGGAAATAAACTTGAGCCCTCAAAATAACTCAAATTTTTTGGAAGAACCAGTGAGTATTTGGTCAATTTTGGTATGAAAATGAATCACTGAAAAATAACCTCTTTTTATTAGACTCCATATTGATCAGATACAGCCACCATTCATGCACAAGTTCATTGAAAATATTTTTCATCCTCCTGCAGATGGGAATTGTGGATTTCATGCAGTGGAAAAGGGATTTTCATTTTCAAGCCCACAAAAGGAAAAGAGCTGGAGAGAAGTGAAACAAGATTTGATAGAAGAAATTTATAAGAATCTTAATTATTACAACAAAGTATTTGGAGGAGCAGTGGGAATGGATAATATAAGAGATAATCTGAAGGCTAAAGCTATTACAAATATGGAAAACTGGTTAAGTAAATGGGATCATGTTCCAATATTGACAAATATATATAAGTGTCCATTTTTATTTTTCCATACAGATTGGCAGAACTACCCATCACATACATTCCTTCCAACCCTATGCAGTCCATGTGGAGTCTCAATTATGCATCCAATCTCCCTAGTTCATATAAATGGTAATCATTGTATGCTAATTATTTTAAATTAATATGAGATTGGCAAATTACCTCTTCCTGAATTTCCACCACAGTGTCCTGCAGCACATTTACATTGATCAGCCTCAAATTGGAGAAGAGTATATTCCAGATCACCTTTATATAGAAAATTATTTTTGTTTCTTAATTATAGAGTCTGTTTTCAAATTTCTGAGCAAAACATCCCATTTAGTGTGGATTTAGTAATCACTTGGATGAGTGGATTTAGCCAACTAAATCCATGAAAGGCATGAAGGCATATCTGAATCCACATTTCTATATGTAGGTATAGGCATAAATTTGAGGTGGAGGCATGGAAATATCACTCCCCTATATTAATATTTAATGATTAATATATTTATGGTGATTCATTATTGTCACCAACATATAATAAATGTGTGAGGAATTGTTATTTAATAGTAAAATACAATTTATATTAATAAGAGAATCATTAAAAATAATAATAAAGAGAAAGATATCATGATAAGGGAAAATAACCTTTTTCAATGCTTAGGAAAATAATTTTTATTGATTGTATTCCTCAGAATATAAATAAAAATTCTTTAAATTGTATTTATAATAACAAATAGAGAGAATTAAAAATTTATCTATTTTTATGTGGATTTAGACAATTTAAGAGAATTTAACAAAAACAATAAACAAAGTGGGTCTTTTTTCTTTAAAAATATAATAGCTTTATAGCTGAATAATAAAGAAACTACCTTTCATTTTAATGTTTGAGTGTTTTTGATGTGTCTGAGGGGGAAACAGAGAAAGAAGAGGTCCTTTTATTGTATATATCCTGATTTCTAGTGACCATACACCTTCTAGTAGACATGTAATGATGATATACACTGGAATTTATCATTAATGTAAGGTTTTGTGAGGCTTGAGGTATGTTTTACATAGCCAAATAGGCCACAATTATCTTAAAAATAAATTCTGAACTATGCATAACCCATAAGTCATGCATATATTCGAAATTCATCATTTTTGATTTCAGAAAAGATGGATAACTTTTTATTGAGTAAGTAAATCCATAGATTTGAGGCCAGATTTGGATCGTACACAGGATTTCACCTAGGGTAGCTCCATAGAGCTAATAAGCTTAAATCAACTCTTTGAGGTGGTAATATGGAAAATACTTCAATACGACATAAAAGATCCATGAAAATTTTTGTTTTTCTCAATTTCACACCAAAATAATGGGAATGTGAGAAATCCCATGTTACATATACACTAGGAATAGTTTTATGCATTTTTGTGGCACTTAGTATTATGGTATTCTCACATACACTTTTGGTACACCCATAGTGGATATCTCACTTGAAGCCTGAATGTCTGTTTTGACATGAAAAATAGTCAAGGGGGACAAAAGACATCAAAGAGAGCCAGGGTACCCAACTTCTGAGGCCTCTGAGGCATGGACAGCCCAAAGCTTGGATCCATGGCTGATCTTGGGGCAATTAGTAAAACAAAACCTTTTAGGAATTTGGTTACCAAGTCAAAACTTCATTATATCATAAGAAAATAGCAAATAAGCTACCATTTTGATGTGCCAAGGACGTAAAGAGCAACTTGGACTCCTGTAACCATGTCAATTCTTAATTATTTTCCATGGATAAACCCCAAAAGATTAATTAAAACCTTTTTTGGACTATTATCCATTGATTTACATCATAGCAACCAGCCATATACTGCTATTTGCAATTCTATGTAGAAATGAGGTAAAAAATTCAAAAATTCATTAAAAATACAATTCTTGATGAATATTTCTTAAACTTTCAGAACCAATTACAAACTGGAAATTTCAAATAAAAACCAAAAAATATTTATACTTTTGAAAGTAAAACTCAAAGATTTACTTACAGTCCATCTTTGATGATTCCACGTGAAATACTGAATCTTTAAAAATTCACAGAAAATACACTCTGTGATGAAATTTCCAATAACATTGATAGCTTTGAGAGAAAAATTATTATTTTTAAACCAAAGAATATTTACAGTTATTTCTCCTTTTATTCTTAACCATAAATGGGTTGGTAGTCATGTAAAAGCATCAATTAAGTAATAATGATAATCTTACATGACAACAAATGATTCAATCAATAATCCAAAAATTATTAATGTTTTATCACTCACTTTTTTTTCTCTTTGCTCCATGGCATTCCTCTGTGAGCTTTCGTATACTTAAAAGAGGCCTCCTCTTGCTGTTTTTTCCAAATCATCTCATTAATCAATTATACCTTTATTACTAACAAGTAAGTATTAGTTAAGCTTTTCTTAAGTGTTTCATTCTTTCAGAATCAATAAGAAAGATGTTAAATAATAGTAAGAAACTATATATTTCTGTAATCTTGTTATGAATCAATTTTGATCCTTTAAATCCACAATTATCCATCAAATTTCTCTACTATTATCTTTCAATAAGTTCTGTGGAGTATTAGTGAGTGTTTGTTTTAATTCTTAAAGTTTTTCTCTAGTAATGGTTTTCTTTGAGGGTTATTTTTATTATTATCCTTATAAAACAGAATTATATATTAAAAGAATTTTGTAATTTTAATAAAGAAGATTTATTATTGAATTCTTCTTGTAATTAATTCTTGTAGACAGTTACTGCTTACTGTTATAATCACTATTAGTGTATAACAAGTAAAAGAAATAATCAATTATTTAATTATTTGATTATGGTTATAATAATTCATATTATTATATTTCATAATAACAGTCATAGTACTGTTGATTAATAGTAATATTATCAACAGTTTCATAGACACATCTTACAGGTTTGGTGATGCTTACATCATTATGTGTAACTCTAATTTGATGACATCATAAGCTTTTCAAATGATTTATCTTCATGGATTATAATATTTTTAATCATAAAATACCAGTATCTAACAGTTTTGTAAGGTTGGACTATGAAACAATAAGTAAAAATTACTAATATTTTACTTATTGTACTATGAATGTCCTTATAAATGAAATAAATAAGATGAAAATAACTATAATAATAAAGAATTATTATAATTATGGCATAAAATGATTATATTATTAAGTAAATATAATAATATAATTTATATTATAAAGAAAATAATATAATAAAATAAATATATAAAATATAAGATAATTGATATATTTGAAAGCACTTTATTATTGTTACCAACAAATAATAAAGGCGTAAAAAATTGTTTTTTAATGATAAAAACCAATTAATAACAATAATATTACCAATATTAAAGCTATGAAATAATATAAATACTATTTATAGTAATTATAGAATTATTAAAAATAATAATAGAGAAAAATTATTATAATAAGAGAAATAACCTACTTTAAATGCTTAATGTAATAATTTTGAATAAATTTACGCCTAGAAATGTAAATACAACTTATTTAAATTGTAGTTACAATAAAACTTAAGAGAAATTACAAATTTTCTTGATTTTATGTGGAATTGAGATTTTTAAGAGAAATTTAAACAAAACAATTAAATAATTGTAATAATCACATAAAAAATGAAGATTATTATAAGATGATCTTTGGTCTTTAATAATATAAAGGTTCTATATATAAATAATAAAGAAATTACCTTTTTATTTAATGATTTAATGTTTTGTAAGCGTCTGAGGGGAAAGCAGAGTAAAAATAGCTCTATTTATAGTAGATACCTCCCTCCTAGAGTCCAAAAGGCTTCTAATAGACTTGCACTGATAATATCCACTGGAATTTATCAATATTTTAAGGTTTGGTGATGATTACATCATGATCAAACCATCTTATCTCATTATTGCGCCATTATTTAGAGTTATCACTATGACTCTACATTTGATGACTTCAAGGCTTGGAAGAACCCCAAAATTCGTGGATTTTCTTATTTTTAATCATAAACTAACAGTATTCACCAGTTTTATCACTCATATGACTGTTAAACTTAATTTAAGGTTACAGTGAGTGATCATAAATGATCAAATTAAGCTCAAACTTTGATCCTTAATACCTTTTAGGATTTACATGCTACAGCACTTCAGAGAGTGAAATCTAATAGCTTTGCATAACCTTATTATGCTGCCAAGAGCATTTTATTATATCATCAAAACTCTATGTTTGATGATTTTTCTTGTAATTCATCTTTTCTGTCAAAATTTAATATTTTAAACTTCAAACCATGATTTCAAGGGGTTATACCTTGAATATTATAATACAAAATACATAATTATTCACGAATGAACTAGTAGAATCCAACTGTCTACTTTTATCTGAGTTTGAACCACTTTCACAACAAAGTGGTCAACAGCTCTGTTGATTTTAATCAATAATCCTTTACAGGTTTTAACCTTGTTTATAACTTGTGAAATAAACTTCATTTCTGTATTTCCACAGTAATTACGTGATGACTTTATTTTTGGTTCATCACTCTATCATGCATATTTCAAAAGATATTAGCTAAAATCCTTGAATATATGCGTTGACCAAAAAAGTGCATATATTCAGCTTAATTCCTTAATTATTGACTTTGGAGCTTAGCTTATTAATTGTTTTATATGTGAAATTTTATGGAAAGTTTAATGGTACCATTTCTTTCACATGTTGTTTCATTGGCCTTTGAAATAAATAAGGATTTATGTTTTTCATAAGGTATTATTACTTATAACTCATTAAATATTGACTTTACAGATATGCCATAAAAATAGTATATGTGTATTTTACCATGGGTAATCCAGTGGTATAACTTATTTCACATGTTTATTCATTGGTTTTTAAGTTAAACCAAGTTTTATGCCAATTTATGGCATTTTTGTAGTTTTAAGGTAATTATTTTTAATATATAATTATTTTAAATAATTCTTGTGACCTTTTTGGGTATGTGGTCATATCTCAAATGTTCATAAGTTTCATCTTGTATTTAACTGTTGGAGTTAATGATCATGAATGATCATTTTTAAGCCCAAAGTTAGAGCCTTTATACCTTTTAAGTTCTTTATTCTAAAGCAATTCAGAGATTAAATTTTGATAGCTTTGCATGTCCTTACTAAGATTCTAGGGGGATTTTGTTACATCATCAAAACTCTATATTTGATGATTTTTCTTGTAACTTATCTTTTCTGTCAAAATTTCCTATTTTAGACTTCAAGCCATGATTTCATAGGGTTTTAACTTGAATATCATGATCAAACTTACATATTATTCATGTATGAGCTAGTATAGCCTTAATATCTCATTTTATTCAGCTTGTACTACTTTTAAATTGAAGTGGTCAACAGCTATTATTATTTTTCCTATTCTCCTCTTATAGATTTTAACCTTGTTTATAACTTTCAAAATCCAGATTATAAATTGCTTCCTATAGGAATTGAGTGGTAACTTTCTTTTGTAAGCAAGCTGCTATCATGTTTAATTAAAAATGTATCAGCTAAAATGCATGAATATATGCACTGATCTTGAAAGTGCATCTATCCAGGTTATCTTGGTAAGTATTGCTTCTACAGATATGGCATAAAGATGTCATATATGTTGTTTTTGATGAGGAATCCAATTGTGGAATTTACTTCCAATGCTTTGTGAGCCTTTGAGATATGACCACATATCCAAAAAGGTCACAACAAACTTTCTGCACTACTTATACTTATAATAATTATCTCAAAGACTAGTAAAAATACCATAAATAAGTACAAAATCTGAATTAATTCAGATTCTAATGAGTAAAAATTTGAAATGAGTTACACCATTAGATTCCCCATGGTAAAATACAAATATGTCAGTTTTATGGCATATCTTAAAAAACAATAATTACTCAAGAATAAGTAAGAACACCCTAAAAAAGGTATAAAACCTTATTTAACTCAGAAACCAATGAAAGAACATGTGAAATAAATTGTACCATTGGATTATCCATAAAGGGAAACACATAAGACAACTATAAAGCTATTCTCTGAAGTCAATACTTAAGGAATTAACTTGAATATATGCACTTTTTTGGTCAATGCATATATTCATGGTTTTTAGCTAATAACTCTTGAAATATACAATATAGAGGGATAATCCAAAAGCAAAGTCACCATGTAGTTACTATGAAAACACAGATACAAACCCTATTTTATAAGTTTAAACAAGGTTAAAACCTTTCATAGATTATGGACTAAAATCAATGGAGCAGTTGACCACTTTGTTGTGAAAGTGGTCCAAACCTAACAAAAAGTAGACAGTCAGATTCTAATAGTTCATACATGAAGAATGATGTAATTTTGGGTATAATATTCAAGGTATAACCCCTTGAAATCATGGCTTTAAGTTTAAAGTATCAAATTTCAACAGAAAAGATGAGTTACAAGAGAAATCATCAAAAATATATCTTTGATGATGTAAATGGAATGCTCTTGGAAGCTTAATAAGGACATGTCAAGCTATAAGAATCAAATCTCATAATAGCTGTAGCCCGTATAACTTAAAAGTTATTAATGATCAAAGCTTAAGCTTACATTTGATCATTTATGATCACTCACTGTAATTATATTTTGAGTTTAACAGTTATATAAGTGATAAAACTGGTGAATACTATTAGATTATGATTAATACTAATAAAATCTACAAAGCTTAGGCTTCTTCCAAGCCTATGATGTCATCAAATTCAGAGTTATAGTGATAACTCTAAATAATGGCATAATAATGAGATAAGATGGTTTGATCATGATGTAATCATCACTCAACCTTAAACTACTGATCATTTCTAGTAGATACCATCAGTACACGTCTACTAGAAGCCTACTGGAATCTAGAAGGGAGGTATTTACTATAAATAATGCTCTTTTTACTCCATTTTCCCCTCAGATGCATCAAAACATTAAAACAATTAAATCAAAAGGTAAAATCTTTATTATAATCATCATTTTTGACATGAGTACTTAAATTGTTCTGCTGTTTTGCTATAATTCTTTTAAAAATCTCATTTCCATGTAAAATCAAGAAAATTTGTAATCTCTCCTATTTTTATTTGTAAATACAATTTAAATAAGTTTTATTTACATTATTTGGTGTAAATTCATCCAAAATTATTATATTAAGTGTCAATAGTAGGTTATTTTCTCTTATTATAATAATTTCTCTCTATTATTACTATTAATAATTCTTCAATTAATATATAACCTTAATATTGGTAATATTATTGCTATTAATTGTTTTTTATTAATAAAAAACAATTTTTTACGCCTTTATTATTTGTTGGTAACAATAATAAAGTTCTTTTAAATATATTATTATATTCATGTAAAAATATAATTATTTTTACACCATAATTATAATAATTCATTATTATTCTAATTATTTTTATCTTATTTATTTTCTTTATAAGGACATTAATAGTACAATAAGTAAAATATTAGTAATTTTTACTTGTTGTTTCATAGTCAAACCTTCCATGTTTATTCATTTTTTTCTGATATAATCAATAATTGATGCCTTTTTATGGAATCTTTACTTATTTTATAAATATAATTTGCAATTTTATTTCTAAATTAATTTTGTAAAGTTTTTTGGAGACCTTTTTGGATATGTGGTCAAATCTCAAAGGCTCACAGAAATCCCAGATTATCTTCTTTCAAAATATATAGGAAACAAAAACCACCATGCTCTGTGATATTTCTTTTGATATATTGCATGCAAAACCTGTATATTGTCTTCAAGCTCTTTATCAGATTCAATTGCAGTTGAATTTTGCAATTGTGCTGCTAAAATACCACGTTTGAGGAGGGATCTGGATGAGATATTGGCAATTGTATCCTTTTGTAATTTGAATAACTTCCTTTAGTTTTTTTCAGTGTAGGTAAATGAGGTGCCAAAAAGGTTTTGAATTGAATGGTATGTAAAATTGAGCCTTTAGATAATTTGATGGTGAAACAAAAAAATGTTGAAAAAAGGTTATGGCTATAAGATTTTTGTGAAAATACTCAGGAGTTGGGAGAAATAATTAAGGATTTAGGAAGGAAAAATTAGGTTTATGGTGATCCTAAATACTCAACTTACATAAAAATTGAATTCCCAATTTTTACAAAGAAAAATTTGTGTCTTAAAGCCATTATTTGGTGTAATCAAACCCCCCTGGTATGAAAATAACACTCAGAAAAATATCTGCATATTTTGAGACTATTGTTATTTATCATCAAAACCCATAATTTAGGTCAAAAGGAAAATTATTTGGTACTTCAAAGCTCATACACTCAAAGGTGTCCAATGGACCAAAAATTAAATTTTGAATTTGAAAAAAAAAAAACTCAGGATTTAATATTTATAATTTTGCCTTTTTAACTGCTGCTATTTGATGTATACCCATGAGAATTTATCTTTTTTTAGAAATCATTTCAAATTATTCTTATTTATTTTTTGCTTAACTTTGAAAAAAAACAAGTATGAAAAAGGATTTTTTTCTTTTTTTTCTTTTATATGAATTTGATCCACTAAGCTTTATTAATCAAAGTAATGGAAGTAATTCAAAGTCCTTATCATCCTTACTGTTATAAGATGTGGAAATTTATTCTCTTATTAACTTCAAGCTAATTTTGAATATGAATCAGAAATTTGGAGCCATTTATTAATTAAATAGTCAAGGTTAATTGTAGAAATGGGTATATAAGCTCAGGTTATCTTTTGTGAAGGTAGAAAGATTGCTTCCTGCAGCAGTGACTATTTAAAATTTGGAGCACTGTACTTCTTTATAAATAAAAACATTTTATCAAAAGTCACACATCATTAATATTCAAAGCTTCTTTGTGTCTATATAAAGATTAAAGATTAAAGAAAATATCAAAAAAAAAACTCTTCAAAAGATGAATTCAACAAATGAAATGTACCAACTCCAAGAGCTTTATAAGACAAAGTGTCTGCCTTGGAATATCCTCTCAAATTTAATATCATATTTTTTTGTTATAATTGGAAATTCAACTGGAATTGTTGGGGTTTTTTGGTATATTCAATGAATTAAAACCTTTTCTATTTTTTAATGTCTTTTGCTTTTATTTTAGTGTTACTTTCCAAAAACACTATGTTTGAATACAAAACTTCAATCATATTCTTCAGTAAAAACTTATTTTTGAACTTTTTGGGTCCCTTCGTCTGAACCAATGGAGATTTTCTGAGGATTAGGGGTTGAATCAAAGAATTTAAGCTTCTCCACCTAGAGTATATACAATTAGGAAACCTTTTGACCAAATCAACTTGATTTTTTTTAGGTTAGAAATATGGTCATTTTTTCTTTCTTTCTAAATGCGCATGGACAAAACTTGTTCTTGCATTTATTTCTAAAAGTGACGACTTGCAATATCCATTTAATTCAAACTCAGACCCCTTTGCTTTTACATATGCCAAAATAGGTTTGAAAATATTGCTTAAATATACGTCTTGAAATGATTCACTTCCATTTTTTTCATCCCGAAATGCGTAAATTGGCGTTCACGCTTGCTCATGAGGACAGTTTTGTCAGCCTTGTGCTTATTTAAGAAATTTATGCCTTATTGGTGCTTTATTTCATCATATGATTGACTACAACTGCAAGCCAAAGTAGCTACCGCAACCAGCTAGGAATGTTACCACTAGCGTCTAGGGCAGAGCTTGGAGAAACTGTAAACATGTAGCAGAAGGAGAAAAAACTCAAGATCAATCGAAGCATTGGAGTGTTGAGAAAATTTCGCCGATAAATTTTGCCTGCTTAAATTCATGTCTGATTGTAGAAACAAGAACTAATTTGAATCGATGAACTCAACAGAAAGTAGGATCTCTATAGATTTCATCTCTCAACATCTCAGACGGCTTATTTTTAATTACACTTCTGGATAATCATTTGGTTTTGTCTCTCAAATGAATTAGCTGATCATCACACATAAAACGCAAAGAATTAGCATAGCCGTCATACTCTGTGGTTTGCAATGTGTAGCTAAACAGGTTTCTGATACTGATGGCTAGCTTAGCATGCCTTCAGTCTACCTTGCTCCATACTGCAAGAGCACTGGCATTGGTTTGATTTTACGTTTTCCAACCGGTTGGATTGATTTTGCCGCATAAGTTATCTGATTTGTATTGAGTATCCAAAATTAGTAAAAATTTGATCAAAGGAAAGGTTTTTTGATTGGTTTATATGAAGAAAAAACAATATATAGATAAAAGCTCAGCTGTATTTAAATTAGCTCAGCTTTCATTCTTGTATGACTCCTTTTCTGCTATTTTACTTGTCTATTTTTTCTCGCTTTGATACTCTATATCAACTCTTTGCCTTTTTCAAAACCTCATAGCCTCTGACAGCGTTTTTGATAGCGGCTTGGTGTCTCAACTTTATCAAAGGCTGACATTTTTTAGTTTGGTTTCCTTATGTTATAAAACCTTCCAAGCTTTTCTCTTATAAAACTAGTAATAGAGTGTGAGTGTCGTGTACCTAAAATTTGATGCTTCTTGCCATGGTTAGTACCTGAAGTACTCAAGTCGACTGTGATTTTTTTTCTTTAAACGCTTTTTGCCACTATCCCTTCGTCCACAGATGCTAGCTCATCAGATATTATTTAGTTACTCACGTGTTCAGTAAGTTATAGCTGTTTTACTGGGTCCGAATTCTTGATTTTCTTTCTTGTTTTTCATAGATGAACTGAAAACAATGGAACAGAAAAAATAGTCGATTCATGCATTTACCTTTATGAAGAACAATGTAAAACTTCTGATATTTTGAGCTTCTCTAAGATTGTAGACGCCTTGCGCATTAATTTAGCTTTTCTCGAAGTTCGGAAAAGAATAACGTGGCAAAATGTCATTATGATTTACTCGTTTTGACAATAATAAGTACAAAGAAAGTGGGGGGTGATTTTGAAAGGTGATTTCCCCCGTCAAAGCTCTTTCTAAAAATGGCCAGATTGTTCCAAGACTTTTAATTCGAAAAGAAACATCATCGTTTTCTGAGATATTGAAGGAAAAACTTCATCACTGGCATTTCACAAACTTCTTAGTCTTTCACTTCTTTGAAAATGTATCTATTGTGAAGATTGACTTACCTTCAACAGGTGCGTTAACAGCCCCTCTCCTCGGTCCGAGAACAAGTCGGTCTTTGGGGCCATTCCCAATCGGAATGTAATGGCCTTCTCCAATCATGGAAACAAGTCGGAGGAGAACTACCGGATTGGCATCTGTCGTCGACCACTGAGCGATATTCATGTTTCCGGCTGGATCTTGAAATTCCTCGAATCTTAAAAGCATGTTGAAATGGCGCCTGAAGTGATGGAGGGTCTCAAGGCTACTCAGCACCTTTCCAAGCTCAATCTTCTTGTCCCGATTGTTTTCGCGTCTTAGCAATTCGGCACTGCCGCCTCCATAGGGATTCACTGGGTCTGCGGTCGTTTGGTCGAAGTTGCTCAGCTACTCAGATAAATGCCACATTCATCAATACCCCACAAGACACGCACCTTGAGTACCGTTAAGGATGCATAGCGGTACCCCACCCTTCTTTGGCCTTCTGCTCAATAGAAACTCGTCATCAGGATATCCAGCACAATGCACTGCTGCTGCAGTAATATGCTCGGGTCCGAGTTTCAATAACATATCAAATACCAGATGGGCCCCGTTGGAATATCTAAGTAACAAATAAAATTTAGCTCAAGTTCAGAAATATGTTTGAAATATCGTAAGCTCAAAGCTATTTTTTGAATGTCTAAAGCCCAACTGACCCTACTAAAAAGGTTTTGTCTCGTGAGGTATCCCAAGCATCTGCCGCGTGGTCGATGATAGATTTGGTGAAGCTAAGTTCATCTACACCTTCAACTTTGGGAGGATAGCTAACGGAATGCCTCAAGCTGTTAGAGGAAAGAAGTTTTTTCAAAAGTTAAGTAAGTATAGGTAATGAGGAGATAATACAAAACCACTCGTGACTAGTTTTCAAGAATTTTTAACAATAACGTGCTATAAGATGTTCACTTGCAATTATGCGGTAGACAAATAACAAAAAAGACGCACTCATTCCAATGTTTTTTGTAACCTTGAGGGTAAGCCACAATCATTCTTTCCCGTGCTGCTAAGTTGTCGTAACTGTCTGCGGTTGTCCTCGTTCGAAATTTGTCAGGCTCTTCATTGGCACCGTGAAAGGCAATAATCAAAGGGCAACCTCGTACTCCCTCAGTAGAATATGGTACGAAAAATAAGACTTTTCGATTTAACAAATGCTGGTAATACTTTTGTGTTTCGGGATCCTTAGGAGGAGGAGATTGCCTAACCGATACAGTCACCGGAATCACGATTCCCTTTGATGAAGGGTTTTCCGCCATGGTATGATATAGAAAGGGTTATATAGGTAAAAACTAAAATATGTGTTTACGTGTGTGTTTTCAGAAATAGTCAAAAGGAAACGAATTACAAAATTCTTGTCCGTTGAAATTATTAACGAGTAGAGCTCTTTCTACAATTTTTATATTCCTTATCAATTACTGGAATTATAATGATGGAATGATGGTAGCACAATTGAACATTATTTTTCATGTGACTCTTCGGAATTTTGGAGTCCTTTACTCGGAAAAAAGGCTTTTCCTTTCAATGTAGTTTAGGGGTTAGGTGACAACAAAAAAAACAAAGCTGAAAGTACTAAACTGAGCCACCAAAAATAAGTCTTACAACCTGCTAAACTTTTTACTTAGGCGTTATCTGCAATTAGGAAGAAAACCAAGGGCCCTCATAGGTTTTCTCTACCCAAGCTAAAATTTCGTTAGGCAAAGGGAGTTTTGAAGTGGGTTTGAAGTGGGTCCTGGTACCGGTCGGCCCATGTTGATCAAGAAGGGATAATTTACTTTGTACTACATATCACTTATGGATTACCCCACAAAAAGAAAAAATGTGGACCCTTGTGTGAAGAATTATTTTAGTCTAACAAGCCGTTATGAACTACAATCAAATATTACAACGACATTTCAAGCATAGAAAAATTAATTACAAAACAGAAAGATTTTCCAACGTCTTCTGGCAGCAAGGTGGTGATACCGGAACCTACGCTTTCCTATTCCTCAACAATGGGCTTCACGTGGACCCAGGCGCACAAATGACATAATAAACTTTGTGACGCGTCATACAGTATTACACTTGAAGTCCACGAAGTAGGTTACTTTGACACCTGTGGCCAAAGGTGAAACTAGCAGCCGACCTAAAAATTAACTGAAGCATCGGGCTGCGTAAAAACAAATGAATTAGGCACTTGTCAACCAAGTTAAAGAGTCTTTCAAATACAAAGAAATAGTTATACAAAAGGCGCAACCCAATCTTTCTGTTAAAAGGACATCCTTGAAGCATAAACTCACAAAGCAGCTAAAGCGAGCTGAAATTTTTTGCAGTTTTCGGACGCCATCAAAGTCATTGTTGAGTAAGACTAGGCGCTGGCGTAGGATAAACTGAATTGCACATGTAAAACCAGAAACTAGGTCCTCGAGTTGGAGGCCAAAGAAATACCTAACATCGCCAGTACAATAAGCTATAACAAAAAAACGCTGCTTTAACAAGCTTCCTTGAGGTGAAACAATTCGTCCGGAGATAGGTTGAATAGAGTCTTAGAGCATCCACACGAGCACAGGTAAAACTGGGAGCTAAAATAGCGTGATGTACCTCCATCGCTGCGAAATGCCTCCCCGATTTGCTACGCCCATTATCAGAGGTGTTAATTTGGGGAGGTAAAAATAGTTTCACAAAAAACTTGATTTTTTGTAAATCGTCATGGGTGACTAACTTATCGAAGGGTGGTAAAAGGGTGCTTTTGAAGCATGGGATGCGTTCTTTCATAGGAATCTCGCTGTTTTACGGAAGGCAGAAAGCTGCCACGTGTTGCATCCCAAGGCTACTTTATTTTGGCTTTAGGTTTGTGCCGATTCATTTCTCACTGGCAGGAGATAAAATTGCGCAAGTTCACTATGCACCATTGTTCCTGCTTTAACAGAAAATAGCTGGACCACCTAGTAAAATAACAGGACACATCGTTACTTCTTCAGGCCACAGTAATGCCAAAACTGGGCTGGTTGCAAGCTTATGAACACGAGCCCACTAGGCTGGCCTTTGAGCTCAGCAAATTAGCACGCGCGCAGCTTGTAAAACAAGCCACTCAAAAATAAAAGTCTACAGGCTACAAGCTATTAAGAGGGGATGTCCTCGCCCAAATCACATAAATCCCAAATAGGACCAAATACGCGAAATGTTTGGATTAGGAGTCAACCAAATCTGTAGCGCGTCTTTGCGACCTAACATGTAACTGAATGACTGTTGAACCCTGTGTTCAGGATGCTTTTTAGAAACAACGACAGAAACACTTGTAGTTTTCCAAAAACTTGCAAGAGAATGATTATATATTAGGGAATAAGGCTAACATGATTGGCTTTGAATTGGGGGTTCTATTGCAGAAACTTTGGGGAAAAGTTGATGCAAATGATTTTGAGATTTTTCTTCAATGTTGATTGCAAACAGGTCGCATATTTGAGACCAAGTTTTGCAGCTTTGAATCTTGCTCTTGAGCTCCTTGCGACTAAACTTTCTTACGGATGTGGCGTCGTTTTCCTGAATCTTAGTAGATTTAATATCCATCGTTGATAGACAATACCTAGTTAACCTCAACGAAACCATTGTTCAGCATAATCAAGCATGGCATTGTGTAAGCATGAATTTACACACTTTGCATTGGGATAGCCTTGCCCTGTCAGTATGCCTGCTTTGATGTAACGGGGCATGACCTCGGCAACTGGATCAAGCAATCCTTCTTTCCTGAAACAAGAGACATTACTCTCCGCCCCCCGCGCAATCATAACTCGAGCAACACCAGTTAAAGACTTTATTTTTTCAAAATCTTGCGCTCCAAAACAGTCACCGTTTGCAACGACAGGCAGTGGATCTTCTTCAGGATGCCGAAGATTATTGACATAATCCACAATTTCTTTCAATCGGTGCAATAAGGCAGGCTCAGTAGACCGCATGGGTTGGGTCCGACAATGAACAGTTAAGCAAGAAACCCCTGTACTGCAAATATCCTTGATGAGTGCTAGTGTGTCTTTTTGTTCGGGCAACAACCTAATCTTGACAGAAATAGGATGTGAGGGCAAATTTTCAACCAAGTGAGATAAAATCTGTGCGGATTAAAAAGTCATTTGCCCAACTTAAATCAGCGTAAAGCGCGAAAGCGATTTAGACATCGGGCTTAAACGCACACTACATAGTTTAGCAGGTTCCTTTAACAAAGCCGCCCCCATACCACCTTTAAGAGAAAAATCCTGGGTCGCAGAGTTCAGAGATACCAAAAAAGATCGTTTAATGATTTTTTAATACAATGATCTAACCAAACCAATGGTAAAATCTCTTTTATGTGTTTGGGTTGGACAAACCTTTGGGCATCCGCAGTTCAAGTCAATACCACTAACATCATCTGCAACCGTTTTGGCCGCTTGAAGCGCAAGCTCTTTATCAGCACTACCTATTTGATAAATGAGGCGAGATTTCCTAGTATTGCAAATATATTTAGCATTGAGATTGAAGGCAGGAGCTGGAAGTTTTTTACTTAGTTACTCTATAGGATGCGTCTGCCATATCGATGTCATGCCAGAATTCTTGGTGTATTGTATTGTGCCACTAAGTTCTACATCAAGTGTGAACACGTAACAGTTACTGGTAGTTCAAACTATGATAAGAGGAAAGGACCATTTACTAACGATCAACTGCTCTGGTTGAGCCGATGATAGCTTTGTCAACAATCTCAGGTCCCCACACTAAATCCGCGCCGTACTCAAGTGCAAGCAACCGGGTAGGCACTGTTATAGCAACGAGTGACCACATCAGCGTTGGAGTATCCGTTCTAGGTGATAAAAGCTCGAGCGGTACAGCTTACAGGTTCCAATCCTAACCATGGGTGCCAAATAAAGGCCGGGGACATACAAACCAGAGCGTGGGTTGGACGTGCTGACAGGAAGAGCATCATCAGCTGGAAGCAAATCCAATCGAGTGCGTTTGACCTGGTGCCGAGGGATGTCATCGGGGCTCGAATGCGAAGATATAGATGCACTCCGGCTTCGCGTAAGGTTTGCCATTGCAATAGCGGAACGATGGACAACTCGTCCTAGTCTCGTTGAAGGGCTAAAAATTGAAAGCCAGTTCATCCGGAGTCGGAGCCGGAGGGCGGGCGGTGCATGCAGCTGCTGCCTGCAGAGAAAATCGAGCGGAGTGCGCGCAGCCCGACTTTGATTGCCGCTGCGCACATAATTCAGTGTAGGCTACATTTCTTGCTGGCAATCAGGAAGCTTTCTAGCAGGTTTCAGGGCATTCTAGAGTCTCTCAAGAAAAAAACATTGTGGTATTAAAAGAACCTCAATTAAGCGAAGAAATTTCGACTATTATTTAAATGACTAGACTTCATCCAAACATCAATACTAAAGCAGTGGGTACTAATTACACCATAATTCAGATATTTTGGGAAGAAACCTTGATAGATTATTGATGATGATTATTTTTCGAAAAAACATCTTCTGACTAAGGAATTAATATTCTTAACTATATGAGCTTACTAGTTAATGCTAAGTCTAGTTTTGTGGTTTGGGAGAAAGAAAAATCACAACCATAATTCAAAACATGGGATATTGATAACTATGTACTCTTGGCTTCAACTCAATGTCCTAAGTTGAGCTATTATGATATGATTTCCTTTATTTTATTCTTTCTAAAAGAATAATTGGAGATGTAAATTATTAATTACTTCTGTCAAATTTATTTCCCCTTTTGTAAAAATCAGCTTTTGGTACAGGATAAGGTTGACATTTTCAATGTCCCAAAATTTATTGTAGAGTACCCCACTTTATTGTCAAATATTTTGATATTATAGGATTATTATATAAATTTTGAATCGGTAGTTCAAAGTAATATAATGAAAATCTATGGCTCTATGGAAAGAATTGAAATGTTTGACAAATATATCACAAACCACCATTCAAATTAAATGATTGACTTTGAAGAAAAAATTGGAGCAGAAAATCAGACTGGATAATCATTAGTAAAAGAATTATCTATTCAGCTTCAGTATCACCTAGTCTTTTTTATGTGTTTCCCCCTTATTTAAGATTTTCTCATTGTTAAATATTCTTCCAGCTTTCAAATTTTTTCTCGCAGAACTTTGGATAGTTAGGGGATAGCCTCAGGGTATGTCAACCCTCGACATTCCGGTTATAAATATAAATTTTATTTAAAATCATGAGTTTATTTCAATTTTTTTTTAATTTGAGATGAGATCAAATGCCTTAATATTCATTCTTTTCATTGAAAAAAAAATTAAAAGAAATATTAATTATATAACATATTCATTTTTAAAAACTGTTTTTGGTTCTTCTTTGAGGGGGTTTCATTACTAAGATTGAAGAAGTTCTTTTTGGAAGCTTTCAGAAAATTTAGAGCTTATAAGAATGAAATATGAATAATAAAACAAAATTTACCTTGTTTTGTATTTTTTACCAACCCTAAACTAATTATCAAAAGAATCTTGCACAGAATTCTACACTATCTATTAAGGAGCTCTTTTGATATTATCAGTAAAATATTTATTCACCTAAAGTCACCTAGATTCTGTATTCCATGAAAGGGGGTTATTTTAAAGGCGTTATCATTATAACTAAGAGTTCCTTTAAAACAGAACTAATCAGAAAAAAATTAAAAGAAGTCTTGTATCCTCCAAAGAGATATTAATATAGCTTCCGTATTATTTTAGGGTTCAATTTTGAATTAATATATCGATTAGATGGCTTAATTTATGCAAATGAATAGTAAGCTTCAGAGAATAATTTGGGATAGGAAATCCTTCATCCTTACATTTATCTAAATAGCAAAATATTTAATTAATTATATCAATAAAAATATAATTTTTTTGATAATGTGCTATTTCTTTGCATTGCCCAATATTTTTTTGAATGTTTAACCTGGTATAATAATTAAATATCTTACTGTTTAAGATTACATCACATTAAAGACAAGATAACATTTTCAAATTCAAAGAACAAATAAATAAAGCTATTTTCACTTTGACACACCTCTCTGGTTCTGATGAATGATATAATTTTCTTATTTCTACTTTTATTTAGAAATGGAATAAAAATGCTCAATCAGATTCCACCTAGAGATAATTTTGATATTATAGCTTTAAAAGTATTCTTCAAGCTCAGGATAAATTGGAAATATGTGAAAAAAACACACTCTTTTTTTCAACATTGTAAGGAAAAATATTTTTAGCTTTCTTAATGAGAATGATAAAATTCAGAATTCCAATTCAAATACCTAGTCTTGTAAAGCTTAATGATAGTAAATAGATTCAAATTTTATTCAATGTCTAATTTTTTTGATGTTTAATCTCTAAGATGAATCAAGAAGACAAGGATCAGATTTATGATCTTAGCAAAAGCACTCAGAATTATGGATATATTTTTCATTCTCCTTTGGAAGATACTATTTTAAATTCAATAGTAACAATAATTAATCCCAGAAAAGGTTGAAGGAAAATAGATATTAGGGTATTAAAAAAATTAATGTAACAGTGAGAGTTACTATTAGCCTGCGTAAATACAAACCCTGAAAACTATGGAGGAAAAAAAATTCTATATATAACTTTTGTTATTTGAAGTTAGATTAAGTCAGTTCAAATTGGTCTATTTTACAATATTTCAATGAATAGTTGAATTTGAAGAAATAATAATTCTAATAGGATATCCACCAGCATTTCTAAATAGTGAAATATCACAGTTCAGCCCCTCCCACGTTCAAAATCCAGCCCCGCCAGTGTTTCTCAATGCAAATTTCATTTAGATCCATAACTAAAAAAAGGAACTTGGGTTGCCAGATCTGACAACACTCTAGCTCCTGTGAAACTCTCCAATTCATGAGAAACTTTTGTTCCCTACATCCAGCCGATCATTTGAGCACTCCCAAATACACCAATGTCCTTCCAAGAAAGTTAAATTAAATAAAAGGTTCCTGTGAAACCATTAATAATGCCTCTTGATACCAACACAAATTGGTGCAGCATGTTGGGTGGCCAGCTCGAAGCCATGGGGAGGTATATAGAGATTATAGATCCCCATTTTAGCCAAGCTCATGAAGATTCTTTAAATGATTAAATAAAGGCACAAAAGGATTCAAAGTACATCTAACTATAGGTAGTTTCTTAATATTTAATTATAATTCACCATTTCTTTTTATCTATAGTAATAATAAATACTTGTGAGGGGGATTCAAAACTGGAGTATCCCAGTTTATTTCAAGGCCTCAGAATTCATTCATGTAATTTTTAAAATACAAACTCTCTGAAGGTGTTTCATTTCAAGCCACTAAATGGTTAACCTTTAATTATTGAATATTGAATTTATAATTTGTGATTATCATTTTATCTACCAAAAGCCCCCTAAAAGAGTAAATCATTCTGATAAAGAAATCCTTTTGGTTATATTTTTTCTCTCAAGTATATTTAATAATTAATAAAATAGAAATATTTATAACATTCTTCACATAAAGTTCAAAAAAAATCTACAAGTAATCAAGAATCTTGTCACTTGCTAGGGGAAAAATATTCTTGGGATTTAAAACCAAAATATCAATCTGAGCCTGAATATTCTATCAAAAAAGTATTTTAAAAATATCAACTAAATAATCAGATGCTATTCATAATTAAACAAGACCAATTAATATAAAATAAGAAAAACTAAATAAACAGCATTACAAAAGATTTGAATTATATCAGGAATTGGTGAAAGTAATCAAAAACAAGCCTTCCTTTATATAAGAATGAATAAGTTAGAAGAAATATCAAGAGATCTTTTTGGAAGCTAGAGCATTTCTATTATCTTATAATGAAAATGGTAAATACATTGGAAAAAAATGTGGCTTTATCTTCCGTAAGTTGTGGTGCATTGGATTTATGCAAATGATGGATTATCTCTTTTCTATTCATAAAAGTAATAATATAATAATATACTGAATAATTCAATGAGTAGGATATCTGGTAAAAAGTTGTTTTTAAAAAGATACTTATGTAATTTCTCAAAAAAGAACTCCTACAAATATCAGGGCAATTTTTAAAATAATGAAGGGAAAAATCTTCTTTTATGTAGTACAGCTGTAAAACTTTGAGATATTACCACATAATGAAGAATGTCACAACATATATTTAAAATAATTATACCTTAAAAATAATTACCTTAAGACTACAAAAATGCCATAAATAGGCATAAAACTTGATTTAACTTAAACACCAATGAATAAACATGTGAAATAAATTACACCATTGGATTCCTCAGGGTAAAATACACATATACCATTTTTATGGCATATCTGTAAGGTTAATATTTAATGAGTTATAAGTAATAACACCTTATAAAAAACATGAATCCTTAATTATTTCAAATACCAATGAAACAAAATGTGAAATAAACTGTACCATTGAATTCCCCATAAAGGTCTACACATAAAACAATTAAGAAGCTAATATTCAAAGTCAATACTTGAGGAGTTAAGCTGAATATATTCACTTTTTTGGTCAATGCATATATTCAAGGATTTTACCTAATATCTTTTGAAATATACATCATAGAGTGATGAACCAAAAATAAAGTCACGACTTAATTACTGTAGGAACACAGAAACAAAATTCATTTCATAAGCTATAAACAAGGTTAAAAACTGTAATGGATTATTGATTAAAATCAATAGAGGTGTTGACCACTTTGTTTTGAAAGTGGTCCAAACTTAAAAAAAAGTATACAGTCAGATTCTACTAGTTCATTTGTGAAGAATGATGTATTTCCTATCATAATATTCAAGGTATAACCCCTTGAAATCATGTTTTAAAGTTTAAAATATTAAATTTCTACAGAAAAGATGAGTTAAAAGAAAAATCATCAAAAATAGAGTTTTAATGATATAATAAGGACATTCCAAGCTATCAGAATCCACTCTCAGAATAGCTGTAGCGTGTATAACATAAAAGGTATTAATGATCAAAGTTTAAGTTTAAATTTGATCATTTAAGATCACTCACTGTAATCTTATTTTAAGTTTAACAGTCATATAAGTGATAAAGCTGGTGAATACTATTAGATTATGATTAATAATAATAAAATTCACGAATCTTAGGCTTCTGCCAAGCCTATGATGTCATCAAACTTAGAGTTATAGTGATAACTCTAAATAATGGCATAATTATGAGGTAAGATGGTTTGATCATGATGTAATCATCACAAAAATTTAAAATATTGATCAATTCTAGTAGAAAGCATCAGTAAACGTCTACTAGAAGCCTGTTGGACTCTAGGAGGGAGGTATTTACCATAAATAGAGCTCTTTTTACTCTGTTTTCCCCTCAGATGCTTACAAAACACTAAATCATTAAATCAAAAGGTAATTTCTTTATTCTTTATATATAAAACTCTTATATTATTAAAGAAAAAATATAATCTTATTATAATCATCATCTTTGATGTGATTATTACAATTATTTAATTGTTTTGTTTGTATTTCTCTTAAAAACCTCTATTCCACGTAAAATCAAGATAAATTGTAATTTCTCTTAAAATTTATTGTAAATACAATTTACAAAGTTTATATTTACATTTTTTGGCGTAGAATTATTCAAAATTATTATATTAAGTATTAAAAGTAGGTTATTTCTCTTATTAAAATAATTTTTCTCTATTATTACTTTAATAATTCTATAATTAATATAAATAGTATTTATATTAACTTATAACTTTAATATTAGTAATATTATTGTTATTAATTGTTTTTTATCAATAAAAGAAACTTTTTACACCTTTATTATTTGTTGGTAATAACAATAAAGTGCTTTTAAGTATATTAATTATATTATATTATTTTTTTAAAATATAGATTATATGATTATATTTATTTAATAATATAATTATTTTTACGCCATAATTATAATAATTATTTTAACATTATTCATTTCATTTATAAGGACATTCATAGTACAATAAGTAAAATATTAGTAATTTTTACTTATTGTTTCATAGTCAAACCTTGCATTTGGGGGCCTGGCTGTGATATTTCCTCTAAAAGACCTTTAATAAGATTCTAATTGGGATTATCCAATAATAAATTACAATTATAATCATTAAATTATATAATATTTTATATTTATTGATTTTAAATACTATTGAGGCATTTGGAAAGCAATTTTACTGTCTTGAACATGGTTTTGCACATCCTTAGACTTGCAAGAACTTTCTTTGAGTGACTCTAGTAATTAGAAAAGATATTTTATAAATTAAAAATAATTTTATATCATAAATTAATTTATAAAAAGAATCATATTCATTTTTTGATTTTATTCTTTAAAAATAAAAACATAAAAAACAATAAAAAAACAATAAATAAAAACCAATAGAAAAAAAAAGTTATTCTTTTTATTCATTTTAATTTCATTTCTTTATTTACTTTTATTTTTTAAGATTTAAAGCAATTTTTACATGGAAAATTTCCATATCTTACCAAAAATAACACTTTTTATATAAAAGACTTATATTTATTTGTCCTTTCATAGTGTTTGAAGACAATCCAACAGAGGACAACCAAACCACTGTTGAAAGATTGGTGGAAGAAACTTGTCCAAGTTCTCCAACACAAAGAATCACTAAGGAAAAGAAAGCTAAGAAATCAGACTTTCCAGGACCCACTATTCAGGACTCTGAAGGTGAGCACCTCATTTATAAATTACCATAAGAGGAATTCCTGTTCTGAAATTCTCTTATTTCTTATTTTTTCTTAAAACATGACTACCAGAAAAGGCTCCCAATACTCCATCCAATCAGATGGAGCTGGACTCAGAGGTAGAATTGATTCCTCAAAAGGGAAAAGGAAGGGCAATATCCCCAGTGGAACAAAATCAACACAAGGAAGTGCCTTATCCCAAAGGCAAGTCCCAGAAATGCCCATGATATCTGAACCAGAGCTAGAACTAAGTCTGAGTGACTCCAACAGGTAAAAATCACATTCAGAGGGCTCAAATAGACATTTACATGAGCCAGTACAAACAGTACTACACAGTGTACAAAGACAAGGACTGGGACATGTTGCCTCAAATACACCAAGGAGTGATGAACTCCTGGCACATCCTGAAAAAGTTCCTCAAAGAGGAGGAAATAGTGAGATACTCCAATGATTGGAATCCACTATCATCCAAACCTCAAATAAAAAATACCAAGGAGTACCATTCCAAAAAGAAGGAGGCAACCAAGGAAGAAGCCCCAGTAGCTTCTACCAGCAAGCCCCAAGCCAACCCACTTCCCCAAGAAGGGAAGAAGAACAAGAAAAGTAATTGGAGAAAACCATATTCCCCAAGCTACAGGATTCCAACAATCCAAAAGGATGCCATGGACAATGTTTTCAACATGGCCAGAACCTTGATGGAATTCAAGGACAAGGAAGAACTTAGAATGAGACAACCTCATTTCCCAAAGAAATAAACTTGTCCAAAGATGTTGTAAATAATTTAACTGAAATTCAAAATAGTATATTACCTCTAAAAGAAATTAAAAACAGTTTATTATTATTACAAGAAATAAAAAATAACTTATCTTCTTTAACAAAAATTGTTGTACAAAATAAAAAAGAAATTGACAACATTAAGCTTATTGTTGAAAATAATAAACCAAAGATTTTGATTGATAACACTCAAAAATTGATACAAGGACAACAAGAATTGTACAAATACATAAAAGATATCAAAGATAAAACTTTGACAATCAATTATGATGTGAGTATTGACAATCTCACAGAAAAATTAAACAAACTAAGTATTTCTGTAGAAAAATTTGAAGAAAAGACTTCATCACACCAAAAATTACTTTTGGACCATGTGGAAAAAAGTGATGAAGCAAGAATGCATCTGAAAGATGACATTCAAAGTGAACTAAGGCTTATCACTAAAAAAATGGATAAAATTGATGAGGCTAACTCAAATATGCCAAAGTTATCAACCCCATTTTCTCACATAAGAAGCCCTGTTAAACCAAAAGAGGAATTAACAAATACATTCATAACAGACTTAAGTCACCAAGACAATAACCAAGTATTAATGAAGGAAGCACCTCAATTAAAAGAATGGCAAACATTCACAGGAGAAGGTGAATATGACCACATGTCATTTATCAAGGCAATTGAGATGCTACAAGAAGATTATGCCATACCAGATGAATTAATTACTGCAAGATTACATTCATTGTTTGAAAAATCTGCAAAAAGATGGTATTATGGCATAAGACAAACAAATGGCAAAAATACCTGCTCTTTGTGGAAAAAAAAAATAATAGCAAAGTGGGCTAATGATGCCTGGAGGTACAAGATAGAGAATGCATTTGAAAATCCTTTCTTTGACCCAGACAAAGAAAAACCTTTAACTTGGTTCTTAAAACAAGTTGAAAGACTCAATGCACTGTACCCAGAAATGTCACAAAAGATGGTTCACATGAAAATACTTAAGAAATGTGGAGGAGAGCTAAAACATGCCTTAAGAAGCAGGTGTATAGAACCATGCTCCACAGAAGAGTATATCAATGCACTAGAGGACATAGTGACAATAGCAAAAATTGGCAGGACTTGGAAGAAATTGGACATAAAAAGCCCAAATAAGCCATTTATCAAAAAAGATAAATCAAAAGAAGCTTTCAAGCCCAATACATCCAACAATAATGAGCAAAGAAAATTCCATAAATGTGGAGGTATTGGACACTTAGCCAATAACTGCCTCAAAAAGGCAAAGATTAATGAAATTGTGGAAACAGAAAACCACAATGACAAAGAGGAGGAATCTGACTCTGAAAAAGAAACAGAAGAGGTAGAAAGTTCTGAAAGTGATGAAATCAATATAATTAATGCAAAAATTAATAATATTGATATAATTTATGAAGTACTAGATGTTAACTCAAACTTACCACAAGTTGGAACATCTGACACAAACCTGACAAATGTACAAGATCCCAAAATGTACAGAACCAAACCTGCAAAAGGAATGGGATATACAGCTGGAAAATCAAGTATAAGTATTGTTATGGTTGATAACCAAGAAGGAAAAGTGAACTTGTCACAACCACAAAGATTGACCCTCCTCCATGGGTGTTGCGGCAATTCCAACCTGGAACTAAGTTGGGGCCAATTGGCCACACCATATCTTTTATAGCCAATTGGTCCCCTTTGGTGCATTATGGCCATTTGGCCATATCCTGCCATCATTGGCCTCCTTGGCCAGTTTCCATATCACCATCCCCCAGGCCTTTATCTTTGACTTTGGGCCTGGGGGGTCCTTTTGTCTTCTAGGGGCCTCCAGGCCTCCTAGCCATCTCCATACAATCTGGGAACCCCCTTTTCATTAAGGGGGTTTAGGCCTAAATGGCCTTTTTGGGCCATTTAGGCCCCCTATGGCTCCTACGGCCCGTGGGCCGTCATTCATGGTCCGTACCGTCCATAAGCCGCAGTCTGCAGGCCAATTAGGCCCCTTTTGGCCTAATCCAATGAGGCCAAAAGGGGAAACCATCTAGCCCCCAAGGCCAGGTGGGTCCCAAACCACAATTGGCCACCAATCCCTTGGACCCAAAATTGGCCAAAGACCTGTTAAACACCAATTGGGCCATAAATCCCGTAGGACCCATTTTTGGCCATGGACCACCATGGCCTCTGGCAACCACCAGAGGCCACCAGATCAGCTCAGTCAGCCTTCCCCTCAACTTATGGGGAATTCCTTCCATTCCTTCTTACCATCCGTACTGGAGGTTGCAGGCTTGGTGCATATATGGTATTATATACCATTATGCACCATTTTTGCTCCGCAATTCAATGGTGAAGTTTTCAGGACCAAATTCCACAATCCAATATCAAGGTCTCAAAATCCAACGCCCATCTCAAAGGAGGATTATTCAACTCATCAGTCTGACAAGTTATGGCGGCAATCAGAAGACTCTTCAAGGATCCCAACCACCTGTATCTGCAGGAGTTGGGTTGGTACATTATTAAGGATTATTCAAAAGGGGCAATTCTGAAGAGGTATTACATCAATTCAATCAGTTGTCAAGGCATCAAGTATTCCAATACTCCTTGGACAACTCAATTCATCCATACAGGCCTCATGCAATCAACCTGTATGGCCTTGGCCCAATTGGGCCATTTCATATTCCACTGTGTGAATTCCATCACACAGTTCAAATTTCAAGATGGCCAGAACTGTATTCCCCAATGCGGACAATACAGTCAATTGATTCACCTTCCAGGATCAGTCTTTCAGTTTTTCACATATACTGGCCACCTTTCAGCACCTGGGGACTTTTTCCCCAGTTAATTCATATATTGGATTTATTCTTATCCTTATTTTCTTTTAAAATAATAAAGTTAATACTGATAATCTTAAGTCAGTCATTAGCACCCTTTCTCTTTTCTTCCTCGCCTGTCAGTGGATATTGGTGGTCATATCCTTTACTAATTCCATTCCTTTTCTGGCAGGTTGAAACAGTGATTTGAGGATTCACTTGGTTGGCTTGCTTTATTATCTTTAGCCTTTGGCTTCTTATTATTTTCTTTTATCTTTGGCATACTTGTCCTTTCCATTCTTCTTCTTTAAAGAAATTGAATCTTTATTAATCCTTTATCTTTTGGAGCCCTCCAAGTGAGTTCTTGATTCTTGAGTGCCAGGCCCTGTTGCTTCCATAAGAGCCCCTGTGACATTATATTAATTAACTGATAATTTATTTTCATTATATTCATTCATTCTTCATCATTTTATTCATTCATTCTTCATAAATTTCATTCATTCCTTCCCTGAAATTATGACTCCTTAATGCTTATGAATTTAATGATTCTTTGTCACCTCTCAATTTTCTCTCATTCATTCTTCATTCTGAAAATTGAAAGCTGACCCTTTTTTTTCGTTATCTTTTTCAATCTCAATCATCAATCTAATTTTTATTCTTCATTCAGGCGTCTTATCATTCTGATTTTCAAATTGCTCATCAGATTATTCAGACACGTTCTTCATATCAGGATTCAATTTGATTTTTTCTTCAAGAATTTTGATTTTCAGGAAGAATTCACTTGATAATTGATTTGATTGCCTGATTTGATATATTTGACATTGAATTCAAGAAAATTGAATGAACTGAAGAATTCTCATTGATTTTGCTGAATTTCACATCAAGACTTTGACATAAATTGATTTTGACTCAAGAATTCATTTGACTGATTGATTTTTCATTGCAAGATTTGATTTCATTGATTTTGATTGATTGATTTTATTTACTTCAAGATTCTCATTGATATTGATTTTTACTTCAAGACCCATTTAATTTTGATTGATTGACATACCTGAAGCTTTTAATTGAGTCATTGATTTTTTCCCTCAAGATTTGATTTGATTTGATCCTTGAGGCTATTTTGGTTTTGCCTCAAGTTTTATTCAAGTTTTGATTATATTCATTTAAATTTTATTCTTATTCTTATTCAATCATGCCACTCCAACACTCACCTCCTGCAAGACAGACCAGATCTCAGGCTCAAACTCAAGCTGTTCTTACTCCTACTCCAAGAGTTCCTCTTGATGGCACCCCAGCAGTTCCTCAACTGAGGGCCCAATTAGATAGAGGACCCCGCATGGAAGGAGAAGCACCCTCCAGGAAGGAAGGAAGAGTGCCAAGTAGATCAAATTATTTCTCAGGAGTAGTTGGCAGTTTTCCAGGCATTTCAAGGACTAGCTTCAAAGGTCCAGGTGAAGATGGTGAAGAGGAGGAGGAAGAGTCTGATGGTACTGAAGGTGTTCCTGCTCCGGTGGGGGCATCCCAAGGTACTGGAGGACCAACTCTAGCCCAGTCTAATCAGCCTGTCTCTCATCAATCTGAACCATCTTTATTGGCCATTATGCAGCAGATGACTCAAATTATGGCCAATCTTTAAGCAGCTTCTTCTTCTGATTCATCAAAACCACCAGCCTTCAAGACTCCATCTATGAAGGCACCAGAATGCTTTGATGGGACCCAGCCCTTCAAAGTCAGAAGCTTTATCCAGTCTTGTCAATTAATTTTTCATAATGATCCGGCAAACTTCTCTCAAGACAGGAAGAAGGTTCTTTATGCCACTTCATTTCTTATTGGCAGGGCTGCAAAATGGATTGAGCCTTATCTTTCCAATGTCACAAATCAAGATCCCAAATACCTTCTCAATTGTTGAAATTTATTTGAATCACAACTCTTCACTTTGTTTGGGGACCCGAATGAAGTCAGAAAAGCAGAAGCAGAGTTGCATTCCTTAAGAATGAAAGAAGGAGGGCATGTATCACTATACATTGCTGATTTTAGAAGCTTAGTCTCAAGAATCGGGGATTGGGGTGAAAGAGCTCTTATCCATCATTTCAGGAAGGGATTGCCATCCAGGATTCTGGATCAATTGGCCTCCAATCCTTCAAATATTGATTCTCTTCAAGACTTAATGGACGTTACCCTGGAACTTGATACCAGGTACCATGAGAGGCAAAAGGAGAAGAAGCCTGAAGCCTCAAAGTCAAGTTCTTCTGATAATCAAAATTCCTCAAGCTCAAGCCACAAGAAGAAGAATTTTCATGCTCAGAAGCGGGACAAGCCTGTGAGCCTTGAGGTATATTTTACATACCCAAATAGGCCACAATTATCTTAAAAAGAAATTTTGAATTATACATAACTCATAAATCATGCATATATTCAAAATTCATCATTTTTGATTTCAGAAAAGATAGATAACTTTTTATTGAGTAAGTAAGTCCATGGATCTAAGACCAGATTTGGATTCTACACAAAAATTCACCTAGGGTAGCTCCATAGAGTGAATAAGCTCAAATTAACTCTTTGAGGTGGTAATATGGAAAATACTTCAACACCACATCATTAATACCACATAAAAGATCTGTGAAAATTTTTGTTTTTCTTGATTTTAAGCCAAAATAATGGTAAAGTGAGAAATCCCATGTTACATATACACTAAGAATAGTGTTATACATGTTTTGAGCACTTAATATTATGGTATTCTTACTTGCACTTTTGGTACACCCATAGTGGATATCTCACTTGAAGCTTAAATTTCTATTTTGACGTGAAAAATAAGCAAGGGGGACAAAAGACATCAAAGAGAGCCAGGGTACCCAACTTCTGAGGCCCCAGAGGCGTGGATAGCTCCAAAGCTTGGTTCCATGGCTGATCTTGACCCAATTGGTAAACTAAACCTCTTTGGGAACTTGGTTACCAAGTTACAACTACTGTAAAACACCAGAAAATAGCAAATAACCTGCTATTTTGACGTGCCAAGGAGGTAAAGAGCTACTTACACTCCTGTAACCATGTCAATTACTAATTACTTTCCATGGATAAACCCCAAAAGAGTAATTAAAACCCTTTTTGGACTTGTATCCATTGATTTACCTCATAGCAACCAGTCAAAAACTGATATTTGCAATTCTACGTAGAAATGAGGTAAAAACTTCAAAAATTGATCAAAAATACAATTCTTAATTAATACTTCTGAAACTTTCAGGACCCATTGAGAACTGTATTATCTATGGTATAACCAAAAAGAATTACAGTTTTACTAGTAAAATTAAAAGTTTTACTTACAGTCCATTTTTGGTTATTCTACGTGAAACACTGAATCTTCAAAAATTCACAGTGAATACAACCTGTGATGAAATTGTCAATAACATTGATAACTTTGGAATAAAAGAAGATTTACAAATGTTACTCCTTTTATTCTTAACCATATTGGGGTTGGTAGTCACGTAAAAGCATCAATTAAGTAATTATGACAATTTTACGTGACAACAGATGATGTAAGTACTAATCCAAAAGGGTTTAATGCTTTCTCACTCACTGGTTTTTCAGTTTGCTCCATGGCACGCCTCTGTGAGCTGTTGTTGACTTAAAAGAGGCCTTCTCTTGCTGTTTTTTCCACATCATCATCTTATTATCATTTTATATCATTGTTACCAACAAGTAAGTATTAGTTATACTATTATTAAGTGTTTTAAATCTTTCAGAATCAATCAGAAAGACTTGAAATCATAGAATCCAACTATATACTGTTGTAATCGTGCTATAAATCAGTTTGATCTCTTAAATCCACAATTCTACGTCAAATTTCTCTACTTTTATCTATCAATAAGTTCTTTGGAGTATTAGTGAGTAATTTATCTTTAATTCTTAAAGTTTTTCTCTAGTAATAGTTTTCTTCAAGGATTAGCTTTATAATTATTCTTGCAAAAGATAATTATATATTAAAATAATTTTATTATTTTAATAAAAGAAGTTTTTATTATTAAATTCTTCTTGTAATTGATTCTTGTAGACAATTACTTGCTCACTTTTAAAATCACTAGTAGTGCTTAACACGTGAAAGAAATAATTCTTTAATTATTTAATTGTGGTTATAATTATATTTTATTATTATATTTCATAAGAACAGACATAGTACTGTTGATTAATAGTAATATTATCATCAGTTTCATAGTCACATCTTACATTTGGGGGCCTGGCCGTGTTTTTTGAACCTTGTACCCTTAATTAATATATTTTTAAGTTCTAAAATATATCAATTTAATATTTTTTTCTTCAATTTAAAGAAAAAAAATATTTTTATTTTTGAAATTGTCTTAAAATCTTATTTCATTGAGGAATTTGGTTTAATTTTGTACTGTTTTTACATGTGGCTTTTTCACATCCAAAAACTTATAAAATTATTCTTTGAGTTACTCTGACTTAATTTTTTATTCAAATTCTTAAATTTTAATACTTTTTTTTTGAAAAGAATCTTTTTTTCAATATCAAAAAATAATAAAACTTATAAAAAATCTTTTAAAATATCTCAAATCATAAAAAATAATTTCTTTTATTATATTTTTTTCTTCAAGTGTCTTTAATCCAATACTATGCAGCTGGCAACAGACTCAGTAAAAGATACATCACTAGTCCTGAATCTTCAGAAGCAGAATCTGAAGAAAGTATTGAGGTGCAAATTGCTAAAAGAGGCACCTTATTTAACTCAGAAAAGAATAAATTACCACCAAAAGGTGTGTTTTTATCTTTAAATTTACTCTTTATCCTTAAATTGACATAAAAATGATGCATACCAGAAATGGAAGCAACTATTCAGTCCAACCAGATGGAGGTGGACAAGGAAGAGGCAAGACCAAATCCAGAAGTGCCAAATCTTCCACAAGAAAGACACATCTGGAGGATGCCAGAGTTGCCCCCCATTCCCCAAGGTCTGTACCAACAGATTTTGACGTGAATTCTGAGCCTGAACTAATTCATGATATTATTTCCAGGGCTGAACCATTTTCAAGTGGCAGCAATAGAAATATATCAATGCCAGTACAAAAATTGGTTCAGAGCAGCCAAAGAGGAAGAGTGGGAAATCTGCCCAAGCCTTTGGCAGGGGGCCATGAACTCCTACTTACACATCAAGAGCTTTCTGGGTCAGGAGAAGACCATAGAACTCTTAGGAGGTTGGAGCCCCCTGTCTTGCAAAGACAAGGTCAAAAAGATAAAGAATTGGTTGAAGAACAAAAGTCTTTTATCAATAGACCAGAAGAAAGTGTTGGAAATGACTCCAGCTTTGGAGACAGAGGCACCAGTGGCGTCTACCAGCTCCAAACCAGCTCCAGAAGTGTCAAAGGACAAACCCAAGGGACCTCAGAAGAAGCAGAAAGGTCCCAAGAACCATCAAGGCAAGGGAAAAAGCAAAGCAAATTGGCACAGACCTTACCCACAAGGGTACAGGATCCCCAAATTGGAGCCTTCAGCCGTGGACAGTGTCTTCAATATGGCCAGAACTCTGATGGAATTCACAGCCAAGGAGCAGGAAAGGATGAACAGAAACTTTCCACACAAATAATTGGTGTACAGACTAGTATTAATGTAGAAATTGGTAAACCTGATGGAAAGCTAACTAAAATTGCATCAGATATAGTTGATTTAAAGAAAAATGACAAGAAATACTTTGAATTGCACCAAGTGACAAATGCCAGACTTGACTCAATTACCAATTCTTGCAAAAGAATTGAAAACATGTGCCAAGTTCAGCATTATGAGATGGAAGATCTTTCCATTTTTAAAGTGAATGATCAACTTCCAATTTTACAAGACCAAGTCTTAAAAATAGTTGAGAATACCACTCAATTTGCTATACACTTAGCAAAAAGTGACAGTGAAAGGCAGAAGTTGAAGAATGAAATAATTGCAAGTGTGGAGCAAATTCATAAGAATTATGAACCACATATTCCAAGACATTCTACACCTTTAACTGAAGAAAAACCTTCTGTTAAAGAAAGTCTCACCCCATTCTTGGGAGAAAATGCCTACTCTGCAAGAGATATTCGCAAAATAGAAGAATGGCCAACATTCTCTGGTGAAGGAGAATACAACCATATTGAATTCATCAGGACTATTGATATGTTGCAAGAAGACTTTAATATACCTGATGAAATCATAGTGGGAAAATTACACTGTTTGTTTACCAGAACTGCAAAGAAATGGTATTACAAAATGAGAATTGATCATGGTAAACATGATTGGTCTTGGTGGAAGTCTGAAGTGATTACCAAATGGGCCAACAATTCTTGGAGGTTTAAAATAGAAAATTCCTTTGAAAGTGCCACTTTTAACTCAGAGAAAGATAAACCACTTACTTGGTTCTTCAAACAAAAAGACAGATTATCTGCTTTACAGCCAGATATGTCTGACACTATGATTAATATGAAAATATTAAGAAAGTGTGGAGGAGAATTGGAACATGCTATCAAAAGCAGATGTGTGGAACCCTGTTTAACAGAAGACTACATTAATGCTATGGAAGATATCATTTCCAGAACAAGAATTGGTAAAACCTGGTCTAAAATCCCAGCAGAATCCAAGATCACCTCTAAGATTCCCAGGGAGGATAAGAGACCAGAAAAACCTGTCTTAAAGTGTCATAAATGTGGAAGCACTTCACATTTATCCAACACTTGCACAAAAAAGACAAAAATCAATGAAGTTCAAATCATTGAAGAAGTTCAGTATACTGAAGAGAAGGAAGAATCTGATCAAGATTCTGCAATCTCTGAAGATACACCAGTGGAAGACTATCCCATTGAAAACATCACAGCTTTCTTTGAAGTCACTGAAGTCCATACCCACTTGCCACAGTATAGTGAAGATTGCTACAACCTTATTAATGTTCAGGATGCCAGAATGTGTAAAACCAAACCTGCTAAAGGAAAAGGTTATACTTCTGGAGCATCTTGTATCACATCGATTCTGATGAATAATGTTGAAGCCAAAGTCAATTTGGATACAGGAGCATTTTGCACTTGTATAGGCAAAGATTATCTCCAAACTATACTTCCTGAATGGAAAAACCATCTATTACCAATAGACGGTGTACAATTTAGTAGTGCCAGTACCAATATGTACCCTTTGGTTATATTAGACACTATTCTTGTATTTCCCCATCCAACAGGAAGTATTAGGATGAAAACTGAGGTTGTAATAATGGACAACTGCACATCTCAACATATCATTCTTGGAAATGATTACTTAAGTATTTATGGTATTGATATCAATAACCATAAAGACAGATATTTCACAATTGGAGAGAACAGGAGAAAATGTTTTTTGCTTTTTCTAATATGCCAAAGCAAATATCAGTAGTATCTTCTAAGAGAGATACTTATAAAGAAGAATTTGTGTCCACACAACTTGTTGAAGCACAAATTAATCCATCATTATCACCAAAAATGAAGTATGAACTTATTGACGTGTTATACACATACAATACTGCATTTGCCTCTGATAATGAACCATTAGGTGCTATAAGAGGACATGAAGTTGATATTACTCTTAATATTGACAGACCATATCCACCAGTACTTAGAAGACCAGCTGTCACAGGGGCTCTTCGAAGTGAAGAGGGCCTGGCACTCAGTAAACTGGGACTCACTTATGGAGGGCTCAAAGATAAGATAAGATGAGATACACTCAAGAGTGTTAAAGATAAATTGCTAAAGAATAGATATAAGAAAAGCAGCAACAAAGGATAAGAGTAAAAGAATAGAAGAGCCAACCACAAACAAGTCCAAGTCCACTGTTTCAACCTGTCAGAATGGAAAGAGAAGGGTTAATAAGGATATGGCCACCCAACTCATACTGTACAGGCGAAGAGAAAAATTCAAAGACTAACTTAAAATTAAATAATTATAATACCCAAAATAAGGATAAGAATAATTATGAAATGATAAATAAACTAAATTAATTAACTGGGGAAAAGTCCCCAGGGGGGAGAAAGAGGGGCTGGTATATGTGAGAATCACCAGCCCTGATCCAGAGGAAGAATTTTCATGAGAATAATTGATGATTGAATTGAGTCTGGCCAATACAGGTCCTGTACAGCTGTACAGAACCTGTACAAGAGGTGTGGTGTATTTGAGTGATCATACAGTTCCATACTGGTGTATTGAAACTGTATTGGGTGAATCCAACCTGTACAGGTATTGACAGGCTGTATTGATGTACCAAGCTGTATGCATGTTTCAGAATGAAGATTGCTGAAACTGACTGCTGATGCAGATACTGGATTTTCTGATTTGAGGTGTTTGAGTGGGTGTATGAATGAATACCCTTACCCCTGATGGATGGTTGTTACACCAGCTTACCCAGCCAGTCCCAGAGCTAGAGAAGCCTTGGAGAAACATATCCAAGAGTTAATTCAACTTGGTGTACTAAGGAAAGTAGGGCATAATGAGGAGGTTGAAGTGACAACACCTGTTATCATTGCTTGGCATAATAATAAGTCAAGAATGGTTGGAGATTTTAGAGCTTTGAATACCTACACAGTTCCAGATAGGTATCCAATCCCTAGAATCCAAGAAACCTTGACTCAATTGTCTAAAGCAAAGTATATAACATCAATGAATGCATTGAAAGGCTTCCATCAAAATGTTTTGACGCCTAAAGCTAAGAAATTACTTAGAATTATCACTCACTGTGGTATTTTTGAGTATCTTAGAATGCCATTTGGCATTAAAAATGCTCCATCTCATTATCAAAGAATGATGAATACCATCTTCCCCACAGAATTGTCTGAAGGATGGCTTATCATTTATATTGATGATATTATCATATGTTCTGACTCATGGTCTTTGCACCTTGAAAGACTTGCAAAAGTACTTCACAAAGTTGCAGAAGTGAATATGAAAATTTCACTTAAGAAATGAAACTTTGATTTTGAAGAACTTAAAGCATTAGGACATGTTGTTTCTGGTTTAAGCTTGGGTATTGACAAAAATAAAGTGGCAGCAGTGCTACTTAAGCCAATACCCCAGAATAAAAAAGAAATGATGTCTTTTCTTGGATTTGCTAGTTACTATAGGCAACACTTGAAAGACTTTGCAATTCTAGCCAAATCACTCTATAGAATCTGTGATCAACAGACTGTATTTGAGATGACACAGGAGAGAATTACAGCTTATGAGAAGATAAAGAAAGCCCTTACAGAAGCACCTTTACTCCTCATGCCTGACTGGAATATTCCTTTTAAGTTGTAAATTGATGCATGTGGAGATGGATTAGGGGCAGCCCTACAGCAAGTCCAAATTATTGATGACAAACCTACAGAAGGACCAGTTTGTTATATCTCAAGGCAAATCAAACCAACAGAAGCCAGATATGGTGCAAGCCAAATGGAGTGCTTATGTTTGGTATGGGCACTTGAGAAATTACACTATTACCTTGATGGCAGTGTTTTTGAAGTAATAACTGACTGTAATGCAGTAAAATCACTTCTTAACATGAAAACTCCCAACATACATATGTTGAGATGGCAAATAGCTATTCAGGAATATAGAGGAGACATGACTATAGTTCATAAAGCAGGAAACATTCACAAGAATTCTGATGGACTTAGTAGATCGGCTTTAGCCAACACTCCTGATAACCCAGCTTATGTACCTTTGGAAGCTGAACCACAGATTCCAATTGAAGGAATTAATATAACTGATATTGGGACTGAATTCTTTGAGGAGGTCAGAGAATCTTATAAAAAAGACAAGAATTGCCATATCTTGACTTCTTTATTAGATAAAGACTGCAAGGATACATCTTTAGTTAATGCACTTGATGAAGTTTG